>CM057451.1:459340000-460590000 GCA_016271365.2 Neoceratodus forsteri | reverse complement strand
AGACTGATAGTGAAGTGACTGAATGTGTAGTGGCAGCCATTTCGTACATCAACACCCACACACAGCCTCAGACAGTTGCATGAACCAATTTTATGGGAAGGTGAATGTTGGTCTGGACACCTGGGAAAGTCCCCTACTGTTGCAAAAAGTGCCTTGGGTTCTTTTACTTCTACCTGGACACCCACTAGAACAGTAACAGAGATGGGTAGAAGGGACCTCAGTTTCACATCTCATCCAAAGGATAGCACACCCCAACAATACAGCACCCCCTTAGTACTGCACTCAGGTTCTAGCATGCTCAGTTCCAGTGTGGGACCAGAACCCACGACCTTCTAGTCCAGAGTAAGTTGTGCTAACAACTGAGCCATGCTGATTCCTCAGAGATATATGACAGACAATTTTAAAGAACAGGTACAGAAACTGTACATGACCAATCTTCTCCATCAGATTTTATTCACTTCCTGCTTTGGCTGCCTTATCAAAGCTTTAGTTTGTATTCCATGTGTCATTTTAAAACCACCTGTGACTAAGGATTATTTGAGGCCCTAGTGACAGTCACAAGGGACTAAAACAAAGAAGCAATGGAGCTACACTGAGGAAGTACTATGCTTACCTTAGAGGCACTGCAGAATTGTTTTTAAAAAAGGGGGCACACTCATAACCCATCAGACCCAACTAGACAGGTGGGTGTTGGGGGGTCGACTACCTTTTTTTAAATGTCTGCAGTCACAAGAGACTGTAGCTGGGACTTTGTGCCACACTGTGCCGTCCACAATGGGGGGGGGGAGAGAGTCACAGGCCTTCCTCACACAGTCATTAAAAGCATTGCAGCCACTCAAAGAAAGGAATGAGGATTGCCATTTAAATGGACCACATGGCCATTCATAATTCACGGTGACCCTTGTTCACCCCATCATAGACTTTTGTGACACCTCCTGTCCATAGAACTGCTGCAGGCAGGCATTAGTGGTGCCACAAATCTGCAATGGGGCCTGTAGTTCCAGGCAGGGGACAGTGGTGTGGGGAATCAATCTATGGTAACTTGCTGGATTTTTAATAGAGCAGCTGCTATAGACAGGGTTTCCACTGGACATCAAAAATAAACACAGGCATAAGAAGCAGGTGTGGAAATGCTAAAGGGAAGTGCAAAATGCTTTGGAGTAAGAAAAATTTCTCCAGAACACCACCACCACAGATGTGGGCCTTAAGGCAAGGGGGGAAGGGAGACACTTCAGAGTAGAACTGTGCAAAATATGGAATTCTGCTTGCAGAATTATGCGGAATTGCAATTTCACTTCTGAAATGTTTTTCAGAATTCATTTTTTTTAGAAACAGAGACAGAATTTGTATGTCGAGAAGGACCACTTGGCCCACCTAGTCTGCCCAGATGGTTCTTGCCTAGTCTGTCTCCTCAGACTTTAACTGGTCTTCAGCGACCCTCCCCTCCTCCCTACCTATTTATTAATATTCTCCATGTCTAGTCCACCCATGCTTGAAGTCACCTACTGTTTTTGTCTCCACCACTTGCACTGCCAGTCTGTTCCAAACATCTACCAATCTTTCAGTGAAGTAGCACTTCCTTGCATCCCTCTTAACCCCCCCCCCCCAAGATTTATTCCATGCTGTCTGCTCCTGGTGCTCTTTCTCATTTGAAAGAGACTCCTTTACTACACCTGATTTATCCCAGTGAGGTACTGATAGGTGTCTATCATGTTCCCTCTCACTTTCCTCTCTTATAGGGTGTATGATCCCTTAGTTTCTCATCATAGAGCTTTTGATATAAACCATGCACTATTTTACTTGCCTTCCTCTGGACTGCCTCCACCCTGTACATGTCCTTTCTGAGGCGTGGCCTCCAGAACTGGGCACAATCCTCCAGGTGGAGTCTCACAAGCCAGCGATACAGTGGCACCACCTCCCTCCTCCTGACAGAGATTTCTCTTCCTATGCATCCCAACAACCCACTGGCCCTTCCTACTGCTTTGTCATATTGCCCTGCCACTTTGAGGTCATCGGATATGATAACCCAAAAGTCGCTTTTCAGTTTAGTGATTGTCAGCACCTCATCCCATCCTATACTCAGCTCCAGGGTTCATATGCTCTAGGTGCATGATTTTACACTTTTTGGTATTGAACCCTAGCTACCATGCTCTTGACCACTCCTTGAGTTTCCCAAAGTCTCCAAACATTCTCTCCACCTCCTCCTGAGAGTCCAGTTCATGACAAATTTTGGTTCCATGGGCTAAAAGGCATACCTTCCCTTACATTTCTTTCACAAGTCCCTCATGAAGACATTATAGAGGATTAGATCCAGTACTGAGCCCTTCGGCACACAACTGGTCACTATCCCCTCATTAGAGTGACTGCCATTAAACCACCACCTGTTGCCTATCTGTAACCCCCCTGCAAATGGGGGTTCCCAAAAGACTTCCAGGAGCTTGCTTGAATGCTCCAAGCCTGAATGGTGTTTGGCATTTAAGCCATTTATCAGTGAGTGTTTTTAGAGCCTCTGGTACTGTCTCTTTAAGAGCTGTCTGCTTGCAGACATAATTAGTTTGTATGGGGGACTAGTGTGCTTCTCTGAGTACCACTCAGAGCTGCTGTAATTCACTTCATTTTGCAGTCACTAGGAGTGCAAAGGGAACCTATCTGAAAGATGTAACTGTTTGCCAGAAATTATTTAGAGTAATAATGAAATTACAGTTTGTCTAACCTGCTTTCTTTGCAGTCAGAACTGTGTCTGCTAGTTCCCATTCTAGTTTTGAACTGCTGAACTGGACCAATCAGTGAGGGGGTAAGCTAGCTCTAAAATGGTGCCTTGGACGAATCAGAACTTGGACTCATAATCTGAGCCAGCCACAAGAGGATTGTATGGGCAGTGACTCTGGGAGATGTAGTTTAGACTTCAGTGCCTTTTGGACCAACAGCAGCAGTCTATTGTGAGTGACAGCCAATCCAGTCAAGAACTGGGAGGAACTCAAAGGAAGTGCCGGTTTTGTCGGTTGGAGTTTCAGTTGAGCTTTGGCAGTGAAGAAGGAAGGAGCCCTGTGCTTTTCAGTGTGCAGTTTTAGTCAAAAACGTGTGTAAGGCCCAGAGTTCCAGTCTGCAGCTTGTGTAACAGCTTGTTAGGACTGAATCCATCCTGTGAAAAGAATCAAAGGATATCTGAAGAGTAGAAACCAGGCTCACCCTGTAGAAGACTGGAGGAATTGCTGAAAATTGCACTCGGTCTGTCAGGAACTGAATCTGCTGTGTGTTCTCCGGGTATTGTGCAGTAATTGCGATCGGGATACAGATGCAGCCTGCCTGGTATAGTGCTTTCTTTATATGGATGTGTGAAGAGGTTTGTGTACCTCAAGTGAGCCCTGCTGACATTGAAGGACCCTATCTTATTTGGAGGTCGTGAGTACTAATTCAGAGTAGCTCCCTGTTGAATTGCCACATTAAATCCAAATGGAATTACTGTACTGCTGACTGTTTAATTCTCCTTTTCTCTGTGTGAAAGGGCCCTCACCAGCTGCCACAGTTTGGACTAGCCACTAGGGCTTGGGTACCCAGGGACAGTAACTGATAGGGATAGGCCTGTGCACAGAGCCATAGGTAGATTATTAGAGTGATAAGCTAATTAACCTGATTTCCCCTGTCCTTGTTATATCCCCTAAATAAATCAGAGCTGCTTGTTTCAGCAAAGTTATACTGCCTGAGGTATTTGTCTATGTTAAAGTACTGTACTGTGATTGTTGCACTGTATCTCATTTCACAGGAGGTCCCAGTGCGGAACCAGACCTGGGGTAAGTGTATACTGTGAAGGTAATTCTGATATATTGTGTGGGCCACTAGTGGGAAGAAAGGGGGTTGCAGTGTCCCAGAGGGCTGTGACCAAGTTAGTTTAACTATTGCAAACCCTGACCTCTGGGTGGAGGCACCGCCATTGGATCCAGGCCCCTCAACCTGTTAGTGGCAAATCAGGCAGGGGTAGTAGCCCCTGGGATAGCGCCATCTAGGGGTTACATCTTGGAGGCTCACCGCTGGGATTGTGTGTCCTCTAGTGGCCATATTTACGAACCACTGTTAAGAAAAAAATGGGTACCCCGACAGAAGTGGCTGTGCACCGGCTGGTGGAGTGGTGTACTGGGGAGGAGATCGACCCCCAAAATGCTATGCTTATCCTGGACATCCCCCTGGGTATCAATACGGACACTGTGCAGGGAGTACTTTCCAAGGTGGAAGGTTTACAAAACCCTGTGGTGGTGGGTCGGCATGCTAATCTGCTCACCCACACTTTCCTGGCCTAGTAGAGTTTAAGGATCCATAGATAGCTCCAAAGTGCCACAGACCATTACCCCAGAGGAGCCCTCACTGCTTGAAGTGATAACTAAGGACAGTAAAGACCGGGGGAATCAGCCCCCACCACTATCTGAAACTTTTGAGGAGAAATTTGCTGAATGGTTGCTGGGAGAGGAAAACTGTGGAGGACTTGAAGAAACTATTCTTGCCACCTGGGGTGTTCCTCCCCAACACCCTCTCCTGCTCCAGTGCCCGTAATGGTGGCTGAACCAATGCAGACTCCTATTTCTGCACCTGCCATTAGTCACGACTCTTACCGAAGGTTGAGGATCTTCTCTGGCACCCTCCCACCCCCAAGGGAGGATGACTGGGAGACCTGGATAGACTATGTTGCCCCAAGTGCTAGAATGGCAATGCTCAAGGCAGCGAAGAAGGTTAGTGAGCGCTCCGAGGTCCTGCCTAGCTACCATCCGTGCTAAATGGGCCAGTAACCCTGAGCGACTGCACAGGCCTATCTTGAGGCCTTGGAGAATGTGTATGGGAGCCCAGATTCTGATGAGGACCTATGGTGGAGAGTAAGAAATGCACAACAGTACCAAGGAGTTGTTGTCTGTGTATGTCTCTCGGCTGGAAAAATTGTTGCAAGAATGCCTCAGAAAGGGTAGTTTGCCAGCGATTGAACTGGACCGAAACAGACTGGACAGAATCTTTAAGTCTGCCCCCTTCTCAGAACTGCTGTTGCTTCAGTTACGCCTGGAAAATCGACTGGAATCCCCACCCTCCTATGATGAGTTAATGAGAGAAATTCGAGGAGTTGAGAAAAGCGACCTTGGGAGGTACCTGCACCAACAGCTGTGGCTACGACCCAGTGACTGAGGTGACCCATCAAGTGAAGTTCAGGGCAGAAGTTGACAGTCAATGAGTGCTCTGACAAGGAAAAGATATGCCACAATGGGGCGAACTGTTGAGAGATCCGGGAATTAAAAACAGTCCCTTTATGAAGGCCACGCCTGCAAATGCGGCCCCTGACCTATATCCGACTGCATCTGCTATGGGGTGGGGTACCCACCCATGTATCTCCTGCTGATAACAGCTCCAAACTCAATTCCTTGACCATGGAAGTGGAGAAACTGACGAGATGTCTCCAAATGCTTATCACGCTGCAGACAGAGATGGCACCAGGTTTCCAGTTAGTAATACCCCGCCCTGCTCCCAGTGTGGCGCCTTGGCCAGCTCAAACTCCAGAAAGTATGTTTTGCTATAATTGTGGGAAAGATGGGCACATGAAAAGGGAATGCCAGTCCCCAAAAGACACTGACAAAGTTGCATATAGGCTACAAGGAGAGCTTCGGAGAAGAAATCAGTGGTTAAGAGGTGCACGACATGATCCCAGTGAGGGCACCAAAAATGCTAATTCACCTCCTTTTGTGGCAAGGTCAGTTGCCCAGGCCCCCACTACCGCCTCTCAGACTGGTCCAGAATAGTGGGTCCCTCCATGGAGACCACTGTAAAGGTGAATGGAGTGTCTACAAGAGCTGTATAGACAGTGGCTCCCAAGTGACAATTATGTTCCAGGATTGGTATCAGAAGCATTTGTCAGACGTACCCTTACAACCATTAGAAGGACTGCATGTATGGGGTTAAGTGAGAAGCCTACCCCTATTCCGGTATATCAATTTGGCTGTCTTTCCCCACCTCCTGGCTGGAGTGGCCGAACAAGTAGAGACCTAGCCTTAGTGTGTCCCCCACTGGACTGTATGATGGTGTCCCTTTGTTGATTGGAACAAATGCTCCATATGTTCGGAAGGCTGGCACAGTTGTGTTATGAAAAACAGGGGTCAAAGACTAGTAGAGCTATAAGAGTTCCGGCTTTAATTAAGAAGGCCTATGAGGCACAGAGAGATGCTGAAAAAACAGAACCAGAGGAACGGTGAGTGTATGGAAGAAGGATCCTGAGTCTCTGATCCTGGCGCCAAATGCCCAGTGTACCTTACAGGGAGAGGTCCGTATCAGAAAGGATGTTAAGAATAAAATATTAATGTTGGATGCACCAAGCGATGGAAAATTGCCAGAGGGACTGCTGGTCAAGCCTAGTATTTTGCCCGCTAGAGCCCATGCTTATGCCAGAAGGGTAATGGTCCAAGTTCATAATGTGTCTGAAAGAGACATTCGAGTAAACAGAGGTTGCATCCTGGCTAATGTGCATTGTGCAGACACTGCAGTGCTACCCAGCAGAGGTTCAAGGAAGAATGACAGAGTAACGCTTGACTTGTTTGATTTGGCGACTCCCTGCTGCCAGCTGAATGGAAAGTGAGGATCAGTGAGAAGCTTGCCCAGAGACCAGGTGTTTTCTTTAAAGGAATGGGATGTAGGATGCGTGCAAGGAGCTGAGCACAATATCGGCTGCATGACGAAAGACCATTTCGTGAGAGGTCTCGACGCCTGGCACCTGCTGACATAGATGATGTGAGGCGGCATCTGCAAGAGATGTTAGCTGCTGGTGTAATACCAGAATCCAGAAGCCCTTATGCTTCCCCATTGTGGTAGTGAGGAAAAGAATGGAACAGTAAGGATGTGTGTGGATTATCGCACTTAAACCGCGGACTATCCTGATCAGTACACAATGCCCGCATTCAGGATGCTTTGGACTGCCTAAGCGGAGCAAGTGGTTCTCTGTGCTGGATCTCCGCGGTGGGCACTACCAGATCCCGATGGCCCCAGAGGACCGTGAGAAGATGGCCTTTATCTGTCCGCTTGGCTTCTATGAATTCATGAGGATGCCTCAAGGGATTTCAGGTGCCCCAGCCACTTTTCAGCGATTGATAGAAGCGTGCAGGGGGACATGAACTTACTAGAGTGCCTGGTATACCTAGATGATGTTATTATGTTTGGCAGCTCACTGGAGGAACATGAGAGCAGATTATTTAAGGTATTGGACCGACTGGAGGACTTTGGCCTTAAACTGTCCATTGATAAGTGTCAATTCTTTCAAACATCAGTAAAGTATGTGGGACACATAGTATCCACCGAGGAATAGAGAGACCGACCCAAGTAAAGTTGAGGCCTTGACCACCTGGCCACAGCCCAAAATCTAAAAGAACTGCAAAGATTCCTGGATTCTGTGGTTATTATCGGTATTCCATCAAGGACTATTCAAGAGTGATCCGCCCTTTACTTAACCTTACTCAAGGGTATCCCCAACCACAAAAATACCAAAGTCAGCGTCCTCAAGACTGCAAGAGTGTATTTTCATCCGAGTGAAGTATTTGGGGCCTGCTGGACTCCTGATTGTGAGACTGCTTTTCATGAGATCATATATCAACTACCCATGCTCCAGTGCTGGCCTATGCCGATCCAAGAAAACCTACGTCCTGCACACTGATGCTAGCTTGCAAGGGTTGGGGGATGTGTTGTACCAAAACACGAGAATGGCCTGAGACCAGTGGCCTTTGCCAGTAGAAGCCTGACCCCATCCGAAAAGAACTATCCTGTACATAAGTTAGAGTTCCTAGCTTTGAAGTGGGCTATTGTTGACCAATTCCATGAGTACTTGTATGGGGCTAAAATACTAGTAAAACTGACAATAATCCTTTGACCTATGTGCAGACCTCAGCTAAGTTGGATGCCACTGGGCCATAGGTGGCTTTCTGCATTATCTACATATGACTATGCTCTCGAATACCGAGCAGGTCTGAACCACATAGATGCTGATGCTCTCTCCCGAGGCCTGTTCCCCAGAATGATTGGGTCCGATTGGCAGAACCTGACATTCGGGCACTCTGCGGAAGTTTGACAGGGAGGAACAAATGTCACAGACGCAGTGGACTGCATGGTGGATTGCTTGGGAGCCTCTGAGAATTGCATACCTGCTGCTTGTGCCACTTTTCTGCAATAGACATTGGTGCACTGCCTCAGCTGGACAATGACAGTATTCAGCAGGCTCAATCCCGCGATCCCATGATCAAGCAGCTTTAGAAGCCCTCTATGCAGGAAAAGATGTGTCCAAATTACGCTCCACTGATTTGAGAACTGCACTGTTATACAAAGAAGGTCCTAAGTTGAAACTGATCAATAAACTGTTATACAGAGAAACAGTAGACAGAGGGGACAAGTAGACAAACAACAACTAGTGCTGCCCACTGCCTTTCGAGACTCAGTACTGAGGTCCTTGCACAACCACATGGGGCACCTTGGTATAGACAGAACACTTGACTTGGTGAGATCCAGATTCTATTGGCCTAAGATGGGGGCTGATGTGGAGCAACACATTCGAACTTGTAGTCGCTGCTTACAGAGGAAAGCTTTGCCCCAGAGGGCTGCCCCCCTTGTTAACATCACCACCAGTGCACCCATGGAGCTGGTCTGTATTGATTTTCTGAGTTTGGAGTCAGATCAAAGAAATATCAATGTGCTGGTGGTCACTGACCATTTCCACGAGATATGCCCAAACTTTCCCACCAAGACCAGAAAGCATCCACTGTGGCCAAAGTACTTGTAGAAAACCTTTTTGTTCACTATGGGGCTCCACAAAGAATCCATTCTGATCAAGGGAGAGACTTTGAGAGTCGTCTGATCAAAGATGCTTTCTCTGTGGGGAGTCACGAGAAGTCCAGAACCACTCCTTACCACCAGGAGACCCACAGCCTGAGCGTTTCAACCGCACTTTGCTAGATATGCTAGGCACCCTGCACCCAAAGGACAAGCCTAGATGGAGCCAACAAATTAGCACCCTGGTACATGCTTATAACTGCACCAAAGTGATGCCACTGGATTCTCCTACCGCCTGATGTTTGGAAGAAGCTCGACTACCAGTAGATGTGTGTTTTGGGGTCTCTCCTGATGGGGTTCAAGCTGACAACTATTTACAGTATGTGCAAAAGTTAAAGGCCCAGCTAACTCATGCGTACCAACTGGCTCAAAACCATGGCTGCCAAAAGAAATCTGGCCAACAAAGAAAGGTATGATAAAAGGTGAAAGCACAGGAACTCCAGGAGGGAGATCAGGTATTGCTAAGAAATCTGGGACTGCATGGCAAGCACAAGATTGCTGACAGATGGCACCATCTCCCTCACATTGTAGTGGGCAAACTAGATGATCTGCCAGTGTACAAAGTAAGGCCTGAGAATAATTCAAAAGATGTAAAAACAATGCATAGAAATCATTTACTGCCATTGGAAAAATCTTAATTGAGTCTGAGCCCTAGAAGATGCCCCTCTGGACCAGTGACTAGAGCTGCTGCTAAGAAAAGATCAAGAAAGTCTGCACCTACAGAAGCAAAGTTAAAGTGTTCCCTCCACAAGTCCCAGTTGAGCATGACTGTCAGTCCATATCGGGAAGAAAGTGAGAGTGACTTTGAATACTATCCTTCTTACGAACTGAGTCAATTGTTTGGGGCAATCCCTAGTCAATACTGGAGATGAAGCTGGGCCTTCTGGACTGTCTAAGCCCCAGCTTCATCCCTGGAGCCAATGCTCCCAGAAAGTGAAGTGCAAAGCATCAGATCAGATGAAATGGAATCATTGTGCATGGTTGAACTGTTTGAGCTTTCAGGGGAGGAAAATGATAGATTAGGGCAGACTGGTGATACACCAGAACAAGAAGAGTATTTTGAGTGCCCTGACAGTCCACTGCCAGTGTCCAAAGCTCTCCATGCAGCCAAATGTTGTGGACTCAGAAACTGTAACTCCTGGAGCTGAAAGTGCCCCAAGTTCTAGCCTCTCTACCCCCATGGAGACTCCCTGACAAGTGAGGACAATGCTGAAAATGAGGCTCAGAGTGCAGAGACTATAACAGTTCCCCTAGAAAGACTGGTTGAGCTGTAAAGCCTGTGGTGCACCTCAGTTATGATTCACTTGGGAGGTCTGTGGACTTGCCTCTCAATGTTGTCCATAAAGGAGTGTATGTGTCCCGAGCTCATTGCCCAAACTGAGCATCAGTGCTAACTCAAGTTACTTGTGTTGCCCTCTAAGTATAGTGCCCTTGCCCCATCCAGCCCCCAAGGTAACTGATAGGGAAGGGCCCCCTCTCTTCAGGTTTCATGTACAAGAGGTAATAACTTGAGTTATGGTACAATGTGTATGTAATACTGTGTAAAGAGTGGCGTACTGCAATGTTTCAGAAATGTGTTCTTGGTAAAATGATATATTGACTGATGATTACATATGCGAGCCTAATGCAAATGTATATGGTTGCAGTTGAAACTTATAGAAATTGCCTTGTGGCGGACGTCAAGCTTTCCCAAACCAGGAAGGTGTAACCCCTGCAAATGGGGTTCCCAAAAGACTTCCAGGAGCTTGCTTGAATGCTCCAAGCCTGAATGGTGTTTGGCATTTAAGCCATTTATCAGTGAGTGTTTTAGAGCCTCTGGTACTGTCTCTTTAAGAGCTGTCTGCTTGCAGACATAATTAGTTGTATGGGGGACTGTGTGCTTCTCTGAGTACCACTCGAGCTGCTGCCAATTCACTTCATTTTGCAGTCACTAGAGTGCAAAGGGAACCTATCTGAAAGATGTAACTGTTGCCAGAAATTATTTAGAGTAATAATGAAATTACAGTTTGTCTAACCTGCTTTCTTTGCAGTCAGAACTGTGTCTGCTAGTTCCCATTCTAGTTTTGAACTGCTGAACTGGACCAATCAGTGTGGGGTAAGCTAGCTCTAAAATGGTGCCTTGGACGAATCAGAACTTGGACTCATAATCTGAGCCAGCCACAAGAGGATTGTATGGGCAGTGACTCTGGGAGATGTAGTTTAGACTTCAGTGCTTTTTGGACCAACAGCAGCAGTCTATTGTGAGTGACAGCCAATCCAGTCAAGAACTGGGAGGAACTCAAAGGAAGTGCCCGGTTTTGTCGGTTGGAGTTTCAGTTGAGCTTTGGCAGTGAAGAAGGAAGAGCCCTGTGCTTTTCAGTGTGCAGTTTTAGTCAAAAACGTGTGTAAGGCCCAAGTTCGGTCTGCAGCTTGTGTAACAGCTTATTAGGACTGAATCCGTCCTGTGAAAAGAATCAAAGGATATCTGAAGAGTAGAAACCAGGCTCACCCTGTAGAAGACTGGAGGAATTGCTGAAAATTGCACTCGGTCTGTCAGGAACTGAATCTGCTGTGTGTTCTCCGGGTATTGTGCAGTAATTGCGATCGGGATACAGATGCAGCCTGCCTGGTATAGTGCTTTCTTTATATGGATGTGTGAAGAGGTTTGTGTACCTCAAGTGAGCCCTGCTGACATTGAAGGACCCTATCTTATTTGGAGGTCGTGAGTACTAATTCAGGGTCGCTCCTGTTGAATTGCCACATTAAATCCAAATGGAATTACTGTACTGCTGACTGTTTAATTCTCCTTTTCTCTGTGTGAAAGGGCCCCTACCAGCTGCCACGGTTTGGACTAGCCACTGGGGCTTGGGTACCCAGGGACAGTAACTGATAGGGATAGGCCTGTGCACAGAGCCATAGGTAGATTATTAGAGTGATAAGCTAATTAACCTGATTTCCCTGTCCTTGTTATATCCCCTAAATAAATCAGAGCTGCTTGCTTCAGCAAAGTTATACTGCCTGAGGTATTTGTCTATGTTAAAGTACTGTACTGTGATTGTTGCACTGTATCTCATTTCACAGGAGGTCCCAGTGCGGAACCAGACCTGGGGGTAAGTGTATACTGTGAAGGTAATTCTGATATATTGTGTGGGCCACTAGTGGGAAGAAAGGGGGGTTGCAGTGTCCCAGAGGGCTGTGACCAAGTTAGTTTAACTATTGCAAACCCTGACCTCTGGGTGGAGGCACCCGCCATTGGATCCAGGCCCCTCAACCTGTTAGTGGCAAATCAGGCAGGGGTAGTAGCCCCTGGGATAGCGCCATCTAGGGGTTACATATCCATTAGCAAGTCCCTTACCCAATTCAGCACTTTAGGTCCCACCTCTAAGCTGCTCAATTTCTTTATCCGTCCCGTGTGGCATAGTGTCAAAGGCCTTGCTCAAGTCCAGATGGGCCATTTCTACTTCCCACCCCTAATCTGTTTCCCTGTTCACCCACTCAAAGAAAACAGATTTGTCTTGCGCAATCCCCACCACCACCCCATGAATCCACACTGCCTTTGGTCTTATAGGGAACTGGATTCAAGATACTCTATCACCGTTCCTTTAACAGGGTTTTCATTACTTTTTCCACCATTCATGTGAGACTGATTGACCTCTTGCTGGCTTGCTAGTTGCTAGTCTCCTCCCAGCTGCTGCTTTTATGGAGAGAGAGAGAGAGAGAGACAACATCTGCTCTCCTCCATTCCTCTGGGACCATGCCTGATTCCATTGAGTTGTTGAATATGGCCATCAGTGGGCAGCTAGCACCTTCCTGAGTTCCTTTAGTACTCTTAGGTGTATCTCTTCCAGTCCCATAGCCTTGTACACTTTCAGAGTTGCAAGACTCTTCAGGACTCTTTCTTCTGAAACAGGACTTGTGTCCACCCCCGTTCCTGCTGCTCCCTGGTGGTCCATCCCCACCCTCTCCACTTTGAAGGCAGAAGTGGGCACCTGCTAATAAAAAACACTTACTCTTGCACCTGAGCACAGCTTCACAAACCCAAAAAATCTAGCCTTCACTAAATCTAATCAAGTCCTTCGGAAACCTTTTAACTCTACAGCAGAGAGAGTGCTATCAATTGTTGTGTTCTGCCCTAATTCCACCTTAGGGTTTTGGCATAGCCCTCTTTGTTAAAGTCCCAAGTGGGATAGTAATATGATTATGTCCATTGGTGTTTGTCTGTGCCCTTGTTGTGTACTGTCCTGATATTACTCAAATGTGGTCTGCTCTCATGTACTGTTTAAGCAAAATGTTATTGCTTTATGTAAGTAATTCTGGGTCACCCCTGAAAAAGGGACCTTCGGGGCTTAGTGGGTCACCCAGTTGCCAAAACTGAATAAATGAAATAAATTAAGTACTCATTCAGAATGTCTGCTTTTTCTTGATCCTCTTCTGCGCAGCCTCCCCCTGCTTCCCTCCTTATCCTCACTATCCCTCCACTTGCTGTCCTCTTCTCATTTATGTACCTAAAGAAAGTCTTATCCCCTTTAAATACCCCTTTGGCTATTCTTTTCTCTGTCTGTGGCTTTGCTCTCCTCACTTCCTTTCCTGTTACCTTTTGTTTTACTTGGTATACCTCCCTATCTTCTGCTCTCTGTGTTTCCTTATACCGTACTTCCTGAATTCTACCCTTTTTACTCCTTACCGCCTTTGCCACCTTCCTAGAGAACCATAACAGTCCCCTTTTCCTTCTTCTTTTATTCACTTCCTTCATGCAAGGGTTGGTTGCATTAATTTGGCTCTCTCTTATTTTTCCCTGCTGAGCCTTTACCCCTCCCAGGCAATCCCCACTATGAGGCAGTTTCTGAGGCAAGCTCATATTTTTTTTTAAATTTGCCCACTTAAAGTCCAGGACTCTCATCGTAGCGTGAGTTGCCTCCGTTCTTATCTTACTATTAAATCACACTGCACGTTGATCACTAGTACCTTGGGGACTACCCAATGCAACATCTGCAACAGCATCCAGGTTTGTAAGCTCCAGGTCTGGCACTGCACTGTCCCTAGTGGGTTCCTTGACTAACTGCCTGAGAAAAGTCCCTTGTAGGGAGTCAAGGATGACCCTGCTCCTTGCCAAAGCTGTAGTTGAAATGCTCCAATCATCTGGCAGATTAAAGACCCCAACTAGCAGCACATCCCCCTTACTTGCCATCTTAATGATGGCTTCCACAAGTGCCTTACCCAACTCCTCTCCCTGTGTTAGAGGTTTATGTACCACCCCTGTATGGATAATGGCACCAGTACCTGTTCCAAGATGACACACAGCACCACTAGCCCTTCTTTTTCCTCTAGGTACTCCTGTACATTCATGGCCTTGATTCCCTCCCTCACATGTAGTACAACCCCTCCTCCCTTCTCCATTTCTCCTGAACAGAGAATAGCCCAGTATAGCCATGCCCAAGTCATGGCTGTCAGTACACCAGGATTCTGTTTTGGCCACCAAATCCAGGCTAGCCTCTGCCATGATGGTCTTTATATCCAGAATTTTATTTCCCAGAATCCTCGTATTGACGCACATTGCTCACCATACCTTACTCCCACCCTGCCTACATCCATGCTTATCTCTCTCCTGCTTGTGCTGTTCCCTGAAGCTCCCCATGACCTACCCTCTTCCTTTGTTGCCTACTCCATTACCTGTCTCCTTTACCCTACTCCACTTTTTTCAAACATTGTTTATTGAAGTTTTCCAGCAACATACATGACTTCATTTTGCAAAGAATCAACTGTTTTCAGTAAAATGCAAAATGTTAATTACATTAACATATCTACTCTACAATTTGTATAGAATTCTATATTAAATCCACATAGTATGATGGTTAAGGCTTATTATGTATGGAAATCAGTGGCTCTCAAAAAGTTGTTGTACACGTTCTATCATGACATGCAGCTATGTCCCTGCTTGAGCTGACTCTCTCTGGCACCCAATTTCACCTTCGCTCACAATGACTTCTGCAGGCCAAAGTCTGCCTTCACAACTGCACCAGAACTTCACCATGCCCACCCTCAGAGGGTCTGAGGGGCTTCCCCTGAGTGTGCTAGTTCTGGTTATGCTGAGCAGCTCTTTAGCTCACACTCTCTGTCTGTACTGGCACAACTGCCCCTGCTGGAATGCTACATCAGGTCAGTACATGCTGGACTTTGATAAAGATAGGGGAGAAAACGATCCTTGGATTTTTTTTTTGATACAATATATGCAGTAAATGACAATATGTACTGGTATTGCTAACACAGCAGAGTCGCTCCTTGGCTCTCACACTCTTTCTCTCACTCCTTGCTAGTTCCCAGTACAGAACCACATACTATAAAAAATAAAATATGAGTGACCATACACAACTCACCTTGTGTTTACATCTTGGGTTGAGATAGCATGAACCTCTTGAGCTTCACTCTCAAGGTCCATATGCTGTTATCTCAGCCCCTCAGTGGAAACATAGGCTTGTTGTGTATGGTCACCCTTACATTATTCCTTATATTCTATTGAATAAATGTGACTATTTTGTAAGAAAGGATTAAAATAAAACAAATAAAGATGAATTAAAACAACAACTTGACTGCATATGGCATTTCAATCCAGAATTTCTTTTGTAATGCTTCAGAATTGCAAAAAGCATTTCTATATAAACCGTGTAATAGTATTCAGCAGATTACATAATCCACAGATTGTGGAAAATAAATTTGCAGTTACATAAACCACTGAGTACTATTGCATGGTTTATATAAACCTTATATTACTAATCCACAGTTTAAACAAGCATTTGTCAGTGCCGAATGTTTGCTTGCTGGCATTGGCATTGGCATTGGTAGTGTAGAAGTTACAGAGCTGCACAATAGGAATGGCAGTGAAGTATTGAACTGAAGCCAACCCCACCAGCATCCTGCAGATAGTGACAGGCATTGGGGTGTGCCTTTGGGTCATCAGGCATAATGGCCACGCCATTTCACCACACCCTACTCTGCAGACACTGACAAGTGTCACGGTGTGCCTTTGGGTCTTTGGCCCTTATGCGCACCCCATTCCATCAGGAAATACAGTGAGATGGGTGCGGTATAGGAGAATGGGGTGAACTTTGGGGCAGAAGAGTCCAAGGCATACCTCGATGCCTCTCACTGGCTGCAAGGTGTGGAATGCTATGAGCATTACAGGCAAGAATCCCAAGTCACACCCCTCATGCCTGTCATTCTCTACAGGGTGGGGCATTATGGCTGGAAACCCTAACACCTCAGGCATTCGTTGGTATTTTCACTCCAAATTTTCAACATGGTTTTTTGGTGACCCCCCCACCTCATGAACAGTGTATCAGTTTGTTAGCTGAAAGCTGCTTATGCACAGCGACTATGGCATTTAGCACCACAGGTGCAAAAACACATTCCAAACAGGATGTGAAAAATGACAGCTGTACTGTTCATGGGGAGGTGTAGAAAAGGGCAATGTTGCAAATCTGCAGTAAAAATATTTAAAAAACTGGTGAAGTCACGAGCTTGCATAGAAACTGTGCAACGCACACCTGTAATGTAATTAGTTTGGGGATTTTTTATAGCAGATTGTCAACACAGGCATTTTAGGACCTCCAATCGTGAGCAGTGTCACTGTGATTTTCTTTATCTGTCCCGAACAATGATTTCCCACAGCGATGACGCATCTCTGCGCTGAAAGTGTGAAAACACATGTTGGCCATGTTGTGAAAAATGACAGCTGACCTGTTCATAAGGAAGTGTGGAAAAATGCCACTGGTGAAAATCTGGACTGAAAATATTACAAAGTCATGAACTTACAAGGGTGCGTGGAAACTGCGCAATGCTCACTCGTAACACAGTCATTTTATGGACTTTTGTCACCAAATTTTCAACATAGCCATTTTAAGACATCTTCTCATGAACAGTGTAACTGTGATTTTCTGAATCTGTCCCAAACTTTGCTTTTGCACACCGACTGCACCATTGTGCGCTACATGTGCGGAAACACATTTTGGGTAACGTGCAAAATGGCAGCTGTACTGTTCATAAGGAAGTGTAATAAAATGGCAATGTTGAAAATCTGGAGTGAAAATATTGAAAATTTGCAAACTTATGAGCGTGCATAGGAAGTGCGCAATGCACGCTAGTAAAACAGTAATTTTTAGGAATGTTTTCACCAAATTTTGAACATAGCCATTTTAAGACCTCTACTCATGAACAGTGTCACTGTGATTTTCTTAATGTGTCCCATACATTGTTTTCACACACCGACTGTGCCATTGAGCGCTACATGGGCAGAAACACGTTTTGGGCAAGATGTGAAAAATGACAGCTGTACTGCTCATAAGGAGGTGTGGTAAAATGGCAATGTTTAAAATCTGGAGTGAAAATATTGAAAATTTGTGCATAGGAACTGCACAATGCACGCTCATAAAACAGTCATTTTTAGGAATTTTTCCACCAAATTTTCAGCATAGGCTTTTTGAGAGGCCACCTTATGAACAGTGGCAGTGTTGTTTCATTACTCAGACCTGAAAGGTGATTTCACGTAGTGAATATGAAATCACCCTTTTGGGCCCAATTAATGCCATGACAGTGAGAGCATTCATGAGAAGGTGTCCCAAAAACCCCATGTTGAAAATTTGGTGCAAAAATTCCCAAAAATGCCTGAGATATGCAGCAAAGTTGAAAAACCCCTATCTATCCCATTATACAGCTTAACGGCATTTCCTCAGTTCGCGGTCGTCTTTGAAGAGTGCAGATGTGTTCCCGTTCCACCAAAGATCGTCACGCTAGAGTCGGAGGTAAGTATGGGGTGGGGGTTGTGGGGAGGCAGGGTGAGCAGTGGGTGGGCTCGGTGGGCTGGGTGAACACCGAGGGAACGCTTTTCTTTGTTTACAGGTTTGTTTATTTTTTAACAGGAAGATGACGTGGACATTTGCCACGCTGGGGTGGGCTCCCAGTGTGGCAGATAGAAGGCTGTTTGGGGGGCTGGAGCCAATGGGGATTGGGCACCCTGTTGGACATATGGACTAGTGCCATGCTGGGGTGGGCTCCCAGCTTGGCAGCTGTAAGGCTGTTTGGGGGGGGCTGGAGCCGGCGGGGATTGAGGCACCCCATTGCCTATATGGATGTGTTGCCATGCTGGGGTGGGCACCTAGCATGGCATCGAGAAGCAACGCACAACCCGATGGGATTAGGCACCCCGTCGGCTATACAGTGTGTGCGTGGAGGCGGGCACACAGTATGCATGCGTGTGTGTAAGGGTGGAGCACGCATGAGCAGGCGACACCTTATCGCTGCTCACTGAAGCGTAGCTCCCTATTTCAACTGTATGCCACTGCATTTTCAACTGCTGTCATAGACAGCTCCAGCAGTGATTGGAGAACTTCGACCGCATCTGCAAACACACTGACTGAATTGGAAGACGGGTGCCACGCCTCCGAAAACTCGGATAATGGCATTATGTTTCTTGCACATGCATGCAAGCAAACATAAAAAGAAACATTCTGCTCTCAGAATGCCACTACGGATGGAACTCTAAGAAGTTTTCAGAGTTCCCATGGAAGCTGAATGTGAAAATTCCACAGAGCTCTAGGTCTGGGCAGTTCCACCTACACCAGGCAAGGCAAGGCATATTTTAGTTATATAGCACCCTATCCAGGGGCTCAGACTGCTGTACAGAACATGATAAAATAACCAAGTTTACAGTAAAACATCCCAACAAGTAAAATAAGGTGTTTCAGATAAAATTAAAAGCCTTCTCAAACAAAAATGTTTTTAAAGAGGATTTAAAGGCCTCCACCTTGCTGGCTGCATGAATGCAGGATGAAAAAGAGTTCCACAACAATGGTGCAGCTGAACCAGATGCTCTATCACCAGATCTCTTGAGGCAAAAGGAGGGTACAACCAGCAAGCCAGCCTTGGCAGAGTGTAGGGGGTGGAAAGGACAGTATGGGACCAGGAGCTCTTTAAGGTAGTCAGGTGCCAAACCACATATGGCCTGGTATGTTAACAAGCATATCTTGAAGATGATGCGTGAACTCACAGGCAGCCAGTGCAGAGCGTACAGAACAGAAGTGACATGATCCCTCTTTGAGGTACCCGTCAACATCCTGGCCACAGCATTCGGCACTAGCTGCAGTCGACACATTAATCCTCCAGATAGCTCTAGATAAAGGGCATTACCGTATGTGTGTGGTAATTTGTTCTGTATTGTATTGTTCTTTTTGTCCTTTTTTTTTGTTGAATTCTTTGTTTAACACAGCTCTCTGCCAATTGTTTGTATCTCTCTGTATGCTGTGATAAAAGCTAATATAGTATATTGAATTAAAAAGGGGCATTACAGTAATTAAGTCTGCTGGTAACAAAGGCATGGATGACTGTAGCCAGGTCAGCAGGCATCAAGAATGGGCAGATCCTAGCGATATTCCGGAGATGGAAAAACACGGATCTAATGACCGACGACAGCTGTTTTTCGAGAGTCAGGTGGTCGTCAATAAAAACGCCAAGATCCTTAACTGCACTAATCACCAACAATAGAGGCACCCATCAACTACTGGAGCAAGCAGCTTCCAGTAAGCAGAGAGGCGTTGATGACCCAGCTCGGTCACCATAACCTTTGTCTTGCCGGGTTCAGACACAGCCAGTTTGTAGACTTCCAGTTGTTGATCTCAGCCAAACACTGACTCAGCATACCTGAGGTGGAAAGATCACATGGGGAACAAGACAGGTACAACTGGGTATCATTTGCATAGCAGTGAAACCCCAGATTGTACCACCCAATGATCTCTCCCAGCAGCAGCATATACATGGAAAACAACAGGGGAGCCAAGATGGAACCCTGCAGAACACCACAAGGCAGCACAAAAAGTCCAGAGGAAAAATTCCCAAGGACAATGCATTACAATCTTCTGGTTAAATATGAGCTAAGCCAGTGCAGAACTGTGCCAGTAATGCCCACATAGTTCCAAAGATGGTCAAAAAGCACCCTGTGATCCACTGTGTCAAACACTGAAGATAGATCCAAGAGCATCAAAATTAAAGCTACCAACCATCCTGATTTTCCCAGGACAGTCCCTATTTTAAGAAGCATGTTCCAATGTCTCCACAAGTTTTCCAAAATGTCACTTTTGTCTTGGTTTTTGCTTACTTGTTTTCTTCCCTTTTTATTTGCTGTCGGCTGACCTGTGAGTGACATTTATTTCAGTACCACCATGATGCTGCTTGAGCTGGAGAGCAATTTCCAATCTTCAGCCCCTGCGCCTACATTGCACCATGAATGTGAAAATGCTTGGGTAGTCAGATGGCAAGCAGGTCAGCAGGAGCACTGTAAAGCACATTCCTTAATGGTAGCTTAGACCGGGTAATAGTGCAAGCAAGCATGTGTGACCATCTGCCTGTCAGCAGCTGAAAGGGACTCCAGACAGAGAAGATACCAGCAGCAGTGAACTAAGGTACCTAAACCTAATCAGCTGTAGGGGACTGTGTGGCAACAAGCCAGTGTGGTGTTGGGAGTCACTGAAGTGAAGTTTGCTCTGCAAAACAAAATGAGTGTGGACAGGTTGGGATGGGACTGTCAGGAAGAGTGATGTACACAGCTTGAATGTCTGAACACAATTTAAAGTAAGTTTGCTTCTGGTTAGCTTTCTGTATGTCACGATTCAGAACTTGTTGCAGCAAAATTATGTATTGCTTTAATCCGGATGTTTGCTACTGGTGTTAATGTGGGGTGGCATGGCCAGAGCAAGCGACAAAATGTAATTGAGTGTGTGCAGCGCTGTCTGTGGCAGTGAGTGAGTGAGTGAGTGAGTGAGTGAGTGAGTGAGTGACTCAGGGGAAGGGATCATGGTCAGGATGGAACCTGTCCCAGTTTTGGGCTTCGGAAAGTTGGTAGCTTCAATCAAGATGGTATAGTGCCCTCAGTCCCTCACCATAAATAGATCATGTGCCACCCTGACCAAAGCCATCTCAGTGCTGTACCAAGGCCAAAATCCTGACTGAAGATGTACATAGATAGCGAATTCTCCAGACTTTCAACCAGCTGCTCAACCACTACCTTCTCAATAAGCTTCCCGAGAAGGGAAGATTAGAGATAGGCATATAGTTCGAGAGAACATCAGGGTCTAGAGCAGACTTTTGAAGGAGGGGTCTCACCACAGCCTCTTTCAAGTCCGAAGGAAAGACACCCTCACTTAAAGACCCATTTGTGATTTTCACAAACACTGGTCCCAGGAAGTCCAAGCAGCTGATAACAAGCCACACTAGACCCAGGTCCAGGACACAGCTGGTGGGACGCACGCTGGTAAGCACCCGGAGGACCTCAACTGCCAAAACCATCCAAAACTCACTCCAGCTCAGCAGACAGTCTTCACAAGGAGGTCGATCACCTCCAGCAGAGACTGAACTAGAGGAGGTAATACCCTTAAGGAAAGAAGGGAGAGGGGGGACATGATAAAAACGTTTAAGTACTTCAGTGGAATCAACAAAGTCCAAGAGGGTAGCATCTTTCAAAAAAGAGACTTGCAAGAACAAGGGGACACAATTTAAAGATAGAAGGAGGGCGGTTCAGGGGCAATGTGAGGAAGTATTATTTCACAGAGAGGGTAGTGGATGCATGGAACAGCCTTTCTGAGGAAGTTGTGGGGTCTAAATCTGTGGGAGAATTCAAGAATGCATGGGACAGACATAAGGCAATTCTTGTGGGGGTAGGAAGAAATAGGCTGTTGGTTAACTAGGATCTGCGGCCTATCCTGTAGGCAGGGAAATGGGCAGACCAGATGGGCCTAGCGGTCCTTATCTGTCATCAAAGTCTATGTTTCTATGTTTCTAATACACACCCTGATAGAGGACACCTTGTTGGCAAAGAAACACCCAAACTGCTCACACTTTTCTGCGGAAAATGCTGTCCCAGACTACAGACAGGAGGGATTTAACCAACTGTTGACAGTGCGGAACAGCGTAGCTGGGAAATTTCTTGCCACAGCAATTGATCGAGAGAAAAAAATCAGTCTCCTTGAGAGCAATTTCCTGCTGATACTCCAAATAATGGAGCCTCAGCACCATCTTGTCCTCCTCAGAGTGCTACCTCCTCTAGGCACATTCCAGTCTATGTCCCTTAGTCTTCAACTGATGCAGCTCAGCACAATATCATGGTGAGCAACGTCGGGAGGTCAAGGAGCGAATGTGAAAAGGTGCAATCAGGTCCAGGGCCTCAGTCAAGGCTGTATTATAAGCCTCAACATCAGCCTCTTAACCCTGATTACAGGCTAGCATCAAACTCAAAACATTTAGCGACTCCTGGAGTTGGTGAGGCTCCAACTTATTTTTCAGAAGACACCGGATAGTCTCTGCAAAAGGGGTTAATTTACAGGGGGCCCCACACTGGAACTCAACAGCATAATGATCTGACCAGCTGACCGGATCAGCCTTGACCACCATAATATCAAGTCCAAGTGAGAAGACTAGGTTGAGAGTGTGGCCATGTACTGTATGTATGTCTTGGAGGTAACTACCTGAGACAATCCTAGCCGATTCATCAGCAGGAGGAACTGTTGTCCAAAATGACAGGATTCATCATTGATCCAGGCATTAAAGTTCCCCAAGACCAAAATCCTAGGGGACTCCAACACCTGCTCAGTAATTAAGTCTGCCAGCTCCTGCAGGAAAAGACTCCCATCCCCTGGAGGCCAGCAGATGAGGACTCTCCTGCCATTGACTCCCAAGGCACACTTGGCGATCACATACTCGAAAGACACTGGGAATACAGTGAGGCCCAGGGTAGATCTAAAACAGATGGCCACCCCACCACCTCTGTGGTCCCTCCTTGGGTAATGCAAGACCAAATAACCAGGGAGGGCCAGCATCATCTCCCACCCAGGTCTCAGTAATGCAAAGGAATCAGCAATGAATGACTCCATCACCGCAGTCTTATTCCTCAGTGACCTTGCATTATAAAGAGTGGCCTGAAGGGGAAGAGCTGCACAGGCCGAACAGACCACCTACTGAACGATGACATTCGGTAGAGCTCTGGGGAGGGGTACCAGGTATGCTGGTCCTCTGTCCTGGAACCTTCTCCTCCCTGGGTGTCTCCTGGTCCTTACTACACCAATCCTACCATCCACATTACCAGACTGGGGACCCTCACTTCAGCGAATTCTCCCTCCTTTCAGGACTCCAAGCCCCTGACAGTGGCTGACCACCCCTGCCAGCAAAGACAATGGGAGCCCTGAAAAAGTATGAAGTGACCACAGGAAGTCCACCGAGTAGTTAAGCCTTGAAGCCTCAGCACCTCTACACATAATTCTAACTAAATTTAAAGAGCTGGCGACATGTTCCAGAGATCTTTAACAAAACCTAATATTTAGAGATAGTCCAGCTTGTATTTCCCATTAGTGCTGTATTCCTCCTCCCCATTATTTACTACTGAGTTCATGTTTCTGAAAACTGGATCTTTGCTCCTGAAGAGTTTGTCTATTCTTGCTGCTTGCTCCCTATCTGAAGTCATAGAGCACTGCTTGCGATACCACAGTTACTCTCATGGCAACAGAATGTGATGTCACAACAGAGGATTATGACTTGAAGTAGGGTGTAAGCTATAGAGGCAGATGGACTCTAAAGGAATTCTAAGGGATAAAGATCATATATTCATGCAAATTTCCTTAGTAATAAATAATGAGGAGTAGAAATATATAAAACATAAATGGAATGCAAGTAGAATTGTACCTAATTATTATGTTCTTGAAAATTTTCTTTGATGAGTCAGTAGTTCTTTAACCAATAAAAAGGAAAAAGAAAATTAAAAAATAAACACACCAATCATACTTATCCATAATCAAACAATCAATACACACACACCAATTACACAAATACGCAAACTTACACCACATAAATACACAAATAACAGTTAAAACAATTTAAATACCCCCCTCCCAACAAAATTAGCAACAAACAGGAGAATCTCTATAAACTTAGAATGCCTCTAAACAAAGAAAGTTCAGTTACAGTATGCATAGTCCAGAGTCCACATAAGCAATAATACCCAACAGAGTGGGCAGTATTGGGCTATACCAGACCACCCAGGGGCGTAGTGAGGCCCGACGCCACAGGCAGAGGGCCTTATAGCCCCTGGAAGGTCTGGTATAGCTCAATGCTGCCCACCCTGGAGGGTATTATTGCGCTTAGAAAATGGGCAGTCATTAAAAAAAAAGAGTAGTTAAGATGTGAATTAAAAAAAATAATTTAAAATAGGGTTTTGTAATAAAATAGTTCCTCCACCTATATTGGAATACTTTTTTTTTTTGTCTCTTGTCTGAGCTAGGGACTTGTCCCTTGGAGCAGCAGCATAGCTCTAAATAGACCGACCATCGTAGCTAGCGCTGTTCCCCACTGGGTCATTTCCATGCTGCTAAGAAACATTTTAGTCAGCTGAGTTCCTCATGTTCAAAACTGCAGGTAGAAACTACCAAATAATGAAATGATCTAACTATTTCTCCAGGGCTGTTTTTTTTTTTTAATCTACAGCTTGCCTGACCCCCAAATTGGGGTGGTAGGATCCAGGAGATGCCCCGGGGCAAAATGGGGCCAAGATAGAGGTCATTCTTGTCTTGTTCCCATACCCAAGGGTTCCAACTCTAGTTGGCAGGAGCCGAGGTCTTCCCAGACAGCTCATCCAGCTTTGGCAGTGTTATGCAATGCCAGATCTATTAAAAACAAGACAGGCTGATCTTGTTGGATCAACTGATCTGTCATGCATCACCGAGACCTGGCTGGATGAAAATCCAGGCCCTGTATTGGCCTCAGCAACGCCAGCTGGGTTCTCGGTGGTACACCGTCCAAGGCTGGATCGTAGGGGCGGGGGTATAGCATTATGTTTAAGACTGAGCTGGGCCTTGTGGATGTGCCTTTGGGAATTACCAGATCCTTTGAATATATCTTGGGTGAGGGTGTAGGTTGCGGAATTCTCCTAATCTACCGTCCACCAGGAGATGGTGGAGAATTCCTGCAGGAGATAGCAGACTTCATCGTCGACCTGGTATTGCGGTCCCCCAGATTGTTAATTCTGGGGGACTTCAATGTCTGGGTCAACGATGAACTCTCTCATTTCGGTCAAACTCTCCTCCAGTTGCTGATTTCACTGGGCCTAACACAGGTTGTTACCTCCTCAACCCATATGAAAGGTCGTTCATTGGATCTGATCTTCCTTCTGGATATGGAGATTGCTGACTTGGGGGTGGAACCAGTCATCTGGTCTGACCATCACACCATAAGGTTCAGTTTCAGGGCTCCCCCTAATAGGTCTGCCCTTACGGAGATGGTTCAGTACTGCCCTTTAAGGGGTATTAGTCCCAGCAACCTGATGGTGGTACTGGATCTATTGTGCATGTCTGGTGAATGCATGAGTCCAGATGATCTCGTATTGGCCTATAATAAGGCTGTGGGAGATGCTCTGGACAAGATTGCAGCTGTTCGTGTTCGGCCTCTCACCCTCCATTCAAGGAGTCCTTGGTTTGATGGCTCCTTGAAGGAGTAAAGGAGAGCTGGCCGAAGGTTGTAGAGAGTCTGGCAGAAGTCCAGAAATTATGCTGACAGGCTTGGGTTGATGGCACATTATGATGGCTATCAATCAGAAATCAACCGTAAGAAGGCAGAGTTCCTGTCCAGGGAGATTTCTGCTGCACAGAATCGACTGGCTCAGCTTTTCCGGACTGTTGACAGATTGTGCAATCCAATCTGTCTCCAGCCCAGAGAAGCCTTTTCTCAGCTAAGATGCGAGGAGTTCGCTCAGTTCTTTGCAGATAAGGTTGCTAGCATCAGGTCTGGTATCGGTCCGACTCCTCCTTTAAGGGATTGCAGCTGTCGACAGGAAGTGTTATCCACCCGGTCTGTCTGGACAGATTTTTGCCAGCTGGAGTTCACTGACATTGTGAAGATCATCCAAACATTGTGACCAACCAGTTGTAGTTTGGATCCGGGTCCTACACCCCTCTTAGTAGGATGTTTAGAGGTTATCTGCCCGATCCTTGCTGACATCGTCTGGAAATCCTTGGAGAAGGGGGTCTTTCCTGATCCCCTTAAGGAGGCGATAGTTCAACCACTCCTAAAAAAACCCTCCTTGGATCCAGACTGTCTAGCTAACTACCGGCCTATCTCTAACCTTCCTTTTGTTGGGAAGGTTATTGAGAAGGCAGTTGCGTTATAACTGGATGATCATCTTACAACCCACAATGTCTATGTTACTCTCCAATCTGGTTTTAGGAAGAAGCATAGCATGGAGACTGCCCTTGTCTGGGTGTTAAATGACCTCCTAATGGCCAGAGATCAAAAGACATGTACCATTCTGGTCCTTCTCGATCTCTCTGCGGCATTTGACACTGTAGACCATGGTGTGCTGTTGGAACGCCTGCGGATTTATTGTGGATTGCCTGGAACAGTCCTCAAATGGTTTCAATCTTACCTCACAGACAGGTTTCAGAGGGTTACCACTGGAATTTATTCCTCTGGTGCTCACTCCCTGTCCTGTGGGGTACCGCAGGGTTCCATTTTAGCACCCATGTTGTTTGCAGTGTACATGCTGCCTTTAGAAGATATCATCAGGCGATACAGTTTGGGTTTTCACTGCTATGCAGATGATACTCAGCTGTATCTGTCCTTTCCGCCCGGGCAAGATGGTGCTCTCTCCATGCTAGACAACTGCCTTACTGAGATCAGATTATGGATGAGTTCTAGCTGGCTGAGACTGAATCCTGATAAGACTGAGGTGTTGGTAGTGGACCCGGGTCGCCCAGTGACGGGTTTGGGGGCTGGCCAACCACAGGGCCTACTGCTCGGTGGTATGTCGCTCACTACCTCTGATCGGGTACGAAACCTGGGCATTATTTTTGACTACGGCTTGACCTTAAAATCTTAGGTGTCTGCCGTGGTCAAATCCTCTTTTTTTCATCTGAGGAATATCACCCGGGTCAAATACCTGGTCCCACCAGGTGATCTGCCAATGTTGGTCCATGCCTTTATCACTACCCATCTTGACTACTGTAACTCCCTTTACCTAGGGCTATCTGGGGTTGATATCCATTGCCTGCAGCTGGTGCAGAATGCGGTGGCAAGGCTTTAACTGGGATCTCTAGATCCAACCATATTACGCCTGTGCTCCGTGAACTGCACTGGCTGCCTGTTAGGTGGCGGATTACCTAGAAGGTTGGTTTACTAACCTTTAAAGCCCTACATGATCAGGGACCCAGCTACCTGAAAGATCTCCTGGTACCCTATTGCCCCCTCCGTCCTCTCCGCTCCGCCAGTGAGGGATTGCTGGAGATTCCCAGGGTTCGATTAAAAACATCAGGATCTTGTGCTTTTGCTTTTTCAGCACCAACTCTGTGGAATTCTCTACCTCGTTGGTTGAGAGAATGTCCAACCGTCTAGAAATTAAAAACTGAGTTGAAGACATATTTATTTAGTTTAGCATATCCTAGTTATGGCTGTTAATTTATGATCATTTTAACTTATGTATTTATTTGAATTTATTGTACTGCGCCTTGGTTTTGAAAGGCGCTTTATAAATAAAGACAATTTGATTTGACTACTCTTTAATTCCCGACCTCCAATTCCTCTATGCAGCTCCATGGTGCCGCTGCCTGTGGTTTCTATTTTGGCCATTTTTAAAAAAAATAGAGCAATGATGAGCTGGGAGCTGAAGACCAAGTGATTGATCGAGCTGCAGAATTAAAATAAAGCACTTCTGATGGGCGGGCGAGCTGTTAGGAAAGAAAGAAAAAGTAATCCTGCTAGATACTCTTGGCGGCAGTTTGAAATTCTCTGCTTTGTCTGTCTTTGCTGTTCTGGGGTTCTAGGAGCCGGCAAGTGAATCATTTAGGACATCGGTGAGGAGCAATGGTTGTGGGCAGCCGCATCATGGAGCTGTTGAGTACGGGCAGAAGGTCTGTAGATTCGGAAGGATGTGGGTCACCAGAGCTGTGAGGAAAAAATCAGGAAGATGTATGTGTTTCTGTTTTCTGTGATCAGCTAGGAGATTGAGCAGGGTATTGTTCATAAACTTGAGTGTGTCGGGAGAAGTGACCCAAGTAGAGATCATTGATGGGGGGGAGGGGCATGTATCATAGGCTGGCATCCTGGGCAGGATATGTGTGGGAGTGAGTATATATGTGTGTGTGGCAGGACTGTCTCGGGCTTTTGTCTGGCTAAAAACAAGCAAAAAAAAGAAATGCAGTAAATGAGCACAGCTGAGGTTGGGTGCCATAAGGTCAGGCAACAGGTATTGTGGGAAATGTATCTCTCGCTAAGTGAAAGAAAAATGGCGCAATTTGAAATTTAAATGAGGTTCTTTTAGCCAATTAAGGCACAGGGTGGGCACCAAGATACTTCAGTTGGGTGAAGGGGTATTTGGGCTGGCACTTTTTATTTCCTGGTCGTCTATTAAAAGTTAATGTACCTCCTGGCAGGGGTACCAACCAATCAGAGACCAGGAAATAAAAAGCCCATTTTCTAAAGATACACAGTTTTCCTTTTAATCTTTTGATGTCATAAAAGGCAGAATAGCAGACTCACACTCCAAAAGTTCAGAAAATGGTTTTCTGGATAAAATGCCACAGGGAGCTCTCTCCTCCACAGGCAAATAAAAAACAATAAACACTAAACACCAATAGCCTTGCAGCATGACAAAGCACTATGTGACAGTCACTGTGCCAGGCTCTGGCCCCATGGGAGTCATATACAAGCATGTTAGCAGTTGCAAGAGAAACACTGTGTGCACCCACTAACTTCTGGCTAGATCCTCCCCACTGTGACTATAATATTTGTATATGACTCCAAAGGGTGTTGGTGCAGTGGGGAGACTCTTTGATCCCATTTTACACCACTATCCTTTGCAGCTGTTTATTAGGCCCTTGGTTTTATATAGTACCTTCCATGCACCTTCCATGCACACTGTATCCCAAAGTACTTTACAATCCAAAAGCTGGATGCAAGGGAATTTTTCAGTATCCGGTGATTTCAGCACAGACAAATCCACAGGGCACAACACTGCACAGTCAAAACAGCATAGGTGAAAACAGAAAATATAGCACAGACAGTATAGCGCTATACCTGTAGCTGCTTTCACTTTCCACTGTTTGCTGCATCCTTGAGGATGTTTATAAATCTTTTGGGGGAGTAGAGGGTGATGCCCCTCACATGGGGAGTGTGGGGGAGAAGGCCTTGCAATGCTTCCTACTGACTGCCCATTCCTCCCCATGCTGTTTATGGGGCTTGCAATTTTTCCCCCACGTGACATTGCCTATTGCTGTTTTACACAGTTTTGTGCCAAGCTGTTGTCTCAGCACTCAGTTCACCCTACTCCCCACCAACCCCATATCTTTGGAAGCATCACAGAGTCTACTCCTGCAAGCCACCTACCTGGTCCATTGCTAAATCCCCATGGAACTACGGCTTACCCCCCGCGCAAGGACGGGATGGGGCTCTTACACCCTGACATTCACATTTCATCTAACCCTTGGGCAGCCAGGCAGCTGCTTGCATATAAGGGCTAGCTCCTCAAAACTCTCACTCCTCAGGGCCAGCAGTCTTTTTCCTGGTGTTCTTGATGGCGTCTCGAGTCCCTGATGTCATGGCACTAACGCCGACATCCATGACATCCTACCCCTTGCTGTCAAGGCCCTTGGTGCTGGCATAGCCCCAGACCTCCATCTGAAACCCAACCAGAACTTCAGGCGCTGATGTCCTGCAAGAACCCTGGCCTCTGCCAGGGGTCAGCAAGTGCTGAGTCGCATCCCTCCCCCTTCCCCCAGAGAAGGCTAGCTGTCAAGGGATGCTGCAGCCTTCTCCCCCCAGCCAGCCCTCTGACGACACGGGTTCACTCCCGAATCTGGGTCACCAGCATCGTAGGCGGAAATCCAACCGCTGCACCGGTGGGCTGGCCTAAACTATGTTTTTCTACCATTTCTGGTGCACAGGGAGATTCAGACAGCACAGAGGTAGACTGGAGAGACGTAAGAGGTGATTTATCACAAGCAAGTTAAGTGACTTGCTCAGGGTTACACTGTAATTGGTGGTTGTGGGGTTCAAATCTGCCAGGGTTTATAATTCCGTTCTCTAGACACTAATACAAACTGCCTCCCTTTGTTGTTTGGACCCTGTTCTAAAAAAAATGTAGTTTCCTGATTTTGTCTTTGTACCCATGGAAAAAAAATTTCAGATATCAGGACTTTTAATGGGGTATTACCCTGCCTCCAGACCACATGGATGAATTTTGCTATTGTTATTCCTTTTCTCTTGCTTCCCCTCCATAGTGCTCCGGTCCCCTGCCACAACAATTGCTGCATCCACAGCCGCACCCTTCCACCCGCCAGCACCACACCTCTGTAATACAGACAAGCTCAGTCTTGAAATCTTGGGTTCAAATCCACAGCTGCACCCTTCCACCCGCCAGCACCACACCTCTGTAATACAGACAAGCTCAGTCTTGAAATCTTGGGTTCAAATCCACAGCTGCACCCTTCTACCTGACAGCACCACACCTCTGTAATACAGACAAGCTCAGTCTTGAAATCTTGGGTTCAAATCCACAGCTGCACCCTTCCACCCGCCAGCACCACACCTCTGTAACACAGACAAGCTCAGTCTTGAAATCTTGGATTCAAATCCACAGCTGCACCCTTCGACCTGCCAGCACCACACCTCTGTAATACAGACAAGTTCAGTCCTGAAATCTTGGATTCAAATCCACAGCTGCACCCTTCTACCCGCCAGCACCACACCTCTGTAATACAGACAAGCTCAGTCTTGAAATCTTGGGTTCAATCCACAGCTGCACCCTTCCACCCGCCAGCACCACACCTCTGTAATACAGACAAGCTCAGTCTTGAAATCTTGGGTTCAATCCACAGCTGCACCCTTCCACCCGCCAGCACCACACCTCTGTAATACAGACAAGCTCAGTCTTGAAATCTTGGGTTCAAATCCACAGCTGCACCCTTCCACCCACCAGCACCACACCTCTGTAATACAGACAAGCTCAGTCTTGAAATCTTGGGTTCAAATCCACAGCTGCACCCTTCCACCCGCCAGCACCACACCTCTGTAATACAGACAAGCTCAGTCTTGAAATCTTGGGTTCAAATGTGAACCCTGGCCTCCCACTTGGTAGCATAATGTGCTACTGCCTTCCGTGTCTGTTATCCACTTTACATTTTTTTTGGTTTTCGTGTGTGTGTGTGTGTGTGTTTATTTTTTATCTGAAGCACCTTTATATAGCTCTATCAGACAGGAATGTGTCAGCAGTTCCCTCATCATCTCACTTTGTGAGGGGGGTGAAGAAGTAATGGATTTCAGTCTGACCTCCCTGAGCTCTGCCTAATCGTTGTACTAGTATTATTTTATCAAGAAAAAAAAGTTTTGACTTTTGGAGGCAGCTAAGGGATCTGTGACAGCTGACTGTGAGTACTAAGATGCGATTTGCCTTGACTTGTGGTTTTATTTCTGTACATTTTCTAATGTAGAAATCCTAAACAAGATGGAAATTCTGAAACTGGGAATATAATCAGTAGCATACCTCTTCTAAAATCTTTCTCTTTTTATCGCATTCTCTCTCACCCACTTGTTCATCAGTAATACAGAAACAGTAGTGAAGGTATCAGTTTTAAAAAATATTATTAAAGAGATTTTTCATTTTTACTTGTACTAGGCAAACATTAGGGTATAAGAAATTTGTAGTTCTGATTCAAGCCATTGAACCCCCAATTCATACCCCCTCAAACAGCATCCCTTCATCCATCGTTATGAATGAGAAAATCAAACCAAATCAATGTTGAGAGAAACACTTACAAAGCTTCACTCTCCACACAGAGGCAATGGTAACCAAAAGGGCTAAGGATTCATTATCCTTTCTTTCGTCATGTCCCATGGTCGGAATCCAGTGAAAGGTAAATTTATAACTCATTGAGAGGATAAATTTACATATTACGTACCCCTCAAGTCATTACTTCATTTTATTTCTTCTTTTAGTTTTGTTGACTGGGAAAGGATGGCTAGACAAAGCAGACAATTTCAGTCACATCTGGGGGGAGGCGGACACAGATATAAACTGAATGATATTAAACTAGATTAAGCTGTCGATGGTATTTTGGTGAATGGGGGAATTATGCCTACCAAACTAATTTTTTTCTAATTTTCCTTTCAATAAAACACCCTATTTTAGAGAAGTGCTATGGGATCTTTAACATCTACCTGTCCAAGCACCAGAAAAGGCAGCTAGGATCTTGGTTTAATGTCTCATCCAACAGTTGGAAAGTACTGAACTAATTGTGTCAGCCCATTATATACAGGATATATATAGGTGATGACCTCTCTCAATGTTTCATCAGTATATGTGGGACACTAACCATTGAAATGTGGGCCACATCACCAAATATGGAGAGTCAGTCTCAGAACTCTGTAAACAGTGGTGCTCGGGTTTTGATATAGTTTGCAGTCACCGCAGCATCAAAGATGAATATAAATTTCTGTTCAAAATCTCACTGGATTAAGTGTTTTTAAGTGACAGAATATGGGTCATCCCTTCTAATGTGGAACAGTTTATATGTATGCACAGAGGGGTTTCAGAGGTAAAATAAGAAGCAGCAAACAGGCAGAGACTGCCCCACAGTAGGGTGTGCAGTAGGAAAACAGCCATGTAGTAAAACCAAAATTTCAGCACCACCCACCAAAACACAGGACACAGGAAGGGTAGTCCAAATAGCCTTTTATTCATATGAGTGCTGTTACCTGTTGCAGAAGGGGGCACCCGAGGCACCCACAACCTCCAACCAGTTTCGTTGCTCAGGTGTCCTCAGGGACTAACTCCATCCATTACCCATAAATCTTTTATACATATGAATTAATTAGATAATCAGGTGGGAAAACACTTCATTGTGCCACTACCAAAGTACAATACTAATAAAATGGTGCAACCAGTGAAAAATAAGTATAAAAGATTAGTTTAGTCAGATGTTTTCCTAAAGGTATGCCCTCCCAAAGTATAATCTGCCCTTGTATTTGATTTTCCCAAATGCATAACTGCACATTTTTCAAGACTACAAACTAGTCTATTTTAATTTGCCCATTTTTAAAGCTCTTTCAGCTTACCTCACAAATTAATAATGTCCCTAGCATTACTTAACACTGATCCTGGTTTTGCATCATCCACAGATTTGGCCATCTAAATCCCATCTCCACATTTCATTGATGAAATGTACATATTGAAGAGGCAGGGACCTAGTTCCGATCCCTGGGGACTCCACTTGTGACCTCTGTCCATGCTAACCTGGTTCTTCTTCTTTTAACCTGTTGTCACGTACCTGTGAACTATGCATTAATCCAACCAATTTTTTTTTTCATGTAACCCTAGTTGCTGGAGTACCTCTATTAGTCCTTTATGAGGTACTTTGTGAAACGATTTGCTTAAATCCAAAAAAATAATGTCCACTGGATCCCCATTATCCATTGCCATGCTAACTCCATCATAAAAGCTTAATAAGTTAGTTTGGCAGGACCTGCCTCTGGTGAACCCATGCTGCGTTATATCCTGTGTCCCATTATTCCTGAAGTGTTCCTTAATTTCTTCTTTCAGAATTATTTCTAGAACCTTACCTAAAACAGATGTTAAGCTGACTGATTTGTCATTTTGACACTCCTCCCTGCTTTCATTTCTTACAGCTGTTTGGGCAGAGCTCTGCAGATGTTTTGCCATCATTCATAAGATCTTAAGAGCTCTGTGGAAGCACATGACTGGATCGCTGTGCAGTGTGCTTCAACAGTGCTCTGGCACAATTTCTAGTGGTGCTGTTTAAGCCACCCTTCCCCTCTACGGGTCACATGAACACACCCCCTTCCTACATTTTCTCTCTGCAATTGCGGAAGTGACGGCCACCATGCACAAAATGGCAGCACCGTCTTAAACTGCACATGTGCGTGTATCACACATGCATAGTCTTGTCATCACCACCTTCTTGTGCATGGCTGACTCTGGGGTATACTGCGCATGCGCAGGTCTGTTATCGCTGCACTTCTACTTATGGCTGTCTTCAGTGCAGCAAGAGCTCCACATATTCTTTTCAATGCTCTTGTGCTGTGAGCAGCCATACCAGCTGTGACCAAAGTTTGTTATAAATTGGGATCACAGTGGCCTCCCTCCAATTATTAGCCACTTGACCAGTGTTTATGGATGTCTGAAAAATTGTTGTTACTGGACCTGCCAACTCAATAGCAAGTTCCTTTAATACTCTGGGATGTACACCATCTGAACCAAGAGTTTTATTAGGGTCTACCTGCTTAAGTCTGTTCCTTATATCCTCAACATCTAGTATTAAAGTTGGATGGTGTTTACCAGTAGTTGTCTCATTCACAGGTTTCAAGGCTGATTTTACATTGAAGACTGAAGTAAAATATTCATTCAGCATATCAGCTATTTCTTTATCATCCTTTGTCAGTTCTTCAGGAGGATTTATAAGGGGGCCTATTTTCAGACTACTCCCTCATGCATGGTTTATGTGTGTGTAAAAGGGTTTATAGTTCTCCTTTACTTTTGCCACTAATACCACTTCATAATTACGTTTTGATTTTTTAATATTTTTTTCACAATTCAAGGCTGCTTCTTTATACCTTATCCAATCCTTGATTGTATTTTCCCTTTTGTCTTTTTGTTTTCTTTTTTTATTACAGAATTTCCTAACCTTTTTGTTAAACCAAGGGGGATTCTCCCTGTTTTATTATATTTGTCTTTCTCAGGTATGTACTTCTCCACTAAGCCATCTACCTTATTTTTTAGAATACCCCACGTATCTTCCAGTGATTTGGTCTGAAAATCTTTAGCCCAGTCCCAGTTCTGTAATTTGCTTCTCATTCTGTTAAAGTCTGCTTCCTTGAAACATTTTATCTTAGTATGGCCATTTATTCTCGGGCTTATATTCCTGATTGAGAATTTGACCATATCATGGTCACTGTTCCTTGGGTGATGTGTAGTTCTGAAATTTGTAACCATGTCACCCGTGTTACTTATAACCAGGTTCCGGGCATTTCTACCTCTAGTTGCTTCCTTAACCAATTGTTCAAGTTCAAAATTTTCCAGGGTACTGATAAACTCATGGTCAAATGTCATCCTTCCCTGATCTGTATCCATTCCCAGTTTATTGTAGGTAGATTAAAATCACCTAGTAGTAATGTATCATCGTTTGGGTTTAAGCTGTCCAGTGTTTCAATCAACATTTTATTATGCTCCTGGTCTTACGATGGTGTTCTATACACTAGTCCAAGGATAATTTTCCTACCATAGTCTGGCAACACTTTCATCCAGATATTTTCCAATAAATTATTTTCTGTTTTATCCCTATGTAATTCAGTATTAATATGGTCTGCTATGTACAGTGCCACGTCAACACCTCCTTTTTGCGCTCTCTCTCTCTCTTTCTTTGCTAAAGAGTTTATACTCTTGTAATTCTCTATCCTGTTTGTAATCTATGTACCACCAAGTGTCTGTAATGGCACATACTGGTATCTCAATTTGCTCCATAGAAAGGATAGTTTCCAACTCCCTATTTTTTATCATGCTTCTTGTATTAAGAATATGCATCTCCACTCGTTCCTATGTTTTGCTTTGGTTTTATTTTTATTTGAAATTGCAGGCTTATCACTGATCAGATCCCCACCCCAATCCCCTTGCTGTTCCATTTAAATGTTTGCTGATGAAACTATTATTTTTTTTACCTAATAGCCTTGAGCCATACTTATTGAAGTGCAAACCATCCCATCTGAACAGTTGTAGGTAACTGAATCTTTTCCAGTTTCTCAAGAAGGAAAAATCTTCTCTTCGATACCATCGTCTTAACCACCCATTTAGTTGTGTTATGCTCCTTGTCATAATCCTGCCTGCCCTGGGGACTGGTAGTATTTCTGATATTACTACTGTGCACTTTTCTCTTTTCAGAATTCTACCCACCTCTTCAAAGTCTCTCTCTGTATATCTACCTCTCTCCTTCTTCCAACATCATTCATCTGTACATGCAGCACTATGATGGGACTTTTATTGTCATTTAAGTACCCAGTTACCGTTTCCTTAATATCTTTGATTTTGGCTCCAGATAATGATGCCACCATGGTTTGTTCTTTCCTCCTACTAAATATTACTGAATCTGTAAATTTCAGTATAGAATCCCCTATCACCAAGATATCCTTCTTACTTTCAGATGAATCAGTTTGGTAATTTGCTCCTCCTATTTTGTACTCTGCCCCTGAGTTTCTGTGACCCAAGAGCATTACTTTGTACTTTCTCACATTGAAACCCAGCTGCCATATCCCTGACCACTCCTCGAGTTTCTAAGGTCTCTGTTCATCCTTTCCACCCACCTGTAATGTCCACCCTATTGCAGATTTTAGTGTCATTCACAAAGAGGCAGACCTTCTCTTCAGCTCCCCTGCAATGTCATATATAAATACATTAAAGAGGACCAGTCCTAGCACTGACCCCTGAGGCACCCTGCTGATAGGGCCAGTGTTTTCCAGATATGGAATTGTTCCAAGCCAGCCTGGTGATGCTGAGGGCTGAGGCTAGACCCCGGAGACAGTTGAAAAACCAATTATGACTGACTTACCACACATTATGACTGATTTTTTTTCAATTAGTTTGAAATTTATGACTTCAACTAAATAAAGAAAATTCAACTAATGTTTTCAACTTTCACCATTGTTGAATTTTCTTTATGTACTAGTTTGTCATACTTTTTGAGACCAGTTAGTGGAAAAACTTCACAGCACATTCATTTACTTCATGAATACACTAGTATATAACAAGATACAGGTTACAACTATTTAGAAGTACCTACATCCACTTTCAACAAAGACAACCAGGCATTCAAACATAATTTTGCAATAATGTGATTGACGACTTAAGACACGTACTATTATTATTTTGCCCCCTTTATGAGAAAGGCTGGAAACATTGGTTGGGTCTAATGCTACAGAACCTCAGTTAATTGTGTTATTAATATTGTCATTGTTTTGGTTTGGCCTTGCTTGCTTGTCTTATATACCATTACCTTGTGAGCATACTTGTCTTGCACCCTCACACTCCCTGGCCCCCAAACCAGATAAACAGCCTTAAGCCCTGGTGTGGGAGGATTAAAGCCTGTTGATGGAATTATGCTACAGTACACCCTTGAAGCCACATAGCATGAACAGCCTTAGACACTGGTGTGGGAGTGGAATGCTGATGTACAGCCCAAAGCCACATAAGCAGCCTTGTATCAGTTGAGGGATGCTAATGTACTCCCCCAAGCCCAAAGTCACATAAGCAGCCTGCTGCAGCCTTGTATCAGTTGTGGCATGCTGCAGTACAACTCCACAGACACATAACCAGCCTTTTATCCAGGATGCTGCAGAAGCCAGTAAACCTCCAAAGCAACCAAACATAACCAGCCTTAGACCTGTGAGATGCTGCAGTACACCACCAAAACCTCATAACTAGCCTTGTATCCAGTGTGGGAATGATGCTGCACTGCATAGAAACACAAAAATTGTCAGTGGATAAGGACCGCTAGGCACACGCAGTCTGTCCGTAAGCTTTATTGTGTTCCCTGGCCGGTAGCACGTAATAACTGCTACTCAATAACGACTAAGTCAGAAGGTTGATTCAATAATGGTGAAAACAAGAATGGTGACAGTGATAGTGATAGTGAAATAAAGGCAACCGTGCAATTACAGCTACCCACTGTAATAGCAATAGTAAGTATCAATGAGTGCCTCACATTGAAACAGGTGAACTGTGTGCTGAAGTGGTGCAGTGATAGTGGCTCAGAAATTCACTCTAATCTATGGTCACCATTATTTACTGTCACCGTTATTGCAGTCTCAGTTATGGAGTTGCTGTATTGATGGTCGCTATTATTGATTAGCTGTTATGACATGGAACCCCTCTGGCCCTATCTGGCCAGCAGCTTTCCCCCCTTCTTCCCACCTCTAAGGATCCAGTTGTGCATGTCCCGGGCATGTATAGAAACATAGAAATTGTCAGCGGATAAGGACCGCTAAGTTCTGCAGCAGTAGTGAACTCCTGAGGCTACATAAACAGACATGTGTTTGAGTAGTACACCCCTTCAAGTTCAAAATTCAAAGCAACATAAATAGCATTAGACCCATCTGTGGGTGGATGCATCATGCAACACCCTGGCCTGAAGCCACATAAACAGCAACCGTACACTCTAATGTGGGATGCTGCAGTAGACTACTTCACCCCTGCACTGAATCAATGAATTACCATAATTGCATTTTCATTTTGTATATACACACCACAAAGTCCAGGACTCACACACTGTCCAGACAACTCCAGCTGAGCTGTAGCAGTGCAGGGCAGGCCAGGCTAGCACAACCCAGTGAGCCAAGGCATGCCTACTTGAGCTGACAGCTGTTATTAGGGTAAGTAACAGGGCAATCTGGATTGTTGTTGTACATGTAGAATATAAATAACAGCTGTGCAAGAAATAAAACTACAGCTCTCATGTCAGGATGCTCCAGTCCATGTCAGGCTAAGACCACCTGCCCTACCTTCGGCCACTTGCCCCCCCCCAAAAAAAAAAAAACAACAACTGGCAAGTACCAGGAGGTGTATGTAGCACCATCATGACCACTACACTCTGCAGGGATAATGGGTAATCCAAGTAATCAAAGGTTATATATGCCTTCCCCAACCAAGCCTTCACCCTGCCACCCCCCCCCGGCACTTCCCTCTCATTATGCCATTTAAAAATGTGAAATATTAAAACAGAGCATAAATGTTTAGTTTCAACACACACACACACACACACACACACACACACACACACACACACACACACACACCAGCACTGTACAGTAACTGTACCTGTGTAAGGTTTTTCTTATAAGGATTTTTCACACACCTGAGGAAAATCTTCATAACACACACCTGCATAGGCATTATTCTCTGTATAACAACCATCTGCGGTCTCAAAGGTGCAATCATTACTAGGAAAGATCATTACCCTAAAAAAAAAAAAATAAATATATATATATATATGTAACCACCTGCCTGGGCTTCTGCCACCACAGGCAGAAAGAAACATTCTTCCTGCAGTCATGCCGCTCTCCTGCCGGGCAACAATGGAGGTGCGCCATCAGAAACGGCCTGCTGCAAACCGACAAAATCACATCATCAAACTAACAAGGCATCATGCCCACACATTCAGAGATCTGCAAGTTAAAAAAAAAAAAAGTTAAAAGAGTCAAAATGACCATCTACATAGAAGCACATTGGAAACCAATAAAAAAAATAAGTGAAAAAAAAACAAAAACATAGAAGCACGAAACACCCTGCCTCAGCTCAAACCTTTCTGTTGGTGTGAACATAGAACTTTTTCATTCTCTCTCTCTCTCTCTTTCTTTGCTGGCGGATAGTGTTTGCTTTAAAGGAAAGTTGTCATTTGTAGGGGCTCCAGCCCCTGCAAAGCTTACCCTGTGGTTTAGCTTCTGTGAAAAAAGCGACTTTTTTCTAGCACTGCAAAGTAATTTAATTCTGAAAAGTCCACTACCCAGAAGTTTGGCGGATGCTGGGGCAGCTCCATTAACTGTAAAGGTGCAATGCCACACTGTGCACTTCAGTGCATTTGTATTGAAGCACATGGTGTGGTGCTGTGCCTTTACAGTGATTAATCCCCATAAATTTAAGTGCGTAAGTCCTACTCCCATGATGGCACTATAAGTTACTATACACAATACATGTAAGTCCATTAGACACCCAGGCACCTTAAGCACCCCAACATATATATATATATATATATACTTTGCAAATAAATACAGATTGTATTCTTCGTAAATTTTAGTTCCCCGGCCCACATTTTAGCTTACTGTCTCCCTTACACACCAAACACTTTTCTCTGCTCCATAAATCATTTTAGCAAACACACTTAATTTTACAAAACCTGTCTAATTTAGTTTTCAGTGCCTTTCTTCTTTTCCCTTTGTTTCTACTAGCAATAATGGGTTTACTAACTGCTCATCCTGATGCTCGCTCGATAATGAACCCTCTGTGAGTGATACTGAGGATCCTCAGCTGCCCTCCAGCATCGATAATTCAGATTCAGAATCACTGCTTTTTATGTTGCTTGCATGCATGTGCAAGAAACATAGTGCCATCATCCGAGTTTTCGGAGGTGTGGCACCCATCTTCCAATTCAGTCAGTGTGTTTGCAGGTGCGGCCCCAGTTCCCCAATCACTGCTGCAGCTGTCTATGACAGCAGTTGAAAATGCAGTGGCATACAGTTGAAAGGGAGAGCTCCGCTTCAGTGAGCAGAGCTCTCCCCCCCCATACACACACGCAAGCACGCATATTGCATGCTGATGCGCTCCCCCCCCCACACACATACTGTGTGGCCGACGGGGGGTGCTCAATTCCCTGTCAGCTCCACGCCTCCCCCCCAACAACAGCTGTCCAGGTGCCACGCTGAAAGCCCACCCCAGCGTGGCAAAGCTTGTTATGGCCAACGGGGGTGCTCAGTCCCCCGTCGGCTCCAGCCCCCCCAAACAGCCTTTCTAGCTGCCACGCTGGGAGCCCATCCCAGCGTGGCAAACATCCCACGTCGTCTTATTAAAAACCAGCATTTGTCAATGCCAAATGTTGGCTTGCTGGCATTGGCATTGGCATTGGTAGTGCAGGAGTTAGACAAATGCATCATAGGAATGGTAGTGAAGTATTGAACTGATGTCAACCCACCCCCACCCTGCAGAGAATGACAGGCATTAGGGTGTCTCTTTGGGTGTTTGGTAGTGCAGTGCGGGAAAACATGTCGGGCAGGATGTGAAAAATGACAGCTGTACAGTTCATAAGGAGGTGTAAAAAAATGCCAGTGTTGAAAATGTAGCATGTAAATATACCACATTTGCGAAGCTACTAGGGTGCGTGGGAAATATGCAATGCACGCTTGCAACACAGTCATTTTATGGAGTATCATCACCAAATTTTCAACATAGGCATTTTAGGTCCTGTGCTCATGAACTGTGTCACTGTCATTTTCATAATCTGGCCCAAACACTGATTTCCCACAGCAACTGCGCTATTGTGCACCAGAAGTGCGGAAACACATTTTGGGCAGGATGTGGAAAATGACAGCTGTACTATTCACAAGGAGGTGTACAAAAATTACAATGCTGAAAATCCGGCATTAAAATATTGTGAATGCGTGAAGTTACGGAGCCTCGTGGTAACCGCGCAACGCACGCCAGAAACAGGCATTTGTTGGATTTTTCCACCAAATTTGGAACTTATGCTTTTAAGAGGCCACCTCATGAATACCGTGCGCAGTGGTGGGTGCGGTGGGGGAGGCATCGAGACTACGTAGGACGGTTTTTAGTTTTACAGGGGAAAAAAGAAAACCATCGAGGACAGTTTGTCTGTTGCAGGGCATTTGGCATGCTGGGGTGGGCTCCAGCGTGCCACCTGTTTTTGGGGTGTCAGTAGCCCGGCCGAGGATTGGGCACCCTCGGCTCCTGACCATGGAGGAATAATGCCGATGGGGATTGGGCACCCCGGCCAGCAAACAAAGACAGCGGTGAGAGTGAGCCAAGGGTTGGGCACTTCCTCGGCATTCAACAATTGGGGGAGAGGTGATGTCGATGGGGATTGGCTCCCCGTCGGCGTACAGAGATGGCTGAGGGGCTGCCAGCCAAGGGATTGGGCACCCCTCGGCATTCCACATTGGGGAGGTATGCCGATGGGAGTAGGCTCCCGAGCGGCACAGTAAAACAGCAGGGGTTACCAACGAGGGATTGGGCACCCCGATGTCGATAACCATAAGACGCTTGCCGACCACTGCTGATAATGATGGCAGCAACCATAGTAAAGGGTCCCTCGTATGGCCAGGCTTTGCCGGATTGCAGCGGACCTTTAGCTAGATGTGCTCACCCAATTATGATGCATGGTGTGGCGCGGCATGCAGGCTGATTGGAGAATGAGGGCGCCTTACTGATGCGTGTCTGCATTCGGCCCAAACAGAGGCCTGCCCCCAAATCTGCACTCTCTATATGTTGGCTTGCACCTGCGGCAAGCCAACATAATAACAAAAGAAACCTGTAAAGAAGAAACATTCCCTCGCAGTCTCCCGCCCCCACAACCAGCACCCACCCACTGCACACCCTGCCTCCCACACCTCCCTTAATTTATACGCATTCACCGATTTATCTTCAGTGGACCGGAACACGCTTAAAATTTTCAAAACCAACTGCGAACTGAGGAAATGCCGGTAAGCTGTGTAATGGAATAAATTGGGTTTTTTCAACTTTGTTGCATATCTCAGGAATTTTTCGGAATTTGTGGCCCAAATTTTCAACATGGGGTTTTTGGGACCACTCCTCATGAATTCATGCACTGTCATGGAATTAATCACCTTTCGGGACCCATTAACAAAACGACACTGCCTGTGTTCATAAGGTGGACTCTCAAAAGCCTATGTTGAAAATTTGGTTAAAAAAATTCCTAAAAATGACTGTTTTACGAGCGTGCGTTGCACAGTTTCTACTCACGCTTGTAAGTTCGTGAATTTTCAATATTTTCACTCCAAATTTTCAACATTGCCATTTTACCACACCTCCTTATAGGCAGTACAGCTGTCATTTTTCACATCTTGCCCAAAACATGTTTCTGCCCATGTAGCGCACAATGGCGCAGTCGGTGTGCAAAATCAATTTTTGTTACATTAAGAAAATCACAGTGATACTGTTCATGAGCAAAGGTCTTAAAATGGCTATGTTGAAAATTTGGTGAAAAAATTCCTAAAAATGACTGTTTTACGAGCGTGTGTTGCGCAGTTCCTACGTACGCTCGTGAGTTCGCGAATTTTCAATATTTTCACTCCAGATTTTCAACATTGCCATTTTACCACACCTCCTTATAGGCAGTACAGCTGTCATTTTCACATCTTGCCCAAAATGTGTTTTGCCCATGTAGCGCACTAATGCGCATCGAATGTGCCAAATCAATTTTAGGACACATTAAGAAAATCACAGTGACACCATTCATGAGCAGAGGTCTTAAAATGGCTATTTTTGAAAATTGTGAAATCTAAAATTACTGCTCGGTGTGTGCATTGCGCAGTTCTCCTACCATCGCTTCGTAAGTTCGTGAATTTTCAATATTTGCACTCCAGTGACTTCCAAATACCTAAACAACACATACAAGCAAGCAACATTTGGCATTGACAAATGCTTGTTTAAAAAAGGAAAAATACTCACTAAGCACACTCACAGCCAGCAGCTACTCTAGTTCTTTCTTTTCATTGCTTGAAATTCTTACCTCACCAACACCAGTACTTCATCTGCAGCCTGGGCCCTCTGTCTGCTCACTGCCTTGCTCCTCGTGGTGGTGCCCAAGGCCAAAATACCAGCCAGGGCTGGGCTCCCCCCTCGCACTGGGCACCAGTTAACAATGTGGTGCGAGGTGAGCTGCATTCTCCTGTGACATTTAGCCTCAGAACAACTGCAGATTTTAGGCTGTCTGTAGTCCTGGTCCATACCCACTTGCAGTACAACACATCCCAGTCTGTCACTCACCTCTCTGCATTCCCGAATCCTGTTCATGGCACGTACCAAATGAGCTGCTCAGCCAGATGCTATCACTCCTGATGCCCCGCAACCTGCCCTTCCCGACTTTCCCTTAAGTCTGCTGACCGCTGGCAGTGGGACCTGGTAGAAACTCCACACATTGTGCAACAAACCCACCTGGCCATGGTCCCTCTTGTCCTCCTGCCAAACTCATTCCTCCGTCCACTTCGTTCTCTGACCAGGCCTACACTAACTGAGCTCATGTGCAGCACGCACAATGCCTGGCTCCTCCCTCTCTCTTACTCTCTATTGGAGGACTAGTGGGCACTGAGTGAAGGCAGAACTTGGCATTGATTGGGAAGGGGGATGGAAGAAGGACTGTGGCAAGGGGCACTCACAAATGATGTCTCGGCTTTTGTGGGATGGGGGCAGGGCAAACAGCAGTAAACTAGAAAGGCAGTCTGCATTGTGGATTTAAAACAAAATACAACTACATTCAATTATGAATGCAACTCACGGCAATTCCAGCTGACTGCAACTGCCCTGAATTGCGGCCCACTATTCCGACTGCCAACGGTGGCTCCAGAGTCTAGTTGAGGCACTGGATGCCTTAACTCGTGGTATGGTGGTGACCCATGTTCGGGAATGAGCACAGGTCACCAGGGGTCGGCAGGGGAGGAAAAGGACTGAGCATCTGATGGACTGCTCTCCTTCTCTGGGGAGGGGGGTCCTTAGTTGTCAGTGCTTGCCTGCTCCCTAGCAGAGGTTGGGGGACAGGGTGCCATGCTGCAGTAGGGGAGAAGGGGGAGGAGTTGGGGCAGATGTTTGGAGGGAGCATGTGTGGATGCGTGCACGCTCCTCTCCATGGGTGTCATTGCATGCCTCAACTCCTGGGAAGAAACCAGGAAAAAGATACTACGGTACAATTGTGGAGGGTGCCTTGCAGACTCCACTCCCGGCCAGCAACGGTGCTAGCCACATTGAATGCGGTCGTTGGGGGTTGGGAACCCGCCAGCCCCTTGAGAGGGAGCAAACCCTGGGAGTATGAGTCAGCGCTGGTTGGTGGACACCTGGGGATGGGGCTAGGGGCTCCCTCTGGATGACAGCCGGCTCCAGAAAGTAATAACTAAAAAAATAAAAAAAGATACGGAACTGTCCCAGTTTCATTGATGAAAAATAACCAATTTTGTATAATTCCAGATGTCATTAATCATATACTTGTTGCCCCCGCTGTACACTTCCTAAAGTCAGTTGCTGAGCATTTGTGAACACTCTCCTCCCCATCACTATCTTTTGACTGTGGTCACTGCAAATACTTATTTTGCCTTGCTGAGACCTGCTGCAGCCTTGACTTAGCTTGCACCTGGGGAATTAAAGTGTGGAACCCGAGTTGGAAACTTGCACTGGAACACTTGCAGTAGAATTAGACCCAAAAACATGATCCCACTGCAGAGCTAGTAGAGGATGCTTTGTTTAAATTGCATGTTTTGTTTGAAAAAGTAGATGAGGGCTGCTTTCAAGATGTCTGTCTTACACCCCTGCCAGGGAGAGCCCAAGTTGGAAACTGTTTTTAAAAAAAGGCAGGGGGCTCTTGCTGCAGCTTATTTCTTTGAGGGATGTTTTGTTAAAAATCAAAAAAGTAAAGCCACAGGCAAAGAGAGCCATGAGTATGAAACTGAGTGATGAAGATAGCCTGAGTTGAAAATCTCTCACCACAGAGACAAAGAGCTGTATTTAAGATGCTGATCTGTCTGACTGACTGTACACCCCCACACCACCATGATAACCCAAGTTAGAAACTTAAAAAAAAAAGACTAGGGATCTGGCTTCAGCTCTTTCCTTTGAGGGATGCTTATTTACAAAAGGAAAAAGTAAAGCTGCAGGCAGAGAGAGCCATGAGTTGGAAACTATGAGTGAGGGAAAAAGCCTGAGTTGGAAATGTAAAGCTGTGAACCGAGAGGGTATCACTTCTTGACAATGACCCAACTACAGCAAAATACCACCACAGTGACAAGTCTTGCCAGGTCAAGAGTTTTCACACTGGTGGTCTTCTGTGCCCAACACCACAACTCCACCCCCACTGGCAAAACAACTCCGACTCGGAGTTGTATATTTAGAGACGGGGATGCGGGGGGGCAAAGTCACCCACAAGAAAAGACAGTTTCCCAATGGGAACAATGCCGACATCCCCGATGTTGTACAGTGGTGCAACTGGAAGAGAGAGACACTTTTATGATGTTGATCTGTCTGAGTGTCTGAGTGATCACACACCCCTGCCAGAGATAACCCGCACTAGAAACATTTTTTTTTAGTCAAGACAGAGAGATCTGGCTGTCGTTTATTCCTTTGAGGGATGCTTTATTAAAAAATAAAAAGTAAAGGCATGGACAGAGAGAACTGCTCTAAGATTCCTACATGTTTTTATTTATTTTAGTCTTTGGTAATCAGGTAAGGCCCACTAGGCACAAGTGCCTGTTTTCAGGGGCAACCTGGGAGCACTGGGCAGTAAAGTGACTTGCTCACTGAGTTGCACAGTATGCAAGTGGAGGTTGTGAGAATCAAACCAAGATCTGGTTTGATGGATGTACCAAGCTCGCTCACAGCTCGTTACTCTAACCTCTAGGCTATACTGTTCAGCCAAGACCTCCTGCAGCCTTGTGTAAGACAGAGAGCCCGAGTTGGAAACTTTATTTAAAAAAAAACAAACAAATAAAGCCATAGGGACTTGCTGATGATTGAATTGGGGAGGGTGGTTGCAACTCTATGCTCTCTGCAAATCTAGTGCTAATCACTAGCAATTAGGTGCCAGTCTAGTTCCCTTTGAGGTCTCTCTCTCTATCTCTCTATCATCTGACAAAACAAAAATGGAGTGTGAAAAAATAGAGCATACATGGAAGGAATGCAAGCAAAGCAAAATCTGACTATTCTGGTGCACTACTGGCAATTTCGGATCCAGGGTACATTTTTGGAAAAATGCAGTAATTTTGGTGAGTGCCAGAGTTCACTGGTCCTACTGATCACTCTCCCTTCCTTAGAATGAACTCCATTTACCATCACCCTGTTCTGTTATCCCCTAACTAATGTCATACCTAGTTTATCACCTCTGGATCCACTCCTAAGCTATGCATCCTGCTTAATAGCTTCCTGTGTTGAATGGTGTCAAATGTCTTGTTGAAATTTAGGTAGGCCACATCCACTGCTCCTCCCTGATCTAATTCCTTGGTCACCCAGTTGACGAAAGCTATGAAATTCATTTGACGTGTCCTTCCCCCTTGAATCCATGCTATGTCAGATCTTGTAGCCTACTGGATTCAAGATATTCCACAATCCTTTCCTTCAGCAGTGATTCAATTAACTTTCCCTCCACCAATGTCAGGCTGACTGGCCTATAATTGCCAGTCTCTACCCTGTTACCACTTTTGTGAAGTGTGACTACATCCACCCTCCTCCATTCCTCCAGAACCATGCCTGCTTCCAATGAACTGTTAAATAGGACTGTCAGAGGTGCAATCAACAGCTTTCTGGCTCCCTCAGTACCCTTGGATTCACCCCATCTGGCCCCATTGGTTTTTGACCAAATGAGGAATGCCCCTTCTAACATGCAACAGTTAAGAAGTATGAACAGAGGGGTGCAGAGGGATAAAGTGAGAGACATCGGTCTTAATGCGGGACATTTGAGAGGTCAGGACATAGTGGTTCTGAAGGGTAAAGTGTAGGTCTGTCCCTCTTAATAAGGAACAGCTGAGCGGTACAGACAGCATGGTTCTGAGAGTCAAAATGAGGGGCTGACCCTCCTAATGTGGGACAGTTCAGGAGTACAGACAGAGGGGTTGTAAGAGGTAAAAGAATGGGCTGTTTATTTTGATGAGGTATAAGTGCAGTACCTGACCTGAATTAAAAGAACCAAGGGATGACACATGGTTAATCTATTAGAAGTCAGTTGAACTCCAGGACTGTCCCTTAATTAGAGGAACAATGGAGTAGCATGGGTGTATCCTATTATAGGCAGGGGGGTATGGTAAGGAGTGAGGAGGAGATGATGACAAGAAGTGTTGATAGTAGAGGGAGTGGAGGGTGATGGGAAAGTTAAAGGACAGGGTGCAGCATAGGGGACAGGATGACACTATGTAGGAAGAAAGGAGGGAAAGAGGCAGTAAAGAGCATAGGCTGTGCCTTGCCCTTGGGTGTCTCCTTGGTCATTTGGGTTTGGGCCTGCATTATCCAACAGCTGATCGCTTGTGGGCTCACTGAAACCACCCACAAATTATCCATTGCTTATGACAGAGCCTTTTTCATTGCTGCCTCCTCTGTCTGGAACAGACTTCCACTCATTCTCTGTCTCACTGTCTCTTTTCCCCTTTTGAAAACTCATCTCTTGTCCCTGCCTTTTAACACCTATTGTAGGTCACTAAAGTGATATCACCCAATCAGCATGCAGCGCTGCTGTATTTCTTATCCTGTGTACAGTGTGCTTTTGTTCAGGACCAGTGGTGGGGAGCACTCCACTTCAGCGGGGGGGGTAAAAGTAAATTTAGAAAAAAGCTCAAAACCTATTATAAATCACTTTAGCTAAGCTCAAGTGCTTTATAATAAGTTAACAAGGCCTCCGAGGGGTGTCTCTTATGATATAAGAAACACTACTACTGACGTTTGACAGACAGAACTACTCAGCTTCGCTTTATGGTCCTGTTCCCCAAATCTCATGCTCAGTGTCTCTTACACCATAAGAGACACTTCTCAGAAGCCACATTAACTTGTATTATAAAATGGGTAAAGGAAATCCTGCCTTCTGATTGGTCAGGACCCATGTCCATATACTGTAGGACAACAACCTTGTGGTTGATACTTTCAGTGCCAAAAAGGATGCAGTGCAGACCACGTATCTATGCCTGCCAGAAACTTTTGAAAGAAAAGATTTTTGGCAGCTATGTTAATAAATATACTTACTTGTCAAAGCACATTAAGACAGAAACATTTGAAAAAAAAAAGATTTCTGGCAGCCATGTTAGTAAATGTACTTACTTGTCAAAACACATTAGCCAACAGTTCTACATATTTTAATAAAACCCCATCATACCCCAACCCTTACAAACACACCTAAAAATTAAAAAACAGTTATTGTAGTAACTAACTTGTGTTTATGTTTAATTTTTACGTTTCTTCTTTTAAGACCTGTAGTCCATGGCCACTGAGTCACTGCACTGTTCCCAAGTGTTCCTTTCCATGCCAACACTCATCAAAAGTCACACTCCCTTCCACATAAGGCTTGACCTCTCACTCTTTGTCCACCTAGACTCCTTGCTCAACCCCTCCCACAAAACAGCTTTGTTTCTCAACTGCCACATGCAAGTACTGAGCATCGCAGGGGACCCCAATTTAAACAGCACTGACCTGCTATGCCCCCCAACTGCTGCAATCCATACTGAGTGGAGTGGGAGGCATTCAATTTGAATAACATCAGCCCTCTCCTAGTGCAAGACCACACCACTCGCATGCCCATCGACTGCCACTTGAGCAGCACCACCTGCCACATCCCTAGATGCTTACCTGCAAAAGTACCTACAAATAGACAACTGCACTGATCATCACCTCCAAAACAATGTTCACTGAAAGCCAAGGCTTTCACTGATATGCTGAAAAAAAACGTGGCTTTTACTAACACACTAGGCTCAGAGTTGGGGGGAGTTACTCAGAGAGGAATTGGGGGTGCAATACAGTGAGTCATCAGCAAAGAAGAAAACAGTAATGAAGGATTAAATTTTTTTGATTGGGGCAGGGAATGCGAAGGAAAGCTAACTATTGGCTATTAAGTACCCGCTAGAGGCACAGGACACCTCAACACTGGCTATCTTGCTACTTGCTGTACTGGGAATCAGAACCATAGTAAGAGTGAGGCAGGTGGTGCTCCTGCCCCGTGTGCATGCCTCAAAGGGGTGCAGTTTTCAAACCTGATTGATTCACTTAAATCATTTGCACAGGCTACAGCTGTGTGCTGTGGCTTTAATTTTGTGTGTGTGTGTGTAATAATGTATGCTGACAGCAGGGGCACATCCACGGAGGACCAGCAAAGGGGGGGGGTCACATGATCTTCGCTGTCTGCAAGGAAAAAAATCATGTGCTGTGGATTTGGCGCCGCCACGGTCACACTATAAAAGGTACAGGCAGACTCGTGGAGCATGTGGTTGTAGTGAGAGAGTGAGGTGGTGGTGGTTAGTTAGAGACATGAGAAAAAAAAAAATAGCGATAGAGTAGAGAGGTTTAGCATGGAGTGGAAGGAGGAGGAGGATGAGGATATAGAGTTAGGGTGAGTGACTGAGGAGGTCAGGAGGGAGACTCGGAATCTTTGAAGTGGATGTTATTAATTTGTGTAAGCAAATAAAACAGCAAGCATTATATTATTCACTGACACTACTGACAGTCTGTCAGGGGAGGGGGGCGTCCTACCATCCCATCATCCCACATTGAAAAAACCTAAAAAAAAATATTTTATTTATTATTTCTGGTGACCGTGTATGATACAGCAGGGTAGGCAAGGCAGCTAAGTTTTCAAGTATTAAAACTGCCTGACTGGGGTGGGGGCCTCCGTCCGTCTGTCCTCCTGAGAGTCTAGTCGGTGTTGATTAAAGCAGCCAGGCAGACTTAAGTCTCAGGCAGATAAAGCTTGGAAATCAGAATAGAAATGATCGATGTTGATGTGACAGTGTATCTATCTGATTGTGAATGTATTACTTTGGGTCCGGGGGCCTGGGCCTCCCACCTGGCTGCAGTCAGTCAGTGCTTCAGCCTCAGTGCCTGCTCCCTGCTGCTGTTTTTTTTTGTAATCATGGTTGGTGAGGGTGATCGCTGGAGCTGGAGAAGAATACACTAGTACTACTTACTGTCCATCTATGACTCGGACAGTACTGCCTTTGCTCTCTCTTCTCCCATGTCTGCTGTCTCCGTTAGTCCGCTCCCGCTTGGTTGGAGCTTCGCTCCTGCCCTCGCCCCACAACAGAACTTGCTTTTCAGTTGCCAATTTGGTGAATTTGCTCACGTCCCTCCCAGGACAGTTTCCAGCTCCCTCACAACAAGCTCCTGGGCTGCCTGCTAACTCTGGTGGTCACAAAAAAAATCACCTAATTCCCAACAAGTTCCAGCACAAGCACTGTATGTGTTCACAGTAATCCTCAAATCATTACTGTGTATTTCAATCACCCCATCTCTGTTTCACATCGATCAGCACACATTAAAAGCCACCGATTACAAGCACAGTTTAGCTGAATGATAATCATTATACTCGTGGTACTCGTGGCGAGGGGGTGCAATGAACCCAATGACCACAATGCCCGCAGAGCACCGCCAATCTAGTACACAAGGGCAAGATCTCATAGCTGCATAGCCAGTCTAATTGTATAATTAGCCGCGGTCCCGTATGCATTTTAAGCGGGTGTCACTGCACAACAAAAAATGTATAAACAAAAATCCATGGATGCAAAAATAAAGAAAACCCCGAAATAATACCCCCTTCCCCAAATAGGATGCTGCTCGCTATTCAGAACAAAAATAGCCCTGCCAAAGAAAGTAATAATTTAATTTATACACTATGCCACATGTAAATTAAGTAAATGAAGTAATCGCAAAGTGATAATTAAACTGAAGAAGGCCAGGCATAAAGAGGGCTAGCCTGTGTGGTGCTGAATGATCACTTGGGGTCTTGTCTAATCAAAGAGACTCTGATTTTGAATCCTGATGTTGTTGATTAATTTCAAGTTAAAAGTGACAAAAATAAAATTTGATTGTTGAGGAAGAAAACTTACTCAAGTACAATGCAAGCAATGCACTCAAGCAGCAACCCCTTTACCCCTCATTTTAACGTCGGAGAGCCAGGATAGAATCAGGATGTGTCTTGTGATAGGCTATTAGCCAGGGCTTGGGGCTAGCTAGGGCACAAAATATTAGCAAATAAATAAACATTATGGATGGTTATGGTATGGGTCATGGCACAACAAGCACAAAACATGTCAGTAGAACACCACTTTGTTGAGGTAATAAAAAATGCTTTTCCATGGCCTTGAGTTTCTTGTTTAAATGTATAGGCATACATTCAAACTACTAAGGCTTTGAATGTATGTCTACCATGGAAAACAGCATTTTTATTACCTCAACAAATTACTGCATCTGTACATCAGTCAAGACTGTTCTAGTCCACTGTCCTCCTGTCATGACTCATAAGGAATTTATTCGTTCACAGATTATTTTCCATATTATGTGCCTTATGTCATGTGGTACCCTACTACCCAGTCTGCAAATTATACTGCATGCATGATGCATGACTGCATCCTTCCCAGCTGAGTGGGGCCCAGTCAGCTTGGAAGGAAAGTGTGCAGCCATCAGTCATGCAGTAAAATTTGCAGACAGTGCTCATGGGGTCATGGGACATGGGGAAAATGAGGACACGTCATGATGAAGTCAAATGTAATTGTTGTACTAGGTACTGTCTGGGTTGGCTTATTAAAGAATATTGTCTCTTAAAGAAATAGGTACAGTAGGCATCTGTGTGAGAGCTGAGCGGACAGTAGAACAATACTGTAACTGTACAAATTGTCTATCACCGGCGAGCTGGCCATCTGTCCCAGTCCCAGAGAGAGCCAGCCAGTCCAGTGGTCACTTCAGTCTAGTGTGGTGATGGTGTCATCTGACTACAGTAATTAAGTTTTCTGACTGTTTATCATCAGCCTAGAGGGTAGCAGCACTAGCCCAGCGGTAGTACTGGTACTACGGTACACTGTACTTCCTGGGTCGGGTGGGTCCCTCCTGGTTTTGTTTGGGAGGAAGTGAGTCAGTAACTGGAGTCCAGTTCCTGACTCACTCCCTCCCAAACAAAACCGTGAGGGACCCACCCGACCAGGGAAGTACAGTGGTACCAGTACCACTACTACCGCTGCCTGGTGCTGCTACCCTACTAGGTTGATGATAAACAACCAGATAACTTAATTAACTTAAATGAAATCGGCACCACAGTTGGTATGTGTGTGTGTATATATATATATATATATATTTATATATATTCCCTAAAATCAGGGGTAGGGAACATGATGTAACAAAAATATGATTTTGTCTTCAAGAAATGTCTCAAAACTCACCACAGAGCATGTAAACCCCTCAGAGCTTCTGGGGGCCTTGTGGCCCCCAGACCCCCATACTTTATGTAGCAATCTTTCACAGTATATTTCAAATATGCATATAGGGTGGGTGGTTGATGGCATTGTTGGTCAGCCACCTATCCACAACAATTGCGGCTGCACACTCTGATGCCAGCCAGCCAGAGTCTCCCACATCTCATATATGCCATGGGAGCAAAATATTCCTTGAAATCAAGGGTTGGGAACACATAACAAAAGTATGTTTTTGTCTTCAAGAAAAGCCCCAAAACTCACCACAGAGCATGTAAACCCCTCAGAGCTTCAGGGGGCCTTGCGACCCCCATAATCCTGGCTCTTTCCTTTGGGGGGGGCGCACAAAATTTGTCTGTTGCCCAGGGCACCAAAATGCCTTCCTATGGCACTGCTGGGAATGCAAAAACAGGAACTACTTTCTGCTAAAATAAGAAAAAACTTAGTTAACTTAATGTATTACATTTATTTAAATGTGTGCATTTCATTTAACAATTTATTAAGACCAGTTTTATACGTGCAATAAGTCAGTCCATGGGTGTGGGTTGTTGTCTTATAAGAGCACTTCCCAGGTGCTGAAGGCATGCAGTGCAAGCAACTCATGTCTCACTACGTACCTGGGACATGCTCTTATCAGACAGCAGCCAACACCCCGTTGTGTCTTCCTGCTTACGCATAACCTCACTGCCTTCTTGTCTCCTGGTCCACAAACCTTTATCAACATTTGAGCCAGTAATGATTTTGCCTTTTATATTTCACTTTTCACCAATTCTGTGAAGTGCTTTGTGATAAGTTAGGGATAACACATGACAGCATGTGTGGTTATAAGGAAGAAATGCACACTTTGGGTGGTTGTTAGGCACAAGGCATAGCTGAGTGCCTCAACCTCCCATGAAGTGCATTATTCACTTATAATCACACACCGTGAAGTGTGTTATATCAATTAAAAATTTGATTTTTTTGTTAAAAAGTATGTACTTCAGTTGAGGTGTGCAGTTGTCAAAAAAAAAATAAATCAGGGGTTATGTGATATGTTTCAACCAATGAGGTTACAGGATTTTCATGGCCCATTTTATAAATATTGTGCAATAGACGCTAAATAGGAAATAAACTTATGCTGTGTTGCTCCTACAAGCTCATGTGAGATAGCTACTCTTTTAACATAGTGGACAAGTACTGCACTTCCAGTCATTCAGGCTTTATGATGTAAAATCCCTGGTTTGAATACAGTGAAAGGTACAGAAATGTTATAAATGGGTACCAATCATGCTGTGGACCAGGCAAAATGCTCTTTGTTTGTAACCTGTGACTGGCATACTAGTTTCAGTACCCCATCCTTGCAAACCAACTCCTGAAACCTCGCTCCTTTCTTCCAAAGAAACAGATTTTGGAAACATTACATCCCTATCAACTTGTTTCCATTGTAGTTCTTTTCCTCTTTTTGAACCACAGGCTTTGAGAAGGGGACTAAAAAATGAGTTTGCAATTTGAGCCTTTGAAAGGAAACAACTAAATATTCATTGACATCGTCTTCAAATATTCATCAGTGTGAGCTCCAGGGGTTTCCCTTGAGGGTCTGCTGCTGTTCCCCAGAAATCATTACATATTTCATGCATTTTCATGGACCTCTTGACCAGTGATGCTGGCCACAGTGTACTGTTTCTGACAGTTGAGTGGAATATTAATTGAAGTTTAGTTTTCATGTCCCGGGGCTCACTTAAACCTGAGATTAGTATTGAACAGTAGTTGAACAGACGACTGAGCTGTGACATTGGTTCATTATTCAGAAGCTTTTATTCCTATGCCTGGAGTGCTATACATTAATTAAAATGAATCAATAATACTTGAACAAGCTGGCATTTCCTGGGGATTAAATGCCTGGCAGGGGGTGCCTTTTGCCAGCCCAGGAAATGCTTGTGAGGATGTTACTGGGACTATAAGTCCATTTTGTTTAATAAAAATGTTCAAAAACACCTTTTTAAAAACATCAAAATGTGTTTTAAACAAGCACACTATACTGCCAGCATTTCTTTTTTTTAAATTATCTGTTTCTGCCCCCTTACTGGACAGCTCCTATCTGATGGGACACCGCAGCCAGTCTTCTCCCAGGGCTTGCCCACCCCAGTGAGGTTGACAGGGGGGCCCCCCCAAATCCCCCGTCAGGAACTACATCCAGTTCATAGGCTGATGAGCCTGGCTGGTCAGGTGATGGCCCGCAGGTGTCCTGGTGCCATCCTGCTACCAGTAGCTATTTCCTATTTTCTGGTTTCCCCAGGTGGTGTAGCCTGCAGAGATGCCATGATGTGTGCTGTGCACTGTCATGCAGTGCACATTGGCATCTGCCATGTCCCTTCTTACCTTTCAGACAGTCCTGGGTGCCTGCCCCCCAGCTTCCACTAAGGGCCAGGCAAACACCAGGCTCTGCAAGCCCTCTCCACCCCCCCGAAGGAGGACAGTAGTCCTTCAGATGCTTGCTTCCCCACCCAGCTAGCCCTCCAGTGCCCCGAACTCACTTCCAAACCCAGGTCATCGGCATCACAAAGCAGTCATGTTACTACTGTTTCATGGGCCAGTTTTACTGCCAACCATTTCTAAGAGATTAATGCCAGATATACCAGCCAATCAGAGAACATGGTTTTATTTTTTATTTTTTTTATTTTAGTCTTTGGTAACCAGGTAAGGCCCACTAGGCACAAGCGCCTGTTTTTAGGGGTGACCTGGGAGCATTGGGGTGATTAAGTGACTTGCTCAGAGCCACACAATATTTATTTGGTTTTTGTTAACCGGGTAAGTGCACTAGTCATAAAATGACTGTTTTCAGGCAGATACATTTCATAAGTGTAGGAAAATTACATGTAGAGCACATCAAACAGTTAGTAAAAATGATACATACAGCCAAAACAACATTACATGAGGCAAAAAAATTATGAAACGTTACATGCATGGTAGGTCGAACAGTTAGCAAAAGGATGCATTCAGCCAAAATACATAACGTGATGTAACAAGCATTTGTCAATGCCGAACGTTCGCTTGCAGGTATTTGCAGTGGTGTTTGGCATGTATGGTGCTTTACCCTAATGCCCTGTGCGATTGCTGGTATTTGCACAATAAATTGTCAGCATGACCTTTTTGTTACCCCCATTGTGCGCTACATAGGCGGAAAAAATGTTTTGGGCAGGATGTGAAAAATGACAGCTGTACTGCTCATAAGGAGGTGTGGTAAAATGGCAATGTTGAAAATCTGGAGTGCAAATATTGAAAATTCGCAAACGTACGAGCGTGCGTAGGAACTGCGTAATGCACGTAAAACAGTCAATTTTAGGAATTTTTCCCAAATTTTCAACATGGGGTTTTGGGACCTTCTCATGAATGATGTCACTGTCATGGCGTTATTCGAGCCCAAAGGGTGATTTCGCACGATGACTGCGCGAGTGCCTGCGAAATCACCTTCGGCCCGAATACTTACGCCATGACAGTGACATCATTCATGAAAAGGTCCCAAAACCATGTTGAAAATGTCAAATTCAAAATATTGAGATGTCTAATAAAGTTGAAACCCCCTATCTAGCCCATTATACAGCTTACGGCATTTCCTCAGTTCGAAGTCGCTTTTGAAGAGTGCAGACATGTTCCCGGTCCACAAGATCGCGCGCGGAGTCCAGAGGTAATTATGGGGTGGGGGTGTGGGGAGGCTGGGTGCGAGTGGGTGGGTGTGGGTTGTGGGAGGGCTAGGAGATGCGCCGGGGACCGTTTTATTTTACAGGTTTATAAAAAAAAATGGACTACGTGGGACGTTTGTCACGCTGGGTGGGCTCCCAGCATGGCAGAAGATGGCTGGGGGCAAGGAGCTGACGGGATTGGGCACCCCCGTCGGCAAAGTACGCGGGGAGGGGCTGAGGCCCGACGGGGATTGGGCACCCTGGCCGGCAAAAGAAAGGAACGCCACACGCTGGGGTGGGCTCCAGCATGGCAGCAGGATGGCTTGGGGCCGTGGAGCCGACGGGGATTGGGCACCCGGCGCGAAACAACATTTGCCATGCTGGGGTGGGCTCCCAGCGTGGCACCAAAAGCTTGGGGGCAGCATGACTCGCACAGGGGGGGGAGCGCGTGATGTGACGGGGGGACAGCGTGATGGCGGCGCTCAGTATGGCAGCGGTGCTTTCCTTTGAAGCAGAGGAACACCGCTGTCATACAGAGCTCCTGCACCCATTGGTGCAGGACCGCCATGCCTGCTCAAGGGAGCAGTGCATTGGATGGGAGCGGCACACCTCCAAGTGTGCTACTCTCCCAAAATGTTCCTTGCGCATGCGCGCAAGTGAACGTAAAAATTAGCAAGGAGGCAGTGTAAAATGAACAGTGGAGGAAAAATAGCAACAAGGTCCAATAGGTAAGCTTGATTAAGATTGGTTACAGCAATGAAACATTCAAGGAGTGATAAGAAGGGAGGCAAGGAGAAACCAGCACTAATGAGAAGGACTGAGTGAAAAAGGGGGAGTAAGGTGGTGGGTTTTATAATAGGAGGTATATGAAGGCAGGAGGGAATCAAGTGGGGTCAAAACAAGTGCAGGGGTCTGCTAGAGATAGATGACGGTGCAGCTCCCTTTTAAAGCTGAGATGGGATCTTGCCTGCCGAAGTGCTAGAGAAAGGGAGTTCCAGAGCTTAGGGACAACAGATGGAAAGCTCCAGAGCCTTTGGATGTATGATATCTTGGTACGGTAAGTAGAGACTTATCAACCGAACACAGACCATAGGAGGAGGAGGTTTGAGGTACAAGCAACACAGCAAGTGAGGAAGGAGTTTGATTTCTAATTACAGAATCAATAAGGGAGCCTAGAAAGTATTGTCGGCAGGCAGAGGGAAAGAGCCATCTCGGGTCTCTGTAAAGTCGGCAGTGGTGCTTAAGACGAGGTGACGAGAAGGTGCAACGACATATATTATTATAAGTAACATCCCATTTATGAAGGGTAGTTTTATGTGTGACAGCAAAGGTGGGAGAACTGTATGTGAGGTCAGGGAGAAGCATACCTCTGGCAATTGCCAGCTTAGCAGAAGGAGTCAGCATATAGCTTGTCTTGTAAGTGACTCCCAGTTTAGCGTTCACTGCTTTACAAGTGGACTGTATATGTAGGTTGAAATCCAGGGAATGATCCAAAAGGACTGCCAGGTACTTAAATGATGTTACACACTCTATTTGTGTGCCTCTTGAGTTGCGTACCATCAGGGATGTTTGACAAGCCTTGCATTTACGAGCAGAGCCTAGTAGCATAGCTTGTGTTTTCTTTGCAATGAGTACAAGCTTATGGGCAGACAGTCAGTTCTGTACATTCTTGAAATCAGAGGAAAGGGATGTGTTTATGCTGGTGACATTGGCAGAGCTTGAATAAAGGATCATCTGCAAAGAGAATGGACAAGCAAGAGTGAAGAACATCAGCTATATTGTTAATAAAAAGTGAGAAAAGAAGGGGTCCCAGGATAGAGCCCTGGGGACCCCAATGTTAACGATAGCTCTATCAGATAGGGAGGAGTTAAATTCCACAGTCTGGGTCCTGTTTGACAGATAGCTACCGAACCAGTCAACTACAGATGGTGAAAAGCTCAGATTGGGAAGAGTGGAGAGAAGCAGGGGATGATCAACAAGATCAAAGACCTTTGTAAGGTCTATACTACCCCGTACATTGACCAGCGTCCATGCTGGAAAGCGTATCAGTTGTGAATTTGAGAACAGCCATCAAGGTACTATGCCATTTCTGAAATTATGCTGGGTATCAGAGAAAAGGTTGTACTTATGTAGTCTATAGTTTGGTTTGCGACAAGTTTCTCTAGAATTTTACATAAGTCCGAGACAATGCCTGTAGGCCTATAGTTGGCGATCTCCTTAGGGTCACCTTTTTTAAAGGCAGGTGTTAAACGAGCAATTTTCTAGAGGTCCAGGACTGCACAGGAGAGAAACATCATGTAGATTTTAGCCAGGGGGAGGCAATGAGAGGTGCTGCAAGTTTCAGAAGCCAAGGCTCTAGGGAATCTGAGCCAGAGCTGGTGTTGTCAGAGATAGTCTGCAGACATTTTAGGACCTCAAACTTTGAAATAGCCTTAAAGTGAAATGGGGGTGGTAGGCTGCTTGCTGGAAGGAGAGCGAGGAGTAGCCAACAGGGGAGCAGTAGAGGACTGAGAGGCTGTTTGAGGTGATGGGAAGGAGGAGGTGTACTGTGACAGATCAGAGAACATTTGATTGAAAGAGTTTGCTATAGTGTACACCAGGGGTAGCCAGCTGAGAAACCACGAGAAAAGTCTTAACGTGGGCCAAGAATTTCCTGGGGTCACCAGCAGAGCTTAGTAATAGGTCTTTACAGTAGGTACTCTTAGCTGTTCTGAATTTTTTTTTTTTGCAGGAGTTCCAAAGAGCTCTGTAGGTATTATAGTCCACTTGGACCCTGATAGTTTGTACTTCCTCCAGTATTTGTCCCTTAAGCACAAATTAGCCAGCAGGTCTTTGTGAAGCCATCTTGTTTGTTTACCCCTGAGTGGAGGTTGTGGGAATCAAACCCAGGTCTGCAGGATGTACCAAGCTCATTCAGAGCTCATTACTCTAACCTCTAGGCTATACTGCCTGCCCCTGGTGGCCTTGCGAATAGCTAACAAGATTTATAATTCAACTATCAGGACATCACATGTACCCCATGAGCTGGGTTTAGGAAAGCATTTGGCTTTATATTTATGTAGTTGTTATTTATTTGAAAATTGGTAACCGTGAAAGGTACACTGGTACAAAGGTACACTGAGCCAAAGCTGGTACAAAGGTACACTGAGCTAAAGCTGATACAAAGGTACACTGAGCCAAAGCTGGTACAAAGGTACACTGAGCCAAAGCTGGTACAAAGGTACACTGAGCCAAAGCTGATACAAAGGTACACTGAGCCAAGGCTGGTACAAAGGTACACTGAGCCAAAGCTGATACAAAGGTACACTGAGCCAAGGCTGATACAAAGGTACACTGAGCCAAAGCCGATACAAAGGTACACTGAGCCAAAGCTGATACAAAGGTACACTGAGCCAAAGCTGGTACAAAGGTACACTGAGCCAAAGCTGATACAAAGGTACACTGAGCCAAAGCTGGTACAAAGGTACACTGAGCCAAAGCTGGTAGAAAGGTACACTGAGCCAAAGCTGGTACAAAGGTACACTGAGCCAAAGCTGGTAGAAAGGTACATTGAGCCAAAGCTGGTACAAAGGTACACCGAGCCAAAGCTGGTACAAAGGTACACTGAGCCAAAGCTGGTAGAAAGGTACACCGAGCCAAAGCTGGTAGAAAGGTACACCGAGCCAAAGCTGGTAGAAAGGTACACCGAGCCAAAGCTGGTAGAAAGGTACACTGAACCAAAGCTGGTAGAAAGGTACACTGAGCAAAAGCTGATACAAAGGTACACTGAACCAAAGCTGTTACAAAGGTACACTGAACCAAAGCTGGTACAAAGGTACACTGAGCCAAAGTTGGTACAAAGGTACACTGAGCCAAAGCTGGTAGAAAGGTACACCGAGCCAAAGCTGGTAGAAAGGTACACTGAACCAAAGCTGGTAGAAAGGTACACTGAGCAAAAGCTGATACAAAGGTACACTGAACCAAAGCTGTTACAAAGGTACACTGAACCAAAGCTGGTACAAAGGTACACTGAGCCAAAGTTGGTACAAAGGTACACTGAGCCAAAGCTGGTGCAAAGGTACACTGAGCCAAAGCCGATACAAAGGTACACTGAGCCAAAGCTGGTACAAAGGTACACTGAGCCAAAGCCGATACAAAGGTACACTGAGCCAAAGCCGATACAAAGGTACACTGAGCCAAAGCCGATACAAAGGTACACTGAGCCAAAGCTGGTACAAAGGTACACTGAGCCAAAGCTGGTAGAAAGGTACACTGAGCCAAAGCTGGTACAAAAGTACATTGGTACAAAGGTACACTGGTACAAAGGTACACTGAACCAAAGCTGATACAAAGGTACATTGAGCCAAAGCTGATTTCCAGGTGTGACCCAGGTAAGGGAGAGAAGGGGAATGCAAAGTAAGAACAGTAAAATAACAGGGTGCAATTTATTACAAGATAAATAAGACAGTGAATTTCAGGTACATTTAAATAAAGACAGTGAATTTCAGGTACATTTGTTAATAAATTACACAGAATATGAAATACAAAATACAGAATGCAAATCAGTTGTGGGCACTTGTGCCTATATTCCATACAGAGACTAAGTGCTTGATTCTCAAAACAGGCTAGGATCAGCACAAGCTGCCGCAAACAGCAGTCCAGGGATCCTGCACCAGATTCTGGTACAGGAGGGATCCCAGTGCCGGAGTCCCCACACTTGCAGCAACCCCCCCCCCACCTGTCACAGGCCCCTTGCAGCAAACACAAGTGCCCCCCCATCCCCGATCCCCAAGTACATGAAATAAGACCCCGGCACTGGTGGTCTAGTGTCCTCCCACAAACCCCAATGTTGCCCATAGTATTTATGTAATAAAATGTCCCCTCCCCGATCCCCAACACAGCCATGATATTTGATTAATAAACAGTTCCTCTTCCCAATCCATGAAGCTGCCCCAGTCCCTGATGCAGCCATGATATTTAATTAATAAACAATTCCCCCTCCCAATCCATGAAGCTGCCGTTATTTCATTTATAAAATGCCCTCTCCAATCCCCAATTCGACCATAATCTTTAATTAATAATATGCTCCCCTCCCCTATCCCTGATGTTGTCTGTATTAATTAATAAATAACATGACTCCCCTTCTGGTGGTATAGTGCCCCCTCCCTGATCCCTGTTGAAATAAATAAAAATACATTATCCCTGGTAGTCTAGTGTTCCCCCCAGCCCCATTCTCCCATAATAAGTAATGAAATATTCCCGGTGGTCCAGTAACTGCTCCATCCCTCATCCCCATAAAATGCGACTCCTGAATACCTGGTAGTCTAGTGGACCCCCACCTTGCAGTGCCCATCCAGTAACTGAGCCAGCAACTGGCTCAACCCATGGCTCACCTCCGCGGCCAGCCACCGAATGAGCACTTACTGTATACATCACATACTCAGTGATTGACAGCAGCTGTCATTCACTGAGCCCATACTATACACAGTACGTGCTGATTCAGAGCTCAGTCGGTGGCTGGCCGAGGAGGTGAGTGGTGGGCTGAGCCAGTTGCCAGCTCTGTTATTGAATGGGCACTGAGGGGTAGTGGGTCCACTAGACCGCCAGGTATTTGAGAGTTGCATTTTATAGGGGATGGGGGATGGAGAAGTAACTGGACCACCGAGAATATTTAATTACTTATTATGGGTGATCAGGGCAGGGGGGGGGCACCAGGTATAATGTATTTTTATTTCAACAAGGATCAGGTAGGGGGGCACTATACCACCATGAGGAGGATCATGCTATTTATTAATTAATACAGGTAGCATCAGGAATAGAGTAAGGGAAGCATATTATTAATTAAAGATTATGGCCGCATTGGGGATTGGGGAGGGGGGCATTTTATAATTTAAATACCGGGGCAGCTTCGGGGGATCGAGAGGGGGAACTGTTTATTAATTACATATCACAACTGCATTGGGGTTCAGGGTGGGGGCATATTTTTACATAATGGGGTTGCTTCAGGGATCGGGGGGGACATTTTATTAATTATATAACATGGCAGCATCAGGGATTGGGGAGGGGGGCACTATACCACCAGGGATGGGACTTACTTTATTTTAACAGAGATTGGGGAAGGGAGACCGCAGCACATTGCCGCACACTGTGCAACTCTGCCAGAAGGACATATTCTAAGTACCCTTAGACCAGTGCTGGCTGGTCTAAGGGTACAGTACTTAGAAAATCTCCCCCAGGACAGTTTTGAGATTTATATCATAAGGGATGTGGCAGCTTGCATCTGCAGCATGCCCCCTTGTGCCATGTCATAGCCAGTTCAGTGGCGCAATGCTGGTGCAAGCCCCCTTTGGCACATGCAGCCTGTGTTTGACACAAGCTGCTTTACAGAATACTGAAGCTCATAGTGCAATGTTTGATGCAAGGTACCACTTGCATCTTACATGGTTGTGTCATTTTTTGGGGCTTTGAGAATCAGGCCCTAAGAGCATTGCACCTTTCATGTAAACTGTGTGCCAAAGCACTTTGCAATCTTGGAAGGATTGTTAGCTGTCATTAAGCACAAAGAAAGATTCAACCAGCACAGAAACAGTTTAGAAAGAGTCTACAGAGAGGTTAAGCTCATGGAGGTTAAATTATGTGCTAAGGGTCCCATTGCAAGTGGCAGTTGTGGGATTCGAAGCTTAGGCTTCATGGACTTATTCAGGTTTATATTTCAATTTAGCCCTTTTGACTCAGACCACACAGGTTGAACTCAATAAATTTGCAGAAGTCATGCCATTTTCCAGACTGACATGTGATAAAGTAATGACTACCCCTATCACTGCACCTACTAAATGCAGAATGCAATTAAAAGTAAAGTATAGTTTTATCCCTTGTTAAACATAACTTTCCACTGTAACCAGAAAGCTGTTGTACAACTGTTCAAAGGTCATGGGATGCTGTTATGCCCTTCTGTGGTACAACAGAAAGCAATCTTGTACCACCTGCTGCTTCACTTACGTCCCCCATACACAGAACCCGGACCCTCACTTCACATAAAATCTTTTATCGTTTCACCATTTTGGAAAACAGAAACATTCCCTTCATCCAGGTGGGTTTTCAGTAGCTGAGTGAGTGTGGGTTTCTGTCTTTTTGTTAAAAAATAAAAACATTTAACCAAAGATTTCTACGAAGAAAAAAAAAGCATTTTTTATGTTTTAAACCACATACTAAGGGCAGCAGCAATTCCATGAAACCTTCATTAGGACAGAACTTGATCTCACAGCTGGGGGAGCTGTCTGTTGTTTAATATGACTTCCCCAACCATGAAATCCCTTTCTGGCTCAAGGGTAAAAAAAAAAATAGCTGCTGTCTTAGTTTAATAAAGGGTGGGCAGACTTAAACACAGATTTTCAGAGCTGTGTCGGGGATTTGTGACACGATAGTGCCACATCTCTGACCCTTGCAGGAATAAGTTGGACCACTTACAATGTTTTCTAATCTATGTGCCTAAATGCTGCAACTCGTGGCATTTCTGGAGTCAAAAATGATGAATGGGGTGAAACATTTAAAAATAGCATTACACAGACAGATACATAGAAATTGGTGGCAGATAAGTACAGCTAGGCCCATCTAGTCTGCCCATAAGCCCTAAACTTGTATGCAGTCACTGACCCTAAGTGATCAATGGCTTTTCATCACTCCCTCACCACCCAGTGGTCCCTTGTGCCTGTCCCAGGCATGTTTAAACCCCTCCACTGTGCTTGCCCTACCCCTCTTGTGGCAGACTGTTCCAAATATCCACCACCCTCTCTGTGTAGAAAATCTTCCTCACGTTACCTCTTAATCTATCCCTTCCAATTTCATATTGTGTCCCCTCGTTCTGATATCTTTTCTACACTGGAAAAGATCCCCCAACTGCACATTGTTTATGCCCTTGAGGTACTTGAAAATTTCTATCATGTCCCCCCTTTCTTTCTTCCTTCCTTCTCCTCCAGTGAGTACATATTGAGGACTCTTAGTCTCATATGTTTTGTGATGCAAGCCATGCTCCATCTTTGTTGCCTTCTCTGGATAGCTTCCACCTTGTCTATGTCTTTTTACATCTGTGGTCTACAGTGCTGCACACAGTACTTCAGGTGAGGTCTTACCAGTGTTTTATATAATGGCATTAACACCTCCTGTCTCCTGCTAGTACTGCCTCTGCCTATGCACCCCAGCATGCCACTAGCCCTCTCTACAGCCTTTGTGCACTGCTTTGATGCTTAAGGTCATCAGATATGATAACCCCTAGGTCCCTTTCCTCTTTGGCGAGGATCAGCACCCCCCATTCTTTAGCTCTCCACATGGTTCCCCCTACCCAGGTGCATTATCTTGCACTTTTTTGAAATGAACCTCAGTTGCCACACCTCTGACCATCTTTCAAGCTTATCCGGGTCCCTCTTCATTTTCTGTACCCCTTCTGGAGTATCCACTCTGTTGCAGATCTTGGTGTCATCTGCAGATAGGCAGATCTTTCCTTCCAGCCCCTCTGCAATGTCACTGATGAAGACATTGAGCAGGACTGGTCCCAGTACTGATCCCTGTGGTACTCTGCTGGTCACCTCTCTCTCCCTGGATTGGATCCCATTTATCACCACCCTCTGTCTTCTGTCCATCAGCCAGTTTGTAACCCAATGTATCACCTTACACTCCATGCTCAGACTACTCATCTTGTTAAACAGCCTTCTGTGTGGGACGGTATCGAAGGCTTTGCTGAAATCCAGGTAGGCGATGTCTACCGCCCCTCTCTGATTCACTTCCCTAATCACCCAATCAAAGAAATCTATCAGATTTGTTTGACAAGAACTTCCTGCTGTAAATCAATGTTGTCTCAGATCCTGGGCACCATTGGATTCCAGATGTACCACTATCTTTTCTTTCAGCAGTGTCTCCATGATCTTCCCCACCACTGAGGTGAGGCTGACTGGCCTGTAGTTCCCCGCTTCCTCCCTACTGCCACTTTTGTGCAGGACTACTTATGCCCTTCTCCAGTCCTCTGGAGCCATGCCTGTGTTGAGTGACTCTGTGAACAGGGTGGCCAGAGGCACTGCTAGTTCCCTTCTCAGCTCCTTTAATATTTTCGGGTGTATGTGGTCTGGCCCCATGGCTTTATCCACCTTCAGCTTTGTGAGTTACTCCAGAACTCTCTCCACTGTGAGAGGACTGGTGTCCACTTCTCCCGCCACCCCCATTGCCTCTTCTCCACAACTGTGGTCCTTGTCCCTCTCCCTCCTTAGTGAATACTGAACAGAAGTATTTGTTCAGTATTTCTGCTTTATCTAGAGCCCCCTTCTTACACTCTCCCTCTTCCCCTTTGATCCTCACAATCCCCCCCCCCACTGTGTTTTTCTTCTATCGCTGATGTACCTACAGAATGTCTTGTCCCCTTTTTTCACAGTCCATGGTAAACCCTCCTCTGTCTGTGCCTTGGCTTGCCTAATAGCTTTTTCTGCTTTCCTTAGACATTCAACATACACCTCCCCGTCATCCTCCCTTTTGGTTCCCTTATACTTCTTTAAATGTGCTCTTTTAGTCCTTACTTTGTCTGCTACCTCTTTAGAGAACCATAGTGGTTTCCTTCTTCTTTTCCCTTTGGCCACTATCCTAATGCATTGGTTAGTTACCTCCACTATGGCTCCTTTTAGTTTCCTCCACTGTTACTCCATTCCCCCATTACCTCTCCCTTCTCCAGGGCTGCTCTTAAACAGCTACCCATTTCACTGAAATCCGCCCTCCTGAAATCTAATATTTTTGCCCTTGTGTAGCTTAATTGAATCCCTGTCTCCATTCCAAACCACATCATGTGGTGGTCGCTGGATCCCAGCTGCCCTTCCACCTGGACTCCTTTGACTCTGTTTCCATTGGTCCATACCAGATCCAGAATGGATTTGTCTCTGGTTGGTTCATGCACCAGCTGTCTGAGTCCAACCCCCTGCAGTGATTCCAGGATGGCCATGCTTCTGACAGAAAGCAGCTGCCTAGGTGGTCCAGTCTACATCCAGCATATTGAAATCCCTCATCAGCAGGATTTCACCTTTAGCTGCCATGTCATGAATTTCCTCCATTAGTACCCTGTCCGCTTCCTCCATCTGTGCTGGAGGTCTGTAGATCACCCCAGTACACAGAAACATAGAAACGTAGAATTTGACAGCAGACAAGGACCGCTTGGCCCACCTAGTCTGCCCATTTCCCTACATATTGGATAAGCTGCAGATTCTAGTTAACCAACAGCCTACTTCCTCCTACCCCCCACTACCCCCCCACTAGAATTGCCTTATGTCTGTCCCATGCATTCTTGAATTCCCCCAGTTTTTGACTCTACGACCTCCTCAGGAAGGCTGTTCCATGTATCCACAACCCTCTATGTGAAGAAATACTTCCTCACATTACCTCTGAGCCATCCCCTCTATTTTCAAATTGTCCTTGTTTTCACATCTCTTTTTCTGAAGATGCTACCCTCTTGGACTTTGTTGATTCCCTTGAGGTATTTGAAAGTTTCTATCATATCCCCCCACTCCCTCCTTTCTTCGAGGCTATACATCTTTAGTTCCTTTAGTCTTTCGTCATATGTCTTCTGATGCAGACCCTGCATCATTTTGGTTGCCCTCCTCTGGACAGCCTCCACCCTGTCTATGTCTTTGCGGAGATGGGGTCTCCAGAACTGTACACAGTACTCCAGATGTGGTCTTACCAACTGTCTGTATAGGGCCAACAACTTCCTGTTTTCTACTGGTGATGCCTCTCCCTATGCATCCCAGTATCCCCCAGCCCTCCTTACTGCCTTCTCACATTGCTGGCCCACCTTTAGGTCGTCTGATATGACTACCCTCAGGTCCTTTTCTATTTTTGTTGTTGTCAGTATCTCACCCCCCCATTGTGTACTCTTCCCCTGGGTTTTTGTTTCCCCGGTACATTACTTTGCACTTCTTTACATTGAATCTAAGCTGCCATATATTTGATCATTCCTCCAACCTTGCCAAGTCCCTTTTCATCCTTTCCACCCCACCTTGTGTATCAACCCTGTTGCAGATCTTTGTGTCATCTGCAAAGAGTCATACTTTCCCTTCCAGTCCCTCTGCAATGTCACTTATAAAGACATTAAAAAGGGCCGGCCCCAGTACTGAACCCTGCGGTACCCCACTAGTAACCCTCCTTTCTTCACTGTGGACTTCATTTACTATTACCCGCTGTATCCTGTACGTATTGCTGTGCCATTCCCTGGTTCAAGGGTGACCTTCATTTCCTCAGCCTTCCACTGTCTTCCCTGTACTTCTGTAGCCTTTATGCCTTCTTTGATGTACAGGGCCACACCCCTCCTTTTTAACTTCCCTGTCCCTTCTGAACACTATATAGACCTGTACATTGACGTCCCAGCTGTGATTAGCAGAGTACCATGTCTCTGTTATTGCTGCTATGTCAAGGTCTGCATCTGTCATCAAGGCTTCCAGATCTGGAACCTTATTGCCCAGACTGCGGGCATTTGTGAGCATGACCTTCCATGTTTTATACCCTGCCCTCTGTCTGTTCTTGTTCTCTCTCCCTTGCCTGTTTCCCCCACCCCGGTTTTCTTGTTCATGTGCTCTTGCCCCCCCCTTTACTTTATCACTCCCTTTTACATGTTTCGCCTGCCTGCTCCTTACTGCCCACTTCAGTTGTTCCTCCTGTCAACTTGTATTTTTTTATGCTACCATGGGGGAATGTTCCTAAGCCACCTGTCTCTCCTTACTCTCCCCCCTTGGCTAGTTTAAATGCTCTCTGCTGAAGCATTCCAACTTCTCACCAAGGAGTGAGGTCTCCCTTCCCGGACAGATGCGGGCCATCCTGCTGATGTAAGATCACATCTGCCCAGGTGGGGCCCCAGTCCCCTATGAAGCCAACATAGAAACATAGATTTTGACGGCAGATAAGGACCACTTGGCCCACCCAGTCTGCCCATTTCCCTACCTAATGGATAAGCTGCAGATCCTAGTTAACCAGCAGCCTACTTCTTCCTACCCCCAACCCCTAGAATTGCCTTATGACTGTCCCATGCATGCTTGAATTCCACCACTGTTTTTGACTCCACAACCTCCTCCGGAAGGCCGTTCCATGCATACACAACCCTCTCTGTGAAAAAATACTTCCTCAAATTACCTCTGAGCCGCCCCCCTTCTATCTTCAAATTGTGCCCCCTTGTTCTTGCACACCTCTTTTTTTGAAAGATGCTACCCTCTTGGACTTTCCAAATCCTTCACTTTCACACCAATCCTTCAACCAAGTGTTGATGGCTTGGATGTGGAGTGCCCTAGCCTCCCCTGTGCCTTGGACAGGTAACACCTCCGAGAATGAGACAGAACATGCTACCTGTTTTAGCCCCCCCCCCCAGCTTCCTGGACACTGGCTAAATCCACCCTTCTCCCCACCAGGTCATTGGTCCCCAGGTGGACAATGACTTCCAGGTCCTGGCTATCGCCCTAGTGAGCGTATGGATTCACTTCCCATCCCTCCATGCAGCACTTCATGGGATGCACTTGACCTCCCACTCCCCCTGCTAGGTGTTCCTAATGTCACACCCTGGACAATAGAGTCCCCCACTAGGAGAAGCTTTCCTATCCTCTGGGGTCCCCTGTGCCCCTTTCCTGGGGCTCCAGCTTGGAGGTCCTGACCAACCTCCCTGGTCCCAGCTGTGGGCACCTGTGTGAGGCATTCCAGTTCTTCCAAAACAGTGTATGAATTATTCAGCTGGACCGGTGGGGGAATGTGCTTTTGGCTCCCCCTCACCCTCCCTGAGCCCACCATGGTCCAGTCACACTTCTTTCTGGGCATGCTATGAGGTTAATGTTGTGGATCCAATGGTCTCTGGGTGGGGGTGGATGCCACCTGTAACCTGGCCAACTCTGCGTGGAGACAGGCAACCTCTTCCCTTAGCCCAGAGAGGTGCCTGCAGATAGGGCAGCATTGCAGCCTCCAGAATGGATCCCTAAAGACTGTTGCTCCACAACCACTGCACTGCACCACTCCCATCATGACTGTTACCCTCCTCACTCTTCTGCCTGCTTATGCCTTCTAATTACTATCTTTTATCTCCTAATCCTCTTCCCTCTTCTGCCTGCTAACCCCTTTTTTCCTTCTCTATCTCTCCCTGCCTCTCTTCTTCTGTAGTGACTTACAGCTTCTCTCTCTCCCCTCCTCTTGTATGTGCCCTTGTGGACCTAGTTGCTAGCTGCACCCTTTGTACTTCTGCCTATATACCAGCTAGGCTTTTGCTTGTGCTATGCTGCCTGACTGTTCCTGTGTCTTTAAGTAGCTGTGGCTTGGCCTACCAGTACAAAGTTAGAGAACTTGGGGGTGGTTGGGGAATGGGGTGGGTGGGTGGGGGGTTGTTCCTTTTGGTACTCAGTGTTTATAAAAAAAAAAATCCGGTATAAAAAGGACTTTCTTCATTTTAATACATATCAGATGTCATAGATGCATCCCAAAATCCAGAGTTGCGCCTGTGGTATCCCCTTGGAAAATCTGCCCAGTATCTCCCCACTGCTGATACCTATAAGTTAGTAAGATGCCTCTCTTGAAAGAGCTTTTTGTGGGCTTTCAGATGGTGATGAAATCTGCACACTTATGTTTCCCTTTCAAAATGTGATACCCAATTCATATCCTGGGACCGGTTCACAGCCTGGGATCAGTTCACAGTTGCAGAGTGTGGATGTGCAAACAGTCAGCCCGATGGGCTGCAACACTTCAACCTAGAAACAAGGGTGTTCTTAATTGCAAGAGAAAAGAGTCCCCTTTGTGACTAAGATCCAAATCCACAATATCTTCTGCAATGACAGAGGGGTGCTTCCACAACTGTGTGGTGTACAGAGGTCCTGTTTCTCCATGGCCCCTTTGGTGTGCTCCACAACACCTAATCCCTTGCTGCCATCACTTCTATGGGAGCAGCTGAGCCAGGGTGGACATGCTTCACATTCTTGAAAGTAATTTCAGGGTCTGAAGTGCTGGCAGAAGAGGCAGAAGCTACACTTCCATAAGGGCAACAGTTGTGGGTACACACCCACCGCTATAGGGCCACAGAAAGGTCATCAAGATCTAGTCAGCCCCCTCCTCCAGACCTAGCCCTCAGAGCCTCCACGGTACACTGGGGCCATAACAGTACTGGCTAATGATGTTAGAATATTTTCTTTGTCCATGAGGGATACAGCAGTTCTTGGAGGAGCAGTCCCAAATGTGTCTTCAATGTGAGGAAGTACCACAGGAAATTATATTTTAAACACACTTATTTGCTGCCACTCCCCAGGATGTATTCATGCTGTACGGTTTAAGCAAGGAAAGGGGAAATTGTTTAACCAGGAGAGGCCCACTAAGCTGAAGCTTGTTTCCAGGTGTGACCTGGGAGCGCAAGCAAGTTAAATGACTTGCTTAGGGTCACACAGTATTCAAGTGGAGGCTGTGGGATTCAAACCCAGGTCTCCAGGTTAGCAGCTCAGTGCCCTTAACCACTAGGCTATACTGCCTCCTATAGCATAGCATAGTGAAGTAAGGGGGGTGGGGGGTGTAAACAGACAACACACTCACAATTATGCAGCAAGTCTTGAAGTGTATTGCTAGTAGTCATATAATTCTCTGACATTTCTCACTCTACATTTTGCCTTATATTGTTGGGCTTCATCAGGAGAGTGCCTTTTAATATCTATCACGGAATATTTAATTTATTCAAACTGTATACAAATAATAATTGATAACTGGAAAATCTGTGAATATGCAACCATGCTTTAAGAGCCTACTACTCACATAGGCTCACTTGTGCTAACATCTAAAACGTTGTTCATTATTCACTTCATTCAAATCATACAATATCTGAAAAAGTTTAATACTAATTTTGTTACATTCTTTTTTGTCATTGCTCCATGTATTTACAGCACATATTAGAACGTTTTTCTCCTTCATTTCATGAGCACATCCCACCACCCCACTCTCTCCTGGTGGAGTATGCATTTACTCAGGGCAAAGCCCTACTGACCCTCTGACTAATTTTACGGTGTAATTCAATCCTACCTGACTGCTGAAAAATAAAACCGCTTCTGTACTTTTTATGGCTTTAAAAATTGCTGCTGTATACTTAAAAACAAACTTCCGTTAAGTACTTGTATTCGCATCTCTTTGATTTCTGTAATACATTAGAGTGTTTTAAAGGACCAGTACAATCAAACTAACTTAAAAATTCATCCAGCAGCGCTTCCTGCTGCTAACTGGGAAACTGCAGTTGGGCAGAGCATCTGACACTACATCCCTCTTATGCTCACTACTACTGCTTGATGTCGCATGTGTAATGTGTGATGACATCACTGTAACATGTATGAGGACATAAGATGATGTCCTTGTTGCCAAAGCAACATTACACTGAAATCACTTAAGGACAGTGACAAATGGGGTAGCACAGTGAGCATGTAAAAACACTCTCCTGAATCTACCCCCTCCAGCTTCTTATTGTGCCCCCTCTTCCTTCAGCACCTTTTCTTCTGAAGTTGATTTCCCTGCTGTACATTATTTATCCCAGTGAGGTATTTAAAGGTCTCTGTCATATTCCCTTTATCCCTCCTCTCTTCCAGGGTGTACATATTTAGGTCCTTAAGTCTTCCTCATAGGGCTTCTGATGCAGATCCTACACCATTTTAGTTGCTCTTCTCTGAACTGTCTGCATTTTATGTCTTTTTATAGATGTGGTCTCCAGAACTGGATACAGTACTCTAGGTGGGGGTCTTACTAGTGATCTATACAGAGGCAACACCACCTTCATCTTTCTGTTGGTGATACCCTCCCTGTGCACCCCAGTATCCCACTAGCCCTCCCAACTGCCTTGTTACACTGCCTGGCCACCTTTAGGGCATAAAATATCATTATCTCCAGGTTTCTTTCCTGCTTGGTGGCCATCAGTACCACTCCTTCCATATTGTACTCTTCTTCTGGGTTTCTGTGCTCAAGTACATTACTTTGCACTTTTTCACTTTGAAACTTAGCTGCCATATCCTTGACCACTCCTCAAGTTTTCTCAGGTCTTCGCTCATCCATTCCATTTCCCTGGAGTGTCCACCCTATTGGAGACTTTGGTCTCAGCTGTAAAGAGGCCATCTGTCCCTTCCAGCTCTTCTGCAATGTCACTTATAAGGGCAATAAAGAGGACTGGTTTGAGCACTGATCCCTGAGACACCCTACTGGTCACTTTGAAAGAGTACTGTGTACCCCCCCAAACTCCTGCCTATTTCTAGTGTATTATGCCTACTGCAGTAGCACCTTTTGTCTTTCATTTCTATTCTTTCCTTTCTCCATATTTTCATTTCCCCTTTTTCCAGGCAGGCCACCTTGGAAATAAGCCTCCTCTATCCCTTTATTCTTATTTCCATACCTTGGGCAGGCACCCAGAGATCCAGTACTCAGACCCCCCCCCCAAAAGAGGATACTGTTTGTAAGCTGGAACAAAGAAGCTAGAATCTCTGTTAGCTTGAGTCTGCCTTTGCACTTGAATAGGTTTGTAAAAGCAGAGGCATCAGAATTGTACTAGCGAGAGGTAGAAAACCCTTGCAGTGCATTTTCACAAACATACAATGTTGTGTAATCAGTTTTCAGGTATTGCCAAAATGTAGGAAAAAGTAAACACTATGAAAACTGTGGCCCAATCCTGGACCATCTTATTTAGGGACTAAGACCTGCAAACACACCCAGTTATTGTGTTTGACTAACATTTATATTTATTTTATGGTTTCTAAAAATATTTAGTGTTCTTAAGTGTAGCACAGAAGAATTGCAGTAGCTTGTTTGTTCAAGTACATCTGTGCTACACAGTGGATTGCTATGCTGAGCATTGAGCAGAAAGGTTGCAAAGCAGGAAATACTGAAATAAAACTCATGAGAAACTGCTAGACAAAGTGTACACAATTTTAGAATTTCTACCTGTTCCATACAGTGTTTCATTTCCTTTTGGTATTCCTGTGTCTTAGTTTTATTTTTTTATTTTATTTTAGTCTTTGGTAACCGGGTAAGGCCCACTAGGCACAAGTGCCTATTTCCAGGGGTGACCTGGGAGCACTGGGTGGTTAAGTGACTTGCTCAGAGTCACACAGTATGTAAGTGGAGGTTGTGAGAATCAATCTCAGGTCTGGGCTGCTGGATGTACCAAACTCGTTCACACCTCATTCCTCTAACCTCTAGGCTATACTGCCAGCCCTCTAGGCTATACTGCCAGTTAAATAGAAAGCCAGGAATATTGTAAAGGCCTAAGGTTTACCTTAACTGTTCCCCATTCTGGAAAGTTCTCTGTGGTGCTCAGTGTTCCTGCTGCTCCAGCTATGTCTTTAGGAGGCAGCCGGCCCACTGTTCACCCTAGAAATACTATAGACAGGTAAGGGCAGGGGCTAACTCAGGCAATACGCTGTTTTTGTGTTAATATTGGGAATTATTGCATTTCAGGGATAAGTATGTACTTGAATAATGATATGTAGACTTTCCCTGTATGTAAAATTAAATATAGTAAACGCATGTTGTAAAGGTTTTGCTTATGCAAGGTATTTAAGGGGCGGAGCTAAAGATGGTCACCTGATGGTTCCCAGGTATAAAAGGGAGCTCATTGTGGTAACCCCTTTAGATTCAGTCTGGGATCAGCTAGTTGCTGAACCCTGAGTGGAGGTCTGCGCCTATACAGACCTAGACTCCACTTGCTAAAGAGAGGTGATGATTGTTAGCTAGACCTCTATACAGCAGGAGTATTTTATTTTCATGTTTTCTTATTTTGCCGTTTATCAGTTCGTTGTAATTTTGTCTTTTGCTTTCTCACCATCCTTTGAAGAAACTCGTGGCTTGGTAATTGCCTTGCCATCATTGTTCTTCTGTGTCCAGTGTCTATCCGTACACCCACACGCCATGGCAGTCACCCTCCTTTCCTCTGAGTGAACTCCATTTACCACCACCATCTGCCACTTTTGCGCTAACCAGTTTCTAACCAATTTTTTTTGGCTGCATGGGTGGAACCATGCTGATGTATTGCTATGACATAGGAGAGAGAGAAGGAACTGTGGAAGCACGTGACCGAATACCTCCACTGTGTGTGTCCTTCCAAAGTGCTGCAGTCAGTACTGTTCTGTTGTTACCCCACTGCCCCTCTCCTCTGCAGTCGCACCACCCGTCCCCTCCATGAGCACAATATTTTCTAGCTGCTCATCACTTCTGGTCCACATCCGCAATTGCGGCCAAAAAAAAATGCTTCCGTGACTACTGCCCACACTTTACAATGGGGAAAAGGAAGGAAGCAGCTGCCCAAGTGTGAGCCGATGCAACGCCAGAGTCACTGATGCTGAGGATTGGTAATCAGAGCAGCCAGGAGCTAGGCACAGCGGCAGAAGAGGACTATTGCTAGCAGAGGGAGTGAAGACCGACTAGGCAACAGAGAGGTGTCCCGCAGGAGCAGGAAGTAGGCTTTCCGCCCCCCCCACATGCCAATACAAGCACAGCATAAAACAGGTTTCTATTTAACTAGCAACTGGCTTGATTTGTATTGCTGCTGCCTGCAGGCCACTGTCTGCAGAGCCAATGCCCGGCCCCCACTTCTCTGACCGACCTTCTTAGTCTGCATGGTGCCAATGTGGGTGCGTGATTCTGCCCACCCACACACACACACACCATCATCAACACTCGACAGCATCAAAGCAGAGCAGGCGGGTTGTTTGATTGTGGGGCAGGAGCTCAGAGTACTGACCCCTCCAAGCAGCAACATGATGCGGACTAGTTGCTAGTTAAGGGTACTTCTAGGGCAGGGACTTGGGAGGGAGGGAAGAACATTCACCCCCAAGGAAGCACTCAAGAATGGCAGTGGACCTCACATTGACTACACTTAATGGGCAGTACTTGTCAGCAGATCACATGACAATGAGTAAGTCTACCCCCATTAAAAAAATCAGCAAACAGTTTTTTTGTCTTCCAGTCCTCTGTACTATCCTTCTTTGTCTGAATAGCTGTTCTGTATAATAACCAAAACTGCTGTACTTCTCCTGACAGCCTTATAATTAATTATTCTACAAAATAAAAATGATCAGCATAGCATTGTCTCTCAACATAAACCTGCTTACTGGCTTGAGCAATTTTTTTTTTGTTTGTAACTCTATTTTTGCACCCCTGCCACTGACCTTTCTCCAGCGTGGTCACTCGGTTGGTGGCTCTAACCGTCGGCCTGAAGCTCCGACCATCCATACTCCTGGCTGGGAGGGGGGCACCATCCTCCTGCACAGCTCGCCCTTAACCCCTTGGATCTGAGTCCCTCGAGAAAGGACCCCCCCACTCCTACTGGTGCTCTATCTATAGTGCTGGTGGGCTTGCTGTAGTGCAGGGGAGGAACCAGAGTGAACACCTTGACACCCGGCATTGGATGTGGGGCCACAACCACTGGACCGCTGGACCTGCCTTTGCCTATCAATGGAGGGTTTTTTTTGTAGGTGTTCCTGGTGGTGCAGACATGCAGTGATGTCCAGCGCAGCACAGGCGTGCTCCCACACCTGCCTGCCGGATGTCTGCCGCTGCCGTCATACCCCACTGAAATGTGCACTGTACAGCCGAGCCCCCAGGCTCCACCAGGGGCCACCAAAACTGCACAGTGCTGGCACATCCTCTCTGGGAAAGGAGAGCTGCCTGCTGGCAGTTCAATCCAAGTCTGCGCCCCCCCCCAGCCAACCCTCAGCGGCCTGAGCTTGCTCCCAAACCTGGGTCGCCAGTGTGGTGCAAGGTGTGGCATCCAGCGCCTCAACCCTCAGCACCACCAGGCCGGCTGTAACCTGAGCAATGGATTTGAAAGGTACTATTTTCCTTTTGCAGGTATGGATTACCCTGCTTCTAGGCTGTGTATGTTCCTTCTGTGTCCTACTTTGGAATGGTGAGTGCATGGTTTACAGACCACTAGTAATGTAAGGTGCCTCCTCAGCTAAATGCAACAGTGGATTCTTCTGCACTATCTTATGATGCGTTGCCCAGTGGAAGTGAGCCTTTCCAAAGGTGCTGGGTGTCAGTTTAGTTTTAATTGTTGACAATGTGGTATCAGGTTTCCTAAAAATGCACTTTTTGAGATGCTGGTTGACTTGGATCCAAGTCAGACCTCAAGCAATATTACTAACATACTAAAATGCCAGCAGAATAGGCCTAATGGTCTTTCGTGTCTGCTCGTTTGGTCAGCCCCCACCCTGGGTGCTGACCTTGCTGTCCCCCTCGCCTTCTCTGGCTTCTCCCTTCCCAGTTCTGGATATTCTTACTGCATTGGATTTTGCTTCCAGAACCCTTCCCCTGTACCTGTCCCACCCCCTCTTGAACCCCTCCACTGTTTCTGCCTCCACCAGCCCCCTAGGCAGCGCATTCCAAGGCTCCACCACCCTTTCAATGAAGTAGCACCTCCTCCTTTCTCCCCTGAATCTTCCCCCCTCCAGCTTCCACCCATGCCCTCTAGTGGCCCCCTCCTCCTTCCTTCGAAGCACCCTGACTGTTCCTCCCCTATTTACCCTCTTCATGTACCTGAGGACCTCTATCATGTCCCCGGTCCCTTCTCTCTTCCAATGTGTACATATTTAGCTCTTCGAGCCTGTCTTCATAGGTCCTGTCCCCCAAGCCCAAATCATTTTGGTTGCCCTCCTCTGGACCCTCTCCAGGAGGTTAATGTCCCTCTTTAAGTGTGGCCTCCAAAACTGCACGCAGTACTCAAGGTGCGGCCTCACCAAGCAGTTATACAGAGGGAGTATCACTTCCCTCCTTCTGGAGGTGATCCTCCTAACGATGCATCCCAGCATCCTGTTGGCCTTGGCTGCTGCCCTCCTACAAGTCTCAGAGTTGTTCATCTTGACATCCACCACCATCCCCAGGTCCCTCTCAGCCATCAAGACTTGTAGCATTTCCCCCCCCAGGGTGTAGCATTTCCCCCCCAGGGGCCTACCAATATTGACAGAGTCTTCCTTAAATGCATAATCTCTGGTGTGTATGTGGTGGTGGTGGTGGTGGTGGGGGGAGCTACTTGAGCATCACAGATAGAGGCAGCCAGGTATAAAGAAAGTCTGTATATCATTAGATTACTAAACCCATTTAAAATTAGTTGAATTTCATTTATGATTTCAGTTACAGCTATGTCTATAAGAATGAGTTTGGATTTTGTAGTCTGTTGGTTCTGTTGAATATTGGGTCAGGCTTTTACACTGTGCTGAGGGGATAGTTTATTAAATACCAGCCCAAAAATGATTCAATATATATGCATGTAAATATGTCTGAATATACTGTATGTCTGTAATTTTGTGTAAATATATATTGTGTGTATAAATATATGTATTTTTATGTATTTATGTATTTTTAAATTGTATATATATATATATGTGTATATATATTATAAGGGTGCAGTCGCGCCCTAATAGTTAAAGTTGAATAGGTAGTTTAAAGTTAAATCCCAAATTTTGCACCTTACTAACTTTGAAACCGTTCACCAGATTTGCACAAAACATGGTATGCGCTGTCCCGTGGAGTAGATGTCCTGATGCACCAAGTTTTGTTTTGATCAGATATGCATTTTTTGTGCAGCGCATAGTAAAATAGTGAGCTTTTCGCTTTTTTTGCCAATTTTCCGAAGTTGTCCTCATTGCCCTGCACCCACACCATTTTGGATTTTAGCTTGAAATGTTCAGGATAGAAAGAGCTTGCCCTATGGAACAAGTCAGCATTGGTTTGGTGAAAAAATATTAATCCAATCCAAAGTTATTACATTTTGAAAATGTGAGTTCTGAGCATGCTCAGTTCAGTCTTTTGGATAGATGCACAGCTGCGAACAAGGATTTCGGCTCACAAACAGGGATATTGACAGCTCATGAATGGGGATTCATTAAATACCCGTTCTTGAGAAAAAATACCTGTTCATGAGCCGCCATCTTGTTTTTACTTGTAGCCCACAACAAACTGTTGTAACTTGCCCCACAGATATACAACCTTTAAACGACTGTATGGGTTTTGTTCAGGGCAATGCCCTCTACAGAACCATATGTTTGGTTTACAATACATTCGTTTATGAAAAAAACGGCCATTTTTTTACTTTGAAATCCCCGTTACTCGCTTCCGATCCCCGTTTGTGAGCTATCAAAATCTCCATTCTTGAGCTGATCCAAGTTCATGAGGTGTCAAAATCCCTGTTCATGAGATGAGGACCAGATGGTCCTATCTTATGAACAGGGATCGGCTGACAAACAGGGATTTTGCCACTTCACAAATGGGGATTATACAAACAAAATTCCCATTCGTGAGGTGTCAAAATCCCCATTCATGAGATGAATACCAGATTGTCAGCTATGGCCATCTGATCGTGAGATGAAGATCAGAATGGTCAGATAAGGCCATCTGGTCAACATCCTACCTCAAGAACGGGGATCGTTGACGAACGGGGATCCATGCAAAAAATGGCCCTGCACTTAATCTTTACATGCCGACATCAGGGTGTCCAATCCCCGTGTTGGCATGTATCTCCCCCCCACACACACACATGCTAATATGGCACACTGAGAGCCCACCCCAGTGTGCCAAATAGATTTTTTTTTTAATTACATTTTAATGCTTCCAACACCATATGTGTATGGATCTTATTAGAAAATTTACTTGAATCAAAAACGGGTGCCCGACTGTCACAAGCCCACTCAGCAGGTCAGCCCTCTGCTCCCAAAGTGCCAAAGTGCCAACCTCTGAGCGTAGTCTTGTGAACAGTTAACGGAAACAGGATAACCCTCCTATCTGTTTTGTGGGTTCGAATCAACCTTTGTTTGGTTTCAGTTCTGGAGGGATTCAAACTGTGAACCTCTTGCTAGCATACCCAATGCACAGACTCAGATAATTCTGTCTTCGGGGGGCCAGATATCTTTGCCTATGGGCACCTAACCAGGTGTACAAAATGAACCCTTAAAGAGCCCCTGACACCGTTATAAAAACTTGAAAAAATGTGAGAGTTAGACAGTTCAGTTTGTATTTCATGTATTTTCTATAACTATTTACTTTTTTCTTTATTACCAAGGACAGCTGTATGAAAGAGGTTTACTGTTCCATAGACTTTATTTGCTCTTTCCACTATCCTACATATGACATCATAATCTAGGCTGCACCTTGAAACAAACTTCTGGTCATGGTACTTTTCCCGGTTACCAACTTTTAAATAAAGACATAAATAAAATAAAGAATCCCCTGTTTATGGCATCATAATTATCCCCACAACTACAGACTGTGATGTCATAAACAGAACTGTGATGTCATAAGTAGGCAAACAGCCAGAACAGATAGGGTAGTGATCCTGTTTACATGCAGATGTCCTTAGTGATAAAGAAGAATGAGAAATAGAGAAATAACAATAAAATATAAACTCACTTGTGCTAAACATTACATTTTCACAAAGTTGTCACAATGGTGTCAGGGGCTCTTTAAAAACTCTAATAAAGACCTCAGATTACTCTTACCTTTTCCAGTGTGGTATCACCATTCAAGCTTATGCACAGTGTCTGCTTTAACCATATATACTTCACTTGTTAAAGAAATAAATTCAAAGACAGACCAAGTAGGCTCTAAAAACAGAGTTTTACTAAAATAGATAAAAGTATGTAAAACATAAAATACAGAACCATATATCACAAGATCCATACAGTCTTTTAAAAGAACAAGGTTTTAACAGTGCAATTCCTACTACAGTACCTAGATTTTGTCTCTCTCTACCTGGATACTTGCTTAAAGTGCTCAAAGATGTTTCTTTGTCAGAGAGTAGATAAAAGTGTCTCTGAAAAAAAAACAGAATTTGTTTAAAAAACTGTCTTTGCCAACCCCTTTGTGTGAGGTCACCTAGCTCCTCCTCTGTTTATGAAAAATCATACACCCAGGATATTTTATCATATTAGAAGGTAAGATAATTGAGGGTACATCAGCAGAAACTCCTTTCCCCATGTGACTTCCCCAATCAAGTCTGTAAATTTCCTTTCATCTATAAGCAGTATCCTCTCTCACACAGACTTCAAAGCATTTATGATTTTGCACCAGGGTGCCATATAACCTGCACTCTTCCCCTAAATGCCATAAAAGTTTATGATTTCCCTCTTAGCAACTACAGCTATAATTAACTTAGATAAATAGATCACTTATTAAGGTCTGTTCCAGCCTGTAATTAGCTTCTGGCCTTCCAGGTAACACCTTGCATCTAAAACCCGTGTGTGTGTGTGTGTGTGTGTGTGTGTGTGTGTGTGTGTGTGTCAACTCACATGCTGTCTCAGTATCTCTCATGAGAGACAGTCCATAACACATTTTTATATTACAAAAAATCATAGTGTACTTAGAACTGGCTGTCCCTGTGTCACAATCCTCCCCACCTAGACTGAATTTGGGTGTCTATCCCCAGCATGGGATGAGCTTTCCAAATCAGTTCACTCCTCATACACATGAGGCACAGCATCTGAGTTCTGGTTTCTGGATCTAGCTCTATGTACGATTGTCATATCATACCCTTTCAAAGCAAGACTCCATCTTAGCAACCTGCTATTGTTCTTTCCCATCTGCGTCAGCTAAACCAGAGGGTTGTGGTTAGTCTGCACCACAAAATGCTGCCCATATAAGTATGGCTCTAATTTCTTTAGGGCCCACACTATGGTAAGTCACTATTTTTCCACAGTGGAGTATGCCTGCTCCCTAGGAAGTAACTTTTTACTCGGGTATGCTATTGGGTGATCCCTCCCTTGACTGGATGTCTGACTCAGTACTGCCCCAATACCCACATCTGAGGCGTCAGTCTGAACTTTAAAGGGTTTGCTATAGTCAGGACTTGTCAAAACAGAAGCACTGCACAGTGCCTCCTTCAATCTGCTAAAAGGCTTCTTCACAGGCTAGGTCCCAGGTAATTTTCTTGGGCATTCTTTTCTTTGTCAGGTCAGATAGGGGAGCAGCCAGGGAACTGTAATTGGGTACAAATTTTCTGATGTCCCTAGAAAACTCCTGACCTGCTTCTGCATTTCTGGTCTGGGCCATGCCTGGATTACCTCTATCTTTATTTGGTTAGGACAGAGCTGTCTCTGGCCTGCCACATGCCCGAAGTATGCCACCTCTCCCATGGCCACCTGGCACTTCTCAGCTTTGACAGTGAGCCTGGCCCTGCTTATCCTGCCCAGCACTTCCCTAAGGTGGGAAAGGTGTTCCTCCCAGCTGGTATTAAAGATGGCACTGTCATCCAGGTATGCCACGACGTACTCCTCAGCACCATTTAACACCTGGTTTACCAACCTTTGGAAAGTGGCCGAGGCGTTCTTCATTCTGAAAGTCATTACTTTAAACTCAAATAAGCCTATCGGAATGATGAAGGCCAACCTCTCCCTAGCTCTGTCTGTCAACTCTACCTGCCAATACTCCTTGGTCAGGTCAATGGTCATAAGGTAGGTCGTCCCTCCCAACTTGTCCAGGAGTTAATTCATCCAGGGCATTGGGTGGGCGTCTGAATTTGTGACTGCATTCAGTCTGTGATAGTCCATGCAGAAATGAGTAGAGCCATCTGGCTTAGGCGCAAGGACTACGGGTGAGGCCCAGGGGCTGTGGGATCTCTGGATTACCCCTAAATCCAGCATCTCCTCCACTTCCTCCTAATGTCCTTTTGGACAGCCTCTGACACCCAATATGCTGTCCGCCGTAAGGGTGCCTGTGTCCCTGTCTCCATATTGTGTGTCACTAAGGGGGTTAGTCCAGGCTTAGTGCTAAACAATGGGGCAACGTCTGCTAAAACCTCCCTTACTTTCTGGATCTGGTCTGGGGTCAGCTGGGGAGACAATTTTACTACCTCCACAGAGGACTCCCGCTTACTTTCTTCCAGCAAATCCTGAAGGCAGTCTCCTTTGTCCATCCCCTCCCTAGGACTACACACTGCAAACACCATGTCAGCCCTATTTGCATATGGCTTCATCATGTTGACATGGCACATCCTTTCTGTCTGTCAGGTAACTCTACAATATAGTTCATTTCATTTACCTTCCTAACCACTTTGTACGGTCCTGACTACTCAGCCTGCAGCTTGTCTTTCCAGACCAGAATACAGTAAGAACCATGACTTCCTGACCCACCATGTACGAGTGAGCTCTGGCTCTGTGGTCATACCACACTTTTTGTTTCTGTTGGGCAGCTGCCAGGTTGCTCTGGGCACTCCCCATAAGCTCCTTCAGCCTTTCCCTAAACTTAAGAATGTAATCCACAATGGGAGTTCCCTGGGTGGAGTGATTGCCTTCCCAGTCCTCCCAGTTCAAGTCTAGGGGCCCACGTACCCAGCATCCATATAAGAGTTCAAAGGGGGAAAATCCTGTCGACTCTTGGGGCACCTCCCTGTATGCAAACAACAGGTGGGGAGGGTATTTCTCCCAGTCCCTACCATGCTGTTCAGCAAACACCCTGACAATTGACTTCAGGGTACCATTGAATCTTTCCACAAGCCCATTGGCTTGTGGGTGATACAGTGCCGTGCATCTCTGCACCATTCCACACTTCTCCCATAAACATTTCATCAGATCTGACATGAAGGAACCCCCTAAATCGGTGATAACCTCCTATGGAAACCCAACATGGGAGAAAATCCCAAGTTAGGCATCTGCCACTTTGTCTGTCCTCAGTGAGGATAGGGTTACTGCCTCTGGGTACCGGGTGACATAATCCACCACAGTCAGGATGAATCTCTTTCCTGAAGAGCTGGGGGTATTTAAAGGCCCCACAATATCCATTCTCACCCCCTGGAATGTCTCCTCTACTATGGGCAATGGAATCAGGGTGGCTTGGGTTTTCTTGACTACCTTCCCTATTTCTTGGCACCAGTGGCAAGACCTGCAATACTCATTCTCCTGCTGGGTGAAGTTAGGCCAGTAGAAATTCTGGGCCAACCGCTGCATAGTGCACATGATTCCCACATGACCAGACAAGGGAATATCATGTGCAATCTTGAGCAACTGCTTACGATACCCCTAGAGAATGACAAGCTGCCTGCCTAGCACCCCTCCCTCTGTCTGTACTGCCTGAGTATACATAAGTGCATTTTCCCAATAAACCTTATATCTGCCATCACCTCCCTGTGCACCATCTGAGTCTGCCCAAGCTCTCAGCTTCTCTAAACTAGGGTCACTTCTCTGAGCAGCTGCAAACCCCTCACACATTCCCAAGGCATGGCACAGGTCCCCTTCGGTCACTAAACTAGGGCCCCTAGCACTAGCATCAGGGCACTCAGGATCACTGTCAATCCCAACCCTCTGACAATGGGTCAGCCCTCCCTCTTTGGAGTAACCCTCTGTAGCTGTGTGGTTACTTGCTACTGGGGAAATTTCTACCCCTTTTCGTTAGTCTCCCCATCTGGAGACACAGGCTGGGGAACCAGCCTCTCAGTGGTTTCCACAATGGTTTCTGTAGGGTTCAGGGAACTACAATTTTCCCTTGCCACTTGGCTATGAGTAACTGCACACACCATCCCCTGTTTTAGACTGTTGCCCAGGATCACATCCACTGCTAATGTTTTGGCTACAGCCACCTGTTGTACACTTCCCCCCTGTTTCACCCCAGTCCAGGAGAACACTAGTGAGGGGCAATGTTTTTGCCTCACCAGTAAAGTCCTGTACAGTGACATATTTATTGGGTATAAGCTGACCAGGCTCTACTAGATCCCCTTTTACCAAGGTCAAGGATGCCCCTGTGTCCCTTAACCCTTGCGTCTGTATACCATTCACCATGACTGGGTGCATGTGTTCCCTCATGTTCACAGGCATGCTTCCAGGGACACAATAACAACCCACTTCTTTTCTAGTACCATTCTTTGTATTATTGCTCCTTCTTTTGGGACACTGTCTGGCAATATGCCCAGTTTCTTTACATAACTAACATTCACTTCTCTTTTCAGAGAAATCTTTTCTCTGAAACCTGGGGCTAACTGGTTTTGGTGGAGGCAGTCAGGGTTTTAGCTGCCCTGAAGGCACGCTTTTCCCTTTCTGTGCTGCCACACTCACTCTATTCATTCTCAGAGCAGGTCTGCTCTTGGCATAGCTGTCCAAGAGTTCAGCAGCCTCTTGCACTGTTTTGGGGTATCGGTCCTCCAGCCAGGTTTTTAGCTCTGCTGGGCATGCCCAATAAAACTGTTCTAACAAAATCACATTTTCAATTTATCAACAGAGTTTGCCTCAATTCCTTCCCACCAATGTTTTAAAAACTGACGTTGTTTCATGGCTAGCTCCTCGTAGCTCATGTCAGGGCTTCTCCTGAGCTTACAGAATTTAGCTCTGTATGATTCAGCAATTAATTAAAATTTTTTTAACAGTGCAGCTTTAAATTTGCTGTAATCATCACTGTCCTCATTGTCCATTTGACCCAATGTATCCTGAGATTTCCCAGTAAGTAGCGGGGATAGCTGGAAGCTCCAGGACTCTCTAGGAATTTTAGCCTGAATACAAACTTTTTCAAAAGAATTTAAAAAGGCATCCATATCCTCCCCCTCTTTAAATTGGGCTATCAATTTGGAGTTCAATTTGTAACCCAATCCTGCAGTCCCAGTTAAACCCAAGCCACTTACCTGCTGTGGTGCCGCTGGTTGGAGTCGTAGCTTGTCCAGTTCGTGTTGCCTCTGGCGCTCCTGCTCCTCATGGTCAGAGTCTCTCTGTTCTCACTCTGCCTCTCAGTGTTCTCACTCTGCCTCATGGTGTTCTCGCTCTCTCTTCTCCTCTGCAGCTCGCTGGCACTCACACTCCTCACAGTCTGCCTCCTGCTGTTCCCGCTCTGCCTCTCATCGCTCTTGTTCTCTCTTCTCCTGGAACTCCAGCTCCATCCTGCACAACTAAATTTGCAGCCTGAGTACTTCTGGATCCAGGATACTAGTGACCTTCCCCTTCTGCTGTGGCCCTTCATTGACAGTGGCCTTGTTGCCCTCCTCATTGGATCTGGTCACTGCACTGGCTGCTAGCCCTGCCACACTCAAGGTTTGGTCCTTTTCAGTCACAGTCTGTGACTCAGTGCTCTGGGTATCTGCTACCATCAGGGCCTCCACTAGGTTCTGTTTGCTGGCTTTTGCCTCGAATGGGACTCCTTTGTCCCCGTACACCTGTTTTAAGTAGTCTAAAGTGTGCCTGCTGTAGGTGGAAGCCATCTTCCCTAACTACTGCTACTCTGACTTGCACTTTAGGAAAAAAAATAAAATGGGTAGGAACTTGACTGTATGCCAAGTGATATAGTTCTGTCTCCCTTTTTAAAAAAATAAATCACTGCCTTTTTCTTTCTTTGCAAGTGAGCTAACGGTCTCAAGCTGACACACTGAACAACAAAAGCTTGTAATACCAAAATGTATCCCACCACTGCCACCAATCTGTCACAAACCCACTCAGCAGGTCAGCCCTCTGCTCCCAAAGTGCCAACCTCTGAGCTCAGTCTTGTGAACAGTTAACAGAAACAGGTTAACCCTTCTGTCTGTTTTGTGGGTTCGAATCAACCTTTGGTCTCACTTCTGGAGGGATTCAAACTGTGAACCTCTTGCTAGCGTACCCAACGCACAGGCTCAGATAATTCTGTCTTCAGGGGGCCAGATATCTTTGCCTATGGGCACCTAACCAGGTGTACAAAATGAACCCCTAAAAACTCTAATAAAGACCTCAGATTACTCTTACCTTTTCCAGCTTGGTATCACCATTCAAGCTTATGCACAGTGTCTGCTTTAACCATTTATACTTCACTTGTTAAAGAAAAGAAATTCAAAGACAGACCAAATAGGCTCTAAAAATAGAGTTTTACTAAAATAGATAAAAGTATGTAAAACATAAAATACAGAATCATATATCACAAGAACCATACAGTCTTTTAAAAGAACAAGGTTTTAACAGTGCAATTCCTACTACAGTACTTAGATTTTGTCTCTCTCTACCTGTATACTTGCTTAAAGTGATCAAAGATTTTTCTTTGTCAGAGTGTAGATAAAAGTGTCTCTTAAGGAAAACAGAATCTGTTTAAAAAGCTGTCTTTGCCAACCCCTTTGTGTGAGGTCACCTCACTCCTCCTCTGTTTATGAAAAATCATACACCCAGGATACTACCGAGTGATATACACTAACCTATTTTTTTATGTATGGATCTTATTAGAAAATTTACTCGGATCAAAAACGGGTGCCCGACTACTTCTCTAACACTCACTATGGGTGCCCAACGATTGCTCTGCTTACTGGAGATAGGAGCACTGCACTGTGCTGAAGACTCGCTCGATCTGAGTCTTACCTGAAATTTCACTGACAAGATGAGTGAAAACAGAATCAACTAGATATTTCTGAAGAAAAAAATGCTGCTTGTACCGCCAAGGACATTTCTCTTGCTAAGTGAGAGAGAGAGAGACACCATATTTTTGAAAATGCTTCCTCCCGCCCACACAGGAAAAGTAGGCAATCAGAAGGCACACTTTGGAAGATGTCGCTTTGTACTATGGCAACTCGGTTTGTGTAAGAGGAAGACTTCCCTTGCACTGTTGACTTTTTGTGATAATACTGTACTATCGTTCAGAGCTCCAAATGATACTATTATGGATTCAGACAGATAGTACTATCACTTGTCAACTATAGTATTATCACTTCTTGAGTGATTGTATTATGGGAATTTTTTTGTATGCTTTACAGACCTATTAGTTCATGTATCCTCATATTAAAAGGAAATAATACCATCAAGGTGTCGAACAAGCCATAAAGCCTTAAGCCCAAAAGGCAAGTGGCCTTTATGAGCTTGTTGAATCCTGAGATGGTATTATATCATGAGTATGTTGGACTTTGCAACTTACTGTTCATTCAGATGGTGACCAGCTGAGGTGGTGTAAGGAACCCTGTGCTAGCTGCCATCCAATTGTACTCAGAAATCTTCTCTTTTTTATTTTATGCACCAGTGGGAGGGGGTGTTATATGGGTTTGTGGGAAGGGAGAGCTGCTAGACTTCAAGGAGTGCTGCAGCAGAACAGGGGAGAGAGAAGAGATGCTGCTAGAGACCAGGGACTCCTGCATTGCAGTTGGGGAGGTAGACCAGATGTTGATTGACACCGACTTCTGAACTGGGATTGGAGGATGGAACAGGTGCTGCTTGACACCAGTGACTCAAGCACTGAAACTGGGGAGAGGGAGCAGGTGTTGCTTCACACTAGGGACTCCTGCTTTAGAATTGGAAGAGGGAGAGGGTGGTGTTTGACACTAGGTACTCCTGCACTGGTATTGGGAAGAGGGAGCAGGTGCAGCTTGACCCCAGGGACTCTTGCATTGGATCTGGAAAGAGGGAGCAGGCTCTGCTTGACACCAGGGACTCCTGCACTATAATTTGAGAGAGAGGGTGCTGCTTGATACCAGGGACTCCTGCACTGAAATTTGAAAGGAGAGCTTCATGATGCTTGAGACTGCTTCATCAGGACCGTGGGGGACAGTGGGGGGGGTGCTGCTAGACACCAGGAACTCACTTCAGTCTTATCCTCCTCGCTCAGCTTGTGTTCCATTCGGACCTTGTCTAGGACATGCATGTCCTGTTTGGCTTCCTCTGGTAACTGCAAGGACCCCCACTCCAGACCCACCAAACCAGTTCCACCCTTTTGGTACAGCATGGGGGGACCGGTCACTTTCTTGTGCCAACTAAGAGACAGTCCAGCACAATCTGTACTGTAGTTAGATAGTAATCCAAATGAAACCATATTTGGCCCTGGTCTCACTAATATTTTTTCCTCATACAAACCCATTTTCCTATATTTCTAAAGGTGTGACAAGATGCCATCCATGGTCTGACAGGACACGGATCTATAGTGTATCAGATAAGTATCGTTTTATGCTTAACCTTCCCTGTCTGTCTCATTTTGTTCCTAAAGAGCTACAGACACTTCATAACCCATTGCTGTTCCTATTTTGCAGGAACTTCTGGATGTCACTTCGAGAACTACATCCCAAGCTCTCTAGGACCTAGGTAAGACATCTCCTCCTTATTATCTATGCTGTAAAGGTGCAGCCATGTTACATGGTGTCTGCTTTCACTATATTTATCCTGGCACCAGAAGTCCATATCCAATATTGCCTTTTATGTTTTTTTAATGCTTGCACTGTCAACCTATCCCAAGTGTCACCTTTCTCTTTTTGTTTAAATGGCCAACTGACCAAACAGGCTGCTAACTGAAGAATTTGAGGACTTGTGCCGAAGTACTGTGTTAATGTAACTGAAATCATTAACAGATGTTTAATATTTATAATAATTGATTATTGAATTGTGATTGTAAAGTATTTGTGGTTGTGTCCATGCTAAACCAAAAGTGTTGCTGACCTCTCCACAGTTCTGTATCAGGAGCTACTGTACTTCACACTGCAGGTAGGAGCAAAATTTAATTGAAGATGAGATTCTGCAACTGATTTCAGCTGTCCTGAGTAAATAAATGATAAATAACATTAGGATGCTGTCCATGATGTCAGCACCTCACCAGCTCTGTACTTCCATGCTGACATTACAAATCCCCATCTTCTATAGACACCAGGGAAAACTGTAATAATAATTGTCAGGGTATTTGGGTGGGTATCCATACAAGTTCCCAACACCCAAAATCCTGACCATTGAACTCGTGACACTAAAGTCCTGATTGCCACAATCCTAAAAGTATGGCAGACTTCCTGACAGCCACATTCCCAATGTTATAGTAACCTCAGGGTTTTTATACATATATATATATATATATATATATATATATATATTAAAAGTGTGGGGGGCAGAGCCCCTCATGGAACAGTATCGGGAATTGTGCTGTCAGCATTTTCTTACCATTGGGATTGTGGCCATCGGGGTTTTGGTGTCGGGATTTCGATCCTTGGGATTTGGGGTGTCGGGATCTTGTACTAGATCTGTTCTGGTGGATGCATGGGAGGGGCACTGGTGACCAGGGAAAATATAATAATGACTAGCATGGTGTTTGGACTGGGGGGGTGCATCTGGACATTAGGGAAAAGTGTAATAATGGTTCAAAAGAAAAAAGCAGTGCTGAAAGAACACTCAGCTCACGGCATAGACATATGCTCAAATCTTTATTTTGCATCCACAGTGCATACAATTTCATTTGGACAAAAGTGGACAAGGCCCCATTAAAGCAACATAGCAGCTGTGTTGGCTCTGACAAGAGTTTAAGTTTTGGATCCACTCCTAAGCTACTCAGCTTGCTTACTAGCCTCCTATGTTGGACAGTGTTGGAAGCCTTACTGAAATCTAAGTGGGCTACATATACTGTTTCACCACAATGTAATTCCTTGCTCACCCTGTTAAAGAAATATATCTGATTTATTTGATGTACTGACCATCCCCCCGCAATCCATGCTGCCTCATGTCTTGTAACCCACTAGATTCAAGATATTCCACAATCCTTTCTTTTAGCAGTGACTCCATTAACTTTACCACCATTGAGGTCTGACTGACTGGCCTATAACTGCCAGCCTCTTCCCTGCTACCACTTTTGTGAAGTGGGACTACATCTTCCCTTTTCCAGTCCTCTGGAACCACTCCTGCATCCAATGAGCTGTTAAGCAGGACTGTCAGAGGTGCAGTCTGTACCTCCCTGAGCTCTCTTAATACCCATGAATGCATCCCATCTGTCCCCATTGCTTAGTCCACTTTCAGATGGGAGTTCCTTTGGGACACTCTCCTCTGAACACAGACTAGAGTCTACCTCCCTCCCTCCCTCCCATCAATGCTCCTTTTAGTTTTTTGTTGCCCATTCCCTTCTTCTTCCTCCTCTGTGAACACTGAACAGGATGTCTGCCTTTTCCTGGCCCTCCTACGCACAGTCCCCCCTTCCCTTTTTAATCATATGATCCTACCTCTGGTCTTCCTCCTTTTGCTTACATATTGAAAAATGTCCTATCTCCCTTCATCACTGCTTGGGCTATTCTCTCTTCAGTTTACACCTTTGCACTTTTTACTGTTCTCCCTGTATCCCTCTGTTTTCCTGATACACCTTCCTATCCTCCTCTCTCTGTGTCTCCTTATACTTTCTGAATGCTATTTTTTTTAGCCTTTAACTGTTACCTTTTCCACCACCTCTTTTGAGAACCATAGCGGTCTATTTTTTCATCTTGCTTTTGCTCACTTGCTTGAGGTGGAGGTCTGTTGCCTACCCCATGGCCCTTTTTTAGCTTTGCCCACTGTTCATCCTCCCTATCCAATTTACTCCTCCCTGCAAGATCATCCCTCAGGCATTCACCCATATTTTTAAAATCTGCCCTCCTGAAGTCCAGGACCCTTGCTCTTGTATGGTTCAGTTCCACAGCCTCCTTATATTGAACCACACTGTACAGTGATCACTGTTCCCCAGGTGGCCTCCTACATTAATGTCTGCAACACTGTCCCTGTTAGTGAGTACCAGGCCCATTATTGTCCCATTATGAGTGGGTTTGCTGACTAGTTGCCTGAGGAACGACCATTGCAGGGAGTCCAGGAAGTCCCTGCTTCTAGCTGAAGCCACAGCCGGGAGGTTCCAATCTATATCCAGCAGATTGAAGTCTCCCATCAGCAATACCACCCCCTTTTCTACCATCTTGCCAGTAACTTCCACCAGTGCCTTATCTAGCTTCTCCCCCTGTGCTGGATGTCTGTAGATCATGTCAGTGTAAATAGAGGCTTCATTCCCCATCATCTCTCCATTGCTTTTGCACCTTCCCTAACATAAAGCACCTCACCCCTCCTTTCTTTCTCACCCTATCCCTTCTGAATAGAGTATAGCCTGGTATGGACATGCCCCAGTCATGGTTTTCAGTGTGTGGGTGCAAAATGTACAAGGCCTAGTGCAAAGCCAAGTGTGCACCTAAGCTAAGCCTTGTCCTTTAACATTCACAGGGTAATTTTTTTTAATGCTGCAATGGACAATTAAATGTCTTTACTTCAATTCCATGCCTGAGCTTTTGTTTAGGAGTGCAGCAACTTTCTTGTTGAGAGTACATGTCACAGATGAATGGCCAGCCAACAGCTGTGCCCCAGACCCTGCACCACTTTTGTGCAAGCTTCTGTCTTGAACTGAGTAAAATTAGGCATACTTCTCGAGACCTCACTTTCCAGATTGTTGATGAAAATGTTGAGTACCCATGGCCCCCAGAATCAGTCTCTGAGGGGTGCCACTGAGTACCACTCAGCACTCAGAGAAGTGTCTGTCTACTACAACCCTCTGCTTCCTTCCCACAAGCAAATTAGCAATCAACTGTGTGTATGCCTTGGAGTATACCACAAAGGTGTACGTTGCTCAGAATCTTGCCATATTCCCAAATGTCAAAGGCCTTGCTAAAGACCACATAGACTACGTAAATTGTTGTTGTTGAATGTTGTCATTGTACGTGAATTGTTGAGTACCTAGAGGCAAGTGGGGCACAGGACCCAAGGCAGCATGGATTCATGATGGGAAGGTCATGTCAGATGAATCTAATAGATTTATTTGACTGGGTGACCAAAGCAGCAGATGAGGGAGGGGCTGTGGACATGGTCTACCTAGATTTTAGCAAGGCATTTGATACAGTCCCACACAAAAGATTAATACACAAGATAGCCAGCCTTGGAGTGGGTCCCAAGGTGGTAGCCTGGATAAAAAATTGGCTAGACAACAGGATGCAAAGGGTAGTAGTAAATGGAGTACACAGTGAAGAAAGGAGGGTTACTAGCGGTGTACTGCAGGGTTCAGTACTGGGACCGGTCCTTTTTTTAATGTCTTCATAAGTGACATTGCAGAGGAACTGGAAGGAAAAGTATGTCTCTTTGCAGATGACACAAAGATCTGCAACAGGGTTGATACACAAGATGGAGTGGAAAGGATGAGAAGGGACTTGGCAAGGTTGGAGGAATGGTCAAATGTATGGCAGCTCAGTTTCAATGCAAAGAAGTGCAAGGTAATGCACATGGGAAACAAAAACCCAGGGGAAGCGTACACAATGGGGGGTGAGATACTGACAACAGTAAAAATAGAAAGGGACCTGGGGGTAATTATATCAGATGACCTAAAGGCGGGCAAGCAACGTGAGAAGGCAGTAAGGAAGGCTGGGGGGATGCTGGGATGCATAGGAAGAGGCATCAATAGTAGAAAACAAGAAGTTGTTATCCCTCTGTACAGACAGTTGGTGAGACCCCATCTGGAGTACTGTATGCAGTTCTGGAGACCCCATCTCCACAAAGACATAGACAGAGTGGAGGCTGTCCAGAGGAGGGCAACCAAAATGGTGCAGGGTCTGCACCAGAAGACATACGAAGAAAGACTAAAGGAGCTTAATATCTATACTCTTGAGGAAAGAAGGGAGAGAGGGGACATGATAGAAACTTTCAAGTACTGTACCTCAAGGGAATTAACAAAGTCCAAGAGGGTAGCATCTTCCAGAAAAAGAGATGAGCAAGAACAAGGGGGCACAATTTGAAGATAGAGGGGGGACGGCTCAGGGGTAATATGAGGAAGTATTTTTTCACTGAGATGGTTGTGGATGCATGGAACAGCCTCCCTGAGGAGGTTGTGGAGTCAAGAACAGTGGGGGACTTCAAGAATGCATGGGACAGGCATAAGGCAGTCCTAGTGGCGGGTAAGAGGAAGAAAGCTGTTGGTTAACTAGGATCTGCAGCTTATCTGTTAGGTAGGAAAATGGGAAGACTAGGTGGGCCAAGCGGTCCTTATCTGCCGTCAAATTCTATGTTTCTATGTTTCTATGTCAATAACCCTTCCTCTGTTTTTCCCCCCAGTGATCCTCAAAGAAGGTGATAAGGTTAATTTGGCACAATCTGCTCATCATAAAAGAATGCTGACGGGGAAGATAACATTGGCTGCAACCAAGTGCTCCATTATTCCATCTTGGAAAATGTATTCCAGGACCTTGCTCAGCACTGATGTTTGACTCAGATTGTAATTGCCTGGGTCCATCCTTGCCTCCATCATGAAGTCGGGAACCCCATCGGCCACATTCCAGTCCTCCGGCACTCTACCTAATAGTAGTAGTAGTAGTAAAATCTTTATTTTTATACAGGAAGTTTGACTTTTCACATCATTAGGCCCAAGTAACCAGAAGGGGAAGGGATCAGATCAGTTCTAGTACAGTAGCTTCTTCTTGCTAATTTTCCATTGTTTCTTGTGGATTTTATTTGGTAGAAGGTATTTTTTTTTCTTTCTTACTAATTCTTAGGGGCTAGCAGGGTATTGTTTTCGGGCTTTTGGAATTTTTAAACCTATTTTGATGGCTATAAGTGGGCTCATTTGTTTGATGTTTCACTGTGTAGCAGACTGTGTTTGGGGAGGTCTATTTCTTCTGATTTATAACCTATTTGGTGTGATTTTATTGGGGCTGTTTCTTTGAATTGGAGACCTATATCTTCTAATTTCAAGCCAATTTTCATGTGCTGTTGGTGAGGCTGTTTGAATTGGAGACCCTTTTCTTTTGGTAGCAAACCTATTTTTTGTACTTTGAGTGGAATTGTGATTGCTTTTTGCTGGCTTAACTAGCTGTAAGGTTTAGTGCATATTGGGGGAAGGATGCTAATGGTCTGACCAGGGGCCTCAGCTACCTGATTGTTTCTGAAAGGCATGGGCTGGTCCCACCCACACTGCCGCTCACCCCACCTGCCCCAGATCCATGATTTCCTTTATACCAAGGGTTCTGACATCACTTCCCCAAAAGGACAAAGGACATGCACCTGTCATAGAAGAAGCAGACATCCAGGAAAGGAACAGCAGCGAGTGAAGAGGTGACTGCTTTCTCAGTGGAAGGGAAGTAACTGCAAAACAAGGAGCTTTCATTGTTACATCTTTGCATTGCTATTTGCATTGTGGAAAGGAGGAGTAAGAGTTTGAAGAAGGTTGTGCAATAGTTACTTAAAGTCTCTTTTTGGGTGTGGACAGGAAGGATAAGAATATAAAAAGCAGTTGCTCAATCTATCTAGATGTGTATGGCAAAGGGGATAAGGGAAATTAGGAACAGGAGAAAAATGTTTTACACTGATAGACAGGGACAGGGGAGACTTGGGGGAGTGTTTAGTATCCTTCATCTGGAAGGGTGGGGGATCACTGGTGGGTAACGAGAGCAATTGGTAGTGTGGTAGGCTGCAACACCTGTGGTGTACCAATCTTCTAAAAATTGCCTGGAGGGTGGGGGGATGTTTAGTGTGCAACCACAAAGAGAAACTTAGAAAGGAGATTGAGGGTCTGCAGGAGGAACTAAGACAGGCAAGGCAGACTGGAGGCGGGTTTAGCACAATACTGGAGGGAGGGAGGAGGGGGGAAGGGAGATGAGGGCGGACAATTTGAGCCAACAGTGGTGAGGAGAGGGTCAGAAGAAGGAAAGCGGAGACAAAGGGGCCCAACCCAGGAAGAATGATTGCCGGGGAAACCAGGTCAGGAGACAAAAGACAAATGGAAGGAGGAGACAGGGACTTGTGAGGGGAGGAGAAGAAGTGGAAACAGTCATGGAATGGAAAGGAGGGAACAGGTTACTATGAAGAGAGAGGAAGCGGGCATTTGTGAAGGGTCTTCAGAAAATAGTTTTGCACTGTTAGAGGGGAAGAAGGAGGAAAGAGGTGATGCAATTGGAGGAGTAATTGATAAATGCCTGGACCAAACCGGAGGGACAAGCCTCATTTAATTATACATCTTGGGATGAATGGCCTGGCTGACAAGACAGTAGATGTAGTTCAGAGGAGGTTTGAGGAACTAGGACAATTATGTGAGGTGGCAGGAAGTTCAGTAACTTTTTCAGAGATGCTTCCAGTGCCCAAGGTAAGCACAACAAGAAAGCTGAGAATAGAGGAATTTAACAGATGGATAAGAACCTGGTGTCATGCTAAAGTATATGGGCTGTTGTGAGGGTGGGGAGGGACCTGGGAGGACAGTAATCTCTATGCCAAGGACAGACTACACTTGAGAAGGGAAAGAAAATGTTGAAACAGGGGATGGAGGAGTACTTAGAGGATGTTGGGAATTTAAACTAGGAGCGGGGGTGGCAAGTGGGCAAGAGACATGCAGAGACCACAGGTTGGGAAATCATATGAGCTTGCCCCCCATAACAGTGACAAAGGACAAATGGCAAGTACCATTGGTGATGCTAGTAAAGGGGGACAGGATGGGAGGGGAGGAAAGGGTGGAAGGTGGTCACCCTTAATGCTAGGAGCCTTGAGAGGGAAAATAGCAGAGTTACAGGTGCTCATGGCAGAGGGAGAGGTGGACATTGCATCCCTCACAGAAACATGGGCCACCCAATAAAATTACTAGGACCTGTCTGTACCAGGGTACAGATTATTCTGTAGGGACAGGGTGATTGGGAAAGGAGGGGGGTGGCACTATATGTGAAGGAAGGACTGAAGTGTGTAAGGGAGGAAGGGGGAAAAGGGTAGTACGGAGTCACTTTGGATGCAAATCCTGGATTCCAAGAATAGGATTTTCAGAATGGGAGTGGTGGACAGGCCGCCCTCTCAGATGGAGGAATTAGACAGGGAACTAGCAAGACAGATCAGGAGAACTTGTGAGGAGGGTAGTGTGGTGATTGTGGGGGACTTCAACATGCCAGGAGTGGACTGGAGTACCCCAACAACCAGGAATAGAAGGGAGCAGGTACTGCTGGATGCCTTCCAAGACAGCTTCCTGCAGCAAATGGTCAGTGAACCAACCAGGTTAGGGAATACCCTTGACCTTGGGCTGGCAAATGCGGAGTTTGTGAGAGAACTTACAGTGGAAGAACCACTGTCAGGGAGTGACCACCACTCAGTATGGCTCACATTGGATATGGGCAAGGAAGGAGTGGAATCTGGCACAAGAGTGCTGGACTTCAGGAGGGCCAACTTTGGGAGGATGGGGGAAGTGGTAAAAGGGAACCTGGCCATAATTCAACCTAGTATGGGCACTAACCAGAGGTGAGAGCTCAGAAAGCTGGGGATAATGGAGGCAACCAAAACCTGCTGCAAGGCCCAGAGCAAGAAGGCTAGGGCTAAGAAACTGAGCTGGTTGAACAAGGAGGTCATTGAAAAGGTAAGGAGGAAAAGAGCTGCCTTTAGAAGGTACAAGAAAACAGGGAGGGGAAGGACAGGGAGGAGTACCTGACAGAATCGAAGGAGGTAACATGGGCAGTAAGGGGAGCCAAGGCATCTACGGAGCTCAGGCTGGCACAAGACATTAAAAAGGGGGAGAAGGACTTCTTTAGTTACATCAGGGAGAAAAGGAGCTGTAAGGACCATATTGTAAGGCTTAGGAAGGAGGGGGGTTGGTTGGAAGCAGGGTGCAATAAGGCAGAAGTGCTTAATGATTACTTCTGCTCGGTATTTACTAAGGAGAAGAGGGGGGTGATACCCAAGGGGGGAGGAACAGCAGAAACAGAGGGGAGGGGTGACAGATGGGGAAATCATGGAGGGCAGAGTTCGGGAGAGTTTGAAGGCACTGAGGGTGGACAAGGCGCCAGGCCCAGATGGCATCCACCCCAGGGTACTGAAGGAGCTGACAGAAGTCCTTGCGAGACCTTTGGCAGACCTGTTTAATGCCTCACTACACTCTGGGTGTGTACCTCAGGATTGGAGGATGGATCATGTGGTGCCCCTTCACAAGAGTGGCCCCAAGGATGAACCGGGGAACTACAGACTGGTGAGTCTCACGTCCATCATGGGTAAGCTGATGGAGACTATCCTAAAGGAGAGGCTGGTGGCCTTCCTAGAGGCCAAGGGACTACAGGATACCAGACAGCATGGCTTCATATATGGCAGATCATGCCAAACCAACCTGGTAGAGTTCTATGACTGGTTAACTAGGCAACTGGACAGGGGCCATGCAGTGGATGTCCTGTATCTGGACTTCAGTAAGGCATTCGACTCGGTGGCACATGGGAGGCTGGGAAGTAAGTTAGAAGGCACAGGGGTAGGTGAAAAACTGGTGAGATGGGTAGGGAACTGGCTTCAGGGAAGGTAACAGAGAGGGGTGGTGGGTGGAGAGCTCTCACACCCAAGGGTACTAACGAGCGATGTTCCACAGGGCTTGGTGTTGGGACCAGTGTTGTTTGGGATATTCATTACAGACATATCATTGGACAGCAAGACCAAGATCAGTCTGTTTGCTGATGATACCAAGATGGGAAGATGGGAGTGGTGGTGGACAACCTAGGGGGATGGCAGGGGTTGCAGGATTATCTCGCACAGCTTGAAACCTAGTCAGACACCTGGCAACTGGGGTTTAATGCCAAAAAGTGCAAGGTGCTGCATTTTGGGATGAAGAACCCAAGGAGGAGTTACCAGCTGGGGGAAGTGCAGCTAGCCCAGGCAGAGGAAGAGAAAGATCTGGGGGTGCTCATTACAGGGTCAATGAACAACTCAGCAACAATGTAGGAAGGCAGCTTCAAAGGCCAACAAAATGCTGGGTTGCATTGCGAGGGGTATATCCTCGAGGAAGGAGGAGGTAATTCTGCCACTGTATAGGTCATTAGTTAGACCGCACCTGGAGTACTGCGTGCAGTACTGGCACCCGTATCTGAGAAGGGACATTAAGTCACTAGAGGGGGTACAGCACAGGGCTGTTCAAAGTAAGGGAGGGGAGGGACACCAGGGGCTATGATATGAGACTGGGGGAGGAAGGTTCAGGAGGGAGATGAGGAGACACTTTTTTACAGAGAGGGTGGTAGCTAGGTGGAATTCTTTACCTGCAGAAGTGGTATCCAGTAGAACAATGGACTGCTTCAAAAGGGGATGGGAGGGACAGGACAAGGGGGAGGGTCAATGGAGGGGAAGGGTGGAAGGGAGGGGCAGCTGCAGAATAAGGGGTGCTAGCTGCACATTCGAGCAGACTTGATAGACCTGTAGGCCTTTATCTGCAGGCAAATTTTGTATGTTCGTATGTAAGGGCCTGTTTTCAAGATGGTCCTGTTTTAACAGATTTTTACAAACAACTTAAAGGAAAACACAGATTAACATACAAATTGACATACAAAATATAAATATACAAGCTATACTCTTATGGACCTTAATAACCATTTGTTTCCAAGAATCCTAAAATAATAATTTTCCCCATGTCTTGACATAAATGATCAAAGTCTTTTAGGGAAAAAGGGATATGGCGAAAGGGAGAATCCCTATAAAAAGGAGGACAGTTCATAAAAAGCTCAATAGGTACAAAGGGAAGCCAGGCCTACTCTTTTAGCATCCTATAATAGGTCTTTGCTATTACTCCCATTTAACCTAATAAAGTATAGTGATCAGATAAAATGAAAAAAGGAGAAAAAGGATAAATACCCCTGAGAATACTGGTTTTTAATACAGAATATAGCATTATGTAACAGCTTAATTGGTATAAGAACTCCCAACATATCTAATCTATCCAGAGAAAGGACATTTCATTTTCAGTCTAAAGTGAGAACATAAAAATCTCAGTAGATAAAAGAAAAAAAAGAGGAGAAAATACTCCTAAGGAACACCGAATTTGGGGAGAAAACCTAATTTATCCTGTTCCCTTGTTTACTTCATTTCTAATATACTAGTAATTTGCATGTTCCTAATACCTCTAATTTATAAGATCCGTCAGAAGATGGAAACATGGAGCAATATTTCTTAAGTCAAAAACAAGACTGTAACAAACAAAAATGGAGATGCCTAATTTTATGTGTTTTCCCTTATATCCCCTATGAAGGTACACTGACATCCTTTCCAAGGTTCCCCATTAATCTGTTGAACAAAGAGCTGTGAAGATGTTTTCAGTTCTCTGTCCTCTAGATCCAAATACTTTGAATCACAGATGAAAAAATCATGTTACCATACTTATTTACTTCAGGAATTTAATATTTATTCACTTTACTAGTTCTAAGGCCATATAGAAATCCCCTTAACTGAAGTTTTTCCACTAGGTAAGCAGGAGTATCATGCTACAGAGTTTTATATACCATACAGGGCAATTTCCTGTCTCTCTTAGTCACAAAATCACACCACCCCAAACTGGTATACATGTTACAATGATGGGTGTAAAGACCACAATTCAATATAAATCTTGTCATCTTATTATACAATTTATTTATTTTTATTAAAGAAGTTTTATTTGCCAATCCACAAATATGGGCTCCATAATCAACCATTGGCATAAGGACTTGATTTACCACTGTTTCTCTCATTTTAAGATCAAGGCAGTATCTAGACTGCCTAAAAGCATCCATTCTAATGTTAATTTTTCTAACTCTATGCCAGTTTACCTTGGATAAATTAAACAACAATCTTTATTTTGTATAGTTTTTAAATGATCTCTTAATTTTCACATTTTTGTCATGAGTTGCTTTCCTAAAGTTGTTAATCAATAGTTCAAAATGTCCTATTATGGAGTTGTGATCTCCAAGCATTGGCTGACCTGCCTTTATCTCAGTGGGTTTTATTTTGGGTGACACAAATAACAAGTCTAGTATATTACCCCTTCTATTAATATGACTTTACGAGTTGGTATTTTTATTACTTGTTCAACATCCAAGGACTGCAAGCTTTTTATGTTGCTTGCACGCATGTGCAAGAAACATAGTGCCATCATCAGAGTTTTCGGAGGTGTGGCACCCGTCTTCCAATTCAGTCAGTGTGTTTGCAGGCACGGCCCCAGTTCCCCAATCACTGCTGCAGCTGTCTATGACAGCAGTTGAAAATGCAGTGGTCATACAGTTGAAAGGGAGAGCTACACTTCAGTGAGCAGAGCTCCCTCCCCCCCCACACACACACATGCATGCACGCATACTGCATGCTCATGCTCCTTCCCCCACACACACACACTGTACAACTGACGGGGGTGCCCAATACCCCATCGGCTCCACACACCCCCAAAGCTTCCAGGAGCCATGCTGGGAGTCCACCCCAACGTAGCAAAATGTGTTATGGCCAACGGGGGTGCCCAATCCCCCGTCGACTCCAGCCCCCCCAAAACAGCCTTCCAGCTGTCATGCTGGGAGCCCACCCCAGCATGGCAAACGTCCCTCATCATCTTATTAAAAAAAAAAAAACAACATAATAAACCTGCAAATACAAAAACTGTCCCTCAGCGCTTCTCCCTGCCCCCTTCCCACAATCCGCACCCACCCACTTCGCACCCTGCCTCCCCATACCCCCCTAACCCCATACTTACCTCCGGACCACGGTGCGACGATCTTCGGTGGACCGGGAATACGTCTGCACTCTTCAAAGCCGACCACAAACTGAGGAAATGTAGGTAAACTGTATAATGGGATAGATAGAGTTTTTTCAACTTTGCTGTATATCTCAGGCATTTTTTGGAATTTTTGCACCAAATTTTTAACATGGGGTTTTTGGGACCCCCTCCTCATGAATTCTGTCCCTGTTATGCCATTAATCATGCCTGAAGGGTGATTTTGCGGTCACTGCGTGAAATCACCTTTCGGGACTGAGTAACGAAACAAAAGTGCCAGTGTTCATAAGGTGGCTCTCAAAAGGCTATGTTGTGAATTTAAACATTTTAAAATTACTGTTTTACGAGCGTATGCTATGCTAGTTCCTATGCACGCCGTAAGTTCATGAATTTTTAATATTTGCACTCCGGATTTTCAACACTGTCATTTTACCACACTTTCTTATGAGCAGTACAGCTGTCATTTTTCACATCTTGCCCAAAATGTGTTTCCGCGCATGTAGCGCACAATGGCGCAGACGGTGTGTGAAATCAAGGTATGGGACACAATAAGAAAATCACAGTGACACTGTTCATGAGCAGAGATCTTAAAATGGCTATGTTGAAAATTTTGTGAAAAATTTCCTAAAAATGACTGTTTTACGAGTGTGCGTTGCGCAGTTCCTACGCACGCTCATAAGTTCACAAATTTGTAATGTTTTCACTCCAGATTTTCAACATTGCCATTTTACCACACCTCCTTATGAGCAGTACAGCTGTCATTTTTCACGTCACCCAAAATGTTTCCATGCATGTTGCACAAAATGGCACAGTCAGTGTGCGTAATCAATGTTTGGGACAGATTAAGAAACTTACAGTGACACTGTTAATGAGCCGAGGTCTTAAATTGGCTATATTGAAAATTTGGTGAAAAAATTCCCAATAATGACTGTTTTACGAGCATTTGTTGCACTGATCCTATGCACGCTCATAAGTAATCTTGAATTTTCAATATTTTCACTCCAGATTTTCAACATTGCCATTTTACCACACCTCCTTACGGGCAGTACAGCTGTCATTTTTCACATCTCGCTCAAAATGTGTTTCTGCGCATGTAGCGCACAATGGCACAGTCGGTGTGTGAAATAAATGTTCGGGACAGATTAAGAAAATCACAGTCACACTGTTCATGAGCACAAGTGTTAAAATGGCTATGTTAAAAATTTGGTGAAAAAATTCCCAAAAATGACTGTTTTACGAGCATTTGGTGCGCTGATCCTATGTACACTCATAAGTTTGCGAATTTTCAATATTTTCACTCCAGATTTTTAACATTGCCATTTTACCACACCTCCTTATGAGCAGTACAGCTGTCATTTTTCACATCTTGCCCAAAACATGTTTCTGCCTATGTAGCGCACAATGGCACATTCAGTGTGTGCAATGTTTGAGACAGATTAAGAAAATCACAGTGACACTGTTCATGAGCAGAGGTCTTAAAATGGCTATGTTGAAAATTTGGTGAAAAAATTCCCTTCAGACGTTCTGCAATGTTACTAATGAAGACATTGAACAGGACTGGCCCCAGTACCAATCCCTGCAGCACCCCACTGGTCACCCCCTCTCCCTAGACTGCACACCATTTACCACCACTCTCTGCCTCCTGTCTGTTAGCCAGTTTCTAACCCAGTTTACTACCCTTTCTCCCATGCCCAGCCTACCCAGCTAGTTTATCAGCCTCCTATATGGGATGGTGTCAAAGGCTTTGCTGAAATCAAGGTAAGCATTGTCCACTGCCCCACCCTGATTCACTTCCTTTGTTACTCAGTCAAAGAAATCAACCAGATTTGTCTAACATGATGTCCCCACTGTGAATCCATGTTGTCTATTGTCCTGGGCTCCGATAGCTACTAGATGCCCCACTATCCTTTCTTTAAGCAATGTCTCCATGATCTTCCCCACTACTGAGGTGAGGCTGAACGGCCTATTGTTCTCTGCCTCCTCCCTACTGCAGGACTTGTGTAGAGGGACCACATGTGCCCTCCTCCAATTCATTCATGTTTTTTTTTAATTCAGCAAGCTTTATTGATTTTTAATACATTGAAGCACAAAAGCGAATAAGAATGAAATAGAAAAAAAAAAGTAGGAACCATGAATAGTGACATAATATATATTAAATATGTATTTACCCTAGTCACCATGTCTTAGGTCAAACATCTCTACATAGGTATATCATAGCACATTAACATACGTTCTGGTGGTTGAAATTAATCTTAACATAACAGTATATTGTAGTCTTGCTAGTGCGTCATGTTTGTCCTTTGGGTAGACCAGAAAGGGTAAAATCAAGAAGATGTATAAGGGAGAAAAGAAGAAAGAAGAAAGAACCCCCAGAGCCTCCCCACCCTAAAAGATCTATCTCTATCATTATTCACTCCTCTCTCAATTAAAACAACATTAAGCACTGATCATTTTCTTCTACTGTGTTAGGGATATTTTCTCCAGATCAAGACCTGTTACTAGGAGAAGGTCAATGATCATCAAGTAGCTTACTTTCAGGGTCCCATGTAGCTAATAATGCATCCAAGGTGCCCCATTTATCAAGATAATTTTGCAGCTGATTGTTCATACTTGCAATATGTTTTTCCAGCTGTAGGGCAAGTAACATTTCTCTATGCCATTCTAGTGTAGTAGGCAGAGTGTTCAGGGTCCAGTGCCTCATGAGTACAAGTTTGGTCACTGCAGAAATAAGGGCCATGTAATATTTCTTCTGTTTCAAAGTTCCTATTGGGAAGAAATTGAGAAGACAAGTGTCCAGGGAAAACAATGAATTTAGAGCCAGGATTGGGCTCAGGGAATTTTGTATAGCTTTCCAAAATAATTGAATTTTGGGGCACGCCCATAACATGTGGTAAAGATCCCCATTCTTATAGGAGCATCAGGGACAACAGGGAGAAGGTGTCTTACCCATCTTATGAAGCCTTTGGGGGGTATAATATATATCATGCATCACATTAAATTGTATAAGCCGCAAACGATCTTGCTTAATAAACCTATATAGGTTGTTCCAGAGTTGTTGCCAAAAGTCAGTTGCGGGTGAGAGAGATAGGGTCTTAACCCAATATTGGCTTATACCTAATGGTAATCGTATATCAAGGGACTGCAGTTCTTTGTATACTGCGGATATTGAATGTGGGTGGGTGGCAGTGTTTAATAAGTATTTATTTATTTATTTATTTATTTATTTATTTATTTAGATTTTGTTTACCAGGTAAGCCCACTGAGACCAAAGGTCTCTTTTTCAGGGGCGACCCCGGGTGAATACACCACCAACTTTACATAAGGTACAGTATACAGCTTCAAAAAATATATATACAATTTGTACATAAGGTACAGCATACAGCTTCAAAAAATATATATATACAATTTGTACAGGAGGTTGTATAACAGTAAGGCAGAGACAGAGAGCATGTAGCAAGTAACATCATTCAGAGAAAATTGCATTGCCCAGGGGGAAAAACAAAAGTCCATGGGTCATTCAAAAAGAAAAACATAACACAGTTTGTAAAGAGTATACAGTTAATAGAGGTTTGTTGGTACAGGGGGTGCCAAGGATTCGTAGATAGCCACATTAGGTCATGAGGGTAGGGAGCTTATCTAGCGGTTACAGCAGCAGTGGCTCAGTTCCAGGAGGTAGACTTTGAGACCAGCCTTGAAAGAGGAGAGGGAGGGTTTGTCAAGCAGGGAAGTGGGGAGCGAGTTCCAGAAATGAGGGGCGGTGAACTGGAAGGAGCGTTTTCCTTGATTGGTGCTGATGCGGGGTATGTTCAGGAGTCCACTTGAGGTAGACCGGAGGTTACGGAGGGGGACTTTAGGGGTAAGCAGGTTGCTAAGGTGAGGTGGATGGTGTGTGGAGAGGAGTTTGTAGAAAAGGCAGGCAGGGAAAGGATAGTTTAAACTTGAGTGTCGGCCAGTTTAGATCCTTAAGAGCTTCGCAGTGATGCCCTTAGAGGAGCAAAGCGAGCAATGCTGCGGTAGAGGGTGGAGAGATTGGTTAGTTCAGTCTCTCTGAGGGACTGTAATAATGGAGAACCATACAGTAAAGAGGGGAGGAGGTTGCAGTTAGCAATGGTTCTACGTGCTTCTCCAGAGAAGGAGTTTCCGAGGTGGTATAGCAAGCCCAGTCTCTGGTGGATAGATTTAGTTAGGACATCTATGTGGGGTTTGAAGGTTAGCTCCTGGTCAAGGGTAATCCCAAGATACTTAAACTGGTCAGTGACCTCAACACGCATTCCTCGAGCTGATGTTATAGGGAGAAGACCACTATGGTCTTTACCCAGTCACCGGGTCCCGAAGAGGACAGCTTTTGTCTTGTCCTCATTTAGCTTGAGGTGGTTGGCAGTGAACCATGTTTCGAGTTTTTCCAGGCAGGCTTGAAGTTCAGTTGCGATAATGGAGGATTGGGGGTCACTGTGATAGATTACAGTATCATCAGCGTAGAGCAGTAGATTGCAGGGTGCACACACCTCAGCTATGTAGTTCACAAACAGGGAGAACAGCAGGGGTCCTAGTATGGAGCCCTGGGGTACACCAGTGATCACCAGTCTGGGGTTTGAGTGGGCGCCTTGCCAGCGTACTGTCTGAGTTCTGTTAGTCAGGTAGCTAGTGGCCCAGGAGAGAGAGAACTGATCCAAGCCAAGCCTTTGAAGCTTTGAGAGAAGCAGCTTATGACTGACCATGTCAAAGGCCTTGGAGAGGTCGATGAATAGCGCCCCTGTAGGGGTGCCCTGGTCCATGGCGTTGAGTATGTCGCTTTCAAACTGACTAGGGCAGTGTCCGTGCCATTATCTTTCCGAAAACCATGCTGGACCTTAGAGAGGAGTAGGTGCTGTTCCAGGTAGCCTTGCAACTGATCGTAGACTCTTCTTTCAAGGATTTTTCCCAGAAGCAGAGGAGGGAGATGGGCCTATAATTCTCCACCCTGTCCTGGGTTCCTTTTTTATGGATTGGAACTATGGTGGCACTGTTCCATTTACTGGGGACTGACCCTTCCTGAAGGTATCAGTTAATGAATAGGGCCACAGGGTAGGCAATGGCTGGTGCCGCAGCCCTCAGTAGGCGAGGTTCTAGCTGATCATTGCCAGTAGATGATTCAGGGTTAATTTTGTAGAGTAGTGGTAGCACCATGCAGGGGTCTACAGGTTTCAGGTGGAATAAAGGTCGAGAGAGCTCTGTGCCAAGGTGGGTGAGAGGAGGAGGTCCCGGCATGGATGGAGAGCAGGCAGGGGGATAGGAAAAAGATGCACTGAACACTTAAGCCACCTTTGTGGGGTCATCAGAAGGAGTGTTTCTGGCTAAGACCATAGCACTTTGTTCCTGCATGCGACCCTTCAGGAGGGAGTTTATATGGCCCCAGAACTTCTTAGGGTCACTTAGGTTGCCCATTTAGAGGTCTCTGAGGTATTTTGATTTGGCTAGTTTTGTGGCCTGTTTACACTTGTTGCACAAGCCCCGGTAGCTCTCCCAGTCAGATATTGTGCCAGAAGATTTGTAGAGCTCCCATGCCTTGTCCCAGAGCCGCATGGTGTGTTTTAGCTCTGGGTATAGCCATTTATGGCACTTGCCCTGAACCCTTAGTTTTTCCAGGGGACATGACAGTTTACTATGCCCAGGAACATCTGGGAAAAATATTCGAGGGCCGCGTCTATAGTGGGAAGGGAGACGATAGGCCCCCATTCCGCCTTTAAGAGGTCAGCGCAGAGGCCTGCTGGTTCAAATCTGCTGTAGTTTCTTGCAAGTAGGATAAGGCAATCCTAGGGGGCTCAAGTGGTCGACCCGTACTTATGGAAGAAGAAATTGCATGCATAATTTGCCAGTATTTAAAAGTGTGACCACTTAGTTCAGGGAGGTTCCGCAGGAACTGAGTATATGAAAACATATTACCGTTGTCTATGACATGTTTAAGTTTGGCATCATTTAGTGCAGGCCAGAAGTTTAATGGGATAGGTTTATGTTGGATCCTGAAATGAGGGTTATTTAGGAGTGGTTGTTCTCCAGCCACATGCCAGTTTATTTTCAGGTGGTTTTGCAGTTGACTCAGAGCCCTCAATGACCACCCTATAGGGGATTTCTTGATATGAATGGGGATATGTTTCAAGGATGAATATAGTAACGATTGTAATGAGCATGAAGTGGAAGATACAAGGGTCTCTTCTATATCTAGCCATGCTGGGGTATAAGACCCTGGTTCTCTCTTGTGTGGACCATACATCCAGGAAGCCAGTTTTGTAATGTGGACTGCTCCGTAATAATTAAAAAATGATGGAAGGGAAAGCCCTCCCTGGGACTTTGGTGCTGTCAACTTGTGGTATGCCTGTCTCACTGGCTTACCTTTCCAAATAAATTTATTAATTATATTCCTTAGTTTAGCGAACCATACTTTAGGAAGGTAGGGGGCTAACATATTGAGAGGGTAGAGGATTCTCGGGAGAATATTCATCTTAATGATGTTGATTCTTCCCCATAATGAAATCTGCAGGGTATTCCATTTTTCCAAGTCTGTTTTGATTACTTTTATTAACTTAATGAGATTTTCTTTAACAATGGTAGAGTATGATTTGAAGATTTTAATACCCAGCTAGGTTATACTTTTGTTTTCCCATTGCAATCCGTATTGCTCTATATCACTTTTAAATAGTTTGTGGTTTAAAGGGAAAATAGTGGATTTAGTCAGGTTGAGCTTGTAGTAGGAAATCCTTGAAAAGGTTTAAATTTCTTGCAGTAGGGCAGGAACACTTACACTTGGGTTTGTTATGTGTACTAAGAGATTGTCTGCGTAGGCAGACAAGAGGTGTTGTCTGTTTCCTACAAGAATGCCTTGTAGACCCTGGGTTGTAAGTAATTTACAGATAAAATGATCTAAATAAAAATTAAAAAGGAGTGGTGAGAGGGGGCATCCTTGTCTAGTGCCGTGACTTAATGGGAATGGTTCTGAGAGGAGACTGTTGCACCAGATCCGGGCTGTAGGGGATGAGTAAAGCAATCTGACCCAGTCAATAAATATTTGTGGGATACCATACCGGGAGAGTGCAGTAACCAAAAAATGCCAGGAGAACCGGTCAAAAGCCTTTTCTGCATCCAAGGCTATCAAGGCCGCAGGTATGGGTAGCTCACTAGCTATGGGAATGAGATGTAATAATCGATGCGTATGATCACTTGAGGATCTTCCTGGCATAAATCCCACTTGTTCATTACTAATTAGTGTGTCCATAAAGGGTCTCAAACGGTTGGCTAGTATTTTTGCTAGTATTTTATCATCGGTATTAAGGAGTGAGATAGGGTGGTAATATTCCACATAGTGTGGGTCCCGACCTGGCTTAGGGATAATAGTAATCAGGGCTTCAAGATATGTGCACTCTGATAGACCTGATTCGTACCATGAGTTAAAAACTCTGGTTAATAAGAGGGCAAGTTCTGCATTGTATAATTTATACAGATTGGTAGGAAGGCCATCCGGTCCAGGTGATTTATCTGATGCAAGCTGTTTAATTGCTAGTAGTACCTCTCATTCCATAATGGGGGAGTTTAAAGATGAATGTTTATCTTCGGGTAATACTGGGAGCATTAACTAATCAAAGTAAGCTTGTACTTGCTCATTTGGGATTTCTTCATTTCTGCAATGGTATAGGTCTCTATAATATTTTGCAAAACTGGACACAATCTCTCTTGGATCTGTAACAAGAGGGCCCTCTTTACTTGAGTATAACCCGGGAATAAAGCGAGTTGCCTCTGCTTGTTTAAGTCGGTATTCTAGTAGTTTACTAACCCGTTCACCCGATTCCAGATATTTTATTTGGACACGTTTTAAAGATAGTTCCGCTTTTTGGTAAACCAGATCTTTTTTTTTTTAAATTTAAGTTTATTAGGTTTTAACAACAAAGTCAAAACAACAAAACACACAAATTCAATAAAGTACAGAGTAAAAGAGAACGGCACAACCAAACCCCACCTAAACCCCCTCCTCCCATCCCCAACCCCACTCACAAACACCACCCCACTCTCCCACAAAAAGGGAAAGGAGAAACCCAACCCGCCCCACCCACAGACATATAAATAAGGCATAGTTCAACTTCTAACAAAACCACCCACCTCAACCTCTCCTCCTCCCTCCCCTCTATAGGTGCCGCATCTCATATAATAAAATACTCTGGGTAAAACAGTCAGTCATCATGATACAACCAATCACTAGTATCAGCAAAAGTACAAAGTGACGTATATAACCAAAGTTGAAATATTTATGCGGACTATAGAGATCAGGTCCCAGATTAAATAATTAGTGCAGACATAAAGCCTGAAGTTTACCCCATCTCTTCCGAAACAGATCCATACGACCACGCAGACTGGCAATCAAACTCTCCGATTGTAAATACGAGACAAGTTCAGTCAGCCAGTCAGCATATGACAAGGCCAGCTGGTCTGTCCAATGTCTCAAGACTAATTTCTTAACTGCCATGGACACCAAGGCCATATGATATCGACATTCAACACTATCTATACGGGAATATTCACCCAGAATACATATCTCAGGGGAAAAGAAGTCAGACAGACCCAGAAGAGGATCAAGGTTATCCCGGACAAGGGACCACAAAGGGGCGACCTTAGGACAGTCCCAGAACATATGAATTAGGTTACCTTCTCTCGTGAGCACCTGGAGCAAGTCGATTGGGGAAGTTTCTTGAGCTGGAAGAGTTTAATAGGGATATAATAGAGGTTATTAACAACATAATATTGGGTTAACTGTAATCTGTCCTGGGTATGATATCTATGTAAGTCCTTCCATATACAAGGCCAGTTCAGAGAGGCATCAGGTAGCAGGTGTGTCCAGACATTCGAACCATCAACAGTCACAGGAAATTTGTAGTTCAGAAGGAAAGAATAAATCAAGGAAATGGAATGAGATTGAGAAGCAAGATTTATAATTTGCGAAAAAAAGGGGTAGGCCACAGATTCTCTAAAGATGGTACCGAATTTCCCGGCGATAAGATGTCTTAATTGATACACCTTAAAGACCCCTCTACTAGGGATACCAAATTTCTCCATTATGTCACCGGAAAAAAGAAGGGATTCCTGGTTATAAAATTGCTCCACTCTGGCCTCTCTAATCTGTGGGAGCCAGTCCGGCATAAGCCAAGAACTACCCAACTTTATATTAGGATTGAGGATCACCGGCTGACCCAAATCTGAGACACCAGAAATGTGACAAGATGCTAAACATTGAGCCAGAGATTTAAGGGCAACTAAAATCATGCTATCAGTCACCCAGTATGAAAGTGCAGCTGGAGGAGTATAAAGCATAGCATAGCTATCGAGTTTGGATTCAGAAAGAAGTGAGCGCTCAAGCTGGAGCCAGATTGGACAAGGTGACATGGAATTTGCGGAAAACCATCTCCCCAATATGGAAAGATGGGCTGCCCAATGGTAAAGTAAAAGATTAGGTAGCCGAAGACTGCCTTTTTCTTTAGGAAGTGATAATTTAGCATATGAACGTCTAACACCCTTCCCACGCCAGATAAAATTAGAGAACATAGTATGGAGTTGTTGAAAGTATGAGATAGGAAGCCAAAGATTTAACAGATTCAACGGGTAAAAAATCCAGGGAAGGACATTCATTTTAATAATATTGATCCGACCCCAAAGAGAAATAGGAAGGGCAGACCATCGCTGCAGATCTTGATAAACCAGATTTTTAATTCTATCCAAATTTAGCTTTTTCAAAAGAGAGGGTTCGGTCGAAAAATGAATCCCCAAATATTTAATAGATCTAGGGGTCCACCTCATCCCAAAGGAAGTAAACTCATGTTTATTGGTATGAATGTTTAATGGGAAAATTTCGGACTTAGAAATATTCAATTTGTACTGAGAGAAGGAACCGAACTGCTCAATAATATCAATCACTGCCTTTAAGGACTCTGCCGGGTATATTAAATGCAAGAGTATGTCATCTGCATAAGCAGAAAGGACCAGTTCCTGCTGTTGCAACATAAAGCCTCTAACCTGGGGAGATGTTTTAAGTCTAATAAGTAATGGTTCCAGATACAAATTAAACAGCAAAGGTGAAAGGGGGCACCCCTGTCTAGTACCAGTATACAGACGGAAGAGGGGGGGAAAAAAACCCATTACAATAAATTTTAGCTGAGGGGGAACCATAGAACATCTGAACTCTATTCAGAAAAGCAGGCAGAAAACCCATCCTCTCCATTACAGTCCAAAGGAAGGTCCAATCCACTCGGTCAAAGGCCTTTTCTGCATTGAGAGAGACCAAAGCTGCCGGATAAGGGGCTAATTGAGCATGCTGAGAAATATGAGACAATATTCTTAAATGATCCGTAGCAGACCTACCAGATACGGTTTCATTTGTTCGGGACTCAGTAAACCAGACCAGACTTTCTTATTCTTTCGCTAGTATCTTAGCAGGATTTTCATGTCATAATTTTGAAGAGAGATAGGTCTATAGTTTGCCGGATCCGTAGGGACTTTGTCAGGTTTAGGAATCAAAATAATTGTTGCCTCAAACAAGGTGGGATCTACTTCGAAAGAAACCAATAGATATTCATATAACTTAAGAAGAATAGGTACCAGGTCTTTAACGAAAACCTTGTAAAAATTAGCGGGGGAAACTATCAGGGCCCGGTGCTCTGTCAGGGGCCATAGAGGTGATAGTCCTTTCTATCTCCTCCAACGAAATAGGAGCCAATAAAATTCCTTGTTGGGCCTCTGACAAACAAGGAATGTTGACGTCCCCCAAATACATATTTATATCTGAGATAGAGTGAGATAGCGAAGGTTTACTATAAAGGTCCAGAAAATATCTCTCAAAGATACGGGCAATACCTCTAGGGGGGAGGATACAATAGAACCGGATGGAGAAAGCAAAGAAGGAATTATCCTAGAGCCTTCCAACGCCCGCAGTCACAAAGCCAAGAGTTTCCCAGCTTTTTCCCCATGGTCAAGGTATTTAGCTTGAGTTCTTATCAAACAATATTCCGTTTTCTCCTTCAAAAGATCCAAATATTCACGCTTAGCTAACAAAAGGTCTTTAAGAGCCGGTAAGGAAGAAGTTGAAGAGTATTTAGCATCCAAATCTCTAATTTTATTCATCAACGAGAGGGATTTTGCAAGCCGAGCTTTCTTCCTGGTGGAGGCCATCTTAATTAGCTCACCCCTACGATAGCACTTCAAAGAACACCAAACTATATCAAATCTCGGGGTAGAATTCAGGTTCTCCGCCAGGAAGAAAGAAATCAGAGACTTGATACTAGAGATGTTTTGAGGATCCTTCAACAGCTGAGTATTCAACCTCCAAGCAGAATCTCGACAAAACTCAGGATCTAAAGAAAGTCTGATCCAAACTATGGCATGATCCGAGAGAATGATTGGATCAATACTGGATTGAAGAAGACAGGGAAGAAACGATTTACTAAGACAAAATCTAACCTCGATTTGGAACCGTGCGGTTGAGAAAGAAAAGAGAAAGCACGAAAAGAGGGATTGGAGAGTCTCCATGGGTAACATAAACCTAACATTAACAATAACTCCTGAAGAGCTCTCTGGGCCGGAGAAGGGGGACGCTTATCCTGGGGTTCTTTATCCAATATAGATGAGAGGGGAACATTCCAGTCCCTTCCCAATATAAACTGGGAAGGAAGGAAGTTAGATAGCTTGTCTGCAAGAGACATAAAGAATTCTGGACTCCCCCCCACCGGTCCGTATACAGAACCCAGAACAGCACTGCCGCCATTGAGAGTACCTTTAACCAGAATAAACCTCCCCTCTGGGTCTGATACCACCAAATCCTTCGTGAATAAGACATGCTTTTTAATAAGAACCGCAACACCTTTACTAAAATTGGAATTCCTAGCAAGATAGGTCTGGGAAAAACCAGAACGAGATAGGAACTTGGTGTCAACATGGCTTAAATCCGTTTCTTGCAGGAGAAGGATATCAACCTGCAACAGTGAGCAATGGTTAAAAATCTGGGACGGATTGACCCGATCTCTAAGCCCGCGCACATTCCAAGAGACTATTTTAATTGTGTTTGTAGCCATTTCAAGTACCATATAGAGAAGACATGCACCCAGACAAATTCAATATTAAAGGAGGAGAAAAAGCGCACCAAAACCAAATATACCCGAAGTTCAGTAGTCTGCCAGAACACCCCAGAACAGAATACCCACCAAAGAAACCCAGCAATCCTGTCACACTAGAACAGTACCACACTCTAAACTGGCAGACTGGAACCAGAACACCCATAGCCCCCAACCAACCACAATTATCCCCAAAAACCCTCCCCAAATCTGCTTCCAATAGACATTACCATCTAAATAACCCAGTATATAATAGCACAACCAGACTTGGCAAGAACCCATGCATAACACACAGTAACATACCCACCCCCTCCCCTCCTGCCCTCCAAAAGCCCACAAGTGACTTAAACCGGAGGAATAAACATCCCAACCCTCCACCCACCCCCTTCCCAATGTAAAACCCAAACCCCGGAACATAACTATTTACACAGGGAAGCCAGGGCCAAAGCCAAAACCAACTCAGGCAAGGAAAGGGAAGCCCTGACCTCCCAACCCCAATTGCGAACCTCCAAAACCCCGGTGGTGGTTGGCCAGGACTACAGAGGGAAGTACCCCCCAGAAACATGTTACCACTGAGATAAATCCCAACCCCCCATAAAATGACCCACAGTATCCCAACCACCGGAGTGAGGCTAGCTAAACCCCCACCCTAGGCTCAGCGATTCCACATCCAGCAGGCGCAAACTTCAGGCCCCGCACCCCCGACCCCAAACACCAGCGAAACGGGAACAACTGCAGCACATAGGGGAAGAGGAAACCCCCATCCATAGTACCACCCCCCGGCTACCAGTGCCCATGTAATCAGACCGAACCTTCCACCAGAACGAGTAGATGTCTGACTCACCCTCCAGGAATCCGGCCGCCCATAAAGGTGGCTTAGCTGAGAAGCGTCCCTCGGATCCGTGAGAGTTCACTGCCTAGGCCTGATGTTTCCGGGGGGGGGACCGCTATCAGCGCGGGACCAACCGAGTCCCACCACCAGGAAGTTACCCCCAGGAAACCACAACTCAGCCAAAAGGTTCTGGAAATGGGAGAAACACCAGGCCCAGCAGAGGAGCTCCCACCCTACCCTGGATTACCGCCCAGCCACCCAAATCGGCTGCCGAGGAACCACCAGGTAGGAGAGATCAAGGCTAGATGCCTGTAAAACCCAAAACTGCCACTGGGGAGAAACAGGAGGAGTTTAGGCCCAAATCACACAAACAGATAGGGTAATAAGAAGGGCATATAACGAAATAAAATAAAGGTAAAAAGGGAAAACAAGCCATCAATCTAACATTAGACCAAAAAAGGACAGGAGGGAATGTATTAGCGTACAAAAAGTGCAAAATGTTCTTCAGCCAGAATTTTTAAAAAGGTCCGGTAACTTAGTAGCTAGGTCCTTCAGAGCCACCTCGGGGGAGCTGAAGCTATAGGTAGAGCCACCGACTGTAACCTTTAACATCGCCGGATAGATCATTCTGAAGGGGATGGAGGCAGAGATTAATTTCTGGACTACAGGATGGAAGGCCGCCCTCCTTTCCCTGGTTTCCTTCGGAAGGTCCTGCGTGATCCGTATTCTGGCCGACCCTCACAACACCTCTTTCAGCTCTCGAGATTTGCTGTAAACATGTTGCCTCTCAATGTAGCTTAAAAATTTCATAATAATAGGACGCAGAGGCGAACCTGATGGGGGTCGAGGCCTCAGGGAGCGATTGGCCCGTTCCAGGTGGTATGAAGGGCTAATAGGTGATGGGCCCACCACTTTAATCAGGAACCTCTGGAGGAAAGCTAGCAAATCTGGGCCCTCTTCCATTTCAGGTAAGCCCAGAATCAGAAGATTATTCCGACGATTACGCCCCTCCAGATCTTCAGTTTTTGCTTGAAGTTTCTTGATCTGCTGCTTAAGCTCGGAGATCTCCACTTCAGACTTAGATCTCCATTGCTCAACGGAGAACACTCTGACCTCCACATCAGACACTCGGGTCGAGACCAACGACAGATCACTCCGAAGTGATTTAAGCTCTCCAGCTAGCTCCTGTAAAATCTCTTTCACCGGAGACAATTCTTGTAGAAATCTGTCATCCGTAAGGGGGTTGGATAGCTGAAGTTTGTCTCCAGTCCGGTCTGGCTTCACACCACTCTGGTCACATTGCTTCTTAGCTGCCTTTTCAGGAGATGTAGGTGGTGTGTGTCTGACAGAGGCCTGTTTCCCATCCACCTCCATCTTAAAAAATTAGCCAATCTTCTGCGGTCAAACTTCAAATACAGTTAGTAGAAGGCTTAACGAAACTCCCTCAATGCTGATTTTACCAAAATAATGCACCAGGGAGTTCAAAAACTGGCGATTAGAGCAGCAGGAGGGAAGAGCTCAAGGCCTCAGCTGCTGCCTAGCTGGCTGCCATCACGTGACCCCCCCTTTGGTAAACCAGATCTGAAAATTGGGCATGTAAAGTATGGAGCCTAGTCCATTCAGAATCTGAGGATTGCTTATTAATACTAGATTCTAACATTTTTATCTCTTGCAGTAGAGACTCAGTTTGCATGTTATGCTTTTTCCTTTTGACCAATGCTAATCGTATGCATTCCCCACGTAGGGCACACTTCAGGGCTGACCAGACTACGTCAATTTTAGAGACAGTCCCCACATTAGTGTTCAAAAAAGAAATAATAAAATCTTTAAGATGGGCCTGTATATAGGGGATCTGGAGTAGCTGCGTGTTCATTCTCCACATGAAATCTCTTTTGATCCCATGTCCGAATACTCCAACTAATGAAACTGGGGAATGATCTGATATTACTCGTGGGTGGATTAATGCTTCCAAAACTCCGAGTAAGATGTGGGAACTGGCCAAGATATAATCTATGCATGAGCAAGTATGGTGGGGATGAGAAAAAAAAGTATACTGTTGCTCAGTGGGGTTTAATATCCTCCAAATGTCCAGGATGCCCAATCCATTCATTAGGTCTTGTAAGGCTCTGTGAGCCAGGAAAAGACCAGTTTTCTTAGGGTCCGATTTGTCTAATGATGATCAGGGCGTAATATTCCAATCTCCTCCCAGAACTATAATTCTAGGGGGCATAGTGGGCACGATTCCCATTAATTTGGTGAAAAAGGTTGGAAAGTCCCCATTTGGTCCATAAATCGACCCTATCATCATTTGATGTGTACCCAGGGTACCATGTAATATTATATATTGCCCTTGGCTATCCCATACCTCATTTTCTAGCCTGAAAGGGACATTTTTATGGAAAAGAATAGTGACACCACCTCTATTTGTGGAAGTACCTGCCCCATAGAACTGCCTTACCCTTCCTTTACACCATAATGAAGCATTTTCCCTCTTGAGATGCATTTCTTGTAGGCAGATAATATCAGCTCTGAGAGATCTCAGATGTCTTAATATTACTTGTCACTTGGTTCTGTCCCTGGCGCCTTTTATATTCCAGCTAAGGATTGTGTAAGGACCTGTCATTATTTGACATTAATATTAGGCTTCCAATTACATTGGGGCATATCAAAATTTGGTGGAAGTGCTTAATGTTTTTGTTAATGCCAAGTATAAGTAGGCAGAGAGGAGATAACCTGTTCAAATATTTTCCCACCCCCCACCCACATTATCCCATGCAAACCCTAAAACTACTCTCAGTTCCAATGAACTAACTATGATCTGTTATGTCAGGTGATGCAAAACCATCAAACAAACCTAGATACCATTACCCCCCAGAAGCCTCCACCCAACTCGCTAGATTATTCTGGCATTTTAATTACAGCAAAACCTTTGGCTGTTTATTTTTAAAGGTAACAAAAGGAAAAGTTTGTGGGTTTATTTGAAGAAACGCTGGGTCAAAAAGAAAAAGAAGAAGCAAGGTGAACACCTTCAGGCTAGTCAAATAACCACAGAACTTGGTTACATAAATGCCAGTGATAAAGGAGTAGCGCCGAGAATAGGCTATTAGCAAGCTCTAAATTAAATCCCATCATAATCATTACATCTTTTCTACTATTTAGGATGAGTTTCAAATGTTCAACTCATGCGACCTTAATTATACAGACAGATTCTTAAATCATAGTTCATGACATTCCCTTCATGTCGAGTGTATTTTAAGTGGCCTAATAGGGATCTTCCAGTTTGTGGTGAGGAAATTATATTCTTCTCTTATGTTATATCAGGATCAGAAATCTCACACTTCCTCCAAGTTGGGGCCTTAATGATCGCTGCTTCATACTCACTGTTTATAGGAGTGATTATAAGATCGCTGTGTCAGGAAGCAGTAGCTGCCCGTTTATGCACAAAGTCATGTCTCAGGTAGCGCTGTCACCAAAGAAATGTCAATGCGAGTAGAATCAGACTTCTCTAAGCGTCAATTGACTGGGAGTTGAGTTGTTAGGGGTTATCTGCAAGTTCAACAAGCTGTGGCTTCAGTAGCATTGGCACGGAAAAGCTGCTGCTACGAGTAGACAAATATTGCCTACTTATGCACTTGGTCTTTGCTCGAGCATCGCTGGCACAAAAGGACTGTCATTACAGGTAGGATCCAACTTCTCCTGTTGTTTAAGTGAGCAAGTGTTGAGTTGTAAGGTATAGTTCATCAGCTGTGGCTTCAGTAGCATTGGCACAAAAAGCTGCCGCTACATATAAATTTAAATGCCATGCACTAGTGGCTCGATTTCACTTGAATAGATCTGGAAGTGCTACTTTTAATTCACTCTTTGCTTGCTCCAGGGACTCAAAGGACTGCCATTGGTCTCTGAGCTTTACTTGTAGTATCGCCGGGTACATAACTCGGAAAGGCTTGCTTGCGGCTATTAGTTTTGTAACGAGTGGGTGAAGCTCTTGTCTTTTAACACGGACCGGGTGTGGCAGATCTTGGGTTACTCTGACCTTTTTCCCTTCCCAAAGGACTTCTTGCAGTGCTTTAACCTTTGCAATTATGTGTTGTTTATCTTGAAAATTTAGTAATTTAAAGATGATAGGCCTGGGTGCCGAGCCAGGGGGTGGGAGTGGCTGAAGTGCCCTGTGCACTCTCTCCACAACATAGGTCAAGCCATTAGGGGAGGGCCCTGCAATTTTCTCACAGAACTTTTGGACAAAAAGTATGGGGTTTGCACCTTCCTCCTTTTCTGTTATGCCCATTATTAGTAGATTGTTTCTATGGCTCCTCCCTTCTAGGTCTGTTAATTTATCTTCCATTTTTTTAATTCTTCGGTTAGTTAAAGTCTGATCAATAACAACCTTATCCATTTTTTTCTCTGAAGAGGTGAGGTGGGCTTCCGAGTCTGCCATCTGAGTATTTACGGAATCGGTAGCTGTTTTGATTTGGTGGAGTTCTTCTACTATACTATCGATCGATTCCTGCATAGGTTTCATGATTTCTAAGAACCTGTCTTCTGTTAGCGGCGATAAGTTTGCAGGGGTTTTCGATACTTGAGCTTTAGGCTGCTTTGGAGCCTTGTCTTTCTCCGGGGATGGCGGTGGTAAGTGTTGTGGTAGTGCTTTCCACATGAAAGCTTCCATTTTCAGCACTTTATGTTGTTTTGTGGAGTCTCTCTACAGTAGTTTTAAACTTGGATCCTCTATATTAGGTTTGATGAGCTGTCAATTTAGTCGGTTTTAGCGAGTTAGGTACGGAGCTAATGGAGGTTGCTTCTGCTCTCTTAGGCTGCTATCACGTGACCCAATTCATTCATGTTGAATGAGTCAGTGAACATGGCTGCCAGAGATACTGCTATTTATCTCCCTTCGCAGTTCTCTTAATATCCTTGGGCCTATACCATCTGGTTCCATCGCTTTGTCCACCCTTCAATTTAGTGAACTCCTGCAGGACTCTTTTGCCTTTGAATGGACTATTGTCCACCTCTTCACCCCTGTGGCAACTGCTGTACTGCTGTGACCCTTGCCCCTCCCACTCTTCTGTGAATACTGAATGGAAAGACACAGTGGATGTCTTGGGAGGAAGGCATGGAACTATCACTTCCAAATACTTAAACAGCACATACAAGCAAGCAACATTTGGCATTGACAAATGCTTGTTTCTAAAGCATTTCCCCTAGGTTGTCCCCAGGCAGCATTAAAATCACCCATAATAAACAGATTTTTCCCTATAGTTTTACTTATAAGACATTCATAAAAAAGTTCAAATGAGCTACTTTTTGACTTTGGTGGACAGTAAATAATTCCCAATACCATGATTAACTCCTGGATGTCCACCAATAAACATTCAATCTTATCTATTTTATCAGAATAAATTGTCAAGGTTTGCCCCAGTTCCCACTTTGTGTATAAAAGAACACCCCCTTCCCACTGTCCCTCTTTATCCATCCTATGTTCATAATACCCCTCAATTTCAATTTCCAAATTTGTTACACTTTTGTTTAGCCAGGTCTCAGTTAACAGTATTACCTCAGGTTTCTCAGTAGGTACCCACGTTTTCAAAAGATCCATTTTGAGCTTTAAGCTCCTTGCACTGTCATACAATACTCTGAATCCCATATTTGTGTTTAATGTAGGGCCTGGGTTTACTTCTATATCCCCAGCCATTATTAAAAATGTGAGCAAATAAACCCCTTTGGTACCAGAATTTATGAATGGGGTATTCTTCCACATACATAGTTTCAAAGCTTGCTTTCGTATGTGGCCAAATTTATTTCTCCTATAACCCCATGTTGAATTTGTCCCTTTAGCTGTTTTACAAGTACAGTAAATTATAAGCTATGATTTTGAAAGACTATAGCATTTATATTTTCCATACACCCAATCCCCCCATGAATATATTTACTGCTATAAAAACTACTGCAAGAATTGTTAAATTCATCTCAAAGTACATTCAAGCTACCTTAAGAGAATCTAACACAAAGATCTGTCTTGTCTTTATCTTAAAATAGGTCTTTTATCAAACACTATTCAACACATATAATGATTTCCCTCTTGCAAACTATCAAGTTAAGCCTACCTTGATAGACCTTCAGAACACATATTTCTACTGAGTGGTGCTTACACCACTCATGCTCACGCCCACACTTGTGCTGAGGTGCAGCTTGTAAACTTAAATACAACACACCCTCTCCTACCAGGGCAAAACCCACTTCCTTACTGGCTCACCGCCAAGCTCCCACTATAGTGAGTCTGTAAGACAGACTCATGGCAAATTACTGCAAGTGGCCCTGCCATTTGTTCCTTTAGCTCCGTTATTGTCATGGGGCATATTCTGTCTGCCTCTTGTGATTTATCAAGCTTGATCTTTATCAGCTACTGAGCTACCAGGGTGGGCATGATGTCAGCAGTCCAAATCATGATTACAGTTGATGCCATGGGTCATCCCTATGAGCACCCTACCCCAACATTCACCATCTAGGGGCCCTTTGTTCAATACCACTGGCACTGCTCCCCAGCCTTCTTTGAGGTTGTGAGGGTGGAATTCGGCCATCAGACATCCCCTACTCCCCAATGGACACCTTCAGACCCTGCTGGCCTTCCCATTTTCCCCAGCAGATGGACAGCCTGAGCCAACAGCCAATGGGGCTATAGAAGGAGGGATCTGCTGCACAGCCATCCTACTGGAAGGCTTGTCACAACTTTTCAAACTCGAACAAAAACCCTTACAGAGTGTAACAGTGCTCACTCCTGCCACTGCTCCCCAGTCTTTCTTGGTGTCTTCAGGGGTGGAATTCAGTCATCAGGCATCCCATCTCCCCCAAAGAATGCCTCCAAACCCTGCCAGTCTTCCAATTTTCTCAACAGATGGATGGACTGAGTCAACAGCCAATCAAGCTGTACAAGTAGGACCTGCTGTGCACACCAGCCTATCAGAAGGCTTGTCATGACTTTTCAAACTCGAAAAAAGACTCTTACAGGATGCTATGGTGCCCACTCCTGGCACTGCTCCGCAGCCTTCCTTGGGGTCATGAGGGCTGGAATTCACTTCCACCATTGGGTGTCCCCTCCCCCCAGTGGATATCTCCAGACCCTGCTGACTCTCCCATTTTCCCCAGCAGATAGATGGAATGAGCCCACAGTCAATTGGGCTGTAGAAGAAAGGACCTGCTATATACTTTTTTCTACCCTCCCACCCCAGCAGTCAATCTGTGTTGAGATCCTCATACTAAGGGCTCCAGTGCAAAGGGTGTCTACTGTGTGGGTCAGCAATTGGCCACCCATGTTGCCTTAATAAGTGCATCCTTTGCCATCAGATCTGGACTCCATCTCTAGAATGATCCTGGACACTTGTATGTAAGATATCCACTGCCTTTATAATGTCTTGTAGCAAAGCTTAACTACAAAGACATATTCTAGTATTTTTGATTAATGCTTTGCCTTATCAGGGAGGTGATTTTTTGATCTGCCTTGTTCTGTGACAAGTAGCCAACCCTCTGTTGCTATAGGCTGTATCTGTATTCTAATTCTAATGCATAGAGTCTACTACAGTTATACTATAGCCTACATACTTGAAGCAATATATTTGCCTGCAAACTGTATTACTATAGCTCCCTATCTGGGGTCCAACACTTTCAAAAGCACAATTCCTTAATTATATGTTGTTTTAATTTGTGGGCTATCATGGTGTTGATACATCACTTGCTAGTGCAATTCTACAACTCCCTATTTGAGGTCTAACAACATAGTTGCTCTATATAGCTTTCAGATCACTAATAATCAGTTTCTTGGCTTGTATTAATTATTGCTGCTCCTTAGACTACACTAAACTGCTATGTACTCCTGGGTAAGCTATAATAGGGGTCCAGTATATTTTCACTGTCTGGTCCAGCTCTGTATCCTACTAAGTAGCAACTTCTCACATTGTAGTTTAACAATTGTCCCCTTATCTATGAGTGTGGATCTAATTATTCCTGTTGTACACCAGCTAAGTTCAGTTAATCTACCTACATAGTGCTGTTTCAGTCTGAACTGTACCTTTCTTCTCTAATTACACCTACTTTAAATGATGTAGGAAGTAACTTTACTATTGTTGCTCACTGGGGCCGAGCCCCCACCTCAGAGATATTGTCTTGCACCCTGTTTTACCACACAATTACAATCAACAGGGATACCATCATTTACTTATGAGACTAGCCATCTGTGGCCTTCTGACTTTTCCAAACTGGCAGAATATCTGGTGACCCCTTCGCCACTAGACTGTAAATCACTTATATTTCCACTGAAGCCACTCAACTTCTCCAGTCATAGCACCAAATCTTCTCTTCTAGCAACCCAGTTGTAGTGTATTAAGGGTAACAAAGAGCTACTAAACATGAACCTCCTCTGCCAATCAGGTAACACTATTCTCCTACCCCATGTTATAAGTAAGCTATAACCCATGACAGATGTGCATTTATTGGGTATTAATTAACACCCCAGGTGCTGTGAATACACTAGGCCTGCAGCCTCATGCCTTACAACACACCCAGGGCATTGATTAATCTCCAGTAACTGCTCACCCTGTCGTGGGTTATTGCTTACTTATAACATGGGGTAGGAGAATACTGTTACCTGATTGGCAGAGGAGGCCCATGTGACCATTGACCATTAATTAATCCAACGATGCCCACACAGCAAGTAGTGAAGCGCCCATGGTGACAGACCAGTCAGTGGTCCAGAGCTCATTATTGTGCAAGAAAGTCAGTCTGAGAGGCAGCTATTAATACACTCACTAAGCGAGTGAGAGCCATATGAGAAGCACCAGGATGGACATGAGCAAACCGTGTAGCACTCAGCAGTGTGACAGTTGTGCCTGCCATGCCTGTTGCTGCTTCCTCTTTCCCCTCTGGTGCCCTCCTGTGGCATTTGTCCCCACCTATCCCACTGTGAGTAACTGTGCTGGTTCCCCGTGCTCCGGAATTAATGAGGTGCCTGTGCTATGCTCTCTCACCCCCCACCTCCACCACCCCAATGTTCTCTGACACTGTGACCCACTGTCACTGTGTTTCACAGTTGCTTGCGGGGTGCAGGTAGTGACAGCAGGTCCAACAACATTGTGCTTGCAGTCCTGTGTTGCTGCGTGTGCAGTCCCTGTGACAGACGGTAGTGGCAACAGCAAATGGGGGAGGAGAGAGAGACAAAACAACACCAGAGGGACAGGCAGCATCAATGGCTGAATCTGCTGTTCCCACCAGTGCTCTGTAGGCAACCTGTCTGTGTTCTCAACCCCCCACAAGCTCTGTGACAGTGTGACTCACGACCACAGAACAGAAACCGTCCCCCACTCCCCGTCCTCTGCTCACCAACAGTGGGTCTTTGGCATACTATTGCCACAGTTGACTCCCCAATGTTTGGAAACTTATGGCTATGTGCCACTGGTCTGTGTCTCGCTCCCTGTCTGTTATTAAAACCCACATTTGTGAAGCAAGAGAGAGACAGACCAGGAGGAAGTTGTATGCAAGAACTTCATCACCCGGTCTTCAACCTGTGGGGTTTTGGGGAGGGGAGACAGTCACTGAGAGTAAGTGAAAGAGTGAGGGAGATGGAAGAGGGACACAGTGAGCAGTGCACCACGCTGCAGTAAAACACAGCGAGACTGTCCACCTCACCCAGTTAACAGGGCACCATGTTGCAGGACCACAGAGAGAGAGAGAGAGAGAGAGAGCAGCTAAGACAGTCAGTGACAGAGAGCAACAGAGACAGTCTCTCTGTCTCTCTACACATTTTGTGCATCAGTTGTGTAGCCTTCAATTGTTACTGTACCATGAAGAGAGGCAGCCCCATAGTCGAGCACTGTCTGTATGCTTAGCATGTTGTACTGAAGAGCAGCTGTCTCAGAAAGGATATTATGCACAACAAATGTCAGAAATCATATCAGCACAGTATTTCTGACATTTATTTGTGCATGACAGCAGTCAGATTTCCATTCTTTGTTGGGGACTATTTTTCCAAGTGGCAGGATGCAGTCATTTTTTTGTTTGGCTTTTAAACAGGGAGAAAACCCCTTTATGTTTTGACCATACTCCATGTTATAAGTGCAATAACTCACTCCAGGGTGTGCGGTTATTGGAGATTAATTTATCACCCTAGATGCTATGAGGATACTCAGCCTGTGGCCATATGCTTCACAAAGCACCTGGGGTGTTGACTAATCCTCTAAATGAACCTAGATCCAGCCCAGCTAACCTCAAGGTAAGAATAATAATACTAATCAGAAAGGGGCCAGAACCAATTTTATGCTAAACAACTTATATTTGTAAAATTGGTAATAAAGACCCACTCACCCATATATATCAATACTTTCTTTTTATTACATATATAAACTGTATTCAGATACAGTCCTAAAAACAAACATTTCAGAAAAAATCCTTCAGTGTTCAAACTGCATCTGCATTTATCATTGCAATTAATTTAGTTGTTATAAATATGTATTTATATAAAGATAACACATAAATACACAGTGGTTTTATGCTCAACTATATGCACACTTGTATATACAAACATTTAGAAGGCCACACATGTTTAATATATCTTCTCTGTAAATAAAATTCAGAATATGATTTATTTCAACCATATAATTATAATTATATTTATATCACCAATAAATTTGTATCTTATAAAGTGTTTCTATACCTGCTTTTTATATTTTAATATTTTGATTAATCTTTCTTCTTTTAATTCAGAGTATATGCTGGTTAGCTAAGACAAATATAAATAAAAAGGTTTTTTTAGTTATACTATTTAACTGTTGTCATTAACTATCTATTACTGCTTAAACAATCAACTCTTTACCTTTCTATATTGTTTGAATTCCTTTTTCTTAATGAGTATCAGACTCTGTATGTAATTTATCAGAAAACCTGGTAATCGAAAAAGCATTACAAACATAAAGTAAACATATATTCTGGTATTTTTTTTTAAATATCCTTATATACATTGTACTCAAGTAATACATTCACCTTAAATCTTGTTTTGTATCAATATAATGTTTTCTGCCTCACTATACAGTGCTGCCCTATAAACATAAAATGTTCATTTATTGGCTTAGTAAAATGCTTTTGTTTCATTCATTGCATAATGTTTCATGGTTAACTCCTTTTTAGTTTCAGTAATTTGTACTTACTCGAATAAGTAACAGAGCATAATGTGTGGCGAGATCTCTTGCTTTCTCTATGTATGGAGGTGTCTTGCCTGCTCTATTCACTGTTTAAAAACCTGCAGTAATGGAATCAGGTGCAGCTAGTTCCGCATCACCACGAGGAACTCCTGATACTTGCGATATCTCCTGCACCTGACCTGCCACTCAAAAAAAACATTTTGAAAAGGCAGCACCTCGCAAAAGCATAGATGTCAAAACTGCAATGGATTTTAAATATTCAAATCTAGTTTTAAATGTCCTATTGTGAAATACACAGTAAAAGGACCCAAATGCATCTTATGTTCTATACTATTCAGATATGAACTGCATTTCTCTTTAGAAATAATATAGCCTTACTGATTATGAAACCTTCCTTTTGAATAAAACATTTTTAGTGAAATGGACAAAAACAGTCTATATCCTGCACAGAACTAGTTATAGCCACTGACCCTTCAAACATTTATTTCTGTATTATACTAGTTATTCCTAACTATAAAAAGGAAACAGAAAAACAAGCCATTAAACTTAAAGCGGGATGTTAAAAAGGTTAACTTTTCAAAAACCTTTTTATAATGTTCATTTCAAATATAAACATTTTTGTATAGTATAAATTTATTCTACTATATCACCTGAATCTAAGATTAATGGTCACATATCACCCCTACTCAGGTTTTAGTGGGAGGTCAAAAAAGTCAATCCTTCAAAAACCTTTTTTCTTTTCTATATATCTAAAAAAAATTATATATTACTTTTATAATATAGGTTGCCAATCAATTCCTTCATTCAGTCCAAATCTAGGGTTAGTGGCATCGAATCTATCTATATAATATGCCTGTCTAGTAAGAATTTTCATTCAGTAATCTCCACCCCTTGCATCTGGTTTAACTTTCTTTATACCAAAAAATCTTAATTGTGGTAACTGATGTCCCTGATTGATGAAATGCCTTGCTATTGGTGATGTTAAATCCTGCCTATGAATATCTGATTTATGATCACTAATACATACTTTAACATTCTTTCAGTCTTACCTATGTAAATTTTGTCACATGGACATGTCAATAAATATGTAACACCTGTTGTAGAACAATTTATAAATTGATTTATTATTATTTCTTCATCTCTTACTGTATTTGTTATTTTCTTTATCTTATAAGTATTGTTGCATTTAATGCAATGACCACATAAAAAAATTCCTTTCACTTCAGTTAGGTTTAACAATTGTTGTGGACCAGTATCTGGTGTTTTATGTTCAGTTCTCATAAGTCTGTTACCAAGTGTTCTGTTTCTTTTTGCTACTACAAGGGGAGGACATCAAAAAATCTGTTGTGTCACAGGAGTTGCCTGTAACACTTGCTAGTGCTTATTCACAGTATTTTTGATTTTGAAAAAAATATCATTATGTATTGTGGAAAGTACAATTCTATCATCTTCATTCCTATGTTCCCTGTCCTGTGCATTTAAAAGGGTCTGTCTGTCCCTCATTGCAGCTTTATCCATTGCTACATTTAATACTTCTTGCCTATAACCGCTCTGTTTGAATCCATGTGTCATATCAATTCTTGCTTTATTATATTCCTGAGGGTCTGTACAGTTGTGTTTGGCCCTTAGAATTTGTCCATATGGTATAGATTCAGTTAGTCTCATGGGAGGAAAACTACTGGCATGTAAAATTGCATTTTTATCTGTTTCTTTATGAAACAGTTTCAATGCTAACTTACCCTGATTTTTATAAATGCACAAATCCAAATAAGAAATCTCTATCCTACTAGAATTCATTACAAACATTAAATGGTCTATACAGTTATTTAAATATTGATTAAATTGATCCAATTCTTCATCGGATCCAGTCCAGATAGTTATAATGTCATCAATATAATGTTTCCATATTCCAAGCCTATTTTTGAATGGGTTCCTGTCATTAGATACATATTCTTTTTCAAAATGGTCCATATAAATATTTGCATAAGAGGGCACCATACTGGACCCCATTGCTGTCCCCTTCACTTGTAAATAAAATGTATTTTCAAATTTAAAGTAGTTTTGTGTCAAAACAATCTCAGCCCATTTAACTATTAAACTATTAGATGGTTTTTCTTCTATTATTTCACCCTCCAAAAACATCTGCAACATATTACATCCCTGTCTATGCGGTGTAGATGTATAGATGTCTTTTAAATCCCATGTGACTAGTATACAATTCTGAATATCTATGTTTTTGTATAAGTCTTCCAATTGTACTATAATATCAGTTGAATCTCTTATATAAGATGTACTTTTTCAACTAAGGGTCTAATATGGTGATCTATATAAATAGATAAAGGTTCTAAGATTGAGTTGATGCCGGAGACTATGGGTCATCCAGGTGGTGCTCTTAAATGTTTGTGTTTTTTTGCTAATACATAAAATAAAGGAATGCTTAGTGTGTTCCTGTACAAAGCTTCTTTTTCCTGTTCTGTAATTTCTTTATTATCAAAGGCTAAAGTAAGTGTAGTTTTAACTAGATCTTTAATCTGGTTTGTAGGATCCTTATCTAAAATCAAATAATTATCATTCACTTGTAACAAGTCCAGACATGTCTGTCTATATTGGTCATAATCCATCACAACTATTGCTCCTCCCTTGTCAGCATTTTTTATAATAATATGAGAATCATTTTCAAAATGTTTTAATGCTGCAAACTCTGAAGCGGGTTATATTTCTTTCTCCTGTCCATATTCCTATCTATTCTCACACTTTCTTCTATATCTTTATTAACTAAAGAGATATAGGTTTCAAGCATGTGTGGTGTCATTGGTGGAATAAATTTGGATTTTAAATGTAGTCTTTGACTGAGTGCAATCTTTTTTTCTGTTACTACAGGATCAATCACTCTCTCTGCTTGAGTCCCAAAAAATATTTAAGTTTTAACTTTCTATAGAATCGATTAAGATCCAAAAGTGGGAGCAGGACAGAGGCAGGAAACTACAGACCAGTTAGTTTGACCTCAGTGGTAGGGAAAATGATGGAATCACTTCTGAAGGAAAGAACTGTTGAGTACCTAGAGGCCAGTGGGGCACAGGACCCAAGGCAGCATGGATTCACGATGGGAAGGTCATGTCAGACGAATCTAATAGATTTATTTGACTGGGTGACCAAAGTAGTAGACCAGGGAGGGGCTGTGGACATGGCCTACCTAGATTTTAGCAAGGCATTTGATGCAGTCCCACACAAAAGATTAATACACAAGATAGCCAGCCTTGGCGTGGGTCCCAAGGTGGTAGCCTGGATAAAAAATTGGCTAGACAAAAGGACGCAAAGGGTAGTAGTAAATGGAGTACACAGTGAAGAAAGGAGGGTTATTAGTGGGGTACCACAGGGTTCAGTACTGGGACCGGTCCTTTTTAATGTCTTTATAAGTGACATTGCAGAGGAACTGGAAGAAAAAGTATGTCTCTTTGCAGATGACACAAAGATCTGCAACAGGGTTGATATCCTGCATATCCAGGGGTCTTCATATTTTTGTTGAAGCAAACCTAAGATATGTAGATATAGATTTAGACACGAAATGGGATGGGGTACGGAATAGGTGTTCCAATGATTTTATGCTACTTATCATTGAGTCTATTACAAAAGAACTGCAAAGAATTGAGACAGAAACTGTACAATTGGACAAAGAGGTTAAAAATAAATACACTTTAGATGAGTTTAAAAAGTATTTGGAAAAAGTCAACCAAAATTTGAATGAATTTGAAGAAGAATTAAGGGCCATAAAGTTACACAAATTTTAAAGAGACTTAAATGATTATAAAAATAATCAGGTCTATACATTTTCAAATAAAAAATAGGATTTAATAAACCTTTTCAATACAATTTAGAAACAGAATCATCAGCAATGAGTTTAGGTAGTGAGACAGAAAGTGGAAGTCAGCCCTTCAGAGGTAGAGGGGCACATTTTCCAGGATGAGGGGGGTACTGGGGCAGAAGACAATACTGACAGAGGGGCAAGAGAGGATATCAGTATACAAAAGAAGGCAAAATACAAACATTCAGAGAAGAAGTACCAGTCCCCGGAACCTCCGGACTCACACGAATAGACAAAAGCAAAGATATCGGAACAATAGAAACAAGAAAAGAAAAGAAAGAAAGATCAAATAGAAACCAGAACCACATGCTCAGCACAGATGAAAATCAATTAGTTTATAATATTTCAAAAAGGGAGTTAAGTTCAATAGAGGAACACGTTTTAAGTAAAGGCCTTTCCTATTGTCCATATAATGACGTAAATAGTTTTCAATTAAAACTGGATGTTAATTGATTCTATAGAAAGTTAAAACTTAAATATTTGTTTGGGACTCAAGCAGCGAGAGTGATTGATCCTGTAGTAACAGAAAAAAATATTGCACTCAGTCAAAGACTACATTTAAAATCCAAATTTATTCCACCAATGACACCACATATGATTGAAACCTTTATCTCATTAGTTAAAGATATAGAAGACAGTGTGAGAATAGATAGGAATATGGACAGGAGAAAGAAATATAACCTATCAGCTTTAGAGTTTGCAGCATTAAGAAATTTAGAAAATGATTCTCATATTATTATAAAAAATGCTGAAAGTGAGCATAAATCAGATATTCACAGGCAGGATTTAATATCACCAATAATAAGGCATTTCATCGATCAGGGACATCAGTTACCACAATTAAGATTTTTTGGTATAGAGAAAGTTATACTAGATGCAAGGGGTGGAGATTACAGAATAAAATTTCTTACTAGAGAAGCATATTATATAGATAGATTCGATGCCACTAACCCTAGATTTGGACTGAATAAAGGAATTGATTGGCAACCTATGATATAAAAGTAATATATATTTTGTTTAGAAATATAGAAAAGAAAAAAGGTTTTTGAAGAATTGACCTTTTTGACCTCCCACTAAAACTTGAGAAGGGTTGATATGTGACCATTAATCTTAGATTCAGGTGATACAGAAGAATAAATTTATACTATAAAAGAATGTTTATGTTTGAAATGAACATTATAAAAAAGTTTTAAAAACCTGACCTTTTTAACCTCCCTCTTTAAGTTTAATGGCTTGTTCTTCTCTTTCCTTTTTATAGTTATGAATAACTAGTATAATATAGAAATAAATGTTTGAAGGGTCAGTGGCTATAACTAGTTCTGTGCAGGATCTAAACTATGTATGTCAATTTCATTACAAATATTTTATTCAAAAGGAAGGTTTCATAATCAGTAAGGCCATATTATTTCTAAAGAGAAATGCATTTCATATCTGAATAGTATAAAACATAAGATGCATTTGGGTCCTTTTACTATGTACTTCACAATGGGACATTTAAAACTAGATTTGAATATTTAAAATCCATTACAGTTTGGACACCTATGCTTTTGAGAGGTGCTGCCTTTTCAAAATGTTTTTTTGAGCGGCAGGTCAAGCGCAGGTGAGATCGCAAGTATCGCAAGTTCCTCGTGGTGATACGGAACTATCTGCACCTGATTCCATTACTGCAGGTATTTGAACAGTGAATAGACCGGGCAAGACACCTCCGTACATAGAGAAAGCAGGAGGTTTCGCCACACGTCATGCTCTGTTACTTATTGGAGTAAGTACAAATTACTGAAACAAAAAAGGAGTTAACAATGAAACATTATGCAATGAATGAAATAAAAGCATTTTACTAAGCCAATAAATGAACATTTTATGTTTATAGGACAGCTCTGTATAGCAAGACAGAAAACATTATATTGATACAAAACAAGATTCAAGGTGAATGTATTACTTGAGTACAATGTATATAATAAGGATATTTAAAAATATATATATATATACCAGAATATATGTTTACTTTATGTTTGTGATGCTTTTTTGATTACCAGGTCTTCTGAAAAATTACATACAGAGGCTGATACTCATTAAGAAAAAGGAATTCAAACAATATAGAAAGGTAAAGAGTTGATTGTTTAAGCACTAATGGATAGTTAATGACAACAGTTAGGTAGTATAATTAAAAAACCTTTTTTTATTTTTTTAATTTTGTCATTTTCCCCTGGCAGGACCCCGTTATTCCATCACCCCTAGTCACAGCCCCCAGAGACCTCCACCACCACTTATGGCTGTCGAGGACCCTCAATCACCCCCGGCTTACCCCCTGTAGGGCGGGGCCGTGGCCACCTTCATGACCACGGAACTAATGTCTGGTCAGGGACCCACAGCGATGGTGATGAAGTGAGGTCCTTCGGGGAGGGCTTCATGCTCATGGTGGTCCTGCTTGCCTCCATTTTTCTTTACTTTTTCCTTCCACGGAGGCAGGGACGTGCAATGACGCCAGCGTCCGCCCCGCCTCCCAGATGTTGAGCGTCGGCAGCGTGAGATCTCCCGGCCTCCACCAGGAGTCCTCAGCACTCCGACTGCTACCCTCACCCTCCCCCCCCCGGAGAAGGAGAGCAGTCAGTAGGATGCCCCATCCTTCTCCCCCCGGCCGGCCCTCCGACGACCTGGGATTTAAAAAACCTTTTGTTATTTATATTTGCCTTAGCTAACCAGAATATACTGTGAATTAAAAGAAGAAAGATTAATCAAAATATAAAAATATAAAAAGCAGGTATAGAAACACTTTATAAGATACATATTTATTGGTGATATAAATATAATTATATGGTTCAAATAATTTAAATCATAATCTAAATTTTATTTACAGAGAAGATATATTAAACATATGTGGCCTTCTAAATGTTTGTATATACAACTGTGCATATAGGTGAGCATAAAACCACTATGTATTTATGTTAGTTATCTTTATATAAATACATATTTATAACAACTAAATTAATTGCAATTATAAATGCAGATGCAGTTTGAACACTGAAGAAGTATTTTTTCCAAAACATTTGTTTTTAGGATTGTATCTGAATACAGTTTATATATGAAATAAAAAGAAAGTGCTGATTAATCCCCAATAACCACACACCCTGTCGTGAGTTATTGCTTACTTTTTACCTCTTTAAACATTACCATCATACTGCTCCTCATAAACTCTGGCAATATTGGATTTAACCCAGGCTCCCAGATTGTTGTCTAATGCCCTCCCAGTTTGTTAGCTTACCAGGGTTACAAATTGTGATTACCAATGTCCAAAGTCTAATTAACAAGCTAGATAGTGTAATAATTTGCGTATCCCAAATCAACCCAGATATTCTGCTACTCACACCTGGCTTAATACTTCCATAGTCACAGTGTCTCGGTGATCCCCGGTTATGCCCAGTATAATCTGGATAGTATTTCTAGAGGCAGTGGTATAATCCTTTCGATAAAAGACAAGTTATCCTCAGCTGTTATTAACTCACTGTCTATACCCCTGGAACTCTAATGCCTTGAGGCCTCAGTACTATTGTCCCAGAATGAGACCATCAATACTGCTGTATGCTGTAGATCTCCCTCTGGTGGCTTAAAGCTAATTAACCATCTAACTAATTTCCTCAGTTCACTCAGTAATGAAACCATAATTCTTGGGGATTTAAATTTGTTTCAGCTGTCATCAAAATCTAATAACCTTAAATTGCTTTGTGATGATTTTGGCCTACAGCACATTGTTACGAAACCTACAAGACTCAATCCTAAACATCCATCCCATTCCTCATCATTAGACGTAGTACTTACCGACAGGCCACAAAATATACAACTACTGCCATATCTGATAATGGTTGCAGTGACCACAATAAGGTGACGTGTATCAGAGGCTCAAGGAAATCATTTGTAGATCCTACCTTCCATTGTAAAGAAGATTCCCATACATCTGTGAGTCAAGCTACCTCCATGATCTGGCTAAAATTAATAGGCAGGATTTTAATTTGGTTCCCTCTGTGCATACAATGGTGGATGTATTTAATTAAAAAATTCTCTCCATTATAGATCAACATACACCTCTAGTAAAACAGACAGCTAACAGGAAAATCTGTCCTTGGTTTATTAAAAAAATTAAGCAGGCAGAGAGGAATAGGGATAGGCATTGGGTAGAGCCAGAAAAAACAAACTGACCTATGATTGGATGGTGTTTAGGCAAAAAAGGAACTTGTGCACTAAATTAATCCATACAGCCAAATCAAATTATTATCTAAGCCTTCTGGAAGCTATCAAAAGTGATCCATTTAAATGTTTACAAACTATCAAATCCACAAAAGGAGGAGCAGCACCTCCTCATTATCATGCAAGATTGTGGCAAACAGAAAAAGTATTAGTGATAAGCAACTCATTTTAGAAAAGCTTAATTCACACTTTGTGCCTGCTGGAATTACTTTTAACCAGTCATCTACTTCTGTGATCCTACTAACAAACTTAAAGCTATATCCACCCATTAGCAGCTTGCACCTGCCTTTCTGCTTCCTGGCCATCACCTACAAACATGTGGAAGACATGCTACTAACCATTGATACTAAAAAAAGACTCGGGACAGACAGTTTATGAAGCATTTTTTCTTAGATGTGGGTCGCCAGTGTTAACAGTGCCTGTAGCACATCTGTTCAATCTGTACCTTACTAGCCATGAAATTTGCATTCTTTGGGAAACGGCTCATCTAATCCCACTCTTCAAAGTTGGTGTTAAATCCATGGTAAGTAACTATCGGCCTATATCCATCTTCCCTGTCCTAGATAAGGCCTGGAAAAGCTAGTCAATCAACAGGTTCAGGAATATCTCACCATTTATAATTTAATTAATCCACCCAATCTGGCTTCCGGGTTCTAAACAGTACCACTACTGCGCCCCATCAAAGTGACATATGCTTGGTTCACTTACCTTGACCAAAATCTTGTAATGGCTGCCATTTTTCTCAATCTCAGTAAGGATTTTGATACAGTCCACCATCAAATACTGCTGCATAAGCTGCCTTCTATTGGTATTAGTCAGCATGTTTTACCCTGGTTCAAAAATTACTTGATGGGTAGATAACAACTTATATATGAGGGCCTATTATTCTCCTGCTCAGAAATCTCCAAAGGTGTGCCACAAGGGTGAATGATCTGGGAGAAAATTTTGGAGGTGTGAAACTAAACTGCTACACAGATGATATAGTGCTATATGCAAACAAACCTAATGGGCTAGAAGCTTTGCATGAACTCCAGTATGGCTTCAATATTCTTCAACTTAAACTGTGATTCTAAACTCCTTCTTAATGCTACCAAAAGGAAGTACATGATTTTTAACCCCAGCAACAGTCAACTGGCCTCTCCTAGGTGATAAATTGGAACTGGTAGAGAATTTCAAATACCTAACAATTACGCATGATAGTAAGCTTCCTTTCAGTAATCACATCGAAAATGTATGCAAGAAGCTGCAGCCAAGGCTAGGCTTTCATTACAGAAATAAATTCAATTTACTTTTGTGTGCCTGTAAAACCCTAGTCAGAGCTATGTTTTTATGCTTACTTGATTGTGGCAATTTAGTGCATAGAGGTACTGCTGCTGCGTCAGCTTGACAGACTGGATATCCTGAGATTTGTCACTGGACTTGCTGCAAGAACCTATCACTGCACCCTCTATACATCTGTTGGTTGGTCTTCCCTCACACCTAGAAGACTCAAAAACCTTTATTTGTAGTTCTATAAATCTTTGAGGCACTAAGTACTGCATTATATCTCTGACTTATTCTGCAAAGTCTCTATATAATCTGACAGCAAGCAACTATATTTTGCTTGAAACTCTCAGACTTGAATCCAGATATGGCAAAATGGCTTTCAGTTGGCTTGCTTCGATGTACTGGAACAAAATTCAGGCTTCTCTCAAACTGAGCTCCATTGTGAACCTTCATACCTTCAAACCTTCAAACTATTGATCAATATCTATTTCACTGATAATTGTACCTGCTCCTAGTCCCACTAGTTAAGCAGTAAGGCAGTGAGGTCATGAGGGCAAGCTGGTACAGCCCTCCCCACAGCCACTGAGACCCCCCGCAGAGCACCGAGCTGACAAAAAGCACCCACTGAGGTCACGAGGGCAAGCTGGTACAGCCCTCCCCACAGCCACTGAGACCCCCGCAGAGCACCGAGCTGACAAAAAGCACCCAGTGAGGTCATGAGGGCAAGCTGGTACAGCCCTCCCCACAGCCACTGAGACCCCCGCACAGCACCAAGCTGAGAAAAAGCACCCAGGTAGCAACCCCACGCTTGCAGCAGCTCCAGCTGACTGCGCCAGAGGAAATCTTTCCTAACAAAGACTTTTGCCTTTTCTGTCGGTGAAGTGCTGTAGATTGTTTTTTTTCACTGCTTTCACAAGCTCCACCAATGTAGGATTTTCACTGAGGGGACGTGTACCTTAAGGAGAAATTAATTTATCCGAGACTTAACGGGAAGCTATTTAACTGAACCAGTGCCATATTAAGGGCTCTTAGGCTGCAGGCAGCACGCTCAGTCATTTTGTTGAACTTGTAAGGAAGTAACCCTGTATTATTTATTTTAGGCTGAACAAATAGATTCTCTGCTCATGCAAGCAATCCTCCATTCAGCTAAGCTATTAATCGTACCTGCTGTTAGCTCCTCCTCCCTTCCTACCTGTATTAAAAGCTGCTTTTTTCTGTCCCCTAGCCGCAGTGAGGTCACAAGGGCAAGCTGGTACAGCCCTCCCCACACAGCTTCTGAGACCCCTGCAGAGCACCGAGCTGAAAAAAGCACCCAGGTAGCGACCCAAGCTTGCAGCAGCTTCAGCTGACTGTGCCAGAGTCCCCACCACCCCCACCACCACCCTTGGTAAGCTCCTTCTTTTATAGGATGGACCGTGTGACTGCGCGAACCAATCAGACCATTTTCCCAATAGTTCCTTATATTCTTTGGACACTAGTGGCCACCCCTGAGCAGCTTTCAAACTTCTTTCAAAATGTTCTATCTCCCACTAATAATCATTGTGCTATACTCAACCATATCTTCCCTCCCACCCTCATCCTACCCATTTCAACCTAGCTCTCTGCCTCTTATCCCTGCGACTGTAAAGCTACCCCCCCACTCTTCCTCTGCCCTCGTGCTCCACACTCAGCACCGCCGGCTTAACCAGCCACTGGGAGCCACTTTCCTTTCCCCCTCTCTCCATGCAGAGTTGCCTGCCTTATACTGTATGTCCCCTACTGCATAGACCCTATGCCCAGCTCCCAGATCCATAACCATCCCCCTTTCCGCTGGACACCTCAAAAGAAAATTCGCCTAGCAAGGCACATCTTGGCTCTCTTGCTCCTTATAGCAGGTGATGTAGAATGTAACCCTGGTCCTCCTCCCCAATAAATGGCTAACTCCCTGCCCCGGCTACTCACCTTCCAAGAGGTTTCAAAATAGTCCACCTAAACATATGCAGCAATCTGAACAAAATAGCAGCCTTACAAACAAGTGTCCTATCCCTTTGCCCTGATATCGTAATCATTACTGAAACATGGCTGAAGCCACACAACCGTGACGCCGAATTCTGAATACCTGAGTACTCCTTAATCTGCCAGAACTGACAGGGCATTAATAAGGGTGGTGGCACTGCCATGTACATCTCCTCTAAACTCCAGTTCTCTGCAATCACACCTACTGTTCCCACACTATCAATAGATTCCCTACCAATTAAAATCTTCCTTCCATACTCCATCCCCGTATACATAGCAGGATCATACTGTCTGCCAGACATACCACTGTCTAGCATCCTAGACCACCTAGGCAACCTGAGGTCCCTTACGCCTGGCGGCGAACTCCAAATCCTTGGAAATTTCAACCAGAAATGGCAAGGCAGTATAGCCACCAAAATGCGCTGTCAAATAAATGCTCTAAACATGTCCCAACAAATAATGGAACCCACTCACCTAAACCACAAATCCAAAAAGCATACTCTACTGGATTGGACCCTCACCACCCACCCACATCGAATAATTAAAGCTGGCCTACTACCAGACTCCCTCAGTGACCACCACATGATCTATATGGTGCAGAAAATCTTCAGACCCAAGGCCCCTTCCCCCCGCACTCTATACAACAGAGCTTACAAATCCCTTGATCTGTTCACACTCCTTAATGACCTCACCAGCGTCAACTGGTCTTTCATCCCTAGGGCCTCCTCCATGGATGAGGCCCTCAAATTTTTTACGACCAACCTCCTGTCTATCTGGGACTTCCATGCGCCACTCAGAAGATCCAGAGTAAGAGGATCCCACCTACCTTGGGTGACAGCTAACTTCTTGGAACAACTATAAGCCAGAGACCAAGCCTGGAAATCTTTCAAGGCATCAGGAGCTCAAACGGCTCTGCAACATTACCGCTCACTAAGAAATGCCTGCACAAGACTCATACGTCAGGCCAAAGCAAATTACTTTAAGTCTGCTTTCAACAATAACTTCGCTCACCCTACACAATTCTGGAAGTCAATAAAATCCCTTCTCACCCCCCCGGCCCAACCCCCTACTCCCACTCTCAACATAGGTGGAAGCCTCATTACGGATCCTTGCATGGTTGCCACTGAGTTTAACTCATATTTCACCAACACCGCATCCTCTCTACTTTCCTCCCACCCCCCACTCCCTCCCATTGCTCCCCCAGCTGTCTCCCTCCGACCTATTCCTCTCTTCACCCAGTTACACCTGGTGAGGCGCTAAAAATACTTCAGTCACTCAACCCATCCAAAGATAAATGCCCTTCGGGCCTTGATTCCAAAATCCTCCTGCTTTCTGCACCTGCCATAGCCTACCCTCTAGCCATGCTCTATAACCTGTCTTTTAGTCTCAGGTCCATCCCTACAATATGGAAACAAGTCACAGTCATTCCTCTAGCTAAAGGAGGCGACCTTTCCTCCCCATGCAACTATCGTCCCATATCGCTGATCTCCATCCTAGCCAAATACAGGAGCGACTTGTACTAGCCCAGCTCTCCCACTACCTCGAGTCCATATCATCCTTCACCCCTTCCAGGCCAGGTTTAGAAAGAACCACTCCACCACCACCTCTCTCCTTTGTCTCACCAACACCATCCTTACGGGTATGGAAAAAGGGAAGATAACTGCTGCTATCTTTATCGACCTGGCCAAGGCCTTTGACACGGTCTCGCATGCCCTGTTACTGTCTAAACTTGACCAAGCTGGACTGACAGTGTCTGCCAGCAACTGGTTCCAATCATACCTGGTAGGTAGGTCCCAGTCTGTCCGTATTGGCTTGGCTAGTTTCACCTCACTCCCAGTCACCAGAGGAGTCCCCCAAGGATCTGTACTAGGCCCCCTGCTGTTCTCTATATTTCTCAATGATCTGCCTGATGCCTGTCCACATACTGCTATCCACATGTATGCAGACGACATGGTGCTGTTTGCCTCTGGCTCATCCACCAATGCCGTGGCAGCCTGTCTGCAGAAGTACTTTGACTCCAACCAACGTTGGTTCCTATCAAATCAACTATTTTTAAACCCCCAAAAAACTGTCTCCCTCACCTTCGGCTCTCGGGCCAAACTATCTTGCCTTCCTTCCCCCACATTTTACACTCTGGATGGCTTCCCCCTGGAGGTCTGCACTTCCTACAGATACCACGGTGCCTGTCTAGACCAGTACCTTGATTTCTCTGCATATTGATGCTTTGTACAAAAAGCTGCATCCCATACTGGGTGCTCTATACCTCAATAAAAATTGTATCCCCCTACCAACGTGACTAGCCATCGTCCAAAAGATGATCCTCCTGATAATGGACTATGGCGACATAGTCTACTGTGCTGCCCCTCAAACCTCGCTGTACAGGCTCGACCCCCTCTTCTACTCCTTCTGCCAGTTCTCCCTGGACCACCCTACTAGTACACATCATTGTGAGCTCTACTAGTCCTTGGACCTCCCCTCTCTCCACAATCGGAGATTGTTACACTGTGCTAGAACAGCTTCCAAGTTCTGGTCACAGTCACTCCCCTCCTACCTGGCATCCTTCCACCACCGGCATATGGACTCAGGAACATTGATTCTCAACTCCTTCACATCCTGCACAGATCCACCTGGTCTGGCCAGGCTGCCTTCAGCTTCAGGTTGCCCAAATTATGGAACTCCCTGATGGCCAATATTCGACATGCCTCAGGTGCTCCACACCGGAATGCCCTTCTTAAGACTCATTTCTCTACCACCTGCTCCTGCATCCTGCCCCGTTGAATCCCTTGCAACCTAACTGCCAGCAGATTACTACCAAAACTGTTTCTTCCCACTGTTGCTAACCACTGCTTACTGTGAGCAGCTGGGTATTTCCATACTTCAGGGCATGCCACTCCCCTCTGCTGCCACCTGGCTGGTTACTTCTATTTGTACATTTGATTTTGCCAGCTCTAAAAAAATAAATTCTAAATCTCTACTGTACTGAACATGTACAGTATATAAATGCTTTACCTTGCCTATCCCTATGCCCCCTGGGCACATCATACCACCTGTCTGTAAAACTTCAATTTGTATATATGATTTGTCTCCTCCAAATTGTATTGTATTGCACATGTTTCCATATGTAATCATCTTTATTACTGTATCCTGTATAAGTCTTTCCCCCCAGGGCGCATCTGGAATCGAGCGGTACACTGCTCAGTATGCCTTCCTGGTGAAACTCTTAAATAAATAAATAAGGTATGTCTGAGGGTTATGTTAATGGCCTGTTTATTACACCCTGGTGGTGTAATGTGGCACATGGCAAAGCCGAGTGTTACATGCCCCCAAGGTGTAATTAACTGCCCATTAACATAATCTTCAGACATACCTTATTGCTATTACAGTAATGGGAGAACACTATTTTAAACTTCATGTTATGGTACTTATTTTACCTTTTTCTGGTTAAAAAGTAGTGAAATAGTTCCTCCGCTGTTCAGACATGGTCAGTGCAGCATGTGAGTAAATGATTACCATGGAAACGGTAACCTGGTTTGGCATGTCAGGGTGTGAGGGCGGGACCTTGAATCAGTTTTTATTTGTGTATCTTAATGTTTAGTTTCCTAATGCCTGTAATATGGCTCTTAGTTTTTGTGCAAAAGTTAATTTCTCATATGCTTATTGACTGCATTGGATGCAAGACAAGACCCTGTTGCCTAGCAACCATGAGGCACTACTATGTGCATCTTAAAGGCAGGGGTTGAGAACACGAGTCATGGTGCTAACTCCTCAATGATTTTTTTTTTTTTTGAGGGGGTGAGACCAAATTAGCATTAAACATTTTCATTTTTAGGTGGGTCACTGTTAAAGTATGGAGCTGCATATGTTAAGATAAGAAGCATTCCAACTGGTGGTTCGGGGCCCCAGTTGCAATTGTTGCCATGGTATCATCTGTCAGTTATGTTTCTGTGGCAACAAGAGCCTAGGTGGGTGGTAAGCATTATGCAGAGAGTTATTTTATTTGTGTGAGTGTCATGGAAAATCAGAGTTTTTTTTTTTTTTTGGACTACTGAAATGAAAGTTTCTTCTTGTACATTGAAATGGAGTCGAATTGTTTGAGTGCCATGGCTGTGGTCAGGTTTGGCAATGCTGCAAGTATGAAACTTTACCAAACTGTGTTTTGGTTTTGACAAGTCACTACTACTGCCGTTTTGACTTTTTGACATCGAACTGGCAGCAGGTCATGCTGCTAATTACACTGTGACTGAGTTTGTAACATCAGCTGACCAACTGTCAAAGTCAGCTGAGTCACTGTCACTTGTGTTGAAACTTTCTAAGAAGGTGTCACTACTAAGTGGCAGTATATTAAATGACAGATCCATTTATTTTAAACACTTGTCTCTGAAATTTAGTTTTTTTTGGGAGGGGCAGTTGCGGTCATTACTTTTCTTTGCAAACTGGTACTGCGGTCCTGTGAAAATAAATTGTGATCATTATCGATTTTGAAGGTTTCAATGGCGGACAGGTAGTTCTCCAATTCAAAATCTGGATATCAATGCTCAGGTGAAGGGGCTATGGAAGTACATTAATAAAAGATTAATGTAAGCCTACTGCTGCTACAGTGGCCAATCAGGACAAAGAGATTAAAGCACTATTACTACAATGCTGTTTGTTGCATATGGATTGCTGTCTCAACTGAAAAAAAAACTTTCTATCTTATCATATAATATTTTATATTATGGGCCAGATATTCAGAAATGCGCCAAAGGCTGGCGAATGTCCGTCACAGCACAAGTGAGATGCGCCATGGCTAGCTGGGAGCCATATTCAGAAGTTGCGCTGCCCGAAATGGTCCAGCACAAGTTGGTTGAATATGGTAAAGATGCGCCACGGCACAACCAGAGTTGCGCCAGCTCAACTATGAATGTGCGGAGCAGACCTGAGCGCAAACCTATCGAGCAGGGCAAGAGCCACAGGCAGCAGGGACACAGAAGCAAGGAAATAGAGGGCAATGGACACAGGATTTCCCCAGCAGGGCACATCCATGAACACAGATGCACGTGTGGAGGATGAACTGTGGTGGTTCATACCTCTATAGTTTAGGGTGATGCCAGATAAATCTGGAAGGAGAGGCTGGAGGTGTACTCTAGAGCCAAGATGCAAGGTTTATTAGCAACGGTTGGAGCACACAGAAAAGACTTAGCATTCATTACCGCTATCACACATGAGAAAGAGTGAATAAGATTACCGGGACCACAACCTGGCCCCACTAATGTTCTACAAAAGTCCAGGTTATTCAAGTCCTAAGGATGTAGCAATCTGATGCACCAAGCTTGAGTTACTAGTATTTTGGTCGGCCGACAGTTGAGGGTGAACTTAAGGAAGCGCTTCCTATACAGGCAATAAAATGGAGTGTTCCTCAGTGAACCAAAAACCAAGTAAAACACTGTAGGCCTCCTGGCCCTTGGAAGAAGATAACTCCTGGCATCACTGAGGCAATATCGAAAGGAAAGCGCCTGGTTCAGGGTGGGTGTTGACGCCAGGTTGTAGGGGAAGAGAACCCTTATCTGGGGTTGTCAGCTGCAGTGATCTCGGGCAGGTGATCTCCAGTCAAGGAAAGGATGCTGGGTTCGATGATCCACTGGACGACCTCTGGGCAGGTCCCCAGAACCCTTACCACCTCACCCCTGCAGCTTCAGAATCCGACTATCTTCGGTGTGACCTCTTGATGCATCACTGGAACACGAGCCACCTATGGACAGTACAACCAAGAGTGTGGTGACCCTTAGTGTGGCCTCTTGCGCGGGCCACCGGTACTTATGCCACCTCAGGGAAGGAGACGCAGAGCCTGGCAATCCTTGGCAAGGCTTTGGTATAGGCCACCGGTACTATTGCCATCTTAGGACAATGTCTATGCAGGAGAATGGACAATGTGACTCTGAGTTTGGCGGATGACTTAAGTCCCTCAATCTAGAGCCAGGGGGCCACTAACCTGACTCAATTTGGTGGGCCCTAGCTACCAGCTAGCTACCACTTACGACCGGCAATTTGAACCTGGGGCATCATGGTGAACACTTGGAGTTGGTGGAGGTCATTGGAAGTGGGTGCAGGTGATACTGGGCTTCCCAGGGACCCTCCCTGGGTCAAAGAAGAGGCACCGGAGGAATTCTAGATGAGGTGTGAGGTGTGTGCAGGAGCCTGAAACAGAACAAAAATTAAAAACCTGAAAGGCAATTCCCCCCTTCTTGCATGACTGAGAGCCCTACCATTTGGGATGGGGTGACCCCAAATGTCTTCAGAGGAAGTAGCAGTAGGCAAGTGCAGCAATCAATGCCCTCAGGGCAGTGTAGTCACACAGGACAATTGAGCAAATAAGGCAGTGCAGTCATGATACTTCAGGAATAAGGTAGTTCAGTCACTTAAACTCTTCAATTAAATATAGCAGTTAAGTCACAGCAAGCAGTTCAACAACTTAAAATGGTTGGATTGAATACAGCAGTGGGTCTAGGCAACCATACCTCTCAACCTCCCTCATTACAAATCAGGGACAAATTACAAAAATCAGGAAAAAATTAGATAAAATAGTAATATTAGTCCCAGAAGCTGTATACAACATGCTTCTTAGTGTGAATTGCATATTCTTAATCAGAACTAGACTGTAACATCAATGGCTAGCATTATTCTGTGATCCCAATCTCTATTCTTTAGTGCCAGAAATGCCAGACTTAAGAGGGACAGAAGAAATTTCTGAGGCAAAATCAGGGACATCCCTGAAATTCCGGAACAGCTGAGAGGTAAGCAAGCAACAGGAGATTGCAGGCAGATAAAGAAAATACAGTTTGCTTCATGGGCATTGAAACAGTTTGATGACCCACCCCTTTGTTAATATGGATCAGCCCTGGATGACTTCTGAATATGGAGGCTATAACTAGTCTGTTTGTCCCAGCTATGGGCTGCCCCACCCTTCTACTACATGGACAAAGGACTAAGTGTTCCTATTACTAGAGCTCCGATTACCCTAGAACTCTGAGAGAAGAATGCACTAAGACTCTTCCAGGCCTCTATTAATTATCTTCTTACAGCTAAACAATTGAAAATTCAGCATGAAATGCACATTTTCACCAATAATACTTTGACTTGGCTACCTAGCACTTCTTTGGCTCTTGGCTGGGAGGGAGTGCCCAAGTCTCTCTATTTGGAGCACAGACTTCCTAGAATAAATTAGACTAGCAGAGATTCCTTTAAGAGATGCGTTTACAAACACCTTTAATCTTGGTCCAACAATTATGTGGTTTGAACCCTCCTAGCTTCTGCCTTCTTGATTCTCATCTCTCTCTCTCTCTCTCTCTCTCTCTCTCTCTCTCTTTACAATTGGACAAGGTAAGCAGATTTCCTCCACCCTGGGGTTCAATGGAAGCAGTTTAACAATTCTAAACAAAAATTACACAGTGCAACATTACAATTGCTAAACAAACAATCCTTCCCCTGGCTGGAGCAGGTCTAGCTAGGACTAATTATTAAAGGAAATGCTGGCCAATAAGCCTGCTCACCCCTGAAGTTCAACAAGGATTTCTGTACTCTGGGGAATGCACAACCACAAAGGAGTGATAAGGCCTCTTCTCCTAGAGACTGCTGCATGAACGGTTTATTGGGTCTGTTTCCAGGCCAAATAGACTGAGTCGGCACACTGAGGGACCCGACTAGATGGCAGATTTCTGCAAAAAACTGACCAAGGCTGCTACTGGGGATCTTCTGGAGGGAGTTACACTGAAGGGACCCAGAGGATTCGCTTCAACCTCCTAACAGAGAAGCCGACATCAATTGCCTCACTGTCCTTCACCCTCCCTGGTCAAACTCTTTCTCCTTTCTCTCCAACCTGTGCAGAGCCTCCTCTAGGCTGGGGGAGTCCTGACTACTTGCCAGGGGATTGGCTCCTTCATCCAGAGGTCAGCCTACAGAGGCTGGTTCAGTGGCTTAAAAAAGGTCTCCAAATTTGAATCTACCCTGGCCACAGGAATTGGCTGAGAGGGCTCAGCCTGGCTTTCTTCTCCACTGTGGGACAGGAATGTGGCCCAACTGGTTTGGCTTTGGCTGACTAGGTGTCGGTCTCAAGCAGGGGGAAAGGAGAACCAAGAAAGAAAAAAAATGGTTTTCTTTTAAAACCCTGAATTTAGACTGCTAGGACTGCTGGAGTGGGGCCTGTTCTGTGTTTCAGATGGTCACCAAAGCTTTTCAAGGGTTTCCCATTAAGTTGCCAGGGTCCCCATAACTATCTGATCCCTCATGTCTCTGAGGATCCCCCATTTTCTGTGATTCCCCCAATTCCACTATTTTCTGTGGTGCCCCCAATTTCCCTGGGGCACTACAGATTTGGGCCCACCTAACAATATGTATATATATCATTATGTATTTTCCAGATTTTTTACCTTCTTAATCTTAAACTATTTGACAATTCCGTCCATATGCAATGAAATATTACTCACTCGTGTTATGGTAACAAGACATTCTTAACAGCCTACAGATTATAAACTTTACATCCTTAATTCTACATTTTCCTAACACTCTAAACATTATGGTAGTGGTTTTGTCAGTGTATGAGAAAATCTTTATGACTCTTTGCATCTTTAAAGCTTTAATTTACATCTTACAACATTTCAATAAACCATATTTACAACTGGGCAAGGATCTTGGCTCTTCTTTCATTTTTCTACTCGTATGGGGACACCCTTTGTACAGCTTCAGTCACATATCTCTGAGGTGGTATCCCAAAGTTTGACCTCTGGGATCTATGTTGAGGGGGCTCTGCAGCAGTGGCTACTGGAGGGTGTGGCACCATTGGATACAGCCATGGGGTTAGTAGCAAGGTGGGAAATGACTCTTGGGTGGTTTTCTCAGTTGGGAGTAGTTTCCACCTCTCCATCAGATTACTGTCCATGCGGTGACTTCCAGATGGTGGAGCAGCTCTGAAGGCGCAGGGTTTAAGTCTGTTGCGATGAACAATCTGTGGTTGCTTCCGGCCAGACTCCTCTTGGGTCTTGTAATCATTTAAGTCAGGGAACGGGATCTGAGCAATCAAATATGGTTCTGACTCCCATTTGACATCCAACTTGTGGCAGCGAGTCTTTCTTAATAGTACCTTTTCATTGATGGCCAGAGGCATTGCTTGGGCTTGGACATCATAGTTTGCTTTCTGTCATTCCCGCACTTTCTCCATGTTTTGTTCCACTATTTTTCCAGCCTCTCGTAATCATTGATGGTGCTCAGTCACCCACTCGGTAGTGGTATGGAGGGGTTTCACTGGGTTTGGCTTTACATCCAGAACCAAGTCCATGGGGAGTTTCCCATGACAGCCAAGCATCATATAGTATGGTGAGTACCCAGTTCTGCTGTGAGTTGTGTTATTGAAGAGGTACACTAGCACTGGGAGAAGTCTTGGCCAGTGCAGTCGCTAAAACTCTGGTAGGTTCTGAGCATGTCAAGGATAGTCCAGTTGACCCTCTCGCAGAGCCCATTGCCCTGAGGGTGATAGGCAGTGGTGTGTATCTTTTGCCCTCCATACTGAGCACACAGTTCTTTAATCAAGTGAGACTCAAATGCTGAACCTTGGTCAGTCAGAATTTTGGTAGGGTGACCATAGGGTTGAACAAACTGCCTCCAGAATTTTCCAGCAGTGGTTCAGGCTGAAAGATTGCTGACTGGCACAGCAATGACAAACTCTGAATAGTGGTCTGTCATGGTAGTTTAGGCCATCTCAACTGGGGTCTACTTTAAGATGGTCCAGGGCCACCAGCTCGGGGAGTGCATGAACAGTGATTGGATGTAATGGGGCTCTTTGATCTTGCCCCGGTGCTCGCTTGAGGGTACAGGTCAGGCATTTGTCACACCACTCTTGGATGTTCTCACACATCCCAACCCAATAGAATCTGGTTCTCATATAAGCCTCTGTCTTTTTGCAGCCAAAGGGTCCAGATTTGTCATGATATGACTCTAGGGCAACATCTGCAGCTTCACGAGGGAGGACGACTTGTCGAACTTGAACATGTGTCTTTGGGTCAGTGATGGTGCGGATAAGCCTTCCATCCACAACTGTCATACGAGCCACATGTCGCCACAGTTTCAAAAGTTCTGGGTCAGCATGCTTTCTGTCCTCCAGAGGTAGGGTCTTCTGGTTACTAATGAAGGCCTTTAGCTGTCGGGTCACTGGACTGTGGTCTTGGATCTGCTGCCATAAGTCAGGGGTTTCCTTTAATGTCTCGGGCATGTCGTCTTCCACTGCTGCTGCAGTTGCACTGGGGCAGACAGCTATGGGGAAGCTATAGCAGCAGGCTTGTACCACCTCCGTAGGGATCTGGAGAAAGGGAGGCATTTCTAGAGCTTTTTCTGTGGTTGTCATTCTCCTCCATCTCATCTTGGGCGGGTAACCTCGATAGGGCATCAGCGTTTGCATTGGATTTACCAACACAGTTCTTGATTGTAAAAGTGTAGTTGACAAGTCTTGAGGCCCACCTCTGCTCAAGTGCTTTCAGCTGTGCAGTGTTCAGATGAGTGAGGGGGTTGTTGTCAGTGTAGACTGTGAAGAGTGTGGTGGCTAGGTAAGCTTTGAATTTCTCAGTGACGGCCCACATTAGGACAAGGAATTAATTTTCTTGGTTGGTAGATTGTGAGCAGAGAGCGAGCGGCTGAGCTGTGGAATTGGAGTGCTGCAGTGTTGTCTCATATGCGATCGGGGGACACAGAAGTCGAGTGACAAACTGCAGAAAAAAAGGAGGTACTCTGCATTTTTTTAAATACGTAAAGGCTTCTGGTGTGGGGTCGAATTGTTATTGCTTGGTACAGGAAGAGAGACTGTGTCGGGGTCAGTGTAAGGCAATCAACGTAGGTAAGCAGGATGAGAGTTTTGTTGCAGTAGGGAGGCACGCGTTGTAATTTTGAATGCTTCTCTACCAACTACCAGTGATGTGAAGCCAGTAAGGTTGTCACCTTCCTTTTGCTGCTTTTTATTTTTACATGTGTGGGTAGTATTTAAAGAATTGAAACATCGGGGGGGGGGGGTGTGGAGGAGAGGAGTTTGCTCTGAGGGGATTTGCCAGCCATGAAGTTGCTCCCCAATTCTCTCGCTAAGTGAGAGGCAAGAAATGGTGGTTGCTGATGCTGAAAATTTGGGGTGTCCATAAATATCCTCAGTAATGTGGCACTCCATGTACCCCCCTGTAGTGCCCATCAGCCAATCAGAGAGCTCAAAGAATCTTGCCCATTTTCTAATGTAAAGATAGCAGCCATGTTTGTGATGGAAGATCAGCTCTGGTTGTAGCTGGGGACTCATGGGAGATAGTTCTAGGTTGTTGGAGGACTGATTTGCTCATTGTGTGATGTGGTTTAGAACCAGGATGACTGTTTGTTTATAGAGATTTATTGTACGGTTAGCTGATGTCTCTTGGCTAATAAGATTTCAACATTTTGTTCTTGCCATTTTATAATAGTATCTAATACTGTTGCGGATGCGATCTTACTGTTTTTCTTTTTCTGCAGCTAAAGTGTTAAGTCCAACTGGAATTTTTTGCCACTATCTGTGACTTACTTTTCTATTCCTGTTTCATGTGGTATTATGTTGGAAGTGCTACTCCCCTTGTAAGGCAGGGTACTTGATCACTTAAATTGTTTGGTTCATATATGACTACAAATCTACTCTACAGTAAGCTGTATTTTTTTTTTACTATTGTATATGTTATGTTATTTTTGCCTATGCACCCACCAGAGATGCAGAGCAATATTTGCCCCAGCTTTCATTTTATAGCTACTTCTTCTCTTTCATTCCACTTTCTGTTTTATTTTTGTTAACTTCATTCCTCTCACTTAAAGCTGAGTATCTCTTAACCTTATTTCACTCCATTTATTAATCTATGTTTCTAGCAAAAACTGTGTGATGATACGGTTTAGGGCCAGCTTCATTTCTTCTCCTTTTTCTTTTCCAAACTTTTATTTTCTTTTTACCTTTCTACACAGACTACATTTCAAGTTTTTTTTAATTTTTATTTTGGTGTAATCTGTTTAATAACTCAAATGCTTTCTATCCACACCTCCCAAGCTTTTCAAATGGCACAGTTACTTATTGTTTTCCTTTTGATTTCTGTGCACTCACATCATATCCAGTCATTGGGGTGACTGCCTGGTAAACTTCCTACAAGTGAAACTTAGCATCCCTCCCCTGTACGGGCAGTCCCTCACCTTTTATCCCAAAACTGCATATCCCCTGATGTAAGATCATTGGAATGGCTTGTTTATTCATATGGGGCTTGGTGCAATGCATGTAAACCACTGGCCTGATGGTTTTGTGTAATAGTAGGTTCATGGTAGGGTCAGAATGGATGATTACATGGCTGCTGGGGCATAGGATCTTATGAGGAGTGGTTTTCCTTCTAAACATTGATTTTTTTTTGCCCGGAAAGACATTCTGAGCTGGTAACGGCTCATTTCCAGAAGCTTCATGGGCAGGGGAGGAGGGGGGACAGTACAAAACAGTAAATATCATAAAGTGCATACAAAAAATAAACAAAATGAAGAACAGCAACACATCTCTTAGTTGTTTTGTATATTTATCTGACCTGTTAATTAACTGTTGGTTATGATATGTATTTTGCCCTGATGAATAGTGTACTGCAGTATTTCTGATTTATGCATTTATCTTCTAGTGAAGACAATGGAGTTGTCTGCCTTTTCACAGGATTCTAGTTCATTGATTGAAAAAAAATCTTTTGTCTGTTTTTTTTTTTTGTATCAGGCATTTCACTTTCACACAGCATTATATAGTTATAGCATTTCCTGCTGAGTGGCAAATTTTGTTATAATTCATTAGGTTCCTTGTTTTGGTTGTGCTATTTCCATCCCTGATCCTTTATTTTTTTTGTAGTTTCTATCGCAGTCATATTTTCCTTTCACAGCCTCCAGTCTTAATTAGCCCCAATGCATGGTGTCATTTTGCTACATACTTGCTTCTCCCCCTTTCTCATTTTTATGTTGTCTTGCTTACACGTGCAAGCAACTTCTTATGGTAATAGCAAATTTCAGAGGTGTGTCAGTGTTGTGGCCAATGTAGCGGATGCTTTAGTGGGTGCGTCCCTCAGCTGCCAATCAGTGAGCATGCTGGTGATGACAGGAAACTTCAAAGAGAGCCAAAAAGTTGAAAGAAATGTGCCACTGCAATCATGAGCAGTTCTGCCATTGCAGCGGCACCTACACCACCCCACAACCTACTTGGCTCCTGCAGCTGAGCACTCTGTTCCTGGGCCTTGCTCCAGGAGCAAGCTGTCAGCTCCTGCCGCTGAGCACTCGGTGCCGGACTTTGCTTCAGGAGTAAGGTGTTTGTTTAGTGTGTCTTTCCTGGTGAAACATTTCAATAAATATGGCAGCTCCTGCTGCCCATCACACACTCCCCAGAAAGCTGACATCTGGGTGCCAAATCCCCATGTCAGCATGTATCCCCCATTAATGTGCCACACTGGGAGCTCACCCCAGTGTGCGGAAATCATGGTTTAATATTTCTGACACTGGGATGCCCACTCCCGGTGTCTTATGTGCCCCCCCCAGACCAAACCCGTCTGTGTTATTTGCAGACATAGGAGTGCCCAGTCCTCATGTCAGGTTGCATTACCCCCCCCACACTGTTGTGGCACACTAGGAGCCCACCCCAGTGTGCCTAAATGCCATGCCCCCCAGCCCAAACTAATCTGTGTTATTTGCAAACATCAGGGTGCCCAATCCCCATGTCAGTATGCACTCCCCCCTCACTGTTGTGGCACACTGGGAGCCCACTCCAGTGTACCTAAATGCCTTTAATTTTTTTCCCTGTAAAATAAAGAAAACTGTCCCCAAAGGTTTTTTTTTTTTCTCTGTAAGCAGAAAACGGTCCATCACTGTGTCCCTCATCCCCCTCCCCCATCCCAACCCTCCCACTGAGCACCCACCTTCCCGCACACCCTCACCTCATACTTACCTCCAGAGGTTGGGAGCAGCAATCTTCTGTGGACCAGGATGCATCTGCAATCTTCAAAGCCGAACTGTGAAGTGAGAAGTCTGGTAAGCACTGTATAATGGGAATCAATGGGGTGGTTCAACTTAGGTTGATATTGTGGCCATTTTTAGGAATTTTAGCCCCAGATTTTCAACATGGAGTTCTTGGGACCCCGCCTCATGAACATATCACTGTCATTTCATTTCTCGCTCCCAAAAGGTTATTTCGCTATCACTGCACAGAATGACCTTTTGGGACTGATTAACAAAACAGTACCACTGTTCATGAGGTGGGGTCCCAAAAAGCTCATGTTGAAAATTTGGGGGAAAAATTCCAAAAATGATTGTGTTATGGGTGTGCATGCTCTTAATTTTGCCAATTTTTCATATTTTCACCCCAGATTTTCAGCATTGCCATTTTTTCACACCTCCTCATGGATGGTACAGCTGTCATTTTTTACATCCTGCCAAAAATGTGCTTCCGCACCTGTGGTGTTGAATGGCACAGTTGCTGTGTGAAATCACCTTTCAGGATTGAGTAACGAAATTATAGTGCCACTATCCATGATGTGGGGTCCCAAAAAGCCCATGTTGAAAATCTCGAGTGAAAATGCCAACAAACGTCCAGGGCATTAGGGTTTCCAACCATAACGTCCCGCCCTGTAGAGACTGACAGGTGTCGGGGTGTGACTTGGGTTCTTCTGCCATAATACTCAAGGCATTCCACCCCCACCCTGCAGACATTAACAGGCATCGAGGTGTGCCTTAGGGTCTTCGGCCCTAACATTCATCCCATTCTCCTATACTGCACCCATCTCAGCTTATTTCCTTATGGAATGAGGTGAGCGTAATGGCCAAAGACCCCAAAGCACACCATGACACCTGTCAGTGTCTGCAGGGTGGGGTAAGGTGGAATGGCATAAGCGTTTTGGCCGATGGCCCAAAGGCACACCCCCAACTCCTTTCAGTCTCTGCAAGGTGAGGGTGGGGGTGGTGTTGCTTCAGTACTTCACTGCCATTCCTATTATGCCTATCTCTAACTCCTGCACTACCAATGCCAGCAAGTCAACATTTGCCATTTATTTATTTATTTAATACTTTTACCAGGAAGGCATACTGAGTGAACTACCGCTTGATTCCAGATGCAGCCTGGGGGGGGAGCAAGGGAGTCTAACACAGAATAAAATACAACAATAATGTCAAAATACAGCACTTTTTGTACAAATAATACAGCAGGAGCATCTACCACAATGACAATTAGATTTTTGTGAGATGCAGCCAGGAATGAGAGCAAGGTATACAGCACGGAATATAAAACATCAGCATGTGACACAGCAGTAGTGCATAGTACAGCACTTAATACTGAAATACAGCATGATATAATATCATAAATAGCCTACTACAAGGATTCTGGACTTCGGGGATTCAGCCAGGTGAAGTGAATACATCCAGTTCAATATTGCTGGTGCAGAGTAGCACGCCGACCATGGGGCTGCTTTCCCTGACTAGTCTGGATGTGAAACTCCAAATCTAGGTGCATGCACAGGAGGTGCAGAAATAGGCATTGAGGAGGGAGTTGAGTTGGTGGACTGAGTTGGTTTGCCGAATGATCAGTGGGAGAGAATGCCACAGTCTGGGCATGTGGTATGAGAATGCTGCCTGAGCCGCAGATTGCCATGCATGGGACATTCAAAGACTGGGTGTCGATGTTTCGGAGGGAGTGTGAAGGTGGGGGAGGTGGGGACAGGACACCAGAGAGGTATGGGGCCAGGTACTGGGTCCAGAATTTGGCCATGAGTCCGGTGTAGTGGGACAGCTGCCTGTCCAGCAGTGAAGGGAGGTGCTAGGCCTGATATACAGTGCAGTAGTATGTGGTAGGAGGACAGTCAAGGATGAAACGACAGAAGGAGTGGAAAAGGGTGTCCAGTCTGGTTAGGATAGTCCTTGATACAGCACTATAGACCACATCTCCATAGTCAAAGATTGGGAGGATCATTTTCTATGCAATCTCCCATCATGTCGAAAGGGGTATGCAACCACGGCTCCAGTACAGGGCCCCTAAGCTTCTTGTGGAGTGCCTCAATGTGTACAGAAAAGTTGAGGTGTTGGTCAAGCAAACACTGAGGTATCTAAAGGAGGAGCAAGCCTCCAGCTTCTTTCCATCTAGGGCATGTAAGATGGGTAGGGAGGGGAGCCAAGATAGTCTCTGCCTTGTGTCAAAGGTCAAGGAGACTGTTTTCTTGGTATTCAGGAATAGCTGATTTGATCAAAACCGGAGCTGAACTTCACTGAAGTCATGCTGTAGTCTGGATGCCACATCAGAAGTAGAGGGGCTGGATGTACACAGGACTGCATACATGTGAATGGATGTGTGTGGGCAAGCAGAGGGCAGGTCGTTAAGGAAAATGGAGAACAGTAGTAGCCCAGGAATGAGCCTTGGGGTACCCCAGTTGAGATGAGGGGGAGAGATGGAGTTGCCAATCCAGATGGGTTGGGTCTGGTCCACCAGGTAGGAGTGTAACCAATTGGTTGCTTTGATGGAGAGCCCAGCCAGGGAAAGTTTGACGAGGAGGAGAGGGTGTGAAACAGTGTTGAAGGCCTTAGCGAGGTCAACAAAGATGGCTGAGGTGATGTGGGTGTGATCCAAACCAGTGAGGATGGCATCGGTGAGCCTTAGGAAGGAAGTGGTGGTGGAATGGAACTTCCTAAACCCAGACTGGTATGGAGCAAAAAAGGAGGTAGATTCAAAAAAAGAGGAGAGCTTGGAGAGGACTAGGCATTCCTGGAGTTTTTCTAGAATGGGGAGGAGGGAAATATGGTGGTAGTTACTTGAGGAGGAGGGGTCTCTTCCCTTTAGGAGAAGGATGACAGTAGCGTGCTTCCGATCAGTTGAGATAGAAGCTAGAGAGAAAGACAGACTGAAGAGAGAGACCAGGGGAGAGGCAATGGCAGGGTCTGACAGGATGAGCATTTTTGCGTCCAACCCTGTGGGGCATTTGCCTTTGGATGGGTTTAGTCTTAGCAGGGCATTGTAAACATCAGCTGGGGTGATGAGATGGAAGGAGAAATCAGGATGGATGGTCTGAGCAGAATGTGGTGAGGTGGATTGAGTTGGTGTGGAAGGAGGAAGAGAGGACAGCAGGGATGCAGTACGGTTTGGGAAGAAGGAGTTAAACTCAGTTGCCACTACCATCAGGTCTGCTACTGTGGAGTTGCCTGCATTTAGGACAGGGGTTGGGGGTTGGGATGGTGGCAAGAAGAGAGATTGAACCACTTTCCAGAATTTAGTAGGGTGATTTATATTGGAGAGGAAAGTGGATCAGAAGTAAATAGCTTTTGCCTTGCAGATTTGCTTACTGCATGCGTTTCATAGAGGGTGGTATTTCTGGTAGGCTGAGTATGAGCTGGTTGCTTTATGGTCCTTTCAAGCCTTGTCCCTGGCTCCGAGACTGGCCATGACATCAATGGTGATCCATGGCAGGTGGGCCCCTCATGGCTGGGTATGTCTGAGAGGGGCACAGGTGTCCCAGACCGAGAGGAACTTTGTCTTGAAATAGCTCAGAGCAGAGTCGATGGTGGAGGTGTAAGAGATGAAAGCCCAGTCAGTATTAGTCAGGCCATTTAGGAGGGATGCAAGGTCCAGAGATTTGTAGGATCGAACCAGCAGGGTTTTGAGCGGGGGAGGCCGTTGGCTTGTAGACTTTTCTAATTAAGTAGATCAGATGATGATCACTTAGGGAGTCAGGTAGGAGACCTGCTGAGATTATCCAATGAGGGTGGGAGGTGAGGGACCAATCTAGTAGAGAGTAGTTCTGTGTTTTGTGGTTTAGGCAAGTGGGTTCTGTGATCAACTAAGACAGGTTTTGCGTGGCCACATCATTTCACATTTTTGAACAGGAGGGAGTGAGCCAGTTCACAAGATGTGGCATTCCCCATCCATTGCATGGGATTTGAGGGCAGTTAGGTGTTCCTTGATAACTGATATGGGGTTATCGGGGGGAGATAGGAGCCAGCTATGTAGATGGGGATAATGTGAGGGAGGGAGATTTTTACCATCAAGGAGTCCATGGTTTGTGGGGATTGGAGTGATAGCTGCATGGCGGTAGATTGAAGGGTGGAATTTATATACATGGTTATGCCACTGCCCCTTTTGCCACCATGTCGGTCGTGCCGGATTACCGTGTGACCAGGGATTGAGATGCATGCATCCTTGGTGTGAGGTTTTAACCATGTATCGGTTATGATAAGAACATCTGGTTTTAAGGATAGTACTACAAGTTGGAGCAAAGCGATTTTTGGGAGGAGGCTACAGATGTTCAAATGTGCCATCCGTAGGCCTCGGGGGAGTTGTAAGTGAGAGGAATGAACAAATGCTTGTTCTATATTGGTATCTAATACTGTTGCTGATGTGGTTGTACTGCTTTTTCTTTTTCTGCAGTTTAAGTGTTAACTCCAATTGGACTTTTTTTGCCACTAGCTGCAACTTAATTTTTCATTCCTGTTTCATGTGGTATTATGTTGGAAAGTGCTATTCTCTTTGAGGCACAGCACTTGATCACTTAACTTGTTTTGGCTCATTTATGACTGCAGATCTGCACCACAGTGAGCTGTATTTTATTTATTTTTATTTATTACCATATATGTTATGTTATTTTTGCCTGTGCACCCACCTGAGATGCAGAGCAATTGAATACATCACCTATTGCCGATGGAATAGCTCTGTATTTGCTCCACCCTTTCATTTTATAGTTACTTCTCTTCCATTCCACTTTGTTTTATTTTATTGACTTCATTCCTCTCCCTTTAGTTATGTGTTATGTGGAATAACACCCACTGTTATTGCTTTTTTGCAAAAATTGTCAACTGTGCAGACGCATTTGTAAAAAATGAATTATAATAGTGAGACTTTTTGAAATGTTATTTGACTTACCATACTCATGACTATCTACCCACTTATTCAGTCTCCTACTTGTTTCTGTCCTTGTACTAACTAATTCCTGTTGCTTCATATCAAGGGGTTGTTAGTTTTCATATTGTGTGTGCCTGGGGTGGAGAAGCAATAAAAGATAAGCTATGCAATGCCCTCAATAGCACACCTACCCCAGTTTCCTTTTACCTAACACCCATTTCTAAGGCCTTGTACAGTAAGATCTTCCTTCAGGAGAACAACTTGTAATGAAACATGTAAGATTTACATTGACATTTGGGTATATGCACTTTAATATAATACTAATTATGTGTGTGCATGTGTGTGTACTGTATAACAATCTCTAAAAAAATCAATTAAACACATGTCTCAACATTGTGTTTATCTTCCACCTTGCTACAACATATAGTTGCTTCAGCAGTGTTAGCAGTTAATGCACAGTACCTTCACGTATATGATGGCCTAGTTCTGTTGAGTTGATTGCTATAACAGTGCATAGCATAAAATGTAAAACACATAGGTAACTGTAATACAGATGGCGGCATTATTTTTTTATCTGCCCTTTCTCAATCTATCGTACTTTGATTCAGTTAGTGTATGCAACAGCAATTCATGTACATGTTTAAGCCCATGAAACAACCTTATCTAGTTAAAGTATTTGCAGCTGTAGTGGCTCTGCCAGTGTTTGTGTCATGATGATGGTAGCTAAGCACTGTATCAAGATACAAAGGCTGAGAGTAGAATTAATGGTGCTACATCCCCTCAATTGTAACTTTGTAGGAGTACAAGGCAGGGGTGTCCCCTCTCTCCTCTCCTCTCCTCTCCTCTCCTCTTCACTATTTACTGTGAGCCACTGGAAAAATGACTAACACGGAATGATGTTATAAAGGGAAATTCTTTAGGTACTGGTGTACAGGAGGTGGCTTCACATGCTGATAATATTTTACTTTACCTCAAAGATCCAGGTAAGCCTGTAAAAGAGTTTATGAGTGGTATTGCATTACTGGTATACTATAATGGTAAATTAGAAGGATATGTGTTAAATATTTTCAAAACTGAGGTGATGTCTTGCAATCATAAAATGTAACCTGCTGTTATAGCTCAGTACAACTTGAAATAGGGAGTAAAAAAACCTGCTGTATTTCGAGGAGGTATTCAGCTCAGACAACATAAAGTTCTTTGACCTTAAATTAAATCCCCTTGTTCCAAAAAGTACAAGAGGATTTTAAGAGGTGGACTTACTTCTCCTCTCCCATTATTCCAGAATGGAGACCTTGAAAATTAATATACTGCTCAGGTTCAAGGGGTAACAACAGTAATTATGTTACAGTGGCCTATACAATGTAAGTAGACTGCTTAGTACAGAGGGTTGAGTGCCTATGCAATGTATACTTTGGCTGTTCCTCTTCCCGTCCCAAGAGGGAACTTGCACCCTTTCCAGCTTGGTCATGCCGTATGACAAAGGAACCTTTTTGAGGAGGGTTCCACCCCTAGAAGTCACAGGGGCAATTTCCCCTTAAACTAATGGTTTCTTAGGAAAGTAAAGTAATAAACCTCAAAAAAGACAAAACTGAAGTCCTAGGGGAGCACTGACAAATTTGCTAGATGCTTTCCCATAAGAAAAGAGGAAACCAGAGAACTATCATCGTGCTAGGAGATGTCAACTCAAATTGGTCGGGGACTGAAATCTCTAAATTTGTTAGTAATCTGGCATGAACAAATTTGCAGCAGCTAATCAGTCTACCTACTAGGCTAAACCTAAAAAAAAGTGACACACAGTACTCGATAGGATACTGACAAATAGGCTAACCATGTCCTAAAATATGGGTTGATCGCTGATTCTTTCAGTGATCATCATCCCGTATTTTGTCTTTGGATGCATTCTAATAGACAAGAAGTTAAACCAAAAATTGTAGAATTCAGAAATGTTTATGGCTTTGATGTTTTGAAATTTGGGACAACTTGGAAAACATTGAGTAGTCTTATTTGGAGATAATACCGGACATGAACCGTGCATTAGATTTTTTTATTAGAGAATTTACAAGAGTGCTGGATTTATATGCTCCATTTATAAAAAGACAAATTAGAGGCACAGAGTCTAAATGGTTAACCCCTTTCTCTGTTTAAATTGATTAAAGAGAGTAATAAGGTGTGGAAACAATATAAGAAAAATGAAACAGCTATAAATATGCAAAATTATAGATGTTTGAGAAATACTTGCAAAGTTAAAATTAAAAGGACTATGGTTGAATACTTGAGACAACAACAAATAGAGGGGTTAACAAACAGTAAAACGTTTTGGAAAATAATTAATGGCTTGACTAATCCCAGGGTCAACCTGGAAACAACAATGATAAAAGGAAATCATAAGCTAACTGATCCCTTACTAATAGTTAATTAATTTAAAAGAACATTTACTGATTTGGAAGTCTACAAGAATTACCCCAGAGTGAATCAGCCTGAAATAGGACGAAGAAAGCCTCTGGGTAGACTTACATTTTATCTTAAGGTTGTAACCAGTTTGGAAGTGCACAAACTTTTGAAACAACTGAAAATTGATAAATGTAATGGATTTGATGGATTGACACCAAAGTTACTAAGATTAGCATCAGCCAAAATAGCATATCCAATTAGTCTGATTTTTAAATCTGTCTTTCTGTCTGGGTGAAGTATCTGATCTATAGAAGCATTCATTTATAATACCAATACATAAGGCAAGGTCTACTGGTGAGTTTACTAACCATAGGCCAATTTCTATATTGTCAGTCTTATCAAAAATTTGGGAAAAAATAGTGTACAGTCAGTTGATTACTTATGTGGAAACTCACAGTTTATTATCAGAGTCAACATGAATTCAAAAAGGGACATGGGAGAGAGACTGCCTTGGTCAAGTTCACGAGTGCAGCCCGCAAGAGCATGGAAAATGCATACTTGACTGGGGCCGCGTCTTTAGACTTGACCAAGGCATTCGACTTGGTGGATCATGCCTTGTTAATAGCTAAAGTGGAGCATGTTGGGGTAGGAGTATCTGCACTGGGATGGTTTGCTATCTGTCGGAAAGATTTCAAATGGTAAAATATGGGAAGAGGGGTTCTGAGAAGGCATTAGTTAGATGTGGAATCCCGCAGGGCTCCATATTAAGACCCATTTTGTTTTCAATATTTTTTGATTCTGTCACAACAGTCATTAAGGGTGTGCACCTTATATTGTACGCCGATGATGCTGTTGTGTACTATCAAGGGGCATCACTACCTGAATTGAATATTATGCTGACAAGGGAACTACATTTTATGCAAGAATGGTTTAGGAATAATAAATTGGTGTTAAATAAACAAAAAAAAATAATGTTATTTGGAACACCAGCTAGGCTGAAAGAAAATGGTAGCTACCTACAAGTTAGGTCATTAGATGGCACTAATTATGAGAATGTAGATAACATTAAATATTTGGGAGTATCATTAGATCCTAGTATAAATTATGTCTCCCCTGTACAGAAAATAATGGAGAAAAATTCATGCAAAGATTGCATTATTATACAGGCTCCATAGTTTTTTAACTGATGAAACAAGCTTAGCAGTAGCAAACCAAGGACTGTTACCTATATTAAATGATGCTTCTATAGTAGACACTCCCAAATATTTAATGTTATCTACATTCTCATAATTAGTGCCATCTAATGACCTAACTTGTAGGTAACTACCATTTTCTTTCAACCTGACCAGTGTTCCAGTAGACTGCTGATTCCAGGACCCCCACACACTAGACAGAGATGCTCCAGGAGTGGAAGGGACTAGCAGGCTGTTAAAGTAGTCTGCTGGTTCCAAGACCCCCCATACACCACACAGAGACACTTCAGGAGCAGATGGGACTAACAGGCTGTTAAAGTAGGCCACTGACTCTAGCACCCCCCCCACACACACACACACACACGCTGCACAGAGACACTCCAGGAACAGATGGGACTAGCAGGCTGTTAAAGTAGGCTGCTGATTCCAAGATCCCCCACACACTGTACAGAGACACTCCAGGAGCAGATGGGACTAGCAGGCTGTTAAAGTAAGCCACTGATTTCAGGACTCCCCACACTCTGGACAGAGACACTCCTGGAGTGGATGGGACTAGCAGGCTGTTAAAGTAGGCCACTGATTTCAGGACTCCCCACACACACTGCACAGAGATGCTCCAGGAGCAGATGGTGCTAGAAAGCTGTTAAAGACAGCTACATCCTTGCCTGCACAGCTACCTCGGGAGGGTGAAAATATTCATCGGAGGACACCAGGTGATAGTTTTTGCAGGCTCAGTTGGAATATTTGCAGGAGTGGTTAAGCCGCAATTTCCCATGGGGTGCTTTAAGGCCCCCTCAAACTGCTGTATCCGCCTGGGTCTGGGACTGTGCAGTGTCTGGTGTGGGGATGCCGACCACTAAAGCAGGGGTTTGCTTTCAGTGATCATTAGTGCTAACAATTTGTATTTTTTCTGGTAGCTGTACTTACTTTGCTATGCACTTTTACTCTGTTGGATTTGCTGTTTTGTTTTCTTAGCATTGGACTGAGTGAGGCCTAAAGTCATGCCATCTCCCTCAAGCTGTAGAGTCGCGCATGCGCACTTGGGCCAGGCAGGGCTTCCATTGTCTCAACCAGCACGCAGTCCCCTATGCTAATTACCTCCCTCTCTTTCCCTTGCAGTAGGCTGCTGATTCCAGGGCCCCCCACACACCGTACAGAGACGATCTGGGAGTGGATGGGACTAGCAGGCTGTTAAAGGTAACTACATCCCTGTCTGCACAGCTACCTTGAAAGGGTGTTTACCTATTGACACTTTGCAATGACTCCCCACCCGCCTCAGCCACCCTCCCACCCAAGGCCGGCCCTCTTTTTTATTGTCTCATATGGTCACTTGACTTGTTACTAAGTGCCCATTTTCACATTTGCAGATTATCTCCTCAAACCACCAGATGTCAGTATTGAGCTTCTCTAACACTAAACACTTTAGTGTCCCCTCTCTTACCCCACTCGCCTCAAGCCTCCTGTATCGCCCCTCCATTTTCTATACCTTATCCCTTTTGTCCTTTTTTTTTTTTAGTTGTTTAACCAGGTATAGCACACTAAGCTGGAAGCTTTTTTACAGGAGCGACCTGGGAGCACAAGGAGGTTAAGTGACTTGCTCAGGGTCACACAGTATTCACTGCCTCCCTGCACTCCCCCTCACCCAGTTTTGAACCTCGGACCCCTTACACCCTAGGCAGCGATACTTCAGCTGTCTCATCTGGTCGGGGTACTTAATTGAAGGAACTTAACTCACCTTAAGTCCCACGTCAAGGCCAAGGTCCATTCCCACACTTACCCTCTACACTCTGAATTCACTGCATGTGACTCCTTTGTGACAGATAATGTATTAATCTTCCCCCCCTTGTAATATTCACATTTACTATCCCCATTACCCCTTCCTCTCTTCCCAACCCTCCATCTGATGCCCCTGATGGCTCCCCATACTGCCCCACTAGTTGGGGAACTACCTCCTGTGACCCACCCACTCAGCAACACATGCCCTATGATCACTTCCCCCACTCCCCAGTGTGATGCTCCCACCCAGTTTATCCCCTAGCTGTGCTTATTTGCACCCTACCTATACCCATGACCACCCAAATTCCTCTCAGTCGGTCCGGGAGCCCAGCTGTTAAAACCAAACTCCTAAGACTTGTTCTTCTCCATCACTTACTTATACTCCTTCTCCTACTGGGCAACATACACTCCAACCCAGGCCCACCCCCAACCCCATTTCTCCTCGTGGGCTACCTCATGGGCTCCTTGTAACCACTGTTAATATCTGCAGCTTGCAAAAAAAGCGTGCCATCTCCAAGGCTGGATGAAACATGTGTCCCCTGACATCCTTGCAGTAACTGAGACATGGCTCTATGCTGAGACCCCCGACTTGGCCATCTACATACCTGGGTACTCCATCCTCAGATCAGATCAGCAATCGAAGAGAGATGGGGGCTGCACTCTCTACTATCATAACTCCCTGCAAGTATCCGCATACACAACCACCACCCCTCACACGGAGCCCAGCTGCTCACAGTCAAGCTGCAGTCAGACTCATCAGGTAAGGCGCTTCACATAGCGACAGTGTATAACCTCCACCCGGAACCAGAAACTAGCTTTTAACTCTGTCCTAAACTGTCTATCCCAACTGCCAAAATTCAGTGAAATCATTGTGTTGTGTGACTTCAGTGTCAACTGGCTGGCCTCTTCCTCAGCCCCCATAAGTACAATGTTGCAGCCCTGGACCTAACCCAAGTTGTCCAGGCTGGAATTGTTGCTTGCATAAGATCTCAAATTAAGGCCAGGCCTCAACCCATCTTTATAACAAAAAGATCCTTTTGCAAATTCAGTGCAGTAAACTTCCTATCTGACCTGAGCATGATCAGATGGCAAGATCTTTACCTAGCCAAAGATGTCAATAAGGCAGCTTGCATCCTTAATGACAAACTCACTACAATAATAAATAAGCATGCCCCTTTCATCAAAGTAAGGGTACGGAACAATTCCAACCCCTGGTTCACCTCGGATCTCAAGGTAGCCCTTATAGCTCGAGATAAGCTCTGGGCTAAAGCTAGACATTCCAAAGAATCTTCGGATTGGCAGGCCTTTAGAACAGCCAGGAATAACTGTGTGAAAAACTCGCCTGCTAAAGCTAACTATTATATTTCTACCCTCGAACAAGCTAAAGGTAACCCTCATAAAATATGGAAGACTATCAAAGCTATAGAAGGATGGCCCATGGCCCCTCTGTCCCAACAAAGATAGTTGCAGTGGCAAGATTGTGGAAAACAAGTCCCTAATCCTGGAGGAACTTAACTCCCACTTTGCCACAGCTGGATTAGCTTTGACTCGCCACCTTATGCTGGTGCTGCGGTGAGCCAGCATACCCTCCCGCCACATCTAGTCCTGCACCCAGCCCCTTCCAACTGCATGAGATAACTTATAAAGTAGAAGATTCTCTTCTAACTTAGACACCAAAAAGCTTGAGGGACGATGGCTTGAACCCTTTTTCCTAAGGTCAGGCTACGCCCATCTCACTGCCCCATTCCACATCTTCAATCTTTCCATTACATCTGCTACTGTGCCGTCCTGCTGGAAATCAGCACATATCCTCCTCTATTTAAATCTGGTGACCCATGCGATGTAAACAACTATAGGCCTATCTCCATATTGCCTATCCTTTCTAAAGTTCTCGAAAAACTGATCCATATTCAGTTAAAATCTCACTTGAAACCTTCTCTCATTAACCCAGCTCAATCTGGCTTCCGGGCTAATCATGGCACAATCACTGTACTAGCAAAAGTAACCAATGATTGGATCTCTGCTATAGATGCTAAGAAGGTAACTGGTGCAGTCTTTTTGGACCTCAGAAAAGCTTTTGATACTGTTGATCACAAACTATTAGTCAATTGCCTTGCAAAGTTGGGTGCCACATACCATACCACCCAGTGGTTCTCTAGCTACCTAACTGGAAGATTCCAAAAAGTAAAGGTGAAGGCTTTTTTTCTGCTGCCTTGCCAGTTGCAAGAGGAGTCCCCCAAGGATCCATCTTAGGCCCTATCTTGTTTTCTCTGTACATTAATGACTTAGATGCTAACATATCTCACGTCCAATCTGCACTTTTGCAGATGATACTGTGTTGTATACTTCTGGCTCATCATTATCTGAAGTCAAGGAGTGTTTCAAGCGGACTTCTCACAACTTGAGCACAATCTAATAAAGGCAAAGCTTCTGCTCAATGCTAAGAAGACTAAAGCGATGATATTTTCCCGCAGTGCTGTCACAGGTCCCCCCAATACCCTTGCCCAAGACTTCATTGTCACCACGCTAAACGAGCCTCTGGAAGTTGTAACCAAATTTAAATATCTAGGTATCTGGATCGACAGTAAATTATCTTTCAGTGACCACGTCGAAGATGTCTCTAGAAGGTTAAAAGCAAGGTTAGGTTTCTTCTACAGAAATAGGCCCCTTTTCCCCCTTGAAACTCGAAACAAGCTTGTACAGGCCACTTTTCTCCCTACTCGACTATGGCGATGTAATCTATTCCTCCACACTCTTGCAAATCTAAGTAAACTGGACATCCTTTATCACCGTAACATGGTTCATTACGAACTCCCCTTACTGCTCGCACCACTGTGACTCATGTGCAGCTGTTGGTTGGACATCCTTACTACTACTAGACACCTGCTCTATGCTGGGCGATGGACTCTTAAACTGCTCCTGCAGAAATTGCCAAGCTATCTCTCTTCCCTTATTAGTATCTCACATAGTGCATACTGTTAAGAAAATCTGACTTTATTATGCTTGACATACCAAGGATGCGGACTTCCTTTGGTAAACGTAGTATTGCATATGCCCTTCCTCCATTTGGAACCAATTACAAACCGTATCTGAAACTAACTAGCACAGTTTCAATAAACTTCACAAATCGCTAAGTTCAGCCAAAATAAAAGATACCTGTAACTGTCATTAAGTCTCTTCCTTCCCCATGTGTGCCATATTTATCCACTGGTAAGGTATAATTGATTTGTCATATTAACTGCTTTCCTTCCCTTCTACTCCTGGCTTTATCTATGCTTACGCCCACTGCTACTCTATCAAATCACTCCTCCCCCATATCAGTTGTAGACTGTTGTTTGTTCTAGCTGCCAAATACTGTATATGTATTGCACACACCAGTCATCATGTTTCATTTATCAGTATGCAACCTGTAAGTCGCTTCTGTCTCACATCAATGTTTACCACCTGCGGTCACCCTATGTGGTACCCTTGTATGTATATCCAGCCTGTATCATGTAACGTGCATTTCATGTATATGCTGTTATTACCTATCTGTGTTTGTACTTTAAGTGTTTATGTCACAGGACCTCCTTGTGAATGAGCTTGCTCAATGGAGTTTTCCTGCAATAAACTTGAACTTGAACTTGAACTTGTCCTATCCCCCCACTGTTATGTTCTAACATTTATTCTGGTCTTGTCAACAAACTCACACCGCACAGGAGTAGAGCAGCTTTCATTTTTATTCAGGAGCCTCTCTGGTCTCAGCAACGACACTCTCTCTCTGCTCTCTTTCTAGCTTACACATTTCGGAATGCTGCCCTCAAGTGGCAGAAGTAACGCAATGCATTACCATTTCACATACATAACATTTCCTCTCCACTAAATTATATGGTTACCAAATGAACAAGTATTAGCATTATTCGCTATTATTAAGATGGTTCATTCTATACTAGAGGTAGGGGGTAGACTGCCCCAGGCCTCAAACCAGTCAAGGGGATTATTCTGCCCCAATAATCTGATCTGGCTCTCTAACTACACAAAAACATTTATTTCTTTTAAATGTCTCACAGGTTCAAACGATCTGGAGGTTTTATAATTCGGGATGGATAACGTTTCTCGTGAGCAACCCTTGGCATGGCTGCCTCTGTCTGGTACCTCCTCCGATCCTCGGTTGGTGGTTGTACAGCCTCACCCTTGCTCTTCTCCACCTCCTCCTTAGCATCTTCAGAAGGTGTTGGGACTTCCGTAGTGGGGCTTCTGTAAGCTACGGCAGATGGAATCCATATATCCCGTGGGTTTTCTTCCCTGGAGGTGTCCCCATCTGTGCACTGCTGAAGATCTAGGAGCTGTTCAGCATGCCATTTCCATTTTCCTCCAGATTCAACATCAACTGTATAAGACACTGGACCCGTCTGGGATGTCACCACACCAGAGGTCCACTTCTCCCCCTTCCGGTAATCTCGAACAAGCACCTCTTGACCAACAATGAACTGCCTGTCCTTTGAACAAGCTTGCCGGTGCAGTATTTGAGATTCTTGGTTCTTCAAAACCTCTGATGCCACATCTGGCTTAAGCAAATCAAGACGGGAGTGAAGCTTATGCTGAAAAAACAACATTGCTGGAGATTCGTTTGTTGTAGCATGGGGTGTATTTCGGTATGCCAGCAGGAAGTTATCCAACTTGTGTTGTAAGGTCAAAGACCCGCCCCCCGATTTCAGAGCATTCTTCATGGTTTGCACAAAACGCTCCACTAGACCATTAGTCGAGGGGTGATATGGGGCACTATGAATATGCCTCACACCATTGGACTTCAAAAATGCTGCAAAGTCACTAGAAATAAATTGTGGTCCATTGTCACTGACCAGCTGTTCAGGAATCCTGTAATGACTAAATAGTCCTCGCAGCACTTGAATGGTATTACTGGTAGTAGTGGTGTCCATGACTTGAATTTCAGGCCACTTTGAGTGGGCATCTACAACAATTAAGTACATGTGTCCCTCCCATGGCCCCGCAAAATCTACATGAATGCGCTGCCACGGTGCACCTGGCCACATCCAGGGATGTAGAGGTGAGGAACACTGCATTTTCTGAACATGCTGACAGGTAGTGCATGTTTTTGCTTGTTGCTCAATTTGCAAATCAATCCCTGGCCACCAAATATAGCTTCTAGCTAAAGCCTTCATTCTCACTACGCCTGGGTGTCCCACATGAAGCTCATCCAGAACACAAATACGTAGTTTTGAAGGGACAATTACCTGGACACCCCACATCAAGCAACCTTGCTGTACTGAAAGCTCATTATGTCTGACGTAGAATGGTGATAACTCACCGTGAATGTCCTGGTTCACAGTAAAATTCCCTTTTGTTACTAAGTCCAAGACTCGAGACAACACAGGGTCAACTTTTGTCTCCTTTTTAATTTCAAAACTTGTGGTGGGTAGTTTCTCAAGCTGACTGATGTAGAAGACATCGACAGTGTCCACTTTGTCACTGTGGGCTACCTGCAGAGGCAATCTTGAGAGCCCATCAGCATTGCCATGAAGAGCCGCCTTCTTGTATTCAATGCGGTAGTTGTGAGCTGATAATAAGAGAGCCCAACGTTGCATTCTGGCTGCTGCCATGGAAGGAATACGTTTGTGGGGGCTGAAAATGGTCGTGAGGGGATGGTGATCAGTGAGGAGAATGAATTCCCGACCATAGAGGTATTGGTGGAATTTGAGAACTCCGAACACTATTGCCAAAGCTTCTCTCTCAATTTGGGCATAGTTTTGTTCAGCTTGCTGAGAGTTCTGGATGCAAAGGCAATTGGCTTTTTCGTCCCCATTTGGTAGAACATGAGAAAGAACTGCTCCCACCCCATAAGGTGAGGCATCACATGCCAGTCTGATGCTCAGCTGTGGATTATAGTGAATGAGTACATCTTGAGAAACAAGCTGCTTTTTAGCCTTTTAAACGCTCTTGCAGTCCTTGTCCAACACCTGGACTTCCCCTGCACAGCAAGCCATTTAGTGGGTTGAGAATCGTAGCCAGATTGGGAATAAACCTGCCATAATAATTTAACAGGCCCAAGAACGACCGTAACTGGCTCACATTTTCTGGTGCTGGGGCGTCCACAATCGCTTTTTCTTTCTCAGGCGATTTGTGTAAGCCCACTGCATCTATGATATGGCCCAAGTACTCCAATGAAGTCTTGAAAAATTCACACTTCTCCTTCTGGGCACGCAAGCCAAAATCTTCCAATCACTGCAGAACTGCATCCAGGTTCTTCAGGTGCTCTGCATCATTCCTTCCGGTCACCAGTATATCATCCAGGTAACAGTGAACATTTGGAAGACCTCGTAAAACCTGGTCCATAGCTCGCTGAGATATGGCTGGAGCTGATGCAATGCCAAAAAGTAGGCGATTATAGCAGAAGAGACCCTTTTGGGTGGTTATTGTGAGATATTTCCTTGAGTTTTCATCTACTCTCATTTGTAGATAAGCATGTGACAGATCCAGCTTACTGAAGCGTTGGCCCTGTGCCAGCGATGCAAACAAGTCTTCGATGTGTGGAATCGGATACTGTTCCACACACAGAACTGGATTTATGGTTACTTTAAAGTCTCCACATATTCGCACGGACCTGTCTTTCTTTACCACTGGCACTACTGGCGTTGTCCAGTCACTACATTGTACAGGTGACAAGACTCCAGCTTCGGTTAGGCGAGTTAATTCCGCCTCCACTTTCGGTCTAAGTGCATAAGGTACTGGGCGAGGTTGACAAAACTTTGGCTTGTGCTGTGGCTTCAAAAACACTCTTGCCTCAATGCCCTTCATTGTGCCTAGCTCCCTTGAATAAAGGAGCATGTTTTGCAACACTGCTTCTAGAGTGTTGTGGTCACCGCACTAACAGTCCTTATCTCCTGCCAGTTGAGGCGTATTTTCTCAGCCATTCTGGCCTAAGAGTGAAGGTAGTTACCTTTAACCACGTACAGAGGCAGTAGTGCCATTTGCCCATTTATTTTCACCTGCACCTTGATGACGCCTTCAGGTGAAATTGCCTCGCCAGTATATGTCCTCAGTACAACGTCAGTCGTTTGCAGGGGTAGATGTCTCAACATAGCTTCATACTTGTCTGTAGAAATCAATGAGACTGCAGCCCCTGTGTCCAATTCCATTTTCAGTGGTTTCTTCAATTTCAGGTGTTACACAGATGGTTGCCGTTTCCCCTTTAAGAATCAGCACGTGCAATGCTAATTCAGTATCAGTGTCATCACTGCACGTTCCCTGTGTTTCCACACGATGTACTTCTCTCTCTCTCTCTACATTTCGCAAATTGCTTCCCTTTGCTTCCATTGATTTCCCCTCCTTTCTTTTTTCCTCTGCACACTCGCCCAATGTGGCCTTTCTTCCCACAGTTATGACATGTCTGTTCTTTAAACCAGCAGTCCTTATCACTGTGATTAGCCTTCCCACAGCGACCACATTTCTTAGGCTTCCTGGGAGAAGAGAAGGATAAAGCATTTACTTTCAGGGAATCACTTGGGTGCTGAGCCTCCCATGCAGCTGTTTCCATCGATACAGCGATCTCTATCGCTTTCTTGTAAGTCAGTCCCCGCCCGTTAAAGACGCCTGTGTCGCTTCACTTTTCAAACCGCACAAATCTGTCTCGAGGGCATCATCTAAATGGTGCCAAACTCGCAACGCCGGCTAATTTCTTTAGAACAGCCACATAATGCGAACAGACTCACCCTCTGCTTGATTTGCTTTGGAAAGTGAAATCTTTCAGCAATCACCAGAGGCTTAGGAGAGAAATGTGTCTGTAAGACCTCCACAATACTGGCAAAAGTTTTCTCCCTGGGATTTTCTGGCGTTATTAGACTTCTCAGCAAACTGTACGTTGTGCTGCCCATGACACTCAGTAACACAGTCACTTGTTTTTCATCACTTATATCATTTGCTGTGACAAAATGTCCAAATCTCTCAATATAAGTTGTCCATTGTTCCACATTTTCATCAAAGGCATCAATATGTCCTATAGTCGCGGCCATCTTTATGTGTCTCTCGGGAGTTCACTCATGGGTCCAAAAGTTACGTCTCAGGAAAACCCTCACAGCTGTAGTTCGTTCTGGTAAGATACCGGGAGAGTAATTAAACACTGCGTTGCCAATTATGTTATGTTCTAACATTTATTCTGGTCTTGTCAACAAACTCACACCGCACAGGAGTAGAGCAGCTTTCATTTTTCTTCAGGAGCCTCTCTGGTCTCAGCAACGACACTCTCTCTCTGCTCTCTTTTTAGCTTACACATTTTGGAATGCTGTCCTCAAAAGTGGCGGAAGTAACGCAATGCATTACCATTTCACATACATAACACCCACGAGGCTAAACCACAAAACTGGAATGTCAGCCTTACTTGACCTCATACTCACCAATAGACCCACTCAAATAGCTGATGTCTTTGTATTACCAGATGCCATGAGTGACCACTGCCCTGTACTCTGTCGGTGGTCGATAAAAAATCCCAAACTACCTCCCAAATACACTTTTCTATGCCACCTAAAAAACAGATCTCTAGCCGGCCCAGTGGTGCTGAGGACACCTTACTTTGCGCTATGTCTGTGACCCATGTTTGGGAAGAAGCATGGGCCATCAGGGGTTGGCAGCGGAGGAGAAGGATTGAGCATCCAATGGACTGCTCTCCTTCTCCAGGGAAGGGGGGTCACCAGTGGTTGGTGTTTGACTGGCCCCTAATGAAGGCTGGGGGACAGTGCACCAACACTGCAGAAAGGGGGAGAAGATGGAGCAGACACTTGTAGGAGTGTGTGCGTGCTCTCTCCACAGGTGTCATTGCATGCCTCACCTCCTAAGGAGAAAAATGGAAAAATGGGTGCCACGGTAAATGATGGAGGGTGCCTTGCAGGCTCCACTCCTGGCTAGCCACTGCACTGGTCATACTGGATCCGGTCTGTAGTGGGGGTTGGGGAACCCTGCTGGCCCCACTGGGGGGGAAAACCCTGGTGATATGGGTCAGAGCCAGAGAGTGGATGCCAGGGAATGGGCCTGGGGCTCCCTCTGGAGGTAGGGGCCATGGCACAGAGGAACATAAAGAAAAAAATAACAAAAAAAGGATCTCTCCCTCAGCTCAAAAAAGTTTTACTCAGTGACTGGTCTCTCATTAACACTGCACTGTACATAGACTGTGCTCTTGACCACTTAATCTCCATGTTCAGTGCAGCCTGTGACTGCTATGCCCCTGTCACCAAACAAGTAATCAAAGGCCATGACACCCCCTGGCTTTCCCAGACTCTGCTTGATTTCATGAAACAGTGGGATAATCAGTGACACAAAGTCAATGAATCCGGCAACCCCCATGACTTACAACTGCATAGGGAAGCCAAGAATAAGTGCACTAGGGAGCTTCATAAGGCTAAAGCTGCCCACTATCAGGATGCACTCTCCTCTACCTTGGGGTCAGGGCGCAAGTTCTGGAACAACATTAAAGAACTAAATGACAAGATCACCTCACCCCCTATGGTCCAATTGCTGGTAAATGGCTCCCTCTTCCAGGACCCTCTGACCATCTGATACCCTCAACTCCGCCTTCTCTGATCTAAGTGGAGTCTTTCCCACCAATTTCTTTGACCCAGCCCTGGAGCAGGCCTCAACCCCCACACCCGCTCTGCCTCCACCCCTGCATTCAGGCTTCACACTATCTCTCCATGTGAAGCGGGGCCCTACCTAACCAAAGTTCTTGGTAAATTGCACCATAGTAATGACTCCCATGACCTAAATTTAGTCCTCCTAACCCTTGATTTGGTCCTCATCCCCCAACTGCCATTCTAATTCAGTCCCTCTGCCTTGGCCAGTTTCTTGCCCACTGGAAATCTACTATCATCACCCCAATATTTAAAAGTGGGTATCACACTTCCTCAGGCAACTACCGGCCCATCTCAACCCCCCCCACCCATCTTGAAGGCGCTCAAAAAAATAGTGGCAGACCAACTCACTAACTATCTCACAAAATATTACTTACCCTGTCCTGAACAGCATGGTTTCAGGAAGGGGCCTAGCACCACCACTGCCCTTCTCAAATCCACTACATTCATCAGCAAAGCCCTTGATAGAGGACACCAAGTAGGATCTACATACATCGCCTTAACAAAGGCTTTTGATTCCATCAGTCACACCCTCCTTCTCCGATCCCTGCCCATAATGGGACTGTTCATAGAGGCCACCTCGTGGTTCAAAGACTACCTGAGCAGTAGGTCCCAAAGGGTCAAAATTAACTTCACACTGTCCACCAGTAAACCAGTTTTCTCAGGGGTTCCCCAGGGTTCAATCCTGGGCCCCCTCCTTTTCATCCTATTCCTAAGCACCCTTCCTGCAGCCTGCATGGGCCAGATTCTCCTCTCTGTGGACAATGCGGTCCTTTTCGCCAGCCACCCTGACCCCCACTCCCTCCAATCCTCCCTCCAGCAGTCCTTCTCTAAAGCTGAAACCTGGTTCTCTGAGCATAGACTTCTTCTAAACTATAAAAAACAAAGGCCATGCTCTTTGACCATTGCCAAAATCCCCTAAGGAACTTTCACCTCTGCATCCATATCTTCCAGAGCTCCCCTCTTCAATTAGTACCCACCTTCAAGTACCTGTGGGTCACAATAGACTCCTCCCTCACATACCATGAGCATATCAACCTGCTCAGCTCAGCCACTAAGAAATTACTAGGTCTCCTGTGCAGGCATAGGGGATGCCTGTACCCAGAGGCCCTGCAGCTTGCAGTGATCTCCTCTGTTATATCACTAATCGACTATGGGATAATCTTCCATGGCTCTGCTGATCCCACTGCCCTCCATCACATCAATGTTACCCTTAATAAAGCCTGCCAACTGGTCTTGGGTAGCAGAAGATTGACCCACACCTGTGAGCTCTACAGACGTACCAGCTGGCTGAACTTTGAAAGAAGGTTTGGATACCAAACCTGTCTCCTAGCCAGAAAGCTCTCCTTTGAACATTCCCCTCAGGGCCTCCAACACCTAGTACAACTCCACTCCCACCAAAGGGTCACAATGTGCTCGCTGTGCACTACCCTCTCAGTCCCCCACTGCAGGTCTGCTATGGGTCAATGCTCCTTTTACTATAGAGCACCCCTCTGGGTGAATAACCTACCCCTTGCTATCACATCTGAGCAGTGGCTAGGACCATACAAGTCCTCTCTCCGCATTGTACTTCTCTCCCAATCCACCTGTGACCGCACTAATTATGAATCACTGCACCTAGGCCCTTGGTGGCCACTTACATCAAGAAACCTCCCTCATTACTATGACTCTACAGACTATGAATGCTAACTAGTTGTCTATTATCATTGTAACTTATTATTGACTCAGGGTTTGTATTTCCACCCTCAGCTCTGTAGCCTGTTTCTGTTGCTTATCCTGTTATGCTGCTTGTTTGCTTTGTTTACTTTGTACGTAACACTGACGTGGAGCCTTTGCAAAAGAGTCCTTGACTCAAAGGTTGTAATTCCGATACTTCTCAATAAATAAATAAATAAAACAATGCTCCTGCAAGTACAACATGGCATACATTTGTGTTATTTCATAGAATAGGAATATTATCACTCCTTGCTTCAAATACCACACATCATTGTGATATTATTAATAATTTGGGGTGGTTAACTGTTACATCATCACACAAGTTTGTTATGGCTAGATTTATATTTATAATAAAGCGATCAGGTATACTATCAGTTGTGAATAGACAGCTTGTGGTACCTAAATATGAAACTTACACAAGATAAACATGTGATCGAACTTTGCTTAAGGTTCCATACAAGCGTACACTTAATGTGTATAGTACACCTTTGCATATGTTGCACCAACGTTTTGGAATGGTATTCCATTAAATATTAGAAGTGTAACAAGTTATGACTTATTTACCAAAACTCTAAAATTACGCTTCAGGAATTTGTCTATGTGTGACATTTTTAAGAAATGCATTTTATATAAAGATGTGGAAAATGTTTTCCGATTTATATGTTGTACTATTTGCAAAATATGTTTATATTGTGTGCATTGAGTATTTAACATTTTTATTCATCACAGGTCGTACCTGTAAAAGGGATTGTATCCCAGTATGCTAACCCGTATACAAATCAAATCAAATCAATAGAGGTATACTAGACTGTAATCCAGATGGAAACTTATGACAGCCTGAATAAGTGCGCTCAGATCACCCTGATCAAAGCAGGAACATAATGTGACATGGTTTTTCAGATGATAAAAACCTCTGTGGATAAGAAACAATACCTGTGTTAATATGGACAACTTGCCATCCAGAGTTATTCATAGGCATAGCCAGAGGAGGTGTCCTGGATGCCCAGAAAATCCAACCCATCTTCCTTTCATTATGTTTTTGTGAATAGGTTTTTGTACACTTGGACTAAATAATGGGATTTTTTAGTGGAAACCCCTGTTCCCAAATCCTGGCAATGCCCCAGGTTGGTAAACCTGCCTATTGTCAATCTGCACCCTATCAATGGGAGCCCAGTGCTATCTGTAATGGATGACTTGAGTCAGTTGAAACCTACAAGAAGCAAGGAATTTTATTGTCCATGAGAACAGATCCAACTTCAGTTTAAAAGTTTCCACACTCCCCATTTCTATTCTCTTTTAGAGCTTGTTGCATAGGTATACCACTCTGGGAGGAGAACGTTTCCTCATATTACTTCTCATACCCCTTCCCCAGTGTATGGTATGCACTTTTGTTTCACTATCCTGCTTAAGCTAGAAACATTTCCCCCTGATCCACCTAATGGAGGATGTGACTTGCCCAGGATCACACAGTGTATACATGGCCCTCCTTAATCTCAAGGCTGTACTGCAAGACCATCACGCTGATTTCATGTTGCCAGTAGGCAAACCAGTCCCATACTATGCTCCTACTGTTAGACAACCATGCTGTCTCCATGTTGTGGGTGAATTAGCCCTATCTTATGTTCTTAGTGCTAGACTACCACCACACTGCTTCCAAGCTGGGTGTGGGTGATCCTGACCTATCCTATGCTCTAACTGCTGGACCACAATGCTGTCTCCCATGTTGGGAGTAGGTGATCCTGACCTAGTCTATGCTCCAACTGCTAGATCACCATGCTGCCTCCAGCTCTATGTTGGGAGTGGGTGAATCGGACCTATCCCATGTTTTAACTGCTAGACCACCTCACAGCCTCCATGCTGGCAGTGGGTGAATGGGCCCTACCCTATACTATAACTGCTAAACCACCACACTGCGGCCACATTGGGAGTGGGCAAACTGGCCCTATCTTAATATCTAGCTACTAGACCTCCACATTGTCTCCATGTCAGCAGTGTGTGAACCATCACTACCTTTTTAATCACAAAAGAGTGTTTCTGTGCCCCCACACAATGAGCTCCAGAGGGAGATGGGGGCAGGGAAAAGAAAGTACTATTAGACTGTCAGAGCCCATCATGACAAAATGTGGGGAGGAGGTGCTTGCAACAACCAAGCAGGAAAGGGACTTGGGGGTAATCATATCAGATGATGTGAAGGTGGTCAGCAATGTGACAGAGCAATTGGGAGAGCTAGTGGTATGCCAGGGTGTATAGGTAAGGGTATCACCAGCAGGAAGAGGGAAGTGCTGTTGCCCTGATATAGGTCATTGGTAAGACCCCCACCTGGAGTACTGTGTCCAGTTCTGGAAGTCATATCTCAGGAAAGACATAGACAGAGTAGAGGCAGCCCAGAGGAGAGCTACCAAGTTGGTAAAGGTCTGCATCCAAAGCTGTAGGAGAAGAGGCTAAAGGAACTAAACATGTACTCCCTGAAGGAGAGAGGGAGAGGGTGGATATGCTTGAAACCTTTAAATACCTCATGGGGGTGAATAAGGTACAGGTAGGAGATATGAAAGGGTGATCTAGAACAAGGGTCATGTTATGAACATATGCATATACGAACATACATATGCAATTGCCAGCAGAAACAGGACATGATGGTTTATCAAGTCTGCTCAAGTGTGCAGCTCACAGTCTATTTTACTGTAGTTGCCCCCCTTTCCCTTTCCCCTTGGAGTTGTGATTCCTCACCCTCATATCCCTCTCTCCCTCCTCCCACCAGTTATGACTCTCCCTTTCACCCTGTCCCACCCCCTTTTTAAAACTGCCCACTGTATTCAATAAGACCACCTCTTCCAGTAGTTCATTCCATTCTGACACCACCCTTTCTGTGAAAAAGTGCCTTCTCATTTCCTTTTTAAATTGTCCCTCCACTAATTTCAGACTCTGCCTCCTTGTGGACCCCCTCCCTTTTTAAATTGAAAATGCCCTCCATTCTAACCTTGTTCATGCCTTTTAGGTACTTGAAGGTTTCTGTCATATCACCCTTCTCCTTCCTGTCCTCCAAGGAATACATATTGAACTCCCACAGTCTCTCTCATGGGGTTTATCCCCCAGACTATGGATGATGTTGGTTCACCCTACTCTGTACCCCCTCCAGTAGTTTGATGTCTTTTTTCAAATAAGGGCACCAGAACTGCACACAGCACTCCAAGTGCTGTCTTACCAATGACCTGTACATTGTCAGAATGACTTCCTTTTTCCTGGTGGTGATTCCTCTGGCGATGCACCCCAGCATGTTGTTTGTTTTGCCTGCTGCTTTATGGCATTGCACAGAGTGTCTCATGTCACCCATGACTATTACCCCTAGATCCTTTTCTTCCAACGAACTGAGCACCTGTACACCCCACAGCCAATAACTGGCCCTGGGGTTCCTACTTCCCAGGTGCATGACCTTGCACTCCTTGGCATTAAATCCCAACTGCCAGTTGCCTGATCAGTTGCTGATCCTAGCCAGATCCTCCCTGAGCTCCTGTCTCCCCTCCTAAAATGTCCACTCTCTCACAGAGCTTAGTGTCATCTGCGAATAGGCAGATTTTACTTTTGATACCATCCACTATGTCACCAATAAAGATATTAAATAACACCGGTCCAGGTACTAAGCCCTGTGAGATCCCATGGGTTATAGGTCTAAGCTTCGATAGTTCCCCCTTCAGTCAATCTCTGGTCCCTGTCTTGTAGCCAGCTCTTAACCTGCCCTACCAGCTTTTCCCTGACTCCCTGGTTCCTCAGTTTGCTGAACATCATTCCATGCAGCATGCAGTCAAAGGCCTTACTGAAGTCCAGATACAGGACATCCACCACCTGGCCCCTGTCCAACAGCCTTGTGATGCAATCGAAAAAGTCTATCAGGTTGGTCTGGCATGATCTCACCTCTTCAAACCCATGTTGCTTTTCATCCTGGAGACCATTTCCCTCAAGAAAATTCACTAGTCTGTCTTTTAGAATGGTCTCCATTAATTTTCCTACAATGGAGGTAAGACTCACCTGTCAGTAATTACCAGGTTCATCTCTGGGTTCACTCTTCTGGATAGGCACCACATGTGCCATTCTCCAGTCCCGAGGCACGCACTCTGTCTCCAGTGAGGTGTTAAATAGGTCCAGCAGGGGGCCAGCCAGGACCTCTGCCAATTCCCTCTGGACTCTCAGATGTATGCCATCTGGTCCAGGAGCCTTGCAAACTGGAGTTTGGTAGGTTCAGGAGAGATGTGAGGAAATACGTCTTCACAGAAATGTATTTATTTATTTATTGAAATGTTTCACCGGGAAGGCACACTGAGGAACAGGTTGCTCATCTCCCAGTGCAACATGGGGGGTAGGGGAACATAAGGATAGTATACAGAGATTTGGTGCACAGCATAAGATTTACAATTGATTACATTCAAATAAAAGTGATTAGATTGTGTAGAAGCAATGAAATAGTGGAATGCTAACAGTTTTGAACTAGATTGATACAATAGCACAAAATAACATTTAAAGGCAAACACTAAGTGACACATAACTGTGTAGCTAGAAAATGGCTGAATAGAATTCTAGTAGTTTGATCTAGGGCAAGTTACTGAGGAGTAACACAGACAGTACAAGTTAGCTAAAGTATATCAGAAGTGCAAGTTGTCTATAAGTGCAATAGAGATTAGGAGTTAGCCATAACTAGGGCTAAGTAATGGGGAGGGGGTGAGAGGCATATATGTAGGTAGGCAGAGAATGGGATGGATGGAAGGAGGATGGAAAGAAGAGGGGATGGAAGAGGAAAGAGGAGAGAGGTCTGCTGGGGGCCTGACCCCTCCAGTATGCTGAGAACCCTGCCTGCACAAGGCAGAGGTAGAGCACGACAAAAGGGAAGCAGGTTGTAGGCAGAGAGGGGGAGTAGGCTTCAGGAAGACCAGAAGAGAGGGTGAAGGTGAGAGAGAAGAGAGGCCAGATCCCAGCCCTTCAGGATGCAGAGAAACCCCTGCAAGGGGACTGGAATGGAAAGAGAATTGGAGGGGAGAGCTGGGTTGTGGGTGTAGGGAGAAGGTAGGAACAAGCCCGTTGTATAACTTTGGATGATTGAGAATCACAAAAAAAGAGCAAGGGAAGGCCTGTAAGGGAGGGAATAGGGGGAAGGAGAAGAGTGCTGGTATTTAGGGGGGAGGGAGGTGAAGGTGCAACAGGGCAGTGTGTGTGGATACCGAAAAGGGGTAGGGATTGTCAGGGGTTTAGAGGAGGGAATTAGGGAAGGTCATAGCTGGAACAGCTACAGTAGGTGTAAGGTAGTTTTTGAGGGCAGAGCTAAAGGAGTAGTAGGGCGATGAGTGATGAATTTGAGGAGGGAGGAAATTCCAGATTTTTAGGAGGTGGTGAGAGTAACCAGATTGGCCGATGAAGGTGTATCTGTGGGGCAATGCCAGAGTACAGGAGTCTGTTGATCTCAGGGAGTGGGGGGGGATTTAAATGAGGAGGAGCGGTAGAAAGGGAGTTCTCCCTGCCAATGCTTGGAGGTGAATTTGGCACAGTGGGAGAGTCGCCAATTTGTAAGAGAGGGGAAGGATAAGGCATGATAAAGATCACAGTGGTGGGTGTGAGAGGGAGCATTAAGGGCAAAGCAGCAAAAGGAATTGAAGAGGGTATTCAGTCTGGCCAGGGAGGACTTGGGAGCAGCACCATAGACTACATCACAGTAGTCAAAAATTGGCAGGATCATCTTCTGGACAAGTTCACGCCTAGCCATAGGAGGGATGCAACTATGGTTCCTAAACAGGGCACCAAGCCTGGGATGCAGTTTTTTCTGGATGGTGTTAATATGTCCAGAGAAGTTTAGGTGTTGGTCCAGCCAAACACCTAGATACCTGAAGGAGGATGTGTCCTCAAGTAAAGTTCCTTCAAGGGTGTGAAAAGTGGGCAGGGAGGGAAGCCTAGAGAGTCTCTGCCTTGTGCCAAAGGTCATAGAGACAGTCTTCTTGGAATTGAGGAAAAGTTGATGGTTAACAAACCAGAGCTGAACCTTGTCTAAGTCTTGATGCAAGATGGTTGTATCCTCAGCTGGACATGAGCCAGATGCATACAGGGCTGTATCATCGGCATACATGAGTATGGTGGAGGAGGGGGAGCAGTCAGAGGGAAGGTCATTTAGGAAGATGGAGAACAGTAGCGGCTCTAGCACAGACCCCTGGGGATGCCAGTGCAAATCAGGAGGGGAGGAGAAATGACGTCCGAGATCTTAACTGATTTGGTTCGGCCAGTAAGGTAGGCCTTGAACTAGCTAGTGGTAGAGGGAGACAGGCCAGCTGCAGAAAGGGCGTCAAGGGAGGAAGTGGGATGCAGTGTCGAAGGCCTTGGCCAGGTCAACAAAAATGACAGAGGTGATTTGGCCATTGTCCATCCCGGTTAGGATGGAGTCAGTAAGCTGTAGGAGACAGGTGTTGGTGGAGTAGTTTTTCCTGAATTCAGACTGGAAGGGGGTGAAGAAGGAGGTGTCAGATATAAATGTTGTAAGCGAGGAGAGGACAATGTGTTCTTGTAGTTTGGCTATGGTAGGGAGGAGAGAGATGGGGTGATAGCTACCAAGGGTTGAGGGGTCACCCCTTTAGGTAGAGGGAGGACCACTACATGTTTCCATGGAGAGGGGACTGAGGCAGTTGAGAATGAGAGGTTTAGGATTATAGAGAGGGGCTAGGCAATGGCTGGAGCTGAGAGAGAGAGAGGAGTTTTGGGTCAAGGCCATCAGGGAGACACCTTTTGAGGGGTTGATGGTGAGGATGGCTCTTAGAGCAAAATTTGGGGTTACTGTAGCAAAGGAGAATGGGGTAGGAGGGTGGTGGGAGGGTCTTCACTAGAGGGCTGAGAGGAGGGGGGAAGATGGGGAGGGTCTTCAGTAGTTCAGTTGCACAGGAGGTATAATAGGAGTTAAATTCCACAGCTACAGCAGGTGGGTTGGCCACTAGGGAGCCATTTAATTTAAGCATGAGGGGGAGATGGGGGGGTTAAAGAGGGTGTGGACCACCTTTCAGAACTTGGAAGGGGAATTTGTGTTTGTGATGAAACTGATTTAAAGTATTCAGACTTGGCTAGCCTTGTAACCTTGATGCAAGCATTACGGAGCTTATGGTAGTTTGTGAGGTCGCTAGGAAGTTGGTTTACTTTATGATGCTTCTAGGCTTGATCCCTAGCTCTGAGGCAAGCCAGATGTTCAGGGGTAATCCAAGGTAGGTGGTTACCCCTGACTCTGGTTTGTTTGAGCGGGGAAAAGGTATTCTAATTCACAAGAAATATTTCTTTAAAGTAAGCAAGGGTAAGAAAGAGTGGTGGATGCCTGGAACAGCCTTCCAGTGGAGGTAGTGAAACAGTGGTGGGATTCAAAAAAGCCTGGGATAGGCACAAGGGCAGTATAAGGGCTAGGAAAGGGGTGGAAGAGAATGTGCCATAGACCTGGAAGGGTCTGCAGTGAAAGCAATCACAACAAAAAAGGGCAGACAGTATGGACCAAGCAGCCCTTATCTGCCATCAGTTTCTATGTTTCTATGACTAAGGGAGCAAGACGGGGCCACTTAACCATCAGGATGGTTGCCAATTGAACCACTGATGAAGGAACCACTGATCTACCTGGGCCTTACAGATGAGGGGTATTGAGAGGGGAGGACTCATCTGGGTGGGATGTACTGCACATGTGCAAACTGCACTGGGGGTTAGCAACATGGTATTACATCATGAGCCTGGTGCAGTGCCATGCTGTAATCATGACACAAATGCAGTCCAGCATCTTAGCAGGTGCAACTCCAACATCTGATTTGGATAGTGCCTCTGGCACGGGATGGATTCCCCTTCCTCCAGTGCTTTGTGAATAGGGCTACTTGGAGGCAACACAACAGGGTGACCAGGTTTCACTCATATTGTGCCATCACCCACAATAAATAAGAATGGGGCCACACAATGTTCAGTGGAAGTGAACTGCAATGTGCCTCCTCTCCTCCTGGTTCCATTTTCCCCAGCAGCGCTTATTATATTCCTACCCTTGCCATGACCCAAATCAATAAATCAGAAACCTCTCACAGTCACATTGTTAGTTCCCCCAGATGATCTATATGGCCACAAGGCAAGCAGATGGTTCAGTCCCATGCCTATAAAATCTCATCTTTTACCTGGGAAACTCTTCCTGTATAGCTGTCCTCTGCATTCATCACACAAACACTGCAGATTAACACATTTTGCAGTACTGTAGCAGATCCAATATTATTTGCTCCATCCAGAGTCAGACCTAGGGACAAATCCATTATATTTGACACTAGCCTGTATTCTAATGTAAAGCAAGAAATTCAGCTTTCATGTTGAGTGTATAGAATCAATATTATGCCAGAATGTTTCATTTAATAAGCATGGGTTTCAGTTTCTGCTCAGAAAGAGTTATGCATTTTTTCCTAACATCTATCTAACCTTGCTGTTGATTAATGAGTTGCCTTTCTCTTATGACTTTTATTGATGTATTTTACAATTTATTTTCACATAATAGCCCAGTTGAGCGGCACCTTCACATTTATACAGTCCTGTTTCCCGGGTTTACAGAGGGAAGGAAATGGAGCACCATGAGGTCACTTGGCTGGTCAAGGTTTTGAGGGCCCCAGTAAGAATGACAAAAAGTGAACTCCCCTAACCCCCCCCACCACAAATTAAAAACAAATAAAGAAAACTAGAGATGGGAGAACCAGAAAAGATTCTGAGGTTCTGAAAGACTTGGATATGCTATGAGAAATTCAATAGCCGGCCCAGTGTTGAAGAAGGCTGTGATGCTGTGAGTGCCTTACCTTTTCCCATGCTCATGACCCACGTTTGGGAATGGATGCGGGTCACTTGGGGGTTGACCAAAAGAGGGATGACTGAGCATCTGTAGGACTGCTCTCCTCCCTTGGGGAAGGGGGAACTTTGTGATTCAGTGATCGACTACCACCTGGAGGAATTCCGGTGGTGGTGCGTGCACGTCACAAGATGGGGAGATGCCTATGCTTAGAGCACGGGGGGGCATCTCCATGGAGGCGGAGCATGTACAACATGCTCATTACATGCCCTGTGGAGCCCAGTGGAGAAAATAAGGAAGAAAAATGAAGGATGGGCTCCATGAATCCCTGCCCATCAAGCTGTTGGCCCGCCCAATCTCTCTGGGTCTGGGACAGTCTGGACTTGTGTTCCGAGTGGGGTAGGATGGCCCTCCCTTCCTGGCCCCATTGTGGGGGGGGACAATCTGTGGGGGATAATGGTCCCGGACTCCGGAGGAGAATAGGAACAGCTATGGCTAATGGTGATGGGGTGGAACAGCTGCCCGTACCTGCCAAGGAGGATAAACACCTTTATAGCTAAAAAAATATATATATATTCTAGTAGTTATCTGAGCCTTATCAGGACTTTCAAATTCTTTTAGTTTTTTTTAAACAATTAAAGTAAAAAAAATGGATTTTAGGTTGTTTTTGACTCAAAAACTATTGACAATGAAAGGAAATGACAGTATTATATACACTCAGAGCTGTACTAGATAAACTCAATGTCATTAGTGCCCCTTCTATAACACCACTGATCATGGCCAAATGCAGACCTGGCTCACTGGGTCTGTCCCCACCCCCACTCTAACCTTGTTTTGGGGTCATATCATCACCCCAAGCATTCCTTTAGGATAAAAACCTGCTGAGGCAGTTCTATGTCATAACGGCAAAAGCCTAAAGGCGATTGCCATTATGCAGCTGTCAGGAGTACCAAAAGTTTATTTCGGCACTCTGACACCCCGGTGCGCAGCAAAAGGGTGCTGGGGACTTAGTTTTTAAATGTTTTCTGTGGGGGCGGTGCCCCCCTCCCCCCCTACTAAAGGATTCTCAACTCCAAGGCGGTGCATGTTGGGGGGGTGAAAATATTTTTTAAAAAAAAGGGTCGGGCCAGGCACAACAAAAACATACCAGCGCCTGCACTTGAACCCAGTACCCTGCCGAATGACACCGGCAACATACCCACCACTCCACGGGGTCGGCTCGGCAACCCACCATGGCGCCACCCCTCACATCCCTCACTGTGCATGCCCACTCCCACCCCCCTGCACACATACGTATAGCGACATCCTGTCACTATAGTTACCCACCCTCCATCCGGCTGCCCTACCCTCCCGTAACTATCCCTGAAATGTGCTGGGGAGCAGGTCACCATTATTGTAGACGTCCATTCCCCAGTGCTCTTATCACAGGATACCTGCTGAGGCAGTATATTAAAACTCATTCAACCCCAGGCAGCCATTCTGAATAAAGTTAAGCACAGAATGTTTCGACTCATATTTATGCTGCAGTGCTGAGTCCAAAACAAATCTTTAAGAAACTATCAGGACATTTTCAGAACTTGAAAAAAGGTTCTGATTAAGTTCTTCTACAGAAAATGGCAGAGGTTCTGGGAGGTTCAAAATTATCAGATTTGGTTCTCCCATCCCCCCTCCAAAAAAAAAAAAAACATAAACCTTTAAATATGATTGAATTTTAAAGGATGGTGACAGTTGAAAATTGTGACAAAATGCTGTGGATCACCATACAGTATTCACATGAGTCACAGGCAACCTGTTGCTGTGTGAAGCCAGGGCATGTGCAAGGGAAACTAAGGTGAGTTTGTTGTTTGTTTGTTTATTTGAAATAGAAAATGCAGAAAATACCTTACAATGTTTTTTAGTCATAGGAAGGCACTACAGGAGGTGGGCTGATGATGGGTAATCCCTCTCTCCACAGTGAAATGCACTTACCTAAAGCTCATGCAGTTGGGCACACCAGAGATGCAATCGTATTGGTGGCTGTACACCAGGGCACATGCCCTGGTAACCAAACCCCGTGCCCTGATTGGTGTCCCATGTGGTGCAGAGCTTCCCCTATAGTGACAGTATATCAGTGCCCTGGTTGGCATCTGTTGTGCCCCAGCTGTGCCCTGGTAACCAGCAGTGGCTGGAGCCACTCTACTCCTCCAGCCTCATCTCCTGCCTCCTCCATTGTGCCTTACCAATTACATGAGATTCCACATGGGGGTGGGGGACCTACCTTTTTACCTGCCTCTGCTAATGGGGCATCTACATGTCCCTCATTTTCAGTGGCTGATTCTTTTTGCTCTGGGCATGTGACTGAGTCTCATTCCAGCCTCAGCCTCATTAGTTTCTTCGCATCACAGCAAGAATGCCACTCATTGATATCTGCAGCTTCACTTGCAGTACCTGATGTGGCCTGACAGAGAGAGACAGGCAGTTGCATAACAGGTTTTCATTGTCCCTATACCCTTAAAGTGTACTGACACACTTCCTACAATTTACCAATTTTCAATTAACTCTCTAATGAAAAAAGATAAAATGAAGAACACCCACTTTTGGTTTGTACACCCAAACTATCTCAGCAGGCTACAGAATTCCAGAAAATACTCAGTTGCCATGGTTACTAATTTGCATGCCTTTTGTGGTCTAGAATTTCAAAAAAGGGACATGAAAAAATAAGAGAGTTTTCTGGTGTGGGAGGGGAAATGAGCTCTTAGAATATTATATTTTCTTGATTCAATTTTAATGGCCCCCCTCAGGAGAAAAACTACACAGATCTGCTTCAGAGGGAGAGGCTGAATGATTAAGTGCTGGCACCGTGCAATCATCTGCACTTACAAATGGTTGTCAGACAGCTCTGTTTTATAAGAAGTTTTTTACTATGGATATTAAATCCTTCAATTTCTTCTTGAATTAAGAAAAAAATAGTGACTAGTGGGAGAAGCTCCTAGAGATGATCATTAAGTCACTTCGAAAGGAAAAAATTGTGATTGGCTCTTTGCTGCAGCCTCCAGCCACAAGGGAACTGACAGGGGAAATGGTAAAATTGTGATGAGTTTATAATCACAAAATAATTTCTGCCAATTGATATGAACATTTCATGGCTCCTAAAATGAAGATGAGCTGCTTCCTTCCCTGTGATGGCTCTGTGTAATAGTCACTGAGCCATTTTGCTTTTTTTAATCATTTTGCTAGAAAAAAATGTCTAATCAGCCTCTGTTGACTATTGCTTGTAATATCATGTTAGCAGGTGTTCAACTGAAAAAAGAAATGCTAAAATGACTTAAACAAAAGAGATAGTGGCTAAAAGAAAATAGTGGGTTTAGCCAAATTGCTAATTATTTTGGCATTTCAAGCCAACATTGCTCCCCTCCTGTCTCTGTTTTAGCCACTCCATTGACAGGTAGGATCCTGAGGTTGTCTTATCAATTTTCAGGAGACTGTTTTGTAGCAATGAGTCATGCTTTTAAAGCCAAGGCACTTTCCATACTTAGATACTGGGCAGATATCGGTGTTGGGTGGGGGGGGTTATGACTTTAAGGTGTATGGGTGATACAAAATCACTCAGAAAGTCATCTCAAGTCAAGAATGTACCAACCCTGAAGCCTTGGCAAAGTGCATGCATGTGAAACATTGGCAGTTGGATGGGAGTCTGTGTGTTGCTGCAAACTTTTCATATTTAATAAAATATTACCTCTCAACTGATCTTCCAGGTTTGTGTATTCTTTACCATGAGCCAGGATTTGATAGCTCAGCTGGTAAAGTGGAGGACTGCAGTGAAAATTAAAGTAAAACGTAGGTTACTGGTTCAATTCTGGCTTAAAGGAGAATTTCTGCATGCACCTCTCTGGGCTGAGTGAGGAGGTTGCAGGACTCAAGGCTGAGTTGGCTCGGGTTCAGGGGACCTACTCCCCCACCCAGGGGCCCCCTAGTCTGCTACCGTTATGTCAAAGGATGTTAAAAAGGAGGAGTGGTGGGCTTGGGGAGGTTAAGGGTGGTGAAGTGCAGGAACATCCCCCATCTGGTACTACTACAAAACCCCTGCACCACACTGGCTGGGTGTGAATGTCCCACAGAGGCACCCGAGGTAGTGACCAGGGTGGATGTGGGGGTCCTTCATAGTGGAGACCCCAAGGGGGGTGGCAGAGTACCCCAGAGGAGGAGGCAGCGAATCCTGATGGGGGACTCCATAGTGAGGGGCATACAGCTGAGGACAGTTAGGGATGAGGAGAGGGAGATTAAGTGCCTTCCTGGTGCCATGGTTTGAAAGGATGGAAAGAGAATCCAAATGATCACTGGGGAAGCAGGAAGGGAGGGAGAGTTGGACATCATTGTCCATCTGGGGACTAGTGACCAGGCTAGGGATGAGCCAGCAATAGTTCAGAAGGAGTTTGGGAAACTGGGGAGGGGTCTTAGGCAATTAGCATGATCTGTGACCTTCTCAGAGGTGCTACCTGTCTATGACAGGAGGGAGGACAGGATTCTCCACAAAAGAAACTTCAACGTATGGTTGAAGGAATGGTGCAGAGAGGAGGGTTTCGGCTACATTGGGGACTGGGGCCCCACCTGGAGGAATAATGTCTTGTAGAGCAGAAAGCAGATAACTAAAAGAAGCTACATTTTCTTATTAATTTAAAATGTATATCTCAGCAGGAGTCAGTGTCTGTTAAGATTAAGTAGACAGATAACTTTATTAGAAGTAGAAGGGGCCTTATTTAGAGTAAAAAAAAAGAAAGAAAAGAAAGAAAGTCAGTGTGTGTTCTGTGCAGTGAAGGGTACTGTATCAGCTGACTTTGCTAAACCAGTAGGAGGAAAGAGAGCTTACCTGGGGGTGTGGTTTAGACACTATAAAAGCAAGTGAGTCAAATTACAACTTCCTGTTGCTAGCCTTGCTTGTAGAGCAGAAAGCAGCTAACTAAAAGAAGCTACATTTTCTTATTAATTTAAAACATATATCTCAGCAGGAGTCAGTGTCTGTTAAGATTAAGTAGACAGATAACTTTATTAGAAGTAGAAGGGGTCTTATTTAGAGTTAAAAAAAAGAAAAGAAAGAAAGTCAGTGTGCGTTCTGTACAGTGAAGGGTACTGTATCAGCTGACTTTGCTAAACCAGTTGGAGGAAAGAGAGCTTACCTGGGGGTGTGGTTTAGACACTATAAAAGCAAGTGATTCAAATTGCAACTTCCTGTTGCTAGCCTTTTTTCTTACTAATTGCCCTCCATCCCACCCCTCCACCCATCCACCCAAAGCCAGTTCTACTTTTATAGCCACTGGATTTGACTGTCAACAGGAACTTCCTGTTTGGCAGTAGGAAGGAAAGGATCATAGAGAAACATTGGTTTTGTCAACCCCAAAGTAAAAAGTAGCTCACTTCCCCAGCTGCTGGTGGTCTGATATTGAGCAAGGAAGAAGGAGGCTACTGAAGAAGATAGGAAGTTGCTGTCCCAGAACAGGAAGGGTGAGACTTGTAAGGAGAGGAGAGAATAAGCATCCAGAGAAACAGTAGAGAGGACACAAAATAAGACATGATAGGAGTGGTGCAGTGCAATGGCAGTGGAGCGGCAGTGTTCCGGGAGACATTCTGGAGGCTGCGATGCTGCCCTATTTGCAGGCACCTCTCTGGTCTGAGAGAGGAGGTTGCCCATTTCCAGGCTGACCTGGCTAGGATTCGTGAAACCTCCTCCCCCACCCAGGGACCACCAGGGCCAATGCCACTACCTCAGAGGTTGCCAAGAAAGAGGAGAGGCTGGACCAGGATGGGCTCAAGGAGGGAGAGGGTGGTGGAACAGAGTTGCATCCCTCCAGCTGTACCTCTCCACAATTCATTCACTCTTCTGGTGGATAGTGGTTCCTCTATGGAGGCACCTGCAGTGGAGACCAAGGAGGATGCTGGGAACCTTCACAAAGGAGACCCACATTAGGGTGGCATGGGACCCCACAGGGGAAGGAAACAACTCCTGGTGGGGGACTCAATCATTAGGGGGATAGAAATGGGGGAGGAAGGGGAGAGGGAGGTAAGGTGCCTTCCTGGCACCATGGCTTGGAAGGACAGGAAGCGAACTGGATCTGTGGGAGGAGCTGCATGAGGGAGGGAGCTGATGTCATTGTCCACCTAGGGACAAATGATCTGGCTAGAAATGGGATCACAGCAGTGCAAGAGGAGTTTGTATAGTTGGGAAGGGGCCTTAGACAAGTAGCGCATACGGTAACCTTCTCGGAGGTGCTGCCTGTCTATGGCAAGGGAGATGCTAGGGCACTTCTCACCAGGGAATTCAATGAGTGGTTGAGAAACTGGTGTGGAGCTCAGGGTTTTGGTTTCATTGTGGACTGGGGAGCCACCTGGAGGGATGCACACCTATACTGGTGCGATGGTCTGCATCTGTCCAGGGGGGAACCAGGATCCTAGGTGAGAGGTTTAAATGCTTCATTGGCAAGCATTTAAACTAGCCAAGGGGGGAGGCACTGAAATGGGAAATCCGAGCCTCCCCCCACAAAACATGGTGATTAGTGAGGTAAACACCATGGTACAGAAGTTATTAGGGAGCAGAACAGATTTAAATGTAAAAAAAGGCAAAGGCAGTAAGGACAGAAATGGGGCTAAAAGGGGTAAGGCTATCAAAAAGTGGAGGGTGATGAGTACCAATGCCCGTAGTCTGTGTGACAAGCTCCCTGAACTAGTGGCCTTGAAGGAAGAGGGTTGCCTGGATATTGTGGCAGTCACAGAAACATGGTACACAGAGAACCATGACTGGGATATCAACATACCAGGATACACAATCTACAGGAGGGACAGGGAGGGTAAAAGAGGAGGAGTAGCTCTCTATGTCAAGGAAGGGACTAAAGCAACAGAACTAAAGAGTAAACAGGGAGCAGATGAGGCACTTTGGGTCACCCTGGAGACAGGAAATGGCACAACAATCCGCATGGGGGTTGTATACAGACCCCCATCTCAGGGGGACGGAATGGATAAGGAAATGATAGAAGGCTTTCTTAGAATGGCAGAAAAAGGGGAGATATTGTTGATGGGGGACCTGAATATGCCAGATGTTAACTGGATCACCTTTGCTGCAGGCACATCCAAGAGCAGGGTCATTCTTGATGCCCTACAGGGGGCGTGCCTCAGACAGCTAGTATTGGAACACACTTGGGAGGGAGCAATCTTAGACCTGGTACTTTCAAATGGGGATGGAGAAAGAATCTCAGATTTAGAAGTGGGTAGCCATCTGGGAACAAGCGACCACCAAACAGTGTGGTTCATGATAAACACAGCCATACAATCAAGCCATACAAAAGCAAGAGTATTAGACTTTAGGAGGGCTGACTTTGGGAAAAATGAGAGTGTGCCTCAGAAAAGCACTAGCAAACAGGCAAGAAGGAGGGGTGGAGGAACAATGGGGAGTGATCAAAACAGCCATCACAGAGGCAACAAGCCTTTGTGTAAAGCAAATCAATAAAACACAACGAAGGAAAAAAACACTATGGTTCTCAAAAGAGGTGGCAGGGAAGGTTAAGGAGAAAAGGACAGCATTCAGGAAATATAAGGAAACACAGAAGGAGCAGGACAGAGAACATTATCAGTTAAAGCAGAAAGAGGCTGGGAAAACAGTTAGAATAGCAAAGGCCCAAACTGAGGAAAGGATAGCCAATTCTGTTAAGAAGGGAGATAAGACTTTTATAGGTACATTAGGGAGCAGAGAAAGATCAAAGGAGGGATACTGAAGCTTGATAAAGGGGAGGGAATGTGGGCAGAGGGTGACAGTGAAAAAGCAGGGATACTGAACGAATATTTCTGCTCAGTATTCACAAAGGAAGAGGAGGGGGAGTTACCTAAACCAAACAAGAGAAACACTCTGAAGATGGGGGTTGATACCAGTCCATTTACAGAAGACAGGGTTCTGAAAGAACTAATAAAATTGAAGGTGGACAAAGCAATGGGGCATAATGGGATACACCCATGAATTCTAAAAGAACTAAGGGTAGAACTAGTGACACCGCTGACTACTCTCTTTAATAAATCATGGAAGGATGGGGTGGTACCCAAGGACTGGAGGAGGGCAGATGTGATTCCTCTTCACAAAAGTGGGAGCAGGACAGAGGCAGGAAACTACAGACCAGTTAGTTTGACCTCAGTGGTAGGGAAAATGATGGAATAACTTCTGAAGGAAAGAATTGTTGAGTACCTAGAGGCCAGTGGTGCACAGGACCCAAGGCAGCATGGATTCACGATGGGAAGGTCCTGTCAGACGAATCTAATAGATTTCTTTTGACTGGGTGACCAAAGTAGTAGACCAGGGAGGGGCTGTGGACATGGCCTACCTAGATTTTAGCAAGGCATTTGATACAATCCCACACAAAGGATTAATACACAAGATAGCCAGCCTTGGAGTGGGTCCCAAGGTGGTAGCCTGGATAAAAAATTGGCTAGACAACAGGACGCAAAGGGTAGTAGTAAATGGAGTACACAGTGAAGAAAGGAGGGTTACTAGCGGGGGTACCACAGGGTTCAGTACTGGGACCGGTCCTTTCTAATGTCTTCATAAGTGACATTGCAGAGGAACTGGAAGGAAAAGTATGTCTCTTTGCAGATGACACAAAGATCTGCAACAGGGTTGATACACAAGATGGAGTGGAAAGGATGAGAAGGGACTTGGCAAGGTTGGAGGAATGGTCAAATGTATGGCAGCTCAGATTCAATGCAAAGAAGTGCAAGATAATGCACATGGTAAACAAAAACCCAGGGGAAGCGTACACAATGGGGGGTGAGATACTGACAACAGTAAAAATAGAAAGGGACCTGGGGGTAATTACATCAGATGACCTAAAGGTGGGCAAGCAATGTGAGAAGGCAGTAAGAAGGCTGGGGGATACTGGGATGAATAGGAAGAGGCATCAATAGTAGAAAACAGGAAGTTGTTATCCCTCTCTACAGACAGTTGGTAAGACCCCATCTGGAATACTGTGTACAGTTCTGGAGACCCCATCTCCCATAAGACATAGACAGAGTGGAGGCTGTCAGAGGAGGGCAATCAAAATGGTGCAGGGTCTGCACCAGAAGACATACGAAGAAAGACTAAAGGAGCTTAATATGTATACTCTTGAGGAAAGAAGGGAGAGAGGGGACATGATAGAAACTTTCAAGTACCTCAAGGGAATTAACAAAGTCCAAGAGGGTAGCATCTTCCAGAAAAAGAGATGTGCAAGAACAAGGGGGCACAATTTGAAGATAGAGGGGGGACGGCTCAGGGGTAATGTGAGGAAGTATTTTTTCACTGAGAGGGTTGTGGATGCATGGAACAGCCTCCCTGAGGAGGTCGTGGAGTCAAGAACAGTGGGAGACTTCAAGAATGCATGGGACAGGCATAAGGCAGTCCTAGTGGCGGGTAAGAGAAAGTAGGCTGTTGGTTAACTAGGATCTGCAGCTTATCTGTTAGGTAGGCAAATGGGCAGACTAGGTGGGCCAAGCGGTCCTTATCTACCGTCAAATTCTATGTTTCTATGTTTCTATAAAGGCCTGTACAGTGGCAATGGCCTCATCCATCCAGGAGGAGCACCATGCTCGTCAGTGAACAGTTTAAATGCCACATTGGTAAACATTTATACTAGCCGGATGGGGCAGAATGAAGCAGGGAAACATAAACTGTCCCCTCCCCCCCACAGGTTTACAAGGTCAGTAGTGGTAATCTGGAACAATAAAAATACCAAAAGGAACCAATTAACATAAGAATCCAGGTGGTAGAAGGAAAGGGAGGTAGAAAGAAAAATAGTGGAGAAAATAAGGGACAGCAAATGGGTAAAAGGAGGGATGGTGGCAATACAATTTGCAGAGCCATGTGTGCAAATGCTCAAAGTCTGGGCAATCAGATTACAGACCTAGAGGCTACTATGGCAGAAGTGGACCTGGACATAGTCACAATTACCAAGTCCTGGTGCAATGAAAACCAGGACTGGGATGTAGCCATACTAGGTTGTACTCTATTTAGAAGGGATAGGGTAGGTAAAAATGGAGGAGGAGTGTTTCTTTATGTGAGGGAAAACATAAAAGCTATGGAAATACAGAGGTAGCAGGGAGGGGCAGAGGTACTGTGGGTCACTCTGGAGACATGGAAGGGGGTCGCTATTCACACAGGAGGGATCTGCAGTCCACCAGCACAGGGGGGAGAGGTGGATAATGATATGTTGGAAGCAATCCAAAGAATGACAAGCAAGATGGAGGTATTGCTGGTGAGAGACTTCGATCTACCATACATGGATTGAAGCCTCCCAGCTGTGGCAACAGTTAGAAGTAGGGACATCCTGGACTCTCTGCAGGGGGCATTCCTTAGGCAACTAGTTAGGGAATCTACTCATGGGGGGCAATACTGGACCTGGTACTGACAAACAGGGACAGTGCTGCTGACGTTACAGTGGGTAGCCACCTCTGGACCAGTGATCATCGTATGGTGTGGTTCAATATAAGAACTGGGCAAGTATTGAACCACACAAAAATGAGGGTCCTGGACTTCAAGAGGGATGATTTTAAGAAAATGGGAGATTGCCTCAGGGACACCCTAGCAGGGATAGTTTAGTTTATTGTTCTAGGAATTATTACCTTATAGCCAATGGCTCTTTTACAAAGGTTCCACATCATCAATGTACAAGCAAACAAGACATGTTACATAGAATGGTCAGCAAATTATAAAGGTTTCACTAAGCCAGTATAATACAGTACATCACAGGAAAAAAATAAAACATTGGAGGAATGGTCAAGGTAGGAAGGGTAGGAGGAGATATGGAGAGGGGAGCAGACTTAAAGTAGTTAGAGGTACTCCGATGCCTTTGTCAAGAAAGGAGCACAGGAGGAGGAGGAGGATGAAAAACAGTGAAAATAGCCATGAGGGAAGAATCATTAGTCAAGGCAGTCACAGGAGCTAGAGGCTGAGAGATGAGAGTAAAGCATAGATTTGAAAGCTCTAGTGACGTGGAGGATGTAATGAGCAAGCTCAGGGCATTGTACCAGCTGGGGGCACGATAGGCAAAAGATCTTTGGCCCTGTGTGGTCTGGCATCTTGGGACCTGGAGATGCTGGTGTTCCAATCTTCTGGTGGGACGGATGCTGGTATTCGGTCAAAGTAGGTCTTGGATACATGGCGGAGTGCAGCCCAAGATGGATTTTTTTGCCTTCAAGCATGTGAGGTACCTTATGTGATTTGAGAGTTGCAACCATCCTGTTTCAGTGTAGAGCTCACATGTATGAGTACATCTTTGCGCTCCAGTGAGCAGCCGACAGGCCTTGTTTAGGGTGGTTGTGATGCGCCTTAGTGCGGTGGTAGTGGCAGAGCCATAGATAATTAAGATATAGTCTATGATTGAGATGACAGAGCTTTGGATAGCAATCTTCAGCGCACCTTGGGTAAGGAATTGCCGGTTTCGGAACAGGATACCAATGCGCTGGTTCATCGTTTTCGCTGTGTTATCACTGTGGGTCAAAGGTAAGACCTTGATCAAAGGTGATTCAAGGTATTTAAATGTTGACACTTGTTCAAGGGTATTTCCTGGGTATGTTTTGATAGTAAGTGAAATTTGTCTTTTTCTGTTTTGTGGACTGGAGAAAAGCATGGATTTTGTTCTTGTGTGATTTAGGACCAGCTTGTGATCTAGGAACCACTTTTCAACATTGGAGAAAGCAAGTTGCAGGCTCTGGAGTAAGGGTTTCGGGTCCTTATGAGAGGAGAGAATCACGGCATCATCAGCATAAAGGATTATATGTTCCAGGCAGGATTTGGGGAGAGAGTTTAGGAAAGGGCTGAAAAGGAGGGGGCCTAGGATTGACCCCTGTGTAACACCTGAGAGGACTGGTTTTGAGACTGGGAGAACTTCTGAGATTTTTACTGATTGAGAGCGTTGGACCAGATAACTTTTAACCCAGGCACCTAGTCCTTCTGAGAGTCCAAGACTGTGTAGTTGTGTGATAAGTAAGCCATGGTGAACAGTATCAAATGCCTTTGTTAGGTCAATGAAAACAGCTCCAGTTTGATATCCTTTGTCCAAGGCAGTGTGAATTTCTCCAGAGAATTCCAGTAGGGCGGTCGACGTACTGTGTCCTTTCCTAAATCCATGTTGCTGCAAGCAGAGTATGTTATACTTATGCAGGCAGTCTGAGAGTTGGTCAGCCATAATGCGTTCGAGGGCCTTGGAGAGGGGTGGAAGTATAGATATAGGCCAATAGTTTCCTGGTAGGGACTTGTCGCCACTTTAGAACACTGGTGTGATTATAGCAGACTTCCATTTGCTGGGAAATTGACTAAGGTAGAGAGAGAGATTGAAAATTTTGGTGAGTGGGTGCACCACCTCTTCCAAGGTAAGGGACAGAATTTTAAGATCAATAGTATCACTGCTTGCTCTGGATTTAGAGATAGCATTTTTTATATATTTGTAGACTTCATGTGCCTTAACTATTTTGAAGCGGAAAAGCGGTTGGTCAGGTGAGGCAGTAGGAGATGTTGGTTTTGGCAAGTCCGTGCCAGAGAAGAAGTCCGGCGGAAGGACCCCACTGAGGTCAGTGAAAGTTTTATTTAAGGCCTTTGCCATGACCATTGGGTCTAGGGTAGTGGTTCCATCGACAGTCATTATAGTGGGAAAGGATTTGGACTGCTTACCCGTGATATTTCTGATGTTGTCCCAGAATGATCTCCCGTCACCCCAGAAGTTTGCGAGGGCATTTTAGAAATAGGAGCTCTTCATTAGTCGGATTTGTTTGATACATTGGTTTCGTGCCTGTTTGTACTTCTGGATATCCGTCAAGGAGCCTGTGGCTCTGGCTATGGCCCAGAGGTGGTCCCGAGCTTTGAGTTGGGCCAGTAGTTTGGCCGTGAGCCAGGGATTTGAAAGCGCTTTGATTTTACGCTTTTTTACTGGTGCGTAGGTGTCACAGGCAGTGTTGAAAGTTGTGATAAAATAATCTAGGGCTGCGTCAACATCTAGAATATTGTATATTGGGGACCAGTCTTGCTGTAAAAGACAGGTCTTGAGCTTAATAAGGTTTCCATGGGGTAGCACTCTGCTTGAGATGGTTTTTGGAGGTGGTTTTTTGGAACTTATTTGTCCAGGTACAGATCACAGGGGAGTGGTCACTGAGAGAGTCTGGGAGAACAACTGGGTTTTTTTTTTTTTGTGGGCTGGGTGGCTAGCAAGGATCCAGTCAATGAGAGTGCAAGTTCCAGTTTTGTAGTTTTTTCTAGTGGGGGAGCTCACCATCTGCGTTAGGTTAGCTGCTAGGATAGCATCCTTGAGGGACCTAACGTCTAATGCGAGCCAATTTATATTAAAGTCACCAATGAGAAGGAGCTCGGTGTCAGGTGGTTGCTATCTTACAAATTCAAGAACCACCTGGAGGCTGGACCCTGGATCTTTAGGAGGGATATAGACAGCGGGCCACAATAAGCACTTTATTTTGGGCACCAAGTAGTGGCTTGATAGGGAGAAATTGCACAGAGGAGTTAGTGGTGGAAAAGCAGACAGGGTGGCTAAAGAGATTGTCCTTAATGTAAATAGCACAACCCCCCCCCCTTTTATTAGTCCTGTACAGTCTGAAAATATTGTAGCCTTGTAGTGAGATGGCATGGTCCGGAGTGCTTGGTGTCAGCAAAGTTTCAACAATGGCTAGTATGTCGGGATTGTGTTGACTGGCAAAGACTTGAAGTGATGCCAGTTTTGGAAGGAGGCTACAGATATTTAAGGTGGCGATGGTGAGACCCCCCTCCATTTTTGCTAGATTTGTTACCCTGGTAGAAACAGGGCCAGGGTTTGGATGGACACTTCCTGACATCAGAAGGAGGAGGAGCAGGAGTTTAAGGGACATCTGCCGCAGCTCATAGTATAACATGTAATGCCTCTGTTTCTTGTTAGTTTGAGTACAGTGTAGTCATTTAGGGTCCCATCGTAGGGTAATGGCTAGGAGCAGGTGTCGATTTATCAACTTTCCAGCGGCGTGAGCTGTCATTTGCACCCAGTTCTTTGTAGGAGGGTGCCACAAGTGAGGGTAGGGAGGATTTGCCATGGTGCCAGGTTTATTTATTTAGCTTTTGTTTACCAGGTAAGTACACTAGACAAGTATTATGCCTATTTTCAGGAATGACCCGGGAGAGTACAACATGAGGAACAACAGTCAAGGAGACATGGCAAACAGAGTACAGTTTTTTGTCACAGTAAACACACATGTGGGAAAATACATCATTTGACTAGGGGAAACACATACAGTAGTAAGCACATTTCAGATTATACACTCTAGACTAGCTAGTTCAACTGACAGATATATACAGGTCATCATACATAGGAGTGGAGCATAGCTCAAGGACTGGATTGGTCATAATATAACTTATAACATTGTCGTATACACCCCTAGGCTAGTTGGATCATGGACAGGTATATACAGCTCATCACATTTTTCTAAATATGCACATGTTAGACAGAAACAGAAACACTTGGTAGTACAAGTTTCTACCAAGTGACCAAGGTGCAATATGTCATGGTTAGCCTATGACCGTGGAGCAATAATGGGTGTAAAAATGCCCAAGGCTTGTTAGGCAGGAGTAGTCAGAAGTCATTGATACAGTGGGGAAAATATCTCCAGGAATTCAATGGAGACACCCTGGGGAGGTTTGAACAAAACCATTTGACACTTTACTCTAGGGAGGTTTGAGGCAGTCACACTCTGATGCTAGTTTTAGGAAACCCCACAGGGAATTTTGAAAACTCAGATAGGAGGGGGGCAGCTCAGATATCCACAGGCAGTGAATTCCAGAGTCTGGGCGCACTTATGGCAAAGTCCCGATCCCCCATGAGGGTCCAGGTGGGAGGGACTTTGAGCATCCCTGATGTGAGAGACCTAAGTTGGTAGGGGGTGGTATTCAGTTTAGGCAGAAGCAGGGCCAGCCCCTGGGGGGTGCTAGTTCTGATCACTTTCCCAGAGAGGCATCCCAAACCTAAATCAAGGTATCTAGCTGGTGAGAGCCAAAAGAGTTTCTCATATAGCTCACAACGGTGGGTGAGTTGGGGGGCAGCCAAGGCAAAATGACAAATGTTATTGTAAGCAGTGTACCACTGGGTGAGATGTGTCTTTGGAGAGTGAGCAAATAGGTGCAGCCCATAGCTGAGGGAGGGAAGGAGCACACCCTTCACTAGGGCAAGCCTGGCTGCCGGTGTAAGGTTATACTTGGCCCTTATAAGCCAGACCTAGTTTGCAGTTTGCCACCCTGCAGATGTTAAGGATATGATTACCCATGTCAAGTTGGAGGTCAAGTGTTACCCCCAGATATTTTATGGAGCTCACTATAGGTAGTGAGGATCCATCTGCACTGGTGATGTGTAAGCAGGCTGATGAGGCTTTGATTTTAGCCATTGAGCCAAAGAGCATAGCCTGTGTCTTTTTCAGGTTCAGGACCAGCTTGTGACTAGTAACCCATGACAATACCCTGTTAAAGTCATCGGTCAGGTTCTGGTTTAGGGTAGTGGCATTCTGGGAGTGAGCCAGGATTACCAGATCATCTGCATACATGGTGGCACTACAGCTGGTAGTAACCATGGGTAGTTGATTGATGAAGAGGGAGAAGAGGAGGAGACCCAGTACCAAGCCTTGAGGCACTACCGAGGTCACCGGTAGGGGCTCGGAGAGGACTTTATTGAAGCAGGTACGCTGCTTTCTGCCATGTAGATAACCCATTAGCCATTTCATGGCATGGGGGGAGAAGCCAAGTGACCACAACTGTGCACCAAGCAGTTTGTGGTCAACGAGGTCAAAGGCTTTGGACAGGTCAATAAATATTACACCAGAGAGTTTGCCCTGGTCCATGGCTGTCCGGATACTTGATGTAACTGAGATTAAGGCTGTGGTGGTGCTGTGTCCCTTATGAAAGCCATGCTGGGCTGGGGACAGAAGTTCATGAGAGTGGATATATTCCGAAAGCTGCTCAGCCACTACCTTTTCAAGGAGCTTGTTAAGGGTTGGGAGAATGGCAATCGGTCGATAATTGTCAGGTAGTTTGGGATTTCCTTGCTTCAGTACAAGGATAATCCTTGTTTCTTTCCAGATGTCTGGGATGGTCCCCAGACCAAGGGATAGGTTGAAGATAAAGGCTACTGGTGAGGCAATGTGTGCAGCACCAAGCTTAAGGAGTTTAGGCTTCAGGTTGTCTAGGCCAGGACTGGAGTACTGGGAGAGGCCAGCTAGGCATTTCTGCAAGTCCTGAACTGATACAGCCCTGAGGTGGAACATTTGACGAGGAGGGTGACCCTCCAGCAGAGTGGAGGGAAGGGGGTGGGACAGAGCCTCAACAGGTGAGAAGAGGGTTGTGAAGGCAGAGAGGTCAGAGAAGTGATTATTTAGGGAGTTAGCAATAGTATGGGGATTATTGCAGGAGACTCCATTTATGACCATGTCCGTAACCCCTGGATGGGAGGATCCGCTGACAAGGGATTTAATATCTCTCCAGAACCTCCTGGGATTAACCAATTATTTTATTTTTTTTTTACCAGGTGAGACACACTAAGCTGAAAGCTTGTTTGCAGGTGCAACCTGGGAGCACAAGGAAGTTAAGTGACTTGCTCAGGGTCACACAGTATGCACCTAGGGGGCTGTGGGATTCAAACCCAGGTCTCCAGATTTGCAGCTCAGAGCCTTAACCCACTGCACCATACTGCCTCCCTACTGGCAGAGCTTAGTAGGGCGGACTTGCAGAAGTCACTCTTTGCTGCCCTGATGGCCTTTTTGCACTTGTTCCTGAGGTGTCTGTACCTTTGAATAATCATGGGATCACTGGTACCTTTGGAATGAGCCCAACACTTATCTCTCTCCCGCATCTGGGCTAGGAGATTCCCATTTAACCAGAGGGTAGCGGACCCCCTCACCCTACGGGTGACCTTGGGAGCATGCTTGTCTTGCAAGGCCCCAAAGGTGGAGAGGAAGTAAGAGGTTGCTGCCGAGGGGTCAGTGGCACCATACACCCCAGACCAGTCAGTAACTATTAGGTCTTCCAGGAACTCCTCAGTATCAAATCTAGAGTTGTTTCTGACATGCATAATTTTGTGTGGAATTTTGGGGGTGGGAATTTTCCATACACAGAAAACCAGTGAGTGGTCAGAGATGGAGTCAGATAATGTACCCGCTGATGAGATCCTGTCAGGATGGTTAGACATGATCCAGTCCAGTAAGGTGCTGGAAGATCCATTTGCTGTCTACCTAGTTGGTTCCTGGATGAGCTGGGTCAGGGCAAGGTTAGCAAGCAGAGGCTCAAACTGCTTAACATTACCACTATCCCAGTTAAGGTTTACATCCCCAGGATTATGAGTTCATTATCCCTGACTCTGGGACCAATTTTGTCCATGAGGTGAGTTAATCCAGGTAGCCCACCTCTTGGAGGATTATAGGTGCACACCAGGTGCAGTTTCTTTGCATCCCCAAGTAGCAGTAGCACATGTAGCAACTCACAGGGGGACACGTTTGAATCCTGGTGGGCAATTTGGGAGATTTTTAAGTGGCTCTTATGGTAGATTAGTATGCCACCCCCCCTCTTGCCCCCAGCTCTGTCCAGTCGGGTGAATTCATACCTAATGAGTTCACAGGCAGAGTCAGGGACAGAGGGTTTCAGCCAGGTCTCCGTCACTCCTAGGATGTCGGGTTTGTAGAGTGCAACCCATGCTAATAGCTCATCACGATTAGGTAGCAGACTCCTAATGTTAAGATGAGCTATTTTTAGCCCCTTACCCATGCCCCATATGGGAGGGATTTTGTGGGTCAGATTTAATGGGCCAGGGTTGGTTTCAATATCACCGGCCAGTAGTAGTGCAAGTAGGAGGAGCCAGGGGAGATACCACCTCCTACGCACTTGACAACCTGGGAGATTTTTAGCAAGGGTACGCTTTACCCTGCTTGTATACATAAGGCACCAAAGATCTAGACCGCAAGTTACACTGCAGTGTGCTTCAGACATCACAAGGATATTGGAGAAGGTGTAGTCGGGGACCTCATAGGTGGACGACCATCCCCAGTTGTCACCCAGTGTTATTGAGGGGGAGGTGACCATATGCAACAAGGAGAGTCCCACTATAAGACCTACAAGACCTATATCCCTGCAGATGACAGCCAGCACCCTCTCTACCTTTAATATTTGAGTATCCCTATCCTCACTAGATGGATGAGAGGGGAACCACGTTCACATCTTGGCTGGAGGAATAGCACTAGCCTGTGAGATAATTATCATTATCAGTCAGCTAACAAGAACTGCTGTGAAGGAAGGAGAGATGGATGTACTAAGGCTGGAAGAAAGTTAGTGAGATTTGTTATTGGTATGTGCCAAGTAAATAAAACAAGGCCTGCACAGTGCAATTCAAGGCTACCAGCTATGGAAGCAGGGGCTGAGGTTTATTTCTGGGAAGGAGTTCCTGCCCTCGCCCTTTGTAAGCATACTTACCACCTGTCGACAGTTATACAAGGACAAGGCTTAGACAGCCAACAACCAAGCAGTGCAAGTGGGGTTAGGATTGGTACAGTGATTTGTGTAGAAAGACCAAGAATCTCTGGTATCAAGCGTGAATGGTTAGTGTGAGAGGTAGAGAAGACTGCAAATGTTTACTGTAGCAAGGGTGAGTGTTCCTGAGTGACTCATGGTGAGCTACTGTGGCCAGAAAACTGATTGTTACTGTAGATCAAAGACCCAGAAAGTGTTAAATTCCTGAAGGTGATGAACATTAGCCTAGGGCATATGCAGGATGTAAAAATCCTTTGTTAGAATCTTCCCTTTGTTCTCCAAAACAGTTGTGAATAGACCTCAAAGACAAGCACACATGCTTTAAGAAAGTCAGACGGAAATGTGGATTCAATGCAGCACTCCACAACCCAGAAACTTGTATAAAAGATTTACTGACCTCACTTTTGCTTTTTGATGTCTTCCAAAAAAGTTGATTTATGATGAGAATGCCTATACCTGGTAGTGATGTTTTGTAGTTTCTTAGTCCAGGAAATGTTCATAGATGTTATGTCCAAGAATGGTCCAGTTCCTCCAAGTAGAAACACATGAAAAACCACAAAAACTAAACTACCGACAGAGACAAACACAAACAGCCAGCTACTCTATGTCCCTCCTGAGGTAATGAGACAGGGAAGGTGAGCTAGGTAATGAGGATAGGGAAACTGGATGGAGTCGAGGAACAATGGGAAAAATAAAGGAGGGCATTGAGAAGGCAACAAACCTCTGTGTCAGGCAGCCTAACAAGGGCAAGAGAAAAAAAAGACTACTATGGCTGTCTAAAGACATAGCAGAGAAAGTAAGGGCAAAAAAGCTGGCATTTAGAAGGTACAAGATGACACAGGAGGAGGATAGGGAGAGATATCAAGAGAAACAAAGGGAGGCAGGGAAAGCAGTTAGGGGTGCAAAGGAGCAAACAGAGGAGAATATTTCCAAGTCAGTAAAAATGGGGGATTAAATATTCTTTAGGTATATAAATGAAAAGAGGAAGACCAAAAGTGGGATAGTAAGGCTAAAAGGGGAAGGAGGGGTTTGTGTGGAAGAGGACAAAAAAAAGCAAACATATTGAATACATTTAATTTGTTTATGTAAAGATTTCACCAGGAAGACATATGGAGCAAATTGCTCATTTCCAGATGTGTCCTGGGGGAGGGGAAAATGGGATGGTATAGCAGATAATGACATCAAATAGCAAACAGTAGGCAACAATAGGCAATAAGTGCTAATACCCAACACAATACTTTTGTTCAGTATTTATGGAAGAAGGGGTCGGTGATGGGCCACAAATAAGGGACAAAGGCATTAAGGGAAGGCAGGTGGACACTAGTCCTTATACAGAGGAGAGAGTCCTTAAGGAACCAGCACAACTAAAAGTGGAAAAGGCAATGGGGCCTGACGATGTACACCCTAGGATACTGAGGGAGCTCAAGGAGGCACTGGCTGAACCTCTGACAGTACTATTCAACCTATCACTAGATACAGGGGAAGTTCTGGGGGACTGGATGAGGGCAGAAGTGGTCCCACTTCACAAAAGTGGCAATAAGGAGGAGGCAGAAAATTACAGACCTGTCAGCCTGACTTCAGTGGTGAATAAAGTAATGGAATCACTACTGAAGGAAAAGATTGGGGAATACCTTTTGACCAGTGGATTACAGGATCCAAGGCAGCATGGCTTCACTGGGGGAGATCTTGCAAGACAAATCTGATCGAGTTCTTTGACTGGGTGACTAGGGAAGTGGATCAGGGTGGAGCTGTGGATGTGGCTTACATGGATTTCAGTAAGGCCTTCAATGCTGTTCCACACAGAAGACTGGTGAGCAAGCTGGGCATCCTAGGAGTAGGTCCAAAAGTAGTATAATGGGTAAAAAGTTGGCTAAGCAACAGGAGTCAGAGGGTGGTGTTAAGTGGTGTTCACTCTGAAGAAGGCAAAATGATCAGCAGGGTACCACAGGGCTCAATACTAGGCCTGGTCCTCTTCAATGTCTTTATTAGCGACATATCAGGAGGGCTGAAAGAGAATGTACGTCTGTTTGCTGATGACACAAGAATCTACAACAGAGTGAACACACCAGGAGGGTTGGGAAAAAATGAGGGAGGATCTGAATAAGCTGGAAGACTGGTCAAGAGTTTGGCAACTGGATTTCAATGCAAAAACGTGCAAAATCAGGCATGTGGGGCACAGAAACCTGTGGGCAACATACCAATTGGGCAGGGAGGTATTAGCAACCACAAAACAGGATAGGGACTGTCCTAGCAATAGGCTGGAACATCAGTCATGCATTATAGCATTCAGCTCTACCTCAAGCCTTACTTCTATGAATTATACAAACAAAGGAAAACTGACTCGTGGTTTCCTTTTTCACAACCTACTCTAAAAAGTTCTGATAATTATGAATAACGTTTCTGTCACATACTTGGAGATATATAAAAATGCATTTTATTTTTCCCTGAACAATATAACTACTCTCTAATAACTGTTGTATAAATATAAAATCTTGTAAACACTGTAAAAAGCAGCATCAATATAAAACAACAAAGCTTTCAGAAAGTAAAAAAAAATAAAAAGCAATGAATAAAAGTATCCAGACACAACATACTGTTTTAATATGCTTTTGTGAACAGTACCATTAATCATGTATAAGCACTTATGTTTCTTTGCATTAGTATGTTAGATTATTTCTTTGTGTAAAACTTTTTCAAATACTTTTCACATGCAAAATGGTTATATATCTTTGTATAGATTTTAATAACTTCCTATATACCCATCATTCCAAATATTAAGACTATTTTTCCCTTGCAATCCCCAGCTAGGTCCAATTAGAATGTTGTAAAAATATCAAAAATAATACTCAAGACATTTAGTTAGTTGAAGGATTTGGGTTTTCCTCTTAATTTCAGAATATTGGTAAGAATTACTCTTCCCATTGATAGCAAAAGTCCTTTTAGTGGCCAGCTCTTGTTGTTCCTGTCTTTACTCTATCCACGCTCGAACCCTAGACCCTGGGAACCATCAGGCATCAACACAGCAATGCAGGCTCGATTCTTGACTGGTACAGACATCGAAAGTCAGGCTTAGTCCTTTGTTCAGGTTTTGGTGGGAATTTTAAAACAGTACTAAATAACAGCAAAATGTCCATTCCATAAACACAGGTCCTTTCAGCATGCAGTCCAGGCAGAATCTGGCTGGCTCTCATAGTGGTTGACTTTATCACCTGTGGGCCAGAGCATTGTCCTGACATAATTTCCCACAAATGTTGTCAACTTTGATTGGATCTTGCAATTGATGTAGGTATGGCTAGTCCCTCTTTCTTAGGACCACCTCTACTGGAACATGTTAACTTTTAAGTCCAAAGTTAATTTTTCTCCTTTTGAATGCAACAAAATGCAGTCTTAAAACAAACATTTTTGAGTTTAGCTCATTAAAAGCTGTCTTTTGAAGTGTCTCTCATTTTTATGAGACAAATATTTTCTGAGATAAGCTAATAAAGGTTATAACATTAGATTTCAGCAAAACATCTCAAAAAGAATTTAATGAGCTTACTGTTCATGTCCTGGGCTACAAAATGAAGTAAGTCTTTCTCAGCCCCATGACTAGGGAAGTTCTTAAAAGCATTAAATTCCTTTGCAAATGGTTCTTTCTTTGTTCTCAGAGATAACACATCCATCAAAGACTGTCAAGCTGTTTACCACCAACTTTTTAAGACACTGTATCTCAGTCTTGCAGCAATCTGCACACATAAAAATTGTATCTTTAGACTTCTCATGAACTGACCTCTCCAAAGATATCAAACACAGATATTCCAGTTCTTAGACTTTTGACACAGAACACTTTAGTAAATAATATTGTTTCTATGGTTGCTGCAGTCATAAAACATGGCCCTCTGAAAGATTAAAATGTTCTTTACCAAATGCTGTAGTTTTTGTGTCTGCAGTATCAACGAATAGCTTTGAAGAAAACAAAAGTTTTTGTTCAACAGTAAAAATGCATTAAAGATTTTCTCCTTTTCTTCAAACCAGCCATTTGGTACATGGCAGTACCATCTTATAAATCTCACTTGGTATGTGATTGCCATGGTTCCCTTATCGGATTGTCTCTTCTCCTCCAAGCAGAGTTTTAAGAAGACACTTAATATCACACTCTAGAGAGGCCCATAGATGGGTACTGAATTAGGCTCAACCACTGTTAAAATAAGCAATCTGGGATGCCATTTTTTTCTTAAGTTCATGCAGGCAGGATTTAAAAGTTAAACCCTTTTTAATTTTAAATCATCTGTCTTTGTATTACCTCCCAGTTACATCCCCAGCCTAAATTAAACACTAATGACTAGGAATTATGAAGAATATAAAATAATAAGTGTGATAAGGCATTGGGAAAAGCTAGCAGGATGCTCGGGTGCATAGGGAGGTGCATCACCAGCAGAAAGAGGGAGGTAGTGTTACCCATGTATAGATCAATGGTGAGGCCACCCCACAAGTACTGTGTCCAGTTCTGGAGGTTCCATCTCCGGAAGGACATAGAAAGGGTGGAGGCGGTACAGAAGAGGGCAACCAAAATGGTGCCGAGCTTGCATAATAAGCCCTACAAAGAAAGACTCAAGGAATTAAATATGTACTCTCTAGAGGAAAGGAGGGAAAGATGGAACATGATAGAAAAGTGCAAATACCTCAAAGGTATTTATAAGGTACATGAAGGTAGCATTTTACATAGAAAAAAAGCTTGAGGACAAGGGGTCGTGTTATCAGGCTGGGGGGAGACTCAGAGAAGATGTGAGGAAATACTTCTTCACAGAAAGGGTGGTAGACACCTGGAACAGCCTCCCAGCTGAGGTGGTGGGTGCTAAAATGGTAACAGGATGCAAGCATGCATGGGATAGATGCAAGGAGACCTTAGAAGTAAGGCAAGGGGCAGAAGACAAAATATTGAGTAGGGTCTGCAGTGGCACAGTAGTTAGGGAAAATAAAGCAGACTAAGTGGGCCATGAGGTCCTTCTCTGCCAACAACTTTTATGTTTCTATGTTTCTCTGTGATTGCTGAGCTGATATTTGCCATGGCTCTGGTCTCTTGCTCTCCAGTGCAACCTTTTTTAAAGAGTGTGTGATACAAAAATCATTCCTTAAAGGAGAATAGTCATTAACTAGTGCTCCACATCCACGTGTAGGGCTTATCCCAATTTGCACTTTGTATGCAGAAACAATTGTTTTATTTTACTGTTTACTGCAGTATAGTAGAGCATATATGGCATATCTTGCCAACTCCCAACCAGACATTTGCTGTAACCAGAAATCCTGGAATCCCCTGCAGATAATGTTAGAGCTGAGCTGCAGCAGTAGGCAATTCATTAGCCTGCAGTACATGTTAGAGCTTTTATAAGCTCCCATGATATGTCTGCCAGTCCTGCTGTTCTTCTGGAGCTAAGTACAGTCCTTTATGACTGTACTTAGCCCGGCAAGGACAACAGGACCAGCAAACAAAAGATCAGGGCTTATTAAAACTCTTAACATTTACTTCAGGCTATTGAATATCCCACTGCTGCAGTCCAGCTCTGACATCAGCTGCAAAGGATTCTGGAATTTCTATGTAACCCCCAGGCCACATCTTTATTTTTTTTTTTCGTTTTGTTTTGTAGTTAAAGATTTTATTATTATTTCACACTGGACGCACCAAACAAAAGTATAATGTTGAGAGGTTACATACAACCATTGCACAACCTTAATACACCCATCCAGGATAAAACATACAGGATACCAAAAAAAGAGAGTAAAGAGCACTGTCATAAGTAATGATCCAAACCTACCTAGAGCCTCCCACCCAAAAGAGTGGAAGCCATGAGATATAAATTGAAGGGCCCAAAGAAAACAACAAAAAAAAAGGAAAGATAATAACAATAACATATAGGGCCAAAGGCAACGTATGGTGGAAGTGGTTGCGTCCTGGATCAGGCCTACTACTAATTAGAACTATATACACCAAAAACTGGGAGAACAAAAAGGCAAACTGCTTCTGAGATACAAAAAATAATATCTTGACAAGTATAGAAAAAAAAACGGGAAAGCCTATAACTCAGACCAGACAAGGGTCCCTCGGGAGTTATTGACCACCTAGGGTTGGACATCGTGACAGTACTTGGACTGGAGATATGGTTGCCACCGTCTGTCAAATTGGACCAGGGAACCCCCCGCAAAACTAGAGAGCCTCTCATACATAGCTCCTAGGGCTAGAGCCTGAAGGAAATCTCAGAAGGATGGAACCTCTGGGGACCGCCACCTCCTTAAAATAAGGTGTTTGGCTATCGCCCCGACAGCAGTAACCCACTGGGCCCCCGGACAGCGCTTGGGTGTATGGGAAGGGGCACAACCCAGAAGGAGAAGAGGGGGGTCCGGTACTATTTGAGGGAACAGAAAGGTACACATATCCTGGATTGTTGTCCAGAAATGCTGGAGATAGGGACACTCCCAGAGTATATGGAAAAGATGGGCACCTTGAATACCACATCTCCAGCAAGTGTCCTGCTGAAGGAGCCTCATCTTTTTGAGTTTAACTGGATCCCTGTACCACCTATGAAGTGTTTTGTTCATAATGAGACTGGTGCGCCCATCTCTACATTCCATATGCAATCTCACCCAAACATGGTCCCATTGGGACTCGGAGATAGAAGAATTAAAATCCTTTTCCCATTGGGCTTTAGCTGACAAAGTAGGGTTTGCAGCGGCACCTCTAAGAGCCCTATAGCTCTCACTGGCTCTGTTCCTGGGTTGACGTAACCAACAAGTAAGAGGATGGGATCCTAATTGTGACCCTCTATTTCAGGGAAAATTAGGTAGATGGGAGATGGCGCCTCTAATCTGAAGATATCTCCAGAAATGAGAGGTCAGGAGATGGATCTTAAAGCCTCAAAATTATCCAATGAACTAGAATCTGGGATCAGTAAATCCTGAACTAAAAGGATACCTTGTAACTCCCATGCTTTCCAACGGATCATACTACCACCCACTACCAAGGTGTGGTTGTTCCAAAGGGGCCAAAACCTCCAGAGAGTTACATCCTGGCCTAGCAGAGTTAGAACTCTTTGCCAGTATTGGGTGGATAATAGAATGGGAGGGGGAAGATTAGAGGGAAGGTTTTTTGTACTATACAACACCACCACAGGAGAGGTTGCCTTTAATAATGATGCCTCCAATGGGAGCCAGGTAGGCAAAGTGGGGCCAGTGCCAGAGAACCATAAAGTGGTCTGGGCCGAGATAAAGGCCATGTGGTACCCCTGAAACCAAGGTAGGCCCCAGTCCCACCTGCTCCAGTGCTGATGAACTTTAAGCTTACTAAACCGTGAACGGGAGCCCTCCCACAGGAAATTACCAATGACTGCATCCAATTTTTGAAACCATTTTGACGGAATAGGTATAGGAAGATGGGACAACAGATACAATACCTTGGGGGCCACCATCATCTTGATGGAGTCTATTTTCCCGGCTAATGAAAGCCTTAAGGTTTTCCAATGGGCCATGTCCTCCTTAATAGACTCCACTAGTGGAGAAAAGTTAGCTGTGAGCATTTTGGACAAGTTAGTGTGTAGGATGATACCCAGATACTTTATGCCATTGGGGGACCATTTGAGACCCACGGTCACAACATCTATGCCAGAGGACATCGAGTTGAGAGGGAGGACCTCTGTTTTGAAATGACTGATCCTAAGACCAGAAATTCCAGAGAATACATTCAATATATGTAAGATGGATTGAATCACCTGTGGAGTGCATTCTGTGGTGACCAGCAGGTCATCAGCATACAAAAAAGTTTTAAAGGTAATGCCTCCCATTGTTATTCCAGGGATAGAGGGTGCTTCCCGAAGTGCAATGGCCAGGGGTTCAATGGCTAGAATGAACAGAAGGGGGGAGAGCGGGCAACCTTGTCTTGTACCCTTCTGCAACTGGAAGGGTGCCGAAAGATTGCCATTAGTCAAAACCCTAGCCAGGGGAGAGGTATATAATAGTTTGATCCAGGAGAGAAAATCAGGTCCCACCCCCATGGAGGAAAGGGTATGAAACAGATAAGACCATTCTACCGAATCAAACGCCTTCTCAAAGTCCACGGCTAGGGCTACAAGGTGTTTTTTTGACAGTTTGGAATAATGCATTATTGAAAGGAGGGTTCTGTAATGATCAAATCCCAGACGCCCCTTAACAAAGCCAGCCTGGGAAGGGTGAACCAACCCTGATACAAAAGGCTCAAGTCTACTGGCAAGAACCTTGGCCAGGATTTTGGCATCTGCGTTGATGAGGGAAATGGGATGGTAATTACCCGGGGAAAGGGGGTCCTTCCCCTTCTTAGGGAGTACAGTAATAGTAGCTTCCCTTATGGACGGGGGGTAAGATTCCTGAGAGTAGAGAGTGCCTAAACATCCGGACTAAGTACGAAGCAAGGTTAACAGCTTGGACCCTATAAAAATCTATGGGGAGTCCATCGGTCCCAGGGGCTTTACGAAGATTCATGGATTGGATAGCCCTATCCACTTCTTCCACAGTGATTGGGGCTTCCAGTGCTTTAACTTCCGATGGGGAGAGCTTGGGGATGGCAAAGAATCCATGAATTTTTGGATGGAAGACAGGCTGGGGGAGGCAGGGGAGGCATATAACTGCCTATAAAACTGAGCCATAATGTCATTGACCCCAACCAAGGAGTAACACGGGGCCCCAGTGTGATCTCTTAAAGCATGTATCCTCCTGGACATTTGCCGCTGTTTGAGGCGATATGCCAGGAGTTTACTAGCCTTTTCCCCAGCCTCCCAGTAGGCATGATGAACCCGCCTAAGATTCAGTTCAGCCTGGCGGGTAAGGTGAGCATTCAGGGAAATTCTGGTACTCGCCAGTTGTGCGAGTAAGGACTGAGGTGGAGGTTTGTCATGAAATGATTTATATTGCGCTTCCAGGAAATATAGTTGTTTTTCTAAAGCCCTCTGATCTGCCTCGCAGTGGCATCTCCTAGACGAAGCGAAGGCCATTATCCCACCCCTTATTGTAGCCTTGAAGGCTTCCCATAGGGTAGTGTCCGAGACCTCCCCATTATCATTGTTAGTCCAATACTCGGCGATTGCTGGCCCCAGCCATTTCTGAAAGTCCTGTCCTCCAGGAGAAGGGGGTCCAAACGCCAGGAGGAGGAAGGGGGAGTGGTCCTGTCCCAGTTTAACCTGAATTCCCAGAGGGGCATGGTCTGAGACATAAATAGGGTGTATACAAGAGGTAGACACTCTGTCAAAAAGTTCAGTAGAAAGTAGCCACAAGTCAAGTCTACTGGATGAACCATGAGTCTGCGAGAAGCATGTGTAACCCCGCTACCCAGGATGTAGGGCCCTCCACACGTCCAACAGACCATGTTCATCCATTAACCTCAGGAGGGCTTTCTTGGCCTGCCTATGTGGTTCAAGGGCCTTCTTGTTTCTATCCAGAAGGTGGTCAAGCACCAAGTTAAAGTCACCCCTCAGTAAAATTGGGACTTTGTGGATGTTGAAATCCGTAAGGGCCTGGTTAACCATATGGAAAAAGAGGGGACAATCCTGGTTAGGGGTGTATAAATTAACTAAAACTAACGGGCCTGCTGGCGTTGCCATTTCAGCCATGATCCATCTCCCCTCTGCATCATGAGTGTGTCTTTTAACCTTCCACCACAGAGATTTATGTAGAAGTATAGAGACCCCATGCTTGTGAGAGTCTGCCACACTATGTATCTCTTCCTCTACCCAACCCTGTCTAAGCTTCCTAGCTTCAGCTGAGGAGAGTTTCATCTCCTGAAGGAGGGCTACCGAAGGTCTGAGCTTCTTCAGATGGAGCAAGACTTTCTTCCGTTTAATGGGAGAATTAAGGCCTCGGACATTCCAGGAGATAAAATTAGTCTCCATTTGACCTGGTTAGAATCATGGCAAACCCTATATGCATCCACATACACCAAGGCCAGAGACACAATCCCCCAGGAAGGAGACCTTTTCTCTTGAGACAGCCTTGATGAAAATAAGTCAGAATCTCAGAAGTCAGACTGCCTAAACTACTAACAACATACAAAACTAAATATTTCTGAAAGGGGCTCGCTAGGCCCTGAACATGAACTACAAACAGCAACCATAACTTTGAATAACCACAGATGTAAGAAACCCTTTCCCCCTCCCCCAACCCTCCCCAAATCCCCTCCCCCTAAACAGATCAGCTCCTGCTGCACGCATCGACCGAATTACGGCCCAGATACCAGCAGGAATCGCTGGGAGGTAGGAGGTTAACTAACTACAGTGAAAGAGGGGTAGGACAGCCCCCTGCTCAAAGGGCTCTCTCCGCTGTATCCCACCAATACAGCGCGCCTGCACCAACAAGTCAGCTAAAGTAGCCACCTTCCACCTTAAATTTGTTACACAGGCATTGAGGACCTAGCCCCCCCACCCCTGCCCAACATACCATACATTAGGTACAGGAAGCAGGGTTATTAAGAGCTCAAAGGTAAACAGTGAGGGGCTGTCCCGCACTGTAGAAGACTAGTTGTCACCTGGTTATGCCCCCTCTGAGAGGGAATAAAATAAATGAGTGACCAGAGTGTAAACGGTATCTATCATTGGATGCCCCCCCGCCGGCAGCACCAGGAACGCCCTGGTGTACTGGGCACATACCAGGGGCTTAAGATCGGCGCTGACCGCCAATACTAATTATAACAGGAGGGAGGGAACAAGAACACAGAAAGCAGCACAAAACAGTCTCAGTCACATTCAGCCCGCAGATTTAGCAAGGGCAGCCGCAGCGCCAAAGGGTGTTGGATAGATAGAGGCAACATCCATAGCAGTGGAAACCTCTGGAGCTAGTGACTCTGCAGCATCTGCCCAGGAAAGCGAGCACGCAGCCTGGGATTTATTCCCCTTAGGAGATGGTCTAGGTGGTAGAGGAGGGTCCAGCTGGGATCCACCTGTCAGAAAGTCCATCAGGGCACGAAACTGGTTGTTGCTCATGTCGGGCTGTATAGAGGAGTGTGAGGCCATGGAGTCAGGACTGGCACTGCGACTCCGAGAACAAGAACGGAACCGGGGGGTCTTATCAATATAGGCCCCATCCAGACGAGCCCTCCTTCTGTTTTTCTTTTTGCTCCCCGGAGATTTCTGAGGGGCAGAGCGAGATGGGGTCCGAGATTGTAGGGTTACAGGCTGAGTAGCCCGGGGGAGTTGTAGGGGTTAGTGCAGAGGTCTCCATAGCCGTAGCCCCCGAGTCCATAGATTACCTGGGCTCACCCCTATGTAGCTTGGGAGCTTGTGATGCCAGAAAGTTCTCAGCAGCTACTCGGTTGTCAAATAGCCTCGGCGATCCATTCAGAATGATACGGAGACAAGCTGGGTATCTCAATGAATACTCTAACCCCAGGTCAGCACAGGCCCGATGTGCAGCAGTGAAGGCCCTACGGCACGCAGTGAGTTCCTGGGAGTAGTCCGCAAAAATCTGGATCCTGTGGCCTCTACAAATGAGTTCTTTCCTTAGGCGTGCCGCCTGGTAATGGATTCCCGGTCCTGGAACCGGAGAAAGCAGGCCAATATGGTGCAAGGACGCTCCCCAGGAGCCGGGCCGGGTGCCAACGTTCTGTGAGCCCTATCTATCTCCAGAGGGTGTTCCAAGTGCCAGCCCAGCAGGGGGGGAAGCTCCTTTTGTAGAAAGCCTATAGCATCCGATCCTTCACAACCCTCAGGGAAGCCCACAAACCTCAGGTTATTCCTTCTGCTACGGTTTTCTAAGTCCTCCACCCTGGTCCATAACTGCTGAATAAGCCTATCATGGTCCAGCACTCGTGCCCCAGTTCACCGGCAACCATCCTCCGTGTCTGAAAGCCTGTGTTCAAATACAGTAGCCCGCTGTGAGAGATCTACAATATCAGCGGTATTCTTCCGGGTAGAGATGTCGATATGGTCCATGCGGTTCAAGATTTCGGCAAACATCTGCCGAATTTCAGCCAGCCCGCCCTCTGAGGGCACAGCGGGAGAAGCAGACTCCATCCTTGCAGTAGGTCCGGCCACCAGACGGATCAGCAGACGTCGGAACAACGGAGTACTTCCCGAGCAGAGCGGGGGTCCAGAGCTGTGTTACCAAAGGGCGGGACACTCCTTTAGCCAGCGGAGCAAGAGAAAGAATGAAAAAAGCAGGTACGGAACGGGCTTAACACAGATATGTGGTGGGAAAGGCAGGAGCTCCTCGATTAGGCGACCATCGAGTTTGGCAGCTAACCGCGCCCCCAGGCCACTTCTTTAACTAGTGTGCACACACCCCATTATTTGTAATGCTCACTTAAGCTAAATATCTGGAGGACACTGGTGTTCATATCCTGGCATACCATTTACTTTGCTAAAAGGCAGGTACCACTCATGGCATTAGGATGTGTACCTGGCTCATTTTCTAGAGTAAGAGAGGGGTGGGGTACAGAAACAAACAACTTGAACCTTGGGTAAATGACACAGCCCAGGTCCTGGGTGGAGGCTGCTAGGCATATGCTTGATCTAACCTGCTGAGGGGGCCCCAGTAAATCCACACAGCCAGAAGCAATAATCAGAATGTCCAGAACAGTGACTGGGATTGTGCAGTATAAACATAGAAACATAGAAGTTGACGGCAGATAAGGACTGCAAGGCCCATCCAGTCTGCCCATAATGGCTTTATTCAACAGATGGAAAGTAAAAGCTGAAGTAGACCCCCAAGGGTCAGTCCAGGCTGGGCAGATACATATTCAAGAACTCACCTTGCATGTAGTACAGTTCATGAACAAAAACAGAAACATCTTCTTCCCAGATTCCCAAAGGGTGCAATTGTGGACACCAGGCCACACACATGAACATCTCTCTCACTTTTTCCATGAGTGTTATTTAGTGAAACTAAGCCACCCACTCAGAACTCTTCTCAGACATAGGTGCAATATGTGAAACTCAGCCACACATCTTAACCTGCAGCTTGGCCCTCGCTCAGGTAAACATACTAGTGCTTTTTACAAACCAGGAAGCCCTGCCTTGTAAGCACTCAGATGGCGTTCATCCCACCCTTGGCACCAACCAACAGTCTCTTCCATTCTTCAGGGTTACACCATTTAATACCCCATTCCCCACTGAAATGCTAGAGGTCCCACACTTTAACTTGTCACAAACTGGAGTGACCAGAGAAAATAAACTGCACTCACTGTGGTCCACAGTTTAACTTCACTTCCCTCACACTGGTGAGACTATGGGCTCTGACAGGTGTGATCCAGCCTTATCTACGGGCACATGCACCCCAGACTATCCACACCCCTAAGAACTTGTGGAGATCTAGTCTCCTTGACAGTACTCACAAGAGCTGTTCCATCCACAGGGCGTGGAACAACAAAAAAGGAAAAGTAAAATGCACTCTTCTGGGTAGCAGCTCCAAACAGTCTATTTCAGGTCCTATCCAAGGCAGCTGAAAACACCACAGAACAATTCAGAGGATTGCTCCTTGAGTTCACAGAGAACAAGCAGATCCTTCCACAGCACATGGAGTAGAAATCAGGAAATCCTCCTGTAGTCTTGTTTCCACCACTTCAACTGGAAGCTGGAAATGACCCTCCACTAAGGTGATAAATCCTGGGCCCTCTCTCAGAGCCCACTGGCAGTACTTCTGCCACTCTCACCTCCTCGCTCAAGCTCACACTGAATCAAAGCTCCAACTCAGAACTGAACTGAGCATTCTAAGCTCCTCAGAGCAGCTATCCACAGAATGTGGCTTATGCTGCTGTGAGAGTTCTAAATGACCTAATCATTCCTCCCTCAGGCTGATTAAACAATGATATCATTATGTAAGGAGCCCCTAATGAACTCCCTATTAGCTGCCTTCCTAACAATAATACTGATATGATTCTAGTAACCCCAGGGACTGGGTGGTTACATCTGGTAGCAGCAAATATCAGCTCGGGAGTTGACAAGATTAGTCAGATATGACCTACTATACTGCAATAAACAGTAAGTAAAAAAAATGTTTTGCTCACAAACTGCAGATTGGGACTTGACCCACATCAGGGTGTGAGGCTGTTAATATTGTTTTTCCCCTTTTAAGAGATTTCTAGGTTTCCACCAACAAACTCACAGCTGGCATCAGCAGAATTTTGTTCTAGAAAACTTTGGATTTCAGAAAATCTAATTTTTCTCACTAAAGACATTTTCATCAAAACATGCGGGAACTTTTCCCTTTAGTATTCATCTGTTCACACAGTAGCATACTGTAGTAGCATAGCAATTTAAGGTGTCGAGACTATAGGTCTAGCATAACCACCACCTCTGCTTCATAAGCAGGTATATGCAGTGCAAATATGGCCTGGTTTCATATTGCTTATTCTTGTCCTGATGTTAGAATCCTCTGATTATGACATTTATTGTTTTCTGGTAACCAGGTAGGCCCACTGGAACCAGAGAGTCTAATTTTTAGTCGCAACCCATAATTAGTTACACAGAGAATACTGAAAACATCAGTAGACACATAGTGCATAGATGACTCACATACAAAATATGCAACAGTTCTGTAGCTAACACATGTTAATCACTAAAAATTTACATTAGAGGAAACCACCCAACATGTAGGCAACAAGTTGAGGAACAGATAGGTACATTGTGGAGGACTATTATTTTGTGCAGGAAAAGCAACCAGAACAGTCAGATACTGTACATGAGGCAATGGGCCTGGGATCATGTATGCAAGCCCGTAGCCAAATCTGGGGGCTTAGCTTTTGGCTGCAGCCCAATTGTCCCACTGTCACTGTTTCTGCCTCCAGTCCCATAGACTGCTGAGTCGGGACTGGAGGGTTTTGTTCAGGAGCCCTGGTGGGATTTGGGCCAGGGTTCCCTCCCAATCTTAGCAGCAGCTACTGCTGGAGTCCTACATTCCTCAGCCCCATAATGGAAGTGGGACCGAGGTTCGTGTGCTGTTTTGCACCTCCAGGCACTGTGGGAGCCACTTTTCCAGTTCGGCAAGTGGCTGTAAGACCGTACCAGGATGTAAACAGCAATGACCACGCATGCAATGTCTGTGCATGCATGGCTGATGTCTTAAAGGAGCTGCACCTCTTGTACATGTGTCTGGCTGTGCAGCCACTGTTTAAAGAAATTCCTGGCTCCAGGGCAGGCAGCAGAGCTGGGGTCAATTGGGAGAACACCCACTGGTGCAATGTTTGTAGGCTCTGGCACTAAAAAGGACTTGTAATAAGTAATTAAGACTATACAGTTAATGCAGCAAAAGGTAAACAATTATGGCAGCCCTCAGTAATCTCCCTGCAGCAGGGGCTGCTGGGGAGGGGTGAAAGGGCACCATTCAGAGTCAAGGAATGGACTGGCCAATGGGATGGAGAGTTTTAGGAGGCAATAGAAAAACAGGCTGTGTTCTGGAAAACTTTTTTGTTCAGCTGAACAGGAGATAGAGAGACCGTGGAAGGAATATATCAGTCTGAAGGCAAGCCTGGTTGCAAAAAGGCCCCACTGAGCCTCAAATGAGGTACTGGCAGAGCGCCTTCGATTTCAGTTAGTAAGCAGGGAAGAAATTGAACTGCTGATTTGATTCCCAGGTAACTGAATCCGAACTGCTGTTTTGAAATTGGCAGCCTGTAAACATAAGAAAGCTGTGTGGACAGTTCTCCCATCCAGAAAGAAAAGTATCTGGGCTGCATCAGAGACTGTGTAAGAGCCAATCTGTGTTTGAGTTCCTGCTGTACATCCAGGGTGACTTCAAGCCTGCCAGTATATCCTGGTCTGACGAAAGGCCCAAGTGGCAAAACTGACAAAAGGCCGAAGGGTCAAAGATGATGAAAAGCCTGTCAGGGGAATGGTCCAGTTTTGCTGCACATCCACAGCCGGCTGATGTGTTGCATAAAAAGACTGCCTGCTGATACCAGAGTGGTACCACTGATCTGCATTTTCTAGCACCCCCTTGAAGCCTTCAGAGACTGTAGCTTGAAACTCCTTCACCAGTCTTAAATTGATGTTTACTTAATACTTTGTCTGTACTGATATTGTTTATTGTCCACTGTTTATTATTCATTTGTATTGTTGCTTTATACTTTTAATCCTGAATAAGTGTCTGTGAATACTTCCCTTTTACTTGTTCTCGTATAGTGTCTGCGTACACTTCCCTTTTTGCTCCACATGTTACCCCTTCCCCCGGGTCGCCCCTGAAAAAGGAACCTTGTCTCAGTGGGCCCACCTGGTTACCAAAATTCAAGCAAATAAATAAACAATTAAACAAACAAATAAATAAATAAACAAAGTACCTCTGGGCTGCAGCTCAGAGGAGTCCTTTTACAATCTAGTTAGTTAGACAGATAGTCTAAAAGGGGTGAAGTCATGGGCAGGACTTTGTAATCTATAGGATAAGCCCAGGCAGAATATCTGGCAAAATTCTGCTGTGTTGTTTTGGATCCTATTGGGGCCCCAACCCATGTTACATTCTTCAGTTCAAGTTTACAATCTGTTCGTCTGACTGCATCCCAAAGTCCAAGGTGCACCGACCCTGAGTCCATCTGGTTGGCCACCAGCAACTTGGTGAGGTACCCACCACAACAAACTGTTTCAGTCCTTATGGCCATAGAGGGGGAAATGGGTGCACCTGTGGAGTGGTACCGGGACTGTGAGGTACAACTGTGAACAAAAGCTATTGCCTGTTGTATTTTCTTCCCTTGTTCCCCGTCCCTGTCATGAACCTAATGTTACTTCATGTTAGCATTGCTGTGCATGGTTATTGCCCGAAAGTGAATTTCTGCTATGTGGGGAAAAGATCACTGTGTGTGGGAGAGAATTAATACTTATTCTTGGGAGGTGGTAACCTTGTGTTTTATCCACCAGGTATCCCCTACCACTACCCCAGGTGGAGGCATCACACCATTTTGCTCCAGTGTAGCACACCCATCAGTGAACCCAGGCCAGACCCCTTGGGAGGTGTGGTTAGGTGAGACCCCGAGGGCCCTGAAACAGCAAAGTGGTAAATGTGTGGTTGTTACATGTAAAATATCTTTAGTAATGAAGAATGAAATGTCCTGAAATTTCCTCAATTTGAAGGGAATGCTGACATAGGTAGTATTTGTTTTTTGCAGGAAACTGACAAATCACTTTTAGGAGGATCTGACAATTGCCTCAGTGTGTCCAAGGAGAGCTAGAAGGATCAGAGACCTATATTGCTTCCTAAACTCTAGGGGCTCGATTTTCAAAGATTTCTTGAAGCAACACAAATTGAGTTGCTCCAGGGATGTGGCACTCTCCAGGTGCACCGATTCTATAAGAAATAGGGTCCCTACGTCAAACTCCCTGGGTTTGTCACACATCATCCACTGTGTCAAACAACTGGCATACCTGCGGGAATTTCCTGGGGGACATTGGGCATTGGGGGTGTGTTAGACTACCAGAGCAGTTACCTACTGTACCTATAGTATGATTACTTGACTGTGCATACAGTTCCATGCAAACGCACCCAACTGGGTGCAAACACTGCCACTGCTGCCCAGCTGTCCTCCTCGGCTCCCCCATGCAACCTCCCCTGACCCAACTGTAGCTGGCAGCCATTGGCATCCCCTCCCATTGGCACAAGCCACTTAGACCACCTCCTGGCTGGTCTAAATTGTGCCCTTTATTGCATCCACAGTGGGGCTTTTAGACTCACAAAAAAGTGATGATGCAGCCCCACCATGGTGCAAGCCCCCCTGCGATGTGGTGCACCTGGTTGCTTGCCACAACCATGGCGCAAGGGGGCTTTGGTACAGCTGCATTGGATTTGATGCAGGCTGCCTTATGGAACTGCATTTGATTCAAGTTGTGACGCAAGTCACCCTTTGTGTCAAACTCTTGTGACACAAGTCCCTTGCATCAGTCTAATCATTTTGAAAATCGAGCCCTAGAAATTTCCACTTCCCTCATTGCAAAACCCATGCTGGTCAGTCAGCCTTTCTGTCTGTCCTCCAACTCCATGGAATAATTTATCTCTCCCTGTCTATCTCTTGTTCTCTGTTTACTGTCTTAAATTGCTCCTGTTGGTACATCTCTCACAAATCTGCAATGTCAGCTAGCCATCTACACCAGATATGGCTGTTTTTTGCTTATTCTTTTGTGTCCTCTCCCCTCATCCTAAATTTAATTTGTTTAGAGCCCAGTCCTTGAAGGTGCATCTCTATTATGGATGTCTACTGGGTTTCAGAACTCATAAATACGATATTAAACAAGCACTGGCCAATTCCAAATGTTCTCTTGCTTGTATTGGCTGAGAAGTTGTTGGGCATAGGTAATGCAGCAGTTAAAATTTCAATGACGCAAGTTATAATAGCGAAATTATCATGACTGGAAATAGTGATGTTCATACATAACATTCTTAGATTGTAATTGGACAAGGCAGAAAAGGAGGAGAATGGTAGAGAGTAAGCAGAATTAGGTAGAAAATTCAGTATTCTAAACCTGTGACAGATTAGTAAAACCACCCAAAACAAAATCACAGTTCAGTCAAATGCCAGATTACTCATGCTGCATAAACAATCATAATCACCTTTGATTCTCGAGTATATTCATTGAGCCTTGTTTATTTATGCTGTAATTACCAAAATGTTGCAATTTTTAGCATTGAAAACACAGGTAAGTAGGGTAGCAAAGCTCCTTACCTAAAGTGATCAATGAGCAGGGCCACTGAAAAATTGTGCCCGCAATTTTTTTGCGGAATCCGCAATTTTCACCATTCTCCGCAAAAACTAACATGTTCCACAATTTCTTGCAATTTTTGAGTTTTTATATTGAACTGTGTAAAACTTATTAACATTTTTAATAAAATATTCTCAATATATTGACAATTTTGCATGCAGACTTGGGTTTGGCAGAAACAATGCAGTGCAAGGTAGAGCAAGGGTTTTATGTGATACTGATTTCTTTTGAATCTTTGTCTTGTTTGGTTTCAAAATCCACTGGCCAAGCATAAGTACACTTAAACACTTAACATTTGTTTTGTGTTGAAGCAGTCTATCAGAAAACTTTTTGTTGACACAGACTGAAACAAAAGATGGGAGAAAAGGTGCAAATTACCCCATTCACTTAAATGGGCTGCTAACTATTAAGCCTTTTTGTAAGTGGCAGGGCAGGTTATTCCTTGTGAGCATACTTTCATTCAGACTAGTTTTGATTCAAACAGCTGAGGATTTTTGGATGACCCTGCTGATTTTAAACTTGAATAGGCTAGTTGCTAACTGTAATCTCATTCTTAGCAACTACCCCTAGATTCTCACATGCAAAGACTACAATAAAAACTGACTAAAGTCTAAAAACAAGCTTGTAAAACACAAAATGTATATGAACATTTATCTTTAACTAAACAGAATCATTGCAGCCAGAGTAAAACAAAGGTAAATTACAGGGTACCCTGACTACTGTATGATGCAGTAAAAATATATTAGTATTTTTTTACATTTTTTGGTAACCACATAAGGCCCACTAGGCACAAGTGCCTGTTTTCAGGTACAACCCAGGAGCACTGAGGAGGTTAAGTGACTTGTTCAGAATCACACATATATGCAAGTGGAGGTTGTGGGAATCAAACCCAGTTCTGCTAGATGTCATCAGCTCATTCACAGTTTGTTACTCTTACCTCTAGATTATACTGCCAGCCCCAATAACCCCCAGATTTAATGTTTAAATATGTGATTTCAAAAATAGTGTCCAGTACCTACAATACAAATTATGATCATTAAACACTTTAACAACATTTTAATAAAACTCAATTATTCACCATTCTGTCTGCTTATTTTTTCTTGCACCAAAGTGGGTGAATAGCTGGCAGAGCACTGTAAACAGCTGTTAATTAGGCTTCATTATTCTACAACCAGAAACAAACAAAAACTATTTATTTTGGCTTTATTTAATATTGATTTGCTGTGGCTCACTTTATAGAATCTATTTAGCACTGTATGAGGCAGATACTTTTAAATCTTGGAAGATAGGCAACACTTATGATAGCTTATCAGTTTAGTATTCTTGTTAGGAACATAAACTTTTCTTTATGCTTTAAACATATTCAGGTGTCAGTGTATTCATTTAGCAATTTATACTGACTAATATATGCTGCAGAAAACATTAAAAGATTCATTGTGAAGCACTCATGGTCTATAGTAGAACCCCCGCAATTTCTCACAATATTTGCAAAACGCTTCACAATTTTGGGTAACCTTTTCTGCAATTTTCCAGTGGCCCTGTCAATGAGTGTAGGAACATGCTGGAACATCTATTTTGTTTTCACCACATATGAGACTACATTAATTCCATGAGTTCCTAGCACTGCATCTAGGTATGCAAATCATATGGGTCATGCAACATCTTTGCCATTCCATGAGAAAGTTCTCAAGGTTCCATGTCATAACGGCGACCGCCAAAAGGTGATCACCATTAGGGTGATCTCACATCCCCAAAGTCAATTTCAGCAATGTGCCCCCCCCCCAGCACACAGCAAAAAGGTGCCGGAGACTTACAATTTTAAATTTTATGTGGGGGGCTTCACCCCCCCGTACTCCCCTACTTTAGGATTCTCAACTCCAGTAGGGTGCATGTCGGGGAGGTGCTAACCGTGAAAAAATAAAATTGGGCCGGGCTTAACAAAAGAGTACCTGCACCTGGACCCAAACCCAGCCCCTTGTCCACCCAAGCATTGAAACCACCCACCATGCCACAGGGCCAGCTCAGCAGCTCACCAAGGCACCACCCCTCAAAAACCCTCCCTCCCCCAACCCTCGCTGAGCGTACTCACTCCTCCCATGCACGTGTATATGTAACGACATCCTGTCACTATATGCATGAACCCACTCCCATCTGGTCGCCCTTCCTCGTGCATAGCCCCCATGACATGTGCTGCGATTGAGTCACCATTTTTGTTTGCGCTCAATCGTGGTCACCTATGTCACAGGCTACTGTTCTCAACAGTAACACTTGTGAAAGTAGTTAACAGCAGCATATGTAGAACAAAACAAGAGGCTAGACTTCAAGCAGGAATTAGAAGCAGCACAAGAAAAACCTCTACCTTGCATTTTTCTGTCTTGTGATTGCACAAGGACTTGAAAAGGAAATTGAGAAGAAAGCCTGACAGTGGGTGGAATAAGAGAGGAGATTTAGTATTCTGGAACTGTGACAGATGGAGGGGCACACCCCACCAACACCCTTTCACAGTTGATACTGATACCAATTTATTCATATGCCTTACAAGCAAACATATTCACATGGTTCATTGAATATATGGATTCAGACTTGTTTATTCATGTTGTAATAAACCAAAATGCAATATGGGGGGCATGGCCTAGCTGAGGTGCTGAATGGAGGTGTTTTAGGAGAGCTCCGTCCAGATCCACACATAATCTGCTGCATCCTCCCACATACCCTGCTTAGAGCTGCTCAAATTAATACAACAAGAAGCTTCAATGTCTAATCTAGTGAAATCTATGAAGAAACAGGCTAAATTAAAGTGTTCTCAAACTTCCAAGGTGACTACCTCCTCCCGGCCTGCGGTCTCTCCTAGTAGCTCTCCAACCCGGGAACTAGAATTGCAGCAGGATCCCAGAACCAGGTCAGACAATTCCAACATGGACTCAAACTATCAGACCTTGGAGAGACTAATTTGGGATCTGAAGTATGATCTGGGAACACAGATGCAATCCAGTTTCGATAATTTGACTGCACAGATACAACATCTGCAGCAATTAGTCAATACCACTTTGGAAATTGTAGAAGCCCACAAAACCCACATTACAGAGGCTGAATCCTGCATCAGCACCCAGGAAGATGTCACAGTCAGAATATCTACTGACTTACTTTATCTTTTTATTGAAATTCGAGTATAGAAGAAAGCACACATCTTCTACAGTAGAAGACTATCCTCTGTGTAAGGTATAAAATATCACTTAACAAAACACAGTATTTAGGGTAAACATATTGGAGAAGCCTTATATTCATGCATCGATAATAAAACACAAACCTAGACAGGATGTAAGTGGAGAGCAGAAGGGTTACAATCAATAGGGTATTACAGGATCAGAAATAGCAACCATGTATGAAATACATGCTAGGGCAGGCTATGGCAAGGCATTCAGTAAATTGCAAAAAGTGATAAATGTGGTAATAGGAACAGTGTTCAGTAATGGAGAGGTGAAGATAAGAGAAAAGTGTGCAAGGAAAGAAAGAAGAGAGAAAAAGGCAAGGAAGAAGGGAAGGAGAGAGGGAGAAAACAAGGAAGAAGGGAAAAAAGAGGAGAAATCTGTGCACAAAAGTTTCAAGAAAACCTAATCTGAGAGCAAAATAAGAAGGAGGGCTAAATATCCTTAATAATTAGGGTCTAGAAGAACTAGGTTCATGTATTGAAGTAATCCTGCCAACATCTGTCATATACAGTGAGTCGGTTATGAGTAACATGAGATAATCGATCTAGAGAGGCATACTGAGAGAGGCTTTGAAGAACATCTGAAAGAGAAGGCACCAGAGTTGATTTCCATGTCATAAGAATTAGACGTTTGACCAGAAGAGAAAGTATGTTTAGCCATCTAAAATGTGCATGTGAGAGGAGAGAGCTATTGGGGATAAGGATGCCCAGAAGGAATAGCTTGGGGTCAAAAGGTAGTTTTTGTCCTGTTACTCTGGAGGCAAGTAAACAGACTTTATGCCAGAGCTTATTAATGGGAGTGCAAGACCACAAGATATGAAGTAGATCCCCGTTGGCCAAATTGCAGTGCCATCAATTATTATTATTTAATAGGCCCATTTGTTGAAGCACAGGGGGGTTCTATACCAAAGATGTAGGATTTTAGTTTGTATTAAAGAACTATGGGCATCTTTAAAGGTATTATGTGCAATACACCAACAATTACTCCATTGTGCATCTGAAATATTGTAGTTAAGAAGAGTACTCCATTTATTTTTGGCCTGTATAGACTGATCGGGTAGATTATCAATAATGTCTTTGTAAATGGAGCTATTTAATTTTACTGATAAATTAGTCCAGTGCGAGATGTATGGGTTTAGAAGAGTATGCCTATACACTAAACTAGAGAGAGAGTTATAAGCTGCCTGAATTTGTAAAAACTTCCAGAAGTCCTGTTTAGGAAGTTTCCATGTGACCTGCAAGTCTGAGAATGATCTAAGAGTAAGTGAATTCTGGTCCAAGATATCTCCGAGAAAGAAAATGCCTTTGTTCCTCCATGTACGACAGGAAATTGGGTGCTCTTCTAGAGTGAGCATTGGATTGCCCCATAAGGGAGCATAAAACCAGGGTGTTGGATTGGATTTCAGGAATTTGTGGGTTAGTTTCCAATAAAGAACAGAGGATGATATAGTTGGATGAGATTTTAGTTTAGAGGAAATGGGATTAAAAATGAAGGAAGTGGGAACTCCTCCCAGGCACAATGCGTATTCTATTGCAACTCATAGTGGTGAGTGAGGGGAGGGTTTCTGAAACCATTTAATGGTTTGGGCAATTCAGAAAGCCCAAGGGTAGCCTTTGAACTGGGGGAGTCCAAATCCCCCTTTTTTCCAATGTGATCGAAGTTTGTTGCAGTTAAATCTTGGTGGTTTCCTATCCCAGATAAAGTTACCTATTAATTTATCAATTTTAGCAAAAAAGGAGGATGGTAAGACTAAAGGAATATAGGCAAAGAGGTAAAGAATCTTTGGAGAAATGGACATCTTAATGGCTGCAATTTTCCCATGAAAGAGAGATTAAGAAGCTTCCATCTGTCCAGAATTGTTTTTATGTTATCAAATAAGGGGTTAAAGTTAATGTCCCATATCTTCCTAAATTACTAGTAATTTTGATTCCTAGATATGTTATACCTTGTGGTGACCAGTGGAATCCAAGAGGTATGTTCATAAAGGCTTTACAGTGGTCGTTAAGACGTTAAGAAGAAGCCAGAAGGGGAAGGAAGGAAACATATTCAATTCAGTGCTTTAGAGTAACTGGTAATTGCTATTTTTCTTTTAAACTTAGATTGTGGGCTTTTAGTGACACTATACTTTCTTTGTTGTCTTTATTTATAATTGTTTTTGGGCTGTTGAAAATTTAAACATAGTGGTGGTGAATTCTGTGCTGTCTGTAATTGCTGCAAATTTCGCCCCTCCTCCCTCCCTTCCCCAACTCTTAATTATATGCCTGCTAAATCTGATTGACAGGAGCTAAACACAGGGCAGTAAGTGTAAAGTAGGAGGGCATAAAGGGGAAGAAGCCCACCCTCAGCACGACAAGTGTTTTGACTTATTTATTTATTGGTTTCTTGGTTTTTTTTTTTTAAGAAAATTATCTGAGGATCAGTGGCAGGATTTTTAGGACAGTAAATTAATAAAAAGGGAACTAGGAGAGCTTCAGTAGCAGACAAGTAGTGGAATTGCAGTATAATGTGGGGAGTGGTGCAATGCAGTGGCTGTGGGCAGCATATTCAGGCAGACCTTCTGGACACTGAGGTGCTGCCCTATCTGCATGCATCTCTCTGGACTGCGGGATGAGGTAGCCAGACTCAGAGCGGAAGTAAACTGGGTCAGGAGTACCATCACCTCTATCCAGGGACCACCCAGTCCAATGCAACTGCCTCAAAGGATGCCGAGAACGAGGAGCACTTGGATGACAGTGGGCTCAGGGAGGGTTAGAGCGGTCAGGCAGAGGCACATCCCAGATCCTATTCCACTCAAGAACTCATATGCCACACTGGCAAATGAGGACAACCAAATAGAGGTACCCAGAGAAGTGGAAGGAAAGGATGTGGAGGTTAGCCAAGGAGGTGACCTCAGCAGGGAAAGCAGTGGACCACAGAGGAGGAGGAAGTGAATCCTGGTGGGGGACTCCATCATAAGAGGGATCTAGCTAGGAACACAGGAGGGGGAGGACAGGGAGGTGAGGTGCCTACCAGGTGCCACAGCATGGAGGGATGGAAGGAAGATCCTGGGGATCACTGGGAAGGAAAGACGGAGGGTGAGCTGGATGTCATTATCCACCTAGGTACTAATGACCTGGCAAATGGGGAGCCAAAGGAAGTTCAGGAAGAGTTTAGGAAACTGGGAGGGGTCTCGCAAGTAGCTACTTCTGTCACTTTCTCAAGTACTACCTGTGAGAGGCAAGGAGCATTAGAGCATGCACCAGGAACTTTAACTCATGGTTAAAGAACTGGTGCTGTGAGGAAGGGTTTGGATTCATTGGTGACTGGGACCCACCTGGAGGGATGGAGGTTTGTTCAAGCCTGACGGCCTGCATCCATCCTGGAGGGAATCCAAGCACTCAATGATAAGTTTAAATGCTACATTGACAAGCATTTAAACCAGCAAAGGGGTGGCAGGCCAGCAAGGAGGGTACCTACTTGCTCACCCCCACAGCTAGCAGTGGAACCAGTGAACCAGAGGGAGGCTATCTCTGCAAAGCAGTGTGCAAAAGATGGAGATTAGTGCCCAAGAGGTGGATAAGCAGAAAAGGGCAAAATTCAGCAGAAGGGCAGACAGCAAGGAGAACCAGGATAAATGACAACCAAGGAAGGGGCTGGAGTAGAACAGTGAAACAGTCTAGGGAGGTCAAATCATGGAAAGCCATGTGTGCAAATGCCAGGAGCCTTAGCAACAAGATGGAAGATCTGGAGGCTGTCATGATGCAGTCAGACCTGGACATTGTGGCCATCACTGGAAACCTGGTGTAATGATAACCATGACTGGAGATGGCCATACCTGGCTACAACATATTCAGAAGAGACAGAGCAGGCAGGAAGGGAGGAGGAGTGGCACTCTATGTGAAAAATGACATAAGGGCCACAGAGATCCAGGAGGAACAAAATGGGGAGAGACACTGTGGGTTAAGCTGGAAAGGAAAATGGGACAGTCATCAGCACAGGTGTGGTCTATAGACCACCAGCCCAGGAGGAAGAAACAGATAGGGAGTTGATGCTAGCCATCCAAAGGATGGCAGACAAGGGGAGGTAGTACTGGTTGGAGACTTCAATATTCCAGACGTGGACTGGAGCATCCCGAGCAGCATCAACTAGGAGCAGATTTATCCTGACTCCTTCAGGGTGCCTTCCTCAAGCAACTGGTCATGGAACCAACTCGGCAGAAGGCAATACTGGACCTTGTGCTCACAAACAGGGATAGTGTGATGGAGGTAACAGTGGGGGAGCACCTGGGAAACAGTGACCACCAGTCATTGTGGTTTGAAATCATAGAAAGAGCAGAACCAAGCCACACAAAAACATGTATCCTGGATTTTAGGGGGGAAGACTTTGGGAAAATGGGGAGATACTTGAAAGAGGCATTAAGGAATGGGACAGGAATCAGGGTTGAGGAACAGTGGGCAGTATTTAAAATGGGGATTACAAGAACAACAGAATTATGTATTAAGCAGGTTAGCAAGAGGAAAGGAAGAGAGACCATTATGGTTTTCCAAAGAGGTAGCAAAGAAAGTGAAAGCCAAAAAGATTGCATTCAGGCAATACAAAAAGACACAGGCAGAAGGAGATAGGGAGAAGTACCAGGATAAGCAAAGGGAGGCAGGGATGTCAGTAAGAGAAGCCAAAGCTCAGACAGAAGAACACATTGCAAAATCAGTGGGTAGAGGGGACAAAACCTTTTACAGGTACATAAGTGAAAAAAGAAAGACAAAGGGAGGATAGTGAGACTGAAGGGGAGGATGGGGGCGCGTGGAGGATGACAACAGTAAAGCTGACATATTGAACAGGTATTTCTGCTCAGTCTTTACTGAGGAAGAGGGGTAATGGGTCTGAAGGAGTACAAGGGGTGAGAATGGTGCAGAAATGGACACAAGTCCCTTTACACAGAAAGGGTCCTGAAGGAACTGGAAGTAATAAGAGTTGATAAAGCAATGGGGCCAGATGGGGTGCACCTAGGGTCCTTAAAGAACTAAGAGGTGGTGGCTGAACCTCTGGCTATCCTGTTTAGCCAATCACTGGAAACAGGAGGTAACCAAAGACTGGAGGACAGCAGATGTAGTCCCCTTATACAAAAGTGGAACAAAGAGGAAGTAGGAACTACAGACCAGTCAGCCTCACCTCAGTAGTGGGGAAGATCATGGAAGCACTACTGAAGGAGAGATTGGTGGAACATCTGATTGTCAGTGGACTACAGGACCCAAGACAGCATGGTTTCACCAGAGGGAGGTCATGTCAGACCAACCTCGTTGAATTTTTGACTGGGTGAATAGGGAGGTGGATCAGGGGAGGCAGTGGACATGGCCTATCTGGACTTCAGCAAGGCCTTTGACACTGTGCCACATAGAAGACTATTACACAAACTGGGAATATGGGTGTGGGCAGGACAGTAGTGTGGTGGATGGGTTAATGGCTGGGTGGCAGGACACAGAGGGTGGTGGTAAATGGCTGTCACTCCACAGAGGAAGAGTGACCAGTGGGGTACCACAGGGATCAGTGCTGGGACCGGTCCTATTCAACATCTTCATCAGTGACATGGCGCAGGACCTAGAAGGCAGAATTTCACTGTTCGCTGATGACGCAAAGCTCTGTAACAGAGTAGACACACCAGAGGGTGTAGAAAGAATGAGAAGCGACCTGCAGAAACTTGAAGAATGGTCAGGGGTTTGGCAGTTGAAATTCAATGCAAAGAAGTGCAAGATAATTCATATGGGGCACAAAAACCCTGGCACAATATATCAGTTGAGGGGTGAGGATATAGCATGCACCAAGCAGGAAAGGGATCTTGGGGTTATCATCTCTGATGACCTCAAGGTAGGAAAACAGTGTGACAAGGCAGCAGGTAAAGCAAATAGGATGCTGGGATGTATAGGCAGGGCATCACCAGCAGGAAAAGGGAGGTCATAATCGCTATACAAGACACTAGTGAGGCCCCACCTGGAGTACAGTGTACAGTTCTGGAGACCATACCTACGTAAGGACATAGACAGGGTAGAGAAGGTTCAGAGGAGGGCAACAAAGATGGTGCATGGATTGCATCACAAGTCCTATGAAGACAGGTTGAAGGAACTGAACATGTACTCCCTGGAGGAGAGGAGGGTGAGAGGGGATATGATGAGACATACAAGTATCTTACAGGAGGAACAGGGTGCAGGAAAACACTATTTTAAGCGAAAAAGATGTTCCAGGACTAGGGCATGGATGAAGTTGGAGGGAGGACGATTCAGAGGAAATATGAGAAAGAATTTCTTCACAGAACGGGTGGTGGACAAGTGGAACACCCTGCCAGAGGAAGTGGTGGGGGCTGAAACAATCACAGGATTTAAGAATGCATGGGATAGACATAAAGGAATTCTGGAGGTCAGGGGTAAGGGGCAACAGACTTCTAGGAAAACAAACTGAACTTACAAGCTCAAATGGGCAGACTGGGTGGGCCATAGGCCCTTATCTGCCGACACTGTCTATGTATCTATGTATCTATGTTAAGGGGCATAGTTTGTGATTTGCCATAATTCAAAGCAAGGCCATAAATTTTAGTAAAATTATTAAGCAAATCAACCAACAGGGGTCCAGCCTTATTCAGGTTTTTGAGTAAGATTAAGAGGTCATCCGCATAGGAGAGAGAAACATATCTTGAATTGCTCACAGGTATGCCCATAATGCCAGAAGATTGATGTAAACAAGCAGTCACGGGTTCCATGGCTAAAATAAACAGGGAAGGTGACAGGGGACAGCCTTGTCTAGCTCCCCTTGCCAGATGAAAGTAAGAGGAAATGGTGGAATTAGTAAGTACTTTAGCAACAGGGGAGTTATATAATAGCTTGATCCAGGAGCAAAAGATATGAGAAAGACCGAAATAAGATAAAACTTGATGAAGGTAGTCCCAGTTTAAGGAATCAAAGGCCTTCTCGAAATCAATAGCTAAGGCTGCAGCTGATGCCTTGAGGGATTTGGCTTTGTGAATTAAATTAAATAAGGAACGTAGGTGATCAGAACCCGATCTATGTTTAATAAAACCAGCTTGCGAACAATGAGTTAGCTTGGGAATCAAGGATTCAAGTCAAGAAGTTAGTAGTTTAGCAAATATCTTCCCATCTGTATTTAATAAAGAGATGGGCCTGTAACTTGTGGGGTGAGTAGGGTCTTTTTCTTTCTTAGGGATTAGGGTTATGATTGCTTCTGTGCAAGATGGGGGAAGCTTGCCAGTATTGGAAGCTTCTTGATAAACATTAAGAAGAAGGGGGCATAAGGTGTCGGAAAACATTTTATAGAAATTGACAGGGAATCTGGCACCCCCAGGGGATTTGCCAGATTTCAAGGAAGACAAAGCTTTCTGGATTTCCTGAAGCGAGAAGAGTTCATCTAAAGAATTTGTTTCAAGAGTAGAAAGATGAGGAAGATGTAACGATTTAAGGAACTGTTGAATTTGTAAAGTAGATGGAGGATTTGTATTATAGTTTTTGATAAAAGGTTTTCATCATACGGTTTATAGACGGGTTGTCGGAGTGAATCGTACCCTGTTCATCTTTTAGGCTTAGGATGTGTTGTTCCATTTGTTGTGCTATGAGCTGGTAAGAGAGGAGTTTCCCAATTTTATCGCCATGTTCCCAAAACTTATTTTTAAGTTTAAACAAGGCCAGTTCGGTTTTACGAGAAATTAATTTGTTAATTTTAACTCTAAGTTGAAGAATTTCAAGATGAAGTTGAGAATCAGGACAGTGCTTATTAGGAGAAAAGTATAAATTCTCTTTAGCCTTAAGAGATTTGCAGCAAAGGCCTCAAATCGTACCTTTAAGAGTGTCTCATACAGAGGACACAGAAGATTAATTTGGGGTATTGTGAAAGAGGAAGTCCTGAATTTGTGCTTTGATCATGGGTAAGAAATTGGGATCCTTGAGAAGGAGAGGGTCCAGCTGCCAGTAAGAAGATTTAGGTGCTAATGGGCCCCACAAAAGTTGCAATTTGACAGGGGAATGGTCCGAGATTATGATGAGAGAGATGGATGAATCAATAGTTTTTTTTCCTTTATAACAGGTGAGGCTAACCAGTAGTCAATTCTACTGTATGTCTTATGTAGAGAGGAGTAAAAAGTAAATTCTCGATCATGGGGATGAAGGAGGTGCCATACATCAGCTAATCCAACATCTTGCATTTGTAATGAGAGGGCTTTAATACTTCTATGGTGGACCTCTGTAGCGGGGCTACTTCTGTCAATGCTGACTTCTAAAGCTAAGTTAAGATCCCCTTCAAGAATAACTGGTGTATTATCAGTGTTGAAGGATAGAATCTGTTGAGCTAAATTATGAAAAAACTCGGGAATCGGAGTTGGGTGCATAGACATTAACAAGCAGAAGAGGACCAGAGTTGGTATTCGGTTTGACCATCACCCATCTGCTATCAGTATTGGAAACAGAATTACAAGGGACTATTTGAGACTCTTATGAATAAGAATAGCAACTCCTCTTTTTTTTGAGGTATAGTATTATTTGTAGATCTGACCGACCCAATCTTTTTTAAGTCTATGGACATCCTCTGCTAATAATGTTGTTTCTTGAAGGAAAGCAATTTCTGTTTTATGTTTTTTGAGATGTGAAAGAATTTGCTTCCGCTTACAAGGAGAATTAAGTTCCTTCACATTCCATGTATATAAAAGTATGTCACTCATAGTGTTAGTGTTGAAGAAAGAGAATAATCGCTAGAGTTTGAAGGGACAAATAAATAAGGCAGAGGATGATTAGAATACAATATAGAGAGCTTACATATATGCAGAGAGTGGCAGGAACATTCAAGCCAAAAAAAATGAGATGTATGATACATGAGTGGCACAGATATCTTATTAAAGTTAGAATAGAGATGGGGAAGGAGAAAAGTCATTAACAACAACAATAATAGTAAGTTAAATAACAAAGTAAAACGTTTTATGGGTGTGAGGAGATATGAGACAGCCAACTGGCTAAGAGACTCTTCCACCACACTCTGGGGCATCGATGTAGAGAGGAGACTAAGGAGGACCATTTATAAATATCAGCCCAAACCTAAGTCTGAGCCCAGTAATACAATAAAGTAAGTATTCCTGTTAAGCTAAACTGAAAGGGAGTAATACCAAGAAAGGCAGGGGACTGTAATAACCTCGACTTAATTCTAAGCTAACAGGACAAGGTATAAGGATAAAGCTAAACACCAGAACTTATTTATAAACATTAGTAGTAATAGTACAAGATATACCAACTCGAAATAACAGTAAATTAAAGAACCATATACGAGATGCCAGTACAGTCTAGACATAGAGCAAGGAATTCAGGGAGCCAGGTGGAATGCAAAGGAACAAATATAAAAGAAAAAGTAGGTCATTACTACATTAGAGTGACTCTGAGTACATTTTGCAGTGCAACAGAATAAGTACATAATAAACACAATATTGAGGGGGAAAGAAGAAAAGGGAGATCAACTTAAGCCCTTACACCCTGAGCCAAATGCAAATCGGGATTACGTGGAGCGGTATAGGCTTCGGTGATAACTATAGACAGAAGAGATAGTCATAGTAAAGATCAGCTCTGATTACTCGAAAATTGCCTAAATAGGTGTTATATGGGGTAACTAGGTCTAGAAGACTAGGCCCAGTGAGCCCCAAAACAGAAGGGACCATACAGCAGTGGATTTCTATAATATCTGTAGGCTTCGAGTAAAATAAGGAGCATAAGGAAGATGTAGATTGACAATCCTTTGCAACAGTACACCAAACATAGCCCACCTCTTTGAGCGCTAATGATACTTCCATATTGTAAACAGGTGGTAGTAAGAATAATGGAGCTTAGGGAAGGAGACAGATTAAATGTAGTTGCCAATAATACTTGAGAACCTGTCATCAGGAGAGGGAAGGGGTAAATTGCCTTGTGATACATAATAATTCACATATGAAAAAAGAAAAGGCAATAATCAGGATGCATATCGATTGAAGATATGCAACTGAACAGCCAAAAGACTATAAGCCTGATGCACTGCTAAACTGGGAAGTAAAAGGCTAGATACAGAGAGCCTGTTTAGTGAGGTAATGTATAAGATTTGACACTAAAATAATGGGTTAGAAAAGCATTGTTGATATACCAAAATTCCCTTGAAGACCTTTAAGCTGCTCATTTAAACACTGCAATAAAAAGTAAATTGATCGCTCTGAGATGTACAGCCTTTGCTTTCTGCACCCGCTGGGAGCGAAAGTAACCAGGTAGCATAGACTGTAGAGTGGGCAGCTAGGCAGAAAAAGTGTACTGGCACTCCCTTTAAGTATCCTGGAAGCAAAACCTACCATGATATAGCAACTGTGACCTTATTACTGACCATATAAGCTCATGACGCCTTAGATTTATTAGCAGGATTGTGACTATTGAAGTTCTTGCTTTTGGTCATTGCCCTACGTTTCTTTTTGGGCAGCTCTAAAGATTTGAGGGGGGAACTTGCAACAACTTCTGTCCATGAAGTATTGGCAGAATTACATCCCTGAGGCACAGGGTCCAAATTAGAGGGATGCTCGTCTGAAATTTGCTGGGAAAGATCCTCCTGCGAGGAGCACATGTCATCCTCCAAGAGAGCAAACTTATTGCTCAAGAGAATAGAGGGATTAATTTGAAGGTGAGAGGCTGCAGCTTGGGGTGTTTGGGGTGAAACCTCGCTAGAACAGCATGAAAGTCTTGAAGAATAATGCCCAGACAGAAGCTTCTCTTGCAGCCGTGTTGATTGCCTTGGGGTCAAATCAGTTGTGGCGTTGCTGCTCGGGGCTGCCAGTTCTGCAACACTTTCCCCACATTCCTGTACCTCGTCGTCCACCCCCCGTGAGGATATCAAAGCTATGTTCAGGTTACCAATTGCTGCTGAACCTCCTAGGGTGAGATTACAGAGAGAGACCTCCAGATAGTTGGCTAAGGCATCAGAGGCTTCAAAATCCTTGAAGGAAGAGCCTAAGAAAAGGCATAGTGTTGTGGGGTAACGTAGAGCAAATTTAATGCTTCTTTGGTGGAGGATTTGTTTAAGTGGATTGTAGGCCTTCCTTCTGATGGTTAAATCTTTTGAAAAGACTCTCTAGATGGAAATATTAAACTCTTGCCACTGAAGTTTCCCCATTTCTCTGGCTCATTTCAGTATTAATTCTGTATGGGAATAGTTCAAGAAGCAAGCAACGATAGGCCTTGGTCGCTGGTCTGATGTTGGCCTGGGACCCAGAAAGCGGTGAGACCACTCAATGATTAACGTTAGGTCCGGAGGCAGTTTAAGCATTGCAGGCAGCACAGTAATAAAAGCGCAGTAGTGTCTCCTAATTCTACACCTTCAGGGAAGCCAAAAAATCATAAATTGTTGCGACAATTACAATTTTCAATATCGTCAGTTTTGGCTCATAGGGATTTAATAGTTTGATCTTGATTGCGGATAGTAGCCTGTAGGACATAAATAGTAGTGGTGTTACAGGCCGTTGCTTTCTCATTAAATGCAATTTTCTGGCTAAAAGTTTCAAGACTGGTCGCATTCTGTTGGGTGGAGGTTTTTAGATCATTAATCTCAGCCATCAGTTTAGAAAATATTACTTCCACTCTAGCAAGTGAGCTTTGCTGTACTTGAAGATCTGCCATAATGCTGAAGGATGAGGCTTAGTGTGCTGCAGTACAGTGTAGAATAATTGAATATAAGTAGATGATGGATCAAAAATGACTTACAAACTGTGTCAGGCAGTAAGAGTACAGGATGGTCACAGGAGTTGGTACCAAAGAAAGGTCTGGTGAAGGCTGGATGAGGTTAGATTGCAGTCATTCCTGCAGAGATTCTGAACTATGCTGCCATCTTCTGCCTGGTCAGGCCATGCCCCTTCCTCTACTGACTTACAACAAGCACTTAAAGATATAGAATTGCTGAAACAAGTTGTAGATGACCATGAGAACAGAGAATGGCATTGTAACATCAGGATAGTGGGCCTCCCAGAAGGTCTGGAGGGGAAAGATTGTCTAGCCTTTATCAAGCCCTGGCTATTAAAACATGTGCAAGTAGCCAGACCTTACCTTAGAAATCCAAAGGGCCCACCATTCACCAGACCAATGACCAACTCCAGACCAGAGACCAAGACACCTTCTGGTCAAATTCCTATGCTTTCAGGATCACCAGGCCATTCTTTCAGCAGCCCGCAAATCTGACCCCACTTTAATCCAGGGCTCCAGGGTCAGCATCTTCACGGACTTCTCACACCCGCTCCAGGTCAGCAGGCAAGCTTTCGCAGATGGTTAAATGCAGCTGCATAAGTTGAACTGTCCCTTTATGATGGCCTACCCAGTGAGACTTATTGTGCATCACCCAGGGAGTCGGCACAGAGCATTCACAGATCCTGAGGCCGCCATGGATTATGTAAGGGGGTTGCAGAGATGTAGAGGCAAGTAATGAGCGGAAGACAATGGGGCCTGACTATGATGATTTCAAGTTACAACAACTCTGTTTAAGTTTTTTTTTCTTTTTTGTCTCCTGGGATGGGGGTTTTAGGGGAGCGACCACTGTGGCACACAATTCCGGGGTCGGAGGCCTATTAGGGCATACCCAAGTGATTCCCAGTGCTCACCCACCCTCTGAACGGGGAGCTTGAGAATATATCAGATACTGGGACTCCATAAGCTACTGGCCCCCTTTCGGGCCTACTTTCACTCAGTTTGGGCCTTGAACTGTGTTTGGCCTGTTCTAACTTGTTTATTTCTATACGTTGCAGCTTTTACAAGTGTTTACTGGTTTGAGTATATGTAGAATGGGTTCTTATGGTCCAGGGAGGGTTCATCCGATTGCTGGGGGGGGGGCCGCCATCTGGCACCCTTCAGGGCAGGTAGAGGCACAAACACTCGAGCTCACAAACAGAAATAAAATCCACTGCATCCATGTGAGGGCATCTTGCCCAGGGGAAGGGGCTGGCCCACTAACACTCTCAGAGGGATGAATGCACCAGACCAGCCCTTTGACACCCACCACGGGTTGCCAGGGGTCAAGCAATGCAAGTCAAGATATGGGGATAATCTGCAGAAGATTTACACAAAGCAGCACATAAGGGGAGGGGGGAGAGAACTGATGGGACTTTCTTAAAAATCTGGGGTAGAAAATGCCTCCTCAGTAGCAAGCTATGGCTCCCTGGGGCATGACTAGGGCTATGCTGTTTCGATTAGGCAGAGCAATTATGTTAAACTGTAAAACCCATATAGTGCAGAGTGGGGTCAGGCACTTTGCCACTCTGGGCATTGGAGGTGACCTCTCTGTCAACACTGCCCTGTTTTTAGCACAGGAGGGCAGATGCGAGGGAATGATGGGCTACGAGGCTCCTAGGTTCTACCTGAGGCACCAGACTGTGGCTGGTGTTGTACACCGCACGCAGCTCTTCCCCCACGAAAAGACTTTTACACCTTGTCGAAAGGATGCGCACTACCATACCTTAGGGTTTCTGCCTAGTATTTTAACTGTGGATCTGGCAGCTCACTCCACAAGGAGTAGAGGAAGATGGTTCTTTCGAGACTGCAAGGGGGGAACAGCATGAGTGGGATACATATGTTTTAGAAGTGGGAGGAGTGGGCATATGAGGGAAATACAGCTTTGGAAGGGGGTGCTCATTTTCAGTGAGATTTGTTCTAAATAAGGGGGAAATTGGGAGCTGTTTGGGGGGTTCCTTGTTTCAAAAAGTTCATGTTTGTTTAGGGGCAGAGAGGGAAGAGAAGGATTATATGAATGGGGAATGTTAAAATACAAATGTTATGGACTGTTTGGACAATGCCTTGATGTTGTTATTAACTCCATGAATAGGTACAAACGTACAGAGAACACTCTTTATATCTTAAGTTGCACTAACAGCTGAGTTAACAATTTTATCATGGAATGTCAGTGGATTGAAAACAGTAGTTAAGAGGAAATGAGTATGGTCATATATTAAAACAATCATTTGTCAATGCCGAATGTTGCTTGCTTGTACATGCTGTTTAGGTATTTGGAAGTGATAGTTCCATGCTTTCCTCCCAAGACATCCACTGTGTCTTTCCGTTCAGTATTCACAGAAGAGTGGGAGGGGCAAGAGCCACAACAGTACAGCAGTTGCCAAGGGGGTGAAGAGGTGGACAATAGTCCATTCAAAGGCAAAAGAGTCCTGGAGGAGCTCACTAAATTGAAGGTGGACAAAGCGATGGAAACAGATGGCATACGCCCAAGGATATTAAGAGAACTGTGAAGGGAGATAGCAGTACCTCTGGCAGCCATATTCACTGAGTCATTCAACATGAGTGAATTGGAGGAGGGCATATGTGGTCCCTCTACAGAAGTCCAGCAGCAAGGAGGAGGCGGGGAACAATAGGCCATTCAGCTTCACCTCAGTAGTGAGGAAGATCATGGAGACATTGCTTAAAGAAAGGATATTGGGGCATCTAGAAGCCATTGGAGCCCAGGACCATAGACAACATGGATTCACATTGGGGACATCATGTCAGATAAATCTGGTTGATTTGTTTGACTGGGTGACAAAGGAAGTGAATCAGGGTGGGGCAGTGGACAATGCTTACCTTGATTTCAGCAATGCCTTTGACACCATCCCATATAGGAGGCTAATAAACTAGCTGGGTAGGCTGGGCATGGGGGAAAGGGTGGTAAACTGGGTTAGAAACTGGCTAACAAACAGGAGGCAGAGAGTGGTGGTAAATGTGGTGCAGTCTAGGGAGAGGGGGTGACCAGTGGGGTGCTCTAGGGATCGGTCCTGGGGCCAGTCCTGTTCAATGTCTTCATTAGTAACATTGCAGAACGTCTGAAGGGAATTTTTTCACCAAATTTTCAACATAGCCATTTTAAGACCTCTGCTCATGAACAGTGTCACTGTGATTTTCTTAATCTGTCCCAAACATTGATTGCGCACACCGAATGAGCCATTGTGCGCTACATGCATGGAAAAACATTTTGGGCGACTTGTGAAAAATGGCAGTTGTACTGCTCATAAGGAGGTGTGGTAAAATGACAATGTTGAAAATCTGGAGTGCAAATATTAAAAATTTGCGAACTTACAAGCGTGCATAGGAACTGCACGATGCACGCCCGTAAAACAGTCATTTTTAGGAATTTTTTCACCAAATTTTCAACATAGCCATTTTAAGACCTCTGCTCATGAACAGTGTCACTGTGATTTTCTTAATGTGTCCCATACATTGATTTCGTACACCGACTGCGCCATTGTGCGCTACATGCATGGAAACACATTTTGGGCGAGATGTGAAAAATGACAGCTATGCTTCTCATAAGAAGGTGTGGTAAAATGGCAATGTTGAAAATCTGGAGTGCAAATATTAAAAATTCACGAACTTACGAGCGTGCGTAGGGACTGCGCAACGCACGCTCTTAAAACAGTCATTTTTAGGAATTTTTCACCAAATTTGTGACATAGGCTTTTTGAGACTCCACCTTATGAACGCTGGCACTATCGTTTTGTTAATCAGTCCCAAAAGGTGATTTTGCGCAGTGACCACGAAATCACCCTTTGGGCCTGATTAAAGCCATGACAGTGACAGAAATCATGAGGAGGGGTCCCAAAAACCCCATATTGAAAATTTGGTGTCAAAATTCCAAAAAATGCCTGAGATATGCAGCAAAGTTGAAAAAACCCTATCTATCCCATTATACAGCTTACCGGCATTTCCTCAGTTTGCGGTCGGCTTTGAAGAGTGCAGATGTGTTCCCGGTCACGAAGATCGTCGCGCCCGAGGTCGGAGGTAAGTATGGGGTGGGGGTGGGGAGGCAGGTGCACAGGGGTGGGTGCGGGTTGTGGGATGGGGCCAGGAGAAGCCGAGGACAGTTTTTGTTATTACAGTTTTTTTTAATAAGACTATGAGAGACGTTTGCCACGCTGGGGTGGGCTCCCAGCATGGCAGCTGGAAGGCTGTTGGGGGGGGCTGAAGCAGACGGGGAATTGGGCACCTCTGTCAGCCATAACATCATTTTGCCATGCTGGGGTGGGCTCCCAGCGTGGCACCTGGATGCTTTGGGGGGGGCGTGCAGCCGACGGGGGATTGGGCACCCCCGTCGGCCATAAAACATTTTGCCAGGCTGAGGTGGGCTCCCAGCGTGGCACCTGGATGCTTTAGGGGGGCGTGGAGCCGAAGGGAGATTGGGCACCCCCGTCGGCCGTACAGTGTGGGGGGGAGGCGCATGAGCACGCAGTATGCATACTTGCGTGTGTGTGTGTGAGGAGGGGGGAGCTCTGCTCACTGAAGCGGAGCTCTCCCTTTCAACTGTACAACCACTGCATTTTCAACTGCTGTCATAGACAGCTGCAGCAGTGATTGGGTAACTGGGGCTGCGCCTGCAAACACACTGACTGCATTTGAAAATGGGTGACACACCTCCGAAAACTCAGATGATAGCACTATGTTTCTTGCACATGCGTGCAAGAAACATAAAAATAAAAGGAGATGTGGTACTACTGCAGGAATTACATCTCACAAGGGAGAAAGCGGATAAACTGGCCCAGTCTTGGGGGGGGTGAGTCCTTTTGGTGGCACCCTTCACATCTAGAGCTAGGGGATAGCCATTTGGATATGGTCTGGCCTACCACATAAATTAAATAGCTTTGTTGAGGACCCCCAGGGCAGATTTGCTATTGCGGGAGTAGTTCTGGGGGGGCAAGGTGTACACTTTTGCTTCAATCTATGGCCCTAATTTCAACTCTCCGGATTTCTTCACAAACCTGGGGGTGACCTTGGCCCCCTATCAAGATAACTTTGTGTTGGGAGGAGATTTTAACACCTACCTTGACCCCAGGTTGAATCACTCGGGGAACCAAAACTAAACCGTACCCCAAAAGTGTAGCAGCACTGCAAGAATATATACACTGCATCTAGGAGAGCATTAGTGGAGGTTTGGAGACACTCACACCCTGGAGACAGGGAATACTCATTTTATTCTCACTCACACCGAGTCTACACTAGGCTAGACTACATACTAGTCTCCCCCCACCTGATCACAGCCTACATGCAGGCCCTGTATGGACCCATATTATTTTCGGATCAAGCCCCACTCCGACTGCATTTATCGGCAGCACAACAACCATCTGGAGGACCTCAGTGGAGGTTTGATCCCATCCTACTCCTACATGATAGCTATACTAAATTTATCAATGGGAAAATCATAGAATTTATTGATAATAACAAGGATAAAGGGACACATATAAACTTTGTCAGGGATGCCCTAAAGGCCTTTATTCGAGGAGAGATAATCTCTAACGCAGATTTTTAAGAAAAAAACTATCACTTAGGGAGGAGGAACACTTAACGGCCAAAGTCCAAGAACTACAGAAGAGGGCCATGGCCCATCCCCATCCCCAACTTATACAAGATTTAAAGTTGTTAAAGGGGAAGTTACACCAAATAGTATCCCGTATGCTGGAGCGGGACCTAGTGCTCACCAGATCTTACACGCCCTTCGAAGGGGACAAATCAGGCAAATGGTTGGCTAGCTTGGTTAAACTAAAAAAAGTGGAGCGGGCCATATTATCCATGGCTAGACCTGATGGTTCTCCCACCTTTGACCAGAAAGAGATCAATGTGAACTTTAGGGCCTTTTACTCCCACCTGTACACTACTCGGGTCCTATCAGAATGGAATCTGAAGGACTTTCTTCAGGAAGTGAATATGCCGTGTCTGAGTGAAGCTCTCAGGAATGAACTAAACTCCCCCCTTACCCCCAAGGAGATTAAACAAGCAGTTTGGCACATAATTAAGGGGAAATCACCGGGCCCTGACAGCATCCCTGCTGAATTTTATTGGGCCACTTTGGACGCCCTCAGTTCCCTTATGAGAGATGTCCTAGAAAATGCTCTAGCACAGGGAGAACTACCACAATCTCAGATGGTGGCCACCATAATAGTACTCCCCAGGCCAGGAAAAGACCCATCCAAATGTGGTTCTTACCATACCATATCACTTCTTAACGCGGATTATAAAATTCTAGCAAAAATCTTGGCAAATAGACTGGAGGGGGTCCTCTCAGGGTTGATCCACAAAGATCAAGGGGTTTTCATTAAAGGACGGCATGCTAAGCACAATCTTCAAACTCCCATCAATGTCATTTATAGATGGAAAAGGGGGGTGGTCACACAGAGATCTATTAGCACTGGACGCCGAAAAGGCATTTGACCGCGTTGAGTGGCCCTTCATGTTGGCAGTGCTGCACACATTCGGGTTGGGGGACACTATACTAAAATGGATAGGGGCCCAATATGCTGCTCCACAAGCCAGATTCTAACCAACAGCACTATTTCAACACCCTTTGCACTGTCTAGAGGAACAAGACAAGTTTGACCCTTGTCTTCCCTGTTATATTGCTTACAGTGGAAGCACTGGCAAATGGCATTCGGGAACACAGAGAAATCAAAGGCTGTAAGGTGGGAAAGGAAGTCCAAGTGATATCTTTGTTTGCTGATGGTATCTTATTATTTATGGACAACCCTGGTGAGGCCCTCCCAGCACTGAGTAAGATATTTGAGAAATATGGGCCCCTCTTGGTACACAAAATTAATTGGGACAAAAGCGAGTGGCTCCCCTTGGGGGAAGGAAAACCTCCACAGAGCTAGCCGGGACCATAATAAACCTCACTAAACAGATTACATACCTGAGGGTCCTGTTGCCAAGCAAACTCTCTCAAATTATACCAATTAACTACAGCCCCTTGATTAGGAAGCTCAAGACAGACTGTACTAACTGGAGGGCTCTACCCCTCACCTTACTGGCATGGGTTAACCTAGTTAAGATGTATATACTTCCAAGGGCTCTCTATCTCTTTCAGTCTATTCCAATTTCCCTTCCACAGAAATACATTAAAGCACTGGAAGTAGCATGTACGCAACTTTTGTGGCAAGGGGAAAAAAACTAGAATCAAGACGGAGACATTGTGGTTACCAGAGAAAATGGGGGGGGCCTGAATTTACCCAATATGCGAGTATACTATATGGCAGCCCAACTGGTCCATGTCCAGGATTTGTTGAGGGTAGAGGGGGAAGCCCCAACTTGGAAGCAGATGGGAAGTGAAGGTGACCCTCATTTATACTATACCCTGTTTGTTAACTCCCTGGGAGAGGACCCCCCCCCAACATCACCAACCCATGCACTAAGGCCACCTGGAAAGCCTGAATGCAGGCTCACTCCTTATTGGGACATAAACCAGGTCTCTCACCAGATGGGACCTTAGAGGTGCTTTTGAAGGGGAGAGACGGGCTTTCCCATAATGATAGGACAGGTCTCAGAACGTGGGACAAGCAAGGCCTCTTCCGACTAAGGCAAATCCTTAAGGGAGGGGAAGTACATCAGTTTGGTGCCTTGACAAAAAAATTCAGGTTACACCCCTCTCACTATTTTTCATACCTTAGACTAAGATGTAGATTACAGGCCCCCCCCCCAAGACCCCAGGATCCCCTCTCACTACAACGCTCCCCAGTGGAAGAACTATTTACAAAATGTTTCAATATCAAGGGTTTTAGGCCACTCAACAGGTGCTATAGACTACTACTGCTAGATCACCTGGAAAGAGTTAAAAGGGCCTGGGAGGAAGACATTTACCCTCAGGGAATCATTGGATGGGACTAGAGATTACTTCTAAAAAACATCTTAAAATGTTCAGTTAATAATCGCTTCAGAGCCATTCAATATAACTTCCTTCTGTGCACTTACTAAACCCCTAAATTGGCTCACATAATAGATCCTGAATCCTCCCCATATTGTCCTAAATGTCAAGCTCAGGTGGGTGATTTCTATCATATGGTATTGATGTGTCCTAAAGTGTCACACTTCTGGCTGGGGATAATTGATATTCTATCTAAAACTTTAAATATTACATCTAGCCCAGACCCAGTGCAAGTTCTACTGGGACTACCTACACTGGGTAGCTGGAAACATGGAGGAGGACAGAGGTTGTGGAGGACTGGTATGTTAGTGGGTATGCAGGAACTTGCTCTGTATTGGAGACTGGACCAGGTCCCCACCATAGCCTCTTGGGCTACGTCCCTTACGCAAGTAATGAAACTGGAGAGGACACAATATCTAGTCTGCGGGCAATTAGGTAGATATGAGGAAATCTGGCTTCCACTGGAACAGGCTAGCCATAGGGATTGGTTCCCAAGTTTTTGATGACACTGCGATACACTGGCAACCCATTATTCCATGACTATAACATTATTTTATTACCACTGTATTGTCTCAGTACCTTGGTAAGAGGCTAAGGGATGCACAAATTTGTGTCTGCAGATACCTTTTTGTCTCTTTTCCTTTATTATTAAGTGATTCCTACCATTAATGGAAATGAGAAAGGAAAAGTGTAGCCTATTGTGATTTGAACCTCAGATCTCTGGTATGCCGTTCCAGTACTCTAACCATTAAGCTACAGGCTCACTGGTCAACGCATCTGAGGAATTTCCTTACAGCCACACACACTCCTTTCTCTAGTGTTAACCCCTAGAGAAAGGAGTGTGTGTGGCTGTAAGGAAATTCCTCAGACGATTTGGACCAGTAAGCCTGTAGCTTAATGGTTAGAGTGCTGGAATGGCATACCAGAGATCTGAGGTTCAAATCCCAATAGGCCACACTTTTCCTTTCTCATTTCCATCCTTGATTTAAAAATATGTATACCTTGCAGGGGTTAAACTGCACTGAGAGAAGTGGTATTTCTAACACTGATTCCTAGTTGTATAATTGCACAACACTAGAGAAAGGAGTGTGTGTGGCTGTAAGGAAATTCCTCAGACACTTTGACCAGTGAGCCTATAGCTTAATGGTTAGAGTGCTGGAACGGCATACCAGAGATCTGAGGTTCAAATCCCAGTAGGCCACACTTTTCCTTTCTCATTTCCATCCTTGATTTAAAAATATGTATAGCTTGCAGGGGTCAAACTGCACTGAGAGGAGTGGTATTCCTACCATAAACTAATTTTATTAGTTCCATTAATAATAGATTAAAGGCTGGATTAATAGATATGAAACGTACCTCTTTTTTTTATATGTACCTGTGTCATAAAACAAACACTGGAAGTGTCTCTCACTGGATGGGAGATAATGTATGTCTGAACATGTCCTATCTGAAATAAAGGTTACCAAAATAAACTAAACCAAAATGCTTTACTTTTAACTGTTCAAATACAGGTAAGCAGAGTAGCACCACAGCTCCTTACCTAAAGTGATCAATGAGTGTAGGAATACGTCAGAACAGATGTCTTACTTTTTTTTTGACACATATGAGAATATATTAATTTCGAAAGGTACAAGCACTCCATCATGGGTATTCAAATGTTATGTCTTGTGCAACATCTTGTCCATGCCCTGATATTTTACAACAGTAACACGTATGAAAGATGTAAAAAAATATCATTGTTTCCGGACAGTACTCTTTGTTCTAATATAATAGAGACACAGAGTTACTGCCTTGGGTCACCACTCCAGTCCCCCTCGCTGTATCTTGATATATCCCTAGCCAGGCAGGATCTCCAACCCCTGATCAGAGGGCTTTCCTTCAAGTCTAGTCTTCTGCTATCCACCCACAAATCTAGTGTAAAAGTCAGGATTTGGGAAAGTGAGAGGCAGCAGTCTGAGTTCTTCAAATGGGGGGGTAAGAAACAGAACCGTTTAGAAGCTTATTGGGTTCTTATTAGAACCAAGTAAGGTTTGCCATCCTGAATTATATAAAGTGAGGTCTGGACATTTGTGCTTACTGAGTAGTTGAAATAAGGTCACATGGGGTAGGTTAATTAAGCAATAAGACATGACAGGGTGTGCATTGTGGTGGGATAACGGCACACGTAGGGTGTGTTGCAAGGCATGAGGCATCGCTGAGTGCCTTCTGCCACCTGAAAAGTGCTATTATCCCACCACAACACACACCCTGGAGTGTCTTATTGCAATTATAAAATGGGTCCAAGATTTTTTTGGTGAGGGAGGGTGAAGAAATACACCAAAATCAAAAAAAGAAACATAGAAACATAAACGTTGATAGCAAATAAGGACCACAAGACCCATCCAGCCTGCCCACTTTTTCTGCCTTATGAATGTGCCATAGGACTTTACTCTGTCAATGGCCTATTCATTCATACTCATCTGTGTTGCATTGTATTTAAAAAGTTCATCCACCTCAGGAAAATAGTCCCCACCACATTCCAACATTGACATGCCATCTCAGATTTAAATATTATTCACAGTAAAATACATGTATTTTACTTCGCCCTTAAACCCTCTATTTTCCCCAACCCACCCCATTTACCCATTTCCTCATATTTTTTTCTTTTTTTTGATATTATTCCCTCTCTTTTCCCTATCCTGTTTGTCTTCTGTCTTTTCTACATTCAAAAGATGGAATGTTTACTATGGATGTAACACAAGAATTCAAACCTCTGTTTAGTTCTACAGGCAGAATGTTTACCCCCACTATCACACAACAAAAGGCCTCAGATAGAACCAGGGCTTTTTTTTATCTGTAGCTGGTTAAACAGTATGAATTTCCCTAGTAAGCAGGTGAGGATGGGGGGGGGGTTCATGGTCAGCAAAGAAACACTAGAAATTAAAACTGTAAGTACTGTAGTACTTCATTTTTTAAGTGATGTGTGTGTGTGTGTGTGTGTGTGTGTGTGTGTGTGTGTGTAAGAAGAGGATTATGAGGGAAAATAACATTTAATTATTATGTTTCTAAATTTCAGACAGTTTCATTTTTATGCCTAGTTGAATTTTTTTTTAATAGGGCTGTGCAAATGCCTTTTACCGAATATTCGGTATTCTGGTATGAGATATTCGTTATTCAGCCGAATATTCGGTATTCAGCTGTGAAAAAAAGAAGTGCAAGAAACAGCCCACCATCCTTCATAGCCCCCACAGATCATTTCAATATAGAAGCCTCCCGTTCCCCCACTCTCAGGTAGCACCCAAATCCCCCCCCCACCTCCCAGCAGCACACAGACATTCTATACAAAGAATGAATGTAATTCAGTGTAGTCAAAATGGGCATCTAGCACAACCTGCCTGCTCCCATGGCTGGCTGCCAACATGTCTTTCATTACTGTCTTCACCTAAAGACAAGGAACCTCATAGTCAGTATAGCGCCACCCCCAACCACCACCACCACCGCACCATCAGCCAGCCATATAGAAGAATCAGAATGGAAGAAGGCGACCAACACATTCTGCCCTCCTCCATCCACAATTGGCTGACTTCTGAATGAAGATAGTGCCGTGCTTGCCATTGGTTGCATAGTAAAACCAGCAGATCACATGATCATCTGGTTTTACTGTGCAACCAAGTGCAGTAGTATCTTCATTCAAAAGGCAGCCAACTGTGGACTGAGGAAGGTGGGCTGTGTCGGTCACCTTCTTCCATTCTGATTCTTTCATGTGACTGGCTGCTGGTGCGGTGGCAGGGATGGAGGGGTGCAATGATGACTATCAGGGTCCTTGCCTTTAGGTGAAGATAGTAATGAAAGACAAGTCGGTGGCCGGTCATGGGGTTGCAGCAGGTTGTGCCAGCCACCCATTTTGACTACACTGAATGACATTAATCTTTGTACAGGTGTGTGTGTGTGTGTGTGTGTGCTGCTGGAAGGGGAGGAGGGGGGATCTGGGTGCTACCTGAGGGTGGGGGGATGGGGGGCTTCTGTACTGAAATGATCTGGGGGGCTAAGGAAGAGGGGGCTGTTTCTTTTCTTTTTTTTTTAGACAGTGTTGTCTGAACAGTGAATGAATAGTGCATTATTCATGGTATTCAGGAAATAGTAGTTCTTCAGTGCTCAGCCCTAGTTTTTAGTGAGTAAAGATGACAGCCATGTTTGTGATGGTAGTCAGGGATGTGTGGTAGTACTGATTTTGTTGTGAAGAGGCTGCTGAATCTTTTTCTAGTGCTGTTGTGCTGGAATATCAGCACTGGGCTCCGAGCTCTTTAGTCAATCACTTTTCTGGATTGTTTATACCCATTTTATAACCAGGCTTATAAGAATAGGTTGAAAAATCCAGTAATCTTATTGGTTGAGTACTGTTTACATGCTGTCAGTTGATACAAAAAAAAGAATAATATATAAAAAGTGTATTTATTTATTTGCTTTTGTTAACCGGGTAGGTCACACTAGACATCCAAGTGCCTATTTTCAGGCGAGACCCGGGAGGGTTACAAAACAGATTACAGAGAGCTTACAGACAATCATGAGTGAAGTTTACATCGAGAAGCGGGATGAGCATACACAGGGGAGAGAGAGTAGAGTGCAACAAACAGTAAGCTTTAAGCTAAGGTTTACAACAGTATGCTTGACAGCTTGAACAGGGCTGTCGTGGAAAGCTAACATGTGGAGACAATACAGTGCAGGAGAACCTATAGTGCAAAATAACAGAGATACAGTTCCCCGAGGGGTAAGTACACCGGGGGACACAAAGTTTGGATATACCACATTGCAGGTCGGTGCATGGGGCGGGGGGGAATAATTCAGTAAAAGGTCCAGCAAGATTTTGATATGAGCATTTTGTGAAGAACATATTTAACACCTACAATCGTTTTACAAGCTGTAATCAGCGGGGGTAAATTATTATACCAGGTAGTGGCCCTAAATGACAAGGATATATACTGTATGCCGAAATGGCACATTAAATTAACTTAAATGTTTCAGTCTGGTACCCCATAAACAAATGTGAGGGAAAAGAAGGGTTTGGATGTAAGGCAGATAAAGGCCTAAAAACAACCTTATGAAGAAAGATGTAGGCCTTGTAATATAATCCTATCCTATGATGACAAAAGAACAACCAGTTTGTACAAAGTACTGTAATGTGTATTGTAGGGATGATCCATTTGAAACCTACAAATTGAGTTGTAGAAAACCCTAACCATGGACGGCACCCCCTCACTAGCCACAGAGTATGACAAAATTCCATAATCAGTTAGGAGGAAGCAACGACCAATTAACAAGGCAGGGCAACTTTATTTATAGAGCACTCTCTCCCAAAGGATCAGGGTGCTTTACATAAATACATCAGTAAGTAGGTGAAATAATTTAAACTGTAATTAAGCAATAATGAATGATGGGGGCTACGTTAATGTTCTAGTTGATCACCCCCTTGGGTTGTAATGTGGCACGAGGAGTAACCGAGTGCCATATTGCCCCCAGGGGGTGATTAACTTGAACATTAACATAAGCCCCCAGAGTTCATTATTGCTATTATTATAATTGTGTTTAGGTTTCTTGCAGTTTTCTAATGTTGTACTGTATTTATTTCAGAAATTCATGATTATTGACATAAAATAGTCCCTCTGCCAAAACAGGTGTCATGTAGTTAGGGCTCCAGAAGAAGTTCAGTTGATGCACATCTTTCGTTCCCACAAATTGGTCAGTTAAAATATCCAGCCTGCCTGTCTCTGCAAGTGTGTACAAAGACAGGTATCTAATTTGGAGAAGCAGTTTCCTAACATACATTCAGAATGCAGAAGAGGGGGTACAGTTTTTTTTAATTAAGTGTGAGCCTTGACAATGATGTTTTATGGCTTAACCTATACTGCAGATCCGCCCATGGTTACTGTGCTGCATAACTATATCCCCTATTTTGTAAATTCCAGAATGCTTTACAGGTTTGACAGCTGTCTGTTCTGTTCCTACCACTTTTGATGCTAAGGCTCACATGAACCTCAAGTATTCCAGGAACGAGTTAAACACAGTAACTCTCAAAACATCACACATAAGTTACTGTAGTAGTTACCTAAACACCCATTGTCATTTAGGAAACAGGAAAAAAGTAGCCAGAAGCGTTAATTCCACCCATTAATACATTTGACATAAAACGTTCACCATCTGATTTTTTTCTGTAAGTAGGATTTTTTGGGGTTTGTTTTGCTGCAAGCACATTTAAACTGCAGCATAAAAGTGACAATGCTACAAGTATCTCATGCCCAATCCCATTGTCCTAAAATACATTCAGGGGCATCCTTTTCTTAAGCACAAGCCTTGACCCTCGAGCATTCCAGGAATGAGTTAAACAGGATAACTGTTAAAACCTTACATATAAGCTACTACAGTATATAACTAAATGCCAATTGCCATTTAGGAAAAGGGGGAAAAGAAAGTAGCCAGAAGTGTTAATTCCACCCATTAACACAGATGGAATAAAACATTCACCACCTGAAAGTTTTCTGTAAGCTGGATTTTTTTTTCTTTTTTTTCTTTTTTTTTTGCTGCAAGCACATTTAAACTGCAGCATAGCAAGACTTCTATGAATGGTCACTTAGGCATCAAACTGAGTCAAGGTGGGAAAAAGTGAACACAGATCATCAGTCTGTCTCCAGTGCCAATCAAAGGCAAAAAAAAAAAAAAAATTCTGTAACTCTGGCTGTGTAGGAATGTTTTAGCTACGGTTCTGGAAGAACAGAAAAGTACATAGAAAAAAAAACATTTTTTTAAATGTTGGTGGTTGTTGCTTTATGGCACTGTAGTTTATAGTCTCTGGTGGACAGTGCCATGAGTTGACACTTGGAAGAGGCACTACAGTGTCTATTTCTTGATAGAGTTGCTGCCATCAGCGGTAAATGGCAGGAATTGTCACTTCTGTAAAGTGTTGGAGGAGCTTTCACATGGCGAAGTCAGGGCTTCAGTCATTCTCTGACTATTTTTGGTGGTCTCTCAGACTGTTTGATTTGACGAGGGTCACTGGATTCAAACTTCGTTAACCCTGCCCTCACTACCCCATCTGACTTTGGGGTATTTCACTTTACTCTCAGCTCAATTAATTTGGTCAGAGAAATAGCCAACTGGATTAAGATGCAGTCACAGAAACAAATAGGAACATGGCCATTTTTATCCTAGTTGCTAGGCATCTGAGAAGGCTGCCATTCCACTCACATCAACTTTCATCCATCCTTATAAAAGCATTGAAAAGAGCTCAGAACAACCTGATTGGTGTGACTGGACAATTAATCATAATGTGGCTAGTTTAGGTATTGACATTAAAGCACTAATGAATGGGGGGTTACGGTGACGATCACTGCTGGCAATTTGGATTTTTGTTTTTGTTCAGGTTTATAGTCGGTAAACATAGTGGCGGCTCTAAATTCTAATAATGGAATTCTGAAAAATAAATTAATGCTAGGCAAATTAATGCTTCTGTGATTAGGCTGCACATGTACATTAATAAGGAGATTAACATAAGGCTCTCAGAATGTTGACAACCAATCAAATTACAGCATTCCTGAGACCCTTATAATAATAATAATAAATAAATACAGTCAGAGGAACATATAGAATGACTCATAAGTCAGCACCGTATGCCAGGTCAGATGGATAGCTTTTTGTACTCATTTAAAATACCTCCGCCAAGAGAGACACATCCTTAGGTGGAAGGGCAAGGAGTTCCATATTTTCAGGGCCAGCACCAAGAAGGCTCTGTTGCCTTATTGTTTTAAGCATGATCTCAGAAAGGGCAGCAATAATTCCTCTGCTAAGCAAAGAGAGCATAGGGAGTATCCCAGGCCAAACAGTCTTTTAGATGGATAGGGTTTGATCCATGCAGAGTTTTGTATTTTAACAAAACAATCTTGAAGGTGGTGCTCATCTAATCAGAAGCCAGTGCAAATGCCACAGAACAGGCAAAATATGGTCCCTATAGGATACACTAGACACCAGCCTAGCAGCAGCATTCTGCACAAGCTGCAGGCAGTGCACCAAACCTTCCAATAGTCTTAGGTATGGAGTGTTACAGTAGTCCAGCCTCCAGGTCACAAATCATCACAGATCCTCTTGCCCCAGATAGGATTTCATCAGGGAGAAATTCCTTAATTGGAAAAATCCACTGCAGACCATAGTTGACACCTGGGGCTCGATTTTCAAAGCCCCAAGAATGCCACAAGTCCCCTGGTGTGCCGATCGTTTGGCATACGGGGCATGTGGCATTTTCAAGTTCAAGTTTATTAGCAGGAAAACTCCATTGAGCACATTCATTTTCAAAGAGGTCCTGTCAAGGACCACATGAACAGGAAGATACAATGCAGTACACACACACACACACTCTGATAGTGGCAGAATGCAATACAAGAACTGACATAATGCAAACGTTCATGTAGGGCAAAAGGGAGTATATAGTGATATTTTGGTTACTGACTTATCATACAGACTTAGTATATAGGTAACATAGCATTTACACATACAGTGGCATCTCTCAGGATGAAACACACTTTTAATGCACTCTGCAGTATGCTGCAGCAGACCTACTAAATAAAGCAATGTAATTTCAATGGCAAGTAGTCCCCTTCGTCATGCAGGAAACTGTAGCTTTCACTTCATCCTGGCAGGTTCACATTTTCCTGAATGACAAAGGGGACTATTTACCATTGCAATTACATTGCTTTATTCAGTAGGTCTTCTGCTGTATTCTGCAGAGTGCTGCAAAATGATGCAGAATTGTGTTTCACCCTGGGGGCTGCCACTGTACATATGGGTTAGAGAAGACATTCAAGCATTAAGGAGGGGGAACAGCTAAGGGACATAAGTCCTTGTATAAAAAAAGGAAAAAACATAGAAAGGTAGTGCTAGCTGTTAAAGCATTGGCAGGCTTCCTGCGCAGCTGTTTTGGCTAAGGATCTGAAGAGACTGAGAGATACTAAGTGATCAAGCTTGAGTGATGATTGTAGTTTGTTCCAGGCCAATGGAATAGCATATTGAATTGCTGCTTTTCCTTAATGGGTATGGAATTTGGGCACGTCTAACAGGATGTTGGTGTTTTTCCTTAGGGAATAGCAGCTGCTGGAGTGATGGAATAGTGTCGAGATATATGTAGGGAGTTTGCTCAGCAATGCTTTATCTGCCCACGTGCAGGTATGGAGCATCCTTCTGGTGGCCAGGGACATCCAGCCCACTAAAGAATAAAGGGCACAATGGTGTGTTCTGAATGGCACATTAGTTATAAAGTGTAGGGCCCGGTGATAATGGACATCTAGCTTGTGCAAGTTAGAGGCTGTGCTACTATTATAGATAATATCAGCATAGTCATGAAGCGGGAGGACTCTTGCTTGAACTAACCTAATCCTAATGTCTGTGGGAAATAGTGCTTTGTTCCTAAAGAAAAAACCTAGTCTGACCTTTAACTTTTTTATTAGAGTTTCAATGTATGCCACAAAGGAAAGGTTACTGTCAAGCCAGATTTCTAAGTATTGGAATTTATCAACAGCCTCTAGGGAGTCTCCTAGCAGTGTTGTAATTGGTGCAGGAGTGACTTCTTTCTGAAGTGAGGTTGAGAGACAGTGAGGTAAAAAGAACATGGCTTTAGTTTTCTTGCCATTAAGCAGTAATCTGGAATTGATCAGATTACATCGCAGTTGATTGAAATTGGCCTGTAACTTGGCACTAACGTCTGATAAGAAGGATTTAGAAGTGTATAGAACAGTATCGTCTGCAAAGAAGTGAAGATTGTAGTTGTGAATATTATTGCTTAGGGTATTTATGCAAACTGAAAAAAGTAGTGGTCCAAGGATGGATCCTTGCGGAACCCCTCTTGTAGGCAATATAGGGGAGGATAGAAGCCCATCAGCTTTGATACACTGAAATCTGCTTGTATGGTAGCTAGAGAACCGGTTTATCAAACAGTTGTATAGCCCACACTGTCTGAGCTTGATAAGCAGAAGATCTTGAGCCACCATGTCAAATGCTTTACTTAGATCTAGAAAAATGGCTCCAGTGGACTGTTTGTTATCAAGGGTGGAAAACCAATCATTTGTTATTATGGCTAGCACTGATGCCATGCTATGATTTCACTGGAAACCTGATTGCAGTGGATTGAATAAATTTGAATTTTCAAGGTGTTCTTTTTAATAGCCGGTCCAGTGGTGCTGAGGGCTGAGGTGCTGGACACCTTACCTCATGCCATGCCAGTGACCCATGTTCGGGAATCAGCACAGGTTGTTGGGGGTCAGCAGGGGAAGAGAAGGATTAAGAAGTCTGAGGGACTGCTCTCCTTCTCTGGAGAAGGGGGGTCACCAGTATTCGGTACATGACTGGCCCCTGGCGGCAGCTGGGGGCAGTGCACCAATGCTACAATTAGGGGTGGAGAGGGGTCAGATGCCTGGAGGAGTGCATGCAGATGTGTGCACGCTTCCTCCGCTGGCATCCTTCATGTCTCCTCTCCTCAAGGGGATAAAATCAACGAAAAAGAGTGGCCCTGGTTGTGTGATTTGATGGACGTTCATTGACCGTGCACCTCCGAGGACTTCACCGTGCATACTGGATCCGGTCCTGATGGTGAAGATGAAGGGCTCCCCACCTCCCTCCCATGGGAGATAAGCCATGGAGGTAAGCAGCAATGGTCCAAATAGGAGGTGCAGGGACAAATGGCGTCTGGAGACAAAAAGTTGCCCGGTAGATCCAGCCAACCAGGGCCAGGGAGAAACAATACCAAAAAAAAAAAGGTATTCTTTTAACTGGTTGTTGATTACTTTTTCCAGAAGCTTAGATAAGACAGGAAGAATAGATATGGGTCTGTATTTAATCTAATGTATTGTGTCAATGTGTGTTTATATGTTGTATTACTGTGTAACTACGTTTTTCTATATTTTGATATGGAACGTCATTGAAAATGAGTTTTGCTCAATTGAATGTATCCTTTATTCATATGAATAAAAAATTATTACTACTACTACTACTAATTAGTTGTTCTGGTCGCTTGGATCACCTGATTTAACAGGGACAGTAGAAAGGCTGTTTTCCAGGGAGAAGGAACCGTACCCGAAGTGATAGACAAGTTGAATAGGTGTGTTATAGGGGCTGTTAGGAAGTAATACCCTAACTTTAAAAATGTGTGGTCAATGTCGTTGGCACCGGCACTCTATTTTGTGTCCAGTTTTGTAAGAAGGTCCTCTGTTTACTTAAAAGTTACTGGAGAAAGACTAAAGGGCTTCAGATCCTGTCGGTCGGCATTGTCATCTTTTGGTGTGGAGTAATCCGCAAGTTCAGTGGCTGGGGAGGAATCGAATGCAAGGCTCGCCATCGCAAAATGAGAATTTAGTTTCTCAAGAATAGTGTCTCGGTCAGAAATCATTGCTCCTTGAGAGGTGATTTTTACAGGTATTGACGGGGGGGGGGGTTCTGTGACCTTCAACCAATTTGATTGCCATATTTTTTCTGGATTGCCTTTAGCACCTTCGAGGGCAGACACACAGTAATTAGTTTTAACTGTTCTGATTAGCTTTGTACAACTATTATGCAATGCTCTAAAAGCCCCTTTCGGCCATCCGGGCGCCTGTCAGAACACACCTGTCATTAGGGCGCCAAAAGGGGAAATTCGCCATCCCCTCCCCGAGGTCCACCCCTGCAAGTTGGAATAATAAGAAAGAGGGGCACGGGGGGCACAGCCCCCCGCAAAAAGATGGGACAATGAATTTGGGACTTGGTGCCGTCTGACAGAGCTTTGGTATGTCTGGCTATAGTCCATCGTTTATCGCATTGGGTTAGGCCTGTTTTCAGTTCGGGAGTAAACCAGGGACAAGAAACATTTTTTAATTAGTGTGTTATAAATAGGGCATGCTTGTTTATAATATTTAGGAGAATTTTATTGAAGACATCGACATCCTCGTCAACTGTGGGTGCTAAGTAAAAGTTATGCTAATTGATGCTCCTTAGTTCGGTTAGCTGGTTTTCCAGTTTGAATTTGTGGAAACTTCTTTTGGTGATAAATTTAGAAGATTTTCCTGGCCGGCAATGAAGATTTTCAGTCCTGAGTGCTAAATGCTGCAAGTTAGACCAGCTTTTCCCTGGTCTAACTTGTGCCATTTGGGGGACCCTTTTTATGAGGCTTGCGCCAAATCCTTGGTGTAAGCTGCCATAAATGAAGAAACTGTCACAACTGCACTGGATGTACTAAAATCAGGTGCAGTTGCATCAAAGGGGTTTGGTGCTGCAGTGCCAAAAAACAGGTGTGATGCAGTGCTTGATGCAAGCCCTGTGTCACCATTTGAAAATCGAGCCCCTGATGTTCTAGTATCAGCCTTGAATCCACAAGGCTGCCCAGGTTTTTTACCCCATACATGGCTGTCAGAAGAGTGCCATTCAGAGATGGTAACCTGATGGCATCAGGACTTCCGGCCAACCCTCAAGCACATGGTTCCACCTTCAACAACTCCATCTTGCTCAGGCTGAGATTCAGCCATCTGGAGGCAGTTCAGTCAGAAATTTCATTTGAGCATTGCTCCAGCACAGCAACCGACTCTCACCCATTCAATGTAAAAGACAGGTACAGCTGAGTATCTCTTGTACAGCAGTAAAAAGTCACACCATCTGATGACCTGTCCCAGCAGCAACATTTTCACTACAAACAACCCAGAGGACAGTGTTGGTCCCTGGGGAACCCCACAGCAGACTGCCACTGGCCGCAGTGAGTAAGTTCCCATCATGACCCCATTATCCTTCTCTGCAATCACTTCTCATCCATCGTAAACTATGGTACCTGCTCCTATTAGCACTAATGCTAGCTGGGGATATTGAACACAATCCTGGGCCAGTAGTAAACATTGCCCACACTGAAGCAACCTGAAAGGACACTAAAGGCCTTCACATTGCTCACCTGAATATCAGGAGCCTCATGCACAACTTAACTGAATTTGAGGCTTGGGTCATTCAATATGACCCAGACATTCTTTGTTTGTCAGAAACCAGGCTAAAACCAGCCAACCCCGATTCCCAATGCTCGCTACCTAATTATAAACTTATACACCAAGATAGAAGCTCAACAAAGTGGGGAGGCGATGTTGCTATCTTCTACAAACCTCACCTACTACTGTCACGCAATGTCTCATCCACCCTCTCTCACTGTGAATCGATACAAGCAACCCTGCAACTTGGCTCTAAGAAGCTTCACATAGTGTGTGTCTATAACCCTCCTGGGTGAGATATCACTGGTCTAGAGGAACTCCTCTCCCAGGTGGACACTGCCATTGGACGTAACGAGGTCCTGTTACTGGGGGTTCTTAACCTAAACTGGACCGGTAGAGCTAATCAGTCCATCCATAGTTTGGTTCAAAGTCATAACCTCCACCAACTAATCACAGACTCTACCAGAGTCATGGATCCCCCCCCCCCGATCTAGCACACTAATCGACTGGGTCCTCACAAACCATCCTGACAGTATAGTCTCTGTAGGTACCCTTATTGATGCCATAAGTGATCACTCTCCAATTTACTGCATCTGGTGTGTCATTAGTCGACCATCTCCTTCTCCAAAACTTATCACCTTCCGCAACCTAGCTAACTTTAACCAGGTACAGTTCATGCACGATCTCGCCATGATTGACTGGTCACCCATCTTCACTACCTCTAATGCCCAGGATGCCCTAGACTACTTCCTAACTAGGTTTGAATCACTTCAGGACATCCCTGCTCCCCATGTCATATCCGTATCGTGGAACACAAACTAAGTGGCTAACTAAAGACCTTCTCAAGCAATTAAGATCTAGGGATACAAGCTGGTGACGCTTTAAGGCCTCAGGTCTCCAGTCTGATTTTAATACCTACAGGTCACAGTGAAATTCCTGCAAAAGGAATATTCACCTAGCCAAGAGTTCATTCTGCAAAGGCCTGCTAATCAACACTGCAGATGACTCTAGGAGATTCTGGTCAGTCATAAAAATCCTCCTTGGAGCAAATCATGCGTCCACTACAAATGACATGCTACTAAATGGCATTCCCTGCAACCATTGCCAATGCTTTCAACCTCCACTTCACTGACCTACCTAATTACATGGCCTCCTTCCCCCCTTGACACACCACTTCTGTCCCCAAGGACTCTGAACCTCCACTCACCCATCTGAGATTCCCGTTCTGAACCACCACTAGACCCAAAGTTCTAAAATTGTTACTCACCATTTCTGATAACACTAGCTCTGGACTGGATGGTCTGGAACCCAGACCCTTGAAAGCTGCTGCCCCTCTCATTGCGTCCTCCCTCACCAAAGTCTACAATTTGTCTCTGTGCCATGGATTGGTTACTAATATCTGGAAAATAGCTAGAATCACCCCATTCCTAAAAAGGGTGACCCCAAAGAACTTGTCAACCATCGCCCTATAGCTATTCTATCTGTACTTAGTAAAATCTTGGAAAAACTAGTGGCTTCACAAGCCATAGCTTTTCTCCAGGAGCATAACCTCCTCTCTGGTTCCCAGCATGGTTTCCACAAAGGTCACAGCACTTCCACTGCCCAACTAAAACTTACTAATGACATCTATGCTGCCATGGATAGAGGCCTTCTGATGAGTGCGGTCTTCATTGACCTTACCAAGGCTGTTGATTTGGTCAACCATTCCCGTCTCCTCACTAAACTACATGCTCTTGTTTTTTCTGCTGATGTGGTGGCATGGTTTAGTAGCTATCTGTCCCCTAGGAATCAGGCTTTTGTTTTCAATTCAGCCATGTCTGATCTTTCTACTATACAAGTTGGCGTTCCACAGGGCTCCATACTTGGCCCCTTGGTCTTCTCAATCTTCATTAATGTCCTCCCCATCGCTTGCATCATCCTGCTCATCTCTTCTCTATGCGGATGACCTCATCACTTACCACAGTGCCAGAGAGATCTCTGATATAAACTACCCTCTTGCCTCCAACTTCCTAAGCATGCAATCCTGGTTAACAGACAACAACCTTATTCTCAATGCAAGCAAAACACACTCCATGCTCTTTGGCTCGTCAGCCAGACTTAAAGCAAATCGTAACTCACTTGAAATGTCGTGTGCTGATGGTTCCCCTCTAGTTAGCACTAGTTTCTTTAAATACCGGGGTATTCTTCTTGATGAATCTCTGGATTTTGATCTGCATATCACCACCACCTGCAGGTCTGTTAATGCTAAAATTTGAGGGTCCTACCATACTAGCTATGCCCTCACCCCATCAGCTAGGCTTGCAGTTGCTCAAGGCCTCTTACTCCTGGCCTTGGCCTATGGTGCTGTCACCTACTTAGGAACCACAAAATCCTCCCTCCACAAATGGGACACCACCTATAATAACATCTGCCACTATGCCTCGGTGTCACCATGGTATAAACACCACTGTCAGCTCTATGCTGACCTAAATTGGCGTAGCCCCTCTGCCCAATGACTCCAGTCCTATGGCTCTTTAATTGATGGGATAGCCAGATCACACCTTCCCCGATCTCTCGCTTCCCTGCTCCAATCCCAACCACCTTCCTATGGGCTTCGATCTACTGAACAAACCCCTCTCTATATACCCAGATATAAAACTACCATGAGAGCACGTGCCTTCTCTCACATGGCCCCAAAGTATTGGAACTCTGTACCTCAAGCTATTTGCCAAGCTCCTACCCATGCTGGTTTCAAGAAATTTCAGTGTGATTACCTATGTACCTCACGCCCCTGCATTTGCTTTAATCCACCCTGATCATCCTTTCTCCCTCTTTCCCTTGGCAACTATTCCCCTCTTAGCTCTTCCTTACCTCTCTCTCTATTTGTCCTCCTTTGTGTGTTCTTGCTCTTATCACTCATCTCTTTCCTTCTCTTCAACTACACCCCCTCTTCCCTCATCCTTGTCCTTACTCTTTAAAGCCTAATAGCTACTTAATGGCACTTATTGTTTTGCTGCATATAACATTTTAGTCATTTTATTACTGCACTGTGTTACTCACTTGTTTACACTTGTCTCTATATATATCTGTTTGAATTTGTTCAAACTGTGTTACTTGTATCCTAATTTTTTTTAAATACCATATTTCTCTCAGTCCCAAAGTTGATCGTATGTTACCCCTTCCTACTGTGATTACTCATTTTCCATGTGCTGTGTCACATGATGTGCTTTGTACTTAACTGTATCCTCCAGGGTCATGTCTGAAAATAGGCATCTCTATGTCTAGTGCACCCACCCGGTTACTAAAAGCAAATAAATAAATAAATAAAATGACTTGCTGCAATCTGCCAGAAGGGAAGGACTCAAACAATACTAAAGTCATCCTGGTGAGTCCCCCATATTCCCCAAGGCACTCTATCAGAACCCCATGGCCACAGTGGAAAACAAGAATAGAATGCTCCCTTCTCTCCCTTGCCAAGAGCAGATCATCAACACCTTGATGAGTGCCTCCTCTGTGCTGTGATAAGGTCTGAAACCCAAATAGAATGGTCCATAGATGTCATATCTCCCGAGGTGAGCCTCCAGCTATGTCGCCACCGCCTTCATAACAACATTCTCTAAATATGGAAGGTTCGAGACAGACCTGTACTTTGTCAGCACATCCAGGTCCAGTGATGGTTTCTTCAGGAGAGCTCATGCTATGTCTTTTTTAGGAGCTGTGGGAAAGTAACCCTTCAATGAGGAGCACCAGATAATGCTAGCAAATGTCACAGCCAAGGCTTCACGGCAGTCCAGTAACAGCTGCATAGGCCCAGAATCTGAAATACAGTAAGTGGGGCACAGCGCTGCAGTCAACAACTTTTGGATTCCATAGTAATGGTAATTTTTCACTTTATGGAGTGTCTCTGGTGAACAGTTTCACATTTATGTGAACCCATAGGAGAGGAAGCTGTCCAGAGTTGCTCCCAAATATTTAAACTCACTCATAAATGTGATATTCCTCATTACCAAAGAGCTGAAAAGGATAGGGTGAGAACTTGCATGGGTCAGAAAAAAATAGCCTTCGTCTTTTTAGAATTTAGAACACGACGATGAGCAATAAACAAATTTTCGAGTAATTTAAAATTTGATTGTAGACTTTGATTAATCTTATCTAAATTTTGTAACTTCCTTAAAAATCACCACATTGCCTGCATACAGATTCCTATCTGTGGGTGTACTTACAATTGGTGCAGCATTTAAGAATAGGGAAAATGACAGAGGCCCCCTGTAGAACTGCACAAAAAACTTTAAACAGATTATAAGAAACTTTATTTATAAAGGTTCTCTGTGCTTAATTAAACAATTTTGAAAACAAGAAATGACATCAGAAGAAATGCATTACATAAAGGGAATCCAACAGTAAATTGTGATCCACCAGACTGAATGACTTGGTGAGGACAACAAGTACACTGGCTATATAACTGCCAGCACCCAGTGTCTGGTGGATAGGGCTTTGTGAACCTCACAAAGGTAGTTTCTGTGTTGTGGTGTTGAGGGAACATATGCTGAATTGAGGTAGGAAGATCATATTTAGTTAAAATACCTTAGTATGGTCAAACACTATATGTTCTAGGATTTTAAAAAGTGGGGCCAAAAGAGAGATAAGTCTGTAATTTGTATAAACAGTCTTAGAACTGAATTTATATACTGGCTGTATTGTGGCTTGTTTCCAAATACTGGCGAAGACACCATGACCGACAGAAAAATTAAAACACCTATTAATGGGTTATGCCAATACCTCCCTGCCCAATTTCAAAAGCCAAAAGTCTACCTCATCAGGACCCTAACATGGCAGAGGGTTAAGCTTTGCAAGGTATTTTATCAGTATAGCTAGACAACTTGGATTCTGTGGCTGATTTTTCAATACATTTTAATCTTTTAAGACTACTTAAGCAGAACGTGTGGATAAAGGTAACACACCCAAGATGCCCAAATACCTGGGCAGGAGCTCACAGCAGAAGTTTCAATGCAGAGTTTCAACTCAACTCAACTGATGTCATCATTCTCCAGAACTGATCAGTAATTATAACATGTTCTGGTCAGAGTCACAATGTCTGCTAGCATATTAGCTTGATAAGGGATTTAGATGCACATACGTATATTACCTGGGCCCATCCCTCCATTGCCTGCCCTCCTGTCGTCACCTTTTTTTTTTTTTTTAGTTGTTTAACTTGGAGTAGCACACTAAGCTGAAAGCTTTTTTACAGGTGCAACCTTGGAGCACAGGGAAGTTAAGTGACTTGCTCAGGGTCACACAGTATGCAAGTGGAAGCTGTGGAATTCAAACCCAGGTCTAGTCTGTTGGATGTCACCAGATTTGCAGCTCAGAGCCTTAAACCACTGAGCTATACTGTACTTTCAATACATTTTAATCTTTTAAGACTACTTAAGCAGAACGTGTGGCCAGTTGCACGCACCCAAGATGCCCATACACATCTCCTACACAGTCACTCTTATCACCCCTCCCCAGTACCAACTCCCTAACCTCATATAAACCATTCTGTTCCCATTCCCATCTCATGTCCTGACAGTTCCAAGTCCCTCCTCTCTACTACATAATTTGGCCCTCACCCACCCATGCAGATTTACCTTCTCTCTCCTCTCTCCTCTCTCCATCACCAGTTTCCCTGGCACCCCTCCTACTACCACCACTCACACACCGTATATTGTCTGCACTTGGGCCCTCTTCTTGGCCTTCCACTGCAGCCATCTCCTTGGTTTAATCTGCCTACTGCTGCAAGATCTGAATCTTGTGTTACACTGTAGTTCGAGAGAGGAAGGGAAGCAGCTATATGACGGGGATTATGTGGAAAAGGACTTGAGTGACCTACTTATACTTGTGAGGATATCGATCAGAACTAGGCAGCAGCTGATCGGAGCCTTCTTTATTGACTTTATGTAACCCATCACCTACAGTAAATGTGGGGTTTACCAGGCTCTCCTAGGCTCATCTTCGTAATTCTGCTACCCTTTGTGCTTGCTCTGGCCCCAAGGACTGCAGCCTGGAAGGGGACTGGAGGACTCTGATGCAGTCTGGAGGCTGTTGTTTGTTTTTGGTGCTCAGCATGCCCACCAAATCCTTCAATGCCTCCAGTTCCCCTTAGCATACACTGGCTCAGGAACTCCAGTGTACCATCAGGGAGCCCAGAGACATGCTGAGAGGTAGGAGAACAAACTATTGTTTGGCACTCAGTGCACCCGTTGCTACCATGGCTCCTGGCCACACATCAAAGGGATCATCTGTCACTGGAGCAGAAAGTGCATTGGCAATTGTAACTAGGGATGGGACAAATGCTGTTTTTTGCTATTCGGACGAATAGCGAATAGTACAGAATGGTGTTTGATGAATATGAATACAAATAGTAATATTAAGTAGAGGTAGTGATATGTATTGTGAAATGAGCATTCTCAGAGCCACAACATAAGTAGCATATTATGGACAATACATGGCAGCATACAGACAGTAATGTGCAAATTGGCAGTTTCAGATCAACAACATTTAAATTAATACTTATGATGGCTCCAGCAGCACCAACTCTGCCTCTCTCTCTCTTACACACACAGTTTCGGGTGCCACCGTGCTTGCTTATCACCCCTCCAATACCCACCGACACATGCACTTTGGAGTGCAAAGGCAAAATCTTAGTACAAATCTTTATTGTTCAGCAAAAAGTTATTACAATATGCTAAGATTACCAATATATCTAATTTAAAACAGTAAAACAAATATTTAAAAGTACATTCAGAAGTCAAAATGCTTATCTGTTTACAAACTTATTCTTGTATATAAAAAGAATTTCCATGATATTGCACAAATCCTTGGGCAAAACAAATTTTGTCATATTACACCTGTATTGCGCGAATTGCACTGGCTGCCTGTCAGGTGGAGAATACTCTTCAAGGTGGGTCTTCTCACCTATAAGGCCCTACACGGGCAGGGCCCTGGTTACCTGTCAGTACTCCTGGTACCTTCTTCCTCTACCCGCCATCTCCGCTCTTCTAGCAGTGGCTTCCTGACTGTTCCTAGAGCGAGGTTGAAATCTGCAGGCGACCAAGCTTTTAGTATTGCCGCTCCCGCTCTTTGGAACTCTTTACCAACTGTAGTCAGGGAGGCCCCCACTATAGCCGCCTTTAAATCCCGCCTGAAGACATTCCTATTTCTGCAAGCGTTTGGAGTTTAATGTTGATTATTTTGTATGTATTATTTTAACTTAAATATTTATGTGGTATGCAATGTTAAAAAATTTGTACGGCGCCCAGATCCTACGGGATTGAGCTTCTCTTAAATAAATTTGCCTTTGCCTTTGCCTTTACCCTCTTGTTTAGTTTGTTCCTTATAAAGATATAATTAATAAGAATTTAGCTACTTTCTCTAGTATAATTTTCTCATGACAAGTAAAGAGATATTCTATGATCCTGTCTGGGGGAAGGCTGAGGCCACACAACAGTCCACCCAACCATTTTCTTCTGCTTTAATCAAAAAGAGGACACAGTAAGACATGTTTTAAGTCATCTTCAAGTGATTTTCCACACTTACAATATGGGAACAAAACATTATTCCTTTTTTGTCTATATAAAATAAACTGAGCATTATAGCTTTCTGTTCTAAATCTAGAATAAGCTCTTCTAGATTTAGGGTAAGTTAGATGTAATAAGTAGGGCTCAAGACCCCAGATAGTTTTAAAGTACTTATAGTCGCTATGTAGTTTCAACTGAGCCAGCTTGGAGAATATTTGGTTTATGTCTAAATCCCGTAATCTGTGTTTGACTGTAAAAGCAATCTCCTTCCAAGGTCTAATATAGATATTATATAATATGTGTCCCAGACCTGAAGGAAAAATGGTGTTCTTAACTAACTGCATGAATGGATGTATATAGCCTAATTTTGCCATCCTAATTTCTTCCTCTAAACACTTTCTAGGAAACCAGTGATCTTGTAATAAAAAGATTTTAAGAAGAAACATGATTTGTCTCTCCTTTATTAGTGAAATTAGAGAATGCTGACCAAGTTCTAGTTTAAGAATACAATTTGGGGTCCCGGGAGGCAACATAAGAATATAGCGGTATAATTTGTTAAGTATAATTTCTAATGGATTAGTAGTAGTAAAAACCCACACTTCTCCTGCATATATTATGCTAGTTTTTATTTTAGCATTTAGGACCTTCAAGATCCCTTTAATTGAGGTCTTCCCCATTTTAGCGTGGAATATTTTAAATGCATTTACTACCAAAGTCATTTTATTTTGTATATATTCTATGTGCTTATTCCAATTCAGGTTGTGAGAAAAACGAACTCCCAGGTAGTCATACGTATTTACTATCTCTATTTTATTACCATCCATTTTAAATTTAAATTCCTATCTGGATTTACTTCCAAAAATTAGAATTTTTGTTTTGTTCAAATTTTTCTTTAGTTTTCTATCTCTGCAGAGGGTCTCGTAAGAGTTCAGTTTCCTCTGCAGGCCCAGTGCAGAAGTGGACAACAAAACAAGATTGTCTGCATATACCAAGCTGTCAATTCTATGCTCATTGACTTTGGGTGCATGAAAATCCAGATTTTTTATTTTGAGTAAAATAGGATTTATATAAATATTGAAAAGAATAGGGGCTAAAATGCAGCCCTATCTAACCCCAGTATTAGTCTGGAATGCATCAGTAGTGTGTCCATACTGATTATATTGGATCTTGGCCCATATATATTCATGTAATCTGATGATAATGTCCAAGAGAGTCTTCTCAAGTTTCAGCTCTTCCAATGTGGACCAAAGAATTTTTCTGCTAATGCTATTAAAGGCTGCAGAAAAGTCCACAAAACAGCAAAATAGTTTTGTTTTCCATATTTTAGTATATTTTCAGGCTAAATGGTGTAAAACGTAGCAATGGTGGACTGTAGACCTATTCCCTCTGAAGCCATTTTGGACCTTGTCCAGAAATGAATTCCCTTCCACCCAATCCAATAGCCTACCAAGTATAATTTTTGAGAAGACTTTCTGGGACACATCAAGTCAGACTAATAGGTCTATACATTTTAGGATCTTTTTGATTATCTTTTTTAAATTCTGGAAATATAATGCTACCTGACCAACTCTTTGGAAATTTCAAATTTTGTACAAATCCGTTAAATATTAGAAAAAGAAATGGTACCCACCAAACTTTAAATTATTTGTACACATCTCCGATAATTTTATCAGGACCAGGAGCTTTATTAGATTTTAAAGAATTTAGAGAGCTAAAGATTTCTGCTTCAGTAATTAAGATATGCTTTGGACAATTTACATCATATCTGATGTTAGTTTCCATTTCTTCTTCATCTATTGTGAAATGCAGTTCTGAAAAATAGTCAGTCTAAGTTTTGGAGTAATATAAGATTCTGCTTTCTCCTGGTATATATTATAACCTTTGTGCTACTATTTTCCAGAATTGTTTACAATCCCTTTTAAGTACAGCTTGTCTTAATTTTTCCCATAGGTGGAAGGAATATTTATTCTTTTTTTCTTCAAGTACTTTCTTATATTTTTCCCTTTCTTTCTTTAATATCAGGTGATCCATTTTATTTTTGTTATCTTTCGCCTATGCTGTCTGAGTGTCCTAGTAAAAATAGCTTTAGCTTCTCTACATTGTTGATTAAACCATGTTTTAGTAAAGTTTTGTTGGCCCTGCTTGATTACTTTATTCTTCCCGAGAAATCACTCAAAATTGTACGGTATTTTCCCAGATATCATAAATTTCAAAATTGGAGGAATTGTCTGTAGCTTCAGAAGAGATTCCAAATATTTTCCAGAATAGAGAATTTCTTCCAACTAAGCATGATAAATTGGGCTCCACCTAATTAATTTTTGTTTATAATTTCCACATACGCTACCATATTTGCCTCATTATGTGCTATCCCAGCAAAATATCATCTATTATAAGGGCCAGAGAAAGGTGGGCTGATTCTGTATGGTCTATGATTTCCAGCTGATGGGTTATTTTGAGTGCTCCAAATTTGCCCAGATCAGATCGGGTATGGAGGAACCCAAAGGGCCCATGAAAGTTAGTTTTCCTGGATTGTCTCCACTGGTTCTCCCATTCAGGATGCAGAAATTTCTACTTGCAAGAACTGGAAATAATTTCCTTCCCCTATGATTTGTCCCGTGTTCTAAGGTTGACCTTAGTGAAGACAATCTAGGATTTATTAATTCCATGGAACTAACAAGAGTTGAATATGTATTTTATGAATTTCCAGCCTTAATTCTTGCATTAAAGTCTACTAGAATGAAAATTGGCAAGTTCCCTTCTTTCTCATTAATTTCATTCAGTTTTAACTTTAGATTAGAAATGTAAAGATCCTCTATGTCCATATTATTAGACCTTGGTGGGAAATAGACATTACACAGTATTATTTTTTGTGTGCCTTCTATAAGTTCAAGAGCTAGAATGTTATTAATTTTAGGAGAATATTCTTTCACTTTTAAGTTCAGACAAGTTTTAGCATAGAATGTTAAGCCTCCCTTAAACCTATCAAAGTTCTTATATCTTATTGCTGAGAAAACGTAGGGTGCATAACTAGGAAGTCTAGGGATGGTTTCTTCCATACACCAGGTCTCCTAGAGGCTTATTATATCAAATGTTTCCAAGAATTTGGCCACCTCAGAATCTGTGATTTTCAAATGTAAACCCTTGATATTCCATGATAAAACAGTTAGTTTCCTCCCATTGTTACTGTGTTCCTGGTAGATGTATTAGACTTGTTATGTCAATTCGACTCTAAATTTATTAGAATTTCAAAACTGTTTGTATCCTTCCATTTCTCAAATTCTATTAAGGGATGATCTTCATCCTTATTAAGTTCTCTGGAGCATCCCTCTCTGTCCCCACTTCCAAGTTCTTGAGGGTGTATAATATATATACCCAGTTTGTCTGTATTTTCTGCCATTTCTAAAAATATTTTAGCCATCCCTGGATATTTGATGGTAACATCTATTTGATTAGACATAGATTTGTCTCTGTGGGTTTTAATGTAATCCACCATATTCCTGGATATTTTAAGACCAGAAATTTTAGTGAGGAAGGAGAGCAATTCTTCACTTATACTGAACTCAGAATCCTGTTTGAACGCCTCCCATCCAAATATTATAATTGTTCTGCAGAGCCAGATCTTATTTTGTTTTTATCCATGTTCATCAATTATTTTAATTACTTTGGCTAGATCTTCTGCATCTTTCTTTTCCTTTTCCTTTTCTATCCTTTTTGATTTAGTTTCAGACAGTCTCATTTAACAGTGTTCATTTTATTTTTATCTTTCAAGGGTTCTTGATTACTAATTTTTGGAACTAATAGAGGTAGAAAAAGATTTCAATTTCCCTTTTCTCCAACAATATTCTTTTGTTCAGGATTTGCTTAGCTGTGTCCTCAATTTGACAGTACAGAAGTACTGTATCGTGGATATCCATATTTGGATGCTTTATAATAAATATCTCTTCTTTAGCTAAAATCGGCATGATCTCAAGCATATGTATCATTTTCCCTGATAATTCCTCCCTGGTCTCAGTTATAGATCTAGGTATTCCTTTTATTTCTATCAAATATTCTACTGCTCTAATTTCTTGTTTGGCCTGTGTATCTGTACAAGGTATAGTTGTGTTGGTGGGTTGCTGTTGGCCTCGGCCTCAGCCTCTCCCCCCCAACTGTCACCTGCATCCCTGGGCTTGAAACTTCCTCATATGTAAGGTTGACCATCTCATTTAAGCCTAAACTTTCAATTCATGTTTTGATTCTGATTTTTCTTTTCCTAAAGATCCATTATCTGTCTTTGGAGCTATCATAATTTTCCTCATCTTTAGGTCCTCTCTACTTTGTTATACAATCTTAACATTCCCTTTGGCTATTTTTTCTCTTTTCTCCCCCTGTCTACTCTATCTTTTTTGGGCTTTTGAATTTCCTGGCTTAGTTTGGCCTGGTGTTTCTGCTTGACAAAAGCAGATTTTGTTTTTATTTTGATCAAAAGGTGACAGCAGTTTCACTTGAACCCCTTCATTCTCTTTCTCTTTAACTTTTAGTAACATATTCTCTTCGCTTCAGTTCCCTTCTTGTGTTCCTGTATTTTTATTGAGATTTTGCAAGAGCACTTGATTGTGAAAGATATCTGCTCTGAGACTAGTCAATTCTTCTTTTAAAGCTGAAATGTTCTCCAGAATAACTATGTCTGCATATATGTTTTGGTTATTTCTAGCATTTGTTTTGATAATGAAGAGCTAGCTATAAAATTTACCCTATTACAAAAGTATTCTTCATAATAGATAATAGTGCCATTCTAAGGAACTCTTTACTCCTGAAATATTAGAATTTGGACAAAAACTTTCTGTGGGTATTTCACCATTTACTTTAGCCATCTTTTATAGTCCTTCAATTTCTGTACTAAGTTCTTGGATAATACCCTTCAATTCTATATTTTCCTTATTCCCTTTATTCATTTTGTCAAGGATTGGAAAGTATAAACATAATCCTTCAGTCCTCAGGTTAGGGTCATTTTGTAGTCTAGGCATTTGGTAATTATCCATATAGGAAAAAGTGAAAAAGGATTGGGGGGAACTACCTCGAGTAGTTTGAACTATCATTACCACTTTCTTCCCCACTTTCTTTCTGAAGGAAAGTTTCCCATTCATAATTATCAAAAGAAATTTATTCAGGGTTACCAAGTGGATTTTTAAGAGGGTGTTCACTTTCTATAGAAAACAGTTTTTTTTTCAAGTCTGTTTTCCCAATTTTGATTTAGGGAAGCAGAACATTTTGGAGTGGAAAGATATTTTGGGTCTCTTTTTCCATCAGCCCATAAGTCCATTATTTTAAGTTATCTTTTAATTATGCCACATTTGGGTTTATTTCCCTCTAGGTTTTCAGAAGAATTTTTTAATACAGGATAAATGTCAGAAGAAGGGTCCAATGGTCTTATATGTGGTCTATTGCCACTTTTATTTTTTTGGTTATTACCTAATTTCTTTCCTTTATTATTCCCTTTAGTTTTCTGAACATCTAGGGCTAAATTCAATTTTTGACCCTGAGCTCCAACTTCCATGGTGTCAGCTTCTATGTGGGCCGTCACCAGGGTAGAGTTTCCTTTACCACTTCTGGTATGTATCATGATGAAGAGATAAATTGTCTTTCAACTCAAGGCTTAATTAGCTGTAACTTAGCTAAATAGTAGTATTTTTAAAAAGGAAACCTGTTAGTATGTAGTAGACTTCAAGTGAAATTCTGAAAAATTCTAATAATTTCCTCAAAAGATATAACAGATAATGAAAATAATTTTCTGTATCATTTCTTACTATAATAAGACCGATAATTAGGTATATAGAAACTCAGCAGTTTACAAACACCAGATTACTAGAAAAATGTCAGTGTTGTCATACTAATTATTAGTGGCTTAAGAATTCAACATAAGGTTCCCAAAGATAAAATTATCAGGCTCTAGTTCCAATCCGACTGACACACTAAAATGTCTCTTAGGTCACAGAATCTTATGAAGTCCACAAAGTATTACAAGAGACAGACAAGAGCTTTTGAGACTAGACGGTTCTAACACCGCTCTGTTACCACAGATCACAGCTGAAGATCACGGATAAGCTTACTGTGGACTCCACCAATTGAAGCTGGATTCTCCCAGTTAGAATATGACCCAGTTAGAATATATCCAAATATGCAATTTTGCAGCTTCCAACAAATCTGACAAAATCCTTTAGTCCTTTTCTGTCTTTGCAATGTCCTTGTATACGCCTTAGGTTGGAACTTTGTAAAAGTAGGCCACTTAAAATAAGATAGTCTTGACTCATAGAAATCAGTCTTTCTCCACTGAGGGACAAAAAAATATAAAGACTAAAAAGCCAAGGGTACTTATTTAAGTCTGCCAGTATCTAATTTAAAAAACAAATTTAGTTTAGCGGCATAAGTTAAAATATCTGCTAATTTAAAAGTTATAAATACTAGTTCAGTATAAATAAAATACATAAACAGAAAGTACAGGTCAAGATTTAAACATTTAAGAGTGTTAATAATGCTACTCACTTTTCCAAATCATTTTCTGCTGATAACCCAAGTGCCTTATATGTCTCAGAGACCTTCAGCAGGTCCTTTAGTTTCACTTTTATTTTAGTCCAGGGTCCAGAGTCTGAGGAAATACCAGCCAGCGTGTACGTATGCAATTCTAAGGCCCGAATTTTGTAAAATGTTTGCAAAGGAAAAAGAAAACTGGCACACCTTAGTAATGCTTTAAGCACTTCAGAGCACTCACAGTCCCTTAATAATGTCCGTATTTTAATCACAGCATGTACGAATAATACGAAGAAGATGAGTCAAATATTCAAAGTTCCGAGTTAAGTTTAAAGTTTAAATATATTAAAAAACACCTCTCAGCTCACAGCACTCAGCTGTTATGCAAGCAAAGGCAGGGAACAGGGACAAAAGCTCTGGAGAAATTTAGCAGTAGAGGCTCTTAAATCTGAAATTTATGATATTCCATTATACTTACTTCTACTTCTACTTAGCTCTGTGTCCCAAAATGCTGTGTATGTGCAGTAAGGAGTTCAGCTGTTTGAATTCAGTTTGAGATTTGGTTCAATTAATGAATCTATTAGTCAATCAATCTAATCGAATACGCAACAGCTGTAATTAATTAGGTATGAGCTCAGGAGCCCCTTATCATTTGCCTTTATCTAATAACCAGGAGTTATCCAATTATTCAATTGGGTAATATTCTTGATATTTAAGTCTAAGTGAGTCTCAAATAAAATTCTTGAAATTTGTTATAACGTTGTAAAAGTAGTGAAAAATTGTTAAGACAAAATTAAAAAGAGAAATAGAAGGCCCGTGGGAAACCAATAATTGGAGAGTGGAACATAAATCAATTTCAATAACTATATCAGCAAATAAGGAGATAGCAGGGATATAGCAGAAGCGCAAGATAATAGTGCAAACGTACAAACCTAAAAACTTAAACAGCTTATACAAATGCTCAAATCCTAAGATTCTTAAAATATCTAAATAATAAAAACTTAAATCTAATCAAGAGGGGAAAAGGGAGCAGTATTAGTAGCGCCTCAATCTTTTCTGTCTCTGCCTTATATCGACTTTATATCTGGCAGCTCCAGTCTATGAAACTTTACAGTTAGGAGTGAAGTTTTGGAAGTAAGTGGGGAAAATAACACCAAGCAAGCAGTTTTCTATAGTTCCACTTTGCTTCCCATCTCACAAAGTCTTACAATACAGGTTTTCTCGGGATCCCAGTCCTCCGAGGACCGCCTCCAAACACCTCTTCCTCCGTATGGCTCCCCACCTGACTCCAGGTACGGAAGGGGTGACGGACTCACAAAAAGTCTATATAATCCCGCAGCACAAGTTCTTCTGGAAAGGCACCAGAATTAAGGCACTATTGCAGCCTCCCACAATTCTACAATTCTGCAGGCTCTCAACTGTTAGAGAAAAACTCCTGAGTAGTCTGCCCAGGCAACAATGGCATACCTATTGTAGAACTGTGGCAAGCATTTCTGGTGCTCCTGCTGGAGCGCTTCTCTTCAGCTTATCTAGTATGCAGCTGAAGTACTTGCTCACTGCTGAAGCTCCTCAATTCCCTGTTACTGACCTCTGCTGCTCTCTCCCACTGACACATGCACAAAAGGCAATTACTTGCTCACTCAGTTCCGTTACCATTACCGACCACTGCTGCTCTCTCCCACATATGAATTACTGCTTCCTGCTTCTGTAGTTGGGGGGGGCACCAAATGCAATTCTGCGGAACAGCCAGGAAATGCAGGGGTATGCAAAAAACTTCCTTGTTATCACCAATTCTAACCATCATACCACTGTCTGTGCCTCTGTCCTTACTCTCCCATTACTCATAAGCCATCACAGTGGAACTCTGTCTCTCTCTCTCTCTCTTTCTTGCTCCCCTGTGTGTATCTCACTCTCTATTGCTGTTCTTGGGGGAGAAAACATGGCTCCATCAGCACTAACACTAACAGTAGGTAAACAACACATGCCACAGCACATGCCACACTCCTGATCGCTCAGTTGGGATTTTAAAATTATTCGATATTCGATTTTTATTTTAAGTTGGTATTCGACCGAATATGAATAGTGGAGGGAAGGCATTATTTGTATATGAATCGAATAAGTATCAGATATTCGGCCCATCCCTAACTATGACAGGTGAGGGAATTCCCTCTTTGCCACCACAAATCTGTTGACCCCTGATCTCGCCAGCCACCAATCAGAGGTCAGGGATCTCAATCTTCAGCTGCAGTTGATTCTGGGGAAATGGCAAGGCATGCTAATTGGTGTCCTTTCTGACAGCCAATAGAGTGTCAAGTGTATGGCAAATGGACTGTTTCTGTGAAGTGGCAGCTCTCTGGACCAATCAGAAGTTGTCATGACCCAGTGAAGTTCAGAGGGCAGTTCCAGAATGGGGTAGTCAGTAGCAGGCAGTTATCCCTCACAGAGTGAGGAGGGCTAATGGCTGCTTGCAAAAGCCAACTGAGGAAATCTGCCTGGGACTTCCGTATCCACATCACAGGAGGTGAAAGAAAGGTTTCTACAACCCAAAAGGTACAGACTGCTAGAAGTGTGTGTGCTGCTAGTGTCAGAACAACAGCTGCAGAGAAAGTGGAGAGAGACTGATTTCTGCCTTCAAAGAAAAGGAAGTAAATGCTTTCTAACACAGCACAGCTGTCAGCCTGCAGTGTGGCAAAAAGACTGTTGTGCTGCTGTTTGACAGAGCAGTATTCGAGATTGCAAAACATCTGGGGAACCAACAGTTTAATGCTATTGCTTGACACTGACAAGTGTCAAGCACTTCCAGACCCTAGCATCTCATGCTAGGGTCTGGAAGCCTGAATGTGTATGTGTGTGAGACGAGTGGCCCCTGGTTCTGTAACTGGTTTGCCTATACAGATGGAGAGAGGAGCAAGAGAGATCCAGACAACTGCTGAGGCAGAAAGAGCCTGTAAACACTTGAGAGGCTCATGTGATCACTGTTCAGATTACCCAGAGATAAACCGCCTGAGAGAGACCTGCACCTGCAGAAATGGAGGGAGAGCATCACAAGCTGTAAATGAAGCTGGTAACACCAGAATCATGAGTACGCTCAGGGCTTGCCTTGCAGCTGGGGATTGTACATAGTTTGCCACCAAATCTTCAGATTTGGCCATCAGGCCAGGATTTACAAGTACCTTGCTTCAAAGGCTGCTGTTTAATCAATTGCATGGCCCTTGAGGTTTGGGTTTAAAAAGTGTTTTATCTGTTTAAAGTGCTCCACTGCCAGCCATCCAGATGCAATGACAATGGGCCTGAACAGTGTTTCTAGGGCAGGGTACACAGTGAAGCACTGGGAGAACCCAAAAGGTTTTAAGGGTTAACACTGGTACCAGTATGAAGAGGTTAATGCAACCTGTACAGGTTGGCAACAAAAAGGTTACATCTGAATTTGCACTTTGAGGTGGGCACTGCTGAAAGTGTGTTTACAGCTGAGCCTAGACGGGCAATTGATTTTGACCCTGTTCTTACTGTTTACAAGTTTTCTGCAAAAACTGCATCTCCTATTCCAGATAGGGTTGAGGCCGTCTAGAGGAGGGCAGTTAAATGGTGCACTGGTTGCATCAAAGCCCTAGAAGGAGAGATTGAAGGATTCCAATAAGAACAACCTGAAAGAGAGGAGAGTGACAGGAATATGATAGAAACCTACAAGTATCTCACAGAGGCAAACAGGGGGCAGGAGAGGAGCCTCTTTCAAATGAGAAAGAGCATTAGGACCAGAAGAGATGAGATGAAGTTGGGGGAGTTTAGAGAGATGTGAAGAAATACTATCACTAAAGGAGTGGTGGACACCTGGTTTAGACCGCCAGTGGAAATGATGGCAGCAAAAACAGTAGGGGGTTCAAACATTCATGGGCTAGATATAGGTTAACATTCATAATTATACAATGGGGTATGAAAATCCTGTAACCTTATTGGTCAAAACAGATCTATGACTGTGGTAATCCTCCAGTAAACCCACTGTAAAGTTTTCTGTCACTATAAAAATAAAAACAAGTTGAACATTGTATAATAGCAATATACCATGACAGGGAGTGGGTATATGGGTGGATTTACCACTTCTGGCGTGGTTACGCCTCTGTATCCCTTGTGAATATTCACCAATAAATATTTTTATTGATTTGAATTTTGACTTGTGAGCATTGATTGATTGATAACATTTTATTTTTATACAGGAACATGCATTAAGGATAAATTCTGTTTCCAACTAAGAATGCCCTGTACAACAGACATGTTATACAGTACAACATTTTTATAAAACAATAAAAAGTTCCACATAAATAAAACAACTCAAGTGTTCAAGTGTAGCAGTTACATGGTGATTTAAAATACTTCTTCAAACCGAACAGAAATTCTTGTAGGGAGTTTTTTGCCTTCAATTCCATATGTATCTCATTCCATGACTTAACTATACTGGTCAGTAATGTTATTTCACCAAACCTATTATAAATCCTGGCCCAAGTCATTTTTAAGGTGCTTTCTCATAGGGAATATTTTTTTCTCTTAGCTAGTCTCATTTGATATTAGGTGACATAATGGCTGATGGTTTTTGAACTTCAACAATTTGTAACACCAAGTTACTTCTCTTTTTAGATCTGGTTCCATCCAATTTAAATCTGTAAATCTGACAGTGATGAGTACCAAACTTACTAGAACTGGAAAATTGTGCCATCTTATAATAAGTTTTGTCTAACTTTTTCAGAGCTTTGTTTTGGCGCATTTCTGTATGTTAGTTCCCCATATTCGAGTACTGGTAATAGGAGTTGTTGCACAAGTTTTATTTTTACATCTTTTACTAAACATTGTCTAAGCCTTCTTAAGGTTCCCAGTTTCTGATTGGTCTTCTTTGTTACTAGATTTACATGGTCTTTGTATGTCAATTTCTGATCCACTAACACCCCTAGGTATTTGTAATTCTTAGTGTTTACAACTTTTTGGTTATTTCTAAATAAAATGTTCAAGTCATTTCCTGTCTTCTCCTTTGATCTAGTTATAAAACTCATGCACTGCATTTTTTAAGGTTCATAAGTAATCCCAGTTCCTTAAACCACCCTTCCATCCTAAACATATCCCCTTGTAATTTTTGTTCAAGCGAGGTGCAGCTATCCATGGACGCCACCAAAATAGTGTAATCTGCATACAGCTGAACCTCACTGTTTTTCAGGACCTCTGGTAATCTATTAACATAAACATCAACAAGCATTTGTCAATGCCAAATGTTTGCTTACTGGTATTGGCATTGGTACTGCAGGAGTTAGAGAGATGCATATTAGGAATGGCAGTGAAGTATTGTACTAACCAACCCCACCCCACTCTGCAGAGACTAACAGGCATTGGGGTGTGCCCGTTGGGTCATTAGCTTCTCTTCACATGCCTCCACCTCCACCCCACCCTGAAGACACTGACAGGTGTCACGGTGTGTCTTGGGGTCTTCGGCCTTATGCTCACCCCATTCCATAAGGAAATAAGGTGAGATGAGTGCAGTATAGAAGAATGGGGTGAATGTTAGGGCCAAGGACCCCAAGGCACACCTCAATGCTGGTCAGTGGCTGCAGGGTGGGGGTGGAGGGATGGCGTGAGCATTACGCCCGACGACCCCAAGCCGCACCACCGATGCCTGTCAGCCTGTACAGGGTGGGCATACGGTTGGAAACCCTAATGCTCTGATACAGTTGAATTGAGCTCCAAATTTTCAATATGGCTTTTTGGGAGCCACCTCATGAACAGTGGCACTATCATTTTATTACTCAGTCCCGAAGGTGATTTCGCACAGTGAAAGTGCCATTTGATGCAACAGGTGCGAAAAGACATTTTGGGCAGGATGTGAAAAATGACATCTGTACTGTTCATGAGGAGGTGTGAAAAATGGCAATGTTGAAAATGTGGAGTGAAAATACGAAAAATTGGAAAAGTTACAAGCATGTGTAGAAACTGTATAATGCACGCCAGTAACACAGTCATTTTTTGGAATTTTTTCACCAAATTTTCAACATGGCCTTTTTGAGACCTCCCCTCATGAACAGTGGCACTGTGATTTCATTAATCTGTCTCAAAAGTTTATTTCATGCAGTGACTGCGCCATTCTGCACCACAGGTGCGAAAACACATTTTGGGCAGGATGCAAAAAATGACAGCTGTACTGTTCATAAGGAGGTGTGAAACAATGGTAATGTTGGAAATTTGGAGTGAAAATATTAACAATTGGAGAAGGTATGAGCGTGCATTCAAACTGTGCAATGCACACTCATAACCCAGTCATTTTTTGGAGTTTTTTCCACCAAACTTGCAACATGGACTTTTTGAGAGCCCATCACATGAACAGTGGCACTGTCATTTGTTAATTGTCCCAAAGGTGATTCTGTGCAGCAACCACATAAATCACATTTTGGGACAGAGAAACAAAATGACAGTGCCAGTATTCATGAGGTGGGTCCAAAAATCCCATGTTGAAAATTTAGGACCAAAACTCCAAAAATGGCTGAGATATCTACTTAAGTTGAACCCCACACACACACTGACTGCCATTATAGGGCTTACCATGAGTTTCTTCAGTTTGCGGTTGGCTTTTGAAGAGTGCAGACATGTTCCTGGTCCACAGAAGATTGCAGCGCTGTCCCTCTGAAAGTAAGTATGGGGGTGACGGAGTGTAGTGTGGGAGGTGGGCACAGAGGAAGGGTCGGGATGGGGAGGGGCAGGCGATGACGAGGGACCGTTTTCTTTTCTTTAGGTTTAACAAGAAAAAACGACCTCAGGAGATGGTTTTTTTTTACTGGTGAAATAGTATGAAAAATAAATGTCAGCACACTAGGGTGGGCTCCCAGTATGCCAGACTACTGGAGGGGGATAAATGCCAAACTGGAGATTGGACACCTGAGGTTAGCTGAAAAAAAGGGGGCATGGGGGGTGCATCTGACACTGGGAGTGGGCATCCTGGTGTGGGAAAAAGATGAAGTGGGGGTGGGGGGGCATGCCAACATGAGGAATGAGCACCCTGTTGTCGGCAAAAGATATGTTCGGGCTTGGGGGTGGAGTCATCTGACACCTGGAGTGGGCTAGTATTCCGGTCTTCTATTATTAGACTATTCTTGGTCAGGTGGAGCCAGCTGGGTTTTGAAGTTTTTTTTATATGATGCCAAAAACATTTTAGGATCTTTTGCTGCTGAAATGTTGGTTCTATAATATTGTGTTTTGGCTGATCTAATAGTTTGTATACACTTATTTAGTCATTTTTTGAAGGTATGCCAATCTTTTGGGAGTTTAGGTTTTTTTTTTAGCTTTTTTCCATAATCTTCTTTCTATTCTCTGATGTGTTTTGATTTTATCTGATATCCATGGGAGTTGTTTTCTATTATCATATCTTTGTACCTTAGAAGCATGTTTATTAGCTATGGAAGTTAATGTACTATTAACATACTGAACAGCTAGGTCCAACTCTGGGATTAAAGTTATACTAGTCCAATTTACCCTTTGCAAGCTTTCCCTGAAGGCATTTATTTAAAGTTCTTCCAGTTTGTTACCCAGCAGAATATAGCCAAAGTCCTGTGGGGTTAGTCCACTCCAATTTACACTTAACTGGGTAGCGATCTCCTAAATTTGGGGGCATCATTTCCACATGTTTAGCCAATAGATCATGGGAGATAAAAAGAATTCCAAAATAGAGCCCTAATCCACATTTTTCATGCATCTTGTTGGCTCTTGGATCATTTGACTAGGTCCCAAAATGTCCAGACTATCTTTTAGTTTGTTACCCCATTTCTGTCTCCAGTCAGCATTGAAGTCACCAATATGCCTCCCACACAGCGACACTTCTACAGCTACTATATATCAATGCCGACAACATCGACATGTCACTGTAGAAGTCAGCCTGAGACCTGGCAAATACTTTCTCATCCTGCACCCCACGCCAAACCAACTTGATTTGGAGTTGGAATCCATTTGTATGGGGTAGGGACAAAGCCCCCAAAGAAAAACAGTGTCTGATATGCACAGCTCCCTGTGGACTGCAAATCATGGTTGACATGGAGTCTGCCATAGTTGTCAAACCAGCATAGTAGATCCAAAGTCCCCACTAGTATAAAGTCTGCATTTTGTACAATATCTAATAACTTAGCTACTAATATATCAAAGTGGGCTAGCTTTTGTTCTGGGAGAGGCATAGACTATCCCAATCTTCAGTTTGTTTGATATTATTTCCACATCCATGCAGTCCATACTCTCAAGAGTTTCCAAGTAAATGGTTATGAATGGGCCCAGAGTGTTTTCAATATATAACATAACTGCCACTCCTCTTTTGGCCCTATCCTTCCTAACTAATCCATATCCATCTCTCTGTACCACTCTGTCCTCATTTCCTTCATGGAGCCAAGTTTTTGTGACCCCTGTTATATCTGATTGAACCAGACTATTATCATATTATTAGTGGAGCGTCACTAATTGGATTTCTGTTGAATTTGAGGTCGCACTGCTGATTTTCAGGTGTTGGGGGACACTATGGAGAGATGGATAGTTTACTGCATCCCAGGGGCTTGTTCTGCTCTGACACCAGAGCCACTTGAATCTAATCTCTTGGTGGAGGTACCACACAAATTAAAACTAACGGGAAATGAACCTCCGCTTAGGAAGTTAATGGCCCAGGCCCCTAAACCTTGGTTGAGCTCACAAGGCAGGGCTATTAACTGCCACATCTATGGTGGCTCAATTATATTTATAACCTTTGTGCCTGTCCATAGATGATGCCATGCCCCAGCTCATGTCAAGAGTCTGTTCCTAGTTTCTACAGTACCTCCTTCAGTGGCATCACCTTGCCCACTGGCTTATCCATTTCCAGCTGTCCCTTTTCTGCATACTCCAGGACAGAGTACATGATACCCAAACTATTGACAATTGGGGGCCCGCTCTGGATTGCCTGGCAGATGCATGGAGGCAGGCCTTTCTTTCATTCTGGTTCTAATGGTGACTTTTTCTTCCTGGTTATGTAACCACCTCTTCTTCTGCATGTTTGTTATCCTCTGGACTTTAAAGTGTCAGCTGCCAACATAACCGAGAACGTCCACCCTTCTTTTGGTATCTCCATCCCTCATCTCGGCTGTATAACATATCCCCACCCCACTCATGCAGATTTACCTGCTGCTGCCTAGGTTACTAGGTTATTTGAGACATAAGGCCGATCCATCATGAATGTCTCCCACAACTATGTGGGCAGATTAGTCTAGACCCAAGATCCATTGGAGGTGTTTGTCAAGTCTATATTTAAATATGTTAAAATTTTCAGCTTCAATTACATTCTGTGGGAGTTGCTTCCATGATTTTGCTTGTTCTAATAGTAAAGAGTGGTCTCTCTTTCTGGCATTAACCCTGGGAATCACCAGCTGTTTATTCTTTCTCTGTCACCAGCTTCCTGGCACCCTCCCACCATTGGCACTCAGACTCACAAGCCACCATCTCTCCCTCAATCACTTTCTGTTATAGAGCATGTTGACATGACATGACATGAAGTCACCTACCAGTCTTCATCATTCTGGGAAGATGTCAATGTTATCTGGGGCTGGTCAAGGTGGTGAGAGGAGGGTTTATAACACTCATTGTTCCTCTCTCTGCCACAATTATGTGTACCTTTGATAGCATCAGTTTTAATCAAATCATCAAATACATCACACTGTTTACTGATGTGAATTATTGTGTTGTCATGTATAGCTGTTTCTTGCAGTATGTGTGGTATTTTAATTTTAAATGTTTTTCCAAAATCTGGCAATGCCACATAACCCCATTAACTTTCCTAACACCAAAATGGCACTAACATTCTAACATTCCGGAAAATGCCATGAACGGTTTTACAATCAGGTGTTCAGAAATGCTGCATTGCAAAGGAGAAGCAAGAAAATCTGAATGCTGTCTTGGCAAAGACTCCTCAACTAAGACAATCTTTTGAGATTAACTCTTCTGCCTCATTTGATGTCACCTCAACTAGTTTTGTCTTGACAAGTGCGAATGCTAGCAACTCTGAAGCATCAGATACGCGACCTGACACTAAATCTGATTTAAAAAAATGTTGAACTCAGTACTATGGTTGACTACTGTGCTTCAACTGTCACTTATACAAATGAAACTGATGCCATGTCTTTGTTTCAGGAGCCTACCAGCGATTCAACCCACTCAAGAAGTGATGAATGTCAATCAACATGTCATGCGGAGTGGTTCCCAGTAAGTTCGGCTAATGTGGACTTCTGGGTTGAGAAAGGACCAGAGACTTGCCAGAATAAGTGTGACTCTGACAACTGCATAAAGTCAAAGCACTACTACAACCCTACACAGAGCCAACAAAAGAGGCATTCCAGTTTCCTGAAAAATCTCATGTTGTATGCCCGGCGGCCAAACGGTGAGAAGCATCTGTGCAAGTGGATGTTATATAGTCCTTCAAAAGGGTCTATCTACTGTTTATTCTACATGCTGATGAGAAGTCAGAAGAACCAGTTTTTGCAAGTCCAGGATTTTAGTGACGGGAAAATAGCAGATGAGAGAATCCGCATCCATGGAGAAAGTGAAGTGCACTGAGATTGCATTCTCAATGTCTGTAGCTGTAGCAACAAATACTGCCATGCCGACTACAATTTAGAGAAGCAGTGTCTGGAGTGGAAGCAATACTGCTGTGAGGCACTACATTAGGTAGTGGCTGTTGTGACTCTCCTGGCTGAGAGAGGACTGACCCTCCGAGGAAATGATGAGGTAATCGAACAAGATGGGAGCAGTAGTTGAGGGGGAAGAGAGGAGGTTGGCCCTGCAAGGGGAATTGGACACACTGAAAAGCTTGGCTCACACATGGAAATTAAATTGCAATATCACCAAGTGCAAAGTGTTACATCTTGGGAGGGGAAACCTAAACACAGGTACACCCTGGGAGGGGAGGCACTGGAGGCCTCAACAGGGGAAAAAGACCTAGGGGTCATGGTGGATGCATGTATGAATAACTCTGAGCAGTGCAGGAGAGCAGTTAGCAAGGCAAACAGGATGTTGGGCTGCATCGTAAGGGGGATCACCTCTAGGAGCAGGGAAGTGATTCTGCCGCTGTACAATGGACTGGTTAGACCAAACCTTGAGTACTGTGTACAGTACTGGAGACCACACTTGAAGAGAGACATACAGCTCCTGGAGAGGGTACAGAGGAGGGCAACTAAGATGATACCAGGACTAGGGGATTTGACGTATGAGGACAGACTTGAGGAGCTCTGCCTGTTTTCATTGGAGGAGAGGAGAGACATGGGGGGCATGATTGAGTTCTTCAAGTACCTCAAGGGAATAAATAGGGTAAACACGGAGGGGATCTTTAGACTAAAGCAGGGAGGTATCACCAGAGGGCATGGTTTGAAGTTGGAAGGTGGAAGGGTGAGGGGGGAAAAGAGGAGGAGGTTTTTCACTGAGAGGGTGGTGGACCCTTGGAAATGCACTGCCTGGTGAGCTGGTTCAGAGATCCACAGTGGAGGGCTTCAAGAGAGGGTGGGACAGACACAGAAAGCGGATGTATCAGATGATGGCCTGGCCCAGGGGGATAGGGATGGATGATAGAGGTTTCTGGAACACAAGGAGGGGAGGGCCTCAGCACACAATTAGGGATCTGAGGTTCGAGCAGACTCAATAGACCATAAGGCCTAATTTGCTCGTAATTAGTATGTTAGTATAATGGCAACTTTCTCGGCTGCATGACATTGATAGCGCAGTTTGATTCCTTTCTAGCCAGACATATAGAAAATGCTTGTAATACTGGCCAGGGAAAGCCAGCTTACTTGTCCTCAGCTATTTTTGAAGAATTCATTCAAATCATGGCAAAACATGTTGAGGCACTATTGTGAAAGAAATTACAATGGTCACGTATTTTTGGTATCTGTCGATTCAACGCCAGATTTAACTCATGTTGATCAGCTGATTGTGATTGCTCAGTATGTGTTAAATGGCCTACCAATTGAGTGGTTCTTGACTTTCCTGTAAATAAGTAGTTATATGGCTGAAGAACTTGCAAGTACTCTGCTAGAGTACTTAAAGGGTAAATCAATTGACTTTATGGATTGCCGTGGCCATCCTACGATAATGCTAACAACATGACTGGACAGTACTCTGGCATGCAAGCCGCTAACTCAAATAGAAGTCAACCCTCTTGCCATATTCATGCCTTGTGCTGCGATTCTCTGAACCTAGTTGGTTCTAATGCTGTCGACTGCTGGGTTGAGTCAGTCAGCTTCTTCAACTTTCTGCAGACACTTTATATACCTTTTCTGTGTCTACCCACCATTGGTCAATGTTGATGAAACACTTGAAGGAGAAAGGTGGACTGACAGTGAAGTTGCTCTCTGACATGGTGGTCTACAGGTGCTGATGCAACCAAGGTAATTTTTGACTGCTATGCCAACATCAAAGCTGCTCAGAAGGAAATCACTGATGACCAACAGCAGAATGGCACTACAAGACACGAGGCAGACTTCTTGTCTCAAACTATGGAGCTGCTAGAAACAACATTTCTTTGTGACCTGTGGAATATTGTTCTCATCAGATTCAATGCAATGAGCAAATCATTGCAACACACCAAAAACTGATCTTAAATTAGCTGTTAAACTACTGACTTCTCTTGAAACTTTGTCAACACATTGCATGATCATTTCAATAAATTTAAAATGTGAGCGAAAGAACTATCTGATTACAGAACAGATCATTCAAAGAAGAGAAAAAGAAACATGCAGTATGATAATTTGCAATCTGAGGGAGTTGTTCTCACCGGCAGAGAGAAATTCTGAACAAAAACTTGGTTATAATTGATTGCCTCATCATGGCCTTGAACGAGAGAATTTCAGCTTACCAAACAGTCTGTGATTGCTTCAAAGTCATAGTGGACTCTGACGTGTTAACTGATGAAGAAATACATCTTGAGGCTCAGGAATACCCATCAGACTTGTCTGTGGAGGTCTTCTCTGGTGAAATGACTCAATTCATCAGCTTTACAAAGGCAAGAGGCTGGGATTGCCGCTATCTCAAGCATCACTACTGCCCAAGCAATCTCCAGAAATGCACCTCTCTTGGGGGCTTTAAGAAGGGACTCAAGGCTCACCTACTGGAGTTGAGCTGTTGCACTTGTAAATGCTGATGCATAAAATAATAAAGTTGGTGGGTGGACACACGGTTGCTCTGGCTCTATAGCCAAATTGCTAATGAAATGCTGTGCCTCATTCTTAATGCAATCTACTTGACTTATTTGTGTAACCCCAAGATGTAATTGCCTAATTTGCTGTGAACACACCCATTATAATGCATGATGCCACTCTTCTGTCCTAATTATCTATCAATTGTTTATTCACCCGCTGTACCAACAAATGTATTGTTGGATTACTTGCTGCTTGTTACTGTTGTACGGTGTAAAGTGTAATATGCATTGTTCTATTTGTCAGTTTATTGTGTTTATTGTAATTAATTCTGAGTTACCAAAATTAAATAAATAAATACATTAATAAATAATGAAGAACTTTACAAGACCTTTTCAAATGTTTCTGTCACTGTTTACATGTACCTGTCGCTGATAGTGACTAGCTGCTTAGATGAACACTCATTCAGCAAGACGAGCCTCAAAAAAAGCAAACTGCAATCTATGATGTGAGATGAGCAGTTGAGTGCACTCACACTTTTAAGTACTGAAAGTGATATACTCTTACAAATCAGCTTTAACGAGCTTATTGATACGTTTGTGACTGCAAAGTCATGCAAATGTCATGTTTAGCTTGCATAAACTATGATTTTTTTTTTTGCAAAAATACGCTGAGTAAATCTTTTGCAGAACAATAAGCGTTGCTTCTCTGAAAAGCTTGGTGTTGTACATGGGCACCCAGAGTTTGAATGCCCCAGGCCCCTCAAAGGCTTGATCCAGCCCTTTATCCCTCCCAGTCTTCCTACCAGCTCCCTTCCCTACTGCTACTGACATGAGAAACTACCAAACCCTTCACTCTGTCCCAGCCATGCTTAAAACCATTTAGGTCTTGGCACCCACCACCTCCATGGGCAGACGGTTCCATAGCTTCACTATTATTTATTTATTAAAATCTCGGAATTACAACACTTTTGAGACAGAGGCTCATTTACAAAGGCTCCACGTCAATAAGGGAAGGAACAAAGAGGGACAGTTTACATGAAATAAGAGCAGTCAAACAGGTTTACAAATTACATGATGCAGTGCACAAATAGAATAACTGAAATTACATTACATAGTAAGTTCAGTAATGAGTACATCTAGGTAACATGAGATACAGGGTTACAATTATCTTACACCAAAAAAGAGCGGTCAGGAGTCTAACCTTGTCAGTGGCCTCAGAGGATAGGGATACAGTGTATGTTGAGAGCTGGTCAGTGAAGAAATAAAGTGGGAGTCTAACTAAAAGAAATTGACGTAGGATATGAAGGATAAGCTTAAGAGGAAAAGGGGTGAACAATAGGGTGTGGAGGTAGGGGGTGGGAAGTGAGAGTGAGAGAGTGTGATGTGGTTTTTGTGAGGGAGGGTAAGTCAGAGGAGGGGCTAGGGTGGTAATTGTCAGTTAGAGTAATAAGGAGGTAACATTGCCATGGAAGGTAAGGTAGGAAGGGAGATGGAATCAAATTGCTGAGGCATAGTCAAAAGTGGGGAAGGTTGCCCTTTCCATAAAACAGAACTTCCTCATATCCCTCTTAAAGCTTCCCACTGTCAGCTTCCATTCATGACCTTAGGTTCTTGACTCTGTACCCCTGCAAAGTAGTTCCCTGCAGTTAACCTTGTTTATTCCCTTCAGGAATTTGAAGGTCTCTATGATATCCCCCCTTCCCCACCTGGTCTACAGCTAATGCAAGTTCAGTACCCTGAGATAATCTTCCTAAGATCTGTCCTGTTGGCCCTGAGTCATCTTGGTCACCCTGCATTGCACCATTTCCAGCCAATCCCTGTTCTTCCTTAGGTGAGGACTCCAGACATGTGCACAGTATTCCAGGTGTGGCCTCACCAGTGACCCTATATATAAAGGTAATAATATCTTCTTTTTCTTCCTGTCAGTACCCCTTCTGATACAACCCAGCACCCTATTAGCCTTACTGTAGGCCTTGTTACACTGTCTTGACTCCAAGGACCCTTTCCTCTGCCATAGTGCTCATTTTAACATCTCCAATCCAGCACTCTTTTCTGGGTTATATTTTCTTTAGCTGCATAATCTTGCATTTTTAACACCGAATTTCAACTGCTGAGCATTAGGCCACCTCTCTAACCTTTGTAGATCCCTCTGCATCTCCTTGATCTCTTCATCACTATGTACTCTACCACAGAGGTTTGTGTAATCTGTGAAGAGACACAACATGACCTGGATGCCCTTTCTGATGTCACTGATGAACATATGGAAGTGAACATGACTCAGGACAGATCCCTGCAGTGCCCCACTTGTGACTCCTTTCTCTTCTGATTTGACCCTGTTTACCACCACTTTCTGCTGTCTCTCCTTCAGCCAGTTTCATATCCATCTAATTATGTCCCTAGATATGCCAAGGTTCTCAAATGCCTTCAGCAATTTTCTGTGTGGCACTGAGTTGAAAGCCTTGCTGAAATTGAAGTAGAGTAAATCCACAGCAGAGCTCTTATCTGCTACCTTTGTTACCCAGTCAAAGAGAACTATTATAGACTTTGACTTTGATGGCAGATAATGACCACTTGGCCCACCCAGTCTGCCCATTTCCTTACCTACTGGATAAGCTGCAGATTCTAGTTAACCAACAGCCTACTTCCTGCAACCCCCGACTATAAATGCTTTATGTCTGTCCCATGCATGTTTGAATTCCTCCACTGTTTTAGACCCAACCCCCTCCAGGAAGGCGATTCCATGCATCCACCACTCTCTCCATGAAAAAAAAATTTCCTCACCTTACCCCTGAGCCGTCTCCCCTCTATTATGTTGGTCTGACAAGACCTTTCTGCCACTGTTCCATGCTGTTTACTATTCGGTAGACCATTGTTCTCTAGGTAGTCCACAGGGTCTCTGATCAGTGACTCCATTAATTTACCCACTACAGAGGTAAGACTGACAGCTCTGCAGTTCTCAGGTTGTTCCTTGTTTCCCTTTGTGTAGTGAGACTACATCTGCTACCCTGCAGTCTTTCTGAATTGCCCCTGTTTGAACTAAGCTACTGAATAATACAACTAGGCATTCAAACTGTTCCTAAGCCAGTTCCTTGAGCACTGATGGGTGCATCCCATCTAGACCTGGGGCTTTATCTACATTTAGGGTGTCGAGCCTCTTCTGGACCTTTTCTCTGGTAAATACTGGCTGCCTCATTTCAAGAATGACCCTGGCAGCTGCCTTGATGCCAGTTTCAGGCAGTGGCCCCGTCTACCTTTGTAAAGACAGAGCAGAAGTAATCATTAAGGTTGGCTGCTTTTTGTTCAGCTTCCTCTAGTATGCTCACACCCCAAATCCTGCCTCGTCCCTTACCACCATGAGCCTGGCAAATGGGGACCAGGGACAGCAGAGACAACAGGGTAACATTAGCTAAGAGACAACTCACAAATTGAATGTCCACACTTGGAGCTGGAATAAAACCAGTAGGCAGTTTATTAATCCTTTCTGCTATTGTAAAACTGGTCCCTGTGGGACTATTTCAGGTTCAGGCTACTGTGGCTCAATCGTTTCAAACCCATTCAACTTCATAGAAGTTGACATTCATGGTTAGTGTGTATATTTGTCCTAACCAGGCTACTTTAAGGATACTTTGCAGCTAGAGCATCCAAGTAGGATTTGCCTCTATATTACAATTGCTTAACTACTTAGACATTCCACTCTGGGGACAACTGTCTTACTATGGCTTGATGAAAAAGCATGGTAAGGCAGTGTCTGACACAGTGGTGCCTGATATGGCAGCAAACAAAATAGCGCAGTATTATCTGGATGCGACTGTGTCACTAGCAGAAGGAGACAAGCCTCTATTTTACTAATACCAAAAAATACCACTTGACCCTCTTTAACACAGGTAGCTGCTGAACACCTCAGTTGCCCCCTCTACAAGAATATACTCAGAGAGCATTTGTGGAGCTACAGGCAATATTGTCACCAACAGGACAATGTACCTTTCAACCCACAATGTAGAGATGTTAACTTTTTTAACAAGCAGTTGTCAATGCCAAACAAGTTGGCTTGCATGCTGTTAAATTAGAACAACAATATATTTTTTCCAATTCAAAGTTTATTAGGAAACTTTTCAAAGAAATACAATACCAGATTCATGCAATACACAGAGTATCAGAAATACAACAACATATTGACAGACAATTAAAGGATCTGCCCCACCTCCCTTCCTTCCCTCCCTCCTCCCTCCTCCATCCTCCCCAAAGCACAAGAGAACTTTACCTTAAAAAGATGATCACTATTCCCAGAAAACCAGGCCATCGCAAGGGCTTAAATAGCATATAGCATATGTAAAGGTCCCCAAATTTTGTTAAATTTTCCTGGGTTATTATGGAGACTTGCAATTGCCTTCTCAGTTCTCAGATTGGCAAGAAGCTCCTGCAACCATTCTATGTATGACACAGCTTCTTTGTCTTTCCATTGTTTAAGGACAAGCTTCTTAACCGACATTGCTATCAAAGTTATATGATATTTACGGTTGTGTACTGTTACCCCAGAGAGGTTACCCAGAAGACAGATGTCAGGTGAAAACAAGTCATTGAGACCTGACAAGGGCCCATAAAGGAGACACTTTAGGATGCTCCCAAAAAAGATGTAGTAGAGAGCCTTCTTCCTGGTCACATCGTGTGCAGCTAGTAGAGGTAAGTAGGCCAAGTCTAGCAAATTTTTGCAGGGAATAGTATAGTTATGCAATATGTTGTATTGCATCAGACGTAGCCTGTCCTGGGTCACAAATCTATGACAGTTATGCCACAAAGCCGGCCAATCTATGTCTAGGTCTGGAAAACTGGAAGCCCAGTGTCCCATGGGGCCTAGATAGTCTGGATACGTCTGTTCATATAGTGTCACGTAGATTTTAGACACAGCTTGGGGAAAGCCAATGAAGGGTATTAGGTCTGGATAGTAGGATGTTTTCAAGGACCGTTGGAAAGAAGTCCCAAATGTTTTCACTAGCATATGTCTTATTTGAAAAACTTTAAATATCTGGGACTGTGGGATTTTTGCCTTACTCATTACTTCAGGAGAGGTAAGCCAGGTCCCGTCCTGATTACGCAAATAATGAAGTGAGCAGTTACCTAACTGAGAAAGCCAAGATGGTGGAAGAACACTACCACTTATCTGAAAGTTAGGGTTCTCTTTCAGGGGTTGGTTTAAGTCTTGAGTGTTGTTATATTTGAGGAATGTGCATAGCTGTAAATGTGCTTTGAGGGAAGTATATATTGGGGAGCCACATAAAAATGTAGGAAGAGACTTAAGTTTTGTATGAAGAAGGGCTGCAGGGAAGAGCCTTTGAGACCGGATAGAAGCTAGCTCAATTTTGAGCCAGATGGGCATATATAAGGAGGGGGTTTGAGTCATTGTGGGGGAAAGCCATTGAAGGTATTTGCTAGCTTAGCTGGCCCAATAGTAGAGCACTACATGAGGGACCCGTAAACCTCCTTTGAGCTTAGGAGCAGTTAGTTTATGGAAAGCCAACCGAGACTTCTTACTGGCCCAAATAAAATCAGTAAAGATACCATGAACTTTTTTAAACCATGAAAGAGGGAGCTAAATATTTAAATGGTTAAGTGGATAGAAGAGATGAGGAAAGGCATTCATTTTTACAAGATAAATTTTGCCCCAAAAAGAGATAGGAAGTAGGGACCAACTTTTGAAATCTTGTTTCAAAAGATGAAGTAGAGTGTCTAGATTATCTTTTTGCATTTTAATTTGACTTCTTGATATTACGATACCAAGACACTTCAAAGAACTAGCTTCCCAGGATAAACCAAAATCTACTATTGCATTCCATAATACATTGTGATTAAGAGGAAGTACTACTGATTTGTCGAGATTCAATTTGTAGTTAGAAAAGGCACTGTATTCTTTGATGACCTTGAGAACGTGAGGGATAGAGGCATTAGGGTGAGATAATTGGAGTAAAAGGTCATCTGCATAAGCAGATACCTTTAGTTCTTGATCTAGAATAGTTATTCCTTGAACTAGCCGAGAATGGATTATTTTGCGTATCAGAGGTTCTAAATATAAATTAAAAAGCAATGGGGATAAAGGGCAGCCCTGTCTCATACCTGATTGTAAAGGGAACAGTGCTGAGATGGATCCATTAGCAGAGACCCGGGTGGTAGGGGACTGATATATCACTTGTATCCATTTCTAGAATTCCAAAGGGAAATTGAACACTTAAAGGGTTTTAAACAAGAAGTTCCAGTTAACCCTGTCAAATGTTTTCTCAGCATCCAGAGACACCAGAACAGCTGGGTAATGTGCATCTCTGGATGCCGAGAGAACATGAGTCAAAGTCCGTAAACAGTCAGCAGACGATCTACCTTTCATGGAACCTACTTGCTCAGGGCCAATGAGGTCTGGAAGAACTATGCTAACACAGTATGCTAGTACTTTAACCAAGATCTTGAGATCCTGATTGAGGAAGGAGATGAGTCTATAACTGGTAACCAAATCTGTTCTTTTACCTGGTTTAGGTAGGAGAACAATTAGAGCTTCAAATAGAGAGTCGTCTGATTTTACTCCTGAAAGTATAAGTAGATATAGAGGTTGTATTAAGGGGATTAGTTGATCTGCCAAGACCTTATAAAAATTGGGGGAGAAGCCATCTGTCTCTGGAGTTTTATCCGCAGGGAAGGTGATGATAACTTCCTTCAACTCAGCTTCTGAAATTGGTGAAATTAAGAAGGTTTTTTGAGCCTCTGAGAGAGAAGGCAGAGAAGAAGTAGCAAGATAATCATCTAACTCTTTTTCTGAAGGAGGGCTTGACATAGGCCCATATAACTCTGGTTAATATTTACTAAATTCAGCGGTGATATCATCTGGGGATACTTTAAGAGGTTCTGATTCTGACGAACAAATAGCTGGGATGAATCTAGCAGACTACTGCTGTTTGATTCTCAGAGCTAGTAATTTGCCAGCTTTTTCCCCTTGGTCAGTATAGCATGCTTTAGCCTTCAGAATAGCAAACTCTGCCCTCTCTCTCAGAAGCTCCAAATATACTTCTTTCAACTTAATTTAATCCTGTCTAACATGGTCAGGGGAATGGGGGGAAGGGTAAGTTAGTTTCTAATACCCTGATTTGAGAAAGGGTTTATAGTAATTGCTCTTCTCTCTGTTTCTTTTGGTGTGACACTATACTGATCAGAAAGCCCCTAAGATAAGCATTTAGAGTGCACCTCTCTATGTCAGATTTTCCTGTGGAGTTATGATTAACAGAGATAAATTGAGTAATGTGATCTGAGATAAGGGTGGTTATGTCTGGGTCTTTAAGCAACTGGTTATTTAATTGCCATTGTCTCCCTTGCTTAGGAAGAGAGAAGAAGGAAAGAGTGCAGGAGACCAGAGCATGATCCGAAGGTGGACCGGAATGTATGGAAGAGTCGAGTACACCTGGGAGAAGAGGTTGAGAAATAAGAATATAATCTATGTGGAAGAAGTTCCATGGACTAGGAACGTAAATGTAAAACATTTATCAGTGGGGTGTAGAACCCTCCAAACATCGCATAATTCCTATTTGGTCCACCAGGTCTCTTAACGCCCGTTGGGCAGGAGAAAGGCCTTTCCGGGATATACCAGAATGATCCAAACTAGGATCAAAAGTTAAATTAAAGTCCCCCCTCTACAATAATGGGGGGAGCATGGAAGGGGGATAGTGTATTAATTAAACTTGTAAAGAACCCAGGGGAATCGATATTTGGACCATAAATACTGCTCAGTAATATCTCTGTTGTATATAGCGTGCCTTTAGCAAATAAGAATCTTCCCAGTGGATCTCCAATTACTTGGATAGGTGAGGAGAGTACTGATCTCATTATCAAAATCATTACCCCACAGCTCTGTGTGCTGCCTCCTGCTGAAAATACCTGTCCCACTTGTTGCCTTCTTAACTTTAAAGCTTCAGAGTTAAGTAGGTGTGATTCATGGATAACAATTACATCCACCCTCAATAGCCCCAAGTGTTTTAGAATTTTGTATTGCTTAAGTTTACTCCTGACTCCCTTAATGTTCCAAGTTGCAAATGTTAAGCTCCTAGCCATAGGCACAAACATAATGTAACTCTGTGATAGGCCCTATTGGGAAACTCTTTCTGTAGTTTTGCTCCGCATAAGGTATGTTCTTTTGTGCTACCTTCCCCCCTCCCAACCATACTTCTTTATTTTGCTCCCAATAAACCCTCCATAATATACCCGTAAACACATTCCCCTCCGAACAACTACCCAAACCTCCCCACCCCAGCCTCCACCCAACAGTTTGCTCTTCTTGCAGCATTACTCCCTAACACAAATCTCCCCCCCCCCCATCACTCCTTTAAATCCAGTCCTGAAAACCATGCCATGGATAAAACCTTCTAAAAATATACATTTTTATATATACACCAAGATTTAAAACAAAGGAAGGCGAGTAAACTCTTTGTAATTAACAAGGCAAAATATCCTTCATGTTAACCTGGGGATATGCTACGCAAAAGGTGCGGTAATAACACTTATAAACAGTAACTATTTTGCCATTATATAGTCGGGGTTTAGAAAGATAAAATACAGAAGTAAAACTCTTTCCCCCAAATGAAAGCCTACAATAACCAGTGTAGTGATCTGGAAATTAAAAGTCTAATGCACAAGCCTTCAATTCCGGTGCACAAAACAATAAAAAAGTTGAGACTTGGGAATCTAAGACATGATAGGTCCCTGTAAGAAAAACTGGTCTCTTAACACTTGATTCTTCAACAATAGATCATCGCAGTGCCTAGAAATATACAGACGCGGGATTGGGGATCTGCCGCGGATCGTGAGATCCCTCTAGTGGGCATAAACTGCTGGTGCTGGCAAATCTCAATCGTAGCTAGTAAAAGCTGAAACATATTTGAGATACCCACCAGAGTCAGCTTAAAAAGTAACAAAATAAATGCGTGTGGTCCACACTCAGGTTAAACAAAAGTATTACAGAAAGAAATCGCCAACAGTGTTTAGTTTTAATTATTGTTCCTACTAGTTACCGCGCAGGAATACAGTTACCCCGGCACTCTAAGTCACAGAACAGCCAAAGCAGGAATCACACTGTTAATCTAGGATGATGCATGCTTTCTCTACATCTGAGAAGGTCCAGTACATACTAAAGCTATCGCTTCAGGTGAATTCCACTTAAGCTGTCCTTAGCAGTACCAGTCTTTAACCTGATAAGATCGCAGCCGTGCTTTCACATTACAGTTCATGGATCTCGAAAGAGATCAGGGAAAGCTGACCTGAGCCCTGCCTTTGCTTGATTGAGGTCTTCATAAGTAGCCCAGCTGCCAGATACCAGGACTTGAAACCTTGCCAGGTAGATCATCCGAAATTTGAAACCGGCTGCAATGAGCTTTGTTACAAGAGGATGGAAACTGGTTCATCGCTGCCTCACAGTAGTTGGTAAATCTTGAGCGACCCTGATCCTGGCTCCCTCCCATTTCAAATCTTGAGTTTCCCTCCCTTTAGTTAGGAAATATTGTCTCTCCAGGAAACTTAAAAAGCGGAAGATAAATGGACGTGGTGGAGAGCCAGGCTGAGGCATTGGGCGAAGCGCCCGGTGCACCCTCTCTATTATATATTTAGATCCATAAGGCATAGGCCCGACAATTTTCTCCACGAACTTCTGTATAAAGAGCACCATGTCCGGACCATCTTCTTTTTCAGGGAGGCCAATAAGGACTGCATTATTCCATCTACTGCGGCGCTCAAGGTCCTCCACTTTAGATTCAAGTTTAGCCATTTTTTGCCTAATGGCTGGGAGTTCTGAATCTGTCTTATCCGCCCACTTCTCTAGTGAGTGGATGCATGCTTCACTGTCTGCAGTGCACTGGGCAATATCTTCCATTGCTTGCGAAAGTGAGTGTAATTCAGCAGTTATGCTATGGCATTCATCTTTAAAAGGTTTGAACTCTTCCAGAAAACAAGTTAGTGTCAATGGTTGTTGGTCTGGATCAGCGACGGTGGATATTTCAAGAGGACCTGAGGTTTTAGATTTTTTAGCTGCCTTCTTGGGGGTACTTGGAGGAGTATAATGAGGGGGCGTTTTCTTCATTTCAACTTCCATTAGGTTGAAACTTCACCAGAATACTGTTATAGCTTGTTTTAGAAGTTACTATATATTGATGAAGGTGATAAAAACGTAAAAGTTCATCAGTTATATGTGGAAATTCGGAATAAGTAACCGGAGAGGAGTGAAAGTGCTGCTATTAGGCGCTCTGCATCACCAGAAGTCAGAACAACAATATCTTGAGGCTACAGGCAGACCTCTATGTCCCCAGTAACCACTGTCTCATGTAGTTTGGGTTCCAACAGGCTAAGGGGTGTAGGCCCCCATATTCAGGGCCGGTTGTGTACGGTGCACTGATTAAAGTACTGTGCATAGATTAGCACATGGTTGGCTTGGGGGCTTATGTATTTTTTTTAACTAAAGTTGTTTGTAAATTTAATATGTGGAACTTTTATGTTGTAATAGTGATCTTGATACATAAGGACCTCATTGAAAATGAATCTTTGTTTCAACTGAGTTACAATCCCAGTTCATATATATTTTTATGAATAAAAGTTTACTACTACATATTAACGGATAGGGTCACCATGAAGAGGTTGGAAGTTCTGTTTTAGTTATTCAACTTAACCTATTTCTTTCCAGTGTTTCTGTGTATACAACAAAGTATATCTCTTTTAATGTTATTAAATTATGTCTGTCTATAATCATCTTTTAGAAAGAAGTATTCACTTTGGGGTGCTTGCACTTTCAGCGAATTCCGGTTTGCAATCGCAATCTTAGTTACTTAAAGAAGACACTCTTCTTTACTAGAGACAATGCATTTTCATTAATTCCAATACCCTCTCCCAGTACCGTAGGAAGGGTGGGTGGGTAGTGCTCCCGCCTAGGCGCAAACCTCGAGGCGCATTTTCCACCTGAAGCTCATGGTCTAATTGACTTGCACTCTTGCTTTAAATCTTTTTTTATTTTGGTTCTGTAATTACAAATGACTGTCAGCAGGGTGCATCTGTGGACCAAGGACCAGCAAGTGGGTCGCATGGTTGCACAGTCTACTGCAGAAAATAATAATCATGGTGTGCAGTGCTGTGGTGATGCTGAGAAAGAGGAACTGTGAGCAGGCCAGCGCGCCGCCCAGTAGCATAATAGGTACAGGTGGAGCATTTGGCACTGAGTGAGAGGCGGTTTGTGTTGGAGACAGGGGGAGTGTGGAGCAAGTTGCTGAGCATACTAGCGTAGAGTAGTAGACAGTTACAGAAACTAAAAAAGTGAGAGAGTCAGAGAGGAGAGATGAGTCATGAGACACAGAGAAGACAAAAGAGATCCTTGTCTTATATTTTTTTTCATCACTTGTGTAATGTAAGCATAAGCAGAATGCACACCAAACTAAGTACTCTGTTTCTTGTTGTCTATGTAGACAAGACTAGTAGTTGTCACTCATCAGTGACAGAGTGTCTGTAGTAAAAAGTGATGGCACTGCAGACAAGCAGAGAACAGACCTGGCGAAGCAATGAATAATTCAAATTAATTTCCGAATCCAAATTGTGAGATGATGAGATGGGATCTATGTTAAGAGTGCAGTGGGGGGGCGTGAGGGATTGATAGTCTCACTTAGGAGTCAGAAGACAAAAATCTGTTTTCCTTGCCATTGAATTATTGGGCCTGGGCGGCCTGTCTAGAGTCGGCTCTGGTGGCGGGTGGCGGCAACTGTGTAGTTCACTTGAACTTCATGCACTGGACTTGAGACTCGGATGGAAGTGAAGATTTTGAAGCAGTTGTCTCAGCCTTGGCCTGACTGCCATGGCTCGGGCCACGACACACCATCCCTTCTGTCCACCACATTATTACATTTTCTTTTCTTTCCTCTTGACTCGTGTCCCTCCTGCACTCCCATTCCATTCCCTTTTGGGTTTTTTTCATGTCCTCTCCTTCTGATTCTCCCTAGCCGAGTCCTTGTTCCATTCTCACCCCGCCACCCACACCTGTTTTGCTTAGAAAATGAGGCCTTGCCTGCCAGTGCCTTGCCTAGTTGTCTTGGATGCCATGTGAGGGGATCTGTACAGTTTAGATCATAACATATTAACAGTTACATGTATCTGGATTGGCTTGGGCTGTGGAGGGGAACTGACAGGAATCAAGGGAATGAGGGGATTTGGAGTGGGGCTCCTTCTGGCTGCAGGGATGCTGACTAGAGTAGTTGGGCTGGCTCAGCTGTACTGGGGGTGCTGTGCAGAGGTTATTTACTGGGCAGAGGAGAGGGGCTGCACTGCCAAGGCATACTGAAAACTGATATAGGCTAGGCAGAATGTTTTTTCCCTAATGACATTTCTCATTGCACCATGGGGTCCCTACACTGTCTCTCACCAGGGCTAACTAAATGGGCCCTTGGGGGGGTCCTCAAGCTCAAGCACCCTATCACGCCCTGTCGGACTTTTTTTTATAGTGCCCCACCTAGACACTGCTTCTTGGGGACACTACTACATAATGTATCCCATCCCCATCCCACAGCAGGACCCCCACCAGACAAGCTACCCCCTACAGCTCCCCCACAAGTCAGGGAAGAGCCAGGAAGCAGAAAATCCACAGCAGAGAACTGCTGCTACAGTGCTGTCCAGGGTCCCACAGTAAAACTTCTGGCAGAAAAGGAAAGCTCCCCTTCCCTCCCTTTGTCTGTGTCCCCGACTCACTAGGTCTGCTTGGCTTGCATCCATGAACATGACAGTTTTATTAATAATTTATAACACTGCTTAGACTGAGCGTGTCACCTAAATCATGGATGTCAGTTGACCGCTTCTGGATCTTGACATCTGACAGTTTCTGCAGCGCTAATAAATTACATATAAAAATACCTGCCATGTTCGTGGTTGCCAACAGAGTATATGAGTATGAGCTGGGGAAAGAGAGAGGGAAGGAGTGGACCAGAGGAGCAGCACTTTTTTTGTATGCCAGAAGTTATACTGTGGGACCCTGGACAGCACCATAGCAGCAGTTCTATGATGTGAATCTTCGTTCCTTGGCCCTCTCCCAACTGGAGGGTAGAGGAAGATGCAGAGGGTGCTTTCTATGGGGGTTCCTGTGGTGGGGGATTGATACAGTCAGAATATTGTTTGGTATGGGGATGCCACTACAGAAAGAGTGGTCCTCTGGAGGGATGCTAGACTTGGGGCTGCATACCTCTCAACTTCTTGCCTCATGAATCAGGGACAAGACTTAAAATAATCAGGGGCCAAGACCCAAAATCTTGGACACATGTTACAAATTGGCACTATTCACTCAGAAAGCTGATAGAAAAGGGGGATTTGTGCTCATCTGCATTTTCTGAAGAAGAATAAGTCTGTAACTTTAATGTTTTACATTATTTCGTGATTTTAACCCCCCCCAACCCACTGTTCTCTACCATAAAAACACAACCTTTATGATGGACAAATGCAAATTTTGATGCAAAATCAGGGACAGTTTAGAGGTATGTAGGGTTGGTCTAGTTGCAGGGATTGTTCTGGTGCATGGACGCTGGTCTTGGTGTAGGGTGGTGGTTCAGCTATAGGGAAGGTAAGTGGCTAAGGTGAATGTGGTGTTGTGGAGGTGATCAAGCTACATGTAGGATGATTGGAGTGGAGTCTGCTTATGGTCTAGAAAGGTGGTCAAACAGTATTGAGTGCTGGAAATAGTCTAGCTGAAGGGAAGATGGTCAGGGGCAGTGGAGCCTGCCATTAGAGCTGAGTGAGTGGGCTCAGGGGGATACATCCCCCTATGTGAGGATGGGTGGTTGCAGGTGGGGCATCTCAGAGGTGTTTGTGTCCAGCACTCGAGGACTGCATCTATGCCACTGAGGTGCCTGTATATGTCCCCATGAACCACTCTTGATGGAACTGTTGGTCAGACAGTTGTCCACAACAATTGCAGCTGCACTGCACACTCTGATGACAGCCAGCCAGCATCTTCGACTCCCACACCAAAGATTCTATGGGAGCAAAGATTTCCCTGAAATCAGGGGTAGGGAACATATAACAAAAGTATGTTTTTCCTTCAAGAAAAGCCCCAAAACTCACCACAGAGCATGTAAACAACCTAGAGCTTCTGGGGGCCTTGCGGCCCCCAGACCACCAGCTGTTTTCTGGGGGGAGGCACACAATTAGTGTCTTGCCCAGGGCACCAAAATGCCTTCCTACGGCTCTGCCCTCTCCCCCCTTTTTTCAAATAAATAAATAGACGTTAGCATGTGCTAGAAGGAACATCACTCACTCGATAATGGTTTAACATTCTTTAACCTTATTAGGTATCCCTTTAGTGGCCATACACTATCATTTTATTTCAGTAAACAAAACAACAACATCATAGTAGACTCCTCTGTGAGATAATGTGTTTTCAAATGCTTTACATAAGTGTGGATAAACACACACCTAAGGGTGTACTGATGCACAAGGCCACAAGCTGAGTATCCTTACTGCCCCTAGAAATGCATTGGTCCTCACTAACCCACATCCAACAATGTGTTATTGTGCTTATAAAATAGGTATATGTTGAAAAACTGTTAAACACTTTAAAAATGAGTAAAATAAAAAATGCAAGAGTGTACTGTAATTAGAGATGCAGTGAATTAAAATTTCACCAGTAAAGTGCCAGTGAAGTGGGCACTTCATGTTGTCACTCCACTATGCAGAGTGGCCAACGCAAAAGGCTCACTTCGCCTTGTAATTATTACTTTGCGTTGTTATTCCGCCTTAACATGAAGTAAGGTGAAGTGACAACAATACTGGCAGCCCTTCACACACACAGTCACCAGAATTATTGTGCATCCCCAAAATGCTCATGTCTTGTGTTCAGAAAACTCCCCAGTGCTGACGAAGTGAAATGAGAGCACAAGAAATGCAAAATGGCACACTCAGACGTCATGAGTGCAGTAGTCACACACAGTCACCAGAATTAATGTGCATCCCCAAAATGCTACTGTCGTGTGTCCAGAAAATTACACAGTGCTGACAAAGTGAAATGAGAGTGTAACAAGAAATGCGAAGTCTCCCAGAATTAATGGCACACTCAGTCATGTGCGCAGTGATCACACACAGTCACCAGAATTAATTTACATCCCCAAAATTCTGCTGTCTTGTGTCAAGAAAATTCTCCGATGCTGATGAAGTGAAATGAGAGGGTAACAAAAAATGCAAAGTATCCCAGAATGGTGCACTCCGTCATGCATGCAGTGGTCACACACAGTCACCAGAATTAATGTGCATCCCCAAAATGCTACTGTTTTGTGTCCAGAAAATTCCTCAGTGCTGACGAAGTGAAATGAGAGCATAATAAGAAATGCGAAGTCTCCCAGAATTAATGGCACACTCAGTCATGTGCGCAGTGGTCACACACAGTCACCAGAATTAATTTGCATTCCCAAAATGTTACTGTCTTGTGTCTAGAAAATTCCCCAGTGCTGACGAAGTGAAATGAGAGTGTAACAAGAAATGCAAAGTCTTCCAGAATTAATAGTGTACTGCAAACGCACACACAGATTAAGATTGAGCTGCGTACTCAAGAGATGCAGACTCAAAGGCACAACACCACCTAACCAGTGCTCACAAGTCACAAATCCAAATCTGGAAAAGAATACCTTTTGCGGGTTGTGGGGGGGGGTTAGTGCATGGCAGTAGCAGTCCACTACCAGTAAAGATACCACAAAGCAGTATAAAAAATTCATACAGGTATGGTGGATAGCAGGTTCACACTGCTGCAATTACTCTGTGGCACAATAAAAGGTGTTTGATTTAATGGCACGCATAGCACACACACTACAAGTAATGCATAGCAAATTGAAAACCTTTAGTAATATAACCAAATGTTTTAAACAAACTGAAATTATACGCTGCTGCACCACAACAATCAGCAAAAAAAGGCAAGAATTACTGAAAATATTACTGTATGTACATTAACACAGTCATACAAGAAAAATATAACTAAAACAGAAAGACTGCCTTTTTCTCCCAGTTAATCTGCCTACACCACAGATACGCCCCTCCCCCAAAGCACACTTCACAGCACACAGACTGACTGTTCTAAATTAACATTCAAAATCCACACACAAACAATAAACACTCGATGATATGAGCACAGGAGGGTTTCCTACAATCAATGTACTAAATTGTGAGCCAAAAAAATAGCTCAAAAAGGCTTTTTTAACAGCTTTTAGAGGATTTGAATGGCAGAGCTCTGAGAGGAAATTGTCTCCATCTTCCACTACACACACACTACACAGAACCGAGGCTGTGCAGAACAATCTAGAGCCCATGTGACCTGCAATCCCATGAAGCACTGCAAAATTCGCCTTTGGAGCTCAAAAACAAGGTGAAGTGAGGCGAAGTACATTGATTTCAATGTACTTTGCCTTAAAATTGGTGGAGAAGTGGTTTGGAGGAGCCGGAATAATGCGAAGTCATTGTTTTCAATGGACTTCACATTCCTCATTATGACACGAAGTACTCTGCTTCGCATTGCGGGTACTTTGCGGATTCTGCATTACTCTACGAATCACTTCACCGAGCGAATTTCGGCCTCTTTGCCCATGACTAACTGTAATGTGAAATTGTCCCTCTGTGCTCAGTTTCTTACTCTGGCATCTGTTGTGTGATCTGGTGTAATAAGGAGTGCTCTGCATAGCTGTATGTTATTTTAGAGAGCCGCCAGGTCGCTACTTTAGGCCAGTAGTAAAATCACAATTTCCTCAAGTCAGCGATTTCCAAGAAAGTCCCAGTGGTCTTTATCGAGCTGCAGGTCAGGAGGAGTTCCTGAAATCTGTCATGACTGTGGTTCAGGAGGAGGTGCAAGTGACTCAGTAATGATAAGGATTTTGTAATGGAAACATCTTTTTTAAAGTGTTGTAAATGTTTCTGTAACTCCAGATTTTATAGAGAGCTCCTCGGTAAAAGAAAAAAACATGGTGGCTGAGGGGTTTTATTTTGTCCTTTTATCCCCTCCTTCAGATGGCTCTCTCTCTCAGCTCTGACCCTCCAAACCCCATCACCATGACATCCACTGGAACTTACCTGCCAGTCAGTACCCACAGGGCTTGCCCCCTTAGCAGGGCTGATGGGGTCCCCCAACCACCAATGGGGACCAGATCCTCTGTTTGGTCAGGTGAGCCCAGCTAGCCAGGTACAGGGCCTACAAGAGTTGAGTGCCATGTTGCCACTGGTCGATGTTTTTGTCCACCCACCCCTCACACATTTTTTTCTTCCCCTGGTGCAATGGAAGTGGCATACAATGATACCAATCGCCAAGCTGCACATGCTCCTGCACACAACATGCCAGGTATCTAACCTGCCTCCACCCCACCCCACCCCCGAGTGCAGTCCTAGTGTGCTGACCCCCAGCTGCTTCTAGTGGCCAGGCTGACACTGGTCACTGGTCCCATCCCTTCCTGGAAAAGGAGAGCAGTCCCTTGGACACTCGATCCTCCTCCACCCCCAGCCACCTGGCTAGCTCTTCAGCTCACTACCGAATTAAGATCAATAGCATCATGAGCAGTAGCACTACCACTGCTCCAGTGGGCCAGTGACTAACTGAGTTTTGAAATTGGTGCCAGGATGGCACAAAGATATCAGTTGTACAGTTGCCGGTGGGTGCAGTACCTTGTTTTTACATTGGTTGCGTGCATGCGCAAGCCAACGTTTTGTGGCAATAAGGGATTTTGGGGTGTGTGTCACTGCCAAGCCCGTTGCAGTACACAAAACTAGGGGCTCAGAATGGGCTCAGCAGTCTACAGCAATGACCACTCAGTGTGGTCCTGACACAACTCTCTGCTGGGTGGGCTGAATGGTCATGCATTTCAAAGGACCGAAGCCACTCCAATCAGAGAGGGCTTTGGGCCTTTGATTTGCGTAAAGTGGAGGGCTACTGGACAGATGGGGAAAACGAACACCCAGCAGAGCACCTGCTGGTGTCATGCATGATCAGTTCTGAAAAGTGCCATGGCATGGTGCAGTCTGAAAACTGTGTGCTCTTTATACTTACTGTGCCCGGAACAGAGAAAGCATTTTTTCAGTGTTTGAAATAGCCAAGTTATGTGCATGCACGGAAGTGTTCCAGAACTATTATTGGTCCTGGAATTGATCGTGCTTGACACCGCCACAGTCCCTCCACTTATCTTTGCTAACACTGAGGGGCCCAATCACCATGTCAGCAGTAGAAGAACTCACCCCCCAGCAGTTCAGGACACTGGGGAGCCCACTCCCACTGTCCCAAAACATTCTTGTCCCTAAAAAAGAAACCATCCCCAAAATCTTTATTATTAATTTTAACCCTGTAAAAAGAAAACTGTCCCTCGTCATCACCCGTCTCCCCTTCCCCATCCTAAGCCTCCTCTGCACCCACCTCCCCACACCCCTCCTTACCCCATACTTACTACCACAGGTCAAGCGCTGTCATCTTCTCTGGACCGGACATGTCTGCACTCTTCAAAGCCCAACCACAAACTGAAGAATCAAGGTAAGCGCTGTATAATGTCTGTCAATGGGGGTTTCAACTTATGTTGCTATCAGCCATTTTTTGAGATTTTTGCACCAAATTTTCAACATATGGTTCTTGGGACCCCACCTCATGAACGCTGTCACTGTCATTTTGTTACTCAGTCCCAAAAGGTGATTTTGCAGTTGCTGTGTGGAATCACCTTTCGCGACCAGTTAATGAAATGGCAGTGCCATTGTTCATGAGGTGGGGTCCCAAAAGGCCCATGTTGAAAATTTGGTGTAAAAATACTGATAAATGGCAAGTTATGTGTGCTCATTGACATTTTTATATGCACGCATGTAACTTTTGTTATTTTTAATATTTTGACTCCAAATTTTCAAGCTAGACATTTCGTCACACAACCACATGAACAGTACAGCTGTCATTTCACACATCCTGCCCAAAATGAGTTTCTGCATCTGTGGCATGGAATGGTGTTTTGCCACGGATTAAGAAATTTTCACCTATGGGGTTTATGAGCGATGGTGATAAGAAGACTATGTTGAAAATCTGGGGTCAAAATGGGAAAAAATTACAATGGGTGCATAGGCAGAGGTGTCACCAGCAGAAGAAGGGAGGTAGTGATGCTGTTATATAAAACTCTGGTCAGGCCTAGCAGTGGGTAAGTCATGTCAGATGAATCTGATAGATTTCCTTGACTGGGTGACGAAGGAAGTTAATCAGGTGGGGGGGGTGCCATGGACATTGTCTACCTCAGTTTCAGCAAGGTCTTCCACACCGTCTCACATAACAGGCTTGTTAACAAGATTGGCAGTCTGGGCATGGTAGACAAGGTGGTGAACTGGGTTAGGAACTGGCTAACAGACAGGAGACAGAGGGTGGTGGTAAATAGGGTACAATCTGGGGAAGGGGTGACCAGTGGGGTACTGCAGGTATCAGTCCTAGGGACAGTCCTGTTCTTTTATTTTGCTTTTACTTTTTGTTTATTGTTTTCATAATAAAATAATACATCAAATATTCTCATGTGGGATAATTCAAATATCATTTGACCTTATAGGCATAATTGAGATAACAAGTATATATACCCAAATTCTGGTACAGAAGGAGTTAGGGGAATAACATAATCAGGCCATCTTAGCCTAAAGTCCCAATAGAAAGTCCAGTACTTGCCAGCTGCTTCAGTGGCTCAGGTTACTAATCATGAATATAGTTCGAAGGGATGATTTTGCACTAACCTGTAGTGCTATTAACCTATTAAGTAAATTAAACTAACAATACATTTGTTTCCCACCAACTCCCATCCAACCCCCTTACAGCCTTATAAGAAAAAAACGTGAACAGATACTAAAGGCACTCCAACAGTAAGTACTTCATAGAACAAATAATGCTCCTAAGGATGCTGGGGCCCAGATATTCAAAAGAGCTGAGCCATGCGCAATAGGGTTGCACCTGCGCAAGTCCGAAAATGGGCCATTCTGCGATATTCAGCAGGAGGCAGTTGTGCCCCCCCAAATCATGCTGAGCAACAGCGCAATGATAATGAATGCATGTGCAACTGAAGGGGGAGGAACCATGCATAAATGGCACAGTGCGATATTTAACAACATGCCCCATGTGCAATAGGGGAGCAAGCGGAAGTTGCGCCATAGCGGAAATGAGCCAAAATAAAAGGGAGCATAGGAGAGGTGCAAGAACACTACAGGGAAGCCACATGATAGCCAAAGATAGCAGGGAAAACTGGGCAGCAGGGACACACAGGGCCAGGCAGAAAAGGGCACCTGGAAGCAACAGGCACTGGGGAAGGTGTGGGGAGCCACAGTGCAGATGGGGGAAGTACACCACACAGCAGTGAGGCAAGCACAGGCAGGTGTTCCCAGTGCAGGAGAAGTAGCAGCCAGGACAGCGGGGGAATACAGAAACAGCTGCCAGGGGGTGAACACAAGCCAGGGACATGGCCAGTGCCACCATCCAGATGGAGGCCATAATGAGGGGGTGAGAAGAGGGGCAGCAGGGGCATGGCGTGAAGGCCTGTCAGCTGTATGCCCCAACAGGCAGTACCGAGGCCACACCAGCTTCGAGCTGTACAGTGATACCGAGATTGTGGGCCAGTACCACATCTGGGTGGTATGGTCCTGGGTATGTGTGTGTGTGTGTGTGTGTGTGTGTGTGTGCACGCGTGTGTGTGCATGGGGAGGTATCTCTGGCATGGCAGTGACTTTCTGTTGCTCTTGCCATCTGCTGCCACCCACTGCTGGGTGCACAGGGTGTGTCTGGCTTGTATGCTTCTCTGCTGCACGGGGTTGACGTGTGCTGGGGGGGATGCATGGTTTCCTGCAGTGCCAGTCACTGCACATGGGTGGTGTCTTGGGGTCATGGTGCAGGGTGTGCTGTGCGTATGGGGGCTGATGTGCACTGTGGTTGTCAACCCCCTGTGTGTGGCACTCTCAGCCTGCCAGTGGTTGTGCTGGGGTGTCATGGCTCTGCTGTGCTTTGTTGGCTTGTCCCCATGGGCCAATAGGTCATCCGTCCCACCCCCAGTGATGCTGTGCTTGGGGTGTGCAGGTGTCTTGTTGGTTCTGCAGTGTGTTCCTGTGCCCATGTGTGGCATGGCTGGCGGTGGGCCCCAGCCTGCCTCCCTGGATGTGCAGTTCCATTGCTCTGGGGGGCTCTGCTTGCGCTATGGCACCTCTGGACTGCTCAGCTGGGCTTCCTGGTTGCGCTATAGCGCAACACTTTCCTGCTCAACTTCTCTCCTTCCTGGTTGCTTTATGGTACAGTATATGCGATATTCAGATGTTGGCTGCTTGTACAATTTGTTCTGGTCTACCGTGTTTGAATAGCGCACCTGTTGCACACATATGCAATTGGTTTGTGCTTGCTCCTGATGTTGCGCACATTTTGGGCGCAGTTTGAATATCTGGGCCACTGTATATGCATGGTGGTGGTGGTGTTTCTTTAACATTCCAGTTCTGGAGGCCACATCTCCAGAAGGACATAGAGTAGAAGCAGTTCAGAGAAGGGCGACAAAAATGGTACAGGGGCTGCACCAAAAGTCATATGAGGGGAGATGGAGGATCTCAAAATGTATTCCCTGGAGGAGAGAGAGGAGGGATATGACAGAGACTTTCAAATACCTCAAGAGTGTAAATAAGGTACAGCAGAGTAGCATCTTTTAGAAAAAAGATGTTCAAGAACAATGGCCATGATATGAAAATAGAGAGGGTAGGCCGTCCGGATAACGCGAGCAGTAGAGCTACCTCTTGCTATCCAGATGACCCGGGTTCACACCTCAAGCCCAGAACATCTGGTGCTTGCCAGTGAGGTGTGGTTCAGATGTCCAATGGACACCTCCCACCTTGGGGAGGGCACCTCCTTCCATGGCATGACCACCTCCTGGTGACTCGGGGGAGAGGACTGTCATGTAGGAAGGAACAAGTGGTCCCTTTGGGGTGGCCTTATGCTGGTACATACCCACTTGTCTGGCAGTTGACGTGGAGGCATCACTTGCCCAGAGTGGGGACAACAGGGGAGCACCCAAAGTGGGGCAGGACTCACCCGCCCTTCCCATGGCCCTGATAGGCATCTCACCAAGGCCATCTCTCAGGACTATGCCCTGAGGTGAAGGGAGGAAAAGGGAATAATAATCCCCAGCAGCTCTGTTCAGATGAAGCTGCCCCACCCCCCCATGCCATGGCAGGGTCTTCTTGACTCCTCCCACAACTCACCAGCTCCACCTCAGGGGACGTGACTGTTGAGTGAAGTAAGTTCCTCCCAGTTTGAGGGGCTCGGGGGGGTCCTGCCTATGGGGGATAAGCCATGGGTTAAAATTGGGGTACCCAGAAGGTTATTGAGCAAAGGCTTGTGTTGGGTTGCATCATCTGGGACATCAAGTGGTGAGTGGAGGGCTTAGGCAGCTGGAAGGAGGTCCTGGCAGCTGGTAAGGTGAAAATGGGTACAAAAAAAACGAAAGTAAAAAAAAAAGAAAAGAAAATAGAGCGGGGTAGACCTAGGGTAACATAGAATGTATTTTTCACAGAAAGGGTGGTTGATCCATGGAACAGCCTCCTGGCATAAGTTGTAGGGCAAAAACAGTAGGGAATTCAAAAATGCATTGGACAGGCATAAAGAAACTCTAGTGCTAGGAAAGCGAGGATAAGCCACAGACCATTTAGGATCTGCAGTATATGAAACAGATAAGGAAAATGGGTAGACTAGGTGGGCCAAGAGGTCCTTGTCTACAGTCAAATTCTATGTTTCTATGTTTTTTTTTATTTCGACAATCTCATGCCCTACTGTTTTAATATACTGTAAGATTCTACTGGGTGGCTTTTGCCATAGGGGGCCACATAACTATATTTAACTTGTAATGTTTCATGTATTTCTTGTTTGAATTGGCCCATATCAGCATCTTCCTCAAATGTGATCTGTAAATTCAAAGACAGGAAACATTTAGGAATATCAGTTTGCATCTGGCAATAGTGAATAGGCTGATAAGAGGTGAAAGATAACCACTTAGACAGGACTTCAACCGTTGTGTCTGAGAGAGTCCTGTCACTGAGGTTGAAATCCATTAATTTGCTTTCTTTTTCAGTGATCTGTTCCCTGTTTTGTTCAGAACATCTTCTACCACTCCTTCTACCTCCTTCCAGCCTTACATCTACTTCTAGAGCCTTTGCTTGGCTTTTTGTATAGTGGTGTTGGGCCTGATATTGTTCCTTCCTGGAGTCTGTCTTTTCAAGTCCGGCATTATCCCCTGGTTTCTCCTCTCTAAATATTTATTGTTTTTAAGTACTCATGATTTTTGTTTAGAAAATAATAATCCCAGTTATCAGTAAATGTCAAAAACATGCAAGCTGCTGACAATGCCGATTTATTTGTTGTTGATCGTCACTGACAGCTGCTATTAGTGTTTTTTTCTAAAACATGTAAAGAAAGCATACAAAAATATTAAATGTGATTCTTGTTGAATAACTATCAATATGAACATAGTAACAAGAATTGGCAAGTTCCAACCATGTTCACTTGCTTGTATCTGCTGTGTAGTTGCTGGACATAGCACAGCAATTAACAAATTAACACAAGTTATGACAGTGAAATAGGCAAGCAATAATGCCCTTGGCCGGTCCGGTATTGCCCATACCGCCCACCCTGGAGTGCATTATTGCGCTTAGAAAATCGACACCTGTTGTAAAAAAAATAGATAGAGTCTGATAAACTGAAATGCTGTTAACCACATTTTGTTTAACTTTTTAACTGCTGCATGTCCTGGAGATATTAACTTTTTTTGTAAAGTTTCCAGGTCCTTGCTGCCTACCCTGATAATTGTAGTCACTTCTTACTGTTTTCTTCTTTTTTTTTTTTTAAATTAGCTGTTGTTTTACTGTTTCCCGGTCCTCACTGACTGCCCTGAGGACCGGGAGTATGAAGAGGAGCATAGTTGTGGAGCAATCATGCTGTAATTTCTATGCTGTGTTTCCGTTTTCCCCAGTTTCCCAGTCCTCGCTGTCTATCCTGAGGACTGGGAGTCAATCAGTTGTTTTACTTCTTCCTGGTCCTCGCTGCCTACCCTGAGGACTGGGAGCATGAAGAGGAGTGCCGTTCGGTCGGTTGGCGCAGTATGGCAGAACCGGAGGAGGAAATGACAGCAGTGCTGCCAGCGCCGTTGGGGAAGTGATTGTAGTGGTACCAGGTGCAAACAACAACCATGGTAGTGGACAGTATACATTAGGTACTGTTTTCAGGATAATTTGTTGCTGAGTTTTTTTAATTTAGTTTAACAAGCGGGGACATCATGGGCATTCTGTTGTATGGTAGGGAAGTAATTGTACCAGGGTACTAGCACCTCCACTTGTCACTCCGTCAGCGATTGGAACAGAAAGAACAAAACACATTTTTAATATTTCTTTGTACTGGTGTGCTTAATTTTATCTTCTAAGTATAATGTCTGACTGGGCTAGAAATGGGGCTCTTGCTAGCTCTCGCTAAGCGAGGTAAAAAATGTCAGTGATTTAAAATGAAACAAGGGGTTTTACCAATTAGGATGCAAGGTGGGTAACTTGGATATCACAGTGGGTTAAGGGGCACTGTAGGCTGGGTACTTTTATATTCCTGGGCATCTATTGAAGTTAATGTACCCTGCTGGCAAGGGTACTAGCCAATCAGATGCCAGGAAATAAAAAGTCAATTTTCTAAACATGGTTGGGAAATGAAGAGGTTCACACGTAACCTTGTTTTATTATATTGTGACCCTGAATTTTCAAGATAGTACTTTTATTACCCCAGCATATGAACATGATAGGTGTAATTGATGAAAAACCACTCAAAATGTCGATTTTGCAGAATGACCATAAAGGCAGGGTTGAGAGGGGGATCTGAAAAATGACACCAGGCATGTTGTAGAGATGGGGTAAAAAATTAATCTGTTGCAAATGTTAGTTTGAAATGTAAAAAACATAAAAACTGCGAAGTTATGAAAATATGTTTTTTTTTAGATTTTTGACCCCGTTTTATGACACCACCTCATGAACATGATAGGTATTAAACCCAGCCTGTCTACAGCCGAAAAAAGCCTTTTCTGACACGTTATGCAAAGAGTTTGCTCAGTTCTTTTTGGACAGGGTGTCTACCATCCAGCAGGGTGTTCTGTCAGTGTACCACATTGTGGCTGACAGTGATCACCTTGGACATCTGGAGAGCACTTCACCTGGTTGGGAGGAGTTCAAACCAGTGGAGGTGGCTGAGGTCATGGAGGTTGCCCACAGGCTAAAGCACACATACTGTGAACTGGACCCGGTGCCAACACATTTCTTGATGGGATGTGTTGACAATGTTGTTCACCTTGATTGTCCGGTGTTCTATCTTAGAGGGTGTCTTCCCAGATGCCTTGAAGGAGGCACTGGTCAGGCCTCTTCTGAAGAAACCATCATTAGACCCTGACGTCATGTCGAATTACCGTCCAATTTCCAACCTCCCATTTCTAAGGAAGGTTGTTAAGAAAGTTGTGGCGCAGAAGCTTGAGGAGCACCTGACATTTGACCTGTGAGGAATCTCCCCAGTGGGGTTTCAAGCAGGTATAGCATGGAACCACATTAGTCTGGGTGCACAGTGACCTCCTTAGGGGTTGAGATTGAGGGGAAGGGACAATTCTCATTCTTCTCAACCTCTCTTCAGCATTTGACATGGTAGACCATTGCATGTTACTTGACTGCCTGAGGGAATTCTGTGGATTTGCTGCCACTGTCATCCAGTGGTTTGAGTCCTATCTCATGAACAGGAGGCAATGGGTAGTGATGGGGAATTTCTCCTCCTTTCCTAGCCTCCTGTTGTGCGGAGTACCTCAGGATTCGGTCTTGTCACCAGTGCTGTTTGCCATGTATATGCTGCCCTGGGAGAGCTTATTAAGAAATACAGTTTGGGCTTTCATTGCTATGCTGATGATACCCAACTGTATCTTTCCTTTGCCCCTGGAACATCCAATGCGATGGAAGTGCTGAACAGCTGCCTCACTGATATCAATGACTGGACGGTCTCCAGCTGGTTGCGACTGAACCCCAATAAGACAGAGGTGCTGTTGGTGGAGTTGAACAGAAGGTGTGATAGAATGGCCTCTGGTGCAGCAACAGGGTTATTCCTCAGTTCTGTGAAATTAAAGGGTTCCTCTAGGGTGCACGATCTTGGTGTGACCTTTGACAATGGATTGACATTTGAAGCTCAGGTGTCATCTGTTGTATGGACCAGCTTCATCTCAGGAACATCACCAGGATCAAGCCCCTAGTTCCACCCATGGGCCTCCCCACCTTGGTACATGCCTTTGTAATGTCCATGCTTGATTACTATAATGCGGTCTACTTCAGGGTCTCGGGAAGTACCCTCTGCAGGCTACAGCTAGTGCAGAACACAGCTGCCAGATTGTTAACTGGGCAGTCTAAATACTGCCATATCACCCCGGTGCTGTGTGAACTGCACTGGCTTCCGGTCAGGTGGAGGATACTTTTCAAGGTGGGCTTGCTCACCTTTAAGGACCTACATGGGTTGGGCCCTTGATACTAGTCAGATCTTCTGACGCCTACTGTCTCGGTCCGTTCCCTCCGCTCCTCTTCTAGGTGCCTCCTTGTGATTCCCAGGACAAGGCTTAAGACTGCCAGTGACAGAGCATTTAGCATCGCCGGCCCTGTCCTGTGGAATTCGCTGCCTCCATCTGTAAGGAGGCACCTTCAGTTGAAGTATTCAAGGCCCACCTCAAGACCATCCTGTTTAGTCAGACCTTTGCTGACACTGTTTAGTATAGTTCTGTGAGATAGCCTTATTAATAATTGCTGTTATTTTTTAATTATGTCATAGATGTATGGTTATTTATTAATGTTTTACCTATGTTTATGTTTTATTTAAACAAACAGTTTGTATTTTATGTACAGCGCCCAGAGCACCCAGGATTGGGCCCCTTAAAATAAACCTTGCCTTGCCTTACATGTACTTGGGGTCGGTTCACACATTGGTTCAACCCCCAGTGGATGCAAGGTACACTAACACCAGCTAACTGCTGGTGTAAGTGTATTTTGACGGATGTCCTCCAGGAGTTGTTCTAGAATACCGACATCGGGGGCTTGGCAGCTGCCCATTCAGAATAGGGCACAGATGCTGGAGTAAACCCCCTTGTGCCATGTTGCAGTGGGGTTTTGGCATAACTAGTGGTGAAACCCCAGTCTGGTACAAGCAGCTACAACATGTATGAACTACTATACAGAACCCAAATGTCAAACGCATGTGCAAGTGCTACTTGCACCATTCCTGTTGGTGCAAGTCACTGCTGACATGTGTATCCTTTCTAGAATCAGAGCCCTTAACTGTAACTGCACTTACCTTGCTTTCAGTCAGCTCGCTGTCAGCCCCGTAGCATTAGGACATTCTCCAGCATCACAAATAGGATTATTTTGATGAACCGTGTATAGTTAATTGAAGGGATGGGGTGGTGGGTGCTGAGGTAGGGTGAGGGTTGGGGTGGGAGTGTTGGCAGGTCTGGGAGAGCAGAAGATGCCGGGCTGTTTTCTTTATCCACGGAAAAAAAATTAACAAAAAAAGAGAATGAGGGATATAACTGTCAGCCTATAATATTAATCAAAACTTACTGGATATCTTAATAAGATTGCATGAGGACACATGGCTGCAGGGAAATACAATCAAACTGATGACCTGACCAACAGGATAAAAACAAACCTAGGTGTAAGGCAGGGGTGTTTACTTGCACCGACCCTATTTAATGTTTATATAAATTCAATATTAACCCAGTTAGAGGCCCCAGAACACCACTCTCCCTCTGTTGGTGGAAAAAAGTTATCTTTTCTGGCTTATGCAGACAATATTGCTGTGTTTTCAACCTCACTGCTGAGCCTGCAAAAGAAAATTAATCACTTTCACAGGTTATGTCAGTGTAGTTATTTAGTCATAAATAAGAAGAAAACTAATCTGATGGTATTTGGACAGGGCACAAAAAAACTTTGAACATCTACATAGATAAAGTAAAAATTCAAACGTTCACAAATTATACCTATCCAGGGGTACCGTCTCAAATTACAAGTGGACAGAACATTCAAAAATAATTAAACATAGGGCAGTAACTTCATTTAATGCCTTCAAAAGGTTTTCAAATAAAATGGGCAGTGGCTCAGTAAAGGGCCAACTAAAAACTTCTGAGGCAAAAATCAAAACAGGTTTATTGTACGTGGCTGAAATCTGGGCAACTAAATCTTTACAACAAACAAAGATATTACTAAACAAGATATACAGGTGCATACTTAGAGTCCTTAGTCAACTCCTGCCCCAATCATAAGGGCTGAGTTAGGACCGCTACCATTGACAACTTATGTCGTGGAGCAAAATATCAATCGTGTGCTAAAACAGATTTTACTTCCCAAATACAGATTGCTTAGATGCTGTACTGAAGAAAAATTAGACTACAACAGTAGAGGTTTTCTCCTCCAACATTTGACATTATTAAAAACATATTATTAGTAACGGAATGACTGATATTCTCTATCAGATATACAATAGACCTTACTAAGAAATTAAAATTAAAAACAGAAATAGGGATATATATTATTCATATTACATGTAACAAATAAAGAAATATAAAAACATTTTCTGGTATAAACAAATTAAGGAGGATCATAACTATGAATCTTACTTATCAACATTTAATGATATTAATCAAAGAACAACCATGACACATTTTAGACTAAAACAGTTTAGGAGTAACTACACCTTATCCGAACAGAATCATAATAGCAATGCAGCTGAATATTGCAGATGAAATATGAATTTGCAAACTGGTCTTAAACATGTACTGTTGGTCTGTCCATTATTCACAAAACACAGGAGAAAATGTTGGGGTTATATTTTGGGAAATATGTGGGTATCACCTGAACAAACAATGTTAACCTTGTTGAAATCAAAAGATCGCTCACTGCAGATAGCTTTATTAGGGTTAATGAACTCATGTAAATTGTAACAATTCAATTAATGCAATGTTTCATAACAATAATGCAAATGTTAATCATTTTACCAGATACATAATATATCCTTGGTTTGTGTAAGAATAGAAATGTGTGGATGCTGTGCAATAATGTTTTTATGATTTAATTTGTTATAATTGTTGTCCTAATCTAATTGTAAAAGCAAAAGCTGAATATTAAATATTGATTGCTTGGATGAGGATAGTCTTCTTTATTTTAGTGACTGACACTGGGATTAGGTAACCCAGTATTGGGGGGGTTGTTTGAGGGCACTGGGGGTGGGTACTCTGATGTTGCATACAGTGGTGCAGGGGGGAAGTGTTAGGGTTCTATGTGATAAAGGTGAGTATGAAAGACCATCTATCACATAGAGTGAGCAAACTTGGGCCCATAGTCAAAAGGGGGACGGATATTGTACCGACTGTTGCATATAGTGGCAGTCGCTACAATACTTCACTGAACCACACAGAAATATTTTTTTTATGCAGGGGGCTGCACTCCCCGCACCCCCAAACTTACATAACCAACTCCGAGGGGGGTTCAAACCATGGGGCAAGTTACTGGATTCAAAAGCAAAAAAATAATTTCTGCCTGTAGCTGGACCCGAGTCTGCTTGCATCGCAAGCGGTGGTGTACACCACTACGCTATGCAAGCAGCTCAGCAGAAATTGGCCACAAAGCATCCTATATCCTGCAGTAATGAGTACAGCTCTTTGCTGTACTCACTATGCAGGATATAGCGATGTATTGCACCACTCACTCTCTTGTACAGCTCTATTATTGAGTCATTCAAAAGTGCAGCTCTCAATAATCAGCGCTCTACATGGGTGTTACCGGGTGTTAGCCAACACTGAGGGTTGGGCACCCCATACTGGTAGTGTGTCTTTGGGGGGAGATTTTGTGTGGGGGGTTATTCTTTGCTAGCACTGTGGGTGGACGCCTCAGTGTCAGAGTCATCCAACACTGGATCAAGCAGGATGGGGGATGTTGGCAATGGGATTCAGCACCTATCCCTGGTTGTGTACTGGGGACAGCACCAGGGACCAACACTGTGCATTAGGCACCCTAGTATCAGTGAGTTGTTTGGCAACACTGGGATGGGCCCCAAATATCACATAGACTGGTGAGAGGGTGGGAGGAGACATCAGCTGCTACTGGGGTTTGGTACCCTGGTGTTGGCACACTGTCATTGGAGGAATTGTTTGTATGTGTGGGGGTTGTTGTTTGCTGGTGGCACAGATGGAGGAGAAGTGAAAGAAGGAAGTGGCACAGAGGTAATGTAACACAGAACGTGCTTCAGCAGTGGCACAGAATCTGTTGATAGAAGCGGGGAAAAGCACAGAAGTAGATTAGAAAGCAAGGGAAAGGGTTCAAGCAGGGCTTAGGAGTTTCACAAGAAAACCCGCTTCTGTCTTACATTTTCCATCCCTGTAACTGGGCAAGGACTTCAGAAAAGGCAAGAGGAGCAAGGCAGAGAGTTGGCAGAATTAGGGAGGAGAGTTGGAATTTTGAAACTCTAACAGGTGGAGGAGGGCCACAACACCAAATGCCTTCTCACAGTTCAGATTGATATGTAAACTCTTTAGTGCTAGCTACATATATATATATATATATATTGTGGTGTAGCATAGTTTAGTGTCACCTACATATGTAGTAGTAGTAATAGTAAAAGCTTTTATTCATTTCATTATGAAATGGATAGCTCATGTGAGTAAAACTCATTTCCACCGAGGTCCACTATACAAAGTTCCCAGATATAGTTACAATGATCATACTTACAGTACACCTATTTGTATATATAAAACATCACATTATAAAACAACAGCTAAAAAAGACATGCAATGTATAAACATACAGAGAATAGACACACAGTGGGTAATTCAGACTGCACCAGGCAGGGGCGCAAGCCTGGGTGCAGTGCAACTGGCTGCACCAGGGCATGGACCAGGTGATATTCAACGGTGCTGCGCCATGGCTCAGCATTGTTGAATATGGCACTGAGGGCACACGCACTGCACACTGCACAGTGGCACTGTGCCAGCTCAAGTGGCGGAAGGGGAGCAGGGGGATGCACCAGCTCAAGTGCGGTTGCGCTAGGTGCATCAACCACGATATTCAGCACTGGGCATGCAGATGAGGCCATTATGCATGCAAGATGCAAATGGGGCCATTTGCATGTCATTATGGCCCCATTTGCATGTTGTGCAACGATCTCCAGTGACTTGCGCCTGGCACCATGCCAGGCTGCAGCCATTGGGGACCGGTGCCCTGCTGACCCTTGGTGGTCTCTGTGCCCATTCACCCGATCATGGGCATATGTTGTTGTATCCCTGGTGGTCCAGTGGACCACTTCCCAATGCCTGATCATGGGCATATGATGAGAATATCCCTGGTGGTCCAGTGGAAACCCTTCCCCCATTGAATGACACCCTGGTGGTCCAGTGGTACCCCTTCCCACCTGCCCACTGAGACCTCGCCACCCAACACCCCCAGTCAGCAGCGGCAACAGCACCCCACCCGCATGCTGCCCGCCTCCGCTGACTGACAGAGTACAGTAGGGTCTGTACGCTTTGGTCCGGTCGAGCGCACAATGGGTGTGAGACCACACTGTACATATTGCCTGATAAGGTGAATGAACGCTCATTCACATTTCAGGCCTGGGTAGTACAGCATGTCAGTCAGTGGGCGGCCGGATGGGTGGCATGTGGACGGGTGCTGCTGCCCACCACTGACTGGGGGTGCTGGGTGGGGCCCTCAGGGGTGGGTGGGGAGGGGGGTACCATCGAACCACCAGGGTGTCATTCGGTATTTCCACCCGCGATCGGGTCCGGGGTTTCCACTGGACCACCAGGGATATTTCATCATATGCCCATGATCGGCGCTTGGGGTTCCACTGGATCACCAGGGATATTTCATCATATTCCCACAATCGGGCAGTGAGGGGGAGTTTCCACTGGACTGCTAAGATAAAATTATCATATGCCCATGGATGGCGATGGGGGCACACCCGCCCCTGGCAGGGAACATGTGGGCAGTGTTTGGTGGCAGGTGGCCACCCACGGTTGGCGGCTGCCGTGTTGCACCCTGCAATATGGTAGCTCACCTGTGGGTGTCCAGGGCTTTCTCCTTGTTTTACCAGGCACATCTTTGCACCCTGAGCAGTGCAAGGCAGGTTTGTGCCAGCATATGCACCGCATCCCAGGCTGAATATCAGGATATGCCATTATAGCATGGACCAGCCCCCAACACTGCGCTGCATACTTACTGATGCGCCCTAGCACATTGGGAGTTGCACAGTGCAACTTGCCCCTTTGAATATCAGCGGGTACATTAGGTTGGCGCATGTATGCACCCCTGTTGCGCCATGCGTAACTCTTTTGAATATCCCAACCACAGTAAATTATATAATGTTATCTCCTATAACATAACCCCTTTCTTCCATTATTAATTTATCCCTTACTTTTTTTATTAGTTCAATTATGTTAAATGTTATTGTTCTTAATTTGGCTTCTTCAATGAACCAGTTCTAATGGAACTTATACAAATATTTTTACTGTCAGGCCTGAATGCTTGAGGTAAGGTGTTCCAGATCATAGGACCAGTATAAAAAAAATGTTTTCATCCTAGGGTTGTTATAGTTTGGGGATTTATACTCTGTGCCCTGTGCTGACTGTAGCCCTTGTTTAATGTCTTCAACAAAAATTCAGTAAATACATAAATAATAAATACAAAATTATCTAGGATGTAATCTGGAGCTAATCCCTTAATACTCTTAATCATGAACTATATTATGTGCAATGTTTGTCTTTCTGCCAGACAGATCCATTGAAGTTCTTTATAAAGGTCTATCCTGTGAGTTCTCCTTGGTGCGTCTAATATGAACCTAGCCAGTTTGTGATAAACTATATCAAGTCTACTGAGACTCCTCTGGGAAGCACCCTGGTACACAAGATCTCCAAAATCAACCGCTTAATCTGCTTCAAGGTCAGTTTGCATTCATCTGTATCCCCCTCCCTCGGGTCATGCCTGAAAATAGGCAGAATTTGTGTAGAGCACTTATCCGGTCAACAAAAACTAACTAAATAAATAAATAATCATGGGCATAATTAAGGTCTGTACTACATGGTTCCTAGTTTTTTCTGTCAGGCAATACTTATTTCAGTATACAAATCCTGGACATTTACCCACTTTCTTTTCAACAGATTCAATATTTAAGTCCCACTTTAAGGCCAGGTCCAACAACATTCCCAGTATAGTGTAGTGTCACCTACATGTAAGCTCTGTGGTGCCACACAATGTAGTGTCGCCTACATATAAACTCTGTGGTGCAGCATTGTGTAGTGTCACCAACATATCCACTCTGAGGTGCAGCATAGTGTAGTATCATCTATAGAGATGCAACAAATTAAAATTCTCCGGCGAGTAGGGCACTTTTATGTTGTCATTCTGCTACACGAAATGCCCACTTTAAAGGCTCACTTCACCTTGTAATTATCACTTTGCGTTGTTACTCCTCCTTAAGGTGAATTAAGGTGGAGTGACAAGTCTACTCGCACTGCAGACCCCCACACATCACATGGCTTACAGTAGTGTAAGTCACATGCTTTAGCCAGGCAGGAAGGAAGTGACTCACTAGGAGATAGTTTCGCTTTCCGCTTTGTAGAAGGAGAGAGAGGAGCCTGTAGAGAGGAGAGAGAAAGAGAGAGAGAGAGAATTAGAGGCAGAGTTTAAAAAGCACTTGTTAAAAGCCAAATCTTTCTTGTTTTTTTTCTGAACTTGTTCTTTGTTTATTAGTTCTTCTGTGGATTTTTTTTTTTATTAATTCTGCTTTATTAATTGTTGTTTGCATGTGTCTGTGTGAGACTGTGTTGGGCCACAGGGCAGAAATGAGAATGGAGAAGGGAAGATCTGGGGCTGGGGCATTTCTGAGGTGTGGCGAATGGGCGGGAGTTCGCATGCGTGGTGGTGGGGCCAGTTTCGTCTGGACCACAGTAATATCTTGCTGCCTCCCCCCAAAAGAAGCAGGAGGAGTTAGTGCTGCTGCTGCAGCTGTGATGGAACCACCACCACCCCCTTTGGCAGTGGCACCACCTCCCACTGCCCCACCACCACCAGTGCCAGCAGCAACTCAGCAGCATGTGCCTGTGCCCCAGTCCCAAGTGTGGAGCCTCAGCCCCAGGCTCCCACAGCAACTGGGCCCCCTGCCTGTGCCTGGTCCTCCCCACACCTTCCTAGTTTGGAGTTTTTCGATGGTGTGGGGAGACAGTAGCATCATAAGTTGCCGGATCTGTGGTGTGGAGGTGCATCGTGGCCCCCGATGAAGTCACCTGCGGACTGCGGGCCACTGCTGTCACAGAATGGGCCAGGACTGCACCTGCTGTCCCTTCTGTGGTGAGGGGGTGGCTGCACGTGGCGCTAAGCGGAGGAGTGTCACCGCAGCACCTGCTGCTCCACCAGCAACACCACCACCAGCTGCAGCATCTCCTGCTGGTGGCAACCCCGCAGAACTGCCTGAAAGTCAGGCTGATTTGGCAGTTCTGTGGAGTGCGGTTGGTGCTGCCAACCAGCACCTGACCAATGCCAAGCAGCAGTTGGAGCGGATGGAGGACCATCAGCAGCAGATGATGGCCATGCTCCAACTGCTGTTGTCCCACCATGACACTGAGCATTAGTTTTTAGTTTTTCCTTCATTGCACCCACACCACCTCTGTAATAAAAATATATTCCTATTGCCCTGACCATTCCACCCTGTATCTTGTAACTGTTTTCCTTTTTATGCAAATGCTTTTTCCTTGTCTTCAGTTCTGTATCGCTCTACCCTGTTGTTGATTCCATTTCTGTACTTTATAGTTTTATCCTGTGCCCCCCACTTCCTTCTGTTAAGTGTGTGTGCTGTTTTGGTTTTGCATAACCTTGTTTTATGTAAAAAGGGTTGTCCTTAACCTCATTATTCCAACTTAAAGGTAGTCCACCCAAATTTTCAACAACATATATGGCGTAGAGCGTTTTGATTTGTATGTAAAGTCTAGTGTGTCCTTCTCTCTGTCTGCTATTAGGAGTTTTTCCTAAATTTGCCTGCTAGCTTTATGGTAGTTTTATGAGTTACAACCCCTGGGGATCGCCATCTCAAATATGTTTATTGCCTTTCTTTTACCTACAATGCCTCCTGTGTCATGTGACAGTGATGTAGCATAGCCCATCGATTTAGCAAATGCACAGTTCACAACAGCAGGGCTGTGTTACTGTTCCTATCCAGTGATCACAAATGGCAAGTTACAGTTTAACAGATACCTGAGAGCTAGCTGAGTGAGGCTTCTGTAAGAAAACAGCTACTAAATAGTTGTAATTCGCTCTTTGTATTTTCTGTGTATGTCAGGTCTAGCTAGCAGTAGTAAGTGTTTTCATTTTAAAATTTAATTTAATCAGACTACACAACAATAAAAGCACAGAAATTGCTCCAGATCATCAGTGTTGAAATTAGTAAAGACAAGCATTTTCATACAGAAACCCCACTCACCTAGCACTCAGCTGTCTGCTAAACTGTAATAGTAACCATTTGGGCTCACTGGATAAGAACAATTACACAGCTCTGCTGTTGTGAACTGTGCATAGGCTAAATCTATGGGCTATGCTACATCACTGTCACATGACACAGGGTGCATTGTAGGAGCGATAAAGGCAATAAACCTGTTTGACATGAAGATCCATAGGGGTCGTAAAACTACCATAAAGCTAGCAGGCTAATTTAGTAAAAACTTATAATAGCAGACAGAGGGAAGGACACACTAGGATCATACATACAAATGAAAAGTGCTCTGCATAGCATATGTTTTTGCAAATTCTGGGTTGACTACACCTTTAACAAAGTCCACATGAATAGATGCCAGTAAAATATTTTCACTGCTAGTGCAATTGTATTTATGACAAAACAAGGCACACAGTAATGACTCTTGCACTTTGGCAGTTGGGCCTTCAGTAGTCTGCCTCCTAATGAAGTCCTAAGCGCCAGAGCGCAGTGGGAGTTTGTGTGTCCCTTGTTTTGCCATCAATAAAGTTGCAGTAGCATTTAACATTTTTTTTGTTGCATGTATTCATACAGAAAGTAAACATTACTGAGGCACCAAAAATATTGTTCACACACAGTCTCCAGAGTTAATGTGCATCCGTAGAATGCTACTGTCTTGTCTGCAGAAAATTCCCCAGTCCGCACAAAGTGAAATGAGAGCATAACAACAAATGCAAAGTCTCCACACTCCACACTCCAGTAAGAACAACAAAGTGCTCTGCTGCTGCTGTTGGAATTACATGTAATGCTGCTGTTGACCTGACTGTGATGGGATGATGCACAGTGTCTTGCCAAACAGTGTGCAAGAAGGATAACCTGACCATTGAGTTTAACATCCAAGATGATGAGACTGAGAATGCTGTTGGTTGCCCAAAGTGTGCTGCACTGACCCCAACAGGAAGGATGCCCTTTGTGTGTACACTAATACTACCCTTGGTAAGTTGATTAATGTACCTGCCTGGCACGTCATTGTTTTCCACAGAACCTGACCTTAACTGTGTTTTATATCTAATTTCTGTGCTTGATGAGGAATTGTAGCGTTGGAATACTGTCAAGCCAGTGAAGGTAAGTATTTTTATTTTGGGGGTCAGCATTTTCAAGCACGTTTCAATAATGGTTCATTGTTTGGTAAATTCTTCACAGGTCTTATCTGCATCCTCCTCCAGTCCAGTACTGGCGGTCATGGTAATGGATTCATACTACTTGCTGCGTGTCTGCAGGCCCGGGGTAGGATGTTGAACTTGCTATTTGGAGAAAGCAACAATGACAACACGCAGCTTCAGAAAGTTTCCTCTAAAAGAGATGAAGATGGAGTTATTAGTACTTGATTGCAGTAACACATTATGTTTAAAGTGTGGCTGTTCCATCCTGTCATATATTGTGATTAACAGATACAAAGCTGTCTCAGTCAGCCACATGAAGACCAGATCATCACAATCACAAATTTAGTACCTGTAACTCATACACTGTGTCACTCTTCCCTATGTCTTAACTCAAGTTACATTGTAAAAACACATCTTGTCAAGTCACGACCTGAATCAAACTTTGATCAACACTGACATGGCTGCTGCAGCAATACAGTGTGTATGATGTGTGATGTGACAAATATATTATGTGACGACATGTAACCTACTTTATATGACTGTCGGTCGGATTTGCACTTTTGAAAAATGAAAACAATAAAGCACCAATGAAATAAAATTGATATACTTACCTGTCTGGAAATGGATATCCTGTAGGTTGCTGTAGACAGTACTGCAGCACCATAGCCCTCCAGTGAAGGAGAGTGGTTTGTTAACCTGTAAAAACAGAAAATAAGTTTAACGCCTGTGTTTGACCACTGCATCTCATAAAAGCAACAGGAAACATAACACAGCTATAGGAAGTTCCATAGTACGAAACATTAGTACACATACTCACTTTAAAGTACTGATAGTAACTAAGAAGCCTTGTGGCTGTGGCTGTGGCTGATGTATGAGGTCTCCTCTCTGACTCTGTCTGCCATGGCATGGGCAGGACACAGAATAAAAAACATTGGCATACTGGTGGTGGTGGATGGTCATGGGCACATCATGATGACATTCCCCTCTCACGTTTATCTGCATCTTCTGGTGGCTTTGGCTAACAGCGGTTTTCTGGTGGTGGTCATAGGAGCACATGCTGACATTCCCTCTCACATTCATCTGCATCTGGTGGCTTTGGCTAAAGCAGCTTTCTGGTGGTGGTCATGGGGGAGTGGCTGCAGCCTGCAACACATTCACTATCACTGACACACACACACACAGGTGGGTGGCGGGCAGGATATAGAAGTGTGCACTGTGCTACAAATATGACATATGGAATTTGAATCATTCTAAGTGGAACACTGATTTAACTTTATGAAAAACAAAACATGTACCATAGAAAAGTGTGACAGCCTTTAACCACTTCACTTAAAATCTACCAGCATCAACCTCATCATCATCATCATCCTCCTACAGATAGCTGCCCTCGCAGTCATCAATATCCAAATTCTGCCCACTAGGAATTCTTTCTCCATCGTGTCATCATCTACCTCACTGGTAGGCCATTTCAAGCTGCCAGTGACACCAGGATGATCCATTTTCAACATCAGCACAACCATGACCATGTCGTTCTATGAATAACGAGGTTGCAGTTCGAGCTGGTATGTGGCCCTCATTCATTTTATGTTTGCTTGCGCATGTGCAAGAATCATAGTGCCACCATACAAGTTTTGTGAGATGCCTCCCCACTTCCAATGCCTGATCCTTTTGCAGCGCAGCTGCACTGCGCCAGTGAATGTCCGAGCTGTCTATGACAGCCGCTCAGATGCAGCGTGTACAGTTGAAAGTGAAAACTGGCTAAATCAGTGGTTGTAACGTGTAGGCAATTTGCATACTGCCATCGGTAGGTAATTTACATACTGCTGTCGGCAGTATGCAAAGTGCCCACACTCAACACGGCATTCTGAATGCAGCCGTCATTGACAGCTCCATTCAAGTTCCCCACCCCTAGCACTCAAGTAGCACGCTGGGAGCCCACCCCTGCATGCTCATGCACCCCCCACCGCACACGTATGGCTGATGGGGGTGCCCAATCCCCCGTCGGCTCCACGGCGCCCCCCACAGACTTCTAGGTGCCACGCTGGGAGCCCACCCCAGCATGGCAAAAGTCAGAATGGCGACGGGGTGCCCAATCCCCTATCGGCTCCACTCAACACCCCCCCCCAAAAAAAAAAGATTTCCAGTTGCCATGCTGGGAGCCCACCCCCAGCGTGGCAAACGTCTGTATGGTCGACGTGGGTGCCCAATTTCCTGTCGGCTCCACTGACCCCCCAAAAAAACTTTCAGCTGCCATGCTGGGAGCCCACCTCAGCGTGTTACAAGTCCTGCGCCGTCTTCCTAAAAAGGAAAAACACACCTGAAAACAAAAAATGGTCCCTCGTTGATTGTCTTGCCCCCTCCCTCAACCCACACCCGCCCTCTGCACATCCTCCTCCACACACCCCCCTGACCCCATACTTACCTCCGGAGTCTGGCACGATGATCTTCGATGGACCGGGAACATGTCTGCACTCTTCAAATCCAACCACAAACTGAAGAAATACCGGTAAGCTGTATAATGGCATAAATGTTTTTTTTTTCAACTTTGGTGCATATCTCGGCCCTTTTGGGGAATTTTTTTAACGGATTTTCAACATGGGGTTTTTGGGGCCCCACTTCATGAACTCAGTCACTGTCATTTTGTTATTCAGTCCCGGAAGGTGATTTCGCGGTCACTGCGCGAAACCACCTTTTGGGACCATATAAGAAAACAACAGTGTCACAATTCATGAGATAGGCCCTCCAAAACCCTATGTTGAAAATTTGGTGAAACAATTCCCAAAAATGACTGTTTTACGAGCGTGCATTTTGCAGTTCCTACGCACGTTTGTAACTTAGCAAATTTTTTATATTTTCACTCCAGATTTTCAACATTGCCATTTTACCACACCTCCTTATGAGCAACACAGCTGCCATTTTTCATATCTTGCCCAAAATGTATTTTTGAGCATGAAGCGCCAAATGCATGGTCGTGTGCAAAATCAATGTTAGGGACAGATTAAGAAAATCACAGTGACATTGTTCATGAGCAGAGGTCTTAAAATGGCTATGTTGAAAATTTGGTGACAGAAGTCCATAAAATGACTGAGTTATGAGTGTGCATTGCACAGTTTACATGCACCTTTGTAAGTTCATGAATTTGTACTATTTTCAGTCCAGATTTTCAACACTGGCATTTTTACATCCTGCCAGAAATGTGTTTTCACACCTGTGGTGAATGGCATAGTTGCTGTGCAAAACCACCTTTCTGGATTGAGTAATGAAATGATAGTGCCACTGTTCATGAGGTGGGGTCAACCCCCCAGTCAACTTAGGTTGATATCTCAGCCATTTTTCAGAATTTTGGCCCCAAATTTTCAACATGGGGTTCTTGGAACTCCACCTCATAAACAGTCACTGTCATTTAGTTTATTGGTCCCAAAAAGTGATTTCACTGTCACGGGATGGAATCACCTTTCGGACTGATTAATGAAACAACAGTGCCACTGTTCATGAGGGGAGGTTCCAAAAAGCCCATGTTGCAAATTTCATGATAAAATTCCAAAAAATGACTACATTACGAGCGTGCATTGTGCAGTTTCTACGCATGCTCATAACTTTGCCAATTTTTTATATTTTCTATCCAGATTTTCAACATTTCAGTTTTTTCACACCTCCTTATGAACAGTATAGCTGTAATTTTCACATCCTTCCTAAAATGTGTTTTCACACCTGTGGCAAGAATGGCGCAGTCGCTGTGGGAAATCAACTTTTGGGACAGATTAACAAAATCACAGTGCCACTGTTCATGAGGAGAGGTTCAAAAATGTCCATGTTGAAAATTTGGTGAAAAAATTCCCAAAAATGATTGCATTCCAGACGTGCATTGTGCAGTTTCTACGCACATTCGTAAGTTCACCAATTTTTCATATTTTCATCCAGATTTTCAACATTGCCATTTTTCACACCACCTCATGAACAGTACAGTTGTCATTTTTCACATCCTGCCAGAAATGTGTTTTCACACCTGTGGTGCCAATGGCATAGCTGCTGTGCAAAACCATCTTCGGGATTGAGTAACGAAATGATAGTGCCACTGTTCATGAGGTGGGGTCACAAAACCTCATTTTGATAATTTAGAGTGAAAATACCAACAAACGGCCAGGGCCTTAAGGTTTCCAACCATAACACCCTATTCTGTAGAGACTAACAGGAGTCGGGGCTGTGAGTTGGGATCGGCGGCCATAATGCTCACGTCATTCCACCCCACCCTTCAGCCAGTGACAGGCGTTGAGGGGTGCCTTGGGGTCTTCTGACCCAATGCTTACTCCATTCTCCTATACCATACCCATCTCAGCATATTTCCTTCTGGAATGTTGAGAGTATAAGGTCAAAGACCCCAAGGCACTGCAAAACCTGTCAGTGTCTGCAGGGTAGGGTGAAGTGAAATGGCATGAGCATTATGGCCAATGACCAAAGGCACACCCCAACCCTATCAATCTCTGTAGGGTGGGGTGGTTGCATCAGTTCAATACTTCACTGCCATTCCTATTATGCATCTCCCTAACTCCTGCACTACCAATGTCAGCAAGCCAACATTCGGCATTGACATTGCCTCCTATTATAAAGCTTACTATCATTTCTTCAGTTCACAGTTTGGCTTTGAAGAGTGCAGACTTGTCCAAATTCAGAGAAGATTGTAGCTTCTGACCTCTGGAGAGTAAGTATGGATAAAGGGGGGTGCTGGGAGGTGAGTGTGCAGAGAGAGGGTGGGATGGGGGAGGGGACGAGGAAGACAGTGGTGGACTGTTTTCTTGTTTGCAGGGAGGAAAAAAGACCATGAGGGAAGGTTTTCTTCATTTACAGGTTACACAAAAAAAAAATAAATAAATAGGCACACTGGTGTGCCACAATTTTGGGGGGGATGCTGACATGGGGATTGGGCACCCCAATGTCAGCAAGGCGTATGGGGGGCGCCATCCAACACTGTGAGTGGGCATCCCAGTGTCAGAAAGGAAAGAGGAAACTGTTTAACCAGGAAAGCCACACTAAGAGGAAAGACACACTAAGAGGGGGGATGCCGACACGGGGATTGGGCACCCTGATGTCGGCTATTCGGGAGTGTTTGGCAGGCAGCAGGAGCCACCGTGTTAGGTGTGCCACATAATGTGGAGGGGGGGGCATGCTTACACGGGGATTGGGCACTCTGATGGCTTTCTGGGGATTGTGTGGTGGAGCCCTATTTATTGAAATGTTTCACCAGGAAAGGCATGTAATAGAAGTGAGTCATCTGCAGCTGCAATGAGGAGCCTGTCTCTGATTGCAGCAGTAGATTCATTTCAACACCGTGGCTTTCTCTGAAACTGCTGTCATCCCACTAATCTTCCCAACTGTCTTGTCACATTACCAGCTACCATAAGGTCATTTGAGACAATTACTCTGAGGTCTACCTCTTGTTTGGTTGTTGTCAATATCACTCCTCCCATTTTTTATTCGTCTTCTAGATTCCTGAGACTCAAGTGCATTACGTTGCACTTTTTCACATTGAAATCCAGTTGCCATACCCAGACCCTCCTCTAGCTTTCTCAGGTCTCTCTCTTTATCTTTTCCGATACCCCGGCATGTATACCTGTTAAAATGTTGGTTTAATCTGCAAATAGTCATACATTCTCCTCCAGATCCTCTGCAATGTCACTAATATATTAAAGGGGACCAGTCCCAGCACTGACCCATACGCCACCACACTGGTCACCTTCCCCTCTTTTGAGTGAAACCCATTTACTACTATCCTCTGTCTTCAATAACTTAACCAATTTATTACCCAGGTATACATCTTTGGACCCACTCCTAAGTTTACAAGCTTGTTTAAAAGTCTTCAACTTAAGCTCGGGGGGGGGCACTAAACCACCTAGTACTTTTATTGTCATGTGTTTGGGTGAGATCGGATCGGAAGATGGGGTCTGTATACCGCTAGGACCAGGGCGGTTTTATCAGTATACTTGGGGAGCTCGGGATCGATGGGGGGGACTACACTACCAAGGATCAATGTCAACATCGGGGATGGGGGTGTAATAGCTTCATGGGAAGGGATAACTCTTGACAGTAATTTGGCACAGCACAATATTAGCAGTGTGTTTTACTTTATACAAAAATCAGTATAAAAAGCAAATAAATAGAAATAAAATACTCATAAAAGAAAAGAAAATAGCCCAATAATATGATCAAACAAAATCACCTTACTTCAGGTTTCAAATGACAATTCAATACTTCAGCTTGTCCTACTACAAAATTGTCAATGCCTGTTCAGGTATAGATGCTTCCTCTTGCCTTCACTCCAAGCAAGTGAGACTAGCTGCTGAGCTGATCTGCCTATGCATGAGTTTTGTGGGGTTTATATAGCCATCCCACTTAATTTTAGGCCCACCCACAAAAGGCAATTAAATAGTTTCTCTGTAGAGGCTCACAACCAGGCCTATACAAAAAGAAATAGTTGTTCCTAAGCCTGGATTGTAGAGAGCTTTCCAACAATATAAACTAATGCAAACAACCATTTCTCTGGTCAGTGTTATTACCATTTTAAACTTAAAGGTTCATTATGTAAGAAAACTCCTCCCACTGGTCAGCAAGGTTATGCAATAATTCTATTTAGATATAGCCACTAGGGGTTGCTATCTTCCTATCTACTTGTCTGGACATGCTGTTTCATGTCCAAACATGATGCTTCAGGGGTCTTCTTGGTTCAGTCATTATTTTATCAGTTTTAGCCTTTTTATTTTATACTGGGGACTAACCCAAGAACATTTTAAATGCACGTGTGCACTTTATATTGTTACAAATGCACTTTAAACAGTTCTAAATAAACATTTATTCATTCATAGGCATGTTATGCCCTACAAGCACCTTAATAATTTTGTTGCCAGTTGGCATGCTGGACTTGGACCTGGTGCTGCATGGGAATGGTGGTGAGGGATGGATAAACTGAATAGGAAAAGTAAGGTAGTAGGAAAAAGGTACAGAGAGAAAGAAAGAGACTGACACAGACGAGCAAGCTACGTCAGGGCTAGAAAAAGGCGAAGGATAAGGTAAAGAAGTATTGTTGCACAACAAATTTATAGTAGGAAGAAAAAGATGATAGGATAGACATCCCTCCACTGGGGTACAAGGCCTGGCAGAATGCAATTCTCCACACTCCTCCCTTCTCAAGAAATAAAATAGTAATCAACAACGTACTGTTTTTAAGCATCAAACCCACAGAATGTTAAGCATACATTCTGTACTAATGAGGGTTTGGGTTGGAGTTTTCACCCACCCTTGCTTTAGAAGATCCACCCAGGTCTATTTTCATAAATGAAGTAGATAATACAGTATAGACTTAATTGTACTTACTGTAAATACTTCTATACCCTGTGGCTTTGTACAGTATTCTTAAATCATCATAGTACCTAACAATAATCATCAACAGTATATTTTTCAAACATTTTGTTTTTCATTTGTTACATCTACTCCATGTCTGGATAGAAAGTCTGCATTTTGGTGCTGACTTCCTCGTCGATGTTTTACCACAAATCTATAAGGCTGTAAAGTGAGGTACCACCTCATAATGCTGGCATTCTGGTCCTTCATCTGGTTAATCCAACAAAGGGGGTTGTGATCTTTCAGCAGAGTAAACTCTGTATCCCATAAGTAGAAATGTAATGCTTCTATGGACCATTTTATCACAAGGCATTCCTTTTCGATGGTGGCATACTTCTGCTCATCCTTTTCGATGGTGGCATACTTCTCTCTGTGATGTAGTTTCCTACTTATGTATATGATTGGGTGCTCTTCCCCATCTACAGTCTGACTTAACACTGCACCAATGCCACTCTCCAAGGCATCAGTGTGGACCTCAAAGGAAGATCAAATCTAGGGTATTTCAGGACTGGTGACACACAAAGGCAGCTTTAATGGCCTGGGAAAGCTTCATCACGTGCATCTGTCCACTTAACAATGTTACTACATCTCTTCTTAGTTAAGTCTGTCAAATGAGTAGCTATGGAGGCAAATTTGGGATGAATCTCCTATAGTACCCTGCTAGTCCCAGAAAAGACCTTACATGCTTTTTGGTTTGGGGAGTAGAGGCAGATAAGAGAAACTGCAGAAAATTAGTTGGACTTCTATCCTGGAAAAATACTGGAAGCAGTTATAAAGGGAGAGACAGATCATCAGTTGGTAACAGAAGGACAGGTGGATCCAACCCAGCACGGTTTCCCAAAGGGGAGGTCATGCCTCACTAATCTATTGTGTTTTTTCAAAAATGCAAATGGAGCACTGTAACATGACCTACCAGTGGATGTACTGTTTATAGACTTTGAAAAGGCCTTTGATAGTGTGTCACATGGGTAACTCATACAATAATTAAAGGAATTAAGACTGGATAGCAATTTAGTGAGTTAGATAAGAGGTTGGCTTTGTAACATGAGACGAAGGGTGAGCATAAAGGGGCACTACTCAAGCTGGGTGAGGGTGATGAGTGGGGTCCTTCAGGGATCTGTCCTGGGGCCCACTCTCCTCAATGTAGTAGTTGTTTCCATTACGTGTGATAATAAATCTTGGATGGTTAAGTTTGCGACAATATGAAAATAGGGTCCATAGTAACAAACAGTAATGAGGCACAGAGTTTTCAGGAGAACTAGAATAAAATAGCATAACAAACAAAGGTAAAAAGTTGAGATTTAACCTGGATAAATGCAAAATTATGCATCTGGGAAAAAATAAAACGTTGTAAGTATTTTCTAGAAGGACAAGCGATCAGCTACAGAGGAGGAGAAAGACTTGGGAGTATATATAACAAATAACATGAATTTTAATAAGCACTGCACACAGATTGTAAAGACAGGAAATGGGATCATGGCATCTATAAAGAGAAATATCAGAAGCAGGGACAGAGAGGTGGTAATGCCCTTGTATACAGCGCTGGTTCACCCATGCATGGAGTATAGTAGCTAGGTGTGGGCTCCATCTAATAAATCCAACTGTAGAAGGATAGAGAGGGTGCAGACGAGGGCAACCAAATTGGTGGTAGACATTAGGGATAGCTCATATGAGGAGAGATTGGAGGCTCTGGGGCTGTACTCACGCCAATACAGATGAATCAGAGGAGACATGTGCTATGTATATGGAGCCTTCGCAAACCTTGACATCTGGGAATGTGGGCTTATAAAAGGACTTAACCAGGTAGCTCAAGAGGCCACAGTAAAAAAAGATCAAGGAGAAAATTATAGGAACAATTTCAGAGGGGTTGTTTTACTGAGAGGGTAGTAAAGGTATGGAATGGACTTCCTGATATAGTTGTAGAAAGTGAAACTATGAGGCTGTTTAAAGAAGTGACGATGGATAAATATATGGGGCGTTTGGTACACGAGACTCATACTGAATCAAAGGACCGGGTTAATAATGATTAGCGCTAATAAATCTGTAACAATTCCTATGATTCCTATGATTTTGGCAACTGCCTCTACTTTTCCTATCTCTCGTCGTACACTTCCATTGCCTAACAGGAAACCTAGATATTTGATCTCTGTTATAGTGACCACACATTTTGCTGGCTTGATCGTTAGGCCTGCCAGTAGGGACTGTAGCACAGCGGTCAACTGCATGAGATGTGAAGGCCAGTTGGGACTGTAAATGACCACGTTATCCAAATATGCAACACAATATGGTGTATGAAGGTTCACAATTTTGTCCATTAGTTTCTGAAACTTGGTTGGGGCCCCATGTAAGTTGAAAAACATGGTGGTAAATTGAAACAATCCTAAGGGGGAACTGAATGCTGTTTTTTCCTTGGACTCTGGTGCTAATGGGATCTGCCAATACCCTTGGTCAGGTCTAGGGTGGTGATGTACTTGGCATTCCTATATTATTGATGATGTCATCAATCCTTGGCATCAGGTAACTGTCAAAGGTGGAAACTTGATATACCTTCCTGAAGTCCAGATACAGTCTAATTCCACCCTCCTTTTTAGCACCACTACGATGGGGAGGACCAGGCACTACTTGATGGCTCTATAATGCCCAGCTTTTTGAGTTTCTCAGTCTCCTCCTCAACCCCATTTTTCAGGCAGACAGTATGACATTTGTAGAATGAGAGGGCTTCTGTTCTTATGTGGTGTTCTATACCCTTGGCCTTCCCTGGCACACTAGTAAAAATGGGTGCAAATCCCTGTAGAACCCTCTGCATCTCTTCTCTCTGGTGAGTTGAAAGTGTGGGGTTCACATGTATCTCTGTTAGACTATCATGTTCATCTAACCTCTGATACACTTCCTCCAGCTCAGGCTCTTCAATTTCAGGCTGTATGTATAGACTAACAGGAGTTTTCTTCCTGTCTACCCAGTTCTTTAACAGGTTAGCTGACGCACCTTTTTGCCTGGGTATTCGTCTGGGGTTCTTAATTCAAAGGTTACTGGCCCAAGCTGTCTTAGTATGGTGTAGGGCCCTTGCCATTTCATCAGCAGCCTATTCTGTGTGGTTGGGAGTAGTAATAGGGCCTTATCCCCTGCCTTTAGTTCCTTCAGTTTACAGTTGTGGCCATAATACATTTTCTGTTGTTTCTGGGCATCAATACAGTTCTGGTGGGCTCTTTTGTATGCTCAACTAATCTCTTTCTTAGCTGTACAATATATTCAGTAATGGTGATCTGCACAGTTTGTTCACTCCTCCCAATACTCTTTAACAATGTCCAAGGGACCACAGGGGTTTCTCCCAAAAGTAGTGCAAAGGAGGAATACCCTGTTGCTGCCGGGGAACCTCTCAATAGGCAAATAACAGAAGGGTAAGTATTTGTCCCAATCTCTCCCTTCATTATGTACATATTCTCTGAACATTCGTGTTAAGGCTTTGTTGAATTGCTCGACCAACCCATCAGTTTGTGGGAGGTTTGGTGTAGTTCGAATGGCATTTACACCCAACAAACAATACATTTCCTTTAACAGGACTGCCTGGAAATTACTCCTTGTTCAGTAAGGATCTCCTTGGGTACCCCAATCTGGTAAAACCTTAATCAGTTCTTCTGCGATTTTGGGAGCTTTGTCAGCTCTTAGAGGGATGGCTTCAGGGTACCTGGTAGTGTAATAACAAATTACCAAAATATATTTATGCCCTCTACCCCTTTTTGCAATGAACCCACAATGTCCATGGGCATCCTCTCAAAGGATACTTACTATGGGTAAGGGCATGAGAGTCTTTTGGTTATCTGGACTACCTTCTGGTATTCTGGGCAAGCTTTACAGTATTCAGCCACATAATCATATATACTAGGCCAATAAAACCTTTGCAATAATCATGTCAGGCTCTGTCTCTGCTGCATGTCCTTCCCAGGGAAGATCATGCCATAGATACAAGAGTTGATTTCTATACTGGTAGGGACTACAGTTGTTTTATGGGTTCACCTGTTTGGGCACAAGTATACCCTATACAAAATGTTATTTTCACTTTTGTACTTGGGGGGCCTTTAGATTTTACGTGTCCGACTTGTGGAAACACACTAGCGATGGACACGTCTTTTATTTTGTTCTGCAGCAATATCACATTGCTCAAAAGCATTGTCAATTTTGGTAGTTGACTCTTTTTCCATTCTTGCTGCAGCTTTTTCTTTGCCCTTTCATTTTGGTAACCTTCTCTATGGTCTCAAATACTTCCTCCTCAAAGGAAAAGTATCCCCCAGTCTTTGGGCCCTGGTCTGAGATCTGTTGTTACTACCTTCAGTTGCTCTTTAACTGGGGCAATTAGTCCTTCAAAATAAGAAAAATCCTGTCCAATCACTACTGGTACAGGTAATTTTGTCATAATCCACACAGTCATTATGCTTGTCTTCCCTTCTATGTCCAAAGTTAGTTTGGTGGTGGGGTAAAGATGAATGTCCCCATGGACCCAAATTATACCAGTAAATGTTTCTGTTATAGGGGTTTTCTCTAGGACATCTGGATGAACTGAGGTCTGTCGGATTCCGGTGTCAATTAACCCCATCATTAGTTTATCATGGATTTTTACCTGGGTCGCAAAGTTGGCCCAGCTCAAGAGGGACAGATTGGTAGCCTCATTTTTCTTTTTGTAACAGTATCTTTCTATGTGCCCTTTCCCAAAAGAGTATCCGCACACTATATTGGAATTATGAGTTCTACTCCTTCTCCCTTCAGGCCTTCCCACATTTCTGCCTGATGAACAGAATAAAGGCAAATGATCTTACCAGTTGCTGGATCGATGTGATGGTGGAGTCAGTGGTTTTATACCCCTTCCTTGCTGGTTTCCTGTCCGCCAGGAAATCCTCCGCCAAGGTGATGGCAAATTCGCAGATTCTGGGTGATGTTCCCTGACCCAGATCTGGACATCTACTGGAAAAATCTGGAAAAACTGTTCCATAACAACTGCCTCAATGATATCCAATAAAGGTTTTCCTTTCTGGCTGCAACCATTTATTACAGAGCTCATTCAGTCGGGTGCAAGTCTCTCTTGGGGTGTTTTCCCTTGATGTTTTGGGGAACGGAAGCACTGACAATATTTTGGTATTCATATTGAAACGTTTCAATATTTCTTTTTGACTAAGTCATATTTCTCAGTGCTCCTGTGGTCCGTGATAACTATAAGCCAGTTGGGCTCGATCTGTGAGGTAGGAGCTAGTCTTACCACCCACTGGTCTGGAGGCCATGCACATGCCTTGGCCACTCATTCAAAAGTGGTGATGTAGGCCTCAATGTCATCAGTGGGGGACATTTTGTAAGTTTAATGTCTTTTGGGATGGTATGCATGCCATCTGTGACTTTAGATGTCCCAATAATCTGGAGGGCCCTCATGGTGTCTGCCCATCGCTCATCCTGCCGGAGTCATTCCCTTTCTCGCTCCTGGATATCTTGCAGCTGTAGTCACTCCATCTCCAGTTGTTTTCTAGCCAGCCACTTCAGGAGTTTTCCTATATCCTCTGGTGGTTCCTCGACAGGGACCTCTGCCAGCTTCTCTTCTCTGCCATCTTCCTCATAGCTGTCCATTGACTGTTGTTTGGGTTTTGCCCAGGGCTTCCGCTCAAAGTCCAGTCCAGATAACACATGCTGTCCCGTGTGTTCAGACATCGCTCTGGTTAGAGTGTGTCTCATAGGCATCACCATTTTTCAGTACCACCGTGCCACTGGTCACCCTGAGGTATCAGGTCTGTTACCTATTGAAATCCCCCTCTTTGCTTAGGACTTCAAGTATATCCCACTTCTCACACCAGATGGGCAGACTGGGTGGGCCAAGCAGTCCTTATCTGCCGTCAAATTCTATGTTTCTATGTAATAGCTTCATGGGAAAGGATAACTCTGGACACAGTAATTTGGTACAGCACACAGTAGTGTGGTATTTTTATACAAACATCTCTATAAAAAGCAAATAAATAGAAATAAAATATTCACAACATAAAATAAAATAGCCTAATGCTATGATCAAACAAAATCACCTTACTTCAGGTTTCAAACAACAATTCAATACTTCAGTTTGTCCTACTGCAAAATTGTCAGTACCTGTTCAGGTGTAGATGCTTCCTCTTGCCTTCACTCCAAGCAAGTGAGACTAGCTGCTGAGCTGATCTGCCTATGCATGGGTTTGGGAGGTTTATATAGAACTCCCACTTAATTTTAGGCCCACCCACAAAAGGCAATTAAACAGTTTGTCCCTCTAGAGGCTGACAACTAGGCCTATACTAAAATAAATAGTTGTTTCTAAGCCTGGATTATAGAGAGTTTTCCAACAATATAAACTAATACAAACAACCATTTCTCTGGCCAGTGTTATTACCATTTTAAACAAAAGGATCCATTATGTAAGTATGCTCCTCCCACTGGTCAGCATGGTTATGCAACAATTCATTATAGATATAGGCCACTAGGGGCCGCTATCTTCCTATCTACATGTCTGGACATGCTGTTTCATGTCTGAACATGTTGTTTCAGGGGACTTCTTGGTTCAGTCATTATTTTATCAGTTTTAGCCTTTTTATTTTATGCTGGGAACTAACCCAAGAACATTTTAAATGCACATATGCAGTTTATAGTGTTCCAAATGCACGTTAAACAGTTCTAAATGTACTTTTATTTATTCATAGGCATGTTATGCCCTACAAGCACCTTAATAATTTTGTTGCCAGTTGTCATGCTGGACTTGGACCTGGTGCTACATGGCAATGGTGGTGAGGGATGGATAAACTGAATAGGAAAAGTAAGGTAGTAGGAAAAGGTACAGAGAGAAAGAAAAAGACTGACATAGATGGCCAGCCTACATCAGGCTAGAAAAAGGAAAAAGGGTGGGGTAAAAAAGTACTGTTGCGCAACTGATTTATAGTAGGAAGAAAAAGATGATAAGATAGATATCCCCCCACTGGAGTACAAGGCCAGGCAGAATGCAGTTCTGCCACAGGGGGGCAACTAGACTACCAGGGTGGAAATGATTACAGTATGGGTGCACTGCAGACATAACGCTGTTATTACAGCACACTATGATGGCACCACGCCCAGTGCCACATCACAGCAGTAGAAGTCCACCTGTGCTTTAACACACCTACTGTCACCTCCTGTGCTCATGGTGCGCCCCTTCTGCCCCCTGTATCACCACATCTCACTGGCGCAACACACTTAGACCACCTCCTGGCTGGTCTAAATGGTGGTCCTTCTTGCATCCATGATGGGGCTTGCAAAATCCCAGAAAAGGGGATGCTGCTGCCCCACCATGATGCAAGTCCCCTAGACCTAGCGCTGAGTTGTTTCATACAACACTGGTGCAAGATGGCTTTGGTGCAGCAGTGTCTGAATCAGATGCAGGCTGATTTAGAAAATAGCGCTTGCTTAAGTGGTGATGCAAGTCACCACTTGTGTCAAACTCTTTTGACACAAGTCCCTTGCATCATTCTAACCACTTTGAAAATTGGGCCCCGTATGTGAATTGTATAAAGGTTAGGTGTGCCAGAGAGTTATATAGAGTAGCATGGGCTGGCAATCTTGCTAATGTGACTGGCATACATACCACCATTAGGGTTAAGCCCAAACACTATAAGGTCTACCACTGGTAAACACTTCTCTATAATTGCATCCACTCTCTAACCCTTACACGTCTTATATCCTTCTTCACACTTGTTTCCACAGCCTATTCTCTAAGATTGTCCAAGACAGCTAGCTGAACAGTAACTATAGCCCTTTCAGTCAGTGACTTAACTGTTAGGTCCAGACCAGAGCCACCACCCCTGCCAGCCCTGTTATCTTCATATCTTCGTTCCCATCCCCAAGGATTGCAGCCCAGGGGTAGGAAGCACACCTTAGGCCAACATGATTTCTGTCTCACTGCCAGAAGTGGCAAGGGAACTACTGCCACTGAAGCCATACTTAAAGCATGATTGCAGCACCCACCCACAATAGAATGGAATGCTGGGCAACAACAAAAGCATCCAGAAGTGGCAGTGATGGATTGAAGAATTAAAAAAGAAAAGTGCTCATGCTGACACCAATGATGCCATGTTTATTTCCAGTGGTAGCTATAGATATGTCCTAGTCAATCTTTGTGTAGTGTATCACTGAAATCCCATTAAGATAGAAGTGGATTTTCTTGTCATATCCAGATGTATCTAGATATGCCCATCTCTGGCTACCATTACACCTCTGGTGCTCACGGGACTGTGGGAAGGGCCAGAGGTCAACAGTGAGCTCATGCTCGGCAGACCAGTCAGGAAGCAGGAATGACTCACTTGGGCCCTAAGGGCCCAGGAAGCTGCCCCTTCCCAAGAAATTTAAGACTTGTAGTCCCCAACACAATGCCTGCAAAAATCAGCCAATCTGAGAGCAAGACTGTGATAAGCTCCTCTGGTCTGCCAGTCAGATACACAAGCAGTAATAACCTCCAGGGTTGGTAGTGTTGGGCTATACTGGACTACCCAGGGGTGTAGTGAGGTCCAACACCCAATGCAGAAGGCCTTATAGCCCCTGGAAGGTCCAATGTAGCCCATACCACCCACCATGGAGGGTATTATTGTGCTTAGAAAATGGATTATAGGTTACAGATTATAAAAATAAAAACACAAAAATTAACTAACAATGTATTGAGAGTCATTTTTGTTCTTTTTTTTTTTTTGGCAAAGTAGACCCACTACTGGTATATGCACACGTAGAAGGTGCTGCTGAGTTTATGAACTTTTGAACAGGACAAAACAACTCTGAGTCTAGATAGCCATAACAGCATTAACCCCAATTCTGCATAACTTCTTTTGCAATGAATAGCTTTATTTCTCTATGATTTAGACATGCCATTTACATTTCCACTAAAGTTGAATCGTATTAATGGCTGTTCAGTTCACTAAGGCACAGATTGCACTCAAGAGTTGGAAACTGGAGTGACACTGTTACTAGTGGGATAATAGTGAGCAGGACAGTGTAGCGTTGACTCAAGGATGAGACTAGCAGTAGCTTCTTCTTTTTAGTTCCTTCACACGGGGATGCTTTGCCAACTTGTGGCAGCAGAGAAAATGGGAAGGCAGCCAGATGATGGTAGCAATGAAGATTCAATGTTGCAGAAAGGATACCTGTTTTTTAGATAGGTGGGGAAGAATAGCATGTCTATTGCAGTATTTCTATACAAACTGCCAGAAACTTGGGGGAGCAGCATCACTAAGCAGCAGGGTGGGAATGCAGTTCTCACCAAGCGAGAGGAAAAAATGGTGGCTGTTTAAAATTGAGGGTTCTGTTTCAGTTCAGTGATTTGGAATGTAAACAGGCATGCAGAGACTGGGACTCATTGGGCTCAATTCTCAAAGACCTGGAAATGGTGGACCTTGTGCCAGAAACTGCCATTGGAGCTATTCACAAAGACAGCATGAGTCAACTGCAGGCTGCCTACCCCAAATGAGGCTTGCACCTCCCATGCACCCAAAAATGGTCTGTGACCTGGCGCTAGGAGGCATGTGGCAGACACAAGCTGCCACATCTCTGACAATGATATTCACAGAACTCTCCCAGAGGGTGAAATCCAAAGTACCCTTAGGGTTCTTAGAAAACTCCCCACTGGGAGAGCTGTCCTGTATGTGCAATGTGCCGTGGTCCATGATCCTCCATGTTGCCCACAGGAATAATTGAAATGAACCCCTGCCCTGAGGGCTAAGCGCCTGCCCCTCCCCGATCTTGCCGTTAATGCAAAATATTAAATTGTCCCACATCCCTAGTGGTCTAGTGGCCCCCCTCCCTGAACCTCGATCTTGTTGTTATTTCAATATATTAAATTGTCCCACATCCCTTGTGGTCTAGTGGCCCCCCTCTCCAAACCCCGATCCTACCATTATATCAATATATTAAATTGTTCCACATCCCTTGTGGTCTAGTGGCCCCCCTCCCCAAACCCCGATCTTGCTGTTAATTCAATATATTAAAATGCCCCACATCCCTAGTGGTCTAGTGGCTCCCTCTCTGAAACTCAATGGTGCCAGTACTTAGAGTACGTATTAGTACCCATGCCTCCCACCCCAAACCCTGATGGTGCCAATGCTAATATTAATTAATGGCACCCCCTTCCCTGGTGGTATAGTGGCCCCCATCCTCCCCTCCCCAGCAGGTAGTGTCCACCACCCCAATCACCCCCATCCTGACTCAGAGCCGGTGACCAGCACAGGCTACCTCACACCTCCGCAGCTGGTCACCAACAGAACGGTCAAGTGAGCATAGTGTAAAGTGTTCACTCTTCTTGATCTGAGTGCATACACTTTACAGTACACTCATTGACAGTTCGAGTCAGCAGCCAGCTGTGGAGGTGTGAGGTGGGCTGTGCTGGTCACCAGCTCTGAGTTGGGATGGGAGGTAGGGGTGGTGGACACTACTTGCTGGGGAGGGGAAGGTGGGGGCCACTATACAACCAGGGAAGTGAGTGCTATTAATGAATATTTGTATTAACACCATCTGGGTTCGGGGTGGGGGGCAAGGGTACTAATACGTATTCTAAGTATTGGGGTTTGGGGTGGGGGCATGGGTACCAATTAGCACTCTTTGTACTGGCACTATTGGGGTTCGGGGAGGGAGGCCACTAGACTACTGGGAAATTGGAACATTTTAATATATTGAAATAATGACATGATCAGGGATTGGGGACGGGGCAGATCGCTTGCCTCAACCACAGGAAGCCTGCAGAAAACCCTTCCCATGTGCTGTGTGTTTATCACATGGGAGAGGTTGTTGTAGGTGTGGGTTCTTAGGCACCGGATTCCTGTACCAGAATCTAGTGCAGGGTCCCAGGCACACCGGACTTTGGCGCAAGCTGCTTTTTGCTGCAGCTAGTGCCGATCAAAGCCATCTATGAAAATTGAGCCCATTATTTCCTGGTGTCTTTTATCTGGTACCAGATTGAGTGGTTGATAGCCTAAGCCAATCAGCTTCAAGAGCTGCAAAGCTTCTGTGCAAGGCTTCTATTACCCACCTCACTACTAGACATTATTTTTTCTAATGTGGGGTATTTCAGCTTTCATGCAGCTTTCTACTTATATTACAGGGTGTTCTTCACCCTGAATCATTTGGTTATGTACAGCTCCCGATACAGCTTCAGAGCTATTTGTCTGTGCTTCAAATGGGATTGCGAAATCTTGGCATTCAAAACAGGGACTGAACAAAGAGCAGCTTTAATTGCCTTAAAAGCTTCCTCTGAGTCTGGGCTCCATTTAACCTTGTTAGCACATCTCTTTTTGGTCAGATCTGTTAATGGGGTAGAAAATGTGGCAAAACTAGGAATGAACCTCCTTTAATAACTTGCCAAGACCAGAAATGACATAACTTGCTTCTTGGTTTGGGGAACATGGCACTTCACCACAGCTTCAATTTTTTTTATGTTGGCTCACGCATGCGCAGCCAACATATTGCTGTAGTAGCAGATTTGGAGGCGCGGTCACTGTTGGGCGAATACAGAGCACGCATCAGTAGGTGTGTCCCTCATTCCCCAATCAGGCAGCATGCAAGCACCACATCAGCAATGTGGAATGTGGCCACCAGCTCTAACAAAAGGTCCGCTGCAATGAGAGAGGAGCTCTTATGCAGCGTGACCACAACACACCTCCTGAAGTGCATGCAACACTGCCGCTGCCTCCTGTCAGAATGCCGACGGGGAGCCCACTCCCCGTCGGCATAATAACCCCCCTCCCATTTACACTGTATGCCGAGGGGGTGCCCAGTCCCCCTCAGCATCATGCATGCTCCCCAAACATTTTTCTTTGCTGATGGGGGCCCCAATCCCTGTCGACTTCAGTGCCTGAGTGATGTTGCCGATGGGGAAGCCCACTCCATGTCAGCATTATGTAATCCCCCACTTTTGTTATGTGCTGACAGGGGTGCCCAATCTCCATCAGCATAATTTCACCTCCCCCCACTTTTGTTGTGTGCTGACAGGGGTGCCCAATCCCCATCAGCATAATGTAACCCCCTCCTTTTGTTGTGTGCCAATGGGGTACCCAATCCCCGTCGGCTACAAATTCCCCTCTAAAAAGAGTCAGTTGGCATGCTGGGAGCCCATCCCAGTCTGCCACATACCCCTGTTAAAAAAAAAAAGGTCCCACGATGTTTGTTTTTTTTACCTTGTCAAAAAAGAAAACGGTCCCTCACGGTCTCCCTGACACCCTCCCACAACCCGCGCCCACCCACTGCACACCCTGCCTCCCACACCCCTCACCCCATACTTACCTCCAGAGTCTGGCGCAATGATCTTCGGTGGACTGGGAACATGTCTACACTCTTCAAAGCTGACCGCGAACTGAGGAAATGCCGGTAAGCTGTATAATGGAATAAATAGGGTTTTTTTCAACTTTGATGCATATCTCAGGTATTTTGTGGAATTATGGCACCAAATTTTCAACATGGGGTTTTTGGGACCCCTCCTCCTGAATTCTGGCACTGTCATGGCATTAATCAGCCCCGAAAGGTGATGTCGTGGTCACTGCGTGGAATCACCTTCGGGACCGATTAATGAAGCGACAGTGCCAGTGTTTATGAATTGGGCTCTCAAAGCCTATGTTACCCTGTGAGGAGCAATCTCAAAATTACTGTTTTACGAGCGTCATGGTGTGCAGTTTCCATGCACGCTCGTAACTTCGTGAATTTGTAATATTTTCACTCCAGATTTTCAAAATTAGCATTCTTGCACATCTCCTTATGAACAGTACAGCTGTCATTTTATCATTGAAATGTGTTTTCGCACGTCTGGAGCAGAATAGTGTGGTCGCTGCGTGAAATCAGTTTTTGGGACAGTTTCAGGAAATGACAGTGACACTATTCATGAGCAGAAGTCCTAAAATACCTATGCTGAAAATTTGGTGACAAAATTCCATAAAATGACTGTGTTAAAAGTGTGCGTTGCACAGTTTCCACGCACCCTTGTGACTTCGCAAATTTGCACTATTTTCATGCCAGATTTTCAACACTGGCATTTTTCTACACCTCCTTATGAACAGTACAGCTGTCATTTTTCACATCCTGCCCTAAATGTGTTTTCTCACCTGTGGCACACAGTGGTGTGGTCACTGTGCGAAATCAACGTTTCGGACACATTAACAGAATCACATTACCACTGTTCATGAGGGGAGCTCCCAAAATGCCTATGTTAAAGATGCGGTCAAAAAAATCCCAAAAATAATTGGGTTACTGACGTGTGTTGCACAGTTTCTACGCATGCTCATAACTTCACCAATTTTTCATATTTTCACTCCAGATTTTCAATGTTGCCTCTTCATGAACAATACAGTTGTCATTTTCCACATCCTGCCCAAAATATGTTTTTGTCCCTGTGTTGCCAAATGGCATAGCCATTGTGCAAAGCCACCTTTCAGCTAGCAAACTGATAGTGCCGCTTTTCATGAGGAGGGCTCACAAAAAGCCCATGTTGAAAATTTGGAGTGAAAATACCAACACACGCCTACTGTGTTAGGGTTTCCAGTTGTAGCACCTCACCCTGTAGAGACTGACAGGCATCAGGGGTGTGACTTGGGATCATCGGCTGTAATGCTCACGCCGTTTTACCCTCACCCCCACCCCCACCCTGCAGCCAGTGACAGGCATCATGGTGTGCCTTGCACTGTTTGGCCACAAAGTTCACCTCATTCTCCTTTACTGTACCCACCTCAGTGTATTTCCTATTAGAATATGGTAAGTATAATGCCCAAAGACCCCCAAGCACAGCACTATACTTGTCAGTGTCTACTGGGTAGGGTGAGGCAAAATGGCATGAGCGTTATAGCTGACGACCCAAAGGCACACCCCAATGCCTGTCGGTCTCTACAGGGTGAGGGTGGGGTTAGCTTTTTAATACTTCATAGAAACATAGACTTTGATGGCGGATAAGGACCGCTTGGCCCATCTAGTCTGCCCATTTCCCTACCTACAGGATAGGCCGCAGATCCCAGTTAACCAACAGCCTATTTCTTCCTACCCCCCACAAGAATTGCCTGATGTCTGTCTCATGCATTCTTAAATTCTCCCACAGTTTTTGACCCCACATCCTCCTCAGGAAGGCTGTTCCATGCATCCACTACCCTCTCTGTGAAATAATACTTCCTCACATTGCCCCTGAACCGCCCCCCCCGTCTTTCACTGCCATTTCTATTATGTGTCTCTAACTCTAGCACTACCAATGCCAATGCCAGCGAGACAACATTTGACATTGACAAATTCTTGTTTATTTCTGGTCTAACTTGTCCATTCCCCAATATGAAACCCAGGTACTTGGTCTCTGTTATTGCTATAGCATTTTTGCTGGGTTGATGGTCAACCTACCCTTTTATTGACTTTATCACAGCTGCTAACTGGGTAAAGTGCATCTTCCAGTCTGGGCTATACACTACCACATCATCAAGGTATGCTGAACAATATTCATTGTGGGGTGTTAGGATTTGGTCCATAAACTATTGGAAAGTCACAAGGGCACCATTTAAACCAAAGGGCATGGTCGCAAATTGAAACAGGCCTAGTGGGGTAATAAAAGCTGTCTTATCCCTAGATCCTTTTTCCAGGGGGATCTGCCTGTACCCTTTCATCAGGTCCGGTGTTGTAATATAGCTGGCATTCCCTATGATGTCATCCACCTATGGCATGGGATAACCATCAAAGTGGGACACTGCATTTAACCTCCAGAAATCTAAGCACAGCCTGATTCCATCCTCTTTCTTGACAACCACTATGATAGATGAGGCCCAGGCACTATTGGATGGCTCTATTATGCCTAACGGCCCCCACCTATGCCCTACACTCAGCTGATAAATCCCTCGTAAGTGTTCCTAAGGTGTTGTAATATAGCTGGCATTCCCTATGATGTCATCCACCTATGGCATGGGATAACCATCAAAGTGGGGCACTGCATTTAACCTCCAGAAATCTAAGCACAGCCTGATTCCATCCTCTTTCTTGACAACCACTATGATAGATGAGGCCCAGGCACTATTGGATGGCTCTATTATGCCTAACGGCCCCCACCTATGCCCTACACTCAGCTGATAAATCCCTCGTAAGTGTTCCTAAGTGCAACACATCCAAAGGTGCCACAGCCTTTGCCCACCAAGCTCCCAGCTTTGGAACACACCCTCTTGCTATTCACCAAGCTCCCTCTCATACAGCCTTTAAAAAAGTGCTGCACAGCTATCTTATCTCCTCGAGTCAATGCTCATGCTTTAAACCACCTAGTCCAGTCACATCCGCCATGTGTCATTTCATCCTGCTACCTCCCTGACTACCTTGTCTCTCTTATCTTGTTTGTTGCCTCTCTTCCTCACCTACCTGTACCTGGCTACCACCCCCTGCCCTCTCCCCTATTCCCGTCTACCCCCCTACTTCACCCTATGCTGTCTTTCTCTGCTCTGTCCCACCCCTCTGTACCTTATATTCTTCTCCCTGTCTCCTTATGACAAATAATAATAATAAAACTTTATTTCACATAAGCGCCTTTCAAGCTCATCAAGGCGCTTTACAACAAGATAAAACAACAATAATAAAATCAGCAACCAACAAATATAATAATAGCTGTCTGAGGATCATACTAATTCAGTACTAATAAATGCCTGATGCCATAGGTAAGTTTTCAACTCCTGTTTGATATAACTCCTCTTCCTTCTCTTTCAAATGGACTTATGACAATCCCCGTTATAATCCATGTCCCTCATGTGCCTCGCCTGAAACGTTTCTTTCTTGGTCTACCCCCAACATTGTTTATGCTCCCTTGTTAATCCACCCCCAGCCTAATAGTTATTCCCTACCTCTCTACATTGTTCTTTGATAACTATACTAGCACTTATTGCACTTGCCTGTTATTGTCCATTTTATAGTTAGCTCTGATCCATGTTTTAATTGTACTTGCAGTTGTTGTATTTGCCTGTTATCTTGCTGCTATTGTATCTAGCTGACTATTTCACTGTCTTGTATCCTTGCTGTAAAACACTGATATATTGTTTCACTACCTTGTAACCTCCCAGGTCATGCCTGAAAATAGTAATTTCTATGGCTAGAGCACCCCACCCGGTAAACAAAAACTAAATAAAATGTAACCCCCTCTACAAATGGGGGTTCCCAAAAAATTTTCCTCGAGCTTGCCTAAATGCTCACTGCCTGGCTGGTGTCCTGCATTTTAGCAGTTTAAATGTGATTTCCAGAGAGTGCCTGTATATCCTCTGTGTACTGTCTCTTTAAGAGCTGCCTGGATTGCAGTCATAAGTAATCTGAGAGAGAGCTCTGTTGAAAGATGTAACTATTTGCTGAAAATCATTTAGCGTGATAATGATAATGTAGTTTGTCTAACCAGCCTTCTTTACAGCAAGGACTGTTTTGTTTATCTCCACTAATTTGGTCCTGGACTGCTGAATTGGACCAATCAGTATTGGTGGGACCTAAAATGGAGCCAGACTACAGGATCTGTCTTGAGTCAAAATCTGTAGGAATTGTAGTTTTGGGCTTTTGGTGCCTTTTTGCACCTGAAGGGGGAGCCTTTGTTGTGACTGACAGACAGATCAGCCAACCAAACCTTTTGGATTCTGGAGAAAGTCCCAGGCTTGCCGGCAGTTGAGTCAGATCTAACTTAGGAGCTGAAGAAAAAAACAGCTTGAGACAGTCAAGCAGCTGTCTGAGTAGTTTCGATCTGAAGAAATGTGGAAAGGCCTGAGTTGTGACCTGCATGTCTGCCTGCTGCCCCTGAGAGGTAGAGAGGAGAATTATTTCAGACTAAATCCAAGTTTGTGAGAATGAAGTAAGCCACTGATTTTTACCAGGCTCATACCTGAAGAAGACCGAATATTTTGCTGAATGCGATCGGCCTGTCAGAATTTCCAGCTGCTTTTTTTTTTTTTATACTTAGTTTATTGAGTGTATTTCAAAAAACTTCTGGTTGTGACTTACATACAGTGTCATAGACAAAATCAGTTATCAGATACTGCCAGGATAAAACAACCATATTACATAAATTACATTTTTTATACATATTCCATTTTTGTATTTTATACTTATTGAACCCCTCAGAGGCACCTGATCTTAAAAATTAAAATATTATAAACAATCAACTTATACCCTTGGGAGGTAAAAAAACATCCATACATTCCAGCATTGCATTAAATTTAGTTTAAAACTGATACCCTTTGTGGACAGCATTACTAGACACGCAGTAGGAGAAGGAGGGAGGGATTGGGGGAGGCGGAGGGTTTTAAAATCATATACTTTGATCTGTTTAACTCTTATATCCTCTCTTTATATAAGTCCCAGTGAGTCCATCTATTCAAATATGCTTCATTACTGTGATTGACAGCAAAAGTAGTTATTTCCATAGTTTGGATTTGGCTTACTGCCCCAGCCATTCCCTGATCTCTGGGGAGACTGCTGTAACCATCTGTTTGTTAAGCCCTTCAGGACCGCAATGCACAGCACAGCCCGTAGGTATTGCCTTCTTTCCATTTAATTGTTGCTGGGCATAGACCTAATATTATATTTTCCGGTCCTATTTCTGTTGCTAATCCAAATATTTCTGTTAAATGTTGTTTAATGGTATCCCAGTGTATTTGTAAACTTAAACAAGACCAGAAAATGTGTGACATTCCTGCTTGGAGGCAGCCACATCTGCTCCAGCACATTGCATTGGTTCTAGAACTCATCCTCATCTGTCTACCTGGTGTGTAGAAATATCTAATTTTAATCTTCCAGGCAAATACATGCCACATAGGTGATGAGGTTGTGCGACAACTACTTCTAAAGGCTATAGCCCATTTTTTCTGACTTAGCTGTACCTCCAACTCTTGTTCCCATTTTTTTCGTAATAAGGCAGTGCTGTGCATCTGATCCACTATCAGGTTCCAATAAAGCATTGTTATGGCCCCTTTACCATGAGTTGATTCCCAAATATTTTCAAATACCCTGGGGTAAGGTCTAAGATCTTCATATTTAGTATATTCTTGCAACTTTCATTAATAAAGTTTCTAAGTTGATAATAATATAGCAGATCATGCTCTGACCAGTTGAACAACTCCTTTGCCCTTTCAAAGGATAGTAATGTACTCCCTGCAGCAATTGCCAACTTGCAACAAGACAAGCAGCCACCTGTCTCTGATACCAATTAGAAAAATTATTTGGAGAGTAAGTCTTGTCAAATATGAACCACTTACTGTATACTGTATTTCAAATCTTTCTTTTTGGTACCCTCTTTTTAACCCTGGTACCATCCGTGTAGGGTTGCTCCTACTGAAGTTGGAAATGTCCCAAAATCCGAGGTGCAACCCTGAGAGTCAAAAAGCTTGGAGCATAGTTATACCCTCCCCATTAAATGCAGTTCAATTTGCTGCCAAAGGGCTCTACAGCCCTTATGGGCCCATAACAAAGCCTGCTTCATTTGGGCAGCAACCCAGTAGCTGCTTATATGTGGACAGGCTCTTCCCCCTTCCTGTTTTGGTAAAAATAGCACTTTTTTTAGTTACCCTGGGACGTTTGTTCCCCCAGATTAAAGTCATTATCCAACTCTGCCATACCTCCAGTTCCTTCTGAGTGACCATGCATGGAACCGCCTGAAAAAGATATAGCAGCCTTGGCATAACATTCGTTTTGATTATTTGAAGTCTAGAATAAAAAGGAAAGGGAATACTGTCCCATCTCTGCAAATCTGCTTTTATCTGCTTTATTAGGGCTGGGTAATTGTCTACATAAAGTGTGGTAGGTGATTTACCCAGCTTAACTCCCAAGTACTTAATAACCTCACAGTCCCACCTCATAGGATATGCTGTTTTAATACCTTCTGCAACTGTATCAGACAGAACCAGAACTTCTGTCTTTGATCAATTCAAAGCATATCTTGACAGGGCTGAAAAAATTTTAATCTGTTCAAAAACCTCAGGCAGTGACACCGTCGGATTTGTCAGAAGCAGTAACACATTGTCAGCATAAAGTGCCATCTTATGCGTTGTGTTTACTAATGTCACCCCAGTAATCAGGTAGTTCCTCCTTATACTCTGAGCCAAAGGCTCAGTATACATGGCAAATAGCAAGGGGGACAGAGGGCAGCCCTGCCTAGTGCCTCTCTCTAGCCGAAAAGAGCTAGCTATGTGACCATTGGCTCTTATGTAGGCTGTTGGGCTCTCATATAATTTGAAAATCAAATTAAACAAAAGGAGCCGGAAAGCCAAAGCCAGCCAGGGTACCCCTCGGAAAGTCCCACGATACCTGATCAAAGGCCTTTTCTGCATCTAGGCTCATCACATAGGCTGGCATCTTTGAAAATTGGAGATGTTCAGTTCTGTCTACTGACCTTCTTATATTGTCTGTGGTCTGTCTACCCGGGACAAAACCGGTTTGATCTAGATGTATGATGTCTGGAAGGAACTTTTCCAGCCTCCGGGCCAGAGCCCTCGTCATTATTTTATAGTCAGTATTTAATAATGAAATCAGTCTATATGAGGAACACCTGGTTGGGTCCCTGGCCAGCTTTGGCAGTACAGAGATAATGGCTTGGCTCCAGGATGGGGCCCCTTCCCTCAGAGGCATTAAATGCTGGAACATCTTCTTTGTTTGTAGTGGCTGCTTGTCTGTGTCTGTAGCTTAGTTTTGTGGATTTACATGGTTTTCTGCTGGAAGTAACTACACCATTCTTGCTCACTACATCCATGAAAGTCTTCTGAACTGGATTTCTGCAAAACATCACAACCAGGTATCTGCATTTTTCATTTCAAAATCTACTATTTGGAAGCTATCCCAAGCAAAACATAAGTCAAGCAATTAAGTCTGACAAACTCAGTGACTCTAGGTCTGCTTGAATCCACATTTTCATCTGACCTGCTCCATGATCTGTATGTGGGATTTTCAACAACCTCTTTGAATGACAAAGAAGCATGCAGACAAAAGGATTTCGCATCCTGCATATGCGCAGGCAAAGTTCATCACCTGCAGGAATTCTAACACATTCTGTGACTCTGGACCTCAGCTGTTGATAATTTCTTTTGGCTTATGACTTAACCACCAGGTATCTACAAGAAGCTGAAATCCTTTCTCCTACAAATTCTCCTTATGCTGCTCTTGCTCTCAGGAAATGTTCACCCCAACCCAGGACCACCTGGGCAGCCAGTAGTGGCACCAAGCAGAACGACAGGGACACTCACCATGGCATCCATCAATGCCAGCAGCATCCTCAACAAACTTGACTCCCTCCAAACATGGATCCTACAGCACAACCCTGATGTCCTCTCAGTTGTGGAAACATGGCTAAACCCTAAAATCCCTGATACCTCAGTCTCTATCCCTGGCTACTGCATTTTCAGGCAAGACAGGATTGCTAAATGGGCCGGGGGCTGCGCCATCTATCTTAAGGATACCCTTATGGGTCACATCATCCCATCCCCTAGCTTGAGAAACTCCTCTCAGGTCCTCACAATCAAAATCCTCCTTGGTGCACATAACAAGGAACTCACTGTCATCTCGGTTTACCTACCCCCAAGAGACCAGGCTGCTGGCTTCCATAGCATCATGGAATATCTAAGGGTCCAGCAACATAATTCTGAAACCATAATCATGGGTGATTTTAACATTAACTGGCTCTCTGCTGAGGCCGCTACCTATAAGGATGCAGCCGCAGCGCATCACCCTCACTCAACTGGTCAATGCCCCACTAGGTGTAACTATAGGACAGGCTCCTTACGCTTCTAGACTGGATTCTATCTAACCGCCCTGAATGCATCTCCAATGTTTCTGTACTCCCGGATACAATAAGTGACCACTCGCCTGTCATCTGCTCCTGGTCAAACAAATACCACAAGCCCCTCCCAAGCTTATCTATGCCAGGGTTATCAAACAAGGGCACCTCCAGCTGTTAAAATCCCATCTAACCAGGCTGAACTGGGCAGTGCTTGACTCCCTCAATGACACCAACAAAGCTCTGGACCTATTTATCAAACGTTTCAACAAAGCCTGTGACATCTATGCACCAGTGAAAAAGATGAAGGTCAAAGGACAGACCAACCCCTGGGTTACTACTGACCTTTTAACTCTGCTCAAGCACAGAGACCACCTCTGGCATTGTGCTCGTGCAACTCCGATGCAAGTAAACATACAATTATACAAAGCAGCCAGAAATGATTGCACTCCGAAGAATATGGAATGCTAAACGCAGCTATTACAAAGAGGCTCTGACCAACTCTTGGGGCCAGGAAACAAATTCTGGAACAACATGAAAGAACTCATAGGCAAGGATCCTAAAGCACCACCCACTATGCTCAACCTTCATGGCACTCCTACACTCGACCTAGGTATCATCACCAGCACTTTTAATAATGCATTTACAAACCTGGACAGTGTCCTTCCACCAAATTTTTTCGACGACCTCTCCTCCAGCTCCTCCCAAGTTACCCCCCAACTAGAACGTACAACCCCAAAGTTTTTTTTTTAAGAAGGTCTCACCACAAGTAGCTAGAAAATACATTCAAAAGACCATCGGCAAACAAGGGTACAATGGTGACTGCCTTGACCTGAAACTGCTGGCACAAGTCCTTGATGAAATCTTAGAACCACTTACAAAGATCTTTAATCTCTCGCTTAGATTGGGCCATTTCCCCTCTCTCACTGGAAGAAAGCCACTGTCACACTGGTTCACAAAAGTGGAGATAGGACACTGCACACCAATTACAGACCTATCTCACTCCTTCCCCCACTATCCAAAGCGCTGGAGCGAATAGTGTCGGACCAACCAGTTGAATTCCTGGATAAGTACAATGTACAGTGCCCAGAGCAGCATGGTTTCAGAAAAGGGCACAGCACCACCACTGCGCTACTGGAATTTACAACCTTCATCCATGCCACGCTTGACAAAGGGAATTGTGGAGGGGCAGTATTTATAGACCTTACCAAGGCATTCGACACAGTTAACCACCCCCTACTGCTCAAGCAACTGTCCTCCATTGGGCTCTCCAGCGATGCCCTTCCATGGTTCACCAGCTACCTTGATAATCGGATCCAACATGTAAGGATTGCAGGGATCTCTTCGGGTGAGAAACCGGTCCACTCCAGAGTCCTCCAGGGGTCTATTCTGGGCCCTCTACTCTTCTTCCTCTTCATCAACAATCTCCCCAGTGCCTGCCACCAAAATTATTACTATATGCAGATGATGCAGTCCTGTTTTCCAGCCACCGTGACATTACAGTCCTTGAATCCCAGCTGCAGCTCGACTTCAATCGCGATCGAAGACTGGTTCAATTCTCATAAACTTGTCCTGAACCACAGCAAGACTAAAGCCATGTCCTTCTGTAACTGACAGAGCAGGCACAACTCTCTGTCCCTCACCATCAAGAACCATGCTGGGAACCCACTCTAACATGTCAAAGGAGTTCAAGTACCTTGTTATTACCCTGGATAGTACCCTCTCCTACACTCGGCATATTGACACTGTTGCCAAGACCGCCATATATGGATTGGACTACTACACAAACACAAGCACTGTATGCCTGCAGATGCCCTTAAACTAGCCATCTACAGCTCTGTCACCTCTATCGTTGACTCACGGCCTTGCCATCTATGGCTCTGCCCCAACAAGTGCCCTCCGCAGGATCTCAGTTGCTCTCAACAAAGCCTGTAGACTACTGACGGGTGCAGCCCAGCAAACTCACACCTGTGACCTCTATGCACAGGCCAGCTGGCTACCCCTTCGCAGCAGAATACAATACCAGACCTGCTTACTTACCAAAAAGATTCTCCTTGGTCTCATGCCACCTGGTGTTAGCTCACTCCTTACTACCTACAGTGGCACTCAACAAACACGTGGTGCCCAATCTCTAACCTTTCAGGTTCCCAGATGTCGTACCTCCAAGGGTCAGCGGTCCTTTATCTATAGAGCTGCTCAATGGTTCAATTTCCTCAGTAAAGAAGCACTTTCCTCTACTACACTTGGACCCTTCAAAAGGAATCTCAAACTTTACCTCACCTCTACCACTCAGTGTGACTGCTTCATTGAACAGAGATCTCTCTAAACACTTCCCAGCTCACTCATGTCTCACATCCCGTCCTTTCCCAATCTCATTCCCTCTGGCACTGGGCTTTCCTTGTGACTCCTTTCCTGCTTCACATCTCCACTGGTACAAGACATTTTCCACCACCATCGGACAGTGGCCCATTAGCCTGCCAACTTCCTCTCCCGGTCGCATGCCTGCAATACTAACTGCCTATGGTGCCCTCTATCTCTTATTGTTACCGCAGCCAGCTGCCTACTCAAGCTGCTCATGTTATGAATATTATCTCAAAGTATGTTATAACTGAGTATCTTTATTTTTTCTTTTAGTTGTTTTGGTTGTTTATTGTGCATTCTTTTACTACCTCTGTATGTATGTTGACCCTCATCCTTTGACGTGGAACCTTTGTAAACCAGCAGTTTCTGCTCAAAGGTATTTGTAATCCGAGAATTTAATAAATAAATAAAAAATAAAATAAAATAAAAACGAGTCCCTGAGAAGCGGTACTACTACTGGTTTAAGACTTTTATAACATTTGTTTGGGAGCCCATCAGTTCTGGGACATTTTCCTGTCTTTAAATGAGAAATTTCAAACTGTATCTCCCCTAGCGTAAACAGGGAAAGCAGCTTTCTCTTTGTTGTATTGAAATTTTAGGTAGGCATAGCGGTATCAGGTACTTTTCTATTTCCTCTGGGGTAGGACTGGCCCCCTTACTATATAAGGTTTGATAGTAGTTTTTTAAATGTTTCAGCAATCCCTTCCACATTATTTTTCCATGTTTTTGTTTTAATATCAAAAATTTGGGGATACTAGCCCTGGCTCTTCATTGCCTAAGCCTACATGTTAAGAGACGAAGGGCCCTTGGCCCACCCTCGTAGTAGCTCTGGCGTAAGTAGAGTAGTTTTTGCTCAACTTGATAGTCTAAAATTTCCAGTAATTCCCTCTTTAATTTCTTTAACAATTTTACCCTATCTGCATTCAATTGTTGTTGTTGTTGAAGTTCCAGGGTCCTTATCTGCTTCTGTAGTCCCTCCCTTCTTGCTTCCCTCACTCTCTTATTTCTGGACGAAATCTCTATGCATTTTCCTCTTATTATTGCTTTCACTGTATTCCATAAAATCCCAGGTGCAATGTCTGGATCTGCAATGTCACTTACTGCTTGCTCTATTACCTTAGTTATCATTTCCTTGTTTTCCTGATTACGTATCAGAGAGAGGTTCAGCCGCCAGAAAGCGGAACACCAAATTGGACCTATTTTTAATTTCAAGTAAATTGGGGCATGGTCTGATAACATTATGTCACTCATCCAGGAATCAGTGCACATTGATGTATTATCCCTAGGCATTAATAAGTAATCTAACCTGGAATATGTTTTACGTGTTGAGGAATAAAAGGAGAACTGCTTTGTTCCCTTATGCATCTGTCTCCAGGTATCTACAAGACCAATTTCCCCCATTAATTTTATCACCTTTTTCGCTGTTCCATTCTCCTGCCTAGCAACCCCTCCCGATGTATCTATTTGAGCATTTAACTTCAGGTTCAGGTCTTCCCCTATTATGAGAGCACCTTCTGCCCAATCAGAGATGCACAAGAAAAATTTCTATAGAATGGGAACTGTGAGCCAGGTGGTGCATATACTGAAACCAATGTGACTGTTGTACCATTGTATTTACCTTTAATCCAGCCCAGCATCCCTCTTTATCCCTAATCGTGTCAATCACCTCTAAGGGACAGCTCTTGGGTACTAGAACCACAACACCCTTCTTCTACCCCTCTTATCACGAGGTGGACAGTTGTTTGGTAACCAAATTTTTTCAGTTTCTCATGCTCATCTTTATTAAATGAGTTTCTTGAAGCATTATGAAGCTGCCGGACTTTCGTAAAAGGACATTATTCTACTTCTTTTAATGGGATGTGTTAGCCCATTAACATTAAAAAGATACTGTAATTATATCTGCACTATCCATTCAGAATTCTGAATAATTGTTATTTCAGAAAAATGTTGCATCTCTGTTGTCCCATCAGCTTCCCCCCATCCTCTCCCACACCCATCTGTCCCCTCCACAAAAGTAAAATCCCCAAGGTCAACTTATTAACAGGCTAAAATGTGTTAAACATTGCCACATCTTGTCTAAAATATCGACTGATGTGTGAACAAATTTAGTTAACCAAAATTTGTACTCCCATCAGAGGAAACCCTTGCATCCTCCAAAAAGGGTTTCTGTTACCAGTAATCCCTCCTACTCTCCGGGATCACTAGCACAAGGAGTGAAAAAGAACTATCACACCACGTATGATCCCCCTCAAGAGCCTTTAGGTATGGTAATCAGGCTCTAGTATATACTTTAAACAGTATATATCACAAAAGAAAGGCTGTAACGCCACCAATCTCTGCCCTCCACCCACACCCCGCCCAGAATGAAACAATTCAACCCACTTATTTGTATGCCTCTTATAAAAGGAAGATATTATTTGCTTATCAACCGATTACCATCCCTTCGGTAATCTACAGGCATCCATATCTTTGATGTGCTTGTCAAATATCTTGAAATATGCTAAAATGAACAAGAAAAGGGTGAGCAACAACGCTTTGAACATGAAACTTTTCATTTAGTTCATAAATCAGTCTCATATGAAAGCTTCGCTCACAGTGATGAGATGGGACTATCTATCAACTGTTGTGAGTCTTACTTGACAGCTTTATAACCTAATTCAGACCACGAGCAAGTCTAGATCCGATTCAGCCCAGACGAAAAGTTAGTGTTATCGCCAACTGGCGCCTTACCCAGCCCAGCAAAAGGAATACCATGAGTTTTCTCTGGATTCTTTCAGCCCTGGGAATCATTCATGAGGTCTTTACGCTGATTCTGGAGTTTTGGCAGTACTTTCATCACTTGAAACGGGCAGCCGATGACATACCGAGGTCACAACCTCACTTCCTCCTCCCCACTGAGATCACCCAATCCTAGCGTGCTCCAGCCTTCTGGGAACTCAAGTTTTTATTTATTGGGGCCTGCAGTTCCATTAAGCCTTTCTACTAAAACCTCTCTGGCTTCCTCTGTGAGTCATGTACCTTTGTTCCTTCAGGCCAAAGATTCAAATTCTAGCTGGGTAAAGTATATGAAAACAGAGACCCTTAGCTTTCAATGCCCTTATTATGTCAGCATACTGTGAGCATTGCCATTGGATTTCTTGAGGAAAGTCATGGTCAAAAAACAGTCTGTTGTTTAGGTATGAGACCTCTTTCTGTTTCCAAGCCCTTGACAGCACATCCTCCTTCATTTTATAGCTATTGAACTTAATATTTATCGATCGAGGTCTGGCTTTGTCATCTGTAGGTCTAGGCTGCAGCGCTCTGTGGGTCCTCTTGATGTTTAATTGATAGCCCATCGATAGGTTTAGGACATCCATCACAAATCTGTCAAGAAATCTGCCATTCAGCATGTCTCTGTCCTCGGGAGACCATGTAGTCTGATATTCTCACGTCTGGAAAGGCTTTCAATGTCTATACATTTTCCTGTATTCTTTCAGTTTGTGCCACCAATGCTTGTAGTATCAGACTGGTTTGTGTCACGCTGTCCTCAGTTTGAGCTATCCGATCCTCCACCTCTTCTACTCGGTTCTCAAGTTTGGTTAATTTTTGATCTAGGTTCCTAAATTTCTGTTTTGTCTCCACTCTCATCTCCCGAATCTCTTTAAACAGCTGTTCAAACCTCGATCTAGACAGTTGATCGGATTCCTCCTCCATGTCTATTATGCTAGCCAGCAATGGACTTCTGCTCGGCCTTTTGGTTGCTGGTGTCAATCCACGGTCATCCGTTGAATTAATATGGTTTTTTGGTCTCTCCTTGCTCTGTTTGTCTTTAGTACGCCCTGTAGATGCCATTTCTGATCCTTTTTGCAGTATTTTTATATTTTAAATTGTTTCTCCGAGCAAAGCGGGTGGGGAGCCACACTCAGTTGCTTGCTATTGCCTCTGTGACGTCACTGGAAGTCTTTCCAGCTGCTTTTGAATCCCCGGTTTATGCAGAGACTTTGCGATCATGACCGGAGAGCAGTTTGCCTGGTACAGTAGAATTTCCTTACATGTAAATGTGCTGTGTGTTGTAAGTGGGTCATGATTTGGTTCCCCACTGTGTGTGAACTGTGTTCTGCTTGCTGGAAGCTTTATCCAGCCTAATTGGACTGAATCTGCATTCATCTCCATTCGGCCTGGGCCATACCACACTGGCCCTGCCAGACTACCCCACTGTACAGAGAAAGCCACCGACGAGAGACCTGCCTGGGGATCTGCCCCTGCTCTGTGCTTTGAACAGGAATGATGCCTCAGTGAATCATGTGGGCCCTGCTTCTCCTGGCACTCCAGATCAATCACCTGTTGTCTTGATTTTCATCCTGCCTGTATCCAGTCCTGGGTATCATGAGTAAATATCAGGGTAGCTCCCTGCAACAACATCTTAATCTAAGTGTGTCATCTGATTGTCTTATTGTTTCTCTTTTTCTTCATGAACTGAGCTCTCTGGCTCTAAATTACAAATAGTGTGTACTGTGCATGTTGTCTTTTCCACCACAGGGCCCTAACCAGCTGCAATGTCGGCCTACCCCAGGCAACAGTCCTGGTTAGCCCATCTCCACTCCACCTTGGTATCCAGAGGGTGTGACTGTTTAGGGACTCTGAAGCACATGCATAACTGTTTGATTGATAGAGCCTTAAGCAAACCAACCTGATTACGCCCCTCCCTTGTTCAAGTCCCCTGAATAAATCAGATCTAACTTTTTCTGCATTTAATCTGACTGTGGTTCCAGTTTGTGCTAAGAGTACTGTACTGTTGCTAGTTGCTTTGTCTAACCTTGTTTCACAGGGGATCCCCAGGGTTGAGATAGAGGAAACTGCCCTGGTGGTAAGTGTAAACAGTGTGGGCACTTGTGTGGTGTACAAGAGGTATTGTGAATGTAATTATTGTGCAGTGTTTAGACCACTAGCAGAGAAAGAGGGGTTGTAATGTCCTGGAGGGCTGTGCCCTGGTTAGCTTGACCACTACCTCACTCCTGACCTCTGGGTGGAGGCACCCATTACAGAACCTAGGCCCCTTAACCTGCTACTAGCCAAGCAGGCATGAGTAGTAGCCCTTGGGATAGTGCCACCTAGGGGTTACATCTTGGAGGCACCACTGGGATTGACAGAACCCTTGACCTGGCACGATCTTACCTCTACTGGCCCAAAATGGGGCTGATGTTGAGCATCATGTAAAGATTTAGTCGCTGCCTGCAAAGAAAAGCCCTGCCTCAGACAGCTGTCCCCTTGTTAATATTAGTACCAGCACCCCATGGAACTAGTCTGCTTAGACTTCTTGTGTTTAGAAACTGATCAGTGGAAAATTCGCAATGTGTTGGTTACGGATCATTTCACACAGTATGCACAAGCTTTCCCACCAAAGATCAAAAGGTATTTACTGTGTCCAAGGTGCTAGTGGAACATTTCTTCATCCACTATGGTGACCCCCAGCAGATTCATTCTGATCAAGTCAGAGGCTTTGAGAGTCAGCTAATCAAAAATGCTCTTCTATGGGGAGGTGCAAAAGTCAAGAACCACCTCTTATCACCCACGGGGACCTCAACCTGAACGCTTACCCACACCCTGCTAGACATACTAGGCACCTCCACCCAAAAGATAAGCATAAATGGAGCCAGAAGATTAGCACCTTGGTACACGTACAATAATTGCAAAAATGATGCTACCGGTTCTCTCCCTACTGCCTCTTGTTCGAGAGAGGCCCGCTGCCTGTTGATGTCTGTTTTGGAGTTTCTCCAGATAGGGTCTGAGCCAAAACTACTTGCAATATGTGCAAAACTGAAAGCTCAATTGAACCATGCTATCAACTGGCCCAGACAATGGCCACCAAGAAAATCTAGCCAACAAAGAGAGGCATGATAAAAAAGTAAAGGCTCAAGAGCTTGACCTGCAGGCCTTGTGTTGTTATGCAATTTGGGGATGCATGGTAAACACAATATTGTTGATAGGTGGCACCATCTTCCACATGTAGTAGTTGGAAAGTTGGATGATTTATCTGTGTACAAGATGCGCCCAGAGAATAACTCCAAAGCTGTCAAGACCGTGCACCGTAACCACTTGCTACCTATTGGCCAAGTCATAATTGAGGCTGAACAATCAGAGATTGAATCCCCTGGGCTTATGACTCGTGCTGCTGCAAGAAAGAGACAGACTCAACCTACCCCAGTGGTTACAGATTTAAGGGTTCCCCTGCAGCAGGTCCAGAATGATAGTGACTGTCAATCCACCTCGGACGAAAGTGAATGTGACAATGCCTATTACCCCTCTTATGAACTGAGTCAGCTGTTTTGAGGTAACCCTATGACTAATTGTGGGGATAAAGCTGGGCCTTCTGGACTGCCTTACCCCTAGCTTCGTCCTTGGAGCCAATGCTCCCAGAAAGTGAAGTGCAAGTATCACGTTTGAAGATGCTGAGTCTCTGTGAATTGTGAAGTGTATGATTTGCCTGAAGGAGGGGCTGATGGTTTAAGACTTTCTGGTGACATCCCAGAATTTGAAGAACACCATCAGAGTACGGACAACCCCCTTCAGTGCCTCAAAGTTTGACGTGCCTGAGCCTTCAAAATGAGTAAAGTGTTGTAGAAACAGAGCCTGCAGAGCAAGGAGCCAACAGTGTCCCAAGTTTGGATGTTCCCACCCAGGCAGAGGCACCTCCCAAAGTGACGAAAGTCCCCAGACCAGTGCTGACAGTACAGAGACTGTAGTTGTCCCCCTCAGAAAGACTGGCCAAGTTGTCAAGCCAATAGTGCATTTCAGCTATGATTCTCTGGGGAGGCCTGTGGACTTGCCTCTCCATGTGGTTCACAAAGGTGTTTATGTTTCAGCAAGCTCACTGCCCAAATTGAGCTTGATGGCCCATTCCAGGTTACTTGTTCTGCCCTCTCACCATGGCACCCCTGCCCCATCCAGCCCCAAGTTAGCTGATAGGGAAGGGCCCCCTCTTGCATTGTTCAAGGTACAAGAAGTTATTACCTGATTTAGTATAGTAATGTTCAACTGACTTGTGTGCAATATGCCAAATGTTGTGTCAGAATGGACAAAGTATTGGGGAATGTAGTGAATATGTATAGTAAAGTAATAAGTTAATGTTAACTGATGCATGATGGTACAGACTTGATGTGGACATCAAGTTTTCTCGTAGGAAGGTGTAACCCCCTACAAATGGGGTTTCCCGAAAAGTCTTCCTTGAGCTTGCCTAAATGCTCACTGCCTGGCTGGTGTCCTGCATTTTAGCAGTTTAAATGTGATTGCCAGAGAGTGCCTGTATAGCATCTATGTATTGTCTCATTAAGAGCTGCCTGGATTGCAGTCATAAGTAATTTGAGAGGGAGCTCTGTTGAAAGATGTAACTATTTGCTGAAAATCATTTAGAGTGATAATGATAATGTAGTTTGTCTATCCTGCCTTCTTTGCAGCAAGAACTGTTTTGCTTATCTTGACTATCTTGGTCCTGGACTGCGAATTGGACCAATCAGTACTGGAGGGACCTAAAATGAAGCTGGACTACAGGAGCTGTCTGGAGTCAAAATCTGTAGGAATTGTAGTTTTGGGCTTTTGGTGCCTTTTTGCACCTGAAGGGGGAAACTTTGTTGTGACTGACAGACAGATCTGCCAACCAAACCTTTTGGATTCTGGGGAAAGTCCCAGGCTTGCTGGCAGTTGAGTCAGATCTAAGTTGGGAGCTGAAGAAGCAACAGCTTGAGACAGTCAAGCAGCCATCTGAGTAGTTTCACGCTGGAGAACTGTGGAAAGGCCTGAGTTGTGGCCTGCCTGTCTGCCTGCTGCCCCTGAGAGGGAGAGAAGAGAAGAGAATTATTTCAGACTAAATCCACGTTTGTGAGACCGAAGTAAGCCACTGATTTTTACCAGGCTCATACCTAAAGAAGACCGAATATTTTGCTGAATGCGATGGGCCTGTCAGGATTTCTAGCTGCTTTTGAATCCCCAGTTTGTGCAGAGACTTTGCGATTGTGACCAGAGAGCGGTTTGCCTGGTACAGTAGAATTTCCTTACATGTAAATGTTCTGTGTATTAAAAGTGGGTCGTGATTTGGTTCCCCATTGTGTGAACTGTGTTTTGCTTGCTAGAAGCTTTATCCAGCCTAATTGGACTGAATCCACGTTCATCTCCATTCGGCCTGGGCCATGCCACGCTGGCCATGTCAGACTACCCCACTGCACAGAGAAAGCCACCGATGAGAGACCTGCCTGGGGATCAGCCCCTGCTTCACGCTTGAACAGGAATGATGCCTCGCAAATCGTGTGGGCCCTGCTTCTCCTGGACACTCTAGATCAACCACCTACTGTCTCGATTTTTGTCCCGCCTGTGTCCAGTCTTGGGTATTGTGAGTAAATATCAGGTAGCTCCTGCAACAACAGCTTAATCTAAGTGTGTCATCTGATTGTCTTGTTGTTTCTTTTTTTCATGAACTGAGCCCTCTGGCTCTAAATTACAAATAGTGTGTACTGTGCATGTTGTCTTTTCCATCACAGGGCCCCAACTCAGCTGCAACGCTGGCCTCACCCTGGGCAATGGTCCTGGCTAGCCCATCTCCTCTCCACCTGAGTACCCAGAGGGTGTGACTGTTTAGGGACTCTGAAGTGCAGGCATAACTGTTTGATTGATAGAGCCTTTAAGCAAATCAACCTGATAACCCCCCTCCCTTGTTCAAGTCCCCTGAATGAATCAGATCTAACCTTTTCTGAATTTAATCTGACTGTGGTTCCAGTTTGTGCTAAGAGTACTGTACTGTTGCTAGCTGCTTTGCCTAACCTTGTTTCACAGGGGGTTCCCCAGGGTCGAGCTAGAGGAAACTGCCCTGGTGGTAAGTGTAAACAGTGTGGGTACTTATGTGGTGTACAAGGGGTATTGTGAATGTAATTATTGTGCAGTGTTTAGGCCACTAGCGGGGAAAGAGGGGGTTACAGTGTCCTGGAGGACTGTGCCCTGGTTAGCTTGACCACTACCAAGCCTGACCTTTGGGTAGAGGCACCTTAACCTGCTACTAGCCAAGCAGGCAGGGGTAGTAGCCCTTGGGATAGCACCACCATGGGGATACAAAAATAAAAATAAATTGCTCCTTTTTTTTCTTTCTGCCATCACCTCACTCCTCACTCTCTCGGGGAGTCTATATTGTTTCTGACTTAGGGTGTACCTGGGTAACCACTAACTCATGTTCCACCCCTTCTGCTTTCACTGGTATGCTGTTAAAAATGGTGTGAAAGGTTTGCAACAGTTGTTGGAGCTCATCCTGTTGTGTGCCTTGTAGTGTAGGGTTAATCAGTAGCTCTTCTAACCCATCAGGTTTTTCTAACCTTCGACAGGCTATATCCATTTCTAAGTCCTCCTCTCTGGAAAGACCCATCATGCTCACTTCTGAGGGGTTATCTGTCATGCCACTTTTCAAGAGGTTAGCATGGTAGATGTTCTTACTCCTGGCATCTCTCTGGGGTCCCTATCTTGTAGGTTACTGATCCTGTCTATCTCAGGACCTGGTAAGGCCCCTCACATTTCATCAGTAATTTATTTTCTGAGGAGGGTAGGAGCAACAAGACCTTCCCCTCCTTCTTTAAATTCACTTATGGACCACTCCCTAGTCATAAAAGTGTTTTTACTTCATCTAGGCATGTATATTGGTGTCATAGAGCTAGCTTTGTGTACTTAACCAATTTTTTATGAAGCTGTACCATCTATTTGGCTACACTTCTCTGTCCAGTCCCCTTGCCTTCCTCCTAATACTCTTTGATGATATCCAGGGAGCCTTGAGGGTTCCTCTCAAACAACAAAGCAAAGGGGGAATAACCAGTGGAAGCTTGGGGCACCTCCCGGTATGCATGGAGCTCCCCTACCAATTTGGGGCTTACCTTAAGTGTCTTTCTGGGCTACAGCCATGCCCACTGCCAGGCAGACATCCTGCATAGGTAGTAAATCCATGGTTGTTTGTTTGATCTTGTTGATTTACCTGAGAGTGCCATGATGTGCCTCATGCCTGTCCCTTTAAGTCATTAGTCAGTGTATGTATAGTAAATGGTCTGAGCTGGGTCCAAGTGTTTCAAAGCTCACGACCTGACAGAGGCCACTTTTATCTGCTCCACTCTGCTGTTAAAAATAAAGTAGGGGGAGCTTTTACTAGTACTGCAAATATTTACTTCTAACTTGCTGTTATATTTAAATAAAAGTGTTTTTTTTTAACCTACCTTCTTGTAGTTTGTTTATTTAAATGGGAGCCAACATGTTTGGTCCGGGACTTGCATAATTTGGACCGATTGGGACACAGGAGACCTTGAAGGGTCCTAGTTTAAGTGCCTTTATGGGAAGGAAAACTGTAGTTCTTGTAGTTTTATGGGTTGGCACCAAAACTAACAAATGGGAGCACCAGAACTGTGACAAACAGCTCCCCTATCCAACCGGGACACAGGAAAACTGGACTAATCCCAGAACTGTTTTGAGAGAAGGGGGACAGTTGGAGTTAGAGTTTGGAGAGTGAGCAGCTTGAGTTATCAAGAGGCTGCTCCAAGGAGGGAGCCGAGGAGAATGGATGGGGAAAGGCCTGACTTGCCTTCCTGTTGTGGTTCTCCCGTATTAGACTGCCTTATTGCAGTAATTGGTCTAATCCAAAAAGTAACTTTTAACTGCGGCAGAAAGCTCCACAACTCTGAGGAGTGCAGCTCGAGTTTTTATACTGGAAAGAAGCTACTGTGAAGTATTTGGCCCAAGAACTGTGGTGAGAGACTGCCTTGGTGAATTAAGAGGTTTGCTCAGTGAATTGACTGCAATAGCAACCGGCCTGAAGTCAAACAGAGATAGAAAACTTAATGCTGCTTCTGTTCAATGTGCTGAATGTGTATCGTGGGTCAAGGCCTGATTTTGCCAGTGACCAAACTGCTAGCAAACTGGAGGCTTTCACCAGCAAATGAACTGAATTTCACCAGAAGTGTTTATCCAGCCTTTGGCCTATGCCAAACTTGGCCCAAGCTGACTATTTGTGCACCAGTGACTGCTTTCTCGGTGAGAGACCAGATTTGGATCCAGTTCCTGTGCAGCAAGAAATCGCAGGTTACGGCCACCTTGAGGGAAAGGCCATGAAGTGAAGGTGTGTTTTGCAGGCCCAGTTTCCCCATGCTCTTCGGTGATCTGCAGCAGGTCTTCATATTGCCAGGACAATTCCATCCAACTGGTGCTGTGAGTAAACTCAGGGTAGCTCCCTGCAACATTTCTTCTAATCATTTTGTGGTGCCATCTGATTGCTTCAGTGTGTTGCAGTCTTACAAAGGACTGGAGCCAACTGGCCAGGAATACAAATAACCAAAGTCTTGTTTTCTTTCCATCAAGGGCCCCAACAACAGCTGCAACGCCAGCCACGCCCAGGCACCGATTCTGGGCCAGCCACCATAAATATTCTGGGTACCCAGTGTTGTTGTGTTACTGTGGGTCTAAAGCATATGCATGCACCATAACCAGAATCAAATCAGTAAAGTAATCATTCCTCCAGATTCCTCCTATCCTTGTTCAGATTACCTTTAATAAATCAATTGAGTTGTTTCACTGTTACATTGCCTCACAAATATCTTATTGTCTGGGTGAAGGTTAATGTGTTTGGGGGAAAACGTATTTAAAAGTGTATGTTGGTATTGAACATTGTCTTACAGTGGGATCCAGGGTGTTTACTGAAGACCAGTCCCTGGTGGTAAGTGTAAGAGGTGAGGGCATATTATTAATGCTGATTGCGAACTGTGTATTAACTGCCATAAAAGGTTATTGTCAAGCACAAGGTAATTGATCACTAGGTGGGTTTGTGGGTGGTTATAGCTTCCCGGAAGGCTATACCAGGGTAGGTAAATGCCCTCACTTATGTTACTCTGGGTGGAGGCACCCAAATATTGTGCTTACTGAGGGTAGGGAAACCCTGGTAAGTGTTAACAGTGAACAAATGCCCCTTAACCTGTGGCCAGAAGTACAGGCAGGAGTAGTAGCCCTAGAGATAGCGCCGCCTAGGGGTTACGTGCAAATAGCAAGAAAGGTAAGTACCTATCCCAGTCCTTCCCCTCATCATGGACAAACTTCATTAGAATCATTTTTAGGGTTTTGTTAAATCTTTCTGCTAATCTATCTGTCTGGGGGTGATAGGGAGATATCGGGACAGTTACTATGTCCAATAAGTGATATAACTCCTTTGGCAAGGTGGCACTGAAATTACTTCCTTGGTCAGTCAGGATTACTTTTGGTTTTCCTAGTTGGCTAAACAGTTTTACCAGTTCCTCAGTAATCTTTTAGTACTAATCGTATGCAGGGTATGGCCTCTGGGTATTTAGTGGCTAGTCACATACAACTAGTATGGAGTGGTTCTCTTGAGAGCTCTTTTCTAATGGGCCTACTATAGGTCTCCCAGGACCAATCAAGCTTTAATAGACTTACATCCTTTATGCTTGCCTTTTAGTTGTTCTAAACATTAATTTAACCAAGGTAATATACATTAAATTTAACCTCATTAGCCATAACCTTATCCAAATTATTTTTAAAGGAATTCATATTTTTACTTTGAATCACTTCTTGTTGGAGACAATTCCAGTATGCACTTGCTCTTAAGCTATACCTGTTTTTCCATAATAATACATTCCATTTTTCCAGAAGGAGTTGTTTAGGGTGACTCCTGCTACTAAACTGGCCTTGGTTATACTCCAAACCAAGTTCTGTTCTAAGGGTGTTGTCCTCTAATGCTTTAAAAAACATACATAAATCCTCCCTGTACCTTCTGTATTGAAGTGAATATAAATTGAGTGTTTTCAATCTTTGTTGGTATGTCATTCCTTTTAAACCTGTAATAGACCTTGTCATTCTAAGCTGCACTGCCTCAACCCTGTTAATCTTTTCCTTACTACAGTATAAGGGGACCATAGCTGGACACAGTACTCCAGATGGGGCCTGACCAGAGCAACATAAAGAGGGAGTATGACTTCACTTGCTCAGCTGGAAATGTGCCTAAAAATGAAATGTAATATTTGTTTGGCTTTTTTACTTGCTCTGTGCACTGTGTGTTGAATTTAAGGTCTGGGTGTATAGTTACTCCAAGGTCTTTCTCACAGCAAGTTACAGTTAAGGGTTCTTCATTCATATAATACTTATGCCAATTATTCCAGGTACCAAGATGCATAACTTTACATTTACTAGTATTTAAAGTCAATTTGCTGTGTTCAGTCCAGGCAAAAATAAGGTCCAGCACCTTTTGTAATGCAATGGTGCTGTTCAATCCTTTCACTGCCATTCCCAGCCGACAGTCATCAGAGAATTTTAACAACCAGATGTTTGGAGAGTCCAATTTTAGGGAGGAAATATATATATTAAAAATTATGGGACCAGGACTAACCTTGTGGCACACCACTAGTGACTCCAACCCATTCCGAAAATACACTGTTGATAACCACATGCTGCTGACATCCCTTCAGCCAATTGGCAACCCATTGTATGATGTTAGTACCCAACTTGAGCTTCCCTAACATTTTAATTAGTTCTGGATGGGGTCATTTATCAAAGGCTTTGGCTAGATCCAGGAATATTATATCCACAGGATTTTCCTTGTCTAGTTCCTTACTAACCTTCTCATAGAATGCCAATAAATTAGACTAACAAGACCTTTTTTTCGTGAATCCATGCTGATAAGAATCTGTATAACCAAGTGTCAACAGTTGCTGTTGTATATAATCTTTAATTATACCCTCAAGTATTTTTCCCATTAAAGATGTCAAACTAATTGGTCTGAAATTCTCGGTTTACTTCTGGACCTCTTTTTTAGGAGGGGCACCTCAGTGGCTACCCTCAACCCAAAGGAACATCTCCAGAATCTAAGGAATGTTGGAATATATGGGATAAGGATTGGCATATATATTCTGCTAGTGCCTGTAAGACTCTAGGATGCACTTCATCTGGCCTGGTGATTTTATCAACAGCCAACCTTTTTAGTCTCTGAGAAACATCTGTAGTGTTTATAGTAATTTGTCCTGATATGGATAATAATGTATCCTCAGATAATAGAACAGAATTTTTGTTAAACACTGTACAAAAATAATTATTTTGCATGTCAGCAGTTTCTTTATTGCTGGCTGGTAACCCTAAACTATTAGTAAATGGGCCAACTGAGTTTATGGTTCCTCTTAAATTATTTGTGTGTGAATAAAAGGCTTTTTGTTATCCTTAGTCCTAGATGCTAAATTTATTCCCATATGTGTTTTGGCTTTTTTAATCAGTGTTTTAATTTTTTTAACAAGTGCCTATATGTCGGAAGTATATGTTGGTTGCCACATTTAATGTTTTTAAATAGTCTGTTTTTTTTTTTGTTAATTTGCTTTTTGATTGAAGGCTTCATCCAATTTGGGGTCACTTTTTTGATGGAATATTTTTTTATACAGGGTATATTCCTAGAGACATCTCCCTTAAGTTTGGAAATCAACAAATCCCATTTCTCCTGCACTGTGTGCCCTACAAAATCGCTTGCTCAGTCCCAGTTAGCCATGTTTTTCTTTATAATAGGAAAATTAGCTTTTCTAAAATTCAGTCTTTCGGCAATCCCAGTCCCGTTCTGTCTGAATTGCCTTAAGACCTGGAAGTTAACACACATATGGTCACTGTTGCCCACCGTGTCTGAAGTAATAGTATTTGCCACATTATTTTGCATATTAGTAAATATGACATCCAAGATTTTATCATTTCTAGTGGCACAAGGGACTTTTGTTCAAGCCCAATCTGAGCTAATGTATTTAAATAGAGGTTGTCAGTTTTAGTAATTCCACTGTTAGTCATCCAGTTTATATTGGGTAAATTAAAGTCACCAAGAAGAAGGATATTGTCAGAAGGATTAAGGTCACTAATATGTTGTAATAATTTAGCGTCATTCTCAGGAGATATAGAAGGGGCCTATATATTAACCCCAATTTTATAGAGGTGCCAAACTGGGGATAAGTTTTAACCCAAAGAGCCTCTATATCCTCAGTAGTATCAGGAATTTCCTCACACTTAATAGTATCTTTGATGGAAATGGCCAGCCCCCACCTTTCCTATATTTCATATTTTTGTAGAACAAGTTATATCCTGGTATGTTTATATCCCATGTGTCATTGTCGTTGCCCCAAGTCTCTGTGACCAGTGCCAGATGTATATTTTGGGTGTCAAGTAGGAACTTAAATTCATCTAGTTTATTAACCAGGCTTCTAGCATTGGTTAGTACTCCATTCCATGCCATATCTGTCAGGTTAAGGTGTTTTTTTTTGTGGGGTAGAGGCTATTGTTGCCTAGTGTTGTCCTCCCCATGCGCTAGTTTAAATGAAATTTTAAAACTTCATTACATTTTTCCCCATTATGAGTACCAAAATGATTCAAGTGCTGCCCATCATTTTTAAAGCATGCTTTATTAGAAAATGTAATTGAATTGTCCATAAACCTGATTTTTATTTTATGACAAAGTTGGCGTAACCATGCATTCAAGGTTAGAATTTACTTATTTTTATCTGAGTGAATCCCCAAGGTTGGTAAAATTCCAGAGATTATTAACTCCCCATTTCTCTGTTGCACCCGTTTGATGATGTTAGCATAATTGGCCTGTATGTCAGCCCAGTTATTGGTAGGTAGATCGTTGGTACCCACATGAAGGAGTACAGCAGGTTTAGTAGTGTTTTCCAGTAGGCTATCTAAAAGTTCTGAGATGTCCCTTACATGAGCCCTTGGGAGTACACTCACTGTTGTGTGGGCTTTTCTTCCATTACAAACCGCAGAATCTATCCCTCTTAGAACAGAATCCCCAATTACCACTATATCGCTATTAGTGGGCAATGGGCAAATAGGAGGTTTAATGACAGAAGCTATATCTGAGGGAACAGTACTCAGGTCCGTAGCTATTTTCCCAAAGGTCGTGACCACTAAAGGTAAGGGCATCAGGGGCACCATATCCTTCTTTCCTATTTGTGCTACTTTCTGAGACTCTACACAGGCTCAACTGAAATCAGCTACCTGTTCAAGTATGTTGGGCCAAAAGAATCATTGTAATAAACAAGTCAGAGTATGTACTCTACCAGCATGACCCATTAGGGGCAAGCACAACAGTTGGGGACAAAACCTTTTAGGGACTATTAACTGTTTCACAGCTTCTCTGGTATTAGGATTGACACAGACCTGTTACAAAATATTTTTGTCACTTGAAACCAGGGGGTCCCTGTACACATGTTTCCCAACCTGTTGGAAAAAGGGGTTAGTGTTTTATCATTGTTTTGCTCAGTCCCAATGTCACACAGAAACAAAGACTGTCAGCAGATAAGGACCACCAGGCCCATCCAGTCTGCCCAATTTTCCTACCTTAATTTGCAGCCGATGTCCCTATCTGGTCATCGACTTCAGCCTCTTCTTCCCACCTCTAGGGTTACCTTATGCTTATCTCATGCACGCTTAGATACTCCCACTGTTGATGCTCCTACTACCTCCTGAGGTAGGTTATTCCATGCATCCACCACCCTTTCTGCCAAAATGAAATTCCTCACATTTCCCCTTATCCTGCTCTCTTCCAGTCTCATATCATGCCCCCTTGTTCTTGTGCCCCTCCTATTGACATCCTTAAACATTTTATCCACATTCACCCCAGATAGTCCATCCTTTTCTTTGTTCCATTCCTTTTCAGCCTTTTCTTTCCTTTCAGGAATGCCAATCTATTCCTGAAGCCCCTATACTATCCCTTCAAAAGGAAAGTGTCTCTAAGGGTCTTTTGTCCTTAGCCTGTGCCCTGGTAGTCACTGCTGACACTGTTACATCCCTTTATCAGTGCACCAAAATTTGGATAGTTATACCCAATAACCACAGGTACGGGGAGTTGTGACACAAGTCCTGCAGTTATCCTTGCTAGTTTACCCTTGCACAGTCAAGTCTACAACAGTAGTAGGGCAATGGTGGGTGTCCCCATGAATACAGATGACTCCTGTATGCGGGCCTTTGTTTGCCACCTCACCCAGGAGATCCAAGTGGATCAGTGTCTGCTTACTGCCAGAGTCTATAAGCCCCACCACTTGCTTGTTACTAATGCTGACATTGGTGAGGTAGTGTCCCCAGTTAGCTAGGGCCAGATGTGTGGGCTCCATTTTCTTTTTGACAATATTGAGCTATATGGCCTGCCCCATGCAATTAGCAAATAATGTCTGGTGGAAAATTCCTCCTCCTCTTCCTAGTCTCCCATACTGCTTCCCGAGGCTTTTTCTGGGATCCAGTTAGGACATGGGGTTTGTCTTGCCTTATTGGGTATGACAGAGTTTAGAGAACCAACACCTCTGTACCCTCTTGTACTGGATTGTCGGACAGTCGGGAAATCCTCCGCTAATGTGATGGTCACCTCCTCAGCCTCCGGTTGATGCTCCCTCACCCACATCTGGATGTCCAGAGGAAATATCTGTAGAAACTGCTCAATCTCCCGGGTTTTCAGGATCTCCACCACCATCTTCCTCTCAGGTTAAAGCCACTTAGTACACAACTTTCTGAGCTGGGTGTAAACTTCTCTTGGGGTGTCAACATTCTGGTACTGAAGGGAGCAAAACTTTTGTCTGTATGTCTCTGTACTGATGTCAAACCACGAAGATCTCCTTCACCAATTCATAGTCACCTGTGTACTAGCTATCAATATGACTGCAGGCTAACTGAAGCACAACAGATTAGGTATGGAACCATTTGTTCTACCACTGTTCCTGAGGCCATTCACAGACTTGTGCAGTCCTCTCAAAGTGGTCAGGTAGGTTTCGTATTGTATGTGCTGGTCATTTTGGTAAGCTTTAAGTCTGTTGGTGCATTATTGGACCCACTAGTAGGTTGACTGGTCCCAATATGTTGGAGTGCTACAGAATTTTTGTCCTATGTCTGTTCTTGTCTTTGTTATTCAATCTCCTTTCTTGGTATTCCCTCTGTCTCTTTCTTTCTCCACTTGTTTCACAGCCAGCCACCTCAACAGTCCACTTATAGTCTTTGGGGTTCCTCAGTCAGTTCTTCACCTGTCACATCACCACTAGCACCAAAGGGGTATCGGGCTTTATTTTCCTCCTTGCTCCAGGCTCCAAGCCAGGCAATGGTTTTCTCCACTTTCTGCCACCGTGGCCCTTGTCACCGCTCCTTGGGCACTTGCTGCCCTCTAAGGCTGTCTTTTAACATCTGCATCAAAGGAGGAGAAGGACCTAGGAATGATGGTCACTAGTGACCTGAAGCACTCCACACAGTGCAAGAAAGCAGCAACAAAAGCAAACAAGATGCTGGGATGCATATCTAGGGGATCAGTAGTAGGAGAGGGAGGTTATACTGCCCTTGTACAGGTTCCTTGTAAGGCCTCATCTAGAGTACGGAGTTCAGTACAGGTGTCCACACATCAAAAAGGACATTATTCTACTGGAGATGGTGCAGAAGAGGGCTACAAAGATGATAGCGGGTTAGTAGGGTAAGGCATATGAGGAGAAGTTGAGGGCACTGAACATGTACTCCCTGGAAGACAGGACAGAGAGAGAGGACATGATTGGGGCCTTCAAGTACTTGAAAGGGATAAATAAGGTGGATAAGGAGAGTCTCTTCAAGATGAGTGGCAACCATAACACGAGGGGGCACAGTCTTAAGCTGGAGGGTGGGAGCTTAAGGAGGGAGGTCAGGAAGCACTTCTCCATAGAGGGTGTTGGACAATCGGAATGTGCTGCCGTAAGTGGTACCTTCATTGAAAATAGTGGGCAGCTTTAAGATAGGCTGGGATAGGCATGGGGAAGGTAAAGATCATGGGTAGGGAGGATGGAAGGAATGGGGAGGCAGGGATGTAGGCGCAAACTGTGGACCCTGCAATATGAGCAGACTAGATAGACCAAATGACCTTTTTCAGGCTTCTTCATATGTTCATATGAAGAACTGGTGCTGTAAGGAAGGGTTTGATTCATTGGTGACTGGGGACCCACCTGGAGGGATGGAGGTTTGTTCAAGCCTGATGGCCTGCATCCATCCTGGAGGGGAATCCAAGCACTCAATGATAAGTTTAAATGCTACATTGACAAGCATTTAAACTAGCAAAGGGGGCAGGCCAGCAAGGAGGGTACCTACTTGCTCACCCCCCACAGCTAGCAGTGGAACCAGTGAACCAGAGGAGTGGCTATCTCTGCAAAGCAGTGTGCAAAAGATGGAGATTAGTGCCCAAGAGGTGGATAGGCAGAAAAGGGTCAAAATTCAGCAGAAGGGCAGACAGCAAGGAGAACCAGGGATAAAGGACAACCAAGGAAGGGGCTGGAGTAGAACAGCAAAACAGTCTAGGGAGGTCAAATCATGGAAAGCCATGTGTGCAAATGCCAGGAGCCTTAGCAACAAGATGGACAATCTGGAGGCTGTCATGGCGCAGTCAGACCTGGACATTGTGGCCATCACTGAAACCTGGTGTGATGATAACCACGACTGGGAGATGGCCATACTTGGCTACAACATATTCAGAAGAGACAGAGCAGGCAGGAAGGGAGGAGGAGTGGCACTGTATGTGAAAAATGACATAAGGGCCACAGAGATCCAGGAGGAACAAAATGGGGGAGAGATACTGTGGGTTAAGCTGGAAAGAAAATGGGATAGCTATCCACACAGGTCTGGTCTATAGACCACCAGCCCAGGAGGAAGAAACAGATAGGGAGCTGATGCTAGCCATCTAAAGGATGGCAGACAAGGGTGAGGTAGTACTGGTTGGAGACTTCAATATTCCAGACGTGGACTGGAGCATCCCAGCAGCAGCATCAACTAGGAGCAGATTTATCCTGGACTCCCTTCAGGGTGCCTTCCTCAAGCAACTGGTCATGGAACCAACTCGGCAGAAGGCAATACTGGACCTTGTGCTCACAAACAGGGACAGTGTGATGGGTGTAACAGTGGGGGAGCACCTGGGGAACAGTGACCACCAGTCATTGTGGTTTGAAATCACAGAAAGAGCAGAACCAAACCACACAAAAACATGTATCCTAGATTATAGGGGGGCAGACTTTGGGAAAATTGGGAGACACTTGAAAGAGGCATTAAGGGGAATGGGACAGGAATCAGGGGTTGAGGAACAGTGGGCAGTATTTAAAATGGGGATTACAAGAACAACAGAATTATGCATTAAGCAGGTTAGCAGGAGGAAAAGGAAGAGGAGACCATTATGGTTTTCCAAAGAGGTAGCAAAGAAAGTGAAAGCCAAAAAGATTGCATTCAGGCAATACAAAAGACACAGGCAGAAGGGGATAGGGAGAAGTACAAGGAGAAGCAAAGGAGGCAGGAGGTCAGTAAGGAAGCCAAAGCTCAGACAGAAGAACACATTGCAAAATCAGTGGGTAGAGGGACAAAACCTTTTACAGGTACATAAGTGAAAAAAGAAAGACAAACGGAGGAATAGTGAGACTGAAAGGGGAGGATGGGGGCTGCGTGGAGGATGACAACAGTAAAGCTGACATATTGAACAGGTATTTCTGCTCAGTCTTTACTGAGGAAGAGGAGTGTAATAGGTCTGAAGGGAGTACAAGGGGTAAGAATGGTGCAGAAATGGACACAAGTCCCTTTACACGAGAAAGGGTCCTGAAGGAACTGGAAGTAATAAGAGTTGATAAAGCAATGGGGCCAGATGGGGTGCACCCCAGGGTCCTTAAAGAACTAAGAGAGGTGGTGGCTGAACCTCTGGCTATCCTGTTTAGCTGATCACTGGAAACAGGGGAGGTACCCAAAGACTGGAGGACAGCAGATGTAGTCCCCTTATACAAAAGTGGGAACAAAGAGGAAGCAGGGAACTACAGACCAGTCAGCCTCACCCGGTAGTGGGGAAGATCATGGAAGCACTACTGAAGGAGAGATTGTGGAACATCTGGTTGTCAATGGACTACAGGACCCAAGGCAGCATGGTTTCACCAGGGAGAGTTCATGTCAGACCAACCCCGTTGATTTTTTTGACTGGGTGACTAGGGAGGTGGATCAGGGGAGGGCAGTGGACATGGCCTATCTGGACTTCAGCAAGGCCTTTGACACTGTGCCACATAGAAGACTATTACACAAACTGGGGAATATGGGTGTGGGCAGGACAGTAGTGTGGTGGGTAGGTAACTGTCTGGGTGGCAGGACCCAGATGGTGGTGGTAAATGGCTGTCACTCCACAGAGGAAGAGTGACCAGTGGGTACCAGAGGGATCAGTGCTGGGACGGTTCTATTCAACATCTTCATCAGTGACATTGCGAGGACCCAGAAGGCAGAATTTCACTGTTCGCTGATGACACAAAGCTCTGTAACAGAGTAGACACACCAGATGGTGTAGACAGAATGAGAAGGGACCTGCAGAAACTTGAAGAATGGTCAGGGTTTGGCAGTTGAAATTCAGTGCAAGGAAGTGCAAGATAATGCATATGGGGCACGAAAACCTGGCACAATATATCAGTTGGGGGTGAGGATATAGCATGCACCAAACAGGAAAGGGATCTTGGGGTTATCATCTCTGATGACCTCAAGGTAGGGGAAACAGTGTGACAAGGCAGCAGGTAAAGCAGATAGGATGCTGGGATGTATAGGCAGGGGCATCACCAGCAGGAAAAGGGAGGTCATAATTCCGCTATACAAGACACTAGTGAGGCCCCACCTGGAGTACAGTGTACAGTTCTGGAGACCATACCTACGTAAGGACATAGACAGGGTAGAGAAGGTGCGGAGGAGGGCAACAAAGATGGTGCATGGATTGCATCACAAGTCCTATGAAGACAGGTTGAAGGAACTGAGCATGTACTCCCTGGAGGAGAAGAGGGAGAGAGGGGATATGATAGAGACATACAAGTATCTTACAGGGAGGAACAGGGTGCAGGAATACACTATTTTTAAGCGAAAAAGATGTTCCAGGACTAGAGGGCATGGGATGAAGTTGGAGGGAGGACGATTCGGAGGAAACATGAGGAAGCATTTCTTCACAGAACGGGCGGTGGACAAGTGGAACACCCTGCCAGAGGAAGTGGTGGGGGCTGAAACAATCACGGGATTTAAGAATGCATGGGATAGACATAAAGGAATTCTGAAGGTCGGGGTAAGGAGCAACAGACTTCTAGGAAAACATAAACTGAACTTACAAGCTCAAATGGGCAGACTGGGTGGGCCATAGGCCCTTATCTGCTGACACTGTCTATGTATCTATGTATCTATGTTCATATGTTCTTGGTCATCCACCATGTACCTTGTCTATCATGATACCAGAGCTGGTATCCACTGGTCAATGTTCCTCTGTCAGTTGGAACGCCAAACCAATCCCACTTCTAACACCAGATGTCATAGGGTGTGGGTGAACAGACAGACAACTCAATCCCAGTAAGGTACAATGCACTTATTGTGTGGCTTTATTCTTTAAAAGGTCCAGGAAACAGCTTCCACAGGAGCAGGCAAGTCCAACAAAATGACAGCAATAAAATAACAATAAATAATAGAAAATAATAAATCCTTACTGCTTTGGTAAGGATTTGACACTCAGAGCCCTTAGTTAAAGTTCAGTTGCTGTGTGGACAAGAAGATTGCTTGCCCTTCTCTGCTCTTGTGTTCCGGTCAGCACACAGGATCCCAGATTCTGTGCAGCTAATATTCAATGGGGCTTATATAGTTTTCCAAGACTCCTGCATCACACACTAGGCTTTAGGCACTGCACCACAGATCATTCGGACCTGTGACAGGTCCTACTTTGGTACAGTGCCACAACATGTAGTGAGGTGGGAGAGAGCTTGATTGTGCCTCTTTCAAGTGGCTTTCCCACGCCTTTCCCTTGTGACACCTCAACCCACCCAACACTCTATCCTAGGGCTTCCAAGCCCAACAAGAACGAGCCAAACAGCAATACCTATTTTTATTTCTAAATTCCTAGAATGGAGTGGCTGCTCATTTAAGTTTATTGAAAGCTCTGAAACACAGCTGCTGCCTCCTATAGGAAGTAGCTTTGTTTTAAGTTGCTCCACATTTGGGAGTGTATGTCAGTATTGAGAGCAGCAGGCTCACTTGAGCAGTAATCTTTAATTTAAACAAATATTCAAACTGTAATACTCTCTCCAAGGAGAGAAAGAAATATCTTGTTTTCCTCCCACAGAAGCCCTTAGACACACAAAGAAGACAGCTTTCTATATCTCCTGCAGCCTTCTTATCTCGGGAAACTCTTCATTAGAGGGAGCTGACGGACTCACCTTGGGCAATACATTTTAGTTGAATAAACAAATGATGACTTAAACCATACATTTTCTCCCTAGAGAGGAAGGAAAACACCTCTTCACTCGCTTCAGCCTAGAGGGGAACGGCTTTGCATGCTCCCTCCAGTGCCTCCTATTAGAAAGGGAAGCTTCCTGCTATGGCCTCAGTGCCTAAGCTTTCTCAGACTGCAATCATATATATTGCATAGTATTTCAGAGTACTGAGGCAATCCAACCTAGTTTCAAACCTAAATGATGCCAAAAGCTTTTTAGCAAAGTGGGTGTAACCCCCCTTTGGGGGCTTACCTGAATTGCCCCCCCCCTTCCTCCTGTTTTGCCTCTGTTCCTTCCGGGTGTTTCCCGTAGTTCCCCCAAGTCCTCTAGTGCCCACAAATACCTCCAAACAGCCCCAATACTTCATTTCAGGCTGGTTTGGGCTTAAAGAGCTGAATGAAAGCCGACGGCATTCCCCCAGTGCTGCTGGTCCTTGCGCATGCGCAAGAAAGTGCTTGTTCTGCTGAACACCATTTGTGGTCAAAACCGAGTGGTGTTCTGGTGGTCCCAGTTCCTCTGCTAGCATAAATGGGGACTGGTGACCTAAACAAGGCAGGTAAGATGCCTCAGTAATGTTTTAAAATAAAGTTTAAATAAGGGTTTATAGTGAGGGCTCATTCATAATGATGAGCCCTCGTGAATATTAATGAGGTGCTGCCTACCACCTTGGGAGACTGTGTCAAGCAGCAGCGACAGGTAGAGGCATTAAATAAATATAAAATATGGTGGTTGCTGTAAAGGGCACTAAAGGGCTAGATGTCTGTGGGGTTTTAATTTAATAAAAGTACTCCTGTGGGCTGTACCAGAACGTTATGTGGGACAACCTGATCACTGCTATGAGACTGTATGGGAGCAGTCATGCTGTTGATACCTGACCCTTTCTAGCAGTCAATCAGGTGTTTGAGTGCCCAAAGACTGTGAGAAGGAACTCCTGGGAGAAGGTGTTAACTTTTCAGGCACCAAGAGTCGCAGGCCAGTCAAAGGGCTCATGATACCAAAGGGCAGCAAATCTGAGGGCAAAACTGTTGAGAGAAATCCCAGGAACTTTGGAGAATTCAGTCATTCTTGACTGGGCTCCTATCGAGTCACGAGGGATCTGTGTGGAGAGATCTGAACTGTTTGAGGCCTTTAACAGGACTTAAGTTTGGAATTGATGCTGAGACAGAAAAAGTTATTTCTGAGAGAGACTGGGCTGGCGTGAGAACGCTCCAGGTATTGGACTGTGCTGTTTCCTTTGGGAGAAATTTTCTACTGCAGAAATCCTACACTGTTTCTCAGACTTTGAGAAGCTGCTTGGAGAGTTTAAAAGCTTCTGAAACTGGGTAAGCCAGGCTGTGTGGAAGTTGTTCTGAGAGTTTGACAAATTGCTGAGAACTGTGTGCCATCTGAAGCTGCTTTGGAAGCTGGTCTGAAATGAAGGGACTGAGAGCAAAGGTGAGTAGGTGTTTACATGCCTCATACTCCCTGCTACTGGTGTGCAGCCCAGTGTGAGTGGGAGCTGTTGTGCGAAGCTTGAAAAACAGTGCCCTAATGGCACTGTGGGGAGAAAGTAAACAAGTAGCCTGACTCCCCTGAACTTGCTGTATTGGTGCAGGAAAACGGTAGTCCCTATTAGCATTCCCAGCCATTCTCCAGAGCCAGGGAGGGAATCTGCTAACCCCTTCCAAGTGGGGTCTGCTTGCCTCAGGGGGTCACCAGCACTTGCTGTGGTGCTAGAACACCTGCGACCCATTGGGGGAGCTGGGCTGAGGAGCCACTCCCGTGTCTGGGCCTTCTGAAGTTTGGTGGAACCTATGCGTGTTCTCTGCAATGGGCCAGAAGAGGCCAAAGGTGACCAGTTGCCAGACTTCAATCAAGGGGACAAACTGCCAGACTTTCAATCAAGATCAAAGCTTCAAGACACCTTTCTACTGCCCAATTCTGTGCCTCTAAGAACTGAGCCCAGCAGTCCCAGACTAGTGGAGCCCTTTAAATCAGAGAAGTCTGAGAATCTTCAAACTGAGAATACCATGGGCTTGCTCTGGAACCCAAGGGGAGTGTTCCGTTTAAATTAAATATAACCTTTTCAACTATTAGGGCTTAACAGCCAGCCAGCCCACAGCAATGCCCAGGCCTGTACCTTTCGGGTACCCAAAAAGACTGCTTAACCCTAGCACTTGTAACAGTGGGGGTGGACAACTAGAGTAGTTTGGCCTACAGACCCTGTTGTTACTTTGCTTAATCTTCCTATCAAGCCTTCCTTCCAGAGCTATCCCTGGTCCTGGTACCCCCTTTCCTAACCCCCTTTCCCCCAGTAAAGTTGTGATTTGTTGTTTGGAATTGCTGTGTGAGAGGCCTTTTGTGACTATCAATTACAAAGTATTTATGGTTATTGGTATTGGGAAGCTGTTGGGTATTTAGTGTGTGGGGTGGTTGGTAGGGGAGGTGGGTAGGTGCAGCATTCCAGTGGGCTGTGCCAACCAGTCACCTGACCTACTTGTAACTTGCTCTGGGTGGAGGCACCATGCTATTTACTACAACTTTGGTCTAGAACCCCACCACCACCGTAGCAGGACTCAGACCCTTAATCTGTTAGAGGGTGTAGGGGACCACAGGCACACAGTGCCTGGGCTTTTACGGTCTCACATAAAATTATATTTTTAAAGTGATGTATTACACTTTTTCACATTAAAAAGGCTCTTATTTTAAACGTGCTCTTATCTAACACCAGGCATCTGCCTTTGCATTTGACCCACTGACACAGGGCTAGCTAGTATTTACATCTCTACTGTATTTAGAAACACTGAGATCATGCTAGCTAGCTTTTTATGCCTTTAGCATTACTGTGAGCAATATAACTTGCATTTTGAGGGACTTGAAAAGAAAAAGAATAGAGGAGAGGGAGTGGTGGTTCTGTAGGCGGCCATCCCAGCAGAATAAAGAGAGAAAAGGAAAGAACAGAGCAGAAAAGGGGCTGTTCCAACAGGCTTTTAAAGGTGGAAGAATAGAGCCCTCGGACACATAGATAGGACAACTGGCCCTACCACAACTACCACACACGCACACAGCACACAACTTGCCTGGCCTAGTCTAGTCAGTGGGCTGGGGGTGTGGCATGATTTTTTTTCACACAGCACCTCTGACTGCCACAAATGCAGTGAACAATATGGAGATTTGCAATGACAAGTGGGAAATTAATACAGTAATGCAGACTTGAGAAGAGTCAGGCTGACAGGCTTTTTCTGCAACTCCGAGACTGCAAATTCTACCACCCGGCAACAGTCCCTGCCTGCCTCTGGCCCAGTCACACCACGCTCTACACATTAGAAACCACCCAGCCACATACCTATGGGAAAGAAATGGTGGGTGGTGACCAGCATGGGACAGGCCTCAGGCCTCATAGAAAAAAAACTTGAGTGCAATTCAAATGTGCCACCATTTTCTATTCCCACCAGATCAATCCAGTGCACAGCACACCAGTCCATGCCTCTCAGGTGTCCCTGATTTTTTAAGTGTTGTTTCATTTGTGAGGCTAGGGGTTGAGAAGTATTCTGCCTGCTGCCCCAGTCCAGACAACACCTGACCCTGGCCCCCCCACAAAACCCATTATGCAACCACTGGTCAGCCTGCCTCCTGCCACAGTCTGCTGGTGGTATACAGTGTTGGCCTAGGGCAGATGGCAGGCTAAGGGCCTACAGCTAAGTCTAATCCTCACTGGCCTAGTAAAAGCTAGGCCTAGGCCAGACAAACAGTCTAAGTCCACCATGCTGCCTTCGTGGGCAGTGCCATCACAAGTGACTAACCCACCACACAAGTTACAACAAATATTAGCAAAAAAATTACATAAAAAATAAAACTCCTTAATTAAAGTTTTTGCAACAACCAAGTTAAGTTTTAATTTCCCTGAATGGCCCCAATCATGACCCTGTCCCAAATCCACACACCACACTCTCTGACTGAGGCCATGGCTGCAACAACGTCAACTACTTGGGTAGCCAGCCACTAATACTCCTGACCTGCAGACAGTGCTTCGTAAAATACATGTTAATCTGATTAAAAGTTGTTGCAGTAAGAACCTGTCCCCAAGTTAAAATTCCCAGCTGGTACCACCCCAACCCCATCTTCAATCCATACACCACACCTTTTAGGCTCTAGGCATTATTAAACAAAACCCATCTTATTACTTATTTAACCACTTGTACTGTTCTTTCTTTTTTCCTCAGACTGTCATGTCTCCTGGACGCCGACCTTGCTTCTTCTTCACCGCCCACTTTGACAGACCAACTATCACCAACACCACATTTTTTTTTCTTTTCCTCTTCTTTTCAAATTTTTTCCTTTTCAGGAGAAAACGGACTGTACCCACCACTTCTCTGCTCCAATGTTGCTGCACCCCTGATGCGATTGCTGGCTGGCAACTGCGCTGCATGACTGCCAGCAGTGCTGGCTGCCTCTGGGTCACTCTGCCTGCAGTCTCTCCTCTCTGAACCTCTAAAATGGAGAGAATGGCATCAATTGCAAGGGTGCTCACTGTGGCATGCATGCATTACATGCAGGCATCCAGCCCAGGCTAGCCAGTTAGGATGGAGTGTGTGTCCATCTCCAAGACATGAGATGCTGCTATGACAACATAGCCATCAATCAGAGGGTCCAGACCTTGAAAACATGAAAAAATCTGTGCAGAAACATTGTTTGTGCTCCATGTGACAAGCAGGAAATGGACATGGGCCTGACTGAACAAACAAAAATGAAGGTTCGGCTCCTGTTTGCTGATCCAGTTCTTCTACATTTTATACTCCACCACAGATAGATGACGTTAGTGGCAATGCCACTTTTCAGGTTGGTGATTTCTGTCTCTTTATGTTAACATGCTCACTGAAACATTTCCAACTATTCTTTCATTAGGAATTTCAGCTTACTTAACCTTCTGGGCAACTTATTAAATTCATATCTTGCAATATGTGCTTCCAACATTGAATACAGGTATGTTGGGACTCAGTCGACTTCCCACTAACAAAAACTTTTTTGAGTTTGTGTTGTGGAATGATCCTGCACCGAAGAGTTCCTCCCCACTTTAATTTGCTTTTCAGGCTTGTAAAGCTATGGGCATCCTAGTCTTTATATATACTGCAAGCATAGGCCCAGATGCCCAAAAGGAATCTGTTACACTGCATTACAGTAACATGTTACTTAGAAGAAAATGTAATTAGTAACTTTCATATATTACATTTTCTTCTACGTAATCTGCTACTGATACGCGTTATATGGTGATGTAATCAGATTACAGAAACGTGTTACTTTTAATGCATTACTACTCATCACTGGTGTTATAAAATATTGAGATATCTGTCATTTGGAGGGTTGCTATTGAATGTGGATGGTCCTCTGTACTGGGTGAGTCATGGGCACCTATACCCTTTATAGATTCCCTGGTGGGAAGCACTCAAGGATCATCCTTGTCAGAAGGATCCTGCTTGGTGGCGTGTATTTGCTAGAGCTATGTAAATCTCTTTTCGAATGTTCAACCAAGCATTCCTATTCAGGACTCAGATATGTGGGTATTCATTATTCTGTATCTGTGGGGAAATTGATGGTGTAATGTTCCTCAGGGTTTGGGCCCTACATAAGCAACATATCAGTTATAAGCAGGGCCCCTAGTGCTCTGCAGCTCCTAGGCTTCAGCGGCAGCATTTTCTGATTTCTGCAGCATGATCTATTCATTTCTGTGGCATAGAAACATAGACTTTGACGGCAGATAAGGACCGCTTGGCCCACCTAGTCTGCCCATTTCCCAACTACAGGATAAGCTACAGATCTTAGTTAACCAACAGCCTATTTCTTCCTACCCCCCACAAAAATTGCCTTATGTCTGTCCCATGCATTCTTGAATTCTCCCAGAGATTAAGACCCCACAGCCTCCTCAGGAAGGCTGTTCCATGTGTCCACCGCCCTCTCTGTGAAAAAATACTTCCTCACATTGCCCCTGAACTGCCCCCCCATCTTTAAATTGTGTCCCCTTGTTCTTGCACATCTCTTTTTCTGAAAGATGCTACCCTCTTGGACTTTGTTGATTCCACTAAGGTACTTAAAAGTTTCTAACATGTTCCCCCTCTTCCTCCTTTCCTCAAGGGTATACATATTATGCTCTTTTAGTCTCACCTCGTATGGCTTCTCTTACAGACCCTGCACCATTTTAGTTGCCCTTCTCTGGACTGCCTCTATCCTGTCTACGTCCTTGAGAAAATAGGGTCTCCAGAACTGGATGCAGTACTCCAGATGGGGTCTCACCAACTGTCTGTTCAGAGGGATAACAACTTCCTATTTTCTGCTGGTGATGACTCTCCCTATACATCCCAGTATCCCCCCAGCCCTCCCTACTGCCTTCTCACCTTGTTTGCTAACCTTAAGGTCATCTGAAATGATTTCCCAGGTCCCTTTCCATTTTGTTGTTATTACTACCCCCCATTGTGTAATCTTCCCTGGGTTTTGGTTTCCCAAGTGCATTAGTGTGCACCCTTGCATTGAATCCAAGCTGCCATTCTTCTGACCATTCCTCCAACCTTGCCAAATCCCTTATCATCCTTTCCACACCTCCTTGTGTATCAAACACCCTGTTGCAGATCTTTGTATCTTCTGCAAGAGGCATAATTTTCCTTCCAGTCCCTCTGCAATGTCACTTACAAAGACATTAAAAGGACTTGACCGAGGACTGAACCCTGCGGTACCCCACTAGTAACCCCTCTTTATTCAGAGTGGACTCCATTTACAATTACCTTCTGTGTCCTATTGTCCAGCCAATGTTTTCCAGGCTACCACCCTGGGACCCACTCCCAGGCTGGTTAATTTGACTAGTAATCGTTTGTGTGGGACTGTGTCAAATGCCTTGCTAAAGTCTAGGTAGGCCATGTCCACAGCCCCTCCCTGATCTACTACTTTTGTCACCCAGTCAAAGAAATCAATTAGATTCATCTAACATGACCTTCCTGGCAGAACCCATGATGCCTTGGGTTCTGTGCCCCAGTGGCCTCTAGGTACTAAACAATTCTTTCCTTCAAAAGTGATTCCATCACTTTCCCTACCACAGTGGTCAAACTGACAGGTATGTAGTTTCCTGTCTCTGCTCTGCTCCCACTTTTGTGAAGAGGAATCACATCTGCCTTCCTCTTGTCCTCAGATACCACACCATTCTCCCATGATTTGTTAAAAAAGGCAGTCAGTGGTTTCACTAGTTCTCCCCTTAATTATTTTAGAATTCTGGGGTGAATTCCATTAGGCCCCATTGCTTTGTCCACCTTCAGTTTTAGGAGTTCATTCAGAACCCTTTCTTCTGTGAAAGGACTGGGATTGACTCCCCTATCCAGAGTGCTTCTGTTAATTAGATTAGGCACCTCCCCTCCTCTTCTTTTAGAATACTGAGCAGAAATATTCATTCAATATCCCTGCTTTTTCACTGTCCCTCTCTGCCCACCCACTGTCCATTCTATTCAGCCTCACTATCCCTCCCTTTGTCTTTCTACACTCCCTGATGTGCCCATTAAAGATTTTATCCCCCTTCTTAACTGAGTTGGCTATCTTTTCCTCAGTTTGGGCCTTTGTTATACTGACTTCCCTCCCTGCTTCCTTCTGCCTTAACTGGTATAGCTCTTTGTCTTGCTCCTTCTGTATTTCCTTATACTTCCTGAATGCTATCTTTTTCCCTGACTTTCCCGCCACCTTTTGAGAACCATAGTGGCTTTTCTTTCATTTTGATTTGTTTATTTGTTTCACACAAAGGCTTGTTGCCTCTGTGATGGCAGTTTTGATGATTCCCATTGTTGCTCCACACCTCCTTCTAGCCTGTTTGCTAGTGCTTTTCTGAGGCACTCTCATCTTGCCAAAGTCAGCCCTCCTGAAGTCCAGTACCTCACTTTTGTATGGCTTGACTCTGTAGCTGAGTTTATCGTGAACCACACTGTTTGGTGGTCACTTGTTCCCAGATGGCTACCCACTTCTAGATCTGAGATCCCCTCACTGTCCCCATTTGAGAGTACAAGGTCTAAGACTGCTCCCTCATGAGTGGGTTCCAAAACTAGCTGTCTGAGGCATGTCACCTGTAGGTCATCGAGATTGGCCCTGCCCTTGGATGTGGCTGCAGCAATGTGCTCCAGTTAACATCTGGCATATTCAGGTCTCCCATCAACAGTATCTCCCCTTTCTCTGCCATCCTAAGGATGCCTTCTATCATATCCTTGTCCATTCCCCCTGAGATGGGGGTCTGTATACAACCCCTGTGCGGCTTGTGGTGCCATTTCCAGTCTCTAATGTGACCCACAGTGCCTCCTCTCCTCCCTGTTTACTCTTTTGTTCAGTTGTTTTTATCCCTTCCCTTACATAGAGAGCTACTCCTCCCTCTTCTCCTCTCCCTGTCTCTCCTGTAGGTTGTGTACCCTGGTGTGTTAGCATCCCAGTCATGGTTCTCTGTGTACCATGTTTCTGTGACTTCTACAATATCCAGGCATCCTCTTCCATCAAGGCCACCAGTTCAGAGAGCTTGTTGCCCAGACTATGGACATTGGTACTCATTACCCTCCATTTCCTGATGGCCTTACCCTTTTTGCCCTATCCCTGTGCCTTACTGCCTTTGTCATTTTCTCCATTTACCCCTGCCCTTCTCCCTATCGACATGTCTAACTTGGTGTTTACCTCACTTACTACCCTGACTTTTTTTGGGGGAATAGGATTTCCCTGCTCCTTTCCAGTGCCTCCCCCCTTGGCTAGTTTAAATAGTTGCCAATGAAGCATTTAAACATATCACCTAGGATCCTGGTTCCCCTCCTGGACAGATGCAGACCATCACTCCAGTATAGGCCTGCATCACTCCAGGTGGACCCCCAGTCCTCAGTGAAGCCAAATCCCTGAGCTCTGCACCAGTTTTTCAACCACTGATTCAATCCCATGGTGTGGAGCACCCTAGCCTCACCTACACCATCGACAGACAGAACCTCCCGAGAAGGTTACCATGCGTTACTTGTCTAAGGCCCCTCCCCAACTCCACAAACTCTTCCTGCACTGCTCTGATCCCTTTCTAGCTAGGTCATTTGTCCTAGGTGGACAATGACATCCAGCTCCCTCCCTATGTCGCTATTCTGGCGATCCTGAGGATTCACTCCCTGTCACTCCAAGCCATGGTGCCAGGCAGGCACCTTACCTCCCTCTTCCCTTCCTCCCCCAGTTCTACCTTTCTAACAATGGAGTCTCCTACCAGGAGTTGTTTCCTTCCCCTGTGGTGTCCCATGCCACCCTCCTGTTGGTCTCTTTTGTGGAGGTTCCCAGCATCCTCCTTGGTCTCCACTGTGGGTGCTTCCATAGAGGAACCACACTTTGCCAGAATGGCATATGAATTGTGGAGAGGTACAACTGGAGGGATGCACCTCTGTTCCACTACCCTCACTCTTCCTGAGCCCACTGTGGTCCAACCGTTCCTCTTTCTTGGCAACCTCTGAGGCAACGGCAGTGGCCCTGGTGGTCCCTGGATGGGAGAGGAGGTCCCACATATCCTGGCTAACTCAGCCTGGAGATGAGCAGCCTCCTCCCTCAGCCCAGAGAGGTGCCTGCAGATGAGACAACACTGCAACCTCCAGAACATCTCCCGGAAGACTGCTGCTCCACAGCCACTGCAGTGCACCACTCCCATCATGTCTTATTTCTGGCCCCTTCACTGTTGTTTGGAATACTTACTCTTTCTTCTGTTTATCTATTTTTTCTCCCTACTTAGTTATTGCCTCTGTGCCCTTTAAGCATCTGATCTTCCTGTTCTGAGACAAGAAGGTCCTATATTTCTCTGTAGTCCCCTTACTTGCTCAGAGGCAGACCTCCAGCAGCTAGATGGGGATGGAGAGCTACTATTGTCCTTCTATGATGGTAAGTCTTTGGTGGCTCTGTGATCACTGACTTCCTGCTCCCAAACAGTAAGTTCCTGTTGTCAGTCAAATCCTGTGCCTATAAAAGTAGAATAACAGAGTGGCAGAATACAGTCCTACCATTGGCTAAAATATGATGTGATATTTGTTAATTTCATCAGTGCAGGAGGAGAGGCAGTAACAACATAAAAGGCTTGAGCTGCCAGAAAATGAACAGGTATGCTGTGTTAACATCTCATATTTAACAGCAACTGCAGCCAGACTAAAAGAACTCTGTGCTTGTGTGTGACAGTGTATTTCTGTGACTAATCTCCTTCCTGCAGCAGCCCTGCTAGCAAGAGCCCGATTATTGAGGTTTCATTCAGCTGTGCGTGGTGGGACATTTGTTAATTTCATCAGTGCTAAAGGAGGGGCAGTAGCAACATAAAAGGCTCGTGCTGCCAGAAAACGAACAGGTACGCTGTGTTAACATCCCACATTTAACAGCAATTACAGCCAGACTGAAATAATTTTGTACTTGTGTGTGACAGTGTAATGATTGTTCCTAAGCTCCTTCCTGCAGCAGCCCTGCTAGCAAGAGCCCGATTATTGAGATTTCCATCAGCTGTGCTTGGCAGGACATTTGTTAATTTCATCAGTGCAGGAGGAGGGGCAGTAACAACATAAAAGGCTCATGCTGCCACTGCGTGAGCTTGAGTGGTGCGAGCGCCACTCGGAAGAGAAACAGGAATAAGTTTGTAACATCTTAAAAAGCAGTTAATCTGGAAATCTTACAAAACGAGGGTAACAAATTTAAAATAATTGTTTGAAACTTCTGAGACTATGGATTGATGTTAGAAGGGGTTTAGAGTACTAAATGAGAAAGTATTTATTCTAAATATACTGTTGAATTTTTGCATTGTCTCTGATAGTAATTAATGATAGAGGTGTTACCTTGAGAGTAGAATATTAGTTGGGTTTACCATAATTGCTAAATATTTTTAAAGATTATTTATAAAGCAGTATATGGTAACCTTAAATAAGAGGCTTAATGTTTTAATAAGACTCCAGTTTGAGGTTAGATTTTGTAACATTGACCTATGTTAGGTATTGTTACCTAAATAAAATGTTAAAGTTGTGTTTGGTTTTACTTTTATAAACAGGCATTTATAGATTACTTTTTTGTATTTGGACACAGTTGTAAAATGAAAAAGATGTTGCCCCTAAGATGATGGGGTTGATGATGGGTTTGGTCTGTGTTGTTCAGTTATTTGCTATCATGGGAACTGATATTTTGACAAAAAGATCAAGTACCCATGTAAATTGTTCTAATAATTTTAAGCTACAAATATCTAAGCTGACTTCACAACGAAACCCTTTCAACCCTCATCAGAAAAGAACTTCATGTTAAGGACATGGTAATTCAAGTGGGTATACCTGTTCAAGTGACCGGGCATTGTTATTGTCTTTGGCTCTTTGTGGAGACATTGAATTGAACCCAGGTCCTGTAATTAAAATGGTCTTAGATAATGCGAGAAGTATGATAAATAAAATGGACTATTTTAGATTCTGGGTAGAACATAGAAGAGCGGACATAATAATGCTAACGAAACCTGATTAAAAAGGGAATCGAATATAAAAAATAGAATTAAGGGAATTCTACCACTTTAGGAAGGATCGGGGAACACTGGGGGGAGTTTTGGTGTATATAAATCATTCAATTGGTAACTCCAAAATGTTGTTCTCTGGGTCAATTGAGGGCATTGAATGCCTCTTAACTGAGATACAAGAATTAAAACTTGTTACTGGAGTAGTTTATTCTCCACCTAAAACAAGCCCTATCCATTTTGACAAATTTTCACATGTTTTAATGGAACACCTGGGTCAATTACAAGTAATCTTGGCTGGTGATTTCAGTGCAGCATGGGGTTGTCCCAGGGGTCAAAAGTTGGAAAAATCAATGAGCTGTTTAAACCTGATACAAATTATAGATACACCTACAAGGAAAGGTTCCTTATTAAGTAAAGGTAACATACTGGACCCAATGTTTGTTTCACCTGCATTGTCAATTTTGGAGAAAAGTGTTTGTGCCCCTAGTTTAGGAGATAACAACATAGTTAAATGTGTGTGTTCTCTATGATTAAAAATTCTATTCCCATAAAATTAGTACCACAAATATCTAAAAGATGATATTTAAAATGTAATAGTTTATCATTTAGAAAGTCTCTTTAGGGACTCCTTGCATAGAATTTTTCTTATCCCAGATTTAAATTTGGCTGTATTAGAATTTACAACAATGTTTATTAATGCTTGTGACAAATTTGCCTCTATATAAAAAGTAAATCAAAGAATAAAACATTTACCATGGTTAACTTTAAAAATAAAAAAAATATGATTAGGACTAGAAATCACTATTGGAAAAAAGCAAACAAAACATTAAATAGTGAAATTTGGGAACAGTACAAAAGGTTAAGGAATCAAGTAATACAGGAAATTAGGAAATCAAAAGCTCATTATTATAAACAGCGGATTAAAGAATCAACAAATCCAGGTGGTTATTGGTCCGTTATAAAAAATCTTGTGAACCCAAATAGTAAACAAAGTGAAATAAAATTAAGACAGAATGGAAAAGTGTTTGAAACAAATAAAGCTGCATAAATTTTGAACAATTACTTTATAAACCTTCCGATCTGAAATTAGATCCCATAATTAAGACCAATACTCTGAATGAAGTAAAGGGTAAGAGTCTCCAAGATGAGAAATAACCCAGATTCAGGTTTAAGAGAGTGACAAACAAAGAAGTTCTAAAAAACATAAATAGATTAAAAGTAAATAAAGCAAGTGGTCCAGATAGAATAGATAACAAATTACTTAAAGAGGCCACCATGGAATTGTCACCTATATTAAGGGACATTTTTAATTGGAATTTAAGGAGGGTCAGTTTCCTTCAGCTGAACTAGCCAAAGTGATACCAATAGACAAGGGAGGGATTCAGAGGATGTTTCAAATTACCATCCAATAGCCTTGTTGTCTACAGTATCCAGGTTATTTGAAAAAATTGTCCATGATCAGTTAATGGACTATTTGGAAGAAAATAATAAATTGACTCAACAACAGTATGGTTTTAGACAGGGTAGGTCCACGGCTACCGCACTCACGGACTTCTTGGATCTTGTAGCAACCCCTCTTGGGGAAGTGAAGTCTGTGGGTGCGGTATATGTGGACCTATCTAAAGCATTTGATTTAGTAAATCATAGCATTTTGATAAACTCATTAAAGAAAATAAGGGTGAAGGAAGAACCTTGTGATTGGTTTATATCATATCTTGACAAAAGATCACAATTTGTTGTCCTAAATGGATACCAGTCAAGAATAGACTATGTAACAAGAGGGGTTCCCCAGGGATCTATCCTGGGCCCCCTCTTGTTCATAGTCTATTTAAATGACTTACCAAAGAATATTGAATATTCAAAAATTTATCTATATGCAGACGATACAGTTTTGGTGGCAGACAGAAAAACTACAAGTGAAGTAGAATTAAATTTACAGAGAGACTTGAACACTATGCAAGGTCATTTTTCATCTTTGGGTTTATTAGTTAATAGTAAAAAGACACAGGTTATGTCATTTGCACTGGATCTAGAGGGAATTTCAAAATTAAAAATAAAGACACAAGAGGGTAAGTTTATAGAACAAACTGAAACATAAATATTTAGGGGTACATATAGATCAATGTCTTACTTTTCAGTATCACATAACAAATTTAATAAAGAAAACATATGTTAAGATTGGAGCTATGAGACGAATATCAAACTGCATGACAAGAGAAACAAGATTGATTATGATTAATCAATTGATAATGACGGTTATAGACTATGGTAGTCATATTTACAGACACACAGCAAGAAAATACTTAAATAACTTGGATATACTTTATAATAAGCTTGCAAGATTTGTGTTAAGATGTAATTTTAAAACACATCATTGCACCATGTATATGGAACTGTGGTGGATTCTGTTAGACTTAAGGGCTAGGGGAATCTGGCTAAATCAGGTTTGCAATATATTTAAAAATCAATCATTAGATAATTTAAAAAGCAAATTACAAAAAACAAAACATGATTTGAATCTAAGAAAAACTGTTGCCAGAGATTTAATAATACCAAAGTAAAAAAATCAATTTAGTGAAATGACCCTTCAATATCAGGTAGCTAAAAGCTGGAATTGTCTTCCTCCTTTTTTACGTGAATTAACAATTGCTGATCATGTTTTTAAAAATGGCCTGATTCATGAACTTAGTTATCGTTGTTGTTGTAATAGGTGAAAATGATGTAAATGTAAAACGTTAGTATGCCTGTTATTGACGTGTCTGTAAAACTGTGATGTATTGTTTTGTACCTTTTTGTAATTTTGTATTGTTATTAATGTGTAATTGTAATCATTTTTGTATAATGTGAACAGGTAAGCCTTGTGAATAGGGATTTTCGGAACCCTAATGGCTATATCACTGTATAAATAAAATTTTACCATACCATGTTATAGATGACATCACCTGCCAGGCATAGAGATGGGGCTTAAGGTTAAACAAGATGGGTGCGGGAGCCTGGCACTATGAAAAACTGTATTTGAATGAAAATTCACCAAAAACAATGAATTCTGCGGCACTATATGAATTCTATGGCATGATGCAAATTCTGCGGAACATTCTGCAAACCGCAGAATTGTAGAATTTAGGGCCTTGCTCATAAATCTCTTTGTGCATGGGGCCTGGCCGCGTACAAAGCAAAATGGCATTCAAGGCAAGGCAACACATTTTAATTTATGTAGCACCCTTTATCAAGGGTTCAGGGTGCGTAACAAAATAATAACAACATTAGCATCACAAAATTCAAAGAAAAACATTCAAAAATAGAGTTATAAGTCTAATACATATTAATCAGCAGCTCCATATGCCATTTCAAAAAGATAGTTTTTCAGACCCCATTTAAATGCCTCCATCAAATGAAAACTTCTAAGATGGTATGGCAAGGTATTCCAAATAACCAGTGCCATCACCAAGAATGCCCTATCACCATATTGTATCAGGCATCATCTCAGGATGGCTAGCATTAAATTCTCACTGGAATGAGGAGAGGATACCAGACCAAGATGTCTTTTATGCAGACTGGGCCTGATCCATGCAGGGCTCTGTATGTTAACAAAACAATCTTGTAGGTGTTGCACCACCTAATCGGAAGCCAGTGCAGCTGCCACATCACAGATGTAATATGATTTTGTAGCGATGCCCTTCCCACCATCCTGGCTGTGGCATTCTGCACCAGCTGCAAGTGATGCACCAAACCCCAGATAACCTTTCGTACAGAGCATTACAGTAGTCCATTCTCGAGGTTATAAAGGCACATGAACATATGACCATACAAAAACTGCCAGCAGAAAAAGGCCTTTTGGTCCATCGAGTCTGCTCAATTTTGTAGCTAGCAGCCCTATTCTGCAGCTACTTCCCCTTCCTTACCCCTCCTCCCTTGACCCTCCATCTTGCCCTGTCCCAGGCCCTCTTGAAGCAGCCCACTGTTTTTCACGCTACCACCTCCGCTGGTAACGTGTTCCACTCTGCCACCACCCTCTCCGTAACAAAGTGTCTTCACATTGCCCCCGAACCTACCACTCTCCAATCTCATATCATAGCCTTGAGTGTCCCTCCCCACCCTTACTTTGAATAGTCCTTCTGTACCAGTCTTGTTTATTCGTCTCATGTACTTGAAGGTCTCGATCATATCCCCCATCCCTTCTCTCCCCCAGTGAGCACATGTTCAACTCTCTCAGCCTACTTTTGTATGGTGAGTCCCCCAGACCCAGGATCATCTTGTTGCTCTGCTTTATACCCCTTCCAGTAATTTAAGGTCCTTCTTCAGGTTCAGGCACCAGTACCGCATGCAGTATTTGAGGTGAGGTCTAACCAGTGATCTATACAACGGCAGAATCACCTCACCCTCCTTGATGTTGTGCCCTTGCAATACAACCCAACATTTTGTTTGCCCTTGCTGCTGCCTTCCTACAGTATGCTGAGTGTTTGTACATTGATCCTGTAATGAGCATCCCCAGATCATTCTCCTCCTCAGTCTCAGCTAGCTGCACTCCCCCCAGTTGGTAGTTTCTCCTTGGATTCTTTGCCCCAGAATGCAGCACCTTGCATTTCTTGGTATTGAACCCAAGTAGCCAGGTATCCGACCAAGTCTCCAGTTTTGTCAGATCCTCCTGCAAACCCTGTCATTCCCCAGGTCATCCACCACTGCTCCCATCTTTTGTGTCATCTGCAAATAGACTGATCTTGCTCTTGATGCCTACAGAAATGTCTGCACTGAATTTCCCAAATAACAATGGCCCCAACACCGAGCCCTGCAGAACCCCACTAATCACTGCCCTTGGGGGTTGAGACTTCCCCTAACACCACCACTCTCTGCTGCCTTCCTTGAAGCCAGTTTGCCACTCATCCCACCATTTTCCCACCCACCCCTGTGCCTTCTATCTTTCTCCCAAGTCTCCCATGTGGCACCGAATCGAATGCCTTACTGAAGTCCAGGTACAGGACATCCACTGCATGATCCTTGTACATTTGCCTAGTCACCCAGTCATAGTAATCTACCAGGTTGATCTGGCAGAATCTGCCCTTGACTAAGCCATGCTGCCTACTGTCCTGTAGCCCATTGGACTCCAGCAGGGACAACAGCCTCTCCTTCAGGGATTGTCTCCATTAGTTTTCCTACAATGGACATGAGGCTCACTGGTCCATAGTTCCCAGTTCATCCTTGGAGCCATCCTTAGGAACCACATGAGCCATCCTCCAATCCTAAGGTATGCATCCCAAGTCCAGTGAGGCATTAAATAGGCCTGCCAAGGGTCACGCCAGGACGCCTGTTAACTCCATCAGTACCTTGGGTGAATGCCATCTGGCCCTTGTGCCTTGTCCACTCTAGTGCCCTTAATCCCTCAAGCACTCTACCTTCTGTGATTTCTCCATCCGTCACCCCTCTGTGCCAACCCTTTCACCCCCCTGGGTATCACCCCTCCCTTCCTCCTAGTACAAACTGAGCAGAAGTAGTCATTACCCTTATGCCTTTTTGCCCCTTTTAACCTGTCCCCCTCCCTCTTAATCCATACTATCTGATCCTTACAACTCCTTTTCTCACTGATGCACCTGAAGAAGTCCTTCTTCCCTTCCTTAATGCACTGTGCCAGCCTGAGCTCCCTGAATGCCTTCGCTGCCCTTACTGCCTAGTCAGTCACCTCCTTCACTTCCTTCAGGTGCTCCTTCCTGTCCTCCCCTCGGCAGTTTTTTGTATTTCCTAAAGGTGGCTCTTTTCTTCCTTACCTTGTCTATGACTCCCTCAGTTACTCAGCTAGGATTCTTAGCTCTAGCCTTTTTACTGTGGGCCTTGCTGCAAGATTTGGTTGCCTCTACTATCCTTAGCTTTATGAGTTCCCACCTCTGGTTCGTGTCCATATTAGGCTAAATTCTGGCCAGGTACCCTTGTACCACCTCACCCATCCTCTTGAAGTCAGCCCTTCTAAAGTCCAGCACCTTTGAGTTGGATACTACCCCTTCCTTACCCATATTCAACTGTAACCACAAGGAGCAGTAGTTGCTCCCCGCCAGAGATTTTTCCCACCCTTAGTTCCCTCACCCACTCCCCATTAGTCAGCACAAGTTCAAGGGTGTTCCCTTCCCATGTTGGTTCACTAACCATCTGCATCAAGAAGTTATCCTGGAATGTGTCCAGCATCACCTGCTCTCTTCTATTTTATGTTACAGGGGTACTCCAATCTACTCCCGACAGGTTGAAGTCCCCCACTATCACCACATCCCCCTTCCAGCAGGTCCTCCAAATCTGCCCCACTAGCTCGCTATCCTGGGGTGAATGCCATCTGGCCCTTGTGCCTTGTCCACTCTTAGTGCCCTTAATCCCTCAAGCACTCTACCTTCTGTGATTTCTCCATCCGTCACCCCCTCTGTGCCAACTCTTTCACCCCCCCTTGGGTATCACCCCTCCCTTCTCCTTAGTACATACTGAGCAGAAGTAGTCATTAAGCAATTATGCCTTTTGCCCCCTTTTCAACCTGTCCCCCTCCCTCTTAATCCATACTATCTGATCCTTACAACTCCTTTTCTCACTGATGCACCTGAAGAAGTCCTTCTTCCTTCCTTAATGCACTGCGCCAGCCTGAGCTCCTGAATGCCTTCGCTGCCCTTACTGCCCTAGTCACCTCCTTCACTTCCTTCAGGTGCTCCTTCCTGTCCTCCCCCTCGCAGTTTTTTTGTATCTCCTAAAGGTGGCTCTTTTCTTCCTTACCTTGTCTATGACTCCCTCAGTTACTCAGCTAGGATTCTTAGCTCTAGCCTTTTTACTGTGGGCCTTGCTGCAAGATTTGGTTGCCTCTACTATCCTTAGCTTTATGAGTTCCCACCTCTGGTTTGTGTCCATATTAGGCTAAATTCTGGCCAGGTACCCTTGTACCACCTCACCCATCCTCTTGAAGTCAGCCCTTCTAAAGTCCAGCACCTTTGTGTTGGATACTACCCCTTTCTTACCCATATTCAACTGTAACCACAAGGAGCAGTAGTTGCTCCCCGTCAGAGATTTTTCCCACCCTTAGTTCCCTCACCCACTCCCCATTAGTCAGCACAAGTTCAAGGGTGTTCTTCCCATGTTGGTTCACTAACCATCTGCATCAAGAAGTTATCCTGGAATGTGTCCAGCATCACCTGCTCTCTTCTATTTTATGTTACAGGGTAACTCCAATCTCATCTCCCGACAGGTTGAAGTCCCCACTATCACCACATCCCCTTCCAGCAGGTCCTCCAAATCTGCCCCACTAGCTCACTATCCAACTCTTCTGTTTGGGAGGGCAGCCTATACACCACTCCCAATCTAGTGTCCTATTCCTGGAATCTTGGATTTGCATCCATAGGGACTCCGTTTCGCTCTCCTCCCCCTCCTTCCTTACACGCTTCAGTCCTTCCCTCACATAAATTGCAACTCAAACTTTTCCATTAACTCTAGTCTTGTGGAATATCCTGTACCCTGGAGCCATCAGGCTCCAGTCATGGTATTGGGTGGCTCATGTTTCAGTGATGGCCACCATGTCCACATCCCCCTCTACCATGAGATTCTGTAGTTCTGCAAATTTATTCCCCAATCTTCTAGTAGTCAAGGAGACCATCTTCTGTCCCCTAGCATTTTCCCCACTCCTCTTCTGCCCTCCCTTTCTGGCACCCCCTCCAGTACATGCCCCAGTCTGATTTCACTGTTTTGGGGGTAAGCCCATACGGTTTCCCATGTTGAGGTCTCTGCCTACCTCTAAACCACTTGCTACCCCCCGCTCCTAATTTAAATCCACTTTTTCTTCTATGTGCTCCCCAATTCTCTGATTCAACACTTTATTGCCCTCTTGGTTTAAGTGTAGTCTGTCTTTAGTGTATAGACTGCTGTCCTCCCAGGTCCCACCCCCCACCAGCCAATACCTTTTATCCTAACACCAGGTTCCCAGCCACTTGTTAAATTCCTGTATGCTCAACTTTCATGCTATGCTTACTCTGGGAACTGGAAGTACCTCTGAGAAAGTTACTGATCTTCCTGCCCCCTTGCAGATTGGTTCTAGTTCCACAAACCCCCTCTTCACTACATCTACCATCCATTAGCCAGGTCATTTGTCCCCAAGTGCAGAATTAGGGGAGTTTTCTCCCTGCCCCTTCTAGCATACTTCAGAACTGATTGCCCCACTCTTTCCACTGTCATTCCTGGCATGGCCTCCACCCAGACATGATTATGCCTCTCTCCTTGCTACCCCACCTGACTCCTCTTAGTATTGAGTCCCCAGTACTAAGATTCCACCCAGTTTTCCATCTGTTTCCTTCCTTCCTCCCACACCCTCCCTCCCATTGCCCTTCATTCTCCTGCACCTTGTTTATTCCATCTACCCCTGCTGCAATTCCCTCAGCAGTACTCCCTCCATACCCATCACATCCTGACACCCATCAGTTACTCTCCCACCTCACCCCTCTACCGTCCCCTTTCCCTCCAGTACTACAGAATGTATTTTGCAGATCCTTCTCCTTCTCCAACTATCTTCTGCTCCATGCTACTCTGATCCCCCCACCCCACTCCTTGTCTGTTACCACTTCTCCTCCTCTCCTTCTCTTTCTCATTCTTTCTGCTCTCATCTGCCCTCTGGCATTAGTTCCCCCAACTCAGTGTCCCCAGGCCTTGATCCCCCTGGCTCCTTGCCACTTCCTTTAACCTATTCCCCATCCCCACCCCCACCAATACAAAATGTCCACCTTCCTCAGCTCCCCTCCTACCTCCTCGCACTGCTGGGCCATAACCCTCCTTAGTTCATCCTGCATTCCTCAGATTCTCCTGCAGACCCATGATCTCATGTTTAAGTTGTCCTATTTGGATGCACACTATACATCCCCCCATTCTCCACACCATTTTAAGAAAGACTGGTGCTCCATAGTTGTTGCAGCCTACCACCCTTTCCAATACCTTATGTGCCCACCAATGACCCCCAGTCCTTCCATATGAAGGATAGCCATTCCTCCCCCATGGCTCACCCCCTCCCTCCTCTACCATTGCTACACATGTTCTTCCTGGACCCTCCTTCTTTTACCTCCATGTACTAGCTGAATCAGGATGTCATGTTTTCTTTAAACTCTTCCCTCCTCTTTACGTTTAGTTATTAGAACATAGCAGCCTCCTACTGACACGCCTACCCTACTTTATCCCAATTAGAGCTTATTGACCTCTACTTAAATCTAACTAACCTCTTCCCAAAATAGAGCATAATCAATGGCTAAACTAAACATTTATAAATTATTCCTCCCCCTTTTGATTTTTAACACCCTTTTGTCTTTCTCCCTTGTTGAAGCAATTCCTATTAGTATATTTGTTTGCCATATGAAATGTATTGCATTCCCCCTTAAACGTGCTATCCTGCTAATGAAATTCAATACAAAAACTGTACAGGTCCAAATGCTGCAGTAAAGACATGCAATACTTGAAATGACTGTATCTTATTTCAACTGCAGTACTAGTAGCTGTACTAGGTTCACCAGGTCCTCTTGCACTAAATAGGATTTTGTCTGGGGAGGTATTCCTTAATTCAAAAAATCCACTGTAGATCATAGTCGACACCCAATGTTTGAGAGTCAGTCATGAGTTCACAATGACTGTTAGATTTCTAACCTTATTGAATGATTTTCAGAAATGTGCTATTCAGAGATGGAATTCTGAGGGCATCATATCTTCTGACTGACCCTTGAGGACCTAGTTCCACCAGTAACAACTCCGTCTTAGCTGGAGTAAGAGTCAGCCAGCTGGAGACCATCCAGTTAGAAATTTCCTGAAGACAATGCTCCAACACAGTCATCGCCTCTTGCCCATCCAATGTAAAGGACATGTACAGCTGAATATTATCTGCATTTTAAAAACACAGCCCATACTGTCTGATAACTTGCCACAGTGGCAGCATGTACACTGTGAGCAACATGAAGGAAAGAATCAAACCCTGGGGAACTCTTTTGATCACTACTAGCTGCAGTGATAAAGTTCCCATCACGACCAACTGTGACCTGTCAGTGAGGAAGGCTTCAAACATTTTAATGTTATCCCGGTGAGTCCCTTATATTCCACAAGGTGTTCAACCAAAAACCCATGGTCCACAGTGTCAAAAGCTGATGAGAAATCCAGGAGTGCGACAATTGAGCACTCTCCCCATTTCTCACTAGGAGCTGATCATTAAACACCTTGACAACCACAATCTCTGTACTGTGGGACAGTCTGAAACCCTACTGAAATGGCTCATAGATGTCATATTGCTCAAGGTGTGCCGCTATCTGTGCCGCCACCACTTACTCAATAACCTTCCCTAGAAAAGGAAGGCCTGTACTTTGCCAACACATCAGGGTCCAGAGATGGTTTCTTTAAGAGCAGTCTCACCATGGCCTTTTTTCAGAGCCAATGGGAAACAGCTCTCTGTTAAGGAACCCTTGACTATACTGCAAAAAGCAGACCCAGAGCCACCCAGCAGTCAATCAACAACCTGGTAGACCCCAGATCTGACATACAGTAGGTGGGGCACAATGCTACTATTTCCTCAAGTACATCCTCCATAATAACTGCCCATAACTCAGACCAGACCCATGAAGTGTGCTTGCATCTTTCCCTTAAACCACTGCTGGCCCCTAGCAGGCTGTCTGTAGAGGTACCAGCTCAAATGGAAGGCACTCTGTCCAGAAAGAAAAGCCCAAACCCCCTCACATTTTTCTTAAGACAAGACTCACCCAGACTGAAGACAGCTAGGATTAAGCAACCTGTCCACAGTGTAGAAGAGCTGAGTGTGCCTATTTTCCCCTGAAGACAATAACCTGTGACAGGAGTTCTGCTTTCATCAGGGTTATAACCCTTTGATAGTCCTGATAATTGGACCTCTAAGTCATCCTGCCATCTATCATGAAGAAAAAAATCAAACACAGCTCAGGACTGCTTGGAAGAGCCAAAATACAAATAAAACAAAACATTGCATGTAAAGAAAACTTTCAGCTATGCCTCCAAGATAGCATAATAGACTGTAAGCTAGCATAATATAAAAAATATACTTTATTTAGAAAAAACAGTAGCACTCCCCCACAACAAGCGTTGTTGCCGGGGTTGCCACTGTTTTTTTTTAAATAAAGTATATTTTTCATCTTACACTAGCTTACAGCATGTTGTGCTAGCTTAGAGGTGTAGCCAAAAGTTTTCTTTACTTACACTGTCATCCATCAAGCCAGACTTCCTCTTGGAGTGCTACAACCTCTGCCCTGTTGCCTTCAATCAGCTCATTTCATCATTATACTACAGTGAGGTGTGATGGGAGGTCAATGGTAAGTACAGATTGGTGCAATGGAGTCACATGCTGTAGTAATGGCTAGATTATAGCCTGCCTCCACACCTCCATCACATTCTGCTTCCATAACTGAGATGTCCAATATTGCCAGGAGAATTTCCAATGTTAAAGCACATCTGAAAGATATTGAACCACTTCCCAGGGCAGATGGTTTTGGGGACCCCTGCAAGAAAGCTAACAGCATGGTAATCTGACCACCCTACTGAATCTACCCTAACATTTGAGATGTTCAGCCCCAAAGAAGACACACTATAACTTTCTTCAAGCCCTGCATGAAGCAAGAGATCAGGCAATGGCCCTGGGCCTGTAGCTTAGCCTTGAGTCCTGAGGCTAGGAGCTAGGGAGGGGCAGACATTGAAGTTTACAACTCTGAGGAACCCCACATCACCAATTTACTAAGACTCATGAAACTCTGAACCGTATTTATTTCATATCCTTACTTGTCTGCTTTACATTTTCAACCCTTATAGATTCATTAATGCCATTATATGCAATAAATGTCTTGCTTTTTGAGAAAGTTGTATTATAACTTGTTTAGCAGTCCTGCTTGAAACAAAGAGCCAAGTCTTAACTTGCTTTATACAGAGTCCAAAGGGCCCTGAACAAAGCAGGTTGCATGAAACAGGGGCAGAGTCATAACTTGCTTCACACAGGGCCTGAAGAGTCTTGTGTAGAGCAGGACATGCAGTGCTGTTTAGGCCCTGCATGAAATAAGAGGTGAGTCATAACTTACTTTATACAGGGCCTTGCAAGAAAAAGGATGGGCAGGGCCCAAAGGGCCCTGTGTGAAACATGATCTAAGTCCTAACTTGTTTTGTGCAGGGCACTTTGGCACTATTCCAAGAGCTGGCATTTGTTTCCCTATGCACCTGTATGGGAAGGCTGGGGAGAAGGGAACCACTATGCTTGCCTGTTTTATTTTGACTAATATTGCTCCCCCTTCCCAAATAGCAACTATAGGTTAGGATAGTTGTCAAACAAGTAAATAAGTGTAATTGGGGGTCTGTGTTGGGTAGCTATGGAGGAGGTTAGGTCAAACCCTGGTAAAAGACTCTGGATTAGCCAGATGTTTACCTCTAAATGCTAAAATAAACTTTACAGCATGGCCAAACCCCAAATATGTGGCTTTTCTCCCCAGGACTCATACTTCCATGACCCCCTTCGGTGAGTCTTCAGGAGTGCCACCCCCCATGGAGATAAATATGTGTGTCTAACATAACTTTAGGGGAATAGTTTAGTTATTTAGATAAAGACCCTAGGAAATGTCAATCAATCAATCAATCAAAATCTTTATTTATCCAGGCAAACATCATTGAGCAGAGCTCTTTTACAAGATGGACCTGGTTAGAACAGGGTCGGGTAACATCCATCATAAAAACATATAAATACATGTAAATAAGTATATAAACCAAACACAATGGTGCAGTAATAGGGAAGTCCAGTGATAAAAGGAAGACAAGGCAAACCATAACAGAGGAGGATTCAAATACAAGGAGGCAGGTCCACCATTGAACCATGCAACTGGATATAAACCATGTTCTCTGTATAGAAGTACCGGTTAGTTTATTTACCAGGGGCAGTCACTAGTACTAGCCATGAAAATGACTTGGAGAACCACCAACTAATGGCAGATGGGGTACCAGGAGGGGTATGTAGTGTGTTAGTGAAGGATAAACATTGTGAGAAGTGAAGTCCCAAAGTTAGGTCGGTAGAACTGATGCGGCAGTGGGGGAGAGGGAAAGGGGAGTTAGGGCTTTTATAGTATGATTGCATGCAGATTGTGGATAAGTGCAGTATAGAGTTGTGAAAAGAAGGCTGGAGAAAGCAGGAAGATAGACCAGTGTCAAAGGGAGGACAGAGACATCAAGGTGTTGCATGAAAGCATGATGACAGACCAGGGCCAAGGAGTAGACGAGCACTAGAAGTAATTCATTCATAGTTAAATAGTACAGGTTAGCTTGATGACAATTCATGGTCATGAGAAACAATTGCACTGATCATTTCTGAGACGTGAATATAAGATCTTGAAAGATGAAATGCCGATGGGTGACCTCAGTTTCAGTTTTTTTCGCAATTTATTCCTCAAGGAGGACAGTGTAAAGCTTATAGTAGCCCTGCCAAAGCGAGAGTTAACTTTGGGAACCATCAGTAGGAGAGATTTGCAACTTCTCAGGGCATAATTGCCTATTGGTGTTATAGGAAGACAGTTTGTAATGTATTGGGGCAGTTTTTTGGAGATGGCTCTTAAGGTCCATAAGGCTGCATTTTGATCACGCCTGAATTGAAGAGAACTCCACCTCACTGATTGATATAGGGAGCAGTGGTGAGTGGAATGAGGCAGGCCTGTGATAAACCTCAAAGCTCTATGATATAATGTGTCAAGTTTGGTGAGTTAGAAAATGGGACAGTGACTGTAGAGGATGTCAGCATAATCTATCAAGGATAGAAAGGTTGATTGTACCAGCTGTAGTTTGGCATCTCTAGTTAGAAGCGGGCTATCTAAAGAACAGGCCAAGTCTCTGTATTAATTTTTTGAGTAATTCTGCAATGTGATCTATAAAGGAGAGCCTATGGTCCAGCCACACTCCCAGGTATTTGAATTTAGGAACAAATTCCAACTTCTCGCCAAGAATTGTAGTAATTTGCAGCACAGGATCTGATAAGGCTGAATTTACCATTTGGGCAGAGAGAGAAAAGAGCATTGCTTTTGTTTTCTTGGCATTAAGTAATAGTTTTTTGTTTAGGAGTTGGTGTTGCAGCAGGTTGAACTCATATTGAAGGTCATTACATGCAGATTGTAATGATGGGTGGCTTCATAAAGAACTGTGTCATCTGCAAACAGATGAATGTTGGCCTTAGTTATGCTTTCATCAGTATTGTTGATGTATATTGCAAATAAGATCAGCCCTAAGATAGAATCCTGGGGAACATCTCTTAGGAGAGGTTTGAGAGTTGAGAGATCTCCTTCCGCTTTCACCTGCTGGAAATGATCAAAGAGGTAGTTATTGAACCACTGTAAAGATAATGGGTCAGCACCTAGTGAGACCAGGGAAGAGAGTAGCAGAGAATGGTCGACAGTGTCGAAGGCTTTGCTCAGGTCCAAGAATAAGGCGCAAGTGTAATTCCTGTAGTCTAGTTCTCTTTGCCAGTCATTAGTCACTTTGGCAAGTGCTGTGATGGTGCTGCGTTTAGCTCTAAACCCTGATTGGACTGGATAAAGCAGGTTAATAGCTTCTAGATACTTCCTCAGCTGGTTACTTATGACTTTTTCCAGTAATTTCGACGACCGGGAGAATCAAAATTGGTCTATAATTATTTAGCTCACAGGAATTTCCGGACTTGAACAGGGACATAATGTGTGCTGTTTTCCATATTAAAGGAATGGATCCTTGAGTTAATGATAGGTTAAATAAATGAGTTATGGGCATGGCTAACACATGGATGGCCACCTTCAAGAAATATGTGTCGAGGGCATCCACACCAGCACTTTTTTTACATCCAGTTTTAGCAATAGGTCTTCAACTTCTTTCAGAGTAGTAGGATGCAAAGAGAAGACTGAATCAGTGACGCTAGGATCTGCACCTTGATTATCCACCTGAAAGTGTATCAAATTTGCATGGGAATTGTCAAAGGCTAAGTCTGCAGTCACAAAGTGATTATTGAAGGCATCCAGAACTTCCAGTCTGTCACTAATGGTGTTATTGTTTAAGGAGATTTCATCAGGTAGTAAGCCACCGGACGTGTGACCAGACAAGACCTTAACGGTTTTCCAAAATTTTGTAGGATTTTGGAGGCAGAGAGAAATTCAGAATGATAGTATGCAGCTTTTGTATCTCTAACCATTCTAGTACATGAGTTTTGTGCCCTTTTGAACTTGCGCCAGTCCACAGCAGACTGGGTTTTAACGTCTTTTTTCTATAGGTTATCTCTTTCAGTCAATGCAGATTTTAATAATGGTGTGAACCATCTACATGCATTTTTTGCTATTCGCACCTTAACTATAGGGGCATATTTATTTAGGGCATCTAGGATAATTTTGCTGAATATGTCGAATGCTGATTGCATGTTTTTTGCCAAATAGAACTCTTGCCAATACAAGGAGTGTTTCAGTTCATTTATGTAGGCAGCGAGATCAAAGTTCCATCTAGATCTCTTGGCAGCAAACTTCAGCGAAGTAGTAGGTTTGTTGCTTGATCTTATGCAAGCAATAAATGAGTGATCACTGATATCACGGAAGAAGGTGCGCAAAGGAGAAGAGATGTGGTTTATTCACAAGGATAACATCTAGCAGGAGCTGTTATCCACGTTCTTTTATTTCCTCATGTTGGTTCGACAATGAGTTACATAGAAACATAGAATGTGACGGCAGATAAGGACCGCTAGCCCACCTAGTCTGCCCATTTTCCTACCTAACAGATAAGCTGCAGATCCTAGTTAACCAACAGCTTACTTCCGCCTACCCCACTAGGACCTGCCTTATGCCTGTCGCATGCATTCTTGAATTCTTGAGTTGCGATAATCCATGGGTGTCACAGAAAGCTATGAGAGAAAGGCGGTTTTAGATAGCCAGTCTAAATTAAGATCCCAAGAATAATTATTTATGAGGATTGTTGTTTGATGATATTACTCAGATGAGGTAACAATTGTAGATCGGCAGAAGGAGGTCTATAGCACCCTGTGATACATAATGTTGAAGTGTGAGAGATGGTGACTTGAAGAGATAGACATTCATAAGCATTTGCAACAGATAAAGCACTCAGACAGGATGCCGTATACCTATCCTTGACATAGATGGCAACCCCTCCACCCCTGGATTTTCTGTCTCCTCTCAGTAGTAAATAGTTAGGAATATTGACTTCCCTGTCGGGGCGGCGGTCTAAGCTAGATTTCTGAAACCACTAGGATGTCTGGTAGGTATGGAGGACCCAGGCCTGGATCATGGAGAATTTTTAACAGACTGCATACATTAATGTGGAGAAACTCATGCCTTTCAGTGTGGCAAGGTCAGAGGATGATACGATTGCAGCTGGTGGCCCGCATTGAACTCCACATTTCCTGAGCACAGGAGAAGGAGTAAAAGTTTTCTTAGCATGGCAATAGTAAGTTTCGTGCTGGTAACCCCTTTACGTCGTTGGGGACTTTCATCCTGGGGGCAGCCCCAACATTTTGCCCTTCCTACTAAGGGTGGCAGAGACAGTACTTTGATTGCTATCTGTAGAGGTGACGCCTCTATGATGTTGGCAGAAGTCATAAGCTGAGGTGGTTAATTCATTTTGTGTACCAGCGTTAAGGTAATATGAAAATAGTGTTGAAGAATTGAGGAGTTGAAAAGGCATATATCCACGTAGGGAAAGGAACTAGTTACAGACAAGATCAGATTAGTACCCACAGTAATAAAGGCTTGAGGTGACATATATTGGGCATGCGATATGAGATAGAAAAGGACCAGAACAGGATCCATGATTTGCACACATAGTGGAATAAGGATGGAGGGGCTAGAGAGGAGTGAGCTAGAAAGCCAGGGCGGGGTTTATGTGTATTTAATCAGGACCAGGGGGTGAGTGGGTGGGTGAAAAAAATTGGCAGCTCTAGGGCTCCCTTTCTGAGGTAATCAGTCCCTGAGAGCAAGTCCATGCCTGCATTTCTGTGAGGGGCTGGTGGCTTCAGACTTGGACTGTGGTGGCAGTCTGGCAGGTCAGGGTTCATCAGAGAACTACGGCTGTGGCTCTCAGACTACCTGGAAGGAGAAGGCAGAGGAGAATTAAATAAGAAAGTCGGCAGGGTGGGGCTGCTCGTGGAGCCAAAAGAAATGTAGACTGGCTTAAATGGGGGGTGTTGCAGACAAGAAGTTAGGCAAGGTGCCTCCAAGTCTGAGTGAGCAATAACGGGCTATTTAAAACACAATACTAAGCGTAAAAGTTGAAGATGGGGTTCAAAGGCCTGAGCTGAGATCGCTACTGGTCTTATAGGGAACACAATACAGGCATTTACATTAAATCAGAAAACTTCAGCTATAAAATACAAACAAAACAGTTTTAACAGAAAACATAATCTAGCACAATATAATCAAACATTAACAGTGTAGAGTTATATGAAGCCAGTCGGAGTGCTCCTGGGGCTGACTGCAGCCAGTGGGCCACAGCAGTAAAAGACTCTGGATTTAAACCCAGAGACAACTGTCCTCATGTAAAGAAAGCAAAAATTGGCAGCTAGGGCTCCCTTCCTGAGGTAATCAGTCCCTGAGGGCAAGTCCGTACCTGCGTTTCTGTGAGGGGCTGGTGGCTTCAGACCTGGACTGCGGGTGGCAGTCTGGCAGGTTGGGTTCATCAGAGAACCACGGCTGTGGCTCTCAGACAACCTGCGTTTCTGTGAGGGGCTGGTGGCTTCAGACCTGGACTGCAGGTGGCAGTCTGGCAGGTTGGTTCATCAGAGAACCATGGCTGTGGCTCTCAGACTACCTGCATTTCTGTGCAGTGCTGGTGGCTTCAGACTTGGACTGCGGGTGACAGTCCGGCAGGTCGGGTTTGTCAGAGAACCATGGCTGTAAATGTACAGTGACTGCATCTGCTGCTGTGTAGAATAGGTCTGCTCTGACCCAGGAGCTCATCAGTAAGGACTAGCCTTTCCTGTTTACAGGTTTGTGTGGTCTAGTTAAGTGTTTCTCAATTGAGGTCACCAGCACAATGTTCTGTGACACAGAGCTTCTAGGAGCTCAATAGGTAATAGAATGGACAAGTTAAATAAACATATGAGATACATTTTAAGTGAAATTACATAAACAACCTGATTTATTGTATACTGCAGAAAAGAAATTTGTTATATCATGGTGTCTGGTTTATAACTGAGAGTTGAGGTTGACAAAGTAAGGAGTGAGGCCACCAGTTAATATGTTCTGGTAGCCACATTTTGACATCCTTTGAGCCCCTCACCCCCGATTTGAGGATTGAGAACATGTGATATTTACATATTTGTGTTTAAGAAACAGTTGTCTAATGCCTTTAATAACCAGTTCTACTGTAACTGTTACTAATTTTTTGTAATTAATGTGTTTTTAACCTTGTGTTGTAAGTTTTGTAAATGCTAGTCACACTTTAAAATGGGCAAATTTGTTCAATGTGCCTTTCCAGGCTAAACAATAAATTAAATTAAATTTCCAGACCCATAGAAAGTTGAATTCTGGATGCCAAACTCTGTTTTCCCAGTGGTATCAGTGATTTAAAGTGAGACATATAAACATTAAATAATTCCCACTCTTCTTCATTAAAGTTAGGAGAAAACACAAAATTGCTGTTTGAAGCAAGTCTGGCGTTATCAATGACAGGCACATCAAACAAAATGATAAGGTGTATCACCAGCTTTCGTAAGAGACTGCCGCTGGCAACAATTTTTTCTCATTTACACTTTGATATAAGCTGCAAATTGAGGATGAAATGTCCACATTTTGGAAATAGGGTTTGCTATGTCAGACAGGCAGTATTACTCATGAAATGTGTGCATTCCCGTATCAGTTGGTTAGTCACCCACAGCAGACCTACCTAACCCAGACTGTCCAAAAGCTGCTAGGTGCTCATTCTCTGCATATCCATGCCAGCTATTTAAAGCAACAGTATTAGATAGCAGAAAAAAAAATCACACTGTAGTACTGTTTTTTTTTAATAATGTATTTCTGACAAAAACATCAACCTATCCATGTTTTTTTCATAGTATTTTACTCCAGAACTGAGATATTGGGTTTTAAAGTATTTAAGAATCCTTACTCTCTGACTACACCCACTATGAATACATTAAACATTTTGGTTTGGTGCTGTTCTTACCATCAGCATTACGAGATGGCACCCTTCTAATACAGCCACAGTTTGAATACAGTATTTAAGGTCAAAAAGTGACCTTGAGGGAAGCTGTGGGAGCTGGTTGGAGGCAGGTAGGTGAAGTTGTCCACAGCAACTGAGAAGGACAGGCAGACATTTTATTTTAAATTGTGGTCAGAATATAAGGAGGTTAAATGCCACAGTTGGTGACAGGCATTTGTCAGCCAGCATAATGGGATGTGTGTAAGTGGCAGCTGAGCTGAGGCTGGAGAGTATGAGATGCAATGTTGTATTCAGAGCTGAAGTGGAAAAGGGGGTGAGCTGTAGTTGCTGAAGCCATGGTTGGCAGGAATGGTGCCCTTTGAATATGTAAAGCCTCAATTGGCAGTGGCAGTAAGATACTGAAATACAGAACTCTAGCGAGCAGCAGTCATGCTTGAGGGTGACCTGTGGGCACCCAAGATGAGTTTGATGGTAGGATCTATTTTCCACACATGATTTTATGGTTCAGTGTAATCACGAGTAAAGAATGCTCTCAGTTTTCTCTAATTTTATCAGTGTGGCTAGCAGGGTTCGACAAATCCTATTGCTCGACGTCCCTGGCTACCAGTTACAGTGCAGGGACAAGCACTTTCTGTTGTGCCACTTGCCCACGGGCTAGCACTGATTTAAAAAACTTGCTGCTGCAGTTCTACCTTCCACCCGTAGGTTGCTCACTGCTTCAACTGTCCCGGTGGTCATCTGACCTACCGGAGCGATGCTCACATGATCTGTGTAGCACAAGCAGTGCATCTACTGGTCGGGAATGAGCGGTGATTGTGTGAGCCTCAGCCTAGGGAAATGGCATCAGGAGAGAGCGGCGTCTCATTGGAGAAAACAGAGGAGGAGCAAACTGTTGGACTGGCAGGCGTGGGGCCAAATGAGCAAGGACAATCTTAAACTGTAAGTGATGCCAAGATTGCCCATTGGCCGCAGTGGTGATTTGTACGTAATGGAGAATAAAGACGTGCATTGCGTTCAGTACCCCTCATTCACTGTCTGTTGGTTGTGGAGAGGATAACACAAAACAGTCCTTTTGTTGTGGATATCAGGAGTGGGAGGCAGTGCGACCAGTGCTGCCTTCTTACTTTGTGTGTGTGGACAACTCTAGGAAAACAAATATTTTAAAGTGAATTAAGGGTGAGTGAAAGCGAGGTGGGAAGGCAGGAGCTATGGTGGAGGAGGACTAAGTAGCAGGGGCAATGTGGCTGAGCACTGAGGTTCATTAATAACTGCACACAAGTGCATTAGTGCAGCAGACAAGCAAATTTACCTGCCATGCCAGTTTTGCCAAAAGTGTAAAGTTAATGAAGAAGAGAGTAAATAAGGAGTGTTCAGTGTAGGCAGGCAGGGTAAATATTGAGAAGGGTTAGGTTGGGCTTCTTGTGTTCCCTTATAACAGAACTGGGCATAACAGGGTGAAAGCAAACTAAGGAGCATATAAAATAATTATAAGTACAATCAAACAAGAAGAAAGAGAAACAAAACAGAAACTTGGGAGGGGGGACTGTCTGGTACTGTTGTCTGCTGTCTGTGTAGCAGGGTGGAAGGGAGAGAACCCTGGTCCCCTGACAACTGAGAACTAGCAGCAGCGTAAAGTGTCACTGACAGAAAATAAAAAAGAGGAAGAGCAAGGGCGGACTACTACTGTTGGCGGGGAGCTGGGGCTTTGTGTTGCCCACCAGTAAAAACAGCAGTTTATTTGACTACTAGCTGCATAAACAAAGAAAAAATAAAATAAGAGGAACCTAACTGTGGGCTTTTAAGAAAGGAGATTGTGTAAGAGGAGCAAGTGAACTATCTTCAACTTAGTGAAGGCCGCCAGGCCAGAGTGTTTCTCTGCCCAGTGTCCTGCAGCTGTCTGGCTTGCAAAAGATACAACATAAAAAAGAAAGCTAAAAACAAGAAAGAAAATAAGACAAGAGGCTGGTGGGCTGTTGGGAGAGGAGAGCACAGATAGAGATTGTGTGTAAAGGAGTGAAGGAGGAGCTTGGAGAGAGGCGGGGCGAAGGACTGACCCAATGTCCTGCAGCAGCAGCTGACTCGAAAAAGAGAAAGTAAAAAAAAAAAAAGATAGTATAGTAAGAACTTAGAAGAAATAAGCCTAAACTCAAACTGTGTGTGGGGCTATGCTATGGACTTGGTTGGACTGTTGGGAGAGATTTTGTGAAAAGGAGTGATGGACCCAGTGTCCTGCAGCCGGTTGGTTGGCTTGAAGTACCCAAGAAACAAAAAGAGAGAAAGACAGTAAAAAAATATATATAGTGTAAGTGTAAGTAACAGAGAAATAAAATAAGAGAGCCTAACTGCGGGGGAGGGCTTGGGCTGTGCTGGGAGAGAGGAGAGTGATTGTGTGGAGAGTGTTCTGCAGCCAGCTGCCTGACTTGTTACAGGACAAGACACTTTCAGTGAATAGAAAAAAAGCATATTTACATCTACATCTGTCCCCTGGTGACCCAGCCCACACTAACCACCAGTGAAAAAGGTCACACAGACACCATACAGTGTTTAAAATAAGTTTATTATTGGTTCCATTAGTCTTTAAAAAAATAGTGACCACCAAATTTATATGGACAATATGCAGACGAACAAAGCCAAACAACGAAGTCTCTTGTCTCTCTGGTTAGCAGCAGCACCATCTTTTTACGAGACAAACACAGTCTGGTACTAGTACAAGTACTACTTCCACAGATAAAAGTCATGAAACTGAATCTGCATCTGTGGTTCTGGATATAACTGCTGACCAGGTACTTGATGTAAACAGAGAAGCCGTAGTAGCCTTATCTCAAAAAGCCTCTGTGTCACTTGCTAAGAAACGTAGTTTACTGCTTCATAATGAGGTGGCAGTTGGGAATAGTAAAGACAAGAAATATGACCAAGTAAAAAGGGCCAGACTATTTCAGTGTCATTGATTGTCCACTTGGTTTGATGGCTCCTTGAAGGAGTTAAGGCAAGTTGGCCAAAGGTTGGAGAGAGTTTTGCGGAAATCGGGCCTTGATGCCGACAGGCTTAGATTGATGGCACATTATGATAGCTATCAATCAGAAATCACTCGTAAGAAGGCAGAATTCCTGTCCAGAGAGATTTCTGTGGCACAGAATCGACCAGCTCAGCTTTTCCGGACTGTGGACAGACTGTGCAATCCAGTCTGTCTCCAGCCCAGAGATGCTTTTTCTCAGCTAAGATGCGAGGAGTTTGCTCGGTTCTTTGCGGATAAGGTTGCCGACATCAGGTCCGGTATCCATCCAACCTTTCCTATGGGGGATTGCGGTGGTCGACTAGAAGTGGCTTGTCCTCGGTCTGTCTGGTTAGACTTTCACCAGCCAGAATTCGGGGACATTGTGAAGATCATCAAACAATGCGACCAACTAGTTGTAGTTTGGATCCAGGCCCTACGCCGCTTTTATTAGGTTGTGTAGAAGCCATCTACCCAATCCTTGCTGACATTGTCTGGAAATCCTTGGAGAGGGTTTTTTTTTCTGACCCCCTTAAGGAGGCGGTAGTTCGACCACTCCTTAAAAAATCCTCCTTGGATTTAGATTGTCTAGCTAACTACTGGCCTATCTCTAACCTGCCATTTGTTGGTAAGGTTACTGAAAAGGCAGTTGCGTTGCAATTGGATGATCATCTTATATCTCACAATGTCTATGATACTCTCTAGTCTGGTTTCAGGAAAAGGCATAGTACAGAGACTGCCCTTGTCCGGGTGTTGAGCGACCTCCTTATGGCCAGGGATTGAAAGACGCATACCATTCTGGTCCTTCTCGATCTATCTGCTGCATTTGACACCGTAGACCATGGAGTGCTATTGGAGTGCCTGTGGGTTTTTTGTGGACTGTCTGGTACAGTCCTCGAATGGTTTCAATCTTACCTCACAGGCAGGTTTCAGAGAGTTGTCACTGGAATTTATTCCTCTGGCGCTCACTCCCTGTCCTGTGGGGTACCGCAGGGCTCCATTTTAGCCCCCATGTTGTTTGCAGTGTATATGCTGCCATTAGGAGAAATCATCAGGCGATACAACTTGGGCTTTCACTGTTATGCAGATGATACCCAGCTGTATCTGTCCTTTCTCCCCAGTCAGGGTGATGCACTCTCTGTACTTAACAACTGCCTTGATGAGATCAGACTTTGGATGAGTTCGAGCTGGTTGAGACTCAATCCGGACAAGACTGAGGTATTGGTGGTGGATCCAGGTTGTCTGGGGTTGGGTGTGGGAGCTGGACAACCATCAGGTTTATTACTTGATGGTGTACTGCTCCCTACCTCTGAACGGGTGCGAAATCTGGGCGTTATTTTTGATGACAGTCTGACTCTGAAATCCCAGGTGTCAGCTGTTGTCAAATCCTCTTTTTACCATCTGAGGAATATCACCCGGGTGAAACATCTGATTCCCCCGGGTGACCTTCCAACATTGGTCCACGCCTTTGTCACTACTCGTCTGGACTACTGCAATTCCCTCTACCTAGGGCTACCTGGGGTTGATATCTGCCGCCTTCAGCTAGTGCAGAATGCGGCAGCCAGGCTTTTGACTGGGACTTCTAGAACCAGTCATATCACGCCTGTGCTCCGTGAACTGCATTGGCTGCCTGTTTGGTGGCGGATCACCTTTAAGGTTGATTTACTAACCTTTAAAGCTCTACATGATCAGGGACCTGGTTACCTGAAAGATCTCCTGGTTCCTTACCTTTCCCCTCCGTCCTCCGTGCCAAGCTAGGGATTGCTGGAGATTCCCATGGTTGGTCTGAAGTCATCAGGATCTCGTGCCTTTGCTTTTGTGGCACTAACCCTGTGGAATTTCTACCTCGTTGGTTAAGAGAATGCCCAACCGTCGACAAGTTTAAGGCGCTTTAAAACATATCTTTTGAGTTAGCATTTTTAAATTGAATTATTGTTTTATAAGTGATTTGTAACATCTTGCTTAATGTAGATTTAATGGTTTTTCTTGTGTTTTTAGCTCTGGTTGATTTTAAATTTGTAATTTATAAATTTTAATGTTGTACAGTGACTTGGTTTTGAAAGGCGCTTTATAAATAAAATTGAATTGAAAATTGAACTTATAAATGGTTGAGATACGATGATAAAAAGGGGCTTATGTACTGCACACTATGTGAAAAGTATCCCACTATTGCAACTCCAGCATTTTCAAAAAAAAAACAAATGCCTTTGCCACAGGCTCTAACAACTTTCGTATTGAGTCACTACGTGCACAAGAAAAATCCAATCCACATGTGCTGTGCTAGAACCAACATATTCTGGAAAGTGGCCAATGAGCAGTATGTTGTGAGATTAGTGAGTCACCACTTTACCAAGCCTTTGTACAGTTGGAAGAGGCCACAAAAGCAAAGATGAGACGCCTGTTTAACACAGTGTATTCCATAGCCAAAAATCTTCACCCTTTCTCAGACATGGAGTGGCTCTGTGAATTACAGGAAAAAATGGCATTAAGCTAGGTTCTAGTTATACTAACGATAAGTGAGCCAGGGACTTTTGCAGTGCTATTTCAGCAGTTATATCCAGAACCCAGATGAAGACTCTTGCTTAATGTTAAGTACGTGACAGTTCTTGCTGATGGCAGTACTGATTACAGTATAACTGAGTGGGAAAATGTTTTCTTAAGGTTTGTTGAACCTAATTCAAAACAGGTGCATACATTCCTTATCCAAACTGTGCCACTGGAACATGCACATGCAGAAAGTGTATTCCATGCAATATCAACTGCATTGGAGACAGTAAATCTTCCTCTCAGTAACCTAAAAAATGTTAATCCTGGACCACTTCTTATTTCAGCAAATTTTGATGAGGCCAGTGTCATGATGGGCGAAAGAGAAGGAACCATAGCAAAGTTGCGGGAACACTGCCGTCCTCAAATAATTGCAATGCACTGCATTGCCCGTAAGCTAGAGCTGGCAGTTCTCGATGTGTTAAAAAAAATCCATTTGTATCAAAGCTGGAAAGTACCCTCAAGGGAATATTTAAATTTTATCACTATAGTCCAAAAAAATGAGAAAATTTCAAGAAATTGCTAACGTGATGGATACTGATCTGGCGCACTTTACTGCAATTAAACAAGTGAGATGGCTTGCCAGTAAGTCATGTTCAGTACATGCAGTTCAGGTTAAACTTCCTACTGTTGTACAACACCTACATGCATCTTTTACTGCTGGCAATGAAAGTTCAAAAACAAAGGGCCTCTTAAAAGAAACACAGAGTGTGCAGTTTGTAAAAGCTATCCATATACTGCAAGATTTCCTGCCAATACTAAAAACCTGTCACTGCAGTTTCAACGAGATGACATAGTAATACTGGAAGTTCCACAGCTTGTTGAGACGTGCCTAATCCAGCTTATGGAACTGAAAACCATGCCAGGGCAATACATGGCAGCTTTCTCAGCCATTACAAACCAGAACAGAAATGTATGGAATATGTTGTGACAAAGAGGGGAAGGGAGGAGAAGACTGTTCATTTCCCATTCAGAGGCAACTGCCCAGAAATCAGTTTTGTGACAGATGGATAACTGCAGACTTTAATAGATGCAGCAATAATGTATATTGACAACAGATTAAAATATTTCTCAGAGGTGCCTCTCAAATGGTTCAACTGCTTAGATTTTAAGCAGTTTGATCTTCCAAGAGACCAACTAGCGGTGTTTGGGACCTCTGAACTTGCAAACTTGGCAGAATATTTTCACTTTTTCATGGAGGAGTAGCAAAAACATATAAAGTCAGAGTATGCTGCATTTAAAACAATATTGTAATCTGCCATTGAAAACCCCTATTTGCAGGTATATACCAGATTACTAAAAGAAAAACCACCCCAGAGTATACACATTCTTGACCTAGTTGAAATACTCATGGCAATGAGTGTATCGACTGCAAAATGTGAGATAGTTTTTTTCTGTTCAAAACCTAATCAAAACAAAAATCAGGACAAGGCTGGCTGAGGATTCCCTACAGTCTCTCCTGCAGATAGCAGTAGAAGGTCCAGAACTGCATGACTTTGATCCGGATCCAGCAATTAACCACTAGCTGCTCTCTGGTCCAGGCACTCGACATGTTCTTGGGCATGCTGTTGCTGCTGATACATCATCTTCTGGTTTAGCTGCTTCTGCTGCTGATGATCTTCTTAATGCTAGTACTCCTGCTCCCAGTGCCCCATCATCTTCTTCCTGGCCTAGCCCTTAATCACCATTTTATGTTCTTCTCAACCAACAGCCTAGCTGGTTTTGGCTAGTCCTTAACTAATTCTGTTACATTTCTCCAATCTCTTCTAATACAGACTTCTGCCTGGGGTGCCTAGCGTCCGGTCTGTACTACCCTGGCCTGTATTAACAAAAAATATTTGAAAATATTGTTTTTCCTGATTTATGAAGTTCTTCTACATCTGTCCATCCATCCTATGAAATAATAGTACAATATATAAGCCCTGCCACACAGCCACACCATTTCACTTATTTCTGTTAAGTCGGTTCATTTTGTTTTAGACCTATTTTGACACTCTAGTTGCCCTTTGTAGTCAGGATTCCCTTGTGTCTATCCATTGCATTCTTGAATCCCCTCAGTGCTGACCCCCACAACCTCTTGGGGCAGTCTTTCCAAGTTCCATTTTGATTAAAAGTAAAACGTTCCTTGAATATAACACAAACAACACATGGATAGGCATTTCAAAAAAAATTGGAGCTTATTTGAAACCTTTTCACTTGCAGGAATAGTTCAGCTTGTTAAAACTATTATATATGCATTAAATAATCCATTCAAGCTTGGCAAGAAACAGATGAAAAGTTTGTAGACCAATGACCACTACTGTGGCTCCATAATGAGAAGTCCAATTTCAATATTCCAAGGAGATTAAATTATTTTCTGTTCCTTATGTCCAACCACACTACAGGACAAGAAAAACATCATTTTTTAGTTAGCGGCTCAGAACAATTATGGAGTCCCACAAAAAGCTTCTAGTTTATAATACTTCTTGGAGCAGTTTTAATGGAAGGTCAAATATTAGGGTAACTGAACTAAATTGGGTAGCAGGAAAATAATAACATCCTTTAAATATAGTGTACCTTCTCCACAATAAACTCCATGTGACAAAAGCTGCTGAATAAGCACATGTTGAAAGTTTTACTAATTTTCTTTTACCTTGCAGAATACAAATGTGGGAGAAACACTTCAGCATTTTAAACTTGCAAGGCTCTGTTATCAATCTGAACAGGCATTTTATCAAAACTATCAATGAAAGGCTCTCCTCTCCTCTCCTCTCATGGAGTTCCCATGCTACTAAAAGGCACAATTCATCCATGGTCTCCAAGAGTTTCTAAGGCGTCTCAACTCCAACCACTTCCATCATCTATATATATGTCACAAACACCTCCATCACCTGTAAAAGAAAGAGAAAGGAAACACGCTCCACCTGAGCGTAGTAAATTACAACTGCAGGCAAATTAGAGACCCAACCCCCGGCAACCATGTCATACCTTTTGAAGATTTATAAATGCATTTATATTTAAAAGCACACAGCTTGAGATAGCCTTTTCCTGACAAGAAAGGTCTAAAAATCCAATAATCTGTCCGTTCCCTAAAACTTGGAATCACTAAGGGTATAAACACTTGTTGGAATTTTAAAAAGTGCATAACCGCATTCCGAAGTGCAAATGATCCTGTGTCCTCTCAACACCAGGCCAGGCCTGCAGTTTCTTGCTTACTTCACTCTCCAAACGTTTCCATGTGGTACTCTCTCACAAAACAGTTTACCTTAATTAAGGCAACATCTACCAGGCAGAGTCGCAGAAAACATAACAATGCTAAAAATGGACTAGCATTGTAACTTTGTCCATTGAAATATCGCTCGGTAAGTTATTTACGTGTTCTATAAAAAAATGGAGTCATAGTAAAGCATGTTTCATTCACTGGCTGAAAAAAATTACATTTTAAAAGTTAAAATCTACAAACAACAGAGCTCTTACTCGGCATGGTGCGGAGTGAAGCAGCGGCACATCCATCTTGCGGCTCCGCCCCCAGCTGCCTGATACTTGGTGCACTGAGGGAATGGTATCCCCTGACAGTAGGAGTTTACTGATTCAGAACAAGATAATGTACTATTGGTATTGAACTCCTACTTGACTCCAAACCCAGGCATCCTCCCGTATGACAAGTGTTGGATGTGCCACAGATAAGGTGCTGATCTCCTTCATATGTTATGGTCCTGTTGTCAGATACCACACTTTAAGAACTTCATGCATGACCCCTGCTGATAGATAACAAGACTTGACTATGCAGTATCTATGCAACTATACCTCCTAAGGCTGGCCCACCCTGACCCTCATATGCTAGACTGCAACCTTACATAGGTGGCTGGTGATGGTTGGAATTGAGGCAAAGCAACTACTACTACTACTACAGCAATGGTGGACAGCTGACAGTCCCTTAGGGAATGGATTTTGGCAGACAGGAAATTAGCTACCCTTGCTGGAATGTCCCACATAGTTTAGAAAACAATCAATTTGTACCATGTAATTTGGGGTCCATTCTTGTCCTCTCCCTGTTGTACCTCTGATCCTTTTTCAGGTAATCTATGGGAGCAGGTTCTGTGAAGGCCCCCCCCCCCCCGACTGGGTGCACCTGGGATTTCCTGGGCTGCTTCATGGATTCCTGCAGATACAAAGGTACATGAACCATCTCAGGAAATCAGGAGAAAAGCAACATGTCTCTGGAGCTCAGTGGGGGTGCAGCAGAGGGCAGACAGCAAGGACAACAACTTCAGAAAGATAAGCTGCTGCACTCTGGAAACTTAGGAAACCAAAATAAATCACAGGAACTGCACTAGTAAATGCAAAATAAAGAAGTTTTATTGCAGCTCACAGAATGTCTGGAGACACAAACCCCTTTTTGCTCCTTAGACATTCCATGAGCTGCAATTAAACTTCAGTTTGCATTTACTTGTGTTGTTCCTGTGATTAATTTTGGACTCCTGAGTGCCCTATTCACCTAAAAAGTGATGATATCCTATGATATAAACTCACCCTGGAGTGTGTTATTGTGATTATGAACTGGATCCCACAATAAATTAAAAACAGTAGACAGATTATATTTAACAAACATATTTTTGGTGTTTTTAAACTGGTGAAAGAACATTAAAAGATAAAATAGTTCATTTTAAGAGGAACACAGTGAGAGCTAAGTGAAGCTGAATTCAGTGAGGCTGAAACCATATATGACGTTTGGCAGACAGGTGGAGTAACATACTCCAGTAAGTAAAAAAAAATAAATTTGGCTGGAGCTACTTTCTACCATTGAATTTATGGTTCAGTATCATCACAGGTAGAGAATGCTCTCATCCAGTCAGGTTTCAGATTTTTTTTTCATCCAGATCGTAATGTGCCTGAATTAGGAATAGGAGAACCACAAAAGGTTCTGAAATTCTGAATGTCTCTGACAAGCCATGACAGGTTTTAAGAGTCAGACGAGCATCATCAACCCTTTCAGAGCATTTTAAAGTACAGAAATTAGAATCTGTTTACCCATCATTTTCCACCCATAAGCAATTGTTAATGAAGAAAAAGGACTATGGCCTAGATATTCAAAGCAGATGCACTGCGCAACCTGAGATGCACCAGCACAAACCAGAGGATGCAACGCAGTGCAAAATTGAAAAGACATGGATGCAAAGTGCAAAACCAGATGCACCCAAGCTCAAATATAATGTATGTGGCGCATGTGAAGGGGGCGGTCCCATGAATGTGCCATGCAGCCACATATACAGCCAAGATGTGCTGCACATCTGCGGTGCATCATGCAGATGTGGCGTGCAAAGATAGGCATATAAAAAGCATGCCTAAGTCCAGTCCCCTAACAGGCAGAGAGCAGCATAGCAGCCTTGGATGGGACTGCATTCCTGATGGCAGCAGTTATGATGGGAGTGAGGAGACAGAAGGAACAACAGCATGAACGTGGAAGGGCCCATAGGCAGTATGCCCACCAGAGAAAGTACCGTGCCCATGTCACATTTGACCAGCTGAGTGACATGGAGATTGTAGGCTGATACAGACTCAACAGGGCACAACTCTGGGAGCTGCTCCCTTGATGACCTGCAGGCACCAACACACAGGAGTCATGCCATGATGGTGGAGACAAAGGTGTCAGCAGCAATGTGCATGCTCACCACAGGCACCTTCCAGATGCTGGTGGGTGAAACCACTGGCATCACACAGTCTGCCACATCCGCCTCCTCACCCATTTCCTCACTGCTCTGCTGCCACATGCCTCAGAATACATCACATTCCAAAAACACAGGCAGAGCAGACAGAAACCATGAAGCACTTCCACAGGGTGGCATGTATGCCAGGTGTGCTAGGGACTATAGACGGCACTCATGTGACAATACATGCACCACCTGGCTCGAGGGTGTGGCATACATCAACCGAAAGGGCAACCACCCGCAAAACTGCCACAGGGTGGTGTGCAATGCCACAGGCGCATAACTAATGTGTGTGTGCCATGCATCCTGGAAGTGCACATGATGCCAGCATCTGGCACCAATCGGCCCTGTGCCACCTATTTCAGATTGGTGGTATACCTAGTGGCCACCTAGTGGGTGAGTGGGGCTGGACAACGGACCCACACAGTGGTGCACAATACAGTATGTGGAACCACTGGGTGGGATACTGACAGGGGTTGCCATGCCCAACAGGCATGCAGTGCCACAGCCCACGTGTGCACACTTCACTGTGAACCACATGTGGTAGGGAGGTGCTGGGCTCTGGGGGGGAATGGCCGGGGACACACACACACACACACAGCATGCACATGCATCCAGGCATGCAGTGGCATAGGGCCTGGGCCTGACACAGGTGCCATGGTGGTACAGAGAACCACAGCTGGACAGGACGTGGCAGTGTGTCTGCAGGGCAGGGCATGTGTACAGCAGGGCATGGCTGTGGGAGGCCATGGCATGCCAGGCACGTGCCATGCATGCAGCACACATGCTACACACCCGGCAACATGATGTTGTGTGCATGGCTGGTGTGTCGTAAGGTTGGACAGCCAGGATGGGGGCCACATGGATCAATGGCAGACATGCATTAGCATAGAGTTGTAGCACACCTGTGAATTCATGATGTACACTTAATATTGTTTGTCTTCCACAGGTGAATGTGCATACCCCATATTGCTGTGGCTGCTCACCCCCATAAGTCAGTCCTCATCAGTGGCAGAGAACAGGTACAACAAGGTACACACCACGACATGCAATATCATTGAGCATGTGTTCGACATCCTTAAAATACAATACAGATGCCTGGACAAGTCTGGTGGTGCCTTATAGTACAGCACAGAGAAGGCCTATGGCATATTCCTGGCCTGTTGTATGCTACACAACATGGCCATGTACCATGGAATCCATTTCCAGGATGAGGTGCGCGACAGCTCTGAGGATGAGGGGCCACAGGATGGAGGTGGGCAGGACCATCATGACCGTAGGGACCCATGACTGGTCACCAGGGCACGGGTAACACAGGGACATGATTCTGGAGGAGCACTTCGGAGGCCACAGGTAAGTAACAGAGTGGGACCATGGGGGATTGTGCAATGCCATGTGGGAAGGGGGGAATATCATGCCGAAGGTTAGCAGATGCAGCATGGCTGACAGGTCCACCGTGACCTGTGTCACCCACACCATCATTTGTTGCATGCATTGCATGCTGCCAGGCTAGACATGCATGGTTCCATGACATGGACAGTCACTGGACCATGGCTGTGCACATGCCCCCTTGGGGCAGGTTCACTGCAGCCTGCATGTAGACACACCGGCAACAGTGACTGACCACTGTGGTGCATTACACCTGCATGTGTGGTGGATGTACATGGACGTGGCACATGTACACAGGTGGCCAGTGACCACCGCTGGCCACCCCACCCCATCAGGCTGATGTCCTTGGTGACACAGTCTGACACAGCAGCACACATGGGCTGCAAGGGGGACACTGCATGCCCATGGGGGGGGACGTATAACGGTGAATACACTACACAGTGGCATGGTGACACAGTGTGCATCCATATGTAGCATGCCCTGCACACCCAGGATCACAGCACAAAGCTACACAGACATTGTGACACATGCATACTCACAGTGCTGTGCAGGTCCTCTGCCGGTCTGGAACCCACCTCCAGGGACACCCTCCACAGATGTGTGGGACAGGGTGGATGCAAGCAGTTCCTCGAGGACTGTCGGTGGTGGCATGGTGCTTGGCCCACCCACTGTGGCACGCAGGGATGCCCACATGGCAGCCAGGCACTTCCTGGCCCTGATCTTCTCTCTGTTCATCCACTTCATGCACTCCTTTATACTCATGGGCATTCACAGCCTGTGCCACCACATCTCATCCCTGTGTCCTCTCCTGCCGCATGCCTGTCTTCCCTGACAGGTGGTTCTCCATCTGGACATAGGTCTCAACTGGGTCTCACCTTCTCTCCCTCTTTCATACTAATGCCTGTGGAGTGGAAGTACGACAGGTGTCAGCAAGGTACACAGTCCTAATACACAACTCCCAGCATGGTGTCTGCCTGGCCAGACACACATCAACAATGTAGCTGTGAAAAACAAACCTTCAAGGTGCAGTACCTGCTGGTCACCAGTGGAGTGTGGTGGGTGCAGAGCAGCTCATTTATGGCTCAGCACATACAAATGAGGATCTGTGCAGCCTGTAATGAGATGCTAATATGGGGACTTGTGCTGTGATTGGGCAATGGGGTAATTTGCATATGCTGGCTGAATGTAGCAGATTTGCAACCAGCCCATCTCAATTTGCTCCGTGCATGTATTTGTGCCACATACTGTACTTCCGCATAGCGCATCTCTGCACACGTGTGGTTCACTGGCACATACCAGCCATGCATGGCAGCTGAGTCTGATCACTTAATACAGACCTGGCTCACAGGGTTCTTTCTCCATATAAAGCCTTCTTTCATGGTCTTTTAACCATCTGCAGCCTTCTTTATAAATAAAGGCCTGCTGGAGGGAGGGGGAGATTATTAAACTTCAAATTCAATGTTTTAAAAACAATCAGACACTGAAAAAAGTTCTGATTAGGTTCTTTTACAGAACATGCACCAGTTCTGGAAGGTTCTGATCTTATCCAAACTGCCCTCCCTATCCCTAAAGTTAATTGTGTCTGTGATTTTGATAAAAATACATTAAAGGGAGTCTTTTAGTTTAGTACTTGTACCCTGCTAGGGTTTATCCTAGAAATGGTCTACAATCTTTTCTGGTTCAAGATCCCAGTATTCTTCTAATGCAAGAATGTTCTTGAACTGGGTATTGGCATCACTCCCAGTGGATTAATACTGTATTTATTTAGTTTTCATTGACTTCATATTTATTTACTAGATAGGTGAACTAGACAAGACATTTGCCAATTTTCAAGCACGACCCAGGAGAATTACAAAACAGGAGGTAAACAGAAATATTATACAGGAAGCAGGGTAAACCTACACAGTTTCATATCTATAAGCACAGAAATTTCCAAAAGAACAAACATATCAAATACAATAACTGGTAGAAAAAGTACAGGGTGTAGGGCAATAAAAATTAAAGACAAAGAACCTCTGTGGGCAAACACTGAAGCAAGGGTTACCCCAAAAAGGTACAATACAGCAGTAATCTCAAAAGTGGTTGAAAACATAATGACACACTCTGAGGGTTATATACTTGGAGTTTATGATCAGCAGTATAACCAAGTACAGCAGCTTAGAGATATACAGTACAGGCAAGGCTAGGCAAAGTTTATTTCTAAGGCTCCCAATCCCAGAGGCTCTGGGTGCCATACATAAAATACGCGACAGGCATGATCTCAAGTAAAATAGTATCATAAATAAAACAAATAATAAACCAGCTAATGCAATATCAGAATCAACCCATTTTTCAGATTTTCTGGGCTGGTCAGCTCTTTTCCCCTGGGAAGGCCAGGGAGAATAGATAGGCTTTTAGGCCACTCTTGAACCCTTCAATGTACAGGGCCTGCCTGACATCAGCTGATAAGGAGTTCCATAGAACCAATCCAGCGACACTAGAGGACCAGTCACTGGTAGTTTTTAGTCTGGTCCTTGAGACTTCAAGGAGCGGAGGGAGTGGACTGAGATGGCAGGTGTCAGAAGATCAGCCAAGTAGCCAGGGCCAAGTCCATGTAGGGCCTTATAAGTGAGTAATCTCACCTTGAAGAGAACCCTCCAACTGACCAGCAGCCAGTGCAGAGCTCGCAGCACTGGGGTCACATAGGTAGACCTAGATAGGCCAGTTAGCAACCTGGCAACTGCATTCTGCATCAACTGCAGCCAGTGAAGGGTACCTTGAGAGACTCCGAAGTAAAGAGCATTACAGTAATCAAGTCTGAATGTCACAAAGGCATGCACCAGTGAGGGCAAGGTCCTCAGGCAGAACTAGGGGTTTGATCCTGGCAATGTTCCTTAAGTAGTAAAAAACACTTTTGACAACAGCCGAAACCTGAGCTTCTAGTGTCAGTCTGTCATAAAGGATCACACCATGATCTCACACCCTAGGGGAGGCTGTCAACAATGTGGGTCCCTGGAATAACCCAGAAACCATGTTACAGGCACTCCCATCATATCCTTGTTCCGGCTCAATCACTACTACCCCCATCTTGTCTGTGTTAAGTTGCAACTAGCTGGAGGACATCCAATCATTGATCACAGCCAGGCAGATATTAAGCACTTCCACAGCATCTGATACTCCAGGTGCAAAGACAGGTGTAGTTGGGTATCATCTGCATAGCAGTGAAAACCCACACTGTGCCACCTAATGAGCTTACCCAGGTGCAGCATATACACTGCAAATAACATTGGTGACAGGATTGACCCTAGGGGTACTCCACATGGCAGGAGCTTTGGGGAGGAGGAGAAATTCCCCATCACTACCTATTGCTTCCTGCCAGACAGGAAGGACTCAAAGCAGCTGATGACAGTGCCAGTGAGCCCACAGCACCCTTTAAGGTACTCAAGAAGCACAATGTGATCTACATTGTCAAAAGCTGAAGAGAGATCAAGGAGCACCAGAACTGACCTGTATCCTCTATCTCTAGACCTGAGGAGGTCATTGTGCACCCTAACTAACAACAATTTGGTGCTATGTCCAGCTCTGAAACCTGATTAGAGTGGCTCATAGATGTCAAAGGACACAAAGTGCTCCTCGAGCTGCAACACCATTATTTGCTCAACAACTTTACCCAAAAAGAATAGGCTGGAGATAGGACACTAATTTGCCAGGATGTCAGGGTCGAGAGATGATTTCTTCAGAAGGGGCCTCACCAGTGCCTCTTTCAAGGCTTCTGGAAAGACCCCCTCCGACAACGAACTCTGGACAATCCTGGCAAAGAAACAGCCAACTGAACCAAGGCATCTCATCAAGTAACGAGTTTTAGCCAGATCCAGTTCACAATACTGTACATGTGCTTCAGCTTTGAGATGACCACGATGATCTTGGCCACCTCCACTAATTTAAACTTCTCCCAGACAGTCAGAGTGCCCCTGATCCATCCAGGCTGATCACTACGAGTCGCAATGCATCTCAATGACGGGATCCCCTGTTGGATAGTGACCACTCTGTCTGAGAAGAACTGAGCAAACTCATCACATAGAGTGATTGAAAGGTATGCCTACCTGACGGTGATACCAACACAGCGACCTACCTCGATATTGATGAAATTGACAGTTTGCTGACAGGTCACTGTGTCGGTGCATCTGAGACAGGGTCACACTCTCTCCTGGTCCTGCACCCCCTTCCCGAATCAACTCCGAATCAGAGTTGATTATATTTAGGACAGGGGTGAAGAGGGCTCTGGGGATTGGGGGGCAAAGTCCCACGATAGAAAAATGGACCAGGAGATATTTGGTATTTATGTCAACTGCAACCTGCGGTTGACATAAATCCCATCGCTGTGATGCCAGTCGACGAAAGTGTTGTCAAACTGGCATCATAGAACCAACTGAAAAGGCTTTTTTTTGGCTATAGACAAACAAGATAGAGAAGTCTGTCGACAATCCTAGAAAGTTGAGCAGGTCAGTTCTTCCTGGCAGCAATCTCATTGGATAGGAGCTCTGCCTCCTTACGGTTGATTGACCCCTGGTAGTCAGAATAATGAGTATGCAGAGCCAGCTTGTTCACATCTGACTGGGTCCTCCACCAACAACGCTTCAATGTCTGACCACTGATCTTCATCATTATTGAACCAATCTGATTTTATTATTTATTATGATGCTGATATTATCTATTCTACTGATTTTTGTTATGATGCATTATTTGGATGTATTTTAAAGACTGTTCTGCGCGCCTTGATTTTTTGAAAGGTGCATTAAAAATGAAGATTATTATTATTATTATTATTATTATTATCACCTTAAGATCTCTATCAAACCATGGAGATCTCAAGTGAGAGGATCTGGGTTGTACACGGACTGGTGCGATGGTATCAAGTGCCCTGGAGACCGCCCTATTATATGAGGCCACCGCTTCGCTCATACCCTCTGCACATGCAGCGTCTACACTAGATAGATCAGCTACCACCAATAGTCCCTCTGGGGACAATCCTCTTAATGGGTGATAGCTAACCATCTCAATAGGGGAGGGACTCTCAGGGGGGGCCCTTACCAAGAACTTCACCATGCAGTGACCAGACCATACAACCTGATCAATCTTGAGGTTAATTACCTCGAGCCCCAGTGAGAAAACCAGACCCAATGTGTGGCCACAGTGATGGGTTGTGAAGTAACTACTTGCGACAGGCCCAGTGATGACATCAACTGGAGGAGGTGAGAACTAAACTGCGAGGCTTTGATGTCGACCCAAGCATTGAAGTCCCTAATACTAAACATCTGGGGGACTCTGACACCACTTTGATGAAGAAGTCTGCAACCTCCTGCAGGAATTCTCCCCCCACCCCAGGATGGAGGTAGATAAGGAGAATCCTGCATCCTGTGCCCAGACCCCCACACACTGCCACATACTCAAAGGACCTGATTGTCCCCACCAAGTACATGGTGAATCCCCAGTCAGATTTAAACCAAATGGCCACTCCCCCACCCCTGCATTCCAACCACAGGCAGTGCACCATAGAGTACCCAGCAGGGAAAGATGCCTCCAAAACCGGCCCGGCATTGTCACCCAACCAGGTCTCTCTGATGCAAGTCCAATCGATCGAGGAAATAATGTCCGACATAATTGCGGTCTTGTTCCTCATCGATCTGGCATTGCATACAACTGCCCACAGGGGACTGGCAGGCACTGTGACCTCTCTGGCTACCTGCCCACTCAGTTTGTTGGGAACCCTGGGGATGGAGACCAAACACATCTGGCCTCCTCCTAGGTTCCGTCTAAACCCAGGGCATCTCCTGCACCTCACCACCCTAATATCTCTCACCTCTGCAGGGCCCACATCTCCCCGCCACTATCAATCTCCCCCTTCCCTAGTAATGCCAACCTTCTGACAATGCCTCATTGCCATAGCTGACACAGGGAAGTCGGCGAAGGGATGGAGCTCGCACAGCTGGTATGCATTGTAGGCAGTCCTCGAGGGTCCAAAATCCTGGCACATCCCAGGGGACCAGCACCGCTACCACTACTTTGTAACTCCAGTTCAGCCCAGATGATCTTACTCAGTCTTGTCTAATACCAATATGAAACACAGATACAACTCACATACAGTACTACCTAACTAATTCAAAACAACACTATCTAACCAAACACTACACACACACACACACAAACACACGCACAACCCAATTACTAAAAACACTCCCCTCCAACCACCCCCCACAGAACTAGAGGTCAACACATTTTTTAATCAGGAGAGAATTTCTGGTGCTACCATACATAGTTTATAACACTCCCATTTTTGAGCACAGACCAGTCATTTACTAACGGCAAATGTTATAATAATTTAGCGGTTGTTAAATCAAAGGCAAGTATTCCTGTATCTCAAAAGTCCAACAGTACGCTCACACTGAACTGTGGAAATTTACAGGGAGTTACAATGGTAACAGTTCACCACTCAGGAGACAAGTAACAGGATACTCCCAAAACACTGGACCCCAAAGACAAAAGACAAGGAATCCCTCAGAAGGACCAACACTTGACCAGCCCACAACCCAGCAAGCTCTCACCAGTGCTGGGCCAGACTTCACAGAGCAGTATGGAGCAAAACGAGGAGGAGTCGGCAGGTGAGCAGACTCATTAATTCTTACGGTGCTTCTCCCACCAGCACCACAGTCCCAGTCTTCAAATAATTCGCCCTGGAGAACCCCGACTAAAACAAGCGATGCCCACGATAGTTCAGGGTCAGTACTTGATGCTACTCTCACTTGCACCAAACAGAAACTTGACCCTCAATTTTCCACACCAAGAGAATCCTGTCCAGAACCGGTGACGCTAATGGCAGGGGCCCAGAAACAGCGAGTTACAATGATCACACACCCGCAAGTCTTAAAAGTCAGGAAACAAAAATTCAAAAAAGGAAAGCATCCAGGACCACACTTTATGCTGTCAGATACAGGCTCCTTTTGCTATATGAATCGTAAACCCCAGCTGTCTTCCCAAATAATGGAGCATTGGGAAATCCTCGAGCATCCCATAGGTCTGGACCGGATTTCCTTTGAGATACCCAGCAGTCGCAAAGATGAATTGGCAACCAGCTGCAGACTTCCACCCTGGACAAACATTTCAGAAGACAACTGCTCAATCTTCACTTCCTCAGCTCCTCAGCCACTTCACTCCTCTGATGATTCCTCAACAATAATGGTAGGTAGCACTTGAAAACTCTACCTCAAAACAAAAAAGCTGGCTCCTCCAGCTAACTCACCATCCCCACCCTACCTACTGCTTTTGTCCTTCTCTTTACATTAAAATATAGGAGATATGTGATGGAGTCTTATGAGATATGTAATTTATCTTCATGAGTGGGCAATAACCTCTTGCCCTTCACAGGTGGCTAAGCCACAAGTGAGGTCAAAAGAGGTCACTGCCCATGAATGAAGATAAATTACATATCTCATAAGCCACCATCACATGTCTGGTTTATACAGTGAACATTACTGTTTGTAAATACTTGCCTACTGTGTTGTGATTTTTTAAACAGTAAAAGATGCCCGGTTTCAGCAAGTACAAATTGTAACTGTTTTTTTTTTTTTTTGAGCGATTTACTGTTCTTTTTCTGGCCAAACCCCCTAACCCCACGAACGGGCTCACCTAGGCCACGGTGCCTGACTCCTGGAGTGGAGCCGCCGAAGCAGAACTGTCATGGCTGAAGGGTCGGGCACCGTGCCTGGCTCATACGTGGGGGCTGGCGATTTTCCTTAGAGTCCCCTATGGAGCTAGGATGTGCTATGATGCAAGGGAAAGTGCATCTGTCCTACAGTAGCTCCACCCCACATCTAGGTGCAGCATGCTTTGTCCCCAGCCTCTGCTAGAGGGCAATCGACGCTGACACTCTAGAGTTCCCACACCCCGGAGAAGGAGAACAGTCCACCAGATACTCAATCCTTCTCCTCCCCAGCCGACCCCTGACAACCCATGCTCGTTCCCAAACATGGGTCGCTACTGTTTTTTGGTTTTAAACTATTGGTTATTTTTGGATCATTTTTGTAGGTTTCATTTCCAGAGAACAAAGAGTAACAAAAATAAATATTTACTGTAGTTTTTGATTTTCAATGTTTGCATCTCTTAGTTGGGAGGGGTGCAATTTCCATTTTGCACTGGTAAGGCTGGCCAATAGTGGCTATTTCTGAAGGCCTCTCTGTTCATTTTGGGTTTAGCTTAGTTTTTGGACATATAGGCAATTTATTTCCTTTCTGGATAGTAAGTGTAGAAGGCAGTGCTCTAAATTGCAGCTTCAGAGATCAGCATCACAGTATACTGCAGTAGGGGCAGAGTACAGCAGGGAGATTTGAAGCCTGCCAGTTGTCATGTGCTGGGCTGGCAGTAGCATGACACAGATTGTCACAGGCAGCTGGCAATCTGTCTATGATATACTTAACTAGCTAGATAAATTTTGTGATGTACCCTACTGTGGAGATAAAAAATGTATCCAGGTAGTTGGTGTTGTGTTGAGATAATAATCCTTTTTTTCAGTTTGAAAAAAATGGTAATGTACATTGTATAAATTGATTTACCATAGCAGACTATGGGCAATTACAGACAAAGGCCTTGGAAAGGAGAGGGTGGTACCCACACTTGAAGGCTAGACTAGAGGAACTCAGCCAGACCAAGGCTGGGATGGAATTCCATAGTTTTGGGGCACAGTAGGAGAAGGATAGCCGAGGAAGTCACTGGATAACATGGGTAGGAGAGTGACCGGAAACTCTCTATAGTACTTCTTTGCACAGCATACAGTATATGTTGGTCTATGCTTATGAAGTGGGTGGAGGTGGACTTGATAGACTTAAAGTCCCTAATGGCATTAAATTACTACAGTATGTTACATTCTAGGAAGAGCTCTTACAGAAGTAAGTCTGAAAAACTAGGACAGTACTAAGAATACTCTGGCTTAAAGGGGAACAGTCAGCCCTAAGAGACCTGCACCCAAGTGTGGGACTTGTCACAATTTGCATGTTGTCCTTTGAATGAGACTGTCATTTGGATGAGACATTAAAGGGACACTGCCAACCTCCTGAGGCCTCAAATTGTCCCTAGTTTAAAAAAAACACATTTTACTATTGGTCAGATTCTGTAGAGATTGTAGATGTAGCTGGTAGTCTGATTTCTTTCTAAAAGTGAAAAACAGACTGCCCACCATACTAGTGTTACCCCACAAAAACGTGTTACAGTTCTTGTTCAACAGTAACTGCATCTTTCCTGGACCTGGAAACATCACAAACACAGTCTAATCACTCATGATACAGTATGAGGAGAGGAGACTATTGCATCATGAGAGACTGCATTGTTTGAGGATGTTTCTAATGTGCAGGAAGTATGTAGTAACAGCAGATCAACGATGTTAAAGGGGAAGTAAACATTGTAGGGGTCACTCAAATTGTGAAAACACAAGACAAGACAATTTAAACGAGTTGATAGGCTTAGCTATAGGTGTCAGAAGTCCTGAGATATGAATATCAAATTATTTGAAAATGAAAACTAGGCAGCAGCCATTTCATGTAATCTTAAAACAGGAAGTGATGTCACTGAGGGGCCAGCTCTATGTTGTTCATTATAACTTGCCCGTCAGTGACATCACTTTCTGTCTCAGGATCCCATGAAATGGCTGCTGCCTTGTTTGGATTTACAGAGTATTTACATATTCATATCTCAAGACTCTTGTCACCTACAAGGAAGTTTCATACCTCATTTGAAATATCTTTTTATGGACTTTCACAATTTGAGAGTCTCCTGCAATGTTTACTTCCCCTTTATATAAAAAAGGTATACCTTCACACTTAGCAAGTATTTAATCTCTGCTAAGAAGGGAACTGTAAAAAATAACCAGAAGTATCATAGAAACATAGAAACATAGAATTTAACGGCAGATAAAGACCTCTTGGCCCACCTAGTCTGCTCATTTCCCTACCTATTGGATAAGCTGCAGATCCTAGTTAACCAACAGCCTACTTCCTCCTACCCCCCACTAGAATTGCCTTATGTCTGTCCAATGCATTCTTGAATTCCCCCACTGTTTTTGATTCCATGACCTCCTCAGGAAGGCTGTTCCATACATCCACAATCCTCTCTGTGAAAAAATACTTCCTCACATTACCTCTGAGCCGTCCCCCCTCTATCTTCAAATTGTGACTCCTTGTTCTTGCACATCTCTTTTTCTGAAAGATGCTACCTTCTTGAACTTTGCTGATTCCCTTGAGGTACTTGAAAGTTTCTATCATGTCCTCCCTCTCCCTCTTTCCTCAAGGGTATACATATTAAGCTCATTAGTCTCTCTTCATATGTCTTCTGGTGCAGACCCTGCATCATTTTGGTTTCCCTCCTCTGGACAGCCTCCACCCTGTCTATGTCCTTGCGGAGATGGGGTCTCCAGAACTGCATGCAATATTCAGATGGGGTCTCACCAACTGTCTGTACAGAGGTATAACAACTTCCTGTTTTCTACTGGCGATGCCTCTCCTGTGCATCCCAGTATACCCACAACCCTCCTTACTGCCTTCTCACATTGTTTGCCCACCTTTAGGTCATCTGATATAACTTCCCCAGGTACCCTTCCTTTTTGTTGTTGTCAGTATCTCACCCTCATTGTGTACTCTTCCCTGGGTTTTTGTTTCCCAGGTGCATTACTTTGCACTTCTTTACATTGAATCTAAGCTGCCATACATTTGACCATTCCTCCAACCTTGCCAAGTCCCTTCTCATCCTTTCCACCCCACCTTGTGTATCAACCCTGTTGCAGATCTTTGTGTCGTCTGCAAAGAGACAGACTTTTCCTTCCAGTCCCTCTGCAATGTCACTTATAAAGACATTAAAAAGGTCCGGACCCAGTACTGAACCCTGCGGTACCCCACTAGTAACCCTCCTTTCTTCACTGTGGACTCCGTTTACTATTACCCTGTGTGTCGTCTTGTCCAGCCAATGTTTTACCCAGACTACCACCTTGGGACCCACTCCCAGGCTGGCTAATTTGTTTATTAATCTCTTGTGCTGAAGTGTGTCAAATGCCTTGCTAAAGTCTAGGTAGGTCATGTCCACAGCCCATCCCTGGTCTACTGCTTTGGTCACCCAGTCAAAGATATCATTTAGATTCATCTGACATGATCTCCCCACTGTGAATCCATGCTGCCTCGGGTCCTGTGCCCCACTGGCCTCTAGGTACTCAACAATTCTTTCCTTCAGAAGTGATTCCATCATTTTTTTGGTTTGAGAGAGACTCCTGCAATGTTTACTTCCCCTTTAAACAAAAAAATATAACTTCACCCTTAGGAAGTATTTGAATTTTAGAGAAGGTAAGCAATCATAAAATGTAGGTTTTCAACCTGAAATAACATGATGCAAAAATGACTGACAGTAACCATCTCGGACTGTTTCTCTGCACTGTGTTATTGGTTTTTACAGCTCTTTAGATGCCTGAATGATCACCTTGGTATGATAAGATGTAAGAACTCTGATGTAACCCAGCTTCTGTAAAACCAAACAAACTTTAGCCAGAGCCAATATGGCTGCGGTGAGCTTGTACGAGCTCCACTGCTGATGGTGAACAAGTGCCGCTGAATGCATGTGAATGCCACGGGCAAGATGGTGGCACTGACAAAACTACACATGTACTGTACTCACGCATGCATAGTTCTTTTGAATGGCATATTATGCCATTCCCAAAATGATGTCACCGACAGAACTGTGCATGAGTGACACATGCGCATGCGTAGTACTTCGCTGAATACGGAAGTGGCATAGCAACCACAAAATAGTGTAGCCATGGCGGACTAGTACCGACTGTTTTGCACTTTCAGAAGGATTATTCCGAAAGTACAAAAAGGAGGCGTTTCAGGGCCTGATCTTGTAGCTCGTTTTTCTGAGCTACCGCAAAATGGCTACAGACTCTGCCTATGCAGCTGTAAAAAGAATACCAAGAGGAGTCTGATCCAGAAAGTAAGCCTACTAAAGTAAATACAGTTCCTGGAGATATGAGAATCGTTCACCAAGAAATCTTTTAAATAGTTCAATGTGTATTTAATCCATGACAGAACAGTACTGTTTCCTATCCAGCCAACATTTTGAGGAATGATACTCTTCTTCAGAGCTTTAACAGTTCATAAAAAGGTTCATACCAAGGTGCAAGGAGCTGAGAAGGCAGTAGGCCCATTGATGCTAGACAATCTACTCATAATAAGACAGTTTGTTTCCATTTAGGATATATGAGTCCAACCTGCTTTTAAATTGTTTGGTCTTTACTGGTTATGATTTCCACGGGGAGTTTATTCCGTGGATTAATTACTCTTCAGGTGAAAAATGCTTTTCCCTTGTTTGTTCTAAATTTTTGAGGGCTTAGTTGTAATGGATGACCTCTAGTGCCCTTTTGATTGTTTTTGAACTCCAGATTCAATTCACTAAATAAATAGTCATCTTGTATAATATTGTAACACAAAAGTAGGTCTCCCCAGATTCTTCTAGTCTCCAGTGTCATCAAATCCAGTTTCAATAAATGTTCATTATATGGTAATGTTTCAGGCTGGCCCAGTGGCGCTGAGGGTTGAGGTGCTGGATGCTATTCTTCACGCCACACCGGTGACCCGGGTTTGGGAATGAGCCTGGATTGCTGGGGGTCAACAGGGGAGGGAAGAGATTGAGCATCCGGATGGACCGATCTCTCTTCCTGAGGGAGGGTTTGGGGTGCTGTAGTTTTGAGCTACCTCTGGTGGCAGGCTTGGAGGTCGCTGATTGTAGTGGTGGCGCGATGCCTGGGGGGCCGAGCCATGGCATTCTGTTGCTTTGCTGGACGGGCTCCACGAGGGACTGTCACCAAAAGCAAAAAAATTCCCGGCTCAATGAGGAGATGACGAGGGCCCCAGGGATCTCCCTCTCATCCCCAATGCTGGGCCAGGCCTCACCGGGTAGCCATGGTTGACTTCCTAGAGGGATGGACCCTCTAATTCCAGATAGAGCCACCGAGGGAGGGCTGGCCCTGTTCCGGGGGGTGATCCAGAGCACTGGTAAGTCCCTCGGGGAAGGGTGAACTGGTGTGGATGGCCACGGTGGAGAGAAGAAGGGGCAGGATTGTGTAGGCACCTCCGAATGATGCCTCGGAGAAACTGATGCATAAATAGAATAAAAAAAAATATATATGGTAATCTTTAAATGTTATGTATCATTTTTGTAGCCTGTCTCGGGACATGTTTGATCCTGTTAATAGTCCCCCTAGTGATTGGTCCCCATACAGGGCTCCCATAGTCTAGTATTGGTCTAACATATGACCTATACAAAGGCATTATTACTTGCTCCTCTCTTCTCTTGAAGTTTCTTTTTATTGTCCAAAGCAACCTTCTAGCATTAGCAATCTGAGTCTCACAATAAGATGAACAAATCAGGCTTTGATTTATTATTATGCCCAAATCTTTCTCCTCGAAAAATTCTCTGAGTGGGGATTGATCTAGAATCTATTGATCTACTGTTCACATGGCATTTGTAGGCTCCCATTTACAATAGTAATACTTGTCTTTAATGAAAGTGTCTTTACAACCAGACTGCTTTTTTGTTTTGCCAATTTTCTGAGCCATTTGTAAGTTACTGTGGAGCCAGAGTCTTACCTTTGTAGGGATTTTCTGTGGTTCTTGTTCATCAAAGTCATACTGGTCTTTGGAGCAGCCTTCTCCTTTGTCACCAAACAGTAAAGCGATAGGGTACATGGAAGAGAGACCTACACAATTAATTAATTAATTTCAGATCTCGGATTAACCATTTGAGCTCAGAGCACATTACATAGGTTCCATGTTAGTACATTTAGAACAAGTAGGTGATTATACAGAGGACTGAGACAAACAAGGGAATAGAATTAGAATGAGAACATTTAGGTACATTTGGTCTTTAAACAAAGGAATGCAAAAAATACAGCAAAAACTAAAACTGGAATAAGTAAACACAGTCAGATACGTACAGGAACAGACTAAATAACTGTGCCCAACAGGAAGCCTGTTAGTTGTCAGCAACACGAGGGGGTTAGCGCATAGAAGTGCTGGCGGGGTTGTGCCCTAAGTGCAGGGTGACCGAGAGAGAGAGAGAGAGAAAGAGAGATGTAGGAGGAATCATCCCTGCAGCCATATGAAACAATGTAACAGACAGCGACCTTAAATTTACGATGGGAAAAATACAAGATAAAAAGTATTTGGATGGTTCACTGTGGAAAGGTGTATGAGAGAAGCTGGTGAAGATATAGGTAAAGAGAAAGAAGAGGACCCAGACAAAATGGAAATTGACAGAGGAAGAGCCTCCAATAAAATAAGGTAGACAGCTCTTTTGTGGCACGACACATATGCAAAAATGAAAATGGTAGCCACCAATATACAACAGGTGCTAAAAAACAATTACATATTTTAATATTTCTTTTTTTATTAAAGGTGTGGAAGGGCCCCTTTCCAGTGAGAAAATGGATCTGTCCAACGTGTTACATGTTTGTCAGGCATGTCTGTGGAGAATGCATGGTTGTCTATATGTTTGTATTTTTGTCCATACTTATGTATTTAATGGGCTGGCCACCCATTTTTATTATGTTCTCCGTTCGTCCTGTTAGTCCTCTGACAGTCCCGCTATTCTTGGACAGCCACATGTAGCTGCTGGAGCCTGGGATAGCTTTAGGCTTCCTTGATTTTCGTGCTGTAGGCTTAAGCTATAATAAAATACGTGGCCCTGTAGTGAAGCCTAGCCACTTTTAAAAAGGAGCCAGAATTCTGAACGAGAACCCCTTCCCCAAGTATATTGGGTACTGTGGTACAGATAGTGCAGGCTTGCATACGGAGCTAGAAAAGATAAAGGGAATTGTTCCATTCCCTGCTCAATGATTACAATTGGAATATTATTAGTGTTAGCTGTTTTAGTACGCTAGACAGCCTTGTAATAAAATAAAACAGGTCCTTAGTGAAAGAAATGTTCCCCACTGGGAAAAACAGTTACCTTTCAGTAATAGGTACTACCTCAGCTGTTAACCTTTGCAACAGGAAAACCAGGTGCATTGCAAAAGGGTTACACAGTGTCCTGTGCTGTTTCTTGTGTGCCTTTTTAATCTGAGCCGGCAAAGGAGTCAATAGGAGAAGTCGCTACCCGGAGATTTTTGTTTTGTAATTGGTTATGTATGGTGCTCCTCGGCAGTGCGGCTTCCCTTACTGTAGTCTTCTGTTGCTGCCTCACGAAGATGTGCATTTGTCCACTGTGCACAAGCTGTTAAGAGAATGTTGAGTAAATATATTTAATGAAGGCTTTAAAAGGGAATATTAGTTAAGAGAGTAGCTACATATGTACAAGCAAATTGAGTACAAAAAAAGTGCTTAACCTTACTCGTGTTTAGTACTTGCTGCAAGCATTGTGTATGTGCTGAAGGTCCTCAGTATACCTCCCCAGCGGTCCTGCACTATACAGCCGGCAAGCCTCTTGTTACCTTTTTTCATGCATGGACATGCTGGGGGAGGTGCTTACTTATGAGTCTTCTAAATTAGTTCTAGATCCAGATGTTTTTATTGATTCTGATGCCATGTAAGCTATTGTTATGCTGTCTTAAAATGTTTAGTGTTATAAAAAGCTACAAAGAGCGCATATAAATAAAGAATCAAAGTTACTGATTGATTGACAGGTAGGGCAGACCAATCTTAGAGTCCAGTCCTCTTTATATACTGCTCAGAGGTATAGACTAGTCAGAGTGAAGAAGGGTGTTGAAGGTAGAACACCTGAGCAGTCTAGTTGTTTCTAGTACTGAATACTGTTTATTTGAATTTCTTCATACTAAAGTGCTGAATTGAAGCCTGTTGCTTTTCGTTATTCATTTTTTCTGTTTTGTCGAACAAGTTCGTTTTTATTTTGTTCTGCTAGAAAATAAATAAATATTTTCAACAGGGGCGCCACCAGAGGTATAAAGATGGGGGGCTAATGCCCCACAGTCAAAAATCCTAACAAAGTTAGGTATTCAGGGCATGCCTCCTAAAAAGTTTGAGATTTTACCTTCAAATGGTGGCATTTCCTGCATTTTAATGGTGAAATATATGGTTGAGAAGCCTGGTTATCATGATATCTATTAAATGGTACATGTGCAAAAATTCAATTACTGGAGCAGTGAGAACAATAGAAAGAAAGACGCCATTATCCCAGCAAATCTGCTCCAAAAGGTTACTGGACCCCAGAGCAAGCAAGAGACCAGCTAGACACCATTATCCCAGCAGATCTGCTGGGAAGGTTACAGGACCCCAGAGCAAGCAAGAGACCAGTCAGACACCATTATCCCAGCAGATCTGCTGGGAAGGTTTCAGGACCCCAGAACAAATAAGAGACCAGCCAGACACCATTATCCCAGCAGATCTGGGAAGGTTACAGGACCCCAGAACAAATAAGAAACCAGCCAGACACCATTATCCCAGCAGATCTGCTGGGAAGGTTACAGGACCCCAGAGCAAGCAAGAGACCAGTCAGACACCATTATCCCAGCAGATCTACTGAGAAGGTTTCAGGACCGCAGAACAAATAAGAGACCAGCAAACACCATTATCCCAGCAGATCTGCTGAGAAGGTTACAGGACTCCAGAACAAATAAGAGACCAGCCAGACACCATTATCCCAGCAGATCTGGGAAGGTTACAGGACCCCAGAACAAATAAGAGACCAGCCAGACACCATTATCCCAGCAAATCTGCTGGGAAGGTTACAGGACCCCAGAACAAATAAGAGACCAGCCAGACACCATTATCCCAGCAGATCTGCTGAGAAGGTTTTAGGACCGAAGAACAAATAAGAGACCAGCAGACACCATTATCCCAGCAGATCTGCTGAGAAGGTTACAGGACTCCAGAACAAATAAGAGACCAGCCAGACACCATTATCCCAGCAGATCTGGGAAGGTTACAGGACCCCAGAACAAATAAGAGACCAGCCAGACACCATTATCCCAGCAAATCTGCTGGAAAGGTTACAGGACCCCAGAGCAAGTAAAAGACCTGCCAGCAGACACCATTATCCCAGCAGATCTGCTGAGAAGTTTACAGGACCCCAGAGCAAATAAGAGACCAGCCAGACGCCATTATCCCAGCAGATCTGCTGGGAAGGTTACAGGACTCCAGAGCAAACAGCCACCACTTCCACACTGCATAATTCCGAACAAGTCAATTTACATTCCTGCCCTTAATCTGTTTACATGCCCTCTCTCTTCCTCTTTCTCTCTCGTCAATTTCTGTAGTCTTTGCATCTCCCTCCCTGTGTGCTGCAAACTATCCCCCCTTCCCCTCCTCCTGGATTCTAAGTAGTTTGAGGATGACTTGTATGATTGTGTCTATGTAGGTTGCTATATTAAAAGGCAGCAAAATTCTCTCCCTCCCTCTTTGGATTGTAAAGCACTCAGGAATACAGTCTGTATGAAAGGTGCTATATAAATCAAAATTTGTTTTCACGCAAGCCACAGGCACAGATCTTCCTTCTCTAAACTGCCAAACAGCTGTGTAAAGACTCATACTGCACAGCCTTTTAGATGTGTACCACATCTGTGCCTGTCTGAAAATATACCTGCTGTGCAAGCAATGCTAACTTTGTTGGCATGGCAGTTACCAAAGGTGGTCACCAATTCCAATCCCAACTTATGTCAATCACTCCCAGTCCTGTCCAGGTGTTCCCTCCTACAAGGCAAGGCATGCCAAACCTCTCATGCTTCTGAACCCACTGAACAGAGTCTAAGAGACTAGCGGAGACAGAGTGCATTTGTTGTAACCCCGCCCCACAGTGCTCCCTGTCAGATTAGGATCCAGCTAACCTGGGAGTGATGATGACAAATCCCTGCCCCAAGCTCTGATCTCTCCCATGGTGACATCCTGACTCCTGTCCCAATGTTCTCTTTGTTGACAGCACAGTACACAGAAGCCAGCCACCAGCGCACTCAGTCCACTCAAGACTTACTTTCTTTTTCTTCATCAGACTTCTGGGTGGGACCAGTGTAGTACCCCAAGTTTGCCAGGCAAGCAGACCAAAGAGGACTCAGGGAAAGAGTCAACTCCCCACCCACCCCATGTACAGCCAGCTGGCTTATTGACCAAACTGTCTGGCTGACCATTTCCTGTCTTTCCCCTTCCCTCCTGGAGCTTTCTGGTGCTGGATCCTTTGTCTCTGCCAGGCCAGGTCTCGGCCCGTGCCTAAAGGGGCCACAAACCAGCCAAATGGGTTGATCTTAGCCCCAGATTCACATTATCTGTCCAAAGGCCAGGTCCACCTTAGGCCAGAAAGGGTCTTCCTGCCAGCCAGTGGCAGTTCTGGACTAAGTGACTGATAGAATAGAGAACACAGGAGTATGGATGCCTGGAGGCTTATTGAAGCTCTGGTTTCGTAGCTCCTGGGTGGCTGCTCCTCTATAGCCAGTGGCCCTCCAGGAGTCTCCAGCAGCAGCAGCAGTCGATCTTAGCTCCAGAAAAGGACCAGCAGTCCTCCTGATGGCCAGCAGCAGCCAGTTCATAGGGTGAGCCCCTTTAGTTGTCTGCTCCTTGGTTTGCAGTTTTTGTATTGGGGTTTCTGTGGTGTCCTGACGATGGGTGCCTAGTAGTGCACGTAGCACAAGCATCACATTTCAGTGCAAAGTGGACAGGGAATGCTCACCCAGGTTCTCTTTGTTCGAATAAAATAAAAATATAGCTTGGCAAGTCTGTTAGTTTGCTTCCTGTTATTTTGCAGAATAAGTGTGGCATGGTTTGTGTTTTTGGGGCTGCCATTCCAGTTCCCTTCTTTCCCTGTCCGATACGCTGGCTTTTTTTGTTTTCTTTCTGACATTGCTGCTATGTTACACACATGGGGCTGCCATTGCAGTCCCTCATCTTTTCCCCTTTGTTTACTGCTCTAGTGCCACTTGTTGGTCATCGGGCTATTGCCCTGCCCAGCTTGGCTGGAGTGGTTATTTTTTTTTCTATTCTTGTTTTGTTAAATTTCTTTCTCGTCCACTTTGTGGAGGCTCCAGGTTGCTTCCCATCTCTTTGCCTGGACTTCTATGCTGGTTGCGGGGTGTGGCGCCCTTTTGGGGGGCCTCTTTATTTTCTACCTTCCATTTTGCCATTTTTTTGTTTTTATTTTTATGTTTTGTGGGCTCCTTGAACCCTTTCTTGCTCTAATCCCCTGAAATGACCCCCGACTGCTGTCCTTCTCCTGTAGCCCCCCTCCCTCTGAATGAAGCGACGGTGTCCGTTTTAGTGGTCATTGGTGGTGGAGTTCCCCTGCTCAGATCTCTTCCCCACCTCCCTTCCACAGTAAATTGGTGCCACTGCAGTCACAGACCTCGGCACCCAGCTGATCGCGGTCCATGAGGCATTCACCAAGTTTGGGCAGATGGACCATGAGGTACAGCAGCAAAGTGTGTCTGGGCAGAAACCAGCACCTGGACCACTAAAGTTCCACCCTGCCACTGTTCAGAGGTAACCAAAGCATTGGGTGGGAGTAGAGCACCCCAACCTCCACCACTAGTACCACCAACAATCACAGTGGGATCCGGAGGACCTGGGCCAGGCAATGAAAAAGGAAAGTGTGCTCCATGTGGTAGAGCTATAAAGTGCTGACTCTAAACCGTGGCTTCTTTTTTTCTCAGCATGCAGTGAAGTTGTAAGTCTTTACATTTTTCAAGGAAAATGATTGGGGGGGCTTGAGCTTACATTAGGGGGGCCTCAGCCTCCCCAAAAACAGCCTGGTGACGGTACTGATTTTCAAGCTGAAGTTTTATTGACATCATGACGGTCTATGTGTTCATCTGTTACCCCGCAGCCTTTGACAAAAGGGTATGTCCATCATTAAAAGCCCCACACCTTGCAAGCTGCTCTTTGCCTCTGTTGGCCTGTGGGACTAGTGGCCAGCAAAACAGAGCTGGCAATAGCTCTCGTAATTTAATCTGCTAGTTGAATTTTGTATGACTGATCCCTGATTGCGACTTCAGCAGTGGGAGATTCTAGGATGTGCCTCTCTTGCTGAAGGACTTAAAATGTTTGACAGGAGGGATGGCTAGATAAACCAGGTAAATATAAAGAAAACAACAGCACAAGGTAAACAAGTTGTTTTGCACTAAAACTGCTAATCAGGGGCAGCCCTAAACTACGATGTGTGGCTTTTTGTGATGACATTCCTCTGTAAGGTATTTATCTTCACAGATAGTCACCTTAGAGCAGGATCTTGGCTGAGGTATAGTGGGTGGCACAGGGCCTGAGATTTCTGGGTGCTGTCCCTTTGTGACCACTTTTACCCTCTACCTTTTCACCCTTGCATAGCTTTCATCACTTCCGCCTCTCACAATCCTGTATCAAGGCCTGTGGAGCCTTGCACATGTGTAGCAGACAGCTGTGGGAGAGTGAGCTGTCTGACCTATCACAGAGTTTGCTGTGGCATTCCCAGCTGGGATTTGTTGCTACTGGTTGTTTTTCTCCCAGCTCTCAGCCACCTATGTGCACTCCTGAACCTGGGCCTCAGGGGCTGCCAGTATGATAACGTGATTCACTACTGCTGTACCATCAGGTGGTTCCCATGTCAGAATATGTTTATACAGAGACACTAAGATAAGGCTGAATCATCAAGAAACAAGCATTTGTTAATGCTGAATGTTGTCTTGCTGGCATTGGCATTGGTAGTGCAGGAGTTAGAGAGATGCATAATAGGAATGGCAGTGAAGTATTGAACTGAAGCCAACCCCACTCCCACCCTGCAGAGTCTGACAGGCATTGGGGTGTGTCTTTGGGTCATTGGCCATAATGCTTATACCATTTCACCTCACCCTACCCTGCAGACACTGACAAGTGTCGCAGTGTGCCTTGGGGTCTTTGGGTCTTACACTCACCCCAGTCTATAAGGAAATATGCTAAGATGGGTGCACTACAGGAGAATGGGGTGAACCTTAGGGCTGAAGAGTCCAGACACACCTTGATGCCTGTCACTGGCTGCAGGGAGGGAGTGGGGTGGAAGGATGTGAGCATTACAGCCGACAATCCCAAGTCACACCCCTGACGACTGTCAGTCTCTACAGGGTGGGGCATTATGGTTGGAAATCCTAATGCACCAGGTGTTTGTTGGTATTTTCACTCCAGATTTTCAACATGGGCTTTTTGTGACCTCACCTCATGATCAGTGGCACTATCAGTTTGTTAGCCGAAAGGTGATTTTGCACAGCGACTGTGCCATTTTGCACCACAGGTGTGAAAACACATTTAGGGCAGGATGTGAACAATGACAGCTGTACTGTTCATGAGGAGGTGTAAAAAAAATGGCAATGTTAAAAATCTGGAGAGAAAATATAAATAATTGGTGAAGAAACAAGCGTGCGTAGAAACTGCGCAATGCACACGAATGTAACGCAATTATTTTGGGGATTTCTTTAACCTGATTTTCAAAATAGGCATTTTGGGACCTCCGCTCATGAACAGTGGCACTGTGATTTTATTAATCTGTCCCAAAAGATGCCATTGTGGGCCAGATGTGCGAAAACACATTTTGGTCAGGATGTGAAAAATGACAAATATATATTGTTCATAAGGAGGTGTGAAGAAATGGCAATGTTGAAAATATGGAGTGAAAATATTAAAAATTGTCGAAGCTATGAGTGTGCATGAAAACTGCACAATGCAATCTCATAATACAGTAATTTTGGGGAATTTTTTCACCAGATTTGCAACATAGGCTTTTTGAGACCCAACCTCATGAACAGTTTCACTGTCATTTCATTAATCAGTCTTGAAAGGTGATTCCGCACAGTGACCGTGAAATCACCTTTTGGGATCGAATAATGAGATGACAGTGCATGTGTTCATGAGGCGGGGTCCCAAGAACCCCATGTTGAAAATTTGGAGCCAAAATTCAAAAAAATGGCTGAGATATCCACCTAAGTTGAACTCCACCCCCGCCCCCATTGATGGCATTATACAGCTTACCAGCATTTCTTAATTTTGCAGTTTGGCTTCCAAGAGTCCAGACGTGTTCTCGCTCCACTGAAGATTGCAGCGACAGCCCTTTGGACATAAGTATGTGGTAAGGGGGGGTGTGGGGAGGTGGGGTGCGCAGAGGGTGGGTGCAGATTGGGGAGGGTGCGCCGACAACGAGGGACAGTTTTCTTTTTTTCAGGTAAAAAAAGAAAAGACATCGTGACACAGTTTGTTAGGCTCACTGGGGTGGGCTCCCAGTGTGTCATACAATGGAGATGGGGAGGAACATGCCGACATTGTTGACTTTATGTGAGCGGCAGCACACTGGGGTGTCCCGGTGTGCCATACAATGTGAACAAAGGACATCGCAAGATGGTTTGTTAGGCACACTGGGGTGGGCTGCCAGTGTGCCACACAATGGGGGTGGAGGAACATGCCAACATGGTCTGCTTTGTGTGAGCAGGTGGCACACTGGGGTGGGCTCCCAGTGTGCCCCACAGTGTGAGGAGGTGATGGACATGCTGACACGGGAACTGCACACCTGATGTTGGCTTTCTTTGTGGATTATGTAGCTGCCGCCATATTTATTGAAATGTTTCACCAGGAAAGGCACATATGGGAGGCTTGTCATCTCTGCTGCTGCATGATGAGCTTGTCTCTGATTGCAGCAGCACATTTCTTTCAAGTTGGTGGCAGTTTACATAAATTTTGCATCAGTGTTAGCATGCTGGCTAATTGGGAAATGAGGGATGCACCTACTAAAGCATTTCCTGTATTCGCCCACTCTGACATACCTCTCACTGTGCTATTACTGTCAGAAGATGTTGCTTGCGAACATGCAAGACAACATAAAAAGAGATTGTTACTCAGAAATTCAATGCACTGACTACCTTATGGTCACAAACTTTGTGGGCAGCTGCATGTTAGAGCTCCATTCCATCCACATCTCAAATTACTAACCACGGAGACACCACTGATGAGGTAATGACTGTCTTTTAGAGCAACACGTATAGGAGGACACAAAGCAGGGGGGCAATTCTAGACACATAGCACTAAGGAGAGAAAATTAACCCATAGGCTGCAGACAGAATTAGAATGTATAGGAATTTTGGACTGATATACCCCTGCAAGGTTTAAGGGAAGGCGGGACAAACCTATGTAACATGTAGAATAATGTCTACAGCATACAAAACAAGGCTGTGTTTCCAGTGAGGGGTTGTGATGACATCATAGAGACCTCAAGAGTGAAGCTCAAGAGATTTTTGATGTCACTGCAACCTCCCCAGATGGAAACACATGCTGAGTTACTATGGTTGACCATATTATTTTATATAATATAGTATGGCATGGCATGGCATAGCATAGTACAGTATATAACCCTCTGGAATTGTGCATGTAGTGTCCCCCTTCAAAAAAAACAGCCCTATGAGTGTATCAAAGCAGTTCTACTGTTCCTATATTGTTCTACACTGCTCTTTTGAAGCTCTCCCACCCCTTGCCTTTCTTTTGTTCCTAATTACCCCCTTAAAATGTTCCATAATGTTCTGAACCCTATACCCTAGTCTGGTACTCTTGGATGATAACATCTTAAGAAGTTGATCTGAGGAATATGGGATAAAGTGGATGGAGGCCAATGTCATAAGGGTTACATTCATTAAAATGAACTGGCATTGCTCGAAACAACAGGCTGTTCTGCTGGACCTCAGATTCTCAAAGGATTGTCCTCTTCTCAGGGCCTGGACCCATAACACACTGAGTAGTACTCAATGTACCAGATTGTGCACGCATCCTGAAATTAAAATATATATCTCAGTGTGATTGATTGGATGAGCTTCCCTTGGCTATTTTTCTTTTCCAGGATGTAGGTTGGGAAAGGGTGGGCTTTTAATTGAAACATAACTGCGTGCCAGTCACCAAAAAGATCCGACTGGAGGGAAGGTAAATATTAGTTAATAACAGTTGATGCAACAGCAGCAAAAACAAACAAAAAAACCCTTCAGCCCATTTTCTGCTTTGTGAGAGAAAAAGAATTAATTTCTTTCGTATTTGCTTGAGACAGGTGATTCATCTCGTTCTAATAGAGCAAGGCCTGCTCTGGGCTGGGAGGTGGCTGACAGCATCTGCTTAATGCATCGCCTGCAGACCCACTGACGGAACCATTTTTCAGACACCCAGTAATCAGATGGATGCAATCAGCACAACATTTTATCTCCAGAACAAGATTTTCAACTTGATGAGGTTTTTATTCAGTTTCATCGTGACACTGACTGATGACCTCTGGTTAGTGCTCAGCACAAAACAAATGTTTCAGAGATTTTTCTTTTTTTCTCTTCTGGAAGATGGATAGGACTTCTCTAACCATTAAAAGCACCCTGTTCCTTTCCAGATGTTTTCCAGTATGTGCACTAATCACCTTTTCCTCAGCCATGCTCTCACCCAGTAACGCCAGATTTAAGAGGACAAAACTCACCTTACTAAAAAGATCATTGACCACACAAAATGTATTTTCCTGGAAGGTTACTTGCTTTTAGGCATATTTTCTACCAAATACTATTTATTAAATAAAACAATTTAATACTAAAGCTGATACTATGTTGTATTTTATAATTACTGGCTCACCTCAGCAGAGTTCTATAAAAGAAACAGAATGCTAACTGGCTAAAAAACTGAATCCCCTAGAGGGTGCCATGATGCTGGCTCAGACAAAAATGAATTCTTATTTTTACTTTGAGGAAGTGTTTGCTTGCAGATTATTCTTTTGCTGACCCTAAGGCTGGAAGACACCACTGTCAGAAAGGGAACAAGTCAGTACAAAGGATTCTGTCTATGATACAGGCCAGCAGAAGGCCAATATCATGACCTTATGTATGGGGCTTCACTTTCAATCTTCCTGTACTGACAAATGGTTAAAGAACAGCTGACAGGCAGGCCTGCTGGCACAGGGTCAGGGCACCCATCTGTCATGCTGATGACCCCGGGTTGGGAATGGACTCGGGATGTTGGAGGTCTGGCTGGGGGGAAAGGGATTGAGCATCCTAGGGACTGCACCCCTCCGGGGGAAGGGGTAGAGTGTCCAACACACTGCAGACTCCTGGCTGAGGCTGGGGGCACCACCATGCCGGCACCATCACTTGAGGGGGGCAGGGTGGATGCGGAATGTCATTGCATGTCCCCACCCCCTTGGAAGCATTGAAAAAAAAAAGCCAGCCCCCCCAGCCTAACGACCTGCCTGCCACCATCTCCACTGCCTTCGATGTTCACCGGGGGGTCCTGCTCATGTGGCCCTGACTGTGTCCATTGGGGGGAGCTCCAGCAGCCCCACCCAGGAGGGTAAGCCTGGGCATGGGGGATGGCAAACAGAGCAGGTCTGACCTCTGAGCGGAGGTTTGGGGGGTTCGGGAACAAAAAAAAAGAACAGTGACAGCTGTGAGAATGCTTGTGAAAACATATTTTAACACAACTCTAACTGAAGAGCAACCAGTCCTCCAGGGAAACTGTTAAAAATATAAAAGACACAATTCAGTCTAAACATTATGTTACAAATATATAACATGATATATGGGGTGTTGTACATATTTTACACACCTTTGTTACATACCTGAGGTGTGTGATATCACATAAAACATGTGAATGAAGCACAAGTGTTTTGTAAAGGTATCACACACTGAGGGTGTGTAAAAAAGAGTAATTACAACACTCCAGTTTTTTTTCAGATTGCTAAGTTCCCAGTCCCTGGGAGCACTTGCATATACTGTAGCTGTGGGAGCAGCTCCTTAGTCAGTTGCTGCTACCACTTGCTCCTCATATCTCTCTATGTCTCCTTGACTGAGCCTCTGCTAGGCAGTGCTGGGGTAAAGGCACACTCTGTGTATTTTTAAACCACGTGCACTTGTGCATTCTTTGCAGTCTGGTGCTCCTCTCACCAAAATAGACACTTAAGAGGAGGCAGACATGGCAAACAGGATGAACACTGAAATCTGAAGTACTGTAAGTTAACTTTCAATGCGTGTGTCTATGGTGAATGGAGATAGTTACTTTTACTTTTTGTTGCCAGTGAGTGTGTGGTGTGCCTGAATGAACATGGTGTTTTTGTTTTTATTAGTGCATGTGGAAATGAATGATTGACAACACTCCTGTAGTACACAGCCATGTATTATGGGAAAAGCCATGCATTATGTGTTTTGAAAGTGGTTGTAGCCTGGTTAATACATAGGCTCACCAGTAATTACATACAGAATAATGTGTGGGAAACTGATTGTTGTAATGTTTGTTTGCACACCTGAGGTGTGTGATGCCCACATAAACCACAAGAGCAAAGCCTGAGTGATTTATAAAGGTTTCACATGCTGAGGATGTATAAAATAAAATGAGTAAACACAGTTTCCCATATTTTTTTTTATATTAACTGTTCTGTGCTGACACCTTCATGTCCTCATGCAACTTTCATAAGACTGGTAAAAACTGAAGCACCATCCACTCAGCTTCTAATCCTTCAACCCTTTTGCACACCCAGATGCTGTATTTAATTTAAAAAAAAGTATCTGGTTGAGCATACCTCTATTTTCTTTTTTTTAGTAAAAAACAAGCATTTGTCAATGCCGAATGTTTGCTTGCTGGCATTGGCATTGGTAGTGTAGAAGTTACAGAGCTGCATAATAGGAATGGCAGAGAAGTATTGGACTGAAGCCAACCCCACCACCACCCTGCAGAAAGTGACAGGCATTGGGGTGTGCCTTTGGGTCGTCAGGCATAACGGCCTCGCCATTTTGCCACACCCTACCCTGCAGACACTGACAAGTGTCACGGTGTGTCTTGGGGTCTTTGGCCCTTATGCGCACCCCATTCCATCAGGAAATATGGTGAGATGAGTGCAGTATTGGAGAATGGGGTGAACTTTGGGGCCGAAGAGTCCAAGGCATACCTCGATGCCTCTCATTGGCTGCAGGGTGTGGAATGGTATGAGCATTACAGGCAAGAATCCCAAGTCACACCCCTGATGCCTGTCATTCTCTGATAAGGTGGGCGTTATGGTTGGAAACCCTAACACCTCAGGCATTCATTGGTATTTTCAATCCAAATTTTCAACATGGTTTTTTTGTGACCCCCACCTCATGAACAGTGGCATTATCAGTTTGTTAGCCGAAAGCTGCTTATGCACAGCGACTACGACATTTAGCACCACAGGTGCAAAAACACATTCTGAACAGGATGCGAAAAATGACAGCTGTACTGTTCATGGGGAGGTGTAAAAAATGGCAATGTTGCAAATCTGCAGTAAAAATATTGAAAAAACTGGTGAAATCACGAGCGTGCATAGAAACTGAGCAATGCACACCCGTAATGCAATTAGTTTGAGGGATTTTTACAGCAGATTGTCAACAAAGGCATTTTGGGACTTCCGATCATGAACAGTGTCACTGTGATTTTCTTTATCTGTCCCGAACAATGATTTCCCACAGCGACCACGCATCTCTGCGCTGAAGGTGTGAAAACACATTTCGGCCATGTTGTGAAAAATGACAGCTGTACTGTTCATAAGGAAGTGTGGAAAAATGCCACTGGTGAAAATCTGGACTGAAAATATTACAAAGTCATGAACTTACGAGGGTGTGTGGAAACTGCGCAATGCTCACTCGTAACACAGTAATTTTATGGACTTTTGTCACCAAATTTTCAACATAGCCATTTTAAGACCTCTGCTCATGAACAGTGTAACTGTGATTTTCTTAATCTGTCCCAAACATTACTTTCGCACACTGACTGCACCATTGTGCGCTACATGTGCGGAAACACATTTTGGGCAAGATGTGAAAAATGGCAGCTGTACTGTTCATAAGGAAGTGTAATAAAATGGCAATGTCGAAAATCTGGAGTGAAAATATTGAACATTCGCAAACTTACGAGCGTGCATAGGAACTGCGCAATGCACGCTCGTAAAACAGTCATTTTTAGGAATTTTTTCACCAAATTTTCAACATAGCCATTTTAAGACCTCTGCTCATGAACAGTGTCACTATGATTTTCTAAATGTGTCCCATACATTGATTTCACGCACCGACTGCGCCATTGTGTGCTACATGGGCGGAAACAAGTTTTGGGCAAGATGTGACAAATGACAGCTGTACTGCTCATAAGGAAGTGTAATAAAATGGCAATGTTGAAAATCTGGAGTGAAAATATTGAATCTTCGCAAACTTACGATGTGCGCAGGAACTGCGCAACGCACGCTCGTAAAACAGTTATTTTTAGGAATTTTTTCACCAAATTTTCAACATAGCCATTTTAAGACCTCTGCTCATTAACAGTGTCACTGTGATTTTCTTAATGTGTCCCACACATTGATTTCACACGCCGACTGCGCCATTGTGAGCTACATGGGCAGAAACACATTTTGGGCAGGATGTGAAAATGACAGCTGTACTGCTCATTAGGAGGTGTGGTAAAATGGTAATGTTGAAAATCTGGAGTGAAAATATTGCAAATTCACGAACTTACGAGCGTGCGTAGGAACTGCGCAACGCACGCTCGTAAAACAGTCATTTTTAAGAATTTTTCCACCAAATTTTCAGCAGAGGCTTTTTGAGAGCCCACCTTATGAACAGCGGCAGTGTCATTTCGTTACTTGGTCCTGAAAGGTGATTTCACGCAGTGACTGCGAAATCACCCTTCAGGCCTGATTAACGCCATGACAGTGAGAGCATTCATGAGAAGGGGTCCCAAAAACCCCATGTTGAAAATTTGGTGCAGAAATTCCAAAAAATGCCTGAGATATGCATCAAAGTTGAAAAAACCCTATCTATCCCATTATACAGCTTACCGGCATTTCCTCAGTTCACGGTCGGCTTTGAAGAGTGCAGACGTGTTCCCGGTCCACCCAAGATCATCGCGACAGAGTCCAGAGGTAAGTATGGGGTGAGGGTGTGTGTGGGGAGGCAGGGTGCGAAGTGGGTGGACGTAGGTGGGGGCAGAGACAGCGAGTAACCATTTTTTTATTTCAGGTTGTTTTTTTTTTTAAACAAAGGACGAGACGACGTGGGACGTTTGCCATGCTGGAGTGGGCTCCCAGCGTGGTACCACAGCTTTTTTGGGGGGGCATGGAGCCGATGGGGGATTGGGCACCCCCGTCAGTGACAGCATCTGTTGCCGTGCTGGGGTGGCTCCCAGCATAGCACAAGGACAGCTGTTTGGTGGGGGCGATGGAGCCGACAGGGGATTGGGCACCCCGTCGGCTGACAACATCTGTTGCCATGCTGGGGTGGGCTCCCAGGCGTGGCACCCTGTACTCGGGGGAGACAGTGGAGCTGATGGGGAATTGGGCACCCCTGTAGATAGCATGAGCACGCCTGAAGTGCGCACCCAGCATGGCATGGAACTCTGTTTGGGGGAGCGCAGCACAGCAGATGGGGATTGAGCACCCCGGCTGGCTATACAGTGTGTGCAGGGGCGAGCACGCAGTATGTGTGCATGTGTGTGTGTAGGGGGAGCGTGCATGAACAGGCAATATCTTAGCGATGCTCACTGAAGCGTAGTTCCTCCTTTCAACTGTACTCCACTGCATTTTCGACTGCTGTCATGGACAGCTCCAGCAGGCATTGGAGAACTGCGGCCGCGCCTGCAAACACACTCACTGAATTGGAAGAGGGCTGCCACACTTCTGAAAACTCAGATGATGGCACTATGTTTCTTGCACATGCGTGCCAGCAAACATAAAACAAAAAAAAAAATAGCGACAACATTTTCAAGTGTAGAGCCCTTAAGAGAAAGTGAAGTTGGACATTCAGAAAAGTATGTAATACATCACAGCTATGTATTATGTGATTTTCTTGTAATTAACATTTAATTGACTTACTAAAACAAAGAATATGCATGTGCCACCTATTAGAATTCTTACAGTACAGAAAATGCCTGGCCGGGGGACGTGTCCCTCTTAGAAGTACAACTCAAATGGTGGTCAACATTTAAGGGTTACAAGAATAGACAAAATAGCAAAATTCATACGAACAATAGGGGTCTTTAAAAACATTGAACCATTTAAGGGCACTTCCTCTATAAAAATTTCTATTTTATCTTTTTGTTTAAATGCACTAAACTAGTAATCAACATCCCCTAATTAACAAGGGTCTGAATACCATTACGGTTGATTTAACATCAAATATTAGCTTGAGGTACCATAAAGAGAAAAACAGAGTTGGTAAAGCCACTAAGCATCAGGAACTATCTCAGTTCAGCTTAAGAGATAATGAGACATGTAGTGTCCTTGTGGAATTTTACAGTTTGGGGAATGCAAGTATGGATCCCAGGTATCCAAGTACAGTATTGCCTTAGTGTGTGTGTTGCCACATGATGCACCCTTTCATAGCACACCAGTTTACCCATCTCTTCCATCCATTATAACATGGGGGGGCTGTGTCCCTCCAGAGACATAAAGTAACCCATTTTGTGACAATCAAGGCTCCTCCTCGGGACAAATAACCTAGCTAGGCATGGAATCAGTGCAGTGCAGGATGAATTTGTGGAGTTGGGGAGGGGCATCAGACAGGTAGCAAGCACGGTAACCTTCTCAGAGGTGCTGCCAGTCTATGGCAGGGGTGAGGCTAGGGTACTGCACACCATGCAGTTTAATGAATGGTTGCAAAACTGGTCAGACCACAGGGCTTTGGCTTCATTGGGGACTGGGGTCCACCTGAGAGATAAAGGTCTATACTGGCATGATGGTCTGCATCTGTCCAGGAAGGAAACATGCTCCTAGGTGACAGGTTTAAAGGCTTCCTTGGCAAGCTTTTAAACTAGCCAAGGGGGGAGGTGCTGATAGGAAACATGAAAGTTCAAGCCTTCCCCCACAAAACATGGCAGGTAGTAGGGCAAACACTGAGGTACAGAGCTTGGCAGAGGGCAGGACAGGGGTAAATGGAAAAATGGACAAGGGCAATAAGAACAGGGATGGGGTAAAAAAGGATAAAGCCAACATTAAATGGAGGGCAATGAGTACCAATGCCCATAGTCTGGGAAACAAGTTTCCAGAGCTAGTAGCCCTGATGGAAGAGGAACACTTGGATATTGTGGCAGTCACAGAAACATGGTACACGGAGAACCATGACTGGATGTCAACATACCAGGGTACACAATCTGCAGAAGGGACAGGGAAGGTAAAAGAGGAGGTGGAGTAGCTCTCTACATAAGGGAAGGGATCAAAGCTACAGAACTAAAAAGTAAAGGGGGAGGACAAGAGGAACTCTGGGTCACCTTGGAGACAGGGAATGGCATCACAATCCGCATAGGGGTTGTATACAGACCCCAGTCTCAAGGGAAGGATATGGACAAAAAAATGATAGAGGGCATTCTCAAAATGGCTGAAAAAGGGGAGATACTGTTGATGGGGGACCTGAACATGCCAGATGTTAACTGGGCTACATGGACTGCAGCCACATCCAAGAGCAGGGTCATTCTCGATGCCCTACATGGGCATGCCTTAGACAGCTAGTGGTGGAACCCACTCGGGAAGGAGCAATATTAGACCTGGTACTCTGAAATGGAGAGAGGATCACAAATTTAGAAGTCAGTAGACATCTGGGAACAAGCGACCACTGCACAGTGTGCTGCATAAAACACAACCATGGAGACAAGCCAACAAAGACAAGGATACTGGACTTTAGAAGGGCTGACTTGGGCATAATGGGTGAACACCTGAGGAATGCATTAGCAAATGGCCAGAAAGGAGGGATGGAAGAACAATGGAGAAAAATGAAAACTGCCATCATGAAGGCAACAAGCCTTTGTGTGAAACAAATAAAGAAAACAAAGCAGAATAAAAAACCACTATGGTTCTCAAAAGAGGTGTCAGGGAAGGTTAAGGAGAAAAAGGCTGCATTCAAAAAGTATAAGGAATCACAGACGGAGCACGACAGGGAACTGTATCAATTAAAGCAGAAAGAAGTGGGGAAGGCAGTCAGAAAAGCAAAGGCCCAAACCAAGGAAAAGATAGCCAACTCAGTTAAGAAGGGGGATAAAACCTTTTATAGGTACATTAGGGAGCATAGAAAGGTTAAGGGAGGGATAGTGAAGATTAGTAAAGGAGAGGGGAGGTGGACAGAGGGAGACAGTGAAAAGGCAGAGATACTGAATGAATACTTTTGCTCAGTATTCACAAAAGAAGAAGAGGAGGAGTTACCTAAACCAAACAGTAGAAGCACTCTGGGTAGGGGGGTTAACGCCAGTCCATTTACAGAAGAAAGAGTCCTGAAAGAACTCCTAAAACTCAAGGTGGACAAGGCAATGGGGCCTGACGGGATTCACCCTAGAATCCTAAAAGAGCTAAGGGAGGACCTAGTGACACCACTAACCACACTTTTTAACAAATCATGGGAAGATGGGGTGGTACCTGAGGACTGGAGAAGGGCAGATGTGATGACCCTTCACAAAAGTAGGAGCAAGGCAAAAGCAGGAAACTACAGACATGTTAGTTTGACCTCAGTGGTGGGGAAAATGATGGAATCACTTCTGAAAGAAAGAATTGTTCAGTACCTAGAGGCCACGGGGGCACAGGACCCAAAGCAGCATGGATTCACAGCAGGAAGGTCACGTCAGACAAATCTAATCGATTTCTTTGACTGGGTGACCAAAGTAATAGACCAGGGAGGGGCTGTGGATATGGCCTACCTAGACCTTAGCAAGGCATTTGACACAGTCCCACACAAAAGATTAATAATCAAGTTAGCCAGCCTGTGAGTGGGTCCCAGGGTGGTAGCCTGGGTAGCAAACTGGCTGCACAACAGGACACAGAAGGTAATAGTGAATGGAACACATTCTGAAGAGAGGGGGGTTACTAGTGGAGTACCTCAGGGCTCAGTACTGGGTCCAGTCCTCTTTAACGTCTTTATAGGTGACATTGCAGAGGCTCTGGAAGGAAAGGTATGCCACTTTGCAGATGACACAAAGATCTGTAACAGAGTTGATACACAAGGGAGGTAGAAAGGATGAGAAGGGACTTGGCAAGGATGGAGGAATGGTCAGACATATGGCAACTTAGATTCAATGCAAAGAAGTGCAAAGTAATGCACCTGGGAAATAAAAATCCAGGAGAAGAGTACACAATAGCAGGGGAGGTACTAACGACAACAATAATGGAAAGGATCTGGGTGTAGTCATATCAGATGACCTAAAGGTGGGTAAGCAATGTGAGAAGTCAGTAAGAAAAGCCAGGGGATACTGGGATGCATAGGGAGGGGCATCACAAGTAAGAAAAGAGAAGTGGTTATCCTCTGTACAGACAGTTGGTGAGACCCCATCTGGAGTACTGCATGCAGTTTGGAGACCTCATCTATGCAAGGACATAGACAGGATGGAAGCAGTCCAGAGGAGGGCAACTAAAATGATGCAGGGTCTACATCAGAAACCATATGAAGAGAGACTGACAGGCTTAATATGTATACCCTTGATGAAAGGAGGGATGGGGGACATGATAGAAACTTTTAAGTACCTCAAGGAATCAACAAAGTCCAGGAGGTAGCATCTTTCAGAAAAGAGATGTGTAAGAACAAGCGGACACAATTTAAAGTTAGAGGGGACAGCTCTGGGGTAATTTGAGGAAATTCTTTTCACGAGAGAGAGTGGTGGGCGTAGGAACCACCTTCCTGGAGAGGTTGTGGGGTCTAAAACAGTGGGGGAATTCAAACATGCATGGGACAGACATAAGGCAATTATAGTGGGGGGTTGCAGGAAGTAGGCTGTTGGTTAACTAGAATCTGCAGCTTATCCAATAGGTAGGGAAATGGGTAGACTGGATGGGCCAAGTGGTCCTTATCTGCCATCAAACTCTATGTTTCTATGTTTCTATATGGGGTAAGCTGTACCTCGTCTGTCCTGGGGAGAATGTCAAGCATTATCATTGGGGTGTAAAAGGGAGTTCAAGGTTGAGAACTACACAGCATACCTAGTGGACCCCTGTCCAGAAGTTCTGTAGGTCTTTACAGCCCCAGAGCAGATGATGATGCTCCCCGAGGCTGACTGGCATCTCCAGCATGTGTTCTGAGGGATTAGGCCCCATGCATGACGTTTCTGGGGGCTCTATACCATCTGTGCAGTATCTTGAATTGTAATTGTGTAAATGGGTTTTTAGTATCTCTAACTGCTCTACCTAAATGCATCTAGCACCCTTCTGCTTCTGAGGCATTACCCCTGTGCCAAGCTTGGTGCTCCAGGCTGTTCTTAGCCGGTCTATAGGATCTCTCTCTAAGGCCGTGTGCTTCCTGTATATGTGCTCAGCCTTCAGGGGACTGGTCTGCCAGATCTGCTCATGCAATGCATCCAGCATGTTCAGGTTGGCCACTTTATAAGTGGGTCCTAGGGCGTGTATAAGTGCATGGTGCAGTTGCAAGTACTGCCAGTGGTGATGTTTCACTAGGTGGAATTCTACCTGCAGTTGGTCAAAGGATTTAGGGTGCCTTGTGGACTGATCAAGGAGATATCCTAACATAGTTACACCCTTGACTTGCCACTGGGACCATAGAACTGGATGACTTCCTATTCTGAAGGATGGGTTGTTCCAAAGAGGGAAGCCCAGGGAAGTATCTGGCCTCCAGTGGGCCTTTTATACATAAGCCTGCCACAACCTTGCAGTATGCAACAGGGTAGGGTGAGAGATCAAACTAGTCAGAATACTCCCATACATCACCATGCACAACAGGGAGCTGCCTAGGAGATAACTTTCACATTGGGCCCACTTTGCATGGGATTCCATCGGGATGTGTGGGTTCATTTGGTAGAGCTGGAGCAACATGTGGGCTACATGTTTCCTTGAGAAGTTGAGGAGGTTGAGGCCTTCTTCTTCCTGAGGTTTGTCAAGCTTCTTATAGCCTACCCACCTTGGACCTGTTCCCCAGAAAAAGTTGAGCATCTGGTTGTGTAACTGCATTAACAAACTTGATGATAACTTGAGAGACAAACTGTACAGGAGATACTGTGTCCTGGGCACCGCCGTCATTTTTTAAGCATGCACCCTGCCCCAGTGGGAGAGATGCAGCTTACCCATCTGGCCAGGTCCTTCTCCAGCTCTGACAGAAGGGGCAAGATTTTGAGTTTGCCCAAGTCCTTCAGTTGCCATGAGAAATAGATGCCTAAGTATTTTATGGACACCTCTATCTCCTGCAGGCCCCAAGGGAACCCAGGTTGAAGGTGTGCTGTTGCCTTATATCCTGATGCCATACCATAGGTTTCCAGAAGGGCCAGGGCTGCTGGCACTGATTGTTCTGGATTGATTAAGGTCAGCATTAGATCATCGGCATAAGCAAGGGTTTTATGCTCACCATTAAGAGATACTGGATATCCTCTCATGCTTCAAAAGTGCTTGTAATAGTGGCTTTAATATAATCACAAATAGGAGATAGGACAGGAGGTGAAAGATGGGGAGGGGGCTGTATTGGTGAGGATCTTTGCAGAAGCCCCATTATACAGGGTCCGCATATGACCAATGAAGAAGTCACCAAATACTAATGTAGCCTGGGTGTGAAAGAGATATTCCTATTCCACCCTATTTAAGGCCTTTTCAGCCACCAGTGAAATGAGTACTGATGGATCTTTAGACAGTGAGGCCCTCCACAGGGTGTTAATGAGCCACCTGGTGTCATCAGTACCACATCTTTGTGGGACAAACACTACCTGGTGTTTACCAGTTATGTGAGGGATAACCTTCTGTAGTCTTGCAACCAGCATTTTGGCATCTGCCTTGCAATCAGCTGTAATCAGGGATACTGGACAGTAGCTTCTGCATAATGTCTGGTCTTTCCCAGGTTTGGGAATCAAGAAGATTAAGGCAGTGCACATTGATTCAGGGAGTATACTCATTTGACAGACCTCATTAAGTGCCTCAGTGAGTGGCTGGAGTAATAAGTTCTTAAAGGCAATCAGAAACTCAACGGGTAGTATCCTGCACTAGTGCTTTTCCAGCTGGAATAGTTCTGATGGCTGTCTCTAATTCTAAAATGGAGAAGAGGGTGTCAATCTCCTCTTGACATTCAAAAGTTATAGAAGGAAGGTGTAGAGGGTCTATGAAGGTCATTAGCTTTTCTTTATTGGGGAATTTCTCCTGCTTATGTAGGTTTTTATAGAACTGGTTGATCTCTGCTGCCCTACCTTCAGGATCCTGGATGGCAACTATCTTGAGCATTTATTTATTTAATTATTTATGTCTTTGGTGACTGGGAAGGTGAGCTGATACAAGGGACCATTTTCAGGCACAACCCGGGCCATAAACAATGGCACATTTAGCAGAATAGAATACAGAAGGAGTAACATAGCCACAATACAGGCTATTAACAATGAGGTGCAGGGAGTTACAGTACAGAAGATATTAACAAAAATGAGAATACAGTAAGGTACAAGGTAAAGTTGTAGGCTAGCGACATGTCCAAATACATCATCACAGGAACATGGAGAACAATATAGTAAGGTGACAAATTATCAGGAAAACCATATAAAGTGCAACCAACCATCATGCTCATATCTCCAATCTTACCATTCTCCCTGACTCTTTGAGTGACCACTCCCCTGTCAATTGCAATTGGAACAACAACTGCTGCAAACCTCCCACCAGAACTATAAAAAAAATCTGCTACTAAAAGGTCACCTTTTGCAACTAAAGTCGGACCTAAAACTCCTTGACTGGACAGACCTCCATAAAACCAGTGATGTGGACACTGCACCAGTTACTACAAGAAAATTCAAAGGGCATTTTAACCCCTGGATTACCCCTGAACTCCAGGATCAACTTGCTTTAAGAGATCATATCTGGCAAATAGCACAAGCGCAGGGGACTACAGCAAACATTCAGCGATATAAAAAGGCCTGCAATGACTGTACGAAAGCTATCCACCATGCAAACAATACGTATTACAAAGAAGCCCTCACTTACTTCTGGAACAGCAGCAAGTCTTTCTGGGCCAACCTTAATGACATCACTCTCCCACAGAACTTGGTGTCATCCATGAATAGGCACATTTTGCCCTTAATGCCATCCCCAATGTAATTGATGAAGACATTAAACAACACCGGCCACAGCACCAAGCCCTGTGGGATTCCACTGGTTACCTCTCTGGTGCCAGATAACTCTCCCCCCACAACCACACTCTGGGTTCTGTCCCTCAGCCAGTTTTCCACCCATTTGGCCATCTTTTCTCCAACCCCAAGATCCACCAACTTCCTGATCAACCTTTTGTGGGGCACAGAGTCAAAGGCCTTGCTGAAATCAAGATGGAGGATGTCTACCGCTTGGCCGCTGTCTACTATTTCAGTGACTCAGTCAAAGAAGTTAATCAGATTTGTTTTTGACATGATCTCCCCCCATGAACCCATGCAGCTTCTCATCCTGGAGACCATGCTCCACCAACCTTTCCTTTAGTATGGTCTCCATGAGCTTGCCCACAATGGAGGTTAGACTGACTGGTCTGAAATTCCCTGGATCATCATTGGGGTGCTTTAGTAGAGGGGCACTACATTTTCTGTTCTCCAGGCCTACGGTACCATGCCTAACTCTAGTGAACTATTAAATAGGTCTGCCAGTGGCCCTGCAAGCTCCTCAGCCAGTTCCTTTAGTACCACTGGATGTACTCTGTCCAGGCCTGGTGATTTGTCCACCTTCAATGCCAGCAGCCCCCCCCTCACTTATCCTCTTCTATCATTAGATCTGTGTTCCCTTCCCCCAGCTCCTCTTTTTCCCTCCTGAAGGCATTGGTCCGTCCTTCTCCTTGGTGAAGACGGAACAGAAGTATTGATTTAGTATCTCTGCTTCTCCCCCATTATCTTCCACCCACTCCACCCCTTTCTTAAGCCTAATAATCCCTTCCTTCTTGTCCCTTTTCTTACTTATATAGTGAAAGAAAGCCTTCTCCCCCTTCTTAATTCCTTCAGCTATCTGCAGCTCCTTCTCTGCCTTTGCTCACTGGACTTACTTACTTACTTACTTGCCTCACTAGCCAACCTTTAGTAATTTTCCCTCTCCACCTCTCTCTCGGTCTTCCTGAATTTTCTATAGGCCAACCTCTTTTCCCTTACTGCCTTGGCAACCCCAGGACTGAACCAGCTGGGTGCTTTGGCCCTTGTGTTCTTCCCCGAGCCTAATGCACTCATCTGTGGCAACTGGTATTCCTTCCTTAATTATGGATCACCTTTGGTCCACCCCAATATCTGCTCTGTAGCCCACCAGATGGCTCCTTAGAACTTCACCCATTTTCCTGAAGTCCGCCCTCCTAAAATCCAAGATTTTGGTCTTAGTCGGGATGTTTTCCCTGCCCATATCCAACTGGAACCACAAGGTGCAATGGTCACTTCCACCCAGTGGCTCTCTGACCATTATTTCCTATACATGCTCCCCATTTGTGAGCACCAGACCAAGAATTGCCTCAGCTGTTGTTGGTTCAGTGATGTCCTAAGTCAGAAACCCACTCTGCAGTCCTTCCAAGATCACCTGACTCTTAGCACATGTTGTGGATGGTATGCTGCAGTCCACCTTGGGCAGGTTGAAGTCCCCCACAATTACCACCTCTCCTTTCCCTACAGCCTCCAATATTTGTGAGATCAGTTCCCTGTCCCTCTCCTCATCTTGACTTGGTGGTCTGTAACCACCCCCAGCCTCATATTTCTCCCCGTATTGGACCTTAACTGAACCCATAAATATAGAAAACAGTAAAGGGCAAGGATGGAGCCTTGGGGGACACCGGTAGAGACAGGCAGGGCAGGGGAGGATGCAGCCCCAATGGTAACTGACTGGGACCTGCCCATGAGATAGCTCCAAAACCATAAGGAAGTCTCCCAGAGCTGCTAAGGTGGTGGAGGTAGAGTGTAGGAGAGGGTGGTCAACTTGGTCAAATGCCTTAATCAGATCCATGAATACAGTACCTGTGGCCTTACCCGAATCCATGTTTCTGAGTACATGATCAATGAAATGGGCTAAGGCTGATGTGGTGCTGTGGAGCTTATGGAAACCATGCTGCTGGGGGCACATCAATGATTATTTTTCAAGGTGTTCAGGCCCCGACCTCGAATGGCACCCCCCACACTGGATCTTGAGAGAGGGTGAGTTGAGTCATGCCGGGGGGGGGCTCCTCACCACCCCACTATGGGGGGGGTAATCCGAGGGGGTAGGTAGTGGTCTGATCTAAGGGTATGGGTCTGGATGGGTGGATGAGGATGGCAGCTGACCAGGGACCAAGGAGTAGAAATAATATAAGAAAAAAAAAATCCTCCCTTCACTGATCTCTGCTCAATGTATCCCTCCTCCCCCCGTCTCTTAATTGCCTCATGTTGTGCCTCTGCATTCTCTTTCAATTCCTCCATCACAATTATATTTCCTTTTTACCACTTGGGCCACCCCACAACCCTCAAAAAGCCAAACTCCATCAGTACTCTCAGCTGCCTGCAGTATATTTTAGAGTTCTCAGTTCACTGCAATAAGTGTTTGCAGAATGCCCCCTCCTGCCCAGCTGGATTCAGTACTCTGCTCTCCTCACTATCAATTGAATGACTTTGCAGGTTGGAGATATGCACAAATTTCCTCGTGGTCTACATGAGCCCAGCCTAGCTTTTGCAAGCTTCTAACCCCCGATGCAATATGCCCCTATCGGGGAAAATGTTCTGTCTCTAGTCCACTCCAGGGGGGATCTATTGGGGTTGCAGGCTACCATGTGACTCATTTAAGCCCCATACAATCGAGATCAGTTGTGAAATTTCTATACATACCCATCAGGCCTACATCAGCTTTTCCAATAGGGCCCAATCTCTGCCGTGCAGCATAGCCAGAGGGGGGAGAGGGACACAATACAAGAGAGATAAAGAACTAAACAAATCAGCCCACCTTCATTCTATATGCCCTTTTAAACTTCAAGACAGAGTCCATTCCTTCGGTATATACAAATATTGAACCCTCCAGTCCCCTTAAGGTATTCCACACATCTCACGGACCTCATGACCAGGTTCAAGTTTTCTTATTTTTCCTATCCCAGTCATTCATGAAGGCTTGTAATTTCTCCGAGTCCCAAAAAGAAAAGGTGGCTCCCTCCACTTTCACCTTGATAGTTGCTGGGTAAACCATGAAGAAATCTAGCCCTCGTTGCCGCAAGCCATCCATCTAAGCATTAAACTGCTGCCTCTTTTTTTGTACTCTTAGTAACATATCTTGATGTAATGTTAGCTTATGGCCCTCATATATAAGGTCTTTCTTGTTTCTAAATACCAACATCAGGGCTTGCCTATCTTGGTAGTTATGCAGATGAAAAATCACCTGGTGAGGAGACTGGCCATTTGGGGGTCTCAGGACCAGGGCCCTATGTGCCCCCTCAATTTTAAGTTTTTGTTTTTCCATCTTCATATCTAGCAGTTTCGGCAGGGTGTCAGCACAAAACCTCAGTAAATTCCCGCCCTACACACCCTCTAATAAGCCTCTAATATGGAGGTTATTCCTCCTGCTATAGTTTTCTTGCTAGTCCAAAGCCTCCTTAAGCTCTTCTACCTCTTTCTCCAGTCACTGCATTTTATTTGGTATCTCACTATTTTGATCTTCGAGGTCCGACACTCTTTGCTTTACCATAGTACCACACGTGCTGTTTCAGCCCTGAGCCAGCCCCTTGAGTGTGTGTTCTAAGCTGTTCCAGCGTGGCTTAAACTCAGCCAAGATCTGCTCGGAAACCACTTTGCTGATTGCAGCAACCTCTGCTACTGACAGGGAAATAGGGCCTTGTCCAGTGACTGCACTTTCCTCATGAGTCGGATTTTTCTTAGCATTCTTAGCCGACTGTCGGGCTGACTTGCCCGAGGTGATATACTCGTCCATCTCTACTGTTGTCCAGGTAACTTTTTCAGCAAAATAATTTTGGAAATTAAGATTTTGTGCACGTTTATGTCCTTTTTGGCGCGGAGCTCTGGAGTAGTGCGACCAGTCTGTTTAGCTGCTCATCAGCACCTCCATCAATGGAATTGTAATACTTTCAATCACTCTATATGCTGCTTGTGCTCCTATTGCTGCCTAACTACCAGATGAAATACTCCTCTGAAGAAAGTAGTCACCTTGGGGCCTTTGGGGCTTCCCACCTGATCAGTTTGCTATTTGTGTCCTTTACAGTATTTAAATAATTATTTTAGCATGCCTAACAGTTTTCTGGTTATTTTTACTTATTCTTGGTCCCAATCATATCCCAGCTAGGAATGGCACTAACTGTGCACATTTTGGGAACTACAAAGCAGGAGAACTGACTAAACTGTTTAGGAAGTTTAGTTTCATGGGTTTTCAGCACTGTGCATTTTATTTGTGCAGTAATTGTTTTAGGTGTCAACATTGGTTGTATTTCTTTTGAACATTTTTGCAAAAAAAGTATAAATGAAACAATACACACACAAATCATCCCCCCTCCTTCCCCAAAGCAACACTATGCTGTAAGAATGGGACAAACCTTTTCCATTTTAATTAGAAACAAAAAAGATAGTAAGAGTTCATTATTTTGAACCTCCTTCTGAACCTAGTAATTGCATTTGTATGATAATTGCATTATTAATAACCATTTTTCATTCTGAACAACTCAAACAGTTCTTTAAAGAGAACTTGTTTCTAAATTTGAGAACCAGTGAGATTCTAGAGGGTTCTTTCTTCAGAACCAGTCTGGCAGTCCTTACTAGCTACCTACTGTAATCCCTGTGCCAAAGTGGGGCTCCTAAAAGGTTATCAGAGTGTAAAGGGTTAAGTGTATAGTTGTTAGAGGTGCCCCTGTAATAGGAGCTGAAGGGCTCAGCTACAGGAAATGAGGGAAGAGTTAGCAGAACAGGCGATGAAGAGCTGGAAAGTTCTAGTTGTTAAGTCTAATCAGGAGTTTGAGTGTAGTGGGAGACTGAAAAGGGAATGCAGCTGAAATCACCAGTCCCAGCCAGGCCTCTGGATGTATTGGTTTGAGAGTACCTGCTGGATCTGGAGTGGTGGCAGGGCTCCATATATAGGACGTGGCACATGCTGCCTGTTGTGTTCAGTCTCTGGAGGGTCAGAAGAAGCAAGCTGAAACAGTACTATCCAGAAGTAGAACAGCAGAGCAGGGAGATTCCCAGAAGAATAAGCACTGGGTTGGCTATCTTTCTGGCTCAATGATGGGTTCTGGAGTCCAAGGGTTAGTACTTGTCCTTGTTACTACTGTTCAAACATAGGCCTGTAACCAGTGGTGTCCCACAGGGCTCAGTATGCAGACCAGTGCTGTTGAACATATTTATAGGGGACATAACAGAGGGAGTCAAGAGAAAATCTGCCTTTTTGCAGATGATACTAAGCTCTGTTGGAGGGTGGACACAGAGAAGGGGGAGACAGGATTTAAGGGAGGAACTGGCTAAGCTGGAGAAATGGTCATGGCATCTGGCAGTTGGGTTTTAATGCTAAGAAATGTAAAGTGATGCACTTGGGAGCCAGAAGCCCAAAGGCCAGTTACTGGCTGGGGGGAATACAGGTGACAGTATCAGAGAAGGAAAAGGACCTGGGAGTAATGGTCAGGGGGGGGCATGAAACACACAGCACAGTGCTGTAAGGCAGCAGTCAAAGCAAATATAATGCTGGGCTGCATCTCCAGGGGTATTACCTTTAGAAGGGAGGAAGTTATTCTGCCTCAATACAGGTCACTAGTGAGACTACACCTGGAGTACTGTATTCAGTTCTGGTGCCCTTACCTGAAGAAGGATATCAAATTACTGGAGGGGGTCCAGTCGAGGGCAACTAAAATGATCCATGTCATGGGGGACAGAATATATGAGGAGCGGCTGAGGGTGCTGAGCATGTACTCCCTGGAGGACAGGAGGAAGAGGGGGGATATGATTGAAACCTTCAAGTACCCAAACGGCATAAACAGGGTTGGTAAACAGGGCATCTTTAACTTAAGAGAGGAGGGTACAGCAAGTGGGCATAGCCTGAAATTGGTGTGTGTGTTAAGTGTGTGTGTAAATTCAAGAAGGAAATGAGGAGACACTTTTTCACTGAAAAGGTAGTGAAGGGGTGGAATGAGTTGCTGGAGGAGGTGGTGGTGGTAAAGATGGTGACCAGTTTCAAGGGGAGGTGGGACAGGGTAAAGGAGAAGATTAGGACAGAAGAGGGCACTGCTGGGAGGTGTATGGTGGAGGGGATTGGGATGGTGGGTAATGACTCCAGAAGGAGTGGGGGGGGCTGCAGCTCCAGGGTATTAGCCTAGCTGTGCACTTGAGCAGACTCGATAGACAATTAAGGCCTGTTCCTGCTGGCAATTTCAGTATGTTCGTATGTACTTATATGCAGAGGAACAGTTATGGAAGAGCAACAGAGACTGGGAGGGTTGAGAGCAGGAGATGCAGCACATAATGAACATGGTAAAGTGATAAAGAGAGATAGAGGCTCTCACGGTAAGTGAGACAATCACAGGTATTTCATTTAAGTAGAAAATGGAAGTTTGAAATTCTTTTAGTGTAGTAAAAGCACTAAGCAGGATTTTATACTAGGATTCCTTCCAGCTGCTGGCCATCTATGAGCAGTAGATCAGTGCCGGCTGCCTATGGACAAGACTAGTAATGAGAAGCAGGCACTGCAGGATGAGCAAGACAACCTGGAAGACACCCTGAGGAACTGAAAAGCTGCTTTGAGGAGGAGGTCCTGAGACATGAAGTCACTGAGTCCAGGCTGATGGAGACCTGCATGGCTGTGTAGAGGTTGCCTTTGCCTGGACCAAGCTGGGATTGACAACCTAATGGAAGATGAGATCCCCTTCCTGAAGAAGATTTACCATGAAGGGATTGCTGAACTGCAAGCACAGATGAAATACATGCATATCTCTAGTGAGATGGTTGCCCAGGATGGAGGTGGCTAAGCCTGGCCTGTCTGCTATCCTGCAGGACATCCACACCCAGTATGAGATGCTGGCAGCCAAGAACATGTAACCAGCTGATGAATGGTTCAAGAACCATTTCAATGCTGTCACCAAGAGTGCTGCCAAGAACAGGGGTGCTGTGCAGGACACCAGGAAGGATGTGTCTGAGTCTCGGAGGCAGCTCAAGACAAGAAACCTGGAGACTGAGGTGTGCTGGGGCATCAAGGAGGCCCTAGAGAGGCAACTGCAGGAGCTGGAGGAAAAGCGAGCAAGGAGATTGCCATCTTACAGGTACAAATGTTAGGTGTCAAAAAATAATGTTAATAATCCAGGTGATGGTTCAGAGAATTGCGGGGGAGAGCAAGTAAGAAAATCTTCACATTATGTTAGAGCACACCAGGAAAGAGCACATTTTAAGGTTTCATTTTCTAAGTGATTTATATTCTGACAGCTGGTAGAGCAAGTACAGAGCGAAGGAAAATGTCACAGAAGCAAAAAAGAAAAAACCTGTGGAACAGTCAGATCTGCACGTTGGTACTATATTTTTCAGCCTCCAGCTCATAAAACACAGTTTCTGCTTTATGTTCAATTACATTACAGTCGCATCACTACATCCTATTGCTTCCAATGGTGACTGCTGCTCCAGGTGATCAGGCCTTACCCTTCTGCCCTAATCCCGTATTACATGCAGAGATGAGCAGGCATTAACAGGATATGTACAACTCCAGACATGGTTTTTAAACATCATGCCCTGTCTCTTTATTGCAATTATACAGTGTGTGCAATAAAGTCTAAGTTATATGTGTGGATTGAATGATTTGTCTGACCATCAGCAGCCTATATAGTTTTGCATAGCAGCATTATTTGCAATAAGGCGTTATTGAATTTATAGTGTTATTTGCAGACTTTACAGCAAAAACGAAAAGCAATTTTTCTGCACTTTGAAGCGTATTGAAATAAACATTTTACAGTGTCTTTCAATTGCTATGTCTATGCTGAAATGTTTGCTGATGATTGAAAAATAACCTGGTTATGGAATGTTCTACCTTCTTTACATTATTTAACAGCATTGGTGTTTGTATCCCAGGTAATATTTATAGGAAGCTGTATGCAATTTTTGGACTTATGCATAATTTGCCATTTGAATTATTTAGTAAATGTGAAGCTGATTCTTTGGAATAAGCCAGTCTTTGTGGATTATATTTTCTGTAGTGCTGACTACTGAATTTATTATGATGCTCTTTACTAACTTCTATTGTGGAGCAGATACTGAGGCACCGATTCTGGTGCTAGGATTGCCATAGGAGTCAGAGGGTGGCATCTCCTTTGTGCTACAGTGTGTCTTCCCATTCGAGCCCTGTGTACAGAGTCGGTGCTGTTCTCTGTATGCTGAGACCCTTGCTTTTTTAATTCTGCATGACGGTGTCTTGTTTGCTTGTTTTACTTTTTGCAATAAAGATCTCCTTTCAAGATGATCAACTGAATAGGTGTTGCCAGACAGATAAAATTGTGCTGGTTACTATAACTACTGAATTTGTTTACATTCTACAACTTTTCTACATTATACATTTTACCACAAAATAATAAATAAAAAAAAAAAAATGAAACTTCCATCTGGTGTGGGGGTGCAATGGCTATGGCTAGGGAAGGCTTTGTTTCTTTTCTTTTGTTTTCTTTTGTTTCTGTTTTTGTGCTTAGGAGGCAGTGTAGTGTAGTGGTTAGGACACTGAACTGCAAACCTGGAGACCTGTGTTTGAATCCATCATCCCCCACTTACATACTATGCGACCCTGAGCAAGTCACTTTACTTCCTTGTGCTCCCAGGTCACATCTGGAAACAAGCTTTGGCTTAGTGTGTTACTCCTGGTTAAACAATGTTCCCTTGCTCCTCCACTTCCCTAGGGTGCCTTGCCTGGTTAAACAATTTCCCCTTTCCATTTCCCTTTCCCTTGTGAATGATGGTGTAGATGTGTGTGTGAGTGCGGGGGGTGGGAGTTATTGGAACAATGGTGCTCACTGGTTTGATTCCTACAACCTCCACTTGTATACTGTGTGAATCAGAACAAGTCATTAAACCTCCCCAGTGCACCAAGGTCACCTTGAAAACAGGCTTTGTGCCTAAGGGCCTTACCTGGAAACCAAAAGAATAAGATTAAAAAAAATGTAACTTCTGTCTGTGGGGGAGGGTTGCAATGGCTGGCTGGGGGAGGACTTCATTTATTTTTGCACACGATGGTGTGTGTGTGTGTGTGTGTGTGTATGTATATTAGTGTATTAGGGTATGCTCAGTTTGTGTTTTCTGTATGCGTATGTGTGTGTGTGAGGGAGTTGTTGGAGCAATGGTGCCTACCGCTGTGGGGCGAACATTGAGTGATAGTCCTCCTGATCTGTCTTGGGGGTTAGTGGGTTTGGACTGTGAGTGAAGGAACCTCTGGTGTGGCTAGAGGATGGACTTCGAGTGATGGGCCTCCTGGCCAGTCCTGGGGGGTTAGTGGATTTGGGTTATTTAGTAGTATGTTTTGCTTCACACCTGGTTCTGTTAAAATGTTTTAGTTGTCTTGGCTTTTTTGCTTTATGTTGGCTGTTTTTAAATATATAAAGTGCCAGTATAAAAAAGCTGTAACTGTTTTTACATTATTCTTACAACTTTTGTGGCATGAGTGGAAGTGAACTGGGCAATGGTGAATAGTGGGCAGGATAGTGCGAGGGTGATGGAGCCCACAGGTTTGCTTGCTTGGGGTGCCATCAAATCTAACACTGGTCCTGATCAGGTAAAAAGTCCTTTAATCTTCAAAAGGAAAAAAAAGATATAAGAATGTGTCAGCTTTTGAAAGTTAACATGCATTTCAAGCAGTATATAAGTTATTTTCACTGTCAGTGCCCTGTCTACAGTATGTGTGCTCTATGATACAAGAATTTTCTTTTTTTAAATGTTGAATGACTATAGCATAGTGTATTTCAAGGGCACACTTACAATCAAACTTTTCTCTAGTAATGTGATGTGAAAACTGAATTCACATTCCTTATCTCTCTGACTGTCATCTTTACAGGTAAGTGCATGAATTCAAGAACTCTATAATTACCGAGGAGACAAGTGACAAGGAAAACTGACCTGCATTTATTTTCTAAGTAATACAGTCCAAAGCAAAGAGATAGTTTGTTCACTTATTTGTCAGCACTTACATTTTAAGTAAAACCTGAGAACACATTTACACTTTCTGCAGCAGATCTACAATCTCAGAACCTTGAGCTCAGATAATAAATGCATCCTACTGGTTTGAAATACACCATCCTGTAATTTACTTATTTCATCCACTGGATTTAGAACCATTTGTTAAAAGCAGTGAGTGAAGATATAAACATGTTTTCTGGAATATTAACCTCCTTACCACTCTCAAAAGCTTTTTCTTTCTAATTAAACATTATAAGCAATCCCTGGTGTCTAATGGCACCCTCCGATTCCGACTGTGTAAAATCAGCCTTTATCGCTAGTGTCTGTTATTTCCCCTTGCCATGTCCATCCGACTCTATAAAGAAGAAAACTGCCCATCGATGTCTTTGAAGTTCATCGTTGATGGAATCCCTCCACCCCAGTCTCCACTAAGCACCATCACCCTGCACCTGCCCAGCCTTCCACACACACACTCCCACTCACCTGAACAGGTGCCACTGTAAGACCCACTCTTTGATTAAAGACATGTCTTGCTACTGGAACCGTGGAACGGCAACTGCGATATGACAAATAAGGCAAGTGTGGTTCAGTGCACTTAAATGGGATTTTGAAGCACACTTACATTATTTCTCATACAGCAGTCGCGGATTCAGCAGCAAGGCGTATCTTTGATTAGAGAGTAGTTCTTCATAGTGGGACCTGTTCAGGTGAGTGAGGGTGTATGCAGGGGTTCAAGGAGCTGCAGGGTGGTGCATACACAGTGGGAGGTTAGTGTGGGGGAGGGCGATACATCAGTGATGGACTTTATTTTTACAGATTTTAAAAAAAGACATCGAAAGACAGTTTTCTTCATTACAGGGTGAGAGGGGTATGGCAAGAGTTGGGCTCAAGACACCAGGAATTAAGGTTGATTTTACATAGTCGGGTATCACAGCATGGGACGCACCACTAAACACCATGGATTGCTTGCAATATTTACATGGAGGGGAACCGGAAGGTGGGGAAGGGTACCACTGGACACCAGCAAATAATAGGAAAACAATAAATGAATTATTTTAAAGTAAAAAATACAAAATATGACAAAAACATATATATACAACAATCCAAAGATACTAGCACACAACCCCCCCCCACACACACATAGCAGAACATAACGTTTAAGCTTTCAACTGCTAATTGGCTATATTTATTTTCAAATTCCACGTGAGGAGAGGGTCGTCTTAGTTTCAGACTGGAATTCCAATTTGAGTAAGCTAAATCACCAACGTCACAGTGGGACCCTTCGATTTAGTCCCTAACTTTCCAGTTCCTCAATGGCTACTGGCTAACTCCTTTTATACTGTGCTCCCAGCAAGGATTTTGCACAGGTGATTAACTTTCAAGTGCCTCAATGGCTACTAATTGACTCACTTTATACTATTCACAATATAAAGTGAGTCAAATCCTCACTTGGAACTTGAAAGTAAATATAGCCCATTTTGGCAGTTGAAAGCTTAAATGTTATGTTCTGCTATGTGTGTGTGTGTGTGGGGGGGGGTTGTACGCTAGTATCTTTGGATTGTTTGTTATTTGCCACAACCTAGCAGAACTCCTATAAGAAATGTGAATTCCAGTGTGTAGTAACTTAAAGGTTTTAGCATGCTATTTTTGGATATATATATATATATATATATATATATATATATATATATATATATATATACATATATATATTTATACAATAGGGGTGAAGGAATAACACTCTGAATAAATGTTGTTTATTTCATCACTATTGAATATCAGGGAGCCGATGTAGACACTGTGGAATATCTTAACGGATAGTCCACAATGTCTATGCCAGTACCTGATAGTCTCACACTAGTTACGTCACCCATGCAGCATAATCCTGAAACAGCCTCTCGGAACTTCTTACAAATATTTCAAAAGTAAACTAATGCCACAAACCTAAAAACACAAAAAATCCAAAGAACCTGGTGCTTCATCCTTAACCTCTAATGCTGCTAGCTGCATGACACCCACAAATGTTCTTGCTCCGATTTTGAAAATAAACTAGGTTCAAACATAGTAACATATGCAACACAAGATGCCAAAAAGGCAAACGTGATACTACATACCGCACACTCTCCCTGACAATGATGGACTGTGCTGAACACTGAAGCCTGTTATCACACAGGACAGCAACAAAATGAGACACACACTAATCAGTAAATGTAAATAAATGCTTGAAACAACTCCAAACAGCAGTGAGTCCAAAGTCAAACTTCATCAAACATGGACTCTCGGCTCTGACAATGACTCTATCCCCCAGCCACGGAAAAACCAATGATGCCGGATGCATCATGCAGAGAAACAACAACAACCAATCACATACTCGCACAGACATCCATTCACCATACCAACCAAACAAAACCTACAAACACACAGCCAATTAAAATCTACAAACTTCCCATTTACAACAGAACACCACCAGCTTCATTCACAAAAACACCACACAACTGAACAAGTACACTGCAACAAAAAATAACACTACAACACCGCATAAAAAAGAAACAAATGTAATTTCATCAAACAAACCAACCCCCATTGCATAAATTGCACATATGATGGGTGACTTGTGGAATATAGAAAATATTAGCACTCGTGCAGAGTGAACTGAATAATATCACTTGTGGCTTTGCTAGATCCTGATATTATCATAGTTCACTCTGCACCTATGATAATGTTTCCATATTCTACAGTCACCATCATGTATCCTATATATATATATATATATATATATATATATATGTGGAATCTGATGGGGAGTTAACACTGGACACCAGGAATGAAATATTCTATGAAAAATAAAGAAATGTGCAAAGTTATAAAAATGAAAAGACACAAAAAGTATGGGGAGCACACAGAAAGAGCTTTCTTCATTTGAAGAAATCCTTTTCATTCAACAAAATGGGAATGAAAAATAGTTCCTTCAAATGGAAAAAGATTTGGACAAAAATTAAATCCAAAATCCTTTTTCGTGCCAATACAACCTTTTTCATTTGAATGGAATAATCAAACAAAAAAGAATCTCTTGTCAAGAAAAAAGGAATTGGCAAAAAAATTACGTCCAAAATCCTTTTTCATGACAAGGGATTCTTTTTTTGTTTGAATGAAAATATCAAAGGGAAAAGGATCCCTTCTCAATAAAAAGGAATTTGGAAAATGATAAAGTCCGAAATCCTTTTTAGTACTAACATACTAACATACTAAAATGCCAGCAGAATAGGCCTAACGGTCTTTCGTGTCTGCTCGTTTGGTCAGTCCCCAACCTGGGTGCTGACCTTGCTGTCCCCCTCGCCTTCTCTGGCTTCTCCCTTCCCAGTTCCGGATATTCTTGCTGCATTGGATTTTGCTTCCAGAACCCTTCCCCTGTACCTGTCCCACCCCCTCTTGAACCCCTCCACTGTCTCTGCCTCCACCAGCCCCCTAGGCAGTGCATTCCATGGCTCCACCACCCTCTCAGTGAAGTAGCACCTCCTCCTTTCTCCCCTGAATCTTCTCCCCTCCAGCTTCCAGCCATGCCCTCTAGTGGCCCCTTCCTCCTTCCTTCGAAGCACCCTGACTGTTCCTCCCCTATTTACCCTCTTCATGTACCTAAAGACCTCTATCATGTCCCATGAGTCCTTCTCTCTTCCAATGTGTACATATTTAGCTCTTGAGCCTCTCCTCATAGGTCCTGTCCCCCAAGCCCCAAATCAATTTTGTTGCCCTCCTCTGGACCCTCTCCAGGAGGTTAATGTCCCGCTTTAAGTGTGGCCTCCAAAACTGCATGCAGTACTCAAGGTGCGGCCTCACCAAGCAGTTATACAGAGGGAGTATCACTTCCCTCCTTCTGGAGGTGATCCCCATAGTGATGCATCCCAGCATCCTGTTGGCCTTGGCTGCTGCCCTCCTACAAGTCTCAGAGTTGTTCATCTTGACATCCACCACCACCCCCAGGTCCCTCTCAGCCATCGAGACTTGTAGCATTCCCCCCAGGGTGTACACTTGACCTGGGTTTCTGGCCCCCAGGTGGAGTACCTTGCATTTCCCTGCATTGAACCTCAGCTTCCACTTTCTAGACCATCTTTCCAGAGCCTCCAGGTCCCCCTGTAGGGCCACCCTCCCCTCCTCCCCATCCACCACCGCCCCCAGTTTCGAGTCATCTGCAAAGAGACTCATCTCACTCCTGATTCCTGTCCTTATGTCTGATACGTAGGCATTGAACAGAAGGGGCCCAAGGACTGATCCCTGTGGGACCCCACTAATGACCCTCCTTGGGGATGAGACTATCCCCCCAACTACGACCCTCTGGGTCCGGTCCTGGAGCCAATTGCCTATCCATCTGATCATCTGGTTCCCCACCCCCATTTCTCCCAGCTTATCCAACAGGCCCACGTGAGGAACAGAGTCAAATGCCTTGCTGAAGTCTAGAAAGAGGACATCCACTGGTCTACCCAGTGACAAGGGATCCATTTTTATTCCAACAGATCCTTTTTCATTCAAATGAAAAAGGAATCATGAACAAACCCAGAAAAAAATCTAAATCCAAAATCCTTTTTCTTAACTTGAGATCCTTTTTTGTTTGAATGAAAAAGGGTTCACAAAATAGGATCGTAACAAGTCACGAAAAAGGATTTAAAATGTTTAAAAAACAAACATTTCACCCTCAGTTTTGCAACCAGACCAGACAACTGCAGAATCCACCTAACAGAGGTCTGATGAGCAAGATACATCTGTTGTTCTCTGTGGAGAAACTAATTTTTGTAGGTCTGCGACTTTTATTTTTTTGTAAAAACAAGATGGCAGAAAACAAAAAGAGAATTTTTTCTGTGAAAAGTTGGGCCCTAATGAAAACAATTGTTTTTCGTTTGAACAAATTATTTTTCATTACGGAATCTATCCAAAGATTGTACTGAGCATGCTCAGAAGCTGAATTTTCAAAATTTAATAACTTTAGAACAGATTCATATTTTTAGTCAAACCAGCAAAAGGCACTTCTGTTGGCCAAGCCTTCTACCCGACCATTTCAGACCAAAATTTCAAATCATCTGGGCACAGTCGCATTGACAAAAAGCACAAAAACAAAGATTTTTATATTTTTCACTATGCACAGCTCGGAATCTGCAAATTCAACTCGAACTAAACTTAGCACATCAAGATATTTCCCGCAGTTGCACATGCAAGTTCATGCAAATCCATTGAATGGTTCCAAAGTTGATAAAGTGAAAAATTTTAGGTTTAACATGAAAGCCATGCTCAACCCTAACTATTGGGGTGCAACTGTGCCTCTATAATTATAGGGGTGCAGTTGTACCACTATAGTTTGGCTTGAATGGTCACTTCTATGCTAAACTTGAAATTCAGCATTTTAATAACTTTGCAACCTTGCAAGCGAGTTGTATGAATCTGTACATGTGCCATCTGGGACCATGTGGCAAGTTTTGTTCTGGACAGGTGCATTGATGCAGAGATACAGAGTGTAAACAATGTGAAATGCACCATTTCTTTTTTATTTCTTTGTCATGCTGCAGTGCAAAGATGGTTTGGAATTTTGGTCTGAAATTTTTAGGGTAGAAAGGTCTTGCCTCACAGATGTGCCTTTTAAAGGTCTAGTGAAAAAACTGAAATCCATTCCAATGTTATTAAATTTAGTTCCCATTATTTATAATGGAAATTCCACTCTCCAGTTAGATGTCCCACTTGAAAAAGAATCCATTGTCATAAATGGGTAATCATTTTTTACAAATGGGTGATTCTGAGTTGCAAATGGGAAATCTTTTCTCATGCTGCTGGCATTTTATTTTATAGCTAGCGATGGAAGAAAATCAAATAGCTCAAAAACAATTATATGTTGAGTACAAACCAACACATGTAGCTAGCTTATTGGGACACCATCAGCTAGATTCTGCACTTATCTGTTGAAAAAATGCCCTTGAGTTTTTTTAGATTATAAATCTTTTTCAAAACTTATGATACTCATTTTGTATCACAAGACATGAAAAGGATCATTTTGTGACGGAAAATCCTTTCCCCTGTTGTCTAGTGGCACCCACCACCATCCAAGCACTGTTCATGTAGCTTCTCTGGTGTCTAGTGGCACCCACCACCCTCTGATTGCTTGCCCCTTTGTTTCCCTGGTGTCTAGTGACTACCCCCTCCCTCTGATTGCTGGCCCCATTGTTTTCCTGGTGCTAGTAGTACCCCTGCACCCTCTGATCATCATTCCCATAGTTTCCCTAGTGTTTGGTGGCATTCCCCACCCTCAGATCACTATCCCCATTATTTCCCTAGTGTCTAGTGGCACTCCCACTCTCCATTCACTGTCCTTGTTGTTTCCCTGCTGTTTAGTGGCACCTCCACCCTCCGATCCCTGTCCCTGTGGTTTCCCTCATGTGTAGTGGTACCCTTCAATTGCCATCCCCATGATGTTCTTATTCTCCCTGGTGTCTAGTGACAATCCCACCCTCCAGTCACTACCCCTGTTAGTTGTTTACCCTTTCTTTGGTGACTAGTGACACCCACCACCATCCAATCCTCATCTCCATTGTTTCCCTCATGTATAGTGGTGCTCCCAACCTCCCATCACCATCCCCATGATTATCTCTTTATTTCTAGTGTTGAGTGGCACCCCCCACCCTCCCATCACCATCCACATGAGTATCTCTTTATCCCTGATGTTGACTGGCACTCCCACCCTCCAATCACCATCCCTGTGATTTTCTCTTTATCCCTAGTGTCTAGTGACACCTCACCCTCCAGACACTATCCCAGTCATTTGTTTCCCCTTTTCCCGGTGACTAGTGGCACTGGCCACCCTCTGATCCTCATCCCTATTGTTTCCCTTGTGTATAGTGGTACTTCCCACCCTCTCATTGCCATCCCCATGATTATCTCTTTATCCCTGGTGTTGAGTGACACCTCCCCACCTTCAATTGCCATCCCCATCGTTTGTTCCTTTTTCCTGATGTCAGTGGAAGTCCCACCCTCCAATCACCATGTCAACCTGAAATAAAGAAAATGTTTCATTGATATGTGTGTGTGTTTTCCTTTAAAAGAAAACAGTTCCTCACTGATCTGACCCCCCACCCCCACCTCTCACTCAGCACCCACCAACCAACACCCTCCACAAGCCCCACCACCCACCCTCACTCACCTGAACAGGTGCCAAGCTGAAGATCCAATTTCCTATGGAAAACACATCTTGTTGCTGGAACTGCTGACTGCAATATGAGAAACTAAGTTAAGTGCAGTTCAATGTATTTCAGTGGTGTTTTCCTCTTTGATGCTTAACATACCCATTTTTTGCATATTTTCATCCCCAATTTTCAACATGGTCTTGTCGGGACCCCACCTCATGAACAATGTGAGTGGAATTATGCAAATATGGCCAGAAAGGTGATTTTGCAGTCACTTAGTGAAATCACCTTTCAGGAAGGATTTGGAAAATGCCACTGCCATTGTTTATGAGGAAGGCTCATAAGAAGGCTATGTTGAAAATTTGAGCTCAAAATGCGCACAAATGGGAAAGTTATAGGCATGCATTGAAATTTCACTTCACTCACTCATAACTAGTAATTTTCAATGTTTTTAACCTAAATTTTCTACATAGCCACATTTTTACTACACCGCAGGAACATGATAGCAATCATATTTGAAATTCTTGACAAGCTGTGTTTTTCACACCTGTGGTGTGAAATGATCTTGTGGTGGCGCAGAATCACATTTTGTTGGGGATTTGCAAATTTTCACATCGAGGTTCATGAGGTGGGGTAGTAAGAAGGCTATGGTGACAATCTGCTTGCAGTTTTTTAGTATTTATTTATCTTCCTGTGGCCACCTTACTGCTCCCCCTTAGACTCGCATCCCTGCTATTGGGGATCCAGCCGCTGTCCATCTCAACTGGGACAGCTGGCACACAGTAACCCTGTGGCTTGCCCCCACAGTGTGGTGGCAGGAGCCCCCATCGTCCACCCATATGGATCCAGTCTGGGTGCCAGCACCCGGCAAACACCTGCAAACAGCCATCAAGCCATGGTAGGTGCCACTTTTCCCTGTTCTTGGTCCCCTGAGTCGGAGGGCATGCAATGATGCCAGTGGCCATGGCGTGCATGTGTCCGCATGAATCACCATCAGGCATCTGGCCCTGACTCCTCCTCAGTGTACGGCATGCATCCCCGACCCCAGCCTCTGCCAGGGGTAGTCGGATGCTGAACACTGTTAACCTCCTCCCAGAGGAAGACCAATCCATCAGATGCTCAATCCCTCTCCTCCCATGTCAGCCCTCAGTGACTCTTGCTCAATCCCGAACCCTGGTCACCAGCGTGGTGCGGTGTGGTGTCCAGTGTCTCAGCACCACTGGACCTGCTATCTGCTTGCAGTTTGCTAAAACTGGAAGCTACAGATATGACATTATGGAGACATTGGAGTGCAAGGCCAGAGGGCCTTGTGCTCACACAGGCAAATAAGGATTTGATTACACTATCTCAGAAAATATGCATTCATGGGAGTGCAGGGCCCCACAGACAAATGAGGATATAATTATACTATCTCAAAAAGTAAGGAAATTCTTTGCAAAAATGTTGTTAATGCACTATTAGGGCTGAAGTTAAAAGTGAGGAAATGTGGTGTTAGAGTTTTCAAACCTAAGACCCCACTCCCACACTGCAGGCAGCAACAGGTGTAGGGTGTGCAATGGGGATGTCGACACTGACGCTCGCCCAGTTCACATACACTGTACCCATGTCAGCTTATTTACTCATAGAATGGGGTGAGCGTTAGGGTTGACATCTACAAGGCACATCACCATGCCTGTTGCTGACTGCAGGGTGAGGATGGGATGTTAGGGTTGGAAACCCTAACACCAAATCTCCTTACTTTTGTCACTTTAACCCTGACTAATGCATTAACAAAGTTTTTGCAAAGACTATATATACAGTATATATAATATTCATTACAAAAAACATTGTTAAGGCACTAGTTAGGGTTGAAGCGACAAAAGTAGGGAAATGATGCATTTGGATTTCCAACCTGATCATCCAGCCCCTACTTTACAGGCAGTAACAGGCATCGGGTGTGCCTTGGAGTTGTCAGCCCTAACACTCACCCCATTCCATCAGTAACTAAGCAGAGATGGGTACAGTATATCAGAATGGGATGAGCATTAGCCATTAGGGTTGACAACCCCAAAGCACACCCCACCCCTTTTGCTGCCTGCAGAGTAGGGGTACAGTGCTAGGGTTGGAAACCCTAATGCCACATTTCCCTACTTTTGTCACTTCAGATCAGATCAGATTTTATTTAATATAGCACATTTCTACATTGTGATTCAATGCGCTTCACAATAATTCTAAAAAAACTTAAAATACTGTATGATACAAACTAGACCAAAAGCGACAAGTAAATATAAATATGAAACATTCATTACTAGTAAAACATACTAATTACTCATAAAAGCTGGGTTAAATAAGAAGGTCTTCAGCTCCCATTTGAAGATATCTACTGTTTGGTTCCCTTGAATTTGGTGAGGAGAGTTCCACAGGATTGGGGCTACAGGTGAAAAGTGTGAGCCCTAAAGTCTTCAATATATCCTGGAACTCCCAACAGACCGTCATCTGTGGAATGCAGGAGATTTTGTAGATAACCAGGCCCCTAACCATGTAGGGCCTTATACGTCAGCAAACTGACCTTGGAGGAGATCTGCCACTTCACCAGAAGCCAGTTCAGAGAGTGCAGCACAGGTGTAATATGACATGTTCTAGGTAGACTGGTCAACAATCTGGCCACCACATTCTGCATCAGCTGCAAGTGGCGAAGGTCTACCCCACTAGCCCTAGGTACAGAGCACTGCAGTAATCCAGGAGCAATGTCACAAAGGCATGGACTAGTGCTGGCAGATCAGCCAGGGGTATCAGGTGTTTAACTGTGGTGATGTTCCTCATATGGTAGAAAGAGGTCTTGACCATAGCCAACACCTATGGTTTAAGTGTTGGGCTGCAGTCAAAGACAATGCCAAGATTCCAGACCTGATCAGAGGTGAGCAGCTAGAGTCCCGAGCCTAAGCCCTGAGTCTTGACCAGATTGCACCTCATCCCCTGGTGACCAGTTTCCAGCACCAGTACCTTTGTCTTATCTGGGTTCAACCTCAACCAGTTTGCCCTCATCCAGTCTTGGAGCTCATCCAGGCAGGTGTTCAATATTGAGACCGTCTCCTGTTGCTCAGGTGCAAAGGACATGTAGAACTGAGTATCATCTGCATAACAGTGAAAACTCAGCCCATACCACCTTATAATGTCCCCAGTGGTAACATGTACACGAAGAACAACATGGTACAGGGCCCAGACCATGCATGCATATTGTAATTGTTTCTGATTTTCATGAGGGAGCATGGGGCCCTCTGGGTCCTAGGCTTCTATGTAACCATAACTGTGAGAAACACTGTAATTAACCCTCATCTCCTGTTGGAGCACAGGACCCTCTGGGCCTGTGCTCCCATCATCTTTGTTATCACTTCACAATGGTCATAAGTGTAGAGACATTGTAATGAACCTCATATCCCTGTGGAAATGCAGGGCCCTCTAGGCCCTCAGTCCCAATACTATATAATGAAGGGCCTGTACTCACATCAGTGCATAATGGTATCCATATGTGGGAGCCCAGGGCCCTCAGAACCCTCTGCTACCATCTACCCATAAGTATGGAGATACAGCACAGGCCTAGAGACATTCAAGTAACCCTTGTGATTCAAATGGTGCAATATCTCAGTAACCATAGTAACACTGAAAACATTTCACTGCAATTGTAATCATGGCCTGGAAATCTGTATGCATGCTTAGTACACAATTGCATTTAGTGAAATATCAGTATCTTGAACCATTTTCAAGATATATGTGCTGAAAGGTACCATGACCACCACAATGCTATCCTATGGAAATGTCTAAACTTCAGAATGTTATAACTATGGAACCAATGTAAATTTGATCACCAAACTAGCAAAGGCACATCTTTGGGACAAGCCCTTTCTACCCTGCAAATTTCAGCCCAAAAGTCCTACAGTAACTGTTTATTTGCTATGAAGTGGCAAATAAACAGCTTCTTCTTAGTACTTTTGCAAATTTATAAATTTACAAATTTTGTGAACGTACATTTGCAAAATGTTCTCAGACTTGCAAAATGTCCAATGGCCAAATTGAAAAACATATTTCCAGGCATTATTTTAAAAAACTAATGCAGGATCATATTCCTCAGGCCCAATTAGGTAAACACAATTGTTGGTGTTTACCATGGAGCATTAATTTTTGAATTACAATGTTTTTTTTCCATCACTAACTGAAAACAAGATGATGGCAGCACAAAACAACTGAACCTATTTGAGGCAATAAAAGGTTATTTTGCGAAAGAAAAAAAGTTGTTTCACACTGCACATCTAATTTTCCCATAGACTATAATGGGAAAGTTTAAAGTTTAATAACTTTTGAATGGATTAATATTTTTTAACAAACCACCAAAAGGCACATCAGTGGCCAAGATCCCATATACTAACAATTTCAGACTGCACCCCAAAGTGTTTTGGACTTACAGATGAGCAAAGAATTTGTGCCAGAATCATAAATTTCAAATTTTTGGCACTGCACTGCTCTGCAACTGCACAGCCAACTGAATGAAACTTGTCAGATCCGAGATCTATTGTACCAGACAGCACATGCAAAATTTCAGGCAAATTGGTCAAAAGTTTACAAAGCTATTAAAGTGCAAAATTTGGGGTTTAACATAGAAGTGGCTGTTCAGCCCTAAGTATAGTGCACTACCATGCCATATATATATATATATATATATATATATATATATATACACACACACACACACACATATATGCAAAAACTCAGTTTAATGCATCAGGATTGTTCCACAGTGACAAATGTGAGGACATTTGGTGTTAGGGTTGAAAGTCCCCTTGCACCTTCCCAGCTCACCCCAAAACTGGCATTGGGGTGTGCAATGGGGTCATTGGCCCTAACTCTCACCCCATCACATGTGTAAACAAGCTGAGGCATAGGAGAATGGGGTGAGAGTTAGGACCAGTGACCCCAATGCACACCCTGATGCCAGTTGGGGGGTAGGCTGGGGGGTGCAAGGGGGGCTTTCAACTCCAACACTGAATTTCCTTGCTTTTGTTGCTGTGGAACAACCCTAACTGATGCATAAACAGAGTTTTTTGCCATTAATTTCACTTCTTTTTGAGAAGGAGGATTATAAATAGTGAATAGAATGCTGTAGTGGGAGCATGGGCCCTTTGGGCCCCACACTCCCACCAAGTGATGTCTTGTGACATAGTAATGGTAACTGCCATGCAAACGCAATGCTAACAGTTATGCACATGGTGACACAAATGTAAATGGTAACACAAATGTTAATAGAAATGCAAAGCGCAAAGTGGCGCCAAAGCAAACAGTGAAGCAAAGCGGAGATGCAAGCATGTGCGGAAATGCAACTGATAACATGCACGGTCACTGTACCGTTATTGTAAATGGAAATGTTAACTGTTACAGCAGCAATAATGCCAAAGGGAACAGAACCTGAAAGGCAAACGCAAGTGCGTATGGAAACGCAAAGAGTAACAAGCACGGTCATGGTAGCGCAATTACAAATGCAAATGGTAACAGTAACAGCAAAAATAAAGCCAAAGGAAACAGAAACAGAAAGGCAAATGCAAGCGCATATGGAAATACAAACCATAATGTGCATGGTCACGGTACCACAATTGGAAATGCATATGGTAATGGTAACAGCAACAAAAATGGCAAAGAAACAGAAAAGGAAATGCAAATGCAAGCGTGTATAGTAACACAAACCGTAATGCGCACTGTCACGATACCACAGTTGGAAATGCAAATGGTAATTGTAAAAGCAACGATAATGCCAAAGAAAACAGAAACACAAGTGCGTATGTAAATGCAAACCATAACCCGCACGGGAATGCAATTGTAAACACAAATGATAATGGTAACAACAACGATGATGCAAACCGAAAGACAAATGGACATGCAAATGGAAGGGCAGCCACAAATGCAAATGGTAATGTGCACAGTGATGCAAAGTGAAACACAAACACAAACAGTACTGTAGACACAAATGGTAAGGGTAACGCAAATTCAAGTGCAAACAGAAACGCAAAGGATAATGCACATGAGGGAGTATATGGGAACGCTAATGCAAACAGCTACGGAAACACAAGTAGAAATGCTACATGTAACAGTAACTGGAGCACATACCCTGGTTTTCCCAACAGCTGTATAGAGAAACAACAGTGAGTACAAAGAATGTATGCATAATAATGGGGCTCAGAGCAGAAAAGAGGAGTTGAAATACTAAATTTCTTATATCTCAGGAACTGCATAACATAGAAAAAAATTAAAATTTGTATGAATTATGACTTTCCTGACTAGTTTTGTACTTAACCCCTACTTTGGGGCAAAGCATTTTCCAACGAAAAGTCCATATCTCACACCGCTTACATGATACTGGCCTTAAACGCGGCAGATGCCACAGTGTTAGTCTTTGGGAAAATGTATCAGCTTCGGAGGACTGTAACTTTCCATCCATGCAATAGTTTGTCACCAAACCACCAAAAGGCATCTGTGGGATGTTGGCTTTCTTTCATCAAATTTCAGCCCCAAAAGACTAAACCATTGTTTTGCAGCAGGGTGGCAAAGAATTCCTGTTCTAGTGGGCATAGTGTTGCAAAATAGTGTCGCAAATCTCAACATTTTCGCAAATGAAATCACAAGAATGTCATGAGTGCAGCACTACTTTGTGACACTACTTTTTCCAAAAAATTAAAAAACATATTTCTGGGGTGTTTAACCCCCCCAAAAAAGACATGGCTAGCATCCTCAGGGTCCGACTAGGTGAACACAAAAAGAATTATGTCCCTAAAGGGTCCCAAATTTAAATGCCAAGCATTTCTGCAACCACTAACTGAAAAAAAATATGGCAGACTCACAACACTACAGGGGTCATTTGCAAGACTAAAAACTTCATTTGAGACACTGTTGAACTTTTTGTTAACTTTTCCCATTGACTTATAATGGGAACTTTATTTTTTGGAATAACTTTTGAACCATTCAATATTTTTTCACAAAATATTCAAAAGACACATTGGGAATCCCAGCCACACATTCCCTGAAGTTTTCAGACCGGTCACGCAAACCGTGCGACCTGTAGGCACGAGCAAAGAATGCACAAAAAAAGTAATTGTGCGCACAGATGTTGCTTAATAACTTCACAGCTGTATATCCGACCAATACAAAAGTTATCAAATCTCAAGATCCATGGTTGCACCCTGTGCCTGTCATATTTCAGGCAAATCTGCTGAACAGTGGCGAAGCTATTAAGGTGCAAAGTAATACCATTTAACCTGAAAAGGGCTGCTCACCTTTACTATGGTAGCACTACTGTGCACCACTATATATATATATATATATATATATATATATATATATATATATATATAACATATATATATATATATATATATATATATATATATATATATATATATATATATCTATATCTATATATCTATAGATCTATATATATATACACAAAATGGGTAGGAAACATTATGTCTGCTGATTTGTTGGATCACATCACATGACCGTGCATGCATATCAAAGCGTGACCGAACACCTGTACTTTACCCCTAAAAACAATTTTGCCATTTTATAAGATAGATAACCCACTCTACAGTGTGCGGTTGTGCTCTGATATATGCATGCCTTGGGTGGTTGACGATGTACTCAGCCTGCGGCCTCGTGTGTACAGCACACCAAGGCATGCATATATCGACGGACCACACACCTAGAAATCAATTATCTATTACATATATATATATATATTCATTGTAAAAAAACTCCATTAATGCATCAGTTAGGATTGATTTCCACACCAACAAAAGTGTGGAAATTTAATGTTAGGGTCTCCAACCCTACCACCCCACGCCTTCCCCACCTTCCACACACCAACAAATGTCAGTGTGTTTTGGGATCATTGGGCCTAACTCTCACTCCATTCCATCTGTAAACAAGCTGAGCTAGCACAGTATAGTATTATGGGGTGGGACACTGGGTTAGGCCCGACGACCCCAACACACACCCCGACTCCTGTTGGTGTGTGGAGTTTGGAGTAGTAGGGTTGGAAACCCTAACATCAAATTTCCACACTTTTGTTGGTGTAGAAATCAACTCTAACTGATGCATTAACAGAGTTTTTTTGCAATGAATTTCCCTTCTTTTTCAGAAAGTGAAATGTTAGTCACATGGAATGTATAGCTGGCAGCACGGGCACTCTGGTCCCTGCACTCCCACCCATCCATAACAGTCTCCTCAGGTTTGCAAATTGAAATACATAGGTGGGAGTGTGGGCCCTCCTGGCCCTGTGCTCCCACACACCCATAACTGTGTCCTCAGGTTTGTAAAATGGTATCCATAGATGGGAGCATAGGTCCTCCAGGTCTTGCACTCTCACCCACCCGTGAGTGTAGTGTACCCAGTTTAGCATAAATAGTATGCATATTTGGAAGTGTGGACTGGCTGGGCCCTACACTCCCACCTACACATAAGTGCACACATAGCACAGGCCTAGAGTCATACTAAGTAATCCTTGTAATGCATATTTGCCAATATCGCAGTAACCATAGCAGATGCAGAAAAATTGTTTTTGCAGTTGTATTCATGATCTGTCCACATCCACACATGCTTAGTACACCTAATGGTGAGCTGCATTTAGTGAAAAAGCTGTACCACAAACCGTTTTTGAGATATAGGTGCCAAACTGTGCCGCGACCGCCACAATGCAATCCTATGGGAAAATTTGCAACTTTGGAATGCTGTAACTCTGGAACTGGTGTAATTATTTACCAAACCCAGAAAAGGCAGACCTGTGATGCAAGGGCTTGTCACCCTTCAAATTTCAGCTCAAAAGTCAAAACCGTGTAGTGGCAGTGAAGTGACAAAGAAACCTTGATTTTGGGGAAGAGTAAGGTTGCAAATTGCGAATGTTTAACAAATTTGCAAAGGTACCATGCTCCACTTTCTGAAATTTGTGAAAGTGTTATGCTCCCATTTGCAACAATACAAATGGCCACATAAAAATATGCATATTTCTGGGCCTTTTTGAAAAAAAAAATGAAGCATGGGAGCTGTTTCTAGGACCCTGTTTAAGTAAACACAACAGTTGGTGTTTACCTAGAGGCACTACTTTTTTTAACTATAATGTTTTTTCTCTACTGCTAACTGAAAACAAGATGGCTGTGGCATGACACAACTGCGGGCAATTGCTGCAGGAAAAAGGTACTTTTGCCACACTACAAGTTGCTTTCATGCAGAACATATATATTTTCCCCCATAGGATGTAATGGGAAAATTTTAACTTTAATAACTTTTGAACAGATTAATATTTTTCACCAAACCTTCAAAAGGCACTTCCCTGATGCAATCCCCATATACCATGAATATTTCAGATCAGACGTACAAACTGCTCGGGCTGTAGAGACGAGCAAAGAATTTGCAGAAGTTGGGGATTTTTTCACACTTTTCCATGCTCTGCAGCTCTGCAACTGCAAATCCAACCAGAACTAAAACTTTCTGATCCAGAGATCTATGGTACGACAATGCCCATGCCAAATTTCAGGTGAATCAGAAGAACTGTTGCAAAGTTATTAAAGTGCAAGATTTGGGGTTTAACATTGAAGTGGCCGTGCCACCCTAACTATATCTGCCCTACTGGGTAAGTAATATAAATATCTATATGTATATAGACATAGGTGTATATATATATATATATATATATATATATATATATATATATATATATATACATTATATATATATATATATATATATATATATATACACACACACATACACACACACAATAGGGGTGTTGTGTATTCATTGAGAATAAGCATGTATTCTCACCCCAGTGAGAATATCAGGTGATGACATAGCTGAAGTGAAAAAATCCATTTACACCTATAGCAGCTATGTCATCACCTGATATTCTCACTGCAGCATAAGTTAAGCACTACAAGCTGGAACTTATTTTAAAACTGAAAATGAAATCAGCAATCTACCTAATTACACACAACCTGCATAGTGTGAAACGTTTACTTGCAGTTTCTAAAAAGTCAGAAGCTTAAAGCAGTACATTTGGAGCAGTACTTAGCACTGAAACAAATTACAAAAACTTGACTAAAAACAGTATTTCTGTACAATGAGCTTTTCAAAATTAATTCCTAAACACTGAGAAGCACCACAGATGAAAAAAAAACTACAATTACATCATCCACTGAAAACTATGAACCTGGAACAAGAGATTTTCTTGAGCTGTTCTCAGTTCAAGTAGAATAAGGAGCCACTGCCAGACCCATCAGAAAGAAAGAAATAATAAATATTCTACCTTCTTTTGCATACATTGACACTACAAGTCTCCTCCCAGAAAGCGTTCAAAGCAGCTCACCAGTGACCCAGGCTCTGAATAACCAGTGAAGCTCCTCTGTCCCACATCTACCTGTTCTTTTCTTTAAGCCTTGGATATTTGTGTCACATCTCCACCTTCATCGATTTCTTAATGTTGATATCCCTTCTCAGAAGCTGTGATACAGAGAGGGCTAAAGAACTAAATTACTGTTGCACTAAGCACTACCAACACAATATAAAATAAAATCTCATAAATAAATGTTATTCACGCTGCACCAAAACAATAAGCAGTCCCATTTCACCAATGGTCATGGAAGCACTCAGGAAGTAAATGTACCACACACATCCCGCCCACAAACACCAGCAAACCAATGAAATCACTCATTCCCCAACACACACCTAATAGCACCAACCAAAACATAAACTCTGAGTCCACTACCACCACAACCAAGACACCACTACACACCATATCAACCAATCACAAAAGAGGATTCCAAAGCATCACTAATCCCTATCACACAGTTGAGCAGTCTAACACACAGCAGGAAAATCATTGAGTAATAACACCAATTTAAAAAGTAACAACAACAAAACAGACCTCAGACACAATATTTAAATAGCAAAACCATACAGAAACAGTTGTTGCCTATTGTATAAATCGAACAAATGATGGGCAGGAGTGGAATATGGAAAATATTCTTACTCCTGCAGAGTGAGGCATGGGTATCCCATGAGTGCTGACATATATATATATGTATATTCTCTCTCTCTCTCTCTCTCTATATATATATATATATATATATATATATATATATATATATATATTGCAAAAAGTGTGTTAATGCATCATTTAGGGATAAAACAAAAATGTTGGGAAATGAAAAATCTTTAGGGTTGCCCCTCCCCACCCACCAATCATCCCAGATTGACAGATGACGGGTGTGTCATTGGGTTATGAGACCTAAATGTCACCCCATTCCATGTGTAATCATATTGAGAACGGACAGTGAAAAAGAATGGGCTGACATTTAGGCCTCACAACCCCAATAACACACCCAGTCATCTGTCAATCTGCAGATGATTGGGGGTGGGGGAAGGGCAACCCAAAGATTTTTCATTTCCCGACTTTTTGTTTTAACCCTAAATGATGCAATAACATACTTTTTTTGCATAGAATTCCTTACTTTTTAAGAAAGAATATAAAACTAAAATATTGCAGAAGTTGGTGGGAGGGTGGGCCCCCACCAACTTTTAAACGTGTGGTAACCATCAAAGCCCTCCAACTTTCAATGTAAAAGACTAAACTGTGTCTGAGATATAACATGTTAAAATTTGAGATTTTCATTCATCGGAGTTGCACAATTTCACACCTGTTGACATTTTACAGACACAATGACTGAAAAGTACATCCATGACACTAAGCCTAGGTACCCTATCAATTTCAAGCCACCACGACAATGCAAAACCCTGTCCTCAATGTGTGAAGTGCACCATGCAATATCTCTGCAAAAAATATATTGTTCGACACGTAAGCACTGTAATTGACATCTACAGGACATGCCGTAAACACCTTCCAAATTTCAAGTAAAAAGATCAAACTGTTTCCTAGATTTATAGTGTTAAAGATTAGTAAAATTGGCCTATCTAATGCATTATAAAATCTGGCTATCTTGTCCCTATCTCGTGATCAAAGATCACGATTAAAGAATCTCACGATCAAAGAATTTGCAGGCTCATGATCAAAGAATAAAAAATGCTGAAAATCAAAATTTTGAGACAAATGTGGCAAACCACCACCATGACTCGACAGAACGAAGCCCTATGAACAGAACCCACCCCCATTTGTCTTCCTAGGCCACCCCTGGGCTGAGAAATTTGATTTTTTCATCTGGTCATCTCATCCCTCACTCACGATCAAAGATCGCGATCAAAGAATCTCACGTTCAAAGAATTTGCAGGCGCGTGATCAAAGAATTTGCAGGCTCAAGATCAAAGAATAAAAAATGCTGGAAATCTAAATTTTGAGACAAATGCGGCAAACCACCACCATGGTTCAACAGAATGAATCCTGCTGAGCAGAACCCACCCTCATTTGTCTTCCTAAGCCACCCCTGAGCTGACAAATTTGCATTTTTCAAAGGGCCGCCTTTTCCCTCATTCACGATGCAAGATCACAATCAAAGAATCTCATGATCAAAGAATTTGCAGGTTCGCAATCGAAGAAATTGCACCCTCGAGATCAAAGAATAAAAAATGGTGAAACGTGAGTTTTGGACAATTTAGATGAAACCACCACCATGCCTCGATAGAACAGAGCCCCCTTGATCAAAACCCACCCTCATTTGTGTTTCTATGCCACCCCTGAGCTGAGAAAATTGTATTTTGAGCTTGTGGTGCAAGATCACAAATCAACAAATTTTGCCATCAAAGAATTTGCGGGCTCGAGATCAGAGATAGTTAGCGAGCCATGATCAAAGAATTTAAAAGCTTATAACTCTATTTTTTGACCATTTTACACCAAACCAAAGGCATAGAAACATAGAAGTTGACAGCAGATAAGGACTACAAGGCCCATCCAGTCTGCTCATTTCATTTTCTACCTTATGAATGTGCCATAGGCCTTTGCTCTGTCAATGGCCTATCTATTCATACTCATCTGTATTGCTCCCTTATGTCTATCCCATGCCTGTTTGAAGCCCTGCACTGTGTTCATATCCACCACTTCTTGAGGTAGGCCATTCCATGCTTACACTACCCTTTCTGTGAAAAAATAACTTCTTCACATTACCCCTTAATTGGTCTCCCTCTAATCTTAGGCTGTGTCCTCTTGTCCTGCTAGTTTTCTTTTATTGAAACATGTTAGACTCTTTCATGTTGTTAATGCCCTTGAGGTGTTTGACTGTTTCAATCATATCACCACTCTCCCTCCTTTGCTCTAGGGTATACATACTGAGTTCAGTTAACCTGTCCTTATATGTTTTCTGATACAGTCCCTGCACCATTTTGGTTGCCCTTTTCTGGACTGCCTCAATTTGGTTAATGTCCTTGTGAAGGTGTGGCCTCCAGTACTACATGCAGTACTCCAGATGGGGCCTAACCAGTGTCTTGTAAAGAGGGATTATTACCTCCCTCTTCTGACTTGTGATATCCCTACTAAAACACCCCAACATCCCTCTAGCCTTACCTACTGCTTTAGAAGTCTGCTTGGATGATTTCAGGTCATCGGTGATGATGATGCCCAAGTCTCTTTCTTCCTTTGTGACTGTCAGCTACTCCCCTCCCAGCCTATAGGTGGCTTCAGGGTTTCTCTTCCCTATGTGCATGATCTTGCACTTCTTTGTGTTAAACCCTGGTGGCCACTCTTCCGACCATTTTGCTAGTTTATCCAGATCTCTTCTCATTCTGTCCACCCCATCTGGATCATCTACTCTGTTGCAGATCTTGGTGTCATCTGCAAACAGACAAACCTTACCCTCCAGTCCATCTGCAATGTCACTGATGAAGATATTGAAGAGGACTGACCCCAGGACTGATCCCTGAGGTACCCCACTTGTGACTTACATCTCTTCCAACAGTATACCATTTAACAACACTCTCTGTTTTCTGTCTGTCAACCAGTTTGCCACCCAGTTGACCAACATCTGACCCAACCTGAGCCAACCCAGCTTATTAATCAATCTTTTATGTGAAACAGTATCGAAAGCTTTGCTGAAGCCAAGGTAGGCAACATCAACTGCTCCCCCTTTGTCCACCACTCTGGTTACCCAGTCAAAGAAATCTATGAGATTAGTTTGACAGGACCTTCCTTTTGTAAACCCATGCTGTCTTAGATCCTATGCTCCTATGGATTCCAGGTGTTGCACTATCCTTTCCTTAAGGAGTGTCTCCATAATCTTGCCCACTACTGAGGTAAAACTGACTGGTCTGTAGTTCCCTGCATCCTCCCTGCTACCACTCTTGTGTAGCGGGATCACATGAGACCTTCTCCAGTCTTCTGTGACCTCTCCTGTGCTCAGAGACTCACTAAACAGTTCTGATAATGGCTCTGCTAGTTCCACCCTTAGCTCCTTTAGTACCCTAGGATGTATGCCATCATGTCCTATTGCCTTGTCCATCCTGAGCTTATCGAGTTCTTGTAGGACCCTTTCTTTTGTGAAGGGACTAGTGCACACCTCCCTCCCTCCCCCCTGTGTCCATGGTGCAGAGCTGTGGGCCCTGCCCTACTTTCACGTCAGTAAATACTGAGCAGAAGTATCTGTTTAGGATAGATGCTTTTACATGGTCCTCCTCCTCACACACCCTCTTATCCCCTTTGATCTTAGCAATACCCCCTCTGGACTTTCTACTTTCACTAATGTATCTGTAGAAAGTCTTGTCTCCTTTTTTTACTGTTTGTGCTGGTGTTTCCTCAGTTTGGGCCTTTGCCTGCCTGACTGCCTTACTGCCTTCCCTGCTTTCATTAGGGAAGTTTGGTATGGCTCCCTATCTTCATCGTGCTGCGCTCCCTTGTATTTCCTGAAGGTCATCCTTTTGGCTCTGACCTTTTTGGCTACTGTGTTTGAGAACCAAAGTGGTTTCCTTCTTCTTTTGCACTTCCTTTTCTCACTAACACAATGGGATGTTGCTTCAAGTATTGCATCTTTAATGCTTGCCCACTTTGCCTGTACCCCCTCACCTGTATTTCTTATTACCAGGGCTAGCTTAACTCTGTTGGCCATTTTATCAAAGTCAGCTCCTCTGAAGTCCTATATTGTTGCATTGGAATGGGATGATTTTGTTCTAGTGGCCAAATTGAACCATACCATGTGATGGTCACTGGCACCCAGGTGACCTTCTACCTGGAGAGCTGTGATCCTTTCCCTGTTAGTCAGTACTAGATCTAGGATAGCCCTGTCACTTGTTGGTTGTTGTACCAGTTGTTTGAGGCCCTCCCCCTGCAGGGAATCCATCATGTGTCTAGTTCTGACAGATGTTCTGGATCTGTATCTGGCATGTTGAAATCTCCCATTATCAGAACCTCCCCTTTAGCTGTCATGTTTTCTAACAGTAATGTGTCTATGTCCTGTCCCTGGTCTGGAGGCCTGTACATGATCCCAGTTCATATGGCTGTCACATTTCTTGTTTCCAGGGTGACCCACAGTTCTTCTGGCTCCTTATGTGTATTCTGAATTTCTGTAGCTTTAATATTTTCATTGACATAAAGGGCCACTCCACCCCCCCCCTTTTTGCACCTTGGTCTCTTCTGAACAGTACATAGCCAGGTACTGAAGTCTCCCAAGTGTGGTTACTGGTAAACCATGTCTCGCTAATGGCTACTATCTCCAGTTTAGCATCTATCATTATTGCCTGCCAGTCTGGGATCTTGTTTCCCAGACTGTGAGCATTTGTGTACATGATTTTCCATTGGTCAGATTTCGGTGTGTTAGTTGTTGGGAGAGGTCCGGCATTTCCCCTGTGCATCGTATGGGGAGCCAGACCTTTTTCTTTACCTGGCGATGCAAATGAACTACAAACATGCTGAACTCCTGTTTGACTACTACTGTAGCTGGGGGGGGGGGGTGTTTTTCCCATTCAATGTTTCGGGTGCTGCACCCTTCTCCCCATTTGCTAGTTTAAATATTCTGCAAAGACGTCAAACTTTTGTCCCAATGTACTGACTCCCTCCTTAGTCAGATGCAGTCCATCAAATTTAAAGAACTTTCACTCCCAAAACTGTTGCCAGTTCCCTACAAATATGTGTCCTTTTTCCGGGCACCAGCCCTTGAGCCACATGTTTAGCTCCCTATCTCCCCTTCTCTGACCTTCCGTCCATCTGTCTCCCTCTCCCAGACTGGCAGGATCTCAGAGAAGAAGATGCCGGATGAAATGGATGATAGTTTGTCACCAAGCCTGGTTAGGTGTTCCTTGGTCTCCACAACTGACCGGCTGACAAGATCGTTAGTCCCTATGTGTAACAGGACGTCACTGCTTTCTCCTGCTTCCTGAACAATTTTAGCAATACTGTCAGTGTTTCTCCATGCTGATGTACCTGGGAGACATCTGACCATTACCCCTGGCTGGAGATATGTATCAACTCCCCGAATCATGGAGTCTCCTATGATCAGAAGTTTTTTGGATTTCCTTTTTGCTTTTTTTGTTTTGGTTCCTGTTTTGGGTGAGTTTTGTTGTGCTAGCTCTTGTGCTGCAGTGTCCTGCTCTGCAGTGTCCTCTTCCCCTTTGTTTGATTTCGGAGATAGAGGCAGATACCTGTTTGTAGTTTTTATATGGTTTGTGGAGGTGATACGTTGGAGAGCACTGAGTGATGGGGCACCCAATATGCCCCTCCTAACCACCTGCCAACCTCCCAGACTAACTACCTTCTGTGGTCGAGGTATTTCTGTTGGATGTTGGGGAAATGGCGGGCATGGCTCGATAGATCAAAGCCCCCTGAGTAAAACCCATGTAAGTTTTACTTCTGGAGTTACCCCAGAGCAAAGATATTTGATTTTTTATGATCGGAATTTAAAAACAAGATGGCGTACCTCGCAATCAAAGAATTCTCTGGGACAAAGTTTCTTTGACCGCAAGACTGCAAATCCTTGAACTGTGATACTAGACCAGATGTCCAGAACCCCATTCTTTGTTCACAAAATAACCATATTAATTTTCCCATTGTCTTATAATGGGAACTTAATAGTGCTATAATGTTTGAATGCCTCAATATTTTTTCACGGAATGAAAAGCGGCATGTTCGGCCAGTGAAGCACTTTCAAATGAGCCATGCTGCAGAGTGGCATGCCACACGACGGCCACACAGCTCCACTGACGATATCCCCCAAACTGTCTTCAAAACTGGATAATTTTGCATTTTTCAGCTTTTTCGTGTGCAAAAACTGTAAGCCTGACCAGAACAAAATTTGGCAAATCAAGAGATCTACCATGCCCCACCATGCATACCACATTTCATGCAAATCCATTGAACGGGTCCAAAGTTATTAACGCCCATAATTATGACTTTAACATAGAAGTGCCTTCATAACCCTAAATATAGTGGTGTGACTGGCACCACTATAATATTATATGTATATATATATATATATATATATATATATATATATATATACACACACACAGCATATACTTCTATATATAAATACAATATATATATATATAATACATATATATATATATATATGTATATATATATATATACACATATCTATATATCTATATATATCTATATATATATATATATATATATATTTATAAAATGGATAGGAAAATGCCGTCTCCTGATTGGATAAAATACACCATATGATTGTGCATATATCAGAGCATGATCGCACACCTGCACTTTCACCCCTTCCGAAACAATTTTGGCTATTTTATAAGATAGATACCCTCTAGGGTGTGCAGTCTCCTCTGATATATGCACGCCTTGGTGATTGAATGCACTAGGCCATACCAACACAAACCAAGGTGTGCATATCAGAGCATGACAACACACCTAAAAAGTCAGATATTATCTAACATATATATATATATTCATGCCAAAAACTCATTTTAATACATCAGATAGGGATGTTCCACAGTGACAAAAGTGAGGAAATTCAATGTTAGGGTTTCACACCCCTTACACCCCCACACATTCCCACCAACAAGCATCGGGGTGTCGTTGGGATCATCAGTCCTCTCACCCCATGCCATGTGTAAACAAGCTGAGGTGGTGCAGTATAGGAGAATGGGGTGACAGTTGGACTGATGACCCCAACACACACCCGATGCCTGTTGGTGGGGGTGGGGTGGGGTGCAAGGGGGGGTGGGAACCCTAACATCGAATTTCCTTGCTATTATCACTGTGGAACAACCCTAAATGATGCATTAAACAGAGTTTTTTGCCATGAAACACAAACGCGAGTGCGTACACAAATGCAAATGGTAATGCACACAGTGACGCAAAATGAAACACAAACAGAAACAGTAATGGAAATACAAATGGTAACAGTAATGCAAATGCAAGCGCAAATGAAAATGCAAAGGTTAATGCACATGGTGGTGTAGACGGGAACTGTATCGCAAATGGTAACGGATACATAAGTGGGAACACTAACTGTGACAGTAACAAAAGTGCACACCCTGTTTTTCACCAACAGCTGCATAGAGAAACACAGTGAATACAAAGAATGTATGCATAACAATGGGCCTCGGAGCAGAAAATGAGCACTTGGAATACTAAATTGCTTATATCTCAGGAACCGGGTGACGTAGAAAGAAACGTTTAATTTCACATGATTCATGAATTTCCGGGCTAGGTTTTTGCTGAATGCGCATTGTCAGAACAAAAATTCCATATCTTGCACCGTTTCCGAGATACGAGCCCCAAAATACGCAGCAAACACCACCATGTTAGTCTATGGGGGAAAAAGTCAACTCCTGAGTACTGTAACTTGGCATCCATGCAATATTTTGTCACCAAACCACCAAAAGGCACATCTGAGAGATGTTGGCTGCCATCCCTCCAAATTTCATCTCAAAAGACCAAACCATTCTTTTGCAGCAGGGTGGCAAAGAACTCCTGTCATTTTGGCCATAGTGTAGAAAAGTAGTGTCGCAATTTGTGAAAGCTTTTGCAACATTTTGCGTAAGTGTCGCAGGTGTGACACTACTTTGTGACACTACTTTTTCTAGAAATTTGAAAAACATATTTCTGGGGTATTTAACCCCAAAATAAAGACATGGCTAGCATCCTAAGGGTCCAACTAGGTGAACACAAAAAGAATTGTGTTCCTAGAGGGTCTCGATTTTAAATGCCAAGAATTTTTCTGATCAATAACTAAAAAAAAATGGTGGATCTGCAACACTACTAGGACCATTTGTGACACTAAAAAGTGCATTTGCGAAAGTGTTGAACTTTTTGTTAACTTTTCTCATTGACTTATAATGGTAACTTGTTTTTTGAATAACTTCTGAACCGTTCAATATTTTTTCATGGAATCTTCAAAAGGCACATAGGGGTCCCTGGTCACATGTTCTCTGAAGTTTTTAGACTGGTCGTGCAAGCCGTGCGACCTGTAGGCATGAGCAAAGAATGCACAAAAAAGTGTAATCATGAACACGGTGTTGCTTAATAACTCCACAGCTGTATATCCAACTGGTATGAAAGTTGGCATATCCCAAGATCTACCATGCCCAACCATGCATACAGAATTTCAGGCAAATCTGTTGAACGGTGGAAAAGTTATTAAGGTGCAAAATTTCACCCTTTAACCTTAAAAGTGCTTCTCAACCCTAACTATATATACATATTCTATGCAAAAAACTTTGTTAATGCATCACTTAGGGTTCTTCTACAGTGAAAAAAGTGAGGAAATTTGATTTTAGGGTTCCCACTCCTTGCACAGTTAGGTCCGACAACACCAATGCACACCCCGATGCCTGTTGGTGGGGGTGGGCTGGTGTGGGGTGCAAGGGGTGGGAACCCTAAAATTTAATTTCCTCACTTTTTTTGCTGTAGAAAACCCCTAACTGATGCATTAATGAAGTTTTTTGCATAGAATGTCCTTACTTTTTAAGAAAGAATAGAAAAGTAGAAAGTTGCGCAAGTTGGTGGGAGTGCGTGACCCACCAACTTGTCAGTGCCAGGACACATTACACACCCAATGACTAAAACATACATTCACAACAGCAAGGCCAGCCACCAAACAAATGTTAATCTAGTATAACAATAGAAAATGCTGGGCACAAAACATAAACTGCTTCACACAATATCTCCGCAAAAAATATATTTTCTGACACGTAAACACGTCTATTAACATCTACAGGACATGCTGTCAACACCCTCCAAATTTCAAATAAAAAGACTAAACCATGTCCAAGATACAACATTTAAAAATTTGAAATTTTCATTTGTCAGGTAGCACAGTTCCACACCAGTTGACATTTAACACACACAATGACTGAAAACTACATCCACGACACTAAGGGTAGGTATCATATCAATTTCAAGCCACCACCACAGGCAAAACGCTGTCTGCAGAACATAAACTGCGGCACGCCATATCTCCGCCAAAAAAATATTTTCTGACATGGAAACACTATCGTTTACATCCACAGTAAAAGCCATCAACACCCTCCAAATTTCAAGTGAAAAGACCAAACCATGTCCGAGATATAACATTTTAACTTACAAGATTTTCATTCATCAGACTTGCATAGTTCTGCACCTGTTGACATTTAACACACACAATGACTGAAAACTACATCCATGGTACTAAGGCTAGGTATCCTATCAATTTCAAGACACCACTAAAAGCAAAAAACTGTCCGCAACATGTAAAATGCATCATGCACTATATCAGCAAACAAAATTTTCTCTAACACGTATACATCCTAATTCACATCTAGAGGACATGACGTACACATCCTCCAAATTTCAAGTAAAAAGACCAAACCATTTCCAAGATATTCAGTGTTAAAGATTGGTAAAATTTCCCTATAAAAAATCTGGCCATCTTGTCCCTATCTCGCGATCAAAGATGGCGATCAAAGAATCTCATGATCAAAGAATTTGCTGGCTCGTGATCAAAGAATTTGCAGGGTCACAACCAAAGAATAAAAAGTAGTGTAATTTACATAATTTACACAATTGCGGTAAACCACCGCCATGGTTCATCAGAACGAAGCCCCCAGAGTAAAACCCATCCTCATTTGTCTTCCTAGGACACCCCTGAGTTGAGAAAATTGATTTTTTCATCTGGCCATCTCATTCCTAGCTTCCGATGCATAATCGCGATCAAAGAATCTGGTGGTGAAAGAATTTGCAGGCTTGCGATCAAAGAAACTCCTCGCTCTTGAACAAAGAGCAAGGGATGAGATGGCCAGATTTCAAAAAAGTTTTTTGTAGCCCAGTGGTGCCCTACAAAGTAATATAAGGGTGGGTTTTGCTCAGGGGGTCTCATTCTGCCCCATTTGAATATAGTAAATAAACATTAGTTTTCATTATCCCTGGTAGTCTAGCAGCCTCCTCCCCATCATAATAGTGTCCATAGCGATCCCTATATGCCTGGTAGTCTAGTGCCCCCCCCAATGAATATTTTATTAATATGTGTATTTTTATCTGTGGTCATCTAGTGGCCCCCCATGTGTGTTTATTAATACTTTTTTTCTCATATCCCTGGTAGTCTGGTGGCCGGCCCCATCTGTATTTCATTATTATTAATATCCCTGGTAGTCTAATGGTCCCCCCACCCCATCACAATAAAATAAATAAGCATCTTCAATGTCCTGGTAGTCTAGTGCCCGACCCCCACTCAGCCATGCCAGCCCACCCAGCACCTCCCCACCCTTCCCCAGCTGGTGACTGGCACAGCCCACCTCTCACCTCCACGGCTAACCACCGACTGTGTACATTACGAGCACTAATTCAAACCACGCCACTATAATATATATTATGGTAGCACGGTAGTGCTACCACAGTTAGGGTTGAGTAGCACTTTTAAGGTCAAAAGGTGAAGCTTTGCACCTTAATAACTTTGCCACCATTCAACAAATTTGCCTGAAACTTGGCATGCATGGTTGGGCATAGTGGATCTTGGGATCTGCCAACTTTCATGCTGGTCAGATATACAGCTGCAGAGTTATTAAGTGACATCCGTGTGTGCAATTACGTTTTTTTGCCATTCTTTGCTCATGCCTACAGGTCGCACAGTTTGTGCGACCGGTCTGAAATTGGGACCCTCTAGGAACACCATTCTTTTGTGTTCACCTAGTTGGATCCTCAGGATGCTAGCCATGTCTTTTATTTTGGGGTTAACCACCCAAGAAATATGTTTTAAAATTTCTGGAAAAAGTAGTGTCCTGAAATGTCGCACCTGTGACACTTCCATGAAATTTTTAGCTTTTCACAGTGCGACCTACTTTTCAGACTATGACAAAAATGACAGGAGTTCTTTGCCACCCTGCTGCAAAAGAACGGTTTGGTCTTTGAGCTGAAATTTGGAGGAAGGCAGCCAACATCTCTCAGATGTGCCTTTTGGTGGTTTGGTGACAAAATATTGCATGGCTGCCAAGTTACAGTACTCCAAAGCTGAAATCTTTCCTATAGACTAACATGGTGACATTCGCCATGCATTTCAGGGCTCGTATCTCGGAAACAGTGCGAGATATAGAATTTTTGTCACAAGTATGTGTGTGGAAATTGTGACAATTCAGTGAGAACCTAGCCAGGAAACTCATGAATCATGTGAAATTTACATTTTTTTTCTACGTCGCACAGTACCTGAGATATAAGCAATATAGTATTCCAACAGCTCATTTTCTGCTCCGAGGCCCATTATTATGCATGCATTCTTTGTACACACTGTGTTTCTCCATGCAGCTGTTGAACAAAAATAGGGTGTGCACTTCCGTTACTGTTACAGTTACCGTTTCCATACCCGTTTGCATTACCGTTCCCATGTACGCCACCGTTTGCATTATCCTTTGCGTTTCTGTTTGTGCTTGCGTTTGAGTTACTCTTACCATTTGTGTCTACAGAACTGTTTCTGTTTGTCTTTCACTTTGTGTCACCATACCATTACCATTTGCGTTTGCAGGCTCCTTTCCATTTGCGTTTGTCTTTCATTTTGCATCATCATTGTTGTTACCATTACAATTTGCATTTCCAATTGCATTCCCATGCTCGTGGGTGTAACGGTTTGCATTTCCATACGTGCTTGTGTTTCTGTTTCCTTTGGCATTATCGTTGCCGTTACCGTTACCATTTGTGTTTCCAATTGTGGTACCGTGACTGTGCGCATTACGGTTTGCGTTTCCATACATGCTTGCATTTGCTTTTCCGTTTCTGTTTCCTTTGGCATTATTTTAGCTGTTACCATTATCAATCGCGTTTCTAATTGCAGTACCGTGACCATGCACATTATGGTTTGCATTTCCATACGCACTTGCATTTCTGTTTCCTTTGGTGTTATTTTTGCTGTTACTGTTACTATTTGCATTTGCAATTGCGGTACCATCACTGTGTGCATTACACTTTGCATTTCCATACGCGCTTGCGTTTGCCTTTCCGTTTCTGTTCCCTTTGGTGTTATTGTTGCTGTAACAGTTAACATTTGCATTTACAACAGCGGTACCGTGACTGTGCATGTTACCAGTTGTGTTTCTGTAAGTGCTCGTGTCTCTGTTTGCTTCACTGTTAGCTTTGGAGTCACTTTGCACTTGCATTTCTATTAACATTTGCATTACCATTTACATTTGCATCACTATGTGCATAATTGTTAGTGCTTGCATTTGTGTTGCAGTTACCATTACTATGTCACAAGACATCACATGGTGGGTCCTGCGCTCCCACCACCGCATTCTATTCACAATTTATAGTCCTCCTTCTCAAAAAGAAGGGAAATTAGTAGCAAAAAACTCTGTTTAATGCATCACTTAGGGTTGCTCCACAGTGACAAAAGTGAGGAAATTTGGTGTTATGGATGAAAGCCCCTTGCCCCAGCCCACCCCCAACCAGCAATGGGGTGTGCAATGGGGTCATTAGCTAACTCTCACCCCATCACATGAGTAAATAAGATGAGGTAAATGAGAATGGGGTGAGAGTTATGACCAACGATTCTTCACGCAGCACCCCCTATGCCAGTTGGGGTGGGCTAGGGTGCAAGAGGGCTTTCAACCATAACACTGAATTTCCTCACTTTTTCACTGTGGAACAATAGTAACTGATGCATTAAACTGAAATTTTTGCCATTAATTTCCCTTCTTTCTGAGGAGGACTATAAATAGTGAATAGAATGTGGTGGTAGGAGTGCGGGCTGTTGGGATACTAAATTGCTTATATCTCAGGAACCGTGTTACATAGAAAAAAAATTAAATTTCACATGATTCATGAGTTTCCTGGCTAGGTTTTCATTGAATGTAGCCCATAGGGCTATACATTGTTATGATGAAAATTCTGTATCTCACACTGTTTCTGAGATACAAGCCCTGAAATGTGCGGCTAACGCCACCATGTTAGTCTATTGGAAAAAAGCCAACTTCAGAGTACTGTAACTTCACAGTTGTGCAATATTTTGTCACCAAACCACCAAAAGGTACATCTGAGAGATGTTGGCTGTCTTCCCTTCAAATTTCAACTCAAAAGACCAAACCGTTCTTTTGCAGCAGGGTGGCAAAGAACTCCTGTCATTTTGGCCATAGTCTGGGAAAGTAGTGTCACAATTTGCAAAATTTTGAGAAAGTGTTGCAGATGTGACATTACTTTGTGATACTACTTTTTCCAGAAATTTGAAAAACATATTTCTTGGGTGTTTAACCCCAAAATAAAGACATGGCTATCATCCTGAGGGTCCTACTAGGTGAACACAAAAATAATTGTGTTCCTAGAGGGTCCCCATTTTAAATGTCAAGCATTTTTTTGATCAGTAACTGAAAAAAATAGTGGATTTGCAACACTACTAGGGCCATTTATGACACTAAAAAGTGCATTTGCGAAAGTGTTGAACTTTTTGTTAACTTTTCCCATTGACTTATAATGGGAACTTGTTTTTTGAATAACTTTTGAACCGCTCAATATCTTTTCATGAAATCTTCAAAAGACACATCGGGGACCCTGGCCACATGTTCCTGGAAGTTTTCAGACCAGTCGCGCAAACTGTGCAACCTGTAGGCATGAGCAAAGAATGTGCAAAAAATTGAGCACATGAATGTCGCTTAATAACTCCGCAGCTGTATATCTAACTGGTACAAAAGTTAGCATATCCCAAGATCTACAATGGCCAACCATGCATACCAAATTTCATACAAATCTGTTGAATGGTGGCAAACTTATTATGGTGCAAAGTTTCACCCTTTAACCTTAAAAGTGCTACTCAACCCTAACTATGGTAGCACTACCATTCCTCTCGTTACTTTGCTGTTATTTCTGCTGTTCACATTACCATTTATGCTTCCAATTGCCATACTGTGACCACACACATCATGGTTTGCGGTTCCATACGCGCTTGCATTTCCTTTTAAATTCTGTTTCCTTTGGCATTATTGTTGGTGTTACCGTTACCATTTACATTTACAATTGTGGTAACGTGACCATGTGCATTACGGTTTGCGTTTCTGTACTTGCTTGCGTTCCTGTTTCCGGTTCTGTTTCCTTTGGCATTATTCTTCATGTTAACTTTACCAGTTGAGTTTACAATTGTGGTACTGTGCCAGTGCGTGTTACGGTTTGCATTTCCATGCGTGCTTGAGTTTGCATTTCTGTTTCCTTTGGGGTTATTGTTGCTGTTACCGTTAACATTTCTATTTACTATTGTGGTAACATGCCCGTGCACATTACAGTTTGCATTTCCGTATGAAATACTGCTCCCATTTCCATTTCTGTTTCCTTTGGCATTATTCTTCATATTAACTTTACCATTTGCATTTACAATTGTAGTACCATGCATGTTATGGTTTGTGTTTACGTGAGCGCTGCCGTTCGTGTTTCCGTTTCTGCTCCCTTTGGCATTCTTTTTGCTGTAACACTTCATTTGCGTTTAAAATACCAGTGCCGTCACTGTGTGCATTAACAGCTGTGTTTTTGTACATGCTTGCATGTCGGTTTGTGTCACTGTTCGCTTTGGCGTCACTTTGCGCTTGCGTTTCTATTAACGCTTGCTTTACCATTTACGTTTGCATTACCATGTGTGTAAGTGTTGCCGCTTGTGTTTGTGTTGCTGTTTCTGTTACTATGTGACAAGACATCACGTGGTGGGAGCACGGGGCCCCAACCGCATTCCATTCACTATTTATCTTCCTCATTCTCAAAAAGAAGGGAAATTAGAGGCAAAAAAAACTCCATTTAATGCATCAGTTAGGGTTGTTCCACAGCGACAAAAGTGAAGAAATTCAATGTTAGGTTTGAAAGTCCCCTTTGGACCCCCAACCCACCCCCAACTGGCATCGTGGTGCATGATGGGGTGGTCAGGTCTAACTCTCCTCCATTCTCCTTTACCTCAGCTTCTTTACACATGTGATGGGGTGAGGAGTTAGGGGCCACTGTGACCCCATTACACCCGGGATGCCAGTTGGGGGTGGCTGGGGGGTCCAAGAGGAGATGTTTTCTAACTTCTGTTTTCTAACAGTAATGTGTCTATGTCCTCCCCTGGTCTGGAGGCCTATACATGACCCCAGTTCATATGGCTGTCACATTTCTTGTTTCCAGGGTGACCCACAGTTCTTCTGGCTCTTTACGTGTATTCTGAATTTCTGTAGCTTTAATATTTTCCATCTGCTCCTGAAGCTGATTGTATTACAATGCCATTTCTAGTGCTCCCTGAGTGAATGGCTCCTATTACTTTACCAGCTACTGAAACTACTACCCACTTGTCACATACATCTATTGATTAACTGAGCAGTTAAACAAATGTGAGTCAGAATTGTCTCTGTTTAGGAAAGAGAGGAGGGCTTGCTTTGTCCATTCTTCTGATAAAAAGAAGAGCATCACTATTACACAGAAGAAACAGCCTCATGAGGTTACTGAAGAAAGGTCTAAAGATACACATAATAACCTTACTGATATCTCTGATTGTGCTATTTTGTGCCTTTATGGTGTAACACATCATGAAGGCATGTGTTTTAATTCTGTAAGGGACGAGATTGTGCACCTCTTGAAGGCAGCTACCATTGTTGATATTATTTCTGCTGATATTGTTCAAATCTGGACAGATAAAGATTATGCAGGGAAAGATTGCCATTTTGTATTTTGTTCTGCTCCACAAATAGCTAACTAGATTTGGCTAACCAATGACTGTTTAATTAACTTGGGTTACTCAGGTGATTTTGTCAATAGAAAAACTTTAAATTTACCTAGAAATAATAATAAGCTTTATTTGTTGAGCGCCTTTCAAGTGCCAAGGCACTTTACAATGTTAAAACCAGAGTTCATAAAAATTACAATTAATAGATAAAACCTTCAATAAAAATCATGACAGTTCAGTAAACACCTGACTCCACAAAAAAGTTTTAAGTGCCTGTTTAAAGCTCCCCATGGTTGTGCATTTCTGAAGCTGATGGGGCAGAGAATTCCAGAGAGTGGGGGCTGCAAACATAAAGGCACGGGCCCCAGAAGATTTCAGAGTAACCCTTGGAATCTCCAGCAACCCCTCATCTGCCGAGTGGAGTTGTTACACAGGGGTGTAAGGAATCAGAAGCTCTTTCAAGTAGTTGGGGCCAAGTCAGTGTAGGGCTTTGTAGGTCAATAAACCTACTTTAAAGGTGATCTGACGCTGTATCGGCAGCCAATGCAGATCGTGCAGCACAGGGGTGATATGCAACCTCTTTGACACCCCTGTCAACAAGTCTATTTGTTCTAAACAGCTGAGTATTTTTGGTTTAAAGTCTATACCTAGTGAAAACCCATTTAAGCTTAGAAATGTTATCTTGAATCTACTTACACATGTCTTGAAGGTCTCTACCACAGAGGTTGGAATATGTAGTGTTATAAAACACAAAGCTTCTAACAAAGCAGGTAGGGTAGATTTCTCGATTGACAGCTAGGATCTAGCAGATGAGATACTGAGTAAGGCCACTATACTGGCTAATGCGGGTGTGCATATAATAGATAGTGAAATTCTCTCTAAACCACAGGACCATGTTTTGACTACTACAAAGCCAAATTATCTTGTTGATAAAACAACAGCCACCCTATGTCTGTACAGCCTGGGCTGCACAAAAAATGAAAACTCTAATAAGCTGCAATGTACAGTATTAGACCTGGTTGAACAACTTTTAAATATTTCCATTACTGACCTAAATGCCTTTCTGTCTAAAAGACAGGGTACAGATCCAGATTGTGATCTTGTCTATATAAAGATAGCATATAAAAGTCTCTATAATAAAATACTGGATAATGCTTCCTTACTAGATACTCTTGGTCTGCATGTAATCTCATTTTACAACAATCTTGAACTGGTTTTAGATGGAAAAGATAACGCAAACTAGGACAAAGTAGTCTTAACCCAAGAAAAATCCATTGTTTACATTCTTCTAGTTATGAACAGATTTGAATCTCTGTCTAACACAGAGGAATGACTAACTAAGCATGATATAGCCGATACTGGTTTCATAAAACTAATATCATGGAATACAGCTGGACTTAGTACAAAATGGGCTGACACGGAATGGTTGGATTTAATTAGGAACAGTAACTTTATTTTTTTACAAGAGACATGGCACAATATATTTCAAGATCTTGCATTAAATGGTTATATTACATATCATGTTCCAGGTTCTAGAAATACTAAAAATGAGTCGACATGCTGGGGGTCTTGTAACATGGATCAAAATTAATACAGCCATTAGCACTGATGTTATTTTGACTAGCCACAATTTTCAAGTATTTATTGTACAATTTCATCAAAAAAACTTTTGTTTGATAAATGTTTACATACCCCCTTCTAAATCAAAAAACTGTTCTCCTGACATTTGGTTATCTTTAGAGGAAGCCATCCATTTGGCATGAGCTAGCTCTGAGTGTGAGGAAATACTTTTGTGTGGAGATTTTAATGCTAGGATAGGTCCTTTCGATGGTTATGTGGACTGTACAGTAACTTCCGTCTTCTTTACCATCAACAAACTTATAATTTTCCCAGACACTCAAAAGATTCTAAAACTAACAGTATGGGCAGCAAGCTTGGTGATCTTCTCATGATACATTATTTAGCTCCAATTAATGGCCAAATTAAGGGCAATCTTCAGGGTGACTATACACATTATTAAGTCAGAGGGTCATCTAGTGTTGATTATTTCTTTTGGAATGGGGACATGTCCTTATGGGACTCATGTCAGGTCATCCTGAGAGCTGAAAGTGATGATTTTGCCTTGATTTAGAAATCAAAAATGTTTTCTGAAACAATTATACAGTATGAGCCTCTTCTACCATTAGAAATTCATAATCAACTAAGGATTAGATGGCAGACTTCTAAGAGCCCTTTGATTAAACATATTCACCAAAATATTATTTCCACTCTGGATAGTTCTGGTATGGGACACCCAACTACTTGTAGTCAAATAGACTTAGCCCTTGAGCAAATAAGATTGATACTGACTAAAGAGACATCTTGGTCAGTTACACACTCTTTAAATCAAAATTAGTTTGACTCAGACCGTAAGGCAGCTAAGCATCAGCTAAATCACCTTATTAGGAAATGTAGAATTAATGCACATAAAAACAATTATAAGACATTAAATAAGGCTAGAGACAGCTATAAATGCCTCTTGAAAACAAAACAAGCTCAGTTTCAACAGAAACAGTGGAACAGGATTTTGGAGGTGATTCATAGAAATGACTCTCAGTCATATTGGCTTATGGTGGCCAAAGGTACAAATAATCTTAAACTTGAGATAGACTCATATATCACACTGGACACTTGGGTCAACTATTCTAGTGGAAAATTTTATTCAACCAATATGGTTTACAGCCTGGCTTTGGATATTGATATGGATAGATTCCCATATTTTTCCAGAACTGAAGTATATTTTTCTCTTGGTTCACTAAAATGTAATAATAAAGCTTCTGGCCCGGGCCTTATTCCAGCTGAAGTCTTTCTTTCTGAAATCTCAGACTGGATAACTATTTTGGTGATTTTCTTTAAAAAGTCATAGAATCATATTATAGAATCATAGAAAAGGATCATACCGGCCCATCTAGTCTGCCCTTTTCTTTCCCCCTACACCTCCCCCCTGCCAACCCCTGTCCTCCCCTGATACCCAGCCCAATATGTTTTCCCCATGCCCTCTTGAATTCTTCCACCAATTTAGCCCTGACCAGTCTGTCTGGTAGTCTGTTCCAGGCTCCACCACCCTTTCTGTGAGGAAATACCCTCTCACATTGCCCCCGTATCTTTTTCCTTGGAGTCTAAGGCTGTGCCCTCTAGTTTTGTCCCCCTCCTTCCTCTTAAGTAAACCCTCTTCTCCCACTTTATTGAGCCCCTTTACATATTTAAAAGTTTCAATCATATCTCCCCTTTCCCTCTTTGTCTCCAGCATGTATAGATCCAGCTCCTTACACCTCTGCTCATATGATATCCCTGCATACCCTGCACCATCTTAGTTGCCCTTCTCTGAACCCTCTCCAATGCATCTATTTCCTTGCAGAGATGTGGCCTCTAGAACTGAACCCCATACTCCAGGTGCAGCCTCACCATGGCTTTGTAAAGGGGCATTATTACCTCCCTCTTTCTGCTAGTAAAAGTATTGCCAGAATTTAGAATTTCTGAATTGTTGGAAGGGGTCATTAATCATTTCTGTTTATAAAAAGGGAGACTGGTCTGATCCATCGATATACCGCCCCATATCCCTTTTAGATAATCTTGGTAAAGTCTTTGCAGAACTAGTATTAAACAGACTGATGGAACAATTACAAACTCTTGGGGGTCTGTCAGAATTGCAGGAAGGTTTCAGGCCAGGGTTTAGTACAGCTGATAATTGTTTTACTATTATGCATTTCTATGAAAAATACATTCATCTTAGGAAACACAAATTATTTACAGCCTTTATAGATTTTGTTCGGCATTTGATACAATAGACAGAACACAATTATGACTATGTCAGAAAGAAGAAGGTTTTTCTCATGAATTGATTGCTATAATTAGAGAATTATATAATCAGACATGGCCACAAGTAAGGCTAGGTAGAAGTGGAAAACTCTCCTCAAAATCTGAAACAAATACCGGGGTCAGGCAAGGCTGTGTGCTTGCTCTGATACTGTTTTGTCTCTATATAGATCAATTATTAAGTCAGATGCAATCTTCAAGAACTGATTCTCCGGAAATCTTTAATAAGCATATTGCTGTGTTGGCATATGCTGATGACCTACTTTTATTTTCTCTCCCTCAGTCTGGCCTTCTGCAAAAACTTAGTATTTTGGCTAGTTATGCTAACAGCTACAATCTGAAGTTAAATGAGGGTGAAAGTCAGGTATAGGTATTTGGTTCAAAATGCATACATAAAACATGGAATGCTGGTCTTAAGTCTCTTAAAACTGTTAAACATTACACCTATTTAGGTTTAGTGCTTTTTTGGAATGGTAAATGGAACAAACATATTAATGATTTAAAGATTAGGCTTAAATAGACTGCTGCTTCACTTAAATATTTCAATAGAAAATATGGGGGTAACTCAGTAAGACCTATAATAATAGTTACTAAAGTCAAATATAATGCTCAGGTAGCATATAATAGCAAAATTTGGTCTATGCAAAATGGAAATTCATTGGATTTTCCTTTAAATAAATTGATGATCCAGTTTGGGCCTTGGCAGTTCAGTTCCCTCAGCTATTATTAGAGCAGAATTGGGTCTAATGAATCTTCAGGCTATTTGGGCAGCCGGGAAAATAAATATTTGGATTGTGCTTCAACATTATGATCAGAAGTGAATCTCTTACTTTGCTGTAATGGAAAAATATTCTTGGTTAAATTTAGGACACTTACAGTCAAATTGGCTTTAAGTGTATTTTTCATTTACTTCATCACACTGATTTAGAGTATTTAAAAACTTAGCAATCTAGGGGAATAAAAATCAGTCTTAAATATCAGAAATATGTGTCTAATGGAATTGCTACTAAGTATAAAAGTCAAGATCTCTGTCATATCCCGACTATTCATATGTCTTCCTGGTTAAGAGCCAATGATATTTCTCACTACTATCCACCTTATCTTGGTATGATTACTGACAATAAGTTGAGAGTACTGTACATTGAGGGCTAGATATTCAGACCGCACCAGGCAGGGGCGCAAGCCAGGGCGCAGCACAACTGGGTCAAGCCAGGGCATGGTCTAGGTGATATTCAATGGTGCTGCGCCATGGTGTTGAATATGGCACTGAGGGCGCATGCACTGTGCAAGGTACATGTGGCAGAAGGGGAATGGGGGGATGCGCGAGCACAAGTGCTGTTGCACTAGGTGCATCCACCGTGATATTCAGCACTGGGCATGCAAATGAGGCCATTATGCATGCAAGGCACAAATGGGGTCCTTTGCATGTCATTATGGCCCCATTTGCATGCAGTGTGCTGATCCCCGGCGACTTGCACCTGGCGCCGAGCCAGGCTGCAGCCTGAGCCTGAGCGGCACAAGGCAGTGTTGTGCCTGCATATGCACTGCACATCCCGGGCTGAATATTGGGATGTGCTGCATATGCATGGGCACGCCCCCCGCTTTGCACCACATACATTACAGGTGCACCACGTCGCAGCGGTGGTTATGCAGCGCAACCCGTCCAATTGAATATCGTGCCGGGACGCACTGGTGGGTTGCACATGGTGCAAACCTGTTGTGCCATGCACAACACCTTTGAATATCCCACCACGAGTATAGATTAGAATTTTTCCTAAGCAATGTATTAACTGCAAGATATCAAAAGATTAATAGTGTTCATGATAGTTATTGTCAATGCTTCTCTTCAACTTTAGAGAATTTGTTTCATGTGTTTTTTGCTTGAACTTGGTACAATCAACCTAGGGAAACATAGTTAAAACCTATCTGTGATTCAATACTAACTCATGACCAGTTCTTGTTGTTGAATAATTTTTTCACAACAACTGATGCATAGTTGTCTATGTGGTTGCTAGGTATATTGATGCAGTTTACAGATTACATACTAAAGTCTATAAACCTGATTGATCCTTTGTAATTTTTACAGTATTATTATGACAACAATCAGTCACGACTGATGCTTTTGGTGGCAATAGTGATTTTTGGCATATTATTTAAAGAAAACTGAACTCTATTTTCAAACTATTGAATATAAATTGTGTAAGTGCCTTTAGGTTATATATGTATGTACATGCCAATGCACTTTTGTTATTTTCTAATTTATTGTCATTTTATATATTGAAATGTGTATACTGTTTTCTATATTTACATTGTTATAATCTATTTTCTAAGTCCTGGTATATATTTTGTAATGATCTTTGGAACAAACAATAAAATGACTACTATTACTACTACTACTACTACCCCTTTCTCTTATTCTGTACCCATCTTAGCTTACTTACTCTTGGAAGAGTAGGTGTGGAGTGAGCCTTAAGTTTCTCAACACTAACACTCACCGCATTCCATTTGTAAATAAGGTCAGATGTGTAGACTTTATGAGACTAGGGTGAGCGTTAGGCTTGAGAAGCCCAAGGCACACCCCACATCTCCTGCATGGTTGGGAGGGTGGGGTGTTAGGGTTGGAAACCCTAATGCTTCATTTCGCTACTTTTGTTGCTTTGACCCTAACTGGAGCATTACAAAGTTTTTGCAACAGATATATATATATATATATATATATATATATATATATATATACTGTATATCTATATCTATATATATATATATATCTATATATCTATATATATATATATATATATATATATTTGCCATTGACCAGGCTCCATCCTCCAGACCTGTGACTGTGGCTCACTCCTTGGAGCCATCGGCCATACTCAGCCTCCCGCCACAGAGAAAATCAGAATCTTGCCCTTCTTCACCGGGCTCCCTCCTCCAGACCTGCAGCTGTGGCTTGCTCCTTGGAGCCATCAGCTGTACTCGGCCTCCCAACACACAGAAAATCAGAAACTTGCCCTTGACCAGACTCCCTCCTCCAGACCTGCAGCTGCGGCTCACTCCTTGGAGCCATCGTCTGTACTCGGCCTCCTGCCACAGAGAAAATCAGAAACTTGCCATTGCCTGAGCTCCCTCCTCCAGATCTGCAGCCATGGCTCACTCCTTGGAGCCATTGTCTGTACTCAGCCCCTCTTCACAAAGAAAATCAGGTACACCCACTGTCGCTTTTCTTGCCTATTCAGATCCAAACCTCTGTGTCCCACTGGCTAATTTCCCCAGGAAACCACTGGACTGCCATAGGCTAGCATGCCTTCTTCAATCGGGACATTTTGACACTGGCCATTGCAAGCACCTTGCCTGTTCACTGACTAGCTTTTGCTATTTTTCAATCTGTGCCCTGATTGGCTTTTAGCTGGCTAGCCAGCCTACCCTGTACTGCTTAACCTCCTTATATCTGGATCTGCATGTTTCCAAACTATATGGGCAAATGTGCAAGTTTCCAAACTACTATGGGTAAATGTTTTTTATGCAGGGTACTGTTTTTTATTTCTGCCTGTGGGGAAACTGCTTGTGGGTTACTGTGTTAAATTGAAGTGGGTTTATACTACACTGTTTCTGCTTGTGTGCTAATATTCTGTGACTATATTGCTAAAAGTGTGAAAATGTGCCTATTGTATTCTTTTCATCCTGTCTGCTCTAGCCTCTCAAATAATTTCTCCACAGCTCCAATCCCCCCACTGACTATCACCTTGCACTTGCTTAATCTCTCCCCACTGCACCCAAATTACATTTTATTTTGCTGTTCAGGGTCCATTTTCCCATTAGCAAGTTATACTGTACTGCCACTAGAGGACACAATCTTTATCTAAAGTGATCCCCGCCTGTTGTTCATATAGATACCTTCCTAAACTACAACTACCCCCTCCATCTGACCAGCCCCTCTTACGCACACCCTGCTTATAAATTCTTCCTGTTCCTAAATCAATTGTTCACAAATTTCTCTGCCTTTATGAACAATGCACCCCCTTCTCTCCTCTCTCCCCCTTGTTCTGCTCATGTCCCTGTCTTTACCACCTCCACTAGCTCACTACTCATCTATTCCTAATAACTCTCCCACCTCATCAGTTATTATCTCTAATCTCTACCCACATCCATGCTATCACTCCCTCATCTAGTCCTAATAACTCTCCCATCCCATCTGTTATTATCTCCAATCCCCTACCCACATCCATGCTATCACTACCCCCCATTTGAAATATGGTCTCACTCTACCACTATTCATCATGCAGCTTTGACAACAGTGTCCATTTTCACTGTGGTTCTCCACCTTCTTCACTCATTCACTCCCTTCTCTTCAAAACTTCTAACCTCCTTGCCAGCCCTTCAAGATCCCTAAGCTCCATTTCTCATACTCCACTCTCCACTTGCTCTCCGCCAGGAGTATCCACCTAACCCAAGCCTATTGCTCCTACTGTAGCTCCTCTGGTGCTTCCTCTTCTACTACCTTTCGACGCTCTCTTCTCTCATCCCTCCAAAGAGCTTAAAGATCCTACATCTGAACACCCGCAGCTTGTTGCAAAAAATAGACCAGATTCAGACCATGGTGTGTACTCTAAACCAGACATTCTAATCATTTCAGAAACTTGCTAAAAGAGCACTATCCTGACCACTTGGTCTCCATTTCTGGCTATTCACTGCTAAGGCAAGACCATGCTGGCAAGGGTGTTGGTTGGTTGTTATGTCCTAGCCTTCATCAAGTAATCCATCATCTACTCATCCTCCAATCCTGAGACCCATGATACCCTAGCTATCCATGTGACCCTCCTTCACTCTCCCAATTTTGTAGCCGCATATACTGCCACCATAAATGTTCATCCTTCAGTCGCTCAACCTCCTAACCTAAATCACTTCCCTTGCTTGCTCTGGGAAATATTCATCCTAGGTGAGTTCCATATAAATTGGTTGTCACCTAAAACTACCAAAACTAAAAATGAAATCAGAGCCCTAAACCTCTCCCAACTGATCTCCGAACCCACCCTCCTAAAGCACAAGATACAACAACACTCCCTACTCGACTGGGCCTTTACCCCCCACACCCACCGCGTCACCACATCTGGCATCCTCCCCGATGCTCTCAGTGACCATGACCCAATATTCATAGTTAGGAAAGTCCACAGAACTAAATCACCACAAAAAACTATACAGCTTTGGTCTTTCAAGTCTCTTGACCTTGCCACTTCTGACTGGTCCCCCTAACCTTCCTCCCCTCGGTTGGTAAGGCCTTTGCCTACTTCAAAGAAATTGTTATTGTAAACTGGAACATCTTTGCCCCACTCAAACAAACCAGAGTCAGAGGTAAATACTTATGTTGGATAACCCCTGAACTTCTGGCCTACCTCAGTGATAGAGATCGATCCTGGAAGCATCGTAAAGTTATCCAGCATCATAGTGACCTTGCAAACTACTGCATGCTCCATGACACTTGCATCAGGGCTACATGGTTAACCAAGTCCAAATATTTCAAATCTGTCTTCATCACCAACATAAATTCCCCTTCAAAGTTCTAGAAGGTGGTCCACACCCTATTTACCCCCTTATCTTGCCCACCCATGGTACTTAAACTAAATAGCTCACTAGTGTCTTACCCACCAGCCTTAGCTGTGGAATTTAACTCTTACTATACCTCCTGCACCACAGAGCTATTGAAATCCCTCCCATCCTACCCAGTCCCCTCCCCAACCTCTACCGGTGTGCCCCCTCCACCACCCTCCCACCTCCCCATCTCTTTCACTACTGTAACCTCAAATGATGCCCTAAGTGCCCTTCTCACCATCAACCCCTCTAAAGGTGCCTCCCCTATTGGCCTGAACCCAAAACTCCTCTCCCTATCTGCTTCAGCCATTGCCTACCCCATCTCAAAAATCCTAAATCTCTCATTCTCTACTGCCTCGGTCCCCTTTTTATGGAAACATGCAGTGGTCCTCCCTCTACCCAAAGGGGGTGATCTCTCATCCCCTGGCAACTATTGCCCAATTTCTCTCCACCCTACCCTTGCCAAACTTCAAGAACACATTGTCCTCTCCCAACTCACCTCTTTTCTTTCTGGTACCTCCTTTTTCACCCATTTCCAGTCTGGTTTCAGGAAAAAACACTCAACCACCACCTTCTGCTATGGCTCACAGACTCCATCCTAACCAGGATGGACAATGGCCAAATTACCTCTGCCATTTTTGTTGATCTGGCCAAGGTCTTCGCCATCATCTCTACTCCCTTCTCTTCGACTCACTCCAGCAGCTGACCTATCTCCCTGTGCCACAAACTGGTTCAAAGCCCACCTTATTGGCAGACCCCAATCAGTTAAGATCTTGGATGCCACTTCCCCTTCCCTCCCAATCAGAACTGGCATCCTCCAGGACTCTTTATTAGGGCCCCTCCCATTCTCCATCTTCTTAAATTACCTTCTCTCTGTTTGCTCCCCTCCTCCGCTATACATATGTATGCTGATGATACAGTCCTGTATGCATCTGGCTCCTGTCCTGCCAAGGTTACAACCAGCTTACAGCAAGATGTCGTCAAGGTTCAGCTCCAGTTTGCTAATCATCATCTTTTCCTCAATGCCAAGAAGACTGTCTCCATGACCTTTGGCACAGGGCAGAGACTCTCTAGGCTTCCTTCCCTACCCATTTTTCACACCCTTGATGGGACTTTACTTGAGGGCACATCCTCCTTCGGGTACTTAGGTGTTTGGTTGAACCAACACCTAAACTTCTCTGGACATATTGACACCATTCAGAAAAAACTGTGCCCCCAAGCTTGGCGCCCTGTTCAGGAACTGTAGTTGCATCCCTCCTACGGCTAGGCATGAACTTGTTCAGAAGATAATACTGCCCATTTCTGACTACTGTGACATAGTCTATGGTGCTGCCCCTTAGTCCTCCTGGCCAGACTGTATGCCCTCTTCAATTCCTTCTGCCACTTTACCCTGGATGCCCCCCCTCGCACTCACCACTGTGATCTTTATCATGCGCTATCCTTCCCATCTCTTACAAATAGGTAACTTTCCAACTGTGCTATATTCACCTCCAAGCACTGGTTGGGTGAGCTCCCTTCCTACCTCATCTCCTCCTTTATAACACTCCCCCATCCTCCCATTCCCTTAGATCAACCAACTCACACAACCTGGTAGTCCTCCACAGATCTACCCAAATAGGCCAACCAGTTACACTCATCACTTCCCAAAACTTTGGAATGCCCTTCCCCCTCAAATCTGGAACTCATCCTCTGCCTGCTCCATCAGCTCTGCCCTCAATAATTACCTTGCTCCTAGCTGCTTCTGCCACGTCCCTCCCTAATTCCCTCCTCTAAGCCCCGGACAAACCCTACCCCTCTACTATCACCTTCATTTTACCCTGTGCACCCCACCCCCAAAATTTCTAGCTCTCCTCCCATTCCCCAAAATTGATCCCCCTTACTGGCCTCCCTTGATCTCTATCAGAATGCAAGGGACACCAAATGCTCTCCATAGGCCCCTCTCCTACCCCCTATGGGGCTTGTATCTCTCATCTTCTCCCTTCCCCCACCATCCCTCCTACCTCCTTAGACTTGCAGTCCTCTTGCAGGGTTCTTTGCATCCTGAAGGGGTCCTACTGCATCTAGGCTTGTCTCCTCTCCTTTCCCCTCCCACATCTACCTGTCCCCCTAGCCTTTGCAGTCCCCTTGCAGGGTTCTCAGCATCCTGAAGGGGCCCTACTGCACCTAGGCATGTCTCATCTCCTTCCACTCCCCATTCTACTTTTTTTCCCTAGCCTTTGCAGTCCCCTTGCAGGGTTCTAAGCATCCTGAAGGGGTCCTATTGGGACTAGGCTTGTCTCCTTTCTTTCCCCTCCCCCATCTACATTTCTCCCTGGCTATCACAGTCCACTTGCAGGGTTCTCAGCACCCTGAAGGGGTCCAACTGAGCCTAAGCATATCTCTCCAATTCTATCCTGGGTTCAATGCATCCCGATGGACTATTGATTAGTCCCCATCCTCTCCAAAGTTGCGAATTCTTTTCCCTCAAGGGTTCAATTCTCACTCCTTCTCTCTCCTATCACTCTCTTAATCCCTAATCCCTAATCACTGACCTTCCTCAACCCCTTGCAGGGTACCCCACATCTTGAAGGGTCCTATCTTGGGTTAGGTCCTAGTCCTCCTCCTAGCATTAAGTCACATCTCCTCTTTCTCTCTTCTCCCTCTTTAAATCACTACAGCCTTATCCCCATTTCTGTCTAGCCCCACAACCCTCTTGCAGGGTTCCCCACATCCTGAAGGGGTCTCTCTGGACACTGCCTTATCCCCTTCTCTCTGGCCCCCCCCCAGTTCCCTTGCAGTGTTCCTCGCAATCTGAAGGGGTCTCCAGGGACACGACTCTCCCCCTCACCTCACCCCCTCCATCTCCTTTCCCCATTTTCTTTCATGTAAGCACTTGTTTACTTATTAACCTAGCACTTATTATTGTCCACTCTTTCTACCTATTATGCGTAACACTGTTGTAACACTGTTTGTAACACCTGCCTTACAAATGTATGTTAATGTTGATCTTGTAACTTGAATGTTTAATGTCTCATTCCTATTGTACTCCTTCCCCCCAGATTGCACTGGGAGACAAGCGACTTGTCGCTCAGTGTGCCTTCCTGGTGAAACATTTCAATAAATAAATAAATATTATACCGGTGCAGTTGCGCCTGTATATTAGGACTGCCTAAGCACTTTTATGTTAAGCCCAAATGTTTGTACCTTAATAACTTTGCCCCATTCAACAAATTTACATGCAATTTGGAAAGCACAGCCTCTGTGCCAGGATCTCTTAATTCTGTAAATTTCATGTAGATCAGTTAGGGAAGCCAAAGTTATGAAAGGTCAAAAAATGCAAAAGTCTCCATTTTTGAAAATGTTAAGTCTTTTTTGCTGCCCAATAACTAAAAAATAGGAGGGTCTTGAAACCTGAAACTTTCAGGTTTAGTAGAGGTTAGTCCAAGATGTGTGTTTTGTGTTTTTAGGTCCCACTGTTAATTAATTTTAAATTTTTAATAAAATATTCAGTTTCTGAGCATGCACAGTTCAAACAAGCATTTGTCAATGCCGAATGTTGCTTGCTTTTATGTGCTGTTTAGGTATTTGGAAGTCATTGGAGTGCAAATATTGAAAATTCACGAACTTCTGACGTGCATAGGAACTGCGCAACACGCTTCGTAAAACAGTTATTTTAGAATTTTTTCACCAAATTTTCAACATAGCCATTTTAAGACCTCTGCTCATGAACAGTGTCACTGTGATTTTCTTAATGTGTCCCATACATTGATTTTGCACACCGACTGCGCCATTGTGCGCTACGTGGGAGGAAACACATTTTGGGCAAGATGTGAAAAATGACAGCTGTACTGCTCATAAGGAGGTGTGGTAAAATGGCAATGTTGAAAATCTGGAGTGAAAATATTGAAAATTCGTGAACTTATGAGCGTGCGTAGGAACTGCGCAAAGAACACTCGTAAAACAGTCATTTTTAGGAATTTTTCCCAAATTTTCAACATAGGCTTTTTGAGAGCCCACCTTATGAACACTGGCACTGTCATTTCATTAATCAGTCCCAAAAGGTGATTTTGTGCAATGACTGCTAAATCACCCTTCAGGCCGATTAACACCATGACAGTGCAATAATTCATGAGGAGGGGGTCCCAAAAACCCCATGTTGAAAGTTTGGGCCCAAAATTCCCCAAAATGCCTGAGATATGCAACAAAGTTGAAAAACCCTATTTATTCCATTATACAGTTTACCGGTATTTCCTCAGTTCGAGGTCGGCTTTGAAGAGTGCAGATGTGTTCCCGGACCACCGATGATCATCACGCTGAGCTCCAGAGGTAAGTATGGGGTGGGGGCTGTGGGGAGGCAGGGTGCGCAGTGGGTGAGTGCAGGTTTTGGGGGCAGGAGACAGCAGAGCACGTTCTTGGTTACAGGTTTTTTAATTCAGGCGACACGGACATTTCCACGCTGGGTGGGCCCTGCGTGGCAGCTGGAAAGTCTGTTTGGGGGCTGGAGCTGATGGGGATTGGGCACCCCATCGGCTATAACAAGATTTGCCATGCACAGCTTTTGTGGGGGGGAGGCATGGAGCCGACGGGGGACTGGGCACCCCCGTCAGCCATACAGTGTGTGCATGGGGGGGAAGGAATGCATCAGCATGCAATATGCATGCTTGCATGTGTGTGGGGGAGAGAACTCTGCTCACTGAAGCGGAGCTCTCCCTTTCAACTGTATGCCACTGCATTTTCGACTGCTGTCATAGACAGCTGCAGCAGTCATTGGAGAACTGCGGCTGCGCCTGTAAACTCACTGACTGAATTGGAAGATGGGGTGCCACACCTCCGAAAACTAGGATGATGGCACTATGTTTCTTGCACATGCATGCAAGCAACATAAAAATCAATGTTCTATTCAAAACTACATTTTTACTAAAGCAGCAGTTTGCACTATACGACACAGTTGACTTTAATAAATGACAGCTGTTTAGTGCAAGCCCTACTGCTGTCACCACCCATAGGTCAGGGATGGGGCTACTGTCCTTGAATCCCTGCCAGCCAGACTGTTTCTTCAACTATATCTTCACACTGGGGGACCCAATTCCCCGTGGCAGTGTATGTATGTATTTATTTATTTGTACAATCTGACACTGAGATGCACACCCCCCGGTGTTGGATGCCCCCACAGCCTGTTGTTTCATGTAATTCACTCCCCCCACACACACATACACATAGCTGAGTGGGACACTGGGGAGCCCACCCCAGTGTCCCAAGACAGATTAATTTTTATATGTATACCTGCAAAAAGAAAAATCCCCAATATCTTTTTTATTTAAACCTGAATGAAAGAAAATGGTCCCTCATCATCACTGCCCTTGGCCTCCCAATCTCTCCACCTTCCCACTGAGCACCCACCACCCCAATACCACCCCTACTCTATACATATCTGCTGGGCTCCTATGCTGTCATCTTCTGTGGACCAGAACATGTCTACACTCTTCAAAGCTGAACCTCAAACTGAGGAATAAAACTTAGTGCCGTATAATGTATTTGGCAGATAGGAGCTGGTTGCACTATACGACACAGCTGTCATTTACTAAAGGACAGCTGCGTTATATAGTTTTCACTATATGGCATAGCTGTCCTTTAATATATGACAGCTGTGTAGTACAACGCAACTGGCTCCTTTCCACCAAATACATTATATAGCACTAAGTTAAGGTGCCGGACCCCCACCAGCTAATTGTTTAATAAATTTTGACAACATTGAGGTCCCCAATCCCCATGACAGCATTTATTAGATCTCATCTCTCCCCTCCCTACAGTGTGGGACACCTAGGAGCCACCCCAGTGTCCCAAATAGTCTATTAAAAAAATTCATATATTCTGACATTGGGATGCCTACCACCAGTGTCAGACCCCCTCCCTCCTGCAGATCCTGGTTTAATATCACCTTTCTGACAACGGAGGCCCCAATCCCTGTCAGAATTATGCATATACTGCCCATCAGTATGGGACTCTGGGTAGCCCAACCCCAGCATCCCAATATGGATCTGTATGTATGGTACCTGTAAAAAATAAAACAGCCCCGATGTCTTTTTATTTTTTAACTCTATAAAAGAAGAAACTGCCCCTTGTCATCCCTGCTGTCCCCTTCCCCATCTCCACCCACCCACTAAGCATCCACCACCCCACAGTTACATGATGGAAAATCAGCCGCTATGTCAGAGCCTCCAGAAAGTCAGTTCAACCTGTCAGTTAAAGAAATACAGAGTACACACAGATAAATTCTGTGCCACAATCCTCAGAAAAATGGAAACTGATGAGCACTTCAAAGATCATGTTGGGGACTGTGAGAAATAGTGTGGTAACTGTAAGTAATATTACTGCTTCTCACCAAAATGCTGACAGTGCTGGAACTGCTGAAAGCATTTGCTCATGAAATCACCTGTTTTCCTGAAGAAAGCAATTGCTGGTTATGACACTTCATGGAGCTAGGGCATTTAAGCCCAATATGCCACTGCCAGTGTTTATAGAAGCAGTGCAAAGCTTTCAAACCAGCTGTCAGTTTCAGTGTCTGTACAAGTGGTGACATCATGGTGAGTGAAAGTGCCATTGAGACCTGCTCACAGTGCTAAAATTTCTGGAAACATCACACAGTAAATCAGCTGTCTCCTCTGACTGAGTGATCACTAGTCATCATATGGGATTAACAAAATATGGAGTGCTGAGTTCAGTGTCAGTTTCAACAGGGATTCTTGTGCATTTGAAATTAGCAATGATAACCTCTTCAGAGGCTGTAATCTTATTATATTATATTATACAATGGGATGAGAAAATCCTATAACCTCTTTGGTCAAAACGCATCACATGACCATGGTATATCCTGCAATAACCCACAGCTGAGAAATGGTATCTATAAAAAACATACTTAAACACATTTAAAATGTATTTTACATGGGTCCATTGTATAATCACAATAAGGCACTCAGGGTGTGGCTTATTTGAGAATTACCACTTCTTGTGTGGTTAGGTCCTCCGGCTGGCCTGAAGTGACACACCACACAAGGCTTGGGTAACCCCAATAACCCACACCCTGTCGTGCCTTATTGCTTACATAATTCAACATGCCTCTCTTATTACTCATTTCAAGCATATTGACAGAGTAAACCACTGTGCCCTGATCTGACTGACATACTAAAAATAAAAACTGTACCTCAAACCAAAAATCTTCCCAACATGCGCAAGTCAGGGATAACACATTTTCAAGAGAGAGGGGACAAGGGGCAAGGAGATGAATAGGGGAGAGTTTTTCTTGCCTGTGGGATGACTCTCAGATAAACAAATTCTTTTATTGCCTCCATTGTTTGGGGTGGATAAAGAGAGCAGTTTCTGAGGTCACTAGCTTGGCACTGAGGGAGGTAATGCCTTAGCAGTGGGGCAGTTAAGGAAGCACCAATTGCTATGGCCGTACACATGCTGTTATTCCACGGGTTGCAGTAATAATAGGACAGAACCTGAAGTAATGTATTGAAATAGGCAAGTTTTGGTATAGGCAATAAGACACGTCAGGGTTTGGGTAGTAGTGTGATCATTGCACTTGCAGAGGCAATAATGCACTAAATCTGTGGCCTGATGTCTTATCACGATACAAGTCATGCAGTGACCACACTACTACACATAACCTATTGTGTATTATTGCTTACCAGAAACAAAGTATACATTTTAAAAGTAAAATCAGTTTATTTTTTTGGTTATGTTACAGCATTTCCTGTAGCCAGGGAATTTCAAACCCCAATACAAGAAAAGTGGCACTGTTTTTTCACGTACACAGCACAAAAGCTCTCTAACCAGCTGGCCGTGTCAGTATCAGTAACAGTAAAAGAAGTGACATTGAGACCTACCTCACTGTGTCATAACACTTACTTCCTGACAGCAAATCAGACATTTTCATATAAACACGCACAGAAAAACATGAACTTGTTTGCTGTGCATGAAAGGATAGAAAGAATAACAATATCCTTGATAAACAGTCTGACTGAAGAACCTTGTGCAAAATCTATTCTGTCACACTTCATAGAGAGGAGTCCAGTATAAGATTTAATGAGGCAGTAAAGTGTTCCATGTATCTAACATCCTGCATCCTTCTTTTCCAGGTTAATACTGTGGTGATATTTCTGATGCTAACATTATGAGGTGCTTTGATCTAGACAGTCAGATCAGTGACGGCAACTGAAGCTCAGGTGGTGTCTCAGTGGCATATAAAGAGTTTAAAACAATTTTACCTCAGCCCGAAGGTGATGTTCTGTCACTTGCAGGAAGTATGAACATGCCACATAACAAACACAATCCAGCAAATTATGAGACTGGCCTAGAGTACCCAAGCGCACCATACAGCAAGAAAAGAAGTAAACAAGACAATACCAAATAAAAAAGGTTCAGTTGTGTGGAAATAGATGTTGGAACATTTGCGGTGAAAAAGACTACAAGCCACCATACACAGTAAAAATTCAGATGTCAGCATAGAAACGAACGGTATCCTATGACTTTGGCAAAAGCGATTGGGTGCTTTCAAAAAGGGCAACTCAATCGAGGCACCTGTCGACAGGGCTACTGAGGAGGGAGGGCTACCGGATGGGGGGGTCCACTAATATGGTGACAGGATATCGCTATATGTACATGCGTACGGTGGGGAGGGAGCATGCTGAGTGATGGGCGGAAGGAGAGGGAGGGTTTGTATGGCATGGTGCGGTGCTGGGTTGCCGAGCTGGCCCAATGGCATGGTGGGTGGGTGGGTGGCAGGCTAGGGTTGTGAGTGATGGGTTTCGGTCCTGGCGTGCATATATTTTGTTCCGCCTGGCCCAAAAATTATTTCCCATTTTGAACCCCCAACATGCACCCCTGGGCTGAGAATCCTTTAGTGGGGGTGTGGGGCACAGCCTCCTGCACAAGCAAGAAAATCCTAAGTCCCCAGAGCCCCGCTTTTGCTGTGCGCGGAGGTGTACATCACCAAAACTGATTTTCGGCGATGTACACTTGCCCTAACTGAGACTGCCTTTCCGCATAATCGCGGTTATGACATGGAACCAAACTAACAAAATGAAGCCTGCCATGTCTTTGTCTATCTTAGATATCACTGAACCAGTTATAGAGACACATAACCCACCTTCAGAACTACTCAGAAAAGCAATCAAGGTGTGATCTACCAGTGGAAATCCTGATCCATGTCCTATGGAAGGAGCTGGACGTTTGCACGCAGTCACTGACAGAACAGACAAGAAAGATAGAGAAGGTACAGTGAAGTCTGGACATCACCTTAAGCTAACAGATATAGAGTTGGACATCACTTTAAGCTGACAGATACAGAGTTGGATGAAATCAAAGACAGAAAGATGAAAAAAACATAAAGAAGGCCACAGCCTGGGCCCTCAAGGCATTTACTGACTTGTGACACACAAATGAAGTTACACTGGATTTTAAGAATGCACCCTTCGTTGAGATCAACAAAATTTTAAGTAGATCATACACGGAAGTATGAAACTCCTCATATGAACATAAGGAAATGCCAACAGAAACAGGCCACACGGTCTATCAGGTCAGCTTGAATGTGCAGCTAGCACCCTTAGTTTGCAGCTGCCACCTCCACCTCATGTTTACCCCCCATTCTGTCCAATCCCCTTTTGAAACTACCCACTGTCTTACACGATACCACCTCCTCTGGCAGAGTGTTCCATTTACAACTCTTTCCGTGAAAAAGTGCCTCCTTATTTCCCTCCTATATCTTCACCCTCCAGTCTAAGACTATGACCTCTCGTGTCCCTCCCTCCTTAGCTTAAATATCCCTTCCAGTACCTGTCTTGTTTATCCCATTGAAGTATTTACAGCTCTCAATCATTTCCCCAATCCCTCATCTCCTACAAAGAGTAAAAAATTTAACTCACCAGCCGCCTCCCGTATGGTTTGTCCTCCAATCCCTAGATCAACTTTGTCACTCTGCGCTGTACCCATTGCAATAATCTGACATCCATCTTTAGATATGGGCACTAGTACTGCATGCAGTACTCCAGGTGTGGTCTGACCAAAGACCTGTAGAAAGGCAGGATCACCTCCCTGCTCCTCGAGGAGATTCCTCTCACCATACATCCCAGCGTCCTGTTGACCTTTGCAGTCACCTCCCTGCATTGCTCTGTGCTGTTCATTTTCCCCATTATAACCAACCCCAGATCTTTTTCTGCCTCGGTGGTGCCTAGCTGCACTTCTTCTAGCTGGTAACTGCTCCCTGGGTTCTTTTCTCCAAAGTGCAGCATCTTGTACTTTTTAGCATTGAACCCCAGCTGCCCTTTTTAATGACCACTCCTCCTGTCTGGTCATGTCATCCTGCATCCCCTGCCACCCTGCTATGTCATCCACCACTGCTCCCAACTTGGTGTCATCAGCGAGCAGACTGATCTTACTGTATTCCTGACATCATGTGAGATGTCCGCTATGAATATCCCAAACAGCTCCGGCCCCAGTACTGATCCCTGTGCACCCCGTTCATAACAGCCCTTGGAGATGAGAGTCCCCCCCTCACCATCACCCTCTGCTGTCTCTCCTGTGGCCAGTTTGCGATCCAATTGTCCATCTTGTCCCCCACTCCCATGTATGTCAACTTTCCCCCCAACCTCCCATGTGGCACTGAATCAAAGGCCTTGCTGAAGTCCAAATAAATGACATCCACAGCATGGCCCTTGTCCATTCCCTCATTACACAATCACAACACTCAACTAGGTTAGTCTGACAGGACCTTCCTGAGACAAACCCATGTTGATGATTGTCCTGCAGCCCATTGTCTTCCAGAAAGGTTACCAGCCTCTTCTTCAGGATCATCTCAATAGCTTCCCATAATGGATGTTAGGCTTACTGGTCTGTAATTGCCCAGTTCATCCTTTGGGCCACTTTTATGGAGGAGCTCACATAGGCATCCTCCAGTCTTGTGGTATGCACCCTTTACCCAGTGAGGTATTGAACAGCTCTGCTAGTGGCCTGTCAGGGACCTCCACCAATTCCTTCAGCACTCTGGGATGTATGCCATCAGATCCTGGTGTCTTAGGTATCCAGTGAACAAGGCAACCGAAATTGGGCACCTACAAAAATGGCGACTCAATTACAGTGCCTGTGTTCATGGCTACCAAGCAGGGGGCTACCGGATACTGGGGTGGGCACAATACCATGATGGGAAGTAGCAGGTATGCGTGCACGCACATGAATGGGGAGGAGGCAGGGGAGGAATGGTATGTGGAAGGGGTTGTGGTGGGCAGCTACTGAGCTGGTCTGCTAGCGTCATGGAGAGGGTGAACAGGTGGGAGGTGCAGGGTACAGGGTTCGGGTCCGGCGCGGTACAGGTTTTTTTTTGCCTGCAGGTAGCATGTATTTCTTAAGTTTTTACACCACCACCCCAACATGCACCCCCTGGGCTGAGGAATTCATAGGTAGGGTAGGTAGGTGTAAGCCCCTTATAGGGGAGTACAGCCCCTGCATTAAAAATTAGACCTGTAGGTCTCGGGCGCTGCTTTTGTCCTCGCCAGGAGTGCATTGCCGAATTGATTTTCAGTGATGTACACTCGCCGTAACATGGAGATCATCATTATGACATGGAACCGGTGTTTTATCCACCTTCAGAGCCCTTAGACCCTCCAACACCCTGCCCTCAGTTATTACTCCATCTGTCACCCTCTCCCTCATGCCCACCATCCCAACCACCTTTGCAGGTATGCGTGCACGCACATGAATGGGGAGGAGGCAAGGGAGGAATGGTATGCCGTTGCCCGCCCTTCTTCCTCTTGAATACAGAACAGAAGTACTCATTTACTGCCTCTGCCTGTTCCTCCCCCTGTTCTGCCCACCCCCGTCCCTTTTAATCCCCAGAGTCTGGTCCTTGCAGCTCCTTCTCTCCCATATATATTTAAAGAAGTCCTTTTCCTGTCCTTGATCCCCTGTGCCAGCCTTAGTTCCAGGGAAGCCTTGGCCACCCTGACTCCCTCTGGTAACTTCTTTGGACTTCTACATGTACTCGTCCTATCCTCCCCACTTCTGGACTTCTTGTATCTCCTAAATGCTGCTTTTCACCCTCACCTTTTCCAAGACTTCCCTACTCATCCAGTTTGGTCTGCAATTTGGTACAGGTCTCTGTTGCCTCCACAAGCCCCAATTTGATTTTTTCCAGTTTCCAGTTTGCATCCCAGTTTGCCTGAATTCCTGTCAGGTGCCCCTCTTAGATCATACCCATCCTACCAAAGTCAGCCTGTCTGACGTCAACCACCCTGGTCTCTGTATCCAATGCTTCTCTGCTCACGTTGAGCTTGAACCACACCGAGTGGTGGTCACTCCCTGACAGTGGTTTTGCCACCCCTTCCTCTTTACAGCCTCATCATTGGACAGTATGAAATCCAGTGTATTTCCCAACTTAGTCACCTTGGCAACCATCAGTGCAAGGAAGCTGTCCTGGAAGGCTTCCAGGAGTATCTGTTCCCTAGCACTTGAGCAGTCTAGAGTTCTCCAGTCCACTCCTGGCAAACTGAAGTCCCCATGATTACTGTGTTACACTTCTTGCACACCTTCCTAATTTGCTCTGCTTGATCCCTGTCCAAGTCCTTCTCCTGAGCTGGTGGCCTATATGCCACCCCCATCCTGAGAGTCCTATTTTTGTGTCTTGCAATTGCATCCACAAGGCCTCTGTTCTACCCTCCTCCACTCTTCCTTGCACAATTTATCCCTTATTTCACTTAAATCACCACCCTCCCGCTTTCCTTTGCCTCTATCCCTCCTGTAAATCCTATACCCTAGGATCATCATATCCCAGCCCTGGTATTGGTTGGCCCATGTTTCGGTGATGGCTGCTATGTCCATCCTCCCCCACCACCACCAATAAAGCCTGTAGTTCAGTGATTTTATTCCCCAGACTTCTTGCATTAAATGAGACAACCTGCCAAGATGTTCCCTTACCATCCTTACCCCATTTCCCATTCCTCTTATCCCCCCTTTGACCTGTCCCTGATACCATTCCTGATCATATGGGGGGTAAGCTCATTTGGCTCCCCTCCCTGGAGCCCCTACCTACCAGCTGTCCAGTCACCACCCCCCACTCCTAGTTCAAATCCACCTTTGTTTCTATGTACTCTTCTATCCTTTGTTTTAACACTCCCTGCCCCTCCCTGCTGAAGTGTAACCTGTCCCTTGCATACACTTGTTCCAGATCCTACCCCAGCCTCCCACTATCCCATAACCCTTGGCTTGACACCATTCCCCTAGCCAAGTGTTGAACTTCACTATCCTTCCTTTCCTCACTGTACTCACACAGGGTGCTGGGAGTACCTCAGAGAACACCACTGATACCCCTCCCCTCCTCACACAGCCTCCCCAGTTCCTTGAAACTCTCCCTTACTACTTCTACCATCTCCCCCGCTAAGTCATTCATACCCAAATGCACCATAACATGTGATTTCAACCTACCCCTCCCTGCACACTTGAGAATTGACTGACCCACCCTTCCTGCCGTCAAACCAGGTACAGACATGACCCAGATGCGACTATGCTTTTCCCACTTACTACCCCATCTGACTCCTTTTAGTATGTAGTCTCCCAGCACTAGTACGCTCCCCCTCTTCATTCCCCATCCCTTTTTCATTGTACTTGCTTCTAGAGTCCACCCTGCTCTGCACATCTGTGACTCTATCCTTCCCCTTTGCGACTCCCACAGCCTCCACCCTTGTCCTGCCCTCTCCCCTACTGTCACCCATATTTGACCTTCCCCCTTCCCCAAAGCTCTCCCATTATCCTCATCTTCCCTTCCCTCTGCACTAGGCCCCCTTCCCCCTCTGCTGTGTACCCCCATCTACCCTTTTAGCTGGGCCCCTCTTCCCCTTACCCCTTCCTCTGGCCAAATGTTGTCCCATGGGCAGTCACTACCCATACCACCTTCCGCCCTCTCAGGGAGATCCCCCCATCTCCTCCACCAATGTAGCCAGCACCATGAACATAGTTCCTACTAACACTATACTGCTGTGCATTGGTTCCCTTCTAATGTCCTGAGACTCCCCCTTGCTGCCACCCCACATACTCTTTGACCCCATACCCCAACCTCTTCCCTTCCCTTGGTTCAGAACTCTTCTTTTTTTTTATTTAGTATGCTTTTTGCCTGCTGGGTTGCTGGCAACTCAGCCCTTGGTCACGGCCCCTCTGTACCCCACCTCTGGCAATCACCAGGCTTCTCCACAGTCACGCCTGGCTTGCCCCCAGGAAGGCAGGAATGAGGAGCTGCTCCCCTACCAGCTCTGCTCTACAAATAGCTGGTGGGGAGAGCACTGGCACCGGAGGCTAATTGGGGCCCAGAGGGAAAGGCACCATGGAAGTGACCCAGCAGCATTTTTCCCATGTAAGCAGGGCATGGACATGCAATGATGACCAGTGTCTGCCCTGTCCTGAAGTCTTGCTGGTGTCAGTGCATTGCGGCGAACCCAGCCTCTGATGGGTGCAGCTCATGCACCAAATACACAACCCCCCTTCCTCTTAGAGAAGGAGATCAGTCCTGGGGATGCTCAATCCTTCTCCCCCCAGCCAGCCCTCCAATGGCCCGAGTCCGATCCTGAACCCGGGTCACCGGCGTCGCAAGCGGAAATCCAGCTGCTGCACTGATGGGCCAGTGTGATTCAGAACTCTAAACTCTCCTCATTATGTTTTTTCTGGGTGCCTTTCCTCCCTGACCCCTCATGTCCTGCCCTGTTGTTCCTTGTCACCAGCAGGTTTCTCCCCTTCCCTCCCCTTCCCCTCTCCTCCTCATCAGCCCACCACATCCCCCTGCTGCCACTGTAACTGTAGTTTCCCTCCCCATGTCCTTCCACTTCCTAACCATTTCCCCCTTTGCTTGCGTACCTCCGCTTGTAGTTGCTTCAATCTGATACTTATCGGACAACACTCCAACCTCCACAGCATTTCCATGAATACCACTGCCCCGCATCCATTGCATCCCAGTATTCTGCCTACTCTCATGCCTTCCCCGGACCCCCCTCCCCATCCAAGAAGATCCATGCCCCTGCCCTATCCACTGTCCTGAGTAGATCATTAGGGTCCTTGATTCAGAGTCTTTCTTCACTTCCTCCGATTAACACACTTTATATATCTTTATGCACTCCTAAATATAATAGAAAGAATACCCCATAATTTTACTGTAGGTTTTAAATACTGGAATAAAGTTATAGGTATTTCACTTCACACATATTCCTAATTATAGTAAAAAGAATACCCCCGTAATTTTACTGCATTTTTCAATGCTAGGATATACAGTACTAATAGAGGTGGTTGCTGTAGTCTCAATACTATGATAAAACTATGGAGTTAAATACTAGATAACACCACTTAGCACTTCCTGTATCTCCCCTCGGCCCCTGCTCTGCAGCCCTTCAGTACACCTGGCCTTGCATTTATGTTCAGCCCTCTAGTACACCTGGCCTTGCATTTATGTTCCCACAGTTCACCTAATACATCCCACGCTGTGCACTGTATGCTGCAGGTTAAAATCCAGGTATTACACTTAACATATTATGGTATAATAGTTTATAACCTAGATGCAATTATTTTACATGGCCCGACATTAGCAGTACTATACAAAACTCAAATTTTCCTCCAAGTACTCCAGTCCCACTGCAATTTCCTCTGAATGCCCAGCCAAAATACAGTACCTACAATTACAGAATCGTAGATGCAAATCTCCATTAAATATCCCACTAACAGCACTTGAGTCCTTTGCCAGGCCTTCTTTGCTTATTCCTCCATCCAGTGAAGCCCTTCCCAAGGTCACCTTGCTGCCACTCCTTTGCTTTACCTCCTCCTTTTCCTGTCCTCCTGATATATGTAGCCTCTACTGGGAGGCCCAGTGAGATCATGCAATCCTGGAGGTGATGCGGGGTGGGTGGGTGGGAGAAAATTACAGTTCAATACTGCCAGGTTGTGGCTGGCTCTGCCTCTTATGGCCCAGCCGATCCTTTTGAGCTCTTGTTCTTATTGGCTCCTCCAGGAGCCCTACAGTGCTGCTATGGCCACCAGTCAACAACATGCCATCACCACTTTCACTAATCTGCAAGCAGGGATTAATAGATACCTCAATTTGGCTGTAAGAAGCTGAAACATGAACACTATAAGTAATAAGGACTTTTCAAGCCAGTAATAGTGTGTTCCTTCGCACGCTAATACAAACATATAGATGAGATAATTAAGATGTTGCCACACCTTACCCATGTTTGGCAGACCTACACAAACCAAGGGAGTCTTCTGCACTTTCTCCATTGATGGCAAGTGGTCTAGTCAGAATTGTTTGGGTTGATATTCAGCTACTAAATGCTAGACATGGAAGAGTGGACATTAGAGACTTGAAACAGACCAGCCTTGAAGTGAAAACTGTTGAAAATGGTGATGAATACATCATGATCACATTCAATCCTCATGCCAAGAAAAATTCATCCTGTAATGAAGTAAATAAGCAAAACAACCCTGTAATCTTTTTAATACACAGTAGCTGTGACAAAAAGTACAATATGTAATATATTCTGTTTTGCTGTTTTATGTCCCTCCCCAAAAAAAAATTATTAGGGCTACTTTTTCAGTGTAATGATACATAACCTAAATAAAATAATTTTCATTTTTGAATGCATATTTTTGTGTCCGAATAGTTATTAATATTGCCAAATGATATATGATAAGTGTAACAAAACACTATAGGGTGTGGGTAGAAATGTAATCACTGCATTTTCAGGAGCAAAAAGGCTCTCATAATGTGGTTTCATGCCTTATTATGCCCCTAGGCATGCAGTAATTACACTTTTTCTCACATATTGTTGTGTCTTATTGTTTACATGTGCAGTCCCTACATGCAGCATATCCACTTCTGCCATTTGATATCATAGATGATACTGCACAGCTGCTGCAGCAGTCAAGTAACAGAACAAAAGGAAAACAAATAAACTTGTTGTTCTGTGAATTTTGCTGTATTTCAGCATGCTGTGATCTGTCAAGAGCCACCACCTGAACAAATTGGACATGCTGCCTCTCAGGACTATAACAACTACCTTATTAATGCATGTAACAACCCCTAAACACCTCACAACATCTCAAAACTACAGCCCAAAGGTTGGCCCTCTGGCACAGCAGTTGGATTTCCATCTGTGACGCCAGTGACCCAGGTTCGGGAGCGAGCCCGGGGTCATCGAAGGGCCAGCCGGGTGAAGAAGGCTGCAGCATCCCATGACAGCTCATCTTCTCCTGGGGGAAGGTGTGGGGTTGTGCTCAGAATCTGCTGATGCCTGGCAGAGGCCGGTGGTCTACCTGGACATCGGTGCCTGAGGTGTGGGGCAGGTCTCAGATGGAGGTCTGGACTATGCCGGCATCAAGATCCTTGGCAACTAGGGGTAGGACATCGTGGACATTGGCATTAGTGCCATGACATCAGGGGGACTTGTGGCATCCAGAACACATGAGGAGGAAAATGCCTGCCGGTCCTGGGGAGATGGAGTTTCGGGGAGCTAGCCCTTATGTGGGACCACCTGCCTGGCAGGCCAAGGCTCCAGTGAAACGTGAGTGTTGGTGTGTCAGTGCCCCATCCCCGTCCCCACCTGGGGGGTAGACCAAGACTCCATGGGGATCTACGGCAGACCAGGTAGGTGGTTGCAGACATAGACTCTGTGATGCTCCCGAGGATGTGGAATCGGTGGGAAGTAGGGAGGATAAACAGAAATTACACACACACAAAAAAAAAGAAAAATACAGCCCAAACAAAGCAGCACACATTCAAAAAAATCTACCTACAAAAACTGCCCTTGCTTAAAAACGTTATCACTAACCAAACAATCTTCCACAGGCAAGCCATCCATGCTGCTACCTTCATGCTGCCAATGCATCCATACTGATGATGCTGACTGCAACACATTCACCACCTTGTGACCATGTTGCCTCCAACCACAAATTCCATGACACTCCTGACCACACACTCCATGCTGCTCTAAACTGAAGATGCCACACCTATCCCTAGCTCTACCATCAATGCTGAACTAAATGACAGACTGCCCTAGCCATGCCTCCTTTTATAGGAGGACCTTAGGCTACAGAAACACTAAGGTAAAACAAGCATTTGTTAATGCCGAAAGTTCACTGTTGGTATTGCTGTTGTACATGCCTCCCATATTTTCCTGTGTATAGTCCTCTCCCTTGCATTTTAAGGCATCACTCTCAAAACAAGTTTCTTATGTTCTTATAGCACTGGTTCACTTCATTACAACAACAAGCATTTGTCAATGCCGAATGTTTGCTTGCTGGTGTTGGCATTGGTAGTGCAGGAGTTAGAGAGATGCATAATAGGAATGGCAGTGGGAAGTACTGAAGTGACACCAACCCCCAACCTGCATAAACTGACAGGCATTGGGGTGTGCCTTTGGTCATCAGCCATAACTCACACCATTCCACCTCACCCCAACCTGCAGACACTGACTGGTATCACAGTGTGCCTTGAGATCTTCGCCCTACACTCACCCCATTCCATACAGAAATAAGCTGAGATGGATGCAGTATAGGAGAATGGGGTGAACGTTTGGGCCAAAGACCCCATGGCACACCGATGTCTGTCAGTGGCTGCAGGGTGGGGGTGGGGTGGAATGGGAGAGCATTATGGCCAACGACTCCAAGTCACACCCTGACACCTATCAGTCTATACAGGGTGGCATTATGGTTAGAAATGCTAATGCCCCCGGGGTTTCTTGAAAGTTTTGCTCCAAATTTTCAACATGAGCTTTTAGGAAACCCACCTCATGAACAGTGGCAGTATCATTTCGTTACTCAATCCCAAAAGGGGATTTCACACAGCGACTGTGCCATTCAGAGCCAAAGGTGTGAAAACACATTTCAGGCAGGATGTGAAAAATGACAGCTGTATTGTTCATGAGGAGGTGTGAAGAAATGACAATGTTGAAAATCTGGAGAGAAATTATGAAAAAGTGGCAAAGTTATGAGTGTGCGTAGAAACTGTGCAATGTATGCTCATATCGCAGTCATTTTTTGGAATGTTTTTACCAAATTTAAAACAACATAGCCTTTTTGGGACCTCAGCTCACAAACAGTGGCACTGGAATTTTGTTAATCGCTCCCGAAAGTTGATTTCACACAGCGACCACGGCATTCTGTGCCACAGGTGCAAAAACACATTTCAGGAAAGATACAAAAAATGACAGCCATACTGTTCATAAGGGGATGTTGAAAATTTGGAGTGAAAATATAAAAAATTGATGAAGTTACGAGCGTGCATAGAAACTGCACAATGGACACTCATAACACAATCATTTTGGGAGTTCTTTCACCAAATTTGCAACAAGGGCTTTGTAGGACCCCACCTCATGAACAGTGGCACTGTCATTTTGTTAATTGGTCCCAAAAGGTGATTCTGTGCAGCGACTACGAAATTACCTTTCCGGACCGGGAAATGAAGATAGTGACAGTGTCCCAAGGTGGGGTCCTAAGAACCCCATGTAGAAAGTTTGGGAACAAAACTCCAAAAAGTGGCTGAGATATCAACCTAAGTTGAAACCCCCATTGATTGCCATTACAGGGCTCACCATGATTTTCTTCAGTTTGCAGTTGGCTTTTAAAGAGTGTGGACGTGTTCCCGGTCCACAGAAGATCACTGCTCCTGACCTCCAGAGGTAAGTATGGGTGAGGGGGGGAGGTGCAGGGAGGTGGGATGCACAGAGGGAGGGTGCGGGTTGGGGGAAGGGGCCAGTGGGAATAACGAGGGACAGTTTTCTTTTTTTTTCCAGGTTTAAAAAAAAAGACCTCGTGGGACTGTTTTCTTTTTTACAGGTAAAGTATTAATAACATGGATTTCAGCACACTGGGGTAGGTTCCAAGTGAGCCAGAGTGCTGGGGGATCAATGCTGACCTGGGGATTCACACACTGAGGTTGGCTGAGAATATAGGGGCATGGGGAGTATCCGACACCAGGAGGGGATCCAGGTGTCGGAAACATTAGAGGTAGTTTTTGGCACCACTGGAGTGGGCTACCAGTGTGCCACATTAAAGGGGAAGGGATGGCTGATGACATGGGATTGAGCACCCAACGTGGGCAGGTGGGGGAACTGCTAGTGTGATTGCACTTAAAGTGAAAGTGCCTTTGGGCACTGTACACTCCCCTGCCCACATGGAGCTTAGGCTGTGGCCTACTCCACAGAGTGGGAAAAGATGAGCAAAAGGAGTCAACGGGAAGTGGAAGAAGCAGGGGAGACACACCTCCTCCCACCTTCCAGGAAGGGACCCGTGGGTGGTGCAAAGACATCAGCCAGGCTGATCGGGATGCAAACAACTGTTTGCTGCGCAGTGACATAAGATGAAAGGAAAAACCCATCACATGACTGGTGTAGCTTTTTCTTTTCAAGTGCAGACCACTTCAGGCAAAACAGCATCACGATCAGCCTGGCTGATGATTGGTGTGATATTGTTGAGTCACTTGCAGAGCAGTCTGCATTGGACAGACAGTGTCACACCCCTCAAAAGTCACTCATCCCAAGAAGTTCAATGCGCATGCACAAACTTAAAAATGAACCTACCAAAAATGTCATTACACTATGGAAAAAAAACAAGGATTAAAAGCACACAGGTAAACCACAGAAATGATCACAAAAGCAATCTAAACTTAACAAAACATCATCCATTTGTAATATATAAAACATCTAATAACAAAGACCTATAAACTCAAGAATATTGCAGTCTCGTCCACTTGGCTCATGGTATTCAAATCCCTTTAGCCCCTTTATCACAATATTTCCATATTAAGTATAGATATATATCTAGCCTCCCCACCTCTGATCACTGTAATAAATAAGAAGTAACCCGAACCCCCATTTCCATAGTGTAGGGACCCCCCTCCCCACCCCTGATCACTGTAATAAATAAAAAATAACTCAATCCCATTTCCATAGTGTAGGGACCTCTCTCCTGGCACCGTGGCATAGAGGGACAGGAAGCAAATACTCAGGATCATGGGAGCAGCTGCATGGAAGAGGGAGCTGGATGTCATTGTCCACCTAGGGACAAATGACTTAGCTGGGAATGGGATCAGAGCTGAGCAGGAGGAGTCTGTGAAGTTGGGGAGGGGCATTATACAAGTAGCACGTACTGTAACCTTCTTGGAGGTGCTGCCTGTCTATGGCATGAGTGAGGCTCGGGTACTCCACACCTTGAGATTTAATAAATGGTTGAAAAACTGGTGCGGAGCACAGAATTTTGGCTTCATTGGGGACTGGGGGTCCACCTGGAGGGATACAAGTCTATACTGGCACGATGGTCTGCATCTGTCTGGGAGGGGAACCAGGATCCTAGGTGGTAGATTTAAATGCTTCATTGGCAAGCTTTTAAACTAGCCAAGGGGGAGGCACTGAAAAGGAGCAGGGAATTCCCAGCCTCCCCCAACAAAACAGGGTAGTTAGCGAGGTTAACTCAACGGTAGAGAGGTCAATGGGGGCAGGGCAGGGGTAAATGGAGAAAAAGGCAAAGGCAGTAAGTACAGAGATAGGGCTAAATGGGGTAAGGCCATCAAAAAATGCAGGGTGATGAGTACCAATGCCCATAGTCTGGGTAACAAGCTTCCTGAACTAGTGGCCTTAATGGAAGAGGGATGCCTGGATATCATGGCAGTCACAGAAACCTGGTTGACAGAGAACCATGACTGGGATGTCAACATTCCGAGGTACACAATCTACAGGAGGCACTGGGAGGGTAAAATAGGATGAGTAGTTCTCTACATAATGGAAGGGATCAAAGCAAAGGAGCTAAAGTGTAAACAGGGAGGACAGGAGGCACTGTGGGTCACTTTGGAGGCAGAAAATGGCACCACAATCTGCATAGGGTTTGTATACAGACCCCCATCTCAGGGGGAGGAAATGGAAAAGGAAATGATAGGAGGCATCCTTAGAATGGCAGAAAAAGGGGAGATATTGTTGATGAGGGACCTGAATATGCCAGATGTTAATGAGAGCACATTTGCTGCAGCCATATCCAAGAGCAGAGTCATTGTCTATGCTGTACGGAGGCATGACTCAGACAGCTAGTGTTGGAACCCACTCGGGAGAGAGCAGTCTTAGACCTGGTACTCTCAAATGGGGATGGTGAAAGGATCTCGATTTAGAAGTGGTAGCCATCTGAAACAAGCCACCACCAGACAGTGTGGTTCACAATAAACACAGCCATCGAGTCAAGCTATTCAAAAGTAAGGGTACAGGACTTTCGGAGGGCTAACTTTGGCAGAATAGGACAGCACCTAAGGAATGCACTAGCAAAAGTGCAGGAAGGAGAGGTGGAGGAACAAAGGGGAAAAATCAAAACTCCATCACAGAGGAAACAAGCCTTTGTGTGAAGCAAATAAACAAAACAAAATGAAGGAAAAAACACTATGGTACTCAAAAGAAGTGGCAGGAAAGGTTAGGGAGAAAAATGTAGCATTCAGAAAGTATAAAGAATCACAGAAGGAGCAGGGCAGAGAACTATACCAGTTAAATCAGGAGGAAGCGGGGAAGGCAGTCCGAATAGCAAAGGTCCAAACCAAGGAAAAGCTAGCCAACTCAGTTAAGAAGGGAGATAAAACCTTTTATAGGTACATTAGTGAGTGAAGAAAGACCAAGGGAGGGACAGTGAGGCTTAACAAAGGGGGGGGTGGGCAGAGAGTGACAGTGAAAAGGTAGAGATACTTGAACGAATACTTTGTTTAGTATTCACAAAAGAAGAGGAGGGGACGACGTAACCAAACAATAGAACCATTTTGGATAGAGCTGTGATACCAGTCCATTCACTGAAAAAGGCTTCTGAATGAACCCTAAAACTCAAAGTGGACAAAGCATTGGGGCCTGACTGACTCACCCCAGAATTCTAAAAGAATTAAGGGGAGAACTAGTGATACCATTGACTACCATTTTAACAAATCATGAGAGGAGGGCATGGTACCTGAAGACTGGAGGAGGGCAGATGTGATTCCCCTTCACAAAAGTGGGAGCAAGACAGAGGCAGGAAACTACAGACCTGTTAGTTTGACCTCAGTGGTAGGGGAAATGATGGAATCACTTCTGAAAGAAAGAATTGTTGAGTACCTAGAGGCCAGTAGGGCACAGGACCCAATGCAGCATGGATTCACAGCGGGAAGGTCATGTCAGATGAATCTAATAGATTTCTTTGACTGGGTGACCAAAGTAATAGACCAGGGAGGTGCTGTGGACATGGTCTATCTAGGCTTTAGAAAGGCATTTGACACAGTCCCACACAAAAATTAATAAATAAGTTAGCCAACCTGGGAGTGGGTCCCAGGGTGGTAGCCTGTGTAAAAAATTGGCTGGACAACAGGATGCAGAGGGTAATAGTAAACAGAGTCCACGCTGAAGAAAGGGGGGTTTCTAGCAGGGTACCACAGGTTTCAGTACTGGAGCTGGTCCTCTTTAATGTCTTTATAGGTGACAATGCAGAGGGACTGGAAGGAAAGGTATACCTCTTTGATGATGACACAAAGATCTGCAACAGGGTTGATACACAAAGGGGGGTGGTAAGGATGAGAAGGGACTTGGCAAGGTTGGAGGAATGGTAAAAATTATGGCAGCTTAGATTCAATGCAAGTAAGTGCAAAGTAGTGCACCTGGAAACAAAACCCAGGGAAGAGTACACAATGGGTGGGGGAAACTAACAACAACAAAAGTGGAAGGGGACCTGGGGTAGTTATATCAGATGACCTAAAGGTAGGCAGGCAATGTGAGAAGGCAGTAAGGAGGGTAGGGGGGACATTGGGATGCATAGGGAGAGGCATCACCAGTAGAAAACAGGAAGTTGTCATCCCTCTGTACAGACAGTTGGTGAGACCCCATCTGGAGTACTGCATGCAGTTCTGGAGACCCCATCTCTGCAAGGACATAGACAGGATGGATGCAGTCCAGAGGAGGGCAACTCAAATGGTGCAGGGTCTGCACCAAAAACCATATGAAGAGAGACTAAAGGAGCTTAATATGTATTGTATATCCTCAAGGATAGGAGGGAGAGGGGGGACATGACACAAACTTTCAAGTACCTCAAGGGAATCAACAAAGTCCAAGAGGGTAGCATCTTTCAGAAAAAGCGATGTGCAAGAACAAGGGGACACAATTTGAAGACAGATGGGGGACTGCTCAGGGGCAATGTGATGAAATATTTTTTCACAGAGAAAGTGAGTGGTGGATGCATGGAACGGCCTCCCTGAGGAGGTTGTGGGGTCAACAACTGTGGGAGAATTCAAAAATGCATGGGACAGACATAAGGCAATTATAGTGGGGGTAGGAGGAAGTAGGATGTTGGTTGACTAGGATCTGCAGCTTATTCAATAGGTAGGGAAATGGGTTGACTGGGTGGGCCAAGTGGTCTATTTGGAACAGCCTTCCTGAGGAGGTTGTGGGGTCTAAAACTGTGGGAGAATTCAAGAATGCATGGGACAGACATAAGGCAATTCTTGTGGGGGGTAGGAAGAAATAGGCTGTTGGTTAACTAGGATCTGAGGCCTATCCTGTAGGTAGGGAAACGGGCAGACTAGATGGGCCTAGCGGTCCTTATCTGCCATCAAAGTCTATGTTTCTATGTTTCATTCATTCTGGTGAAAAAAGCTCTACTATGCCTAACACCCGCTAATATTTGCTCCCTCTTCAGCCTAGTCCGCAACCTGTACACCACTATGACCATTACCCAGCAGTCCCTTGCAATACCAACACGCAAAACAAGCCTGAGTAAGTGCTTCTTTACCAGTTGTGCAGTCACGTGGCATGATGAACTCCCAGCAAGTATCACCAATCTCTCCAAGATGTCATTATTCAAGCAAGCACTCAAGTCTCATCTCCCTGCACATTTTGGCTGCAACTGCACTGACTCACTTTGAGAGGGACCATCTTCCTCTCTCCCCCTTCCTCACCCACCTCTCCTATTATTCCTCTTCACCCTCATCTCATTCCCCACCTCTAGCTGGACCACACTATGCTAAATGTATTATATACTGCTTAGGTATTTATTGTCTGTTATCTCAGTTTGTATTCTAATGGTTGTTATCATAGTTTAACATCTGTGACAAAGGCACCACTGGAGCTGAAAATGTAACTGTTTTTTCTTTAAAACTGTGTAGTCTTCTTCCAAGACATGGAACCTTTTCAAATGAGCAATTGTGCACAAAGGTTGTTTACTAAATACTCCAATAAATAAATAAATACATTTCAGTGATCAGGCTGGGAAGGGTGTCCCTACCCTATGGAAATGGGGATCAGGTGTATTTTATTTGTTTCAGTGATTGGGGTCTTTGGGGGCTGGCGCAGCACATTCTGCCAGGTGCAGTCATGCAAATGAGCCCATAATGGGCAAGCAAGTGACCCCTTTGTACCGTACATATCCGATGTACTCATTTGCATGTTTGGGCTGAATATCGCCCTCTTGGGGGCAGTGGCACATACAGGTATGCGCCATACATTCCCATATGGGAGGTCTTCAGCTCTACACCCTAGATGCGCAGCGCCATACATGGTGGCCAATTGTTGTGTGTCGTGCATCCAGGGTCTGATATCCAAACAGATTTTGCTGTCTGTTGCAATCACGTGTTCTGCTTGAATAGCACACCAGAGCCAAGTGGCCCAAATTATTTGCATGACAAGAACAGTGTGTGTGCACTTATTTTCATGATTTTCCTGTTGTGCTAAAAGAAATACCCATTGTGTGGAAATAAAATACTGATCGTTCCATCTGCCCTTTTTTCTTTTAAACTCACAAACACTGAAAATGCATAAAAATGATCTCTTTTAAAAACAAACACCTGAACCTAGCTAAACAGGAACCATTTAGCTAGATTCTGCTGTTTGTTTGTTTGTTTGTTTTAAAACTTGCCAGAAATACCTTTTTCCAGGCACCCCAAAATCCAGGGTGCACTGCTTAATGAAAGTAATCATTCACCTGCATTCTCTGTATGAGAACAACAGTACTTTCTTGAGTTCCACAGGCGCAACTGGAAGTGATATTGTGGGCTGCAGTGAGAGCAGTGAGCCACTGATCCCCTGTTCTGTCTGCCTCTGTCTCTCTCTCTCTTTGTCTGCCTGTCTGTCTGTCTGCATGTGTGCATGTCTGTCTATCTATCAAATATACATTCAGTCTAATTACAAGTTTCCTTGAGTGCACTGTAGTACAGACTGAGTCATCTTAATCTCTATGCTGCACACCCTGCAGCCGATTACCACTGTACTTCAAGTGTAATCATCGGTGACAGCGTCATGCTTTTATTAGCAGGTGTCGTGTTGGTAGTGTTATGAACTAGTGCCCTACACAGTTTTCCAAGCTAAGAGTTGAGCTAAATAATTCTTTACAATTGCTGGTTGGTTCAGTAGCTACCTGTCAGACAGAAGACAGGCCATGAATTAAAACTCCATTCTGTCCGATCTCTCTACCACTAATATCAGTGTTCCTCAGGGATCTATTCTGGGCCCTCTACTTATCTCTCTCTTTGTAAATGACCTCTTCACTCTCTCCCCTGACTGCTCATCTCTGCTATATGTGGATGACCTTGTTCTCTATTCCAGTGCCAGGAACAGCGTGGACATAAACTGCTCTCTTTCCTCAAACATTATCAAGTTCCAGTCATGGCTCATTGAAAACAACCTTGTTCTAAATGTAGATAAGATGCATGCAATGCTCTTCAGCTCCCAGCCAGACTCAGAACAAACCCCCTCAAAATCTCCTGCTTTGATTGCTCACTACTGGTCAACACTAGCTCCTTCAAATACCTGGGTATTCTGCTTGATGAATCTCTGGGTTTTGATCAGCACATCAATACTATGCAAAGTCATAAACGTTAAACTCGGTGGTGCCTACCGAACTAGTTATGCTCTCACCCATCAGCCAAGCTCCCATTGCACAGGGCATTCTTCTTCCAGCACCATCCTATGGCCTCGGGTCACCCACCTTGGGGCATCAAAACCTCTCTTCACAAGTGGGACACCACCTATAATAATATCTGCAGATATGCCTCTGCATCCCCTCACTACAAACACCACTGCCAGCTCTCTGCCGACCTAAGATGGCTCTCTCCCTCTGCCCATTGGCTCCAGTCATTCAGATCTCTCATTGACAGCATTACCAGATCTTGTCTTCCCCAGTCCCTAGCCTCTATGTTGAATGCACAAACTGTCTCCTATGAGCTTGATCTACCGACCAAGCACCTTTCCACATCCCCAAATGCAAAACAGCAATGGGTGCTTCGGCTTTCTCACATACTGTGCCAAAATACTGGAACTCTCTTCCAGAAGCAGTTCTTCTTGCTCCAACCCATGCCACTTTCCAGAGGATGCACCACGAACATCAACTTGGCTCTACCCCCTGTGCCTGCTTCCAGCCTCCATAAAACCTCTATTCTCCTCCCCCTTACTGCCTCACCTCTACATTTTTCTCTGCTTTCTCTTCCCACCTCTCCTTTTCTACCTCACCCTGTCTTCCATCACCACTGCTACTCTCTCACCCACCCACCCTCCCTCCTCTTCTCTCTCTCTCTCTCTCTCTCTATGTCCCTCTTTTCCCTTGCTCTTCCTTCCCCTGAACAAAAGAAAAGCACTCACCCCCCTGTCTCTCCATCTGGTTCTCTCCCTCTGAACTGTCCTTCCAGTACCATCCTGGACCTCTAGTCCCCTGGTCTGAATTAAAGCTGATCGTCTATTTGTGTTCTAACTCATTCTCCTAGTTGGACCTCACATCTGTGCCTAGCTAAGCTATCTCTCCCAGCCTGTATCCCTAAGATGGGTGAACCTGTACTTGATATTCTGTTTTACTGTTATGTTTTACTTTTTGTTATCTATTGTTGATTCATATGTACCTACACTTGTTTGAAACTGTACTGTTCTGTAGCCATTGTTTTCCACCATTGTTGTTCTCCACAAACTGTTTTGTTATATCTATAACCTGTATCCTCCCAGGTCGTGCCTGAAAATAGGCATTGTTATGCCTAGTGCACTTACCCGGTTATCAAAAACAAAATAAATACATAAGAAAATAAACTATGATGACAGATCAAGCCTGAAAACACAGTGAATTGTGAATGATTGGAGCAGCCAACTTTTCTGTGATGTCTGGGAAATGAAGAACTATTGCGATTCTAATACAGCATGTTGAGATCAGTATAGTTAATTGTCTCCATACCCTTTCAGTTTGGTTTATCTACACAGATGTTTATGCATCAGGATCCAAATTGTAGCATAATAAAGTGACTAAAATGTCAAATTATGATCAGTTTCTAAATTTACTGAGCAAATTTAATAAAATAAAATGGAAGTTCCATTTTCAGTCACACACTCTTGTGTCATAAGATTAAAACTAACACAATTATAATAAGATTCAAATGCACATCTTCAAATTTGTAATAACCTGCAATCACCCCATCCCCCTGAAAAAATTAATACATGTAAAATATACTATATAAGAAGCCCATGAATAGTGAATCTACATTTTCTATAAATCTTAAGAAACCAGTCGCCTACTCCACAAATCCAAATTGCCATCACTTTCTGCATTAATAAAAGTTTTACCTGGCTGCTTCAGTCTTGCTGTAGGTTCTGGATCAGAATTTTTCTACTGTTGCTCAGCTCCTTGAGAGTTTTCACCAGCCTCTTGCATTTCTCCTCTTGTTTCAGTTCTGGTAAAACTTTGAAAGTAGGACCTTCGGGCTCAGACTCTCGTGTCTGGTAGCTCTCAGTCCAGTGTGAATCTGACCAAGAGTTATTTAACAGATCACAGTTATTTTATCAGTCTACAAGCAACACATCATGCTGCAGTTATACTTATTAAGTCTGGGTTCTTATTTTTTTCTAATTTGAATTTACATCACATTCTAGTACTGGAACATACAGGTATCATCTGAACATATGTAGTGCAGTTGCCCCTCAAAATACAAACACAGATGCAGCATATACTTTATTGTTTACTTTAGCTTTTCTCAGTCTTGTTTTTTATATTAAAAAAAAAGTCCAAGAGAAATTATTTTGTATATGATCCCTGTGACAACCCACCTCTCCCTCTGTGCTGAAACTGCTTTTAGAGAGGTGTCTGTCCTCTGGTATTCAGTGCCATCAGCTGGATTCGTTCAGTGCCAACCTTCAAGTTCACAAACTTGAATAATCAAACGTGCAATTGCACAAGTTAAAGTCTGGTAGTGTGTCTCTCTCGGGTGGCAGACGCTACACAGAGTTTACCTCAGCCAGTGGAAACCAAATATTACCTTAGAAAAATGACATCACAGTCACAACTGTTGAGCAAATAAATAGCTTTTTACTTAACAGAAAGTGCATTGAGCATGTACAGGATATATATTTACAACACAAGAGAATAACACTCAAACAGGAAAAGTAAACAAATGTTTTTAAATAACAGATGGCAAGAGAAGGCTATGACTGAAACAAGTTATCACTAAACTTACCCTTTCCTGTCCTTCTAAGAGACACTGGACCCTATTCTAACTTCCAGCTCCCATGGACATAGCTACAAGGTAGGCTTCAAACTTATGTTTCCCCTTCCAGCTTTCCAAAGCAAGAGAGAGCCTTCTCTGTCTTTCAGAAGGTTATATATTCTCTGGAGAATAGGTCATTCCTATTCTCCTTTGAATCTCCAACGAACTAACATGTATGTATTTAATTGTCCCAATCAGGTGAACACCTATCAGTGATCAATTATATTCCCTTTTCACCTTAAGTTTATATTTGAATGATCCAATCCATTCAAACTGCCCTGTGTGCATGTCTGTAGGTCTGTGTGTGCATGGAGATGTCCACTTGAGATTTATGACCCAGCTCATATCTAGCAGCTAGGAATTCCACAAGCTGGATGCAGCTGGACAGAGGATTTTAGCCTGAGTGTATTTTGTTTCAAACTGCTAAAAAAATAAGGTACCTGCAGAATCCAAACCATTAACTCTTTCCTTCCCATTTCTGTCACATCTCCCGCACCCCAAATAATAAAGGCATGTCCCTTGGGCCACCCCAAGGGACACAGCCATTCATGCAGTTACTGGGAAGTGCCCAAATGTATCCAGCCAGGCCATTAGCCCTGCCTAGATAGCCCATCCACATTTGCATTTTGTTTGCCAGTGCGATGCTGGATGGTCATGTTGTATGCCTGCAATACCAAACTCCAACGTAGTTGTTTTCCATTTTGCCCACTTGACCTGTGAAGCCATATCAGGGGATTATGATCTGTGACCACAGTAAATTCTCTCCCATATAGATAAGGCTGCAGCTTCTGAAGGGCCACACTATTCCCAAGCATTCCTCCTCCATTCGGCGTATGCCTCCCTTTCTGGGCAAAAGCCTCCAGCTGAGATACACAACGGGTGCTCCTCCCCTGCTGGGTAACTGGCTCAACACAACCCACAGCCCATGATCTGAGGCATCCACATGGACCATAAGCTTTAAACTATAATTGGGGCTAGCCAATACAGCTGGGCCGCTTAAGGCCTTTTTTAGCTCCTGAAAAGCGACCTCACAGCCTTCTGACCACTTCACTGTATCTGGCTTTCCCTTCTTGGTTAAGTCTGTCAGGGGCTTAGCCAGATCGCTATATCAGGGAACAAACCTTCGATAGTACCCTGCTGTCCCTAGAAATACCCTGACCTGTTTCTTTGTGGTAGGAGTAGGCCAGGCCAGGATGGCATCTACCTTGGCAGGCTCTGGGCAGATGTGTCCACTACCTACCCGGTGCCCAAGGTAGGACACTTCTGCCATACCTATCTGGCACTTCTCTGCCTTGACTGTCAGACCTGACTTCTTTAACCTGTGGAACACATCCCGCACATTCTTGATGTGTTCATCCCAGGTCTGTCTGTATATGGCTATATCATCCATGTAAGCCAATGCAAACTCACCTACCCCAGGCAGAATGCGATCCACTAGCCGTTGAAAGGTTGCTGGTGCATTCTTCATTCCAAATGGCACTACATTAAATTCATATAAACCAAATGGAGTAACAAAAGCTGATCTCTCCCTGGCTGCAGGGGTCAGAGGTACCTGCCAATAGCCCTTTGTTAGGTTGATTGTGGTCAAATACTTGGCTCCCCCCAGTTGCTCCAGGGTCTCATCTGTTCTAGGCATGAGATAGGCATTAGACTCCTGCAGCTATTAAGCCTTTGGTAATCAATGCAGAATTGTGTGGTGCCATCCCTTTTGGGAATCGGCACCACGGGTGATGCCCAGGGGCTACTAGATTCTGGGATTACTCCAAGTTCCAGCATCTCCTTGAGCTCCTTTTTCACAGTCTGCTTAATGTGCTCAGGTACTCTGTAGGGGGACTGTTTCAGGGGAACCTGGGTCCCTCTATTCACATGGTGCTCTGCCATTGTGGTGTTCCCCAGTTTCCCTGTGAACATGTCCTCAAATTCTCTCAGCACACCCCTAATTTCTTGCACCTGGGCTGGCGTCAGCTGTTCCAAGAGGGGAAGGTTGTCCACAGAGGATGCAACCCTGGCCTCCCCAAGCAGGTCCACCAGTGGATCTATCTCAGTTTCCTCCTCTGGGGCACTGCATATAGTGAGGACCATTTCCTCCCTGTCATGGTAGGGTTTCAGCATGTTAACATGATACACCTTTCATTTGCATCTCCTGTCCGGTAGCTCTATCATGTAATTGACATCACTAACCTTTTGGACAATGGAGAATGGCCCCTCCCATGCTGCCTGTAATTTATTCTGTTGGACAGGGATGAGTGCCATCACTCACTGTCCCACCTCATATTCTCTGGCTTGGGCCCCACGGTCATACCAGACTTTCTGCCGCTGTTGTGCAGTGGCCAGGTGCTCCTGAGCAAACCCCATGAGCTCCCTAAGGTGGGTCCTGAAGTTCAGGACATACTCCACAACAGACTCCCCCTGGGAGGCACGGTCACCCTCCCATTCATTCTGAATCTAATCTAGGGGCCCCCACACCCTATGATCAAACAGGAGCTCGAAAGGTGAGAACCCTGTGGACTCCTGTGGGACTTCCCTGTATGCAAATAGGAGATGAGGCAAATATTTGTCCCAGTCCCTCTTATGCTGGTCAGCAAAAGTCCTTAGCATGGTCTTAAGGGTTGAATTAAATCGCTCAACTAGACCATTAGCTTGGGAATGCTATGGGGATGTTTTGAGCTACTTCAACCCACACTTCTCCCACAAATTACTCATTAACCCTGACATAAAATTGGTAGCCCAGTCTGACAGTATCTCCTGGGGAAAGCCCACCTGGCTAAATATTCCCAACAGTGCATCTGCCACTGGTTCTGCCTCAGAGAATGTTAGGGCCACTGCCTCTGGATATCTCATGGCATAGTCGACAACTACCAGGATATGCCACGTGCCAGTGTGACTTGGGGTGCTCAATGGGCCCACTATGTCCACAGATACCCTCTTGAAGGGTTCATCAATAATGGGCAGGGGCACCAAAGCTGCCTTGGCCTTGTCCCCCATTTTCCCCACCCGTTGGCACTGTGGACAAGTCCTACAATAATTTGCCACATCCTTGCCAATACCAGGTCAGAAGAAATTGTTGGTTAGATGCTTTTTCATGTGCCTCACCCCCAAGTGCCCTGAAACAGGAATATCATGGGTGAGGGCCAAAAGCTGCTGACGGTGAACCTTAGGGACTGCCAGCTGCTGGAGTACCTCACCGTCTATCCTTCCTCTGTTGTACAGTCTCTGTACAACAGCCCATTGTCCCAGTAAATGGACTCTTTACCCCCCCTGAGGACCTCAGTCCTATGAGCTATTTCCCTCAGTTTTTGCAAGGTAGGGTCAGTTCACTGTACAGCACTCAGCTGCCCTCGTCCGACCCTTCCAAGTGCCCCTTCAGAAGGAAGTCCTGTGGGCTCCTCCATTTGTGACTGGGGTTCTGAACTGCTGCTTTGAGCCAGCCCCTTCCCTGTGCTAGACACTTCCTCAGCTGCTGAGGGTGTGGCTGGACCACTCAGAGTCGCCCCCTCTTCACCCTCAGAAGCTTGCTCTTGTGCCTGACTATGAGTTACAACACAGACCAGTTTTTTCCTGGGGTCCAAATCCTTCCCCACAATCATATTTACAGGTAGGTCCTCTACAACTCCCACCTCCTTTTCTCCATGGCCCCCTTCCCAGCTCAGGAAGACTCTAGCCATTGGTACTGGATTGGTGGCCCTGTGAATGCCTGGACCTTGGAGTATTTCCCAGGCACCATCTGCTCTGCCTGAATGAGTTCCTGCCTTACCAGGCAGATGTCAGCATCTGTGTCCCACAGTCCCAGTGTTACTATTCATTAACTGTAAAGGGATGCAGATTCTCATCAGAGGAGAGTGATTCTTCAGGCTGGACACACCCTACAAATACACCAGTGCTCTTTTTGAGCACTGCCTCCCCCATACCTCTGCCCCTTAAGCAGTTTCTGAGGGCAGTTATATCTCAAGTGTCCCACTTGATTGCAAATATGAAATTTCTTAGGTCCTGTCTCATGAGTCTCCTTAGAACCAGAGGGTTTTACTTTGGGCTCAGGTGCAGGCTGGTTTCCTTTGGGCTGCCCCCATGGGATCCCTTATAATCATGTGCTGTCCCCCCACCATAAGACTTACGCTGTGTGTATGTTCAGCTAGACAGATACGCGTCAGTGCTTTCTGCCACCTCTGTGGAAGAGGCGCATGCCCTGTCTATGAGCCATATACACGCATGTCCTCAGCTACAATTTTAAGGCATTGTTCTCTCACCAATACATCTTTAATCAGTTCCACAGTGGTTGCTTTAGCCACCTCCATCCACCTATCAAGGTAAGTATGCAGCTGAACCTGCAGTTCTGCATAACTGTCTTCTGGGCTTTTCTTTAACTCCCTAAATTTCCTTCTATAAGCCTCAGGAGTTAATTCAAAATGTTTCAACAACACTGTTTTCACTTTGTCATAATCAGCATAGTCTTCATTACTCATTTTAGCAAATGCATGCAAAGCTCTCCCCGTAAGTAAGGGTGTGAGATAAGTTGACCAGGAGCCTTAGCCAATTTTAATTGGTCACATACTCTCTCAAATTACCTTAAAATAAGTGTAACCCCCACCCCCATCATTTGGCAAATGACAGGTGGTATGCTGTTTGAATCTGACAGCAGTACCAGAAGGGGACTGGGTTTGGGGAGGAATAGGTTACTCGGCACAAGGGCTAGGTTTGGCTACTCTGCATAGGGGCACCCAAGTAACTCCAAACACAGGAAGAAATAACTGTAATGTCCAATACCAGGAATGGGATTTTAAAATGTGGCTTTTATTCACATCCAAACAGAATAAACAAAGCATAGATGGACCCCCACGGGGCTACAGTCCTGGTAATGCAGATTAAAATAATCAAGAACACTTCTTCAACACTTCAGCCCTCAGGCTCTGAACCCACCGGGCACATAGCCCGGACTTGCACGCTGCTTTGGGTACACAGCCCAAACTTGAACACTGTTCTGGGTTTTCCCTGGCTCGGCTCCCTTGCCGGCTACTCAGACACCTTCCATATGTCATGGAAACATTTGCTGGTTGCTCTCTAAACCACCTAAGAGCACCTCAGCTTTATCAGGGAAACTTCCTTTTAATCCCACATCTGGGTACTTTCCTCAGGCACTGGCCAAGTACCTGAGAGAAAGTAAAGGTGCCACAGAGCAAATCCGTAGAGGTGAATTTGGTTACTACTGATGGGGGAGGTCTCCCACCTCTCGCTTCTACAATTCATACCCGGGCCATTTCTCTGGACAGTAAATACCTCCTACTGTAAAGCTTGGCAATGTAGATTAACGCTAAATGTATGTCACATTTCCTCTACTTGTCTTGCTTTCCCATTGTGCTGGACTTGAAAATACTTTTACTTGGCTTAGCCCATTGCTCTAGGCCCCCCACTGATTAAGCAGTCCAATCTCCACTTTACTTCACTCTTTGGTGCTGGACTTGAACCTACTTGAGTTAACTGGCAATGTCTATTACACTAGACCTCCTACAGATTAAGTAGTCCAATCCCATGTTTCAGCAGTTCAGATGAAAACATTGGCCCTCTGTCAGGTGAACTCACCCTTTGGTTGCAGGTGCCCACAGGTGATTCCACCACAGAGATTTCTCTCTCAGAGCTTCTGGTGTTGCAACACAACTCAAAATAAGCAGCTTCTTCCCTTAACTGGAACCAGGAGGGTTGCCCCTGGAAGACAGGCAAACCTTTCCCCATCCCCAGAGGGGGCACTTGGACTAGTGACAACGATCTCCACCACTAACAATAAGTTTCTGTGTCCCTCTTACGGTAGAAACACACAGACACCTCTTAACAGTAGCTCTAAAACAGAGCTTAAAGCTCTGAGAGCCTGCACACAGACTGCTGTGCTGTTGTCTCTTTCAAGACTGCACACAGACTCTGTTCAAAATCCCCAACATTCTATCCTAACTTCCAACTGCAGCACTCCAGTGTGGCTCATGCAGCTGCGAGAGTTCTACAGTGATGTCATCCCTCAGTCTCAGCTGAGACTGAGAACAATGAGACAGTGTGAAATCCATTTAACTGGAGATTCACAAGCTGCCTTCCTGCCTACCACTAGGTCTTATTGGGATTCTAGTAACCCTGAGTAACAGGGGTTACATAAGTCAAGGTCATCTCCCTCTCAGCTGAGGGAATAATTTTGAATTAATTTTGGCTCACTCCACCATTACTCGGTTTGCTGGCTGCGCAGGGTAATCATCTACTTTTCATGCCTGTCGTTCTTTTTCTCTTTCTTCACATTCTTTCACTCTGTCTGCAGTCGTCTTCTAATTCTCTGCTTCCCATCATTTTGTTTCTTCATCCAACATTCTTGTTTCTGCTTCAGCATCCAGTATTTTCACCTCCAGCACCCTTTCTTGCAGCAACAGCTGCAGTCACAGTGCCTCAAGCTGGTTTGAGGGATCTGCTGCCTCAGTTCCTGACTCATCCCCAGTGACTGTCTGCTTCAGATTATGTGCCAAGAGGGTAGCGATGAAGTCTGCCTTTTTCTTATATTTTAGACCTTCAGGCTGAATCCCCTTATCCTGGTGCCTTTCAAAAAGCTGTGGCACAGTAAGTGAATCATACTCCACTGAGCTCATTTCCTACTGCTATGCTCTACTGTACTACCTAGAAACAAATAAAACTGTTGTACAAATGTATTCCCTTATATATCCTGTTTTGCAATGCTAAGGTAAATGCTCCATTGGAAAACTCTGTATCTCAGTGTGCTACGAAGTCTGCTATCATCACCCCACCACTGCCAACCAATAGGTGACAACCCACCTCTCCCTCTGTGCTGAAACAACGTTTAGAGAGGTGTCTGTCCTCGGGTATTTGCCGCCACCAGCTGGATTCATCCAGCGCCAACCTTCAAGTTCACAAACTTGAATAATCAAATGTGCAATTGCACAAGTTAAAGTCTGGTAGTGTGTCTCTCTTGGGTGGTGGATGCTACACAGAGTTTACTCAGCCAGTGGAAACCAAATATTACCTTAGAAAATGACATCACAGTCACAACTGTTGAGCAAAAAATAGCTTTTTACTTAACAAAAGTGCATTGAGCATGTACAGGATATATAATTACAACACAAAAGAATGACACTCATACAGGAAAAGTAAACAAATGTTTTTAAAAAATAGATGGCAAAAGAAGAAGGCTATGACTGAAATAGGCTATCACTAAACTTACCCTTTCCTGTCCTTCTAAGAGACACTGGACCCTATTCTAACTGCCAGCTCCCACGGACATAGCTACAAGGTAGGCTCCAAACTTATGTTTCCCCTTCCAGCTTCCCAAAGCAAGAGAGAACCTTCTCTGTCTTTCAGAAGGTTATATATTCTCTGAAGAATAGGTCATTCCTATTCTCCCTTTGAATGCACCAACCAACTAACATGTATGTATTTAATTGTCCCAATCAGAGTGAACACCTATCGGTGACCAATTATTTTCCCTTTTCACCTTAAGTTTATATTTGAATGATCCAAATCCATTCAAACTGCCCTGTGTACGTGGCTGCAGGTCTGTGCGTGTATGATGATGTCCACTCAAGATTTATGACCCAGCTCTTATCTAGCAGCTAGGAATTCCACAAGCTGGATGCAGCTGGACAGAGGATTTTAGCATGAGTGTAGTTTTTTTCAAACTGCTAAAAAAATAAGGCACCTACAGAATCCAAACCATTAACTCTTTTCTTCCCATTTCTGTCACAGTCCCCTTCCCCACCACCACCACCACCAATAATGGACTTTCAGTAGTCTGATAGATTTACACTGTCAAAGGAGTCTAGACTGATGCTCTGTTGAATCTGTAAACTATTCGACAGGATATTTCTACAGAAACATAGAAATATAGAATTTGGCAGAAAGGACCACTTGACCCACCTAGTCTGTACATTTCACTACCTAATGGATAAGCTGCAGATCCTAGTAAACCAACAGCCTACTTCCTCCTACCCCCACTAGAATTGCCTTATGTCTGTTGCATGCATTCTTGTATTCCCCTCTGTTTTTGACTCCATGGCCTCCTCAGGAAGGCTTTTCCATGCATCTACAACCCTCCATGAAAATACTTCCTCACATTACCTGTGAGCCATCCCCATCTATCTTCAACCAGCCGCCCTGTTCTTGCACATCTCTTTTCTGAAAGATGCTGCCCTCTTGGACTTTGTTGATTCCATTGAGGTACTTGAACATTTCTATCATGTCCCCCCTCTCCCTCCTTTCCTCGAGGGTATACATATTAAGCTCCTTTAGTCTCTCTTCATATGTCTTCTGGTGCAGACCCTGCACCATTTTAGTTGAACTCCTCTGGACAGCCTCCACCCTGTCTATGTCTTTGCAGAGATGGGGTCTCCAGAAATGCATGCAATACTCCAGATGGGGGTCACACCAACTGTCTGTACAGAGGGATGACAACGTCTTTTTTCTACTGGTGATGCCTCTCCCTGTGCATCCCAGTATTCCCAACCTCCTACTGCCTCCTTCTCACATTGCTTGTCTACCTTTAGGTCATCTGATATAACTATCCTCAGGTCCTTTCCATTTTTGTTGTTGTCAGTATCTCACTCTCCATTGTGTACTCTTCTCCTGGGTTTTGTTTCCCAGCTGCATTACTTTGCACTTCTTTGTATTGAATCTAAGCTGCTATACATTTGACCATTCTTCCAACCTGCCAAGTCCCTTCTTATCCTTTCCACCCAGCTTGTGCATCAACCCTGTTGCAGATCTTTGTGTCCTCTGCAAAGAGACATACTTTTCCTTCCAGTCTGTCCGCAATGTCCCTTATGGAGACATTAAAAGGGACCGATCCAGTACTGAACTCTGCGGTATCCCACTAGTAACCTTCCTTTCTTTACTGTGGACTCCGTTTACTATTACCCTCTGTGTCCTGTTGTCCAGCCAATGTTTTACCCAGGATACCACCCTGGGACCCACTCCCAGGCTGGCTAATTTGTTTGTTAATCTTTTGTGTGGGACTGTCAAATGTCTTACTAAAGTCTAAGTAGGCCATGTCCACAGCCCCTCCCTGGTCTACTACTCTGGTCACCCAGTCAAAGAAAGTGATTAGATTCATCTGACATGAACTTCCCACTGTGAATCCATGATGTCTTGGGTCCTGTGCCCCACTGGCCTCTAGGTGCTCAACAATTCTTTCCTTCAGAAGTGATTCCATCATTTTCCCTACCACTGAGGTCAAACTAACAGTTCTGTAGTTTCCTGCCTCTGTCTTGCTTCCACTTTTGTGAAGGAGAATCACATCCACCCTCCTCTAGTCCTTAGGTACCATACCATCCTCCCATGATTCATTAAAAAGGGTAGTCAGTGGGTGTTACTAGATCTCCCCTTTGTTCTTTTAGAATTCTAGGGTGAATCCTATCAGGCCCCATTGCTTTATCCACCTTCAGTTTTAGATGTTTTTTCAGAACCCTTTCTTCTGTGAAAGGACTGATATTGACCCCCATATCCAGAGTGCTTCTATTGACTGGATTAGGTACCCCCCACCAACCCACCCATATTAACACACAGAATTTTATCCAATCCCTCTCTGCCTATACACCACTCACAGCAAAAAATGTACAACATAAGCACGGCAGGCAGGCAACACAGATTTTATGGACACTCTTCTACTGTACTAAAGCTCTGTTTTTTATTCAAAAAATCAACTAAGTGTAAATTCTACTGTAAGGAAATGTAATATTTTGAATGTATTGTGAAACTCATGAACTTTATATATATATATCTATGTATAGATTTATATATATATATATATATATATATATATATATATATATATATATATATATAAATATATATATATATTATAGTGTAAGGTCACGCCACTATAGTTAGGTTGAGCAGTCAGTTACATACTAAAGTCAAATGTTTGGGCGTTAATAACTTTGGACCCATTAAATGGATTTGCCTGAAATTTGATACACGCATTGGGGCATAGTAGATATCTTGATTTGCCAAATTGTGTTTTGGTCGGAATGCCAGTCTTTGTGTATGAAAGCGCTGAAAAATGCAACATTTTCCATTTTTGGAGGCACCTTTTGGCATCCTTAATGTGGTCCTGCATGGCCGTCATGTGGCATGCCACTCTGCAAGATGGCTTGTTTGAAAGAGCTTTGGTGGCTGAATATGGCACTTTTTGTTTGGTGAAAAAATATTAAGGCAATTTAAGTTTCCATTATAAGTCAATGGGAAAATTTATATGTATATCTTGCGATCAAAGAATGGGGTTCAGGCCATCTCGTTCCACCTGGCGGTCAAAGAATTTGCAGCCTCGCGGTTCAAGAATCTTTGTTCCTGGGAATTTTAAAATTCTTTGACCGTGAGGTCCACCATCTTGTTTTCAGTTTTCCGATCACACAAACACAAATATCTCGGCTCAGGGTCACTTCAAGTAAAACTTTGATGGATTTTACTCAGGGGACCACGATCTATCTAGCCATGGCTTTGGTGCCATCAACTCCATCCAAATCAGTCTAAAAATAGAGTTTCCAGCTTTTAAATTCTTCGTTCTATGGCTCGCTAATGATCTTTGATTGCGAGCCTGCAAATTCTTGATTGCGAGAAACTTTGATCGCGATCATGCATTGTAGTGAGGGATGAGATGGACAGATTTTAAAATCAATTTCTAGCAGCCCTTAGGTGCCCTATTAAGTAAAATAAGGCGGATTTTGTTCAGGGGCTTCCCTAATACACACAGTTGGTGGCTAGCCATGGAGGTGAGAGATGGGCTGTGCCAGTCACTGGCTAGGGAAGGATGGGAGGTGCTGGGTGGGCTGGCAGGGCTGGGTGGGGGTGGGGGCCACTGGACTACCAGGTATTGCTAAATTGAAATAAATGTTATTATGATGAAGGGGGGACCGCTAGACTACCAGGGATAGGAATATTAATTATTAAGAACTACAGATTGCAGGTGGGGGGCACTAGACTACCAGGGATATAATTACAAAAATATGCATAAAGACACATGGGGGGCCACTAGACTACCAGGGATGACATAAATCATTATGTACATTGCCATGATGGGGAGGGTGCCACTGGACTACCAGGGATAATAAAAACTACACTTTTTTATTCAGATGTGGAAGAGGGAAGCCCCCTGAGGAAAATCCACCCTTATTTTAATTAATAGGCCACCCCTGGGCTACAGAAATCAATTTTAAAATCACGACATCTCGTCCCTCACTCTTTGTTTGTGAGCTAGCAATTTCTTTGACCTCCAGAATGCAAGTTCTTTGATCACGAGATTCTTTTATTGCAATCGTGCATCACGAGTGAGGGACGAGATAGCCAGATAAAAAAAAATAATTTTCTCAGCTCAGGGGTGTCCTAGCAAGACAAATGAGGATGGATTTTACTCAGGGGGCTTCATTCTGACAAATCATGATGGTGGATTACTGCAATTGTATAAATTTTGTTAATTACACTAGTTTTTATTCTTTGGTCGTGACCATGCAAATTCTTTGATCGCAATCTTGCATCTTGAGGGTAGGACGAAATGGCCAGATTAAAAAATCATTTTTCTCAACCTAGGGGTGCGTTAGGAAATCAAATGAGGGTAAGTTTTGCTCAGGAGTCTTCATTCTGATTGTGAAATTCTTTGATCACCATCTTTGATCGTGAGGACAGCACAAGATGGCCAGATTTTTTATATTGAAATATATAGGGAAATTTTACCAAACTTTAAGATTTAATAACTCGGAAACAGTTTTCTCTTGTTACTTAAAATTTGGAGGGTGTTTACGGCATGTGCAGTAGATGTGACTTATCATGATTACATGTTAGAGAAAATTTATTTTGTGGAGATATTGTGTGACACACTTTATGTGTTATGGACAGTGTTTTGCTTGTGGTGGTGGCTTGAAATTGATAGAAATCTAGCCTTAGTGTCATGGATGTAGTTTCAGTTGTTGTGTGTGTGTTAAATTTCAACAGGTGCAGAACTGTGCCAGTCTGACGAATGAAAATCTCATACGTTAAAATATTATATCTCGGACACAGTTTGGTCTTTTCACTTGAAATTTGGAGGGTGCTGACAGCATGTCATGTGGATGAAAATTACAATGTTTCCATGTCAGAAAATATTTTTTTGGTGCAGCTATGGCGTAATGCAGTTTACGTTCTGTGGACAGTGTTTTGCTTGTGGTGGTGGCTTGAAGTTGATAGGATACTTAGCCTTAGTGTCATGGATGTAGTTTTCAGTCATTGTGTGTGTTAGATGTTAACAGGTGCGGAACTGTGCCACTCTGATGAATGAAAATTACAAATTTTGACATGTCATATCTTGGACATGGTTTGGTCTTTTTACTTGAAATTTGGAGGGTGTTGATGGCATGTCCTATAGATGTTAATAGAGGTGTTTATGTGTTGGACAATATATCTTTTGCAGATATATTGTGTGGTTCAGTTAACATTTTGTGGACAGTGTTTTCTATTGTTCTACTAGATTAACATTTGTTTGGTGGCTGGCCTTGCTGTTGTGAATGTACTTTTTAGTCATTGGGTGTATAATGTGGCCTAACACTTACAAGTTGGTGGGACTGGCCCCGTGCTCCCACCAACTGGTGCAACTTTCTACTTTTCTATTCTTTCTTAAAAAGTAAGGACATTCTATGCAAAAAAACTTCATTAATGCATCAGTTAGGGTTCTTCTACAGTGAAAAAAGCATGGAAATTCAATTTTAGAGTTCCCACCCCTTACACCCCACCCCAGCCCCTCCCCACCAACAGGCATGGGGTGTGTATTTAGGAGTCCTAGCCTAACTCACACCTCATTCTCCTACACTGCACCACCTCAGCTGGTTTACACATGGGATGGGGTAAGAGTTAGGGCCAAGGACCCCAACACACACCCTGATGCCTGTTGGTGGGGGCAGACTGGGGTGGGGTGCAAGGGGTGGGAACCCTAAAATCAAATTTCCTCACTTTCTTCACTGTAGGAGAACCCTAACTGATGTAATAACAAGTTTTTGCATAGTATATATATATATATATATATATATATATATATGTATATATATATATATGTATATATATAGAAGAATAAGTTTATTGTTCGGTCACAGACTACTAACATAAAATCACAATACAAAATCATGGGATCACAGGGAGTCCAACAAATAGATAGCAGCAGTTTAAAATAGTCATTTCATACTAACAGTTCCAATATTAAAACCTAATAGAAATACAAGCTTGTGCAAGTAGAAATTTAGGCACACTTTTTGTCAAAACATATACAGAAAGCATACAGAGCCCCCTCTTTAAGTAGAGTCCTTTCTCTAAATGAATTCTATAAATTGATTCTAAGTAAAAGGCAGTAGTTCTAAGAATCAATTCCTCATTGCTTGTAAATAATATTTGTAATATTTGCTGTGCATCATTTGTCTGAATATTTTGCAAAACTGGAACAAGCCACTTAGATCTAGGTTTGACATATCAGCGATAATCTAGAATAACATGTTTTAAGTCTTCATTAACATGAGCATTGCATTACGCAATGTCTTGCACAGCTATCAGTTATCATGTTGTATCTAGCTTTTAAAACATTGCTTGGGAACAATTCCATACCTTATACAGTGTAAAGTTTCCTTTGATTAAAGTCATTCAGGACATCCAGATAGTACCTATCATAATTATTTATATCAAACTGTACTAATCAATCGGGTATGTGAAGTTGCTGATTGTTTTCTAGATCTTTTAATTTATAGTTTTCCATGATTTTCTTGGTAATAAACTTCTGGTATTTGAGATTAACATCAGTCCCTTTTGCTATATAATTCATCAAAAATAACAAGTTGTTATCTTTTAAAATAGAAAAAATTTTATTTAGCCACCCTGAGTGTTGTAAGTTCTGGTTAAACCAGGAGAATTTCTCTTTGTGACACATGGAAGAAATGCCATTTTGATTTTTGTGAAGCAAATTCAGCCAGTAGTTTATCTTCCTGGCATGGATGAGGGCTTTCAGCCCTACAATACCAAGTTCAGGTCCAATTAGAAAAGGCAGGTACAGCAGGACCTAGACCCAAGCTTGTTCTAAATAATTTCATGAGAGGTACTTCCAGACAGTCAAAGCTTGTTGAGTCCCAAACGTCTACATTGTATAATAGTTGTGAATTATATTTTGAGTTAGCTGCGTGTAAAAGTGGTCAAAGTGATCTGCCACCAAATTTTTTGTTGAATAAGTTTAAAGATCTAGCCGTTTGTTTCAGTTTAGTCATTAATTGATTAACATGTTTAGACCATGAACCATTTGGGGTGAAATTTAAACCCAGTCAGTTACACTGTTTCACAGTATTAAGCTTTTTATCTTCCATTTGCCAGTTTTTTAGTCTGAATTCCAGAGCTGAAAATCATAATTTGGCTCTTAGACTCATTTATTTTCAAGTCATATTTGATAGCATAGTCATTGAGTAATTTTAACTTCTTAGATAAACCTGATTGGGACAAAGAAATCAAAGTCAGATCATCGGCAAAAGCCAGAACTGGACATTCTCTTGTTAAGACCTTAAGAGAATCAGAAGATGAATTTTCTAACATAACCAGCAGTTTATTAATATAGAAACAAAATAAGAGGGGAGCAAGAACACACCCTTGTCTAACTCCCTGGTTAGTGGGAAAGGGATAAGATAATTGGTTAGATGTTACTACTCTAATTTGGGCCCAAGTGTCAGTATACAGTTTGCTGATTATTTGAACTAAATGAGGAGAAACACCTTTAGTGGTTACTTCCCTCCAGAGCATTTGCCGAGAAATTGAGTCAAATGCAGACCCAAAGTCAATATAGGCTACATACATCTTTTGTTTCTAAGTTTAACATATTTCTCAAATAAGTGATTTAAGATAAAACAGTTGTCAGTGGCAGAATACCCTCTTTAAATCCAGCTTGGAAATCAGAAAGTCCACCTAGTCAAGCTAGTTCCACACTGAGCCTCTCTAAGATAATTTTGACAAAGATCTTGCCCATAACATCCAGGAGTGATATTGGCCTGTACATAAGTGGGTTATCTTTGTCACCCTTTTTATGGATTGAGATAATGATTGCTGCTTTCCATGATTGGGGAAAATTCAGTTGCATACAGCAGTTGTTAAAATAACTAGTTAATATCCTAGTTCAATGAGAAGGGGCTGTTATATAAACTTCTGGGGGGATTAAGTCCAGGCCTGGCACCTTTCTTGCCTTTAATTGTGCAATAGAAAAATAAGTTTCATTGAATATTGTCAATTTAAATGCAGACATGTCTGGTTTAGTATAGGTTTTAGGTTTGCCTATTGCCGGATTGAAAAAGATATTTGGGGGTGGAGCAACAAGATGGCAGCAGTGCTGCTCCTCTCCTTGCTGCTCCTCGCTCGTCTAGGCATCTGATGATTTTTTTATGTTCATACTCTGATGGCTTATCTTTAAATTTTGAACCTGATGATGAATTAAACTCAGTCTATTTCAATCTGTTTTTGCTTATGGGTCAGCAGTGTTGATTTTTCATAAAATGTCCATCGATGGGAGTTTGACTTTTTGCAAGGTAAGTGGCGGTATATACGAAGTCCACAGATTGTAACTACTGTTCCTTTATCTTAAACAATAGTACTGTCACATTGAGTTTTTGTGACTCTTGGTCACTCTAGAGTTGTTTCTGAACCAAGCAAATGTTGGCACAAAGTTGCAGTTTTTCTTGATTCAGAATGTGGCTGGTGTGGCTTAAGGAAACCTATTATTTAAGTTGAAAATGCCACCCCTTGAACTCAAATGAAGACAAGTTTCTTCCTCTAAGTCTGGAGACTGAGACGTGGATTTCCACATTGTGTGTGATGTTTTCAGAGCCTGAAGAAGAGTCAGAGTATAACCATGCTCAACTCTGGCACTGTAGGTACTTGAAATGCCTGAATCTATTATGAGGAGTATACTACCCTTGCCTAGGGATTGGAGGTCTGCCTTTGTACTGCTGCATGAAATTTACTGTGCTCAGTAGAGCATCCTTTTTCTCTTCCCTAGATATTAGAGATATCCTGGATCCAAGAGAAATTGTTGGAGTTGGAGGGACTTCTGGAAGGAAATAGAAGAGTCTACAATTTGTGTTTGACTAAGGTGTCCTCATTTTGCTTATTTAGCTGGGATACAAAGAATGCAGCTCATGTGGACACCTTTTTTAGAGCTTTATAAGGATACTAACTCAGTGATGGTGGACTCTCTAAGGAGTAAGACCCCAAAAAGGTAGCTATCTATCATTTTAACAAGTCCTAAAGTTTTAGCTATTTTGTGGGCAGACTGGATGGGCCTTGTGGTCCTTATCTGCCGTCAACTTCTATGTTTCTATGTTTCTATGTGGAACCTACAGTTCTGAAATATCAATGACTCTAAATGCCTCAATTTTGAGTTGGTTGAATTAAGCAGCAAACACCCCATAGGTGCAAAGACACCAGTTAATGTGTATTTTAGAATTAAAAGTGCTATTTTACATTATGTTGCTGAACGGAGAGAATGGAGACTTTAGCTGAATGATGGAATAGTGTACACAGCTGCTGAATGCTCTCATAAGTGAATCCGTTTTTAGGAGGTACTGAGGCATGGTTTCCTATGGGTTCTTCTGAGCTCATCTAAATTAACTTTTACACTCATATTAGGCTAGTGTGCTGAAAATGATCATTCTGTTGGTTGAACTGAGATCCAGTCACCACTTTTGACTGCTTACCTGGTCTGTATGAAGTTACCTGGCATCTGAGTGAATAAATGGTACTGGATAACAGTATACAGTACATAGAGTAAGGACTTTTATGCTAAGTTATTCTTATACAATCAATGTTTCCAGCTCAATTGGAGCTCAATATTCCTCCTTCTTCACAAACTGATGGACTTCTGAAAGTAACTGTAGCCTTTTCATAAAATGACGGATTCTCGAGAGTAACTGGAGCCTCACCATCAATATTTATAAACTGGATGGACTCCATAGTGCATAAGGAGCATCTTAACTTTCTAATGGATTTTTAAATGTAGAGTCTTTTTATGCTTGATTCTGAATCTGAAATTAAGTTGATTCTTGACTATGGGTTTGTGCTGTTTTATGAATTGAAATGAGTTTTTCATTCTGGATAATACATGTCTGTATATAGCCCAAAGTTGCACTATGTTTCATTAACAGATTTTAGAGATTGCTTAATTGCAATCTTGTCTTTTACATTGAATATTTGTATGAAGTGCGTATCTGCATTTGTATGATATGTTTGCCCTGGTTTTTTAGAATATTGTAATGGCTTATTGGCCAAACAATAAATATGACTTGTACATGTAAATACATTTGAATAATGCTCCAATCAAGCAGTCATAGGTATGTAGGAATCAATCTGAAATGTTAGCTTATTTATACCTCTAGCAACCAGTAGCCAATAAGGCTGCTGGTCTTGATTATTTATAATGGAAAGCATTTTGTACCTCTGCTTTCTCTGATAGTCCTTCTATTTCCTTACAAAGAGTTACTCATGTTTTCCCCTTTTTACATTAAGGTACTTGTTTTTCTTTTTAAGGCAGACCTTTTAGTCAATTTTACAGTAAGATTTAGATGCCTTTTAGCATTACGACACTCATTATCAAACCAAGAAATAATGCATGTAGTTGGGGTTTTAGGAGTAGCTGCTACCAGGAGTTCCCTAATGCTATTTAAGCAGCAATCCATTATTTCATGTTGTTTTCTGTGGATTCACTTAAAATCTCCAGATGTAAGAGATATATTTTATCCAAAATAACCTTCTGCAAGATTTTTGCCATCTAACCTTGTTGCTTCTCATTTCATATATATTTCCTTCATCTGCACAAGTGACCAGGGTACCAACCGTACTGTTGGAGTCTAGGACAATAGGAAAATGATCACTGTACAGACACATGACAACCTGGCAACATTTCCAAAAATCAATTTCTTTATTCCAAAAAATGATGTCAAGAACTGTTGATCCATAGGGGCCAATATGTGTGAAGGTGCCTTTTTTATCACCAAAAATTATTCAATTTAAAGGAACTAGAAAATGTGTATTTAGAATATTTGTCAACTTGACATCTGCTTCATTACTTTAAGATCCACTGTATCTCTAGGAAAAGTAAATGCATTTAAATGACACCAGTTATGACAGTTGTTATCTAGTGGTCACCAAAACTGTAAATCCTGCCATTAAAGTTGCCACACAGAAGTACAAGCTCACAGCCATTTGTTGACCAGATAAAATTAATTGTTTCTTCCAAGGTGTCCCACAAGGCCTCATTATAATATTTGGTACCCTTAGGGATATATAAGTGTTGACAATACTAAAGTTCTCTCCATGCAATGTATATAAAAAGCTTGATGTATTACTAGTTATTAATGGTTCAACTTTAAACTTGCATCAGTCCTCAACCAAGAGGCGAGTCCTCACAAATCTACCTACTTTTGTTGGCCTTCTTCCCGGAAACTCGAATAGCTGGTAACCATTCAAGACACAGTTTCTTGGAGCTATATTACTAACATACTAAAATGCCAGCAGAATAGGCCTAACAGTCTCTCATGTCTGCTCGTTTGGTCAGCCCCCACCCTGGGAGATGACCTTGCTGCCCCTCTCCCTCTCTGGCTTCTCCCTTCCTAGTCCTGGATATTCTTGCAGCACTGGTTTTTGCTTCCAGAACCCTTCCCCTGTACCTGTCCCACCCCCTCTTGAACCCCTCCACTGTCTCTGCCTCCACCAGCCCCCTGGGCAGCACATTCCATGGCTCCACCACCCTCTCAGTGAAGTAGCACTTCCTCCTTTCTCCCCTGAATCTCCACCCATGACCTCTAGTTGCCCCCTTCCTTTGGAGCATCCTGACTGCTGCTCCCTATTTCCCCTTCATGAACCTGAAGACTCTATCATGTCCCCCGGTCCCTTCTCTCTTCCAATGCATACATATTTAGCTCTTGAGTCTTTTCCCATAGGTCCTATCCCCAAGCCCCAAATCATTTGGTTGCCCTCCTCGGACCCTCTCCAGGAGTTCAATGTCCCTCTTTAAATGTGGCCTCCAAAACTACACACAGTACTCAAGGTGCAGCCTCATCAAGCAGTTATACAATGGGAGTATCACTTCCTCCTTCTGGAGGTGATCCCCCTAGCGATGCATCCATGCATCCTGTTGGCCTTTGGCGCTGCCCTCCTACATGTCTCAGAGTTGTTCATCTTGACATCCACCACCACCCCCAGGTCCCTCTCAGCCATTGAGACTTGTAGCATCCCCGGGTGTACACTTGACCTGGGTTTCTGGCTCCCAGGTGCAGTACCTTGCATTTCCCTGCATTGAAAATCAGCTTCTATTTCCTAGACCACCTTTCAAGAGCCTCTAGGTCTCCCTGTAGGGCCAGCCTCCCCTTCCCCACATCCACCACTGCCCCCAGTTTTGAGTCATCTGCAAAGAGACTCATCTCACTCCTGATACCTTTCCTTATGTCAGGACATAAGCGTTGAACAGGAGGAGCCCAAGGACTGATCCCTGAGGGACTCCACTAATGACCCTCCTTGGGAATGAGACTATCCCACCAACCACAACCCTCTGAGTCCAGTCCTTACTTCAAAAGGTTTTATATAACTCAACCATTCCTCATCAACAAGTTTAGAGGCTAGCTGAAAATATTCCAGCTTATCAAAATGCTGATTTCATTGTAAATAATATTCTGTTTTGACTCTTCATTTGGGTGTCAATTATCAACATCTAATACCTCAAATCTGTTACTGACTGGAATATTTGGTACAAACTCATAGGATTTTTCAGGGTTATTTAATTTTTCCTTTTGAGTCTTTTTCAAATTTGCAACTTGGATAGTAAAATTAGCCTCAGTACAATCAGATGTCTCCATGGGCATCAGATATAAACCCATTGACTCCAACAGATTAATATTATTCAAAATGTTGTTGTACAGACTTTGATAGTTGATAGTTAGAAGGACTTGGTCAGAATCATATTTGGTGTCTACCATGGTGCTTTGAATGGCCCCCATTATCCACAATGGAGACATTTAAAAGCTGCTCCATTAAATCTATAATAGTCTTTAGCTTACTATCTATTTCATTCCTAACTTTAGAAAGATCATATAGAAAAAAAATGACTTGGTAGATATTGCCTCCTCTACCAAGTTAGTAACACTTGATTTAAAGACAGTGGAACTTTCAATAATATAAATTCTTACTTTGTCCAATTCGGTAGCTTTTTGTAAAATAGAATTGGATGATGTTCCCTGGATGAATGCATCTACCTGTCCATTTTGTCTGGGTATTTTCCCATCTATAAACATTGCTTATTTTAAGTTCAGAGGTATCTATCTTAAGAATCTGTACAAAAATATTATATGAAACATTTCTGATATTCCCAGAAGTTTCATTTGGCATAGGGTTCAGTCCAAATATACTGATCTGCTTTTCTTTATGGCGTTCTGAATATAAAAGGCTGTTTAAGTGCTTCCTATTAACAAACTCAAAGCATATCCCTGTTTCTTCAGGAGATTATAATTAAGCCAAATATAGTCGATTACTCTAGGAGCTGAGCTAAAAATAAAAGTGCACTCTCTGCCCAATTCATCCATATCCTTCCACATCTGAACAATATCTACAGGTTTGATATCCACACAAGTAACTGCCATGAGTAGGTTCACAATCTTATTGTTTCTGTCATTAGTAACAATACTTTCCTTGAGTTTATAACCATACAGTACCATACTTGCACACTCATCCAAGTTGACCAGATCCACTGATTCTGCTAATTCCACTTTCTGAGCCATAAAACTGTTCAAAGACCCAGGTTTGTCTTTGAGCTCAGCATTGTTTTGCTTGTCACTCATTTTTGATCTAAAGCTCTGTAGATCAAGGTCAAGTTTTTGAAGTTGCGCAGTTATTGTTGCAAAAATGTCATTTTGTTCTAGAGCACATTGGAGAGTAGTAAGTTCAGAGGAAAGGAAGTGAAACTATCCTTGTTTTAAACTCTTATGTGTTGTATAAATTGTCTAGAATTACTTGGAGCAATTTCTTCAACTTTACCGACACTCTTTTTTATCTTTTTATTATTGCTCTTTTTGGTGACTAACCCAAACCATTTACTTTTCTTGCTCTGTTTCAAAGCCACATTAGAGACAGCTTTCCTGTCTGCTTTAGTGCTGTGGTTTCCCTTATTATTTTTTTCCTATTTGTTTTCTTTTTTGTTTTAATAATACACTCTTGTTTGAGTGAAGTTTCAGGAAAACAGACTGAAGAGAATTAGGCCTACAGCCATCTTGGTTCACGAAAACATAAGAAGGGGAACCAGTCAATGGTGCAAGCAACTCCATTTTCAATTATAACATCCAATTTACTAAAGGAGTAATGCACAACAGGGTGTGTGTGTCATGCTGGGATAGCATGCATGCCTAGGGTGGTTGAACACGGTCGCAAGCACAGTGCATCCACCATCCCAGGCATGCTGCTATCCCAGCACAACACACACCCTGGAGTGCATTATTCCTATTATACAATAGCTTATTGTTATATACAGAATAAAGAAAATCATTTTAAAGAATGTTTTGTTAGTGTGGAAAAATATTTTGTTTTCTAAGAGATTTGTCAAACAATTTGTTGCCAACCAATGTACAAACAATCATCATGTGTTCATAGTGCTGAGACTAGACCCATGGTGTTATGTTGGGATAATGCCATGGGTCCAACTCCAGACTGACCAATCACATTCCAAGATTCTTTCTTGCCATTGTATAATACTATTTATAGCAATATTTGTTTTGAGAGTATCAAATTCATGTCTAAAGTTAAAAAGTTGCTCAAGAATCACCAGATGTGCAGTATGGGGATTACGCACAACATTTTTAAGTCTTGGCTGACTTCAAATGGATACATTTCATCAGGAACAATTAAATTTAATTTAAAATTAGAGTTTGGAGCTGCTGAATGAATTTTCCTTGCCATAGTCTTGTTCCCTGGAGTTTATGTCAGCTTTACACCTGTTATAGTTTCTTGTAGGTCTGTTACCATATCTCTTAAATTAGACTGCCAGGTAGGTTTGGGATTAGATTCTTTAAAGTAATCTGGTGAAAAATCAAGTGACTGAGAAGCTGTGCAACTAATAGCTGCACAGGAATTAATGTTACTATCAACATATTGGTCAGGTGAGGCTGGTAGCCTTGATTGATCTTTCCTATTGTCAACACCTGTAGATTTATTTGTTTCCACTGTTGCCTCTAATCTAGACTGAGGCTCCCATGGATTAAAATAATTTCTATTACCAGAAATTAAAGTATCTGGAATAGAATAAGTCAACACATCAATCTGTTCCTCTATCATTTCACTAGGCCCGCTCACTTCAGTTATACCCAGTTCTATACTAGGTATAGTCTGTTTGATATAAACTGGTCAATTCTGGTTTGCACCTGATTTTCTAGTTGAATTTTGATTAGCTTTTTTCAAGTGTTATCTTTTTCTGTGGCATCCCTTTACTGCCATTTTTAGAGGACTCGATGTCTTTTGCCTCCTTTTTACCCATACAATCTTTTTTACCTTTCTCCCTACCTTAGTTTTAATGTTAGGCATAGAGTAGAGTTCATTTAGCTCATTGAAGCATTAATGATCTCAGCATCTTGTACTTCTTGATCAGGATTGAAACAGAACTATGCTGAATACAAGAACAGCTGATGGGGGTTACTTTGTTAATACTTGAATTCATAGCTTCTAGTGTTCATTTCCTTGTAATGACCATGTTTTGCTAAGGTAGCTTAAAACCACAAGTTAAGTAAAAAAAAAAAGTGAACTTTACACAAAAGCCAATATCATGTCCAATACAGTAGCAGATGAATTAGTTCCTGATCCTTTGGATAAGTTCAGAGCCTAAATTCCAAAATCCTGTATTAAAAATGCACCCTTGCTCAGGAAAATAAAATATAAAGGTAAAGAGACATCCAGAAATCTTAATTTGTATACATGGCAGTAACTCTCACAGTTCTTATCTCTCTCTCTCTCTATATATATATATATATAGATATATATATATATCTATATATATATATAGATATATATGTGTGTGTGTGTTTCAAAGATTCTAAGTACAATACCTGACAAAGTTTAAGTTCTCCAATTGAAAATTGCTTCTCTTACTTATTTGAGTTGAATTTACATATAACTGTGCTTAGTATCAAACTATCTATGTATTTTATAGACTTCATTGTTAGTTCTTTTTTGATGAATATTATAAAGTACTATGTATATAAGAGACAACACAGATGACTGAATATTCCAATTATAAATTGAAGCCCTCTCCAAAAAGGTTGTATGCTCGGACATCACCAATAAAACCATAGCTACTATTTTGATACAAACAAGAAAAACAATATTTATGTGCTCAGTACATAATAAAAGGTACCTGATTATTGGTCACATTTTTTTCATGTGGGAAAGGGTCAGAAACAATTTTCAGTTAGAGAACTTAAACCAGACTACCATGCAATAGGTATAGGGGACAGGAAATCAATTGTGAGTTTAAAATGAGAAGTCATGTGATCTGATGTTCAGTAAACTTAACATGCTTAGATTTTAATGTGTCTTATCATATTTGTCACAACACCCTCCCCCCCAACTGTGTCTTTGCTGGGTAATTGGGAATGGGGAGATGTCTGTATATGTAAACGGTAGCCCCTTTAAAGTTATATGTGCCTTTGAGTCTCACTGATTTTATTATAAGTTCATGGTTAATAAAGACAAATATTATGATTATAGTACTGTCATATTTGCTTGTTCAAACAGTTGTATTGATGTTTGGCATTGGGGTATGCAGAATGCTTTAACTATGCTGGTAGCCTAAGCATCTGTACAATGGAGCTGTTCAGTGAGAAATTGTTTTATTATATCACAGGGGCCCAATTCATAAAGTTTTGCACTGCACAGACTGAGTTTTGCACCATAGTGGTATTCACAAAAGCCCAGTTTGCACCCGTAAAGTGGCTTTGCTACTGGGCCAAGATTTCAGGGGGCCACAATGCAAATTAGGGGGAGGGAACCTGCATATCAACGCAGTCCTATTTGCCAAAGATTTTCTCCATGCAAGGACCATTTGCGATGCTGTCTTGTGTGGAGAATATACCCCCCAACCAAGACCTGACAGTAGTCTGCACAACCCTAGTGGCTGTCAGAGGCACTGCCAAGTGCCATTCCTGTAACAATGAATGTGAAATTGTCCCTGTTGGTCTAGTGGTCCCTCCGCTGCACTGCATGATGAACACCATCCCTGACACTGTCAAAACATACACAAAATCTGCCCTGGTGACCTAGTGGTCCTCCCCTCCCCAGTCACCCTCCCAGTAGTATTTTGTAAAGTTTCCTGGTAGTCTAGTGGTCTCTCTCCATCCTTGACTGTTGATTGTCCTCCCGGTATTTTATTTAAAGCCCCTGGTAGTCTTGTGGTCCCTCCAAGAATCAGACAACTGCACTGGCAACAGAAATGATGGTGGCATACACTGAGAATCGTAGAACCCCAAAAGGTTTAAGAATATTAAAATGACCCACTTTCGGGGAAGATAGGAAGTCTTTCATTACCGAGTGGGAACAGATCATGGCAGAAATCTCAGATAAACTGATGGACTTAATAAGACGAGAAAGCACTGTTTTACAAGGAGAAGTTAAGACTGCCTTAAAGGAACAGGTGATTGTTGTTGAAATATTTAAAGAACACTCCAGTTTTGAAAGATACAATACACAGTTTAAAAACTATCTGAGAGACTATGATCTAAAAATGTAATTTCAAAAGAAGAAGAAATTCATAAGAGACTTAAATGACTACAGAAATAACATGGTCTTTAATTGGAAGAAGAAGAAACCAAAAGCTGTCCAAAACACTACAACCATAGCACCAGACACAGGAGATACATCAGGGACAATGAATGAGAGTGAAGGCACTATATGCTCCATTCTAAAAAGGACAGAACATTTTGAATACAGTACGGGGGAAAGTACATCTGAACTGGATGACAGTGAAAATGAAAATGACAGCCCTTTTTTAGTGCGTACTCCTCCTGGGGTCACACCCAGGAGGAGCAACAGGTGCACAAGATTCCAGTTTCCACTAGAACAACAACAGGGTTGAGGAAGATGAGGAGGGGGAAGAGGAAGAGCAAGAGGAAGAGGTGGCTGGCACAATCCCAAGTCAGCAAACAGATATTGACTGTAATTAATATTTCTAAAGAGCATCTGATTGAAGTACAACAAAAGGTACTGTCAAAGGGATTATCTTATGTCCCAGTTTTATTGTAAGTGAATTCAATGCCTTTGTTGATATAATATAGTTTGTTAGAAAAATAAATTTAAAATATTTTTTGCTGACCAATTTAGAACAAACTACTGATGTAATAGATGCAACAACAGAGCAGGAAGTCCTTAACCTCTCAAAGCACCCTCCACTTTTTGTCCCCCATTGCATCCTAATATCAGAACATATTTAGATTGCTGTGTTAAAAATTTTTCAGATCTCTTTCTGAATGTGGTCCCCCCAAGAATGCTTTTTTGTAATTTAAACAGGGCTGAGAGAGAGGTCCTGAACTCTCTCATGCAAAACCCTAATATTATTATAAAACCAGCGGACAAAGGGGGAAGTATTGTTGTCCAGGACAGGGACACGTATGTAATGGAAATGCATAGACAATTGTCCAATTCTGTTTTTTACAAGCCTCTAACTTTTGATCCCACATTAAAAATTGAGAAAGAAATGGAAGTGTATTTACTGGAAGCCTATTCTAATGGTCTCATTACTCAGGATGAATTATTTTTCCTGTCTGTAGATTCCCCAAGAAACCAGTGATTTACACATTGCCAAAAATACATAAAGATCATTTGAATCCCCAGGGCACCCCATAATTTCGTAGTATTGATGGCTCACTGAGCTACTGTCGTATATATGGATAGTTTTATTAGTCCCCTGGTACCTAAATTAAGGAGCCACACAAAAACACTGGGCATATTTTGAACATTTTGAATGAGATGCAGATAGAGATTACATGGCTTTTGGTTACATTAAACGTGGATTACTGTATACAAATATCCCCATGAAGGGTACGTAGACATAAAACATTGCTTATATCTGCCAACAGAAATTCCACAGGCAAAATGAACCTCTTGCTTGATTTGGTGGACATAGTATTGAAGAATAATGTTTTTTGTTCAAAGGAAGAAACTACCAACAATTTAAGGGCACAGCTATGGGGGCTACCTTAGCCCACAGTTTAGCAAATCTGTATCTGGGACAATGGGAGGAAGAATTTGTATTTGATGTAACCAAGAACCCTTTCCTGGAGAAAATAGATTTATACAAAAGGTTTATTGATGACCTGTTGATTGTCTGGAAAGGGAACAGAGAATAGTTGCTGGAATTTGTAAAATACTTGGAAGGAACAAATAAGAATCTCAGATTTAAGGTACATGTGGAGGAAGAAAGCATTAGCTTCCTGGACCTTCTGATCAGCAAAAACTGAGATTGGCACCATTCTTACAGATCTATACAAAACAACTATAGACAGGAACACCCTCCTTCACTCCCATAGCTGTCAGCCAAGTCATATCAAAAACAGTATTCCAAAAAGCCAGTTTATTAGAGTGAAAAGGAATTGTGTAGGGGTCATTTATACTCACAAACAGCAGAATAACTAGCTAACAGATTGAGGAGATGAGTTACTCAGAGGATGTCATTGGCAAAGCAAAAACACACAAAAATAATGTGACTAGAGATTCCCTTCTGACACTTAAAGTGAAAAAAAAAAACAGGAAGCTCTAGCCCTCACTTTTGTAAATACCTATGGTGGGGGACCTATGGAGATGGGAAATATAGTTAATAAAAATATACCCATCATGAGAGGGACACCGCATCTTCAGTTCCTGTTTGAGAAACCCCTGCGCATCTCTTATAGAAGAGGTACAAAGATGAGAGATAAACTAGTACATAGTTATCTACCAGGGAGCCAAAGAAAACAGGACAAATTAAAATGGGGTTCTAGACCCTGTGGTGGGTGTCAAACATGTCGTACTATGGTAACAAAAAAAAATGAGTTCCTCAGTACAAGAACAAATAATGTGGAAAAGGTGAGAGGCACCATAAACTGCACTACTGAATATGTTATTTATGTATTAATGTGCAGTTGTGGATGCTTCTATACAGGACGCACAAAAAGGAAATTGAGACTAAGAATTAATGAGCATGTTCTAGCCATACAAAACAATAATTAAGAATATGCCATGGCAGTGCATGTTAATTCACAAAGGGACAAGTCACATCATAATGTTACAGTTATGGGTATAGAACATCTCCCAAGAGACATCAGAGATGGAGACATAGTTAGTCCTTTAAATTGCAAGGAACAAGAATGTATCTTCTGCACAGGTGCCCTGAAGTATCCTGGACTGAATGGCAAATTTGAGCTAGGCCCATTTTTAAAAAGAAGAAATGTTAAAAGATGGTCTGATAGTTATAAATCTAAGCTGTACAAATATATAGAATACAGTATGTAGACTGTTTTACTTGTCAGTCTATGTCTTCCTTTTCTCTCCCCTTTTTGTAGTGTGTATATACTTAGTGGTTTATGGTCATCTACTAATAGTCCATGTCCGTGCTCATATGTACAGTATCTTTCAGGAGCTGCATATATATGTTTTACTTCCATTTGGAGATGTCTTGATTTACAAGCAAGTGTATGAAGAATTGTGATTCGAGAAACTACTATGGAAGCTGGAATTAAGCACCATTCTTTACAAAAAGTTTAAAAATAAATGTGCTACCTCACAGTCATGCTCTTCTTAAAATGGGGTTTTATAAAAGCCCCAGTTTGGCAATTGAAATTTTTTGTGTTAAAACCATTTGTAAATAACAGGCTTTACAGCCCAAGAGTAACTGAATACACATTGCTGTTCAAACTTCAATATGTGTTCTGTCCAAAAGTTTGATAAAAGGTGTAGCAACCTGTTTTTTTGTTTTGACAAATAAGGTTTCTTTCTAAGAAAATTTGATAAAAGGTGTAGTAACCTGCTTTTGATTAATGAAATAATTACCTGGTGATGTCACCAGCATGTGACTTAATATGAAAACTTTTTTACAATTCTAATTGGTGGAGGTTTTTACACTGTGCCTTCTTAAATGTGTCCATACTGGGACTGTGTTATTCTCTATGGAAGCACCAGAGGGTACAAAACGTAAGGACTGACCTGGAGCTGCACACAGCATGGGCTGGTGCTGCTAATAAATAAATTCAAACTGAAAAAAACAGCCTGCATGTCGTTTATGAGGAGGGGTGTGTGCGCTAGCCATTTCTAAACCTGTTTTATATGAGACTTGCCTAACAATCCCACTGATGTAATTCTGCACATAATAAAGTAAGTTAAAACATTTTTCAATGGCTTTTGAATGCACAATCTTTTGAATCTGTTCTCAACAGTTATAACACCAGAGATCAGCTCCTTCATTTATTTATCTAAGTTAGTCTTAAACAAATATAGTGATCCTGTCTCTATTACCTCACTTGGAAGGCTATTATGCTTACACACTGCTCTTTGTGTAAAGCAATGCTTCCTTTGTCCAGCTTCATGTTTTTTTTTTTTTTTTAAGGCTTTGTGCCCAAGATTTCTCAGTGGAGATGTCACATCCCATTAACAGTGGGACAAGAATTCCCCATTTGTCCTGCTGGGGAGGGAATAGGGCATGAGGGAGGTCATGTGACTTGCACAGTGAGCCAGAGACAGTGGCAGGATTGAAACTGGGTAATCATCTGGTTTTGCAGGTCTGTGGTCCAACCACTGGCCTACACTGCTTCCTACTGAGTCAAGATCTGAGATTTCAGTAAAGCAATAAGGCCCTGGAGGAATGAACCTCAGTCAACTGTTTCACACAGAACCCAGGGGAGATACATAACTAAGCTCCCTTGCAGGGAAAAGACTATAACACCTGAGCCAGCAATATCACACAGGCAGTGCAATGTTTATGGGGAGGGGCAGAGTAAAGAATCCTGACTCAATTCCAGCAGTCTGCTACCTCGTAAAAATACAGCTTGTTGCATTTGTATTCCCTTTCTGGCACTTTCCACTGGCCCGGGCTGTCATTCCCCTAGCTTCCATCGAGGGTCAGGCAGGCACCAGGCTCTGCCCACCCCCACCCCAGAGGAGGAGAGCAGTCCTATGGATGTTAGATACTTTTCCCTTGCATGGCTATCCAATAGCCCAGGACCACTTCTAATACCACTGTGCAGGCAAGCTGGATTACACTGTATTTGAACCCAAAGCCAAATAGAGTCACAACAGAGTGGACCCATGGTCAAATGGCCAATCAATAAAGTTGATAAAGTCTTCCAAACCCAATACTACTTAATGGTTACATTATACATTAATAATCCTGGCTATGTTTGCCCCCTTGACGGTCACACAAAGAACATAAATTTCAAACAACAACTGGTCTTGTGTTAATTATTAACGTCACTCCCTGCATCAGCTACTAACCTTTTCAGGTGAAAAACCATCATCAGAACTCCCAAAATAATTTCACCTAAGTAAAATAGATAGCATTTGAAGAGTATAAACTACATTTCCATTATCAACATGAATTTTTAAAAAGTAAATACGTAGTCAACTATTAAATAAAAAAACACCAATCTCCCTTTCATAAGCCTGAAAACTTCTTCACTGTTCAGCTTCTCAAACACATTATTAAACATTAACATATGAGGAAAGATTAAAGGACCTTAACATGTATACACTGGAGGAGAAGAGAGAAAGCGGTGACATGGTTGAGATGTTCAAGTATCTTAAAGGCTTAAATAAAGTGCAGGTGGAGGACATGTTTCAGTATAGGAGAGGGGCAAGAACAAGAGGACACAACTTAAGACTGGAAGGGGTAAGAATGACGGGGAATGTAAGGAAGTTTTTCTTCACAGAGAGGGTGGTGGATGCCTGGAATAGTCTGCTGCATGAGGTGGAAGAGGCAACCACAGTGGGGGGATTCAAACACGCATGGGATAGGTATAAAGGAACACTAGATAGGGGAAAAGGGGTTAGTCTGGAGACCATAAGCTGTTTCAGGTAATGAATAAGGGCAGACTGGATGGGCCTAGTGGTCCTTATCTGCCAGCAACTTTCTATTTTCTATGCTTCTGTCTGTCCAGTTCACTGAAGCACATCCTGGGAAGTATTTATTTTATTCTTTGGTGGCTAGGTAAATCTGCTAGCCACAACTGCCTGTTTTCAGGAAGAACCTGGGAGCACTGGGGAGGTTAAATGACTTGCTCAGAGTCACAGAGTATGCAAGCAGAGATTGTAGGAATCAAACCCAGGTCTGCTGGATGTACCAAGTTCATTCACTTGGTTATGTTAACCTCCAGACTGTACTGCCAGTTCAACTATATATGTCCGCCCCATCCATGCCACTTATAACTCTTGTCTTTCAAGGATTTTCTAATAAATTAATTAAAAAAAACTTACTTTTGTTCTCTCAAGCCAGTAATGACGAAACAACAGGCTTCTCTTTCTTTGTCGCAGCAGACTGTAAACTGATATACACTTCTCCAGCACTTTACAGACTTATCTGAAAGTGTCTAGCAGTAAATCTTTCCCTCTTTAAGTCAGAGATAGCCCAGACTGTCACAGTAAGACACAGAACATACATACCCTTGCTGACTAAAGTTTAACCCCTTCACACCTGAATTAAATAGCACTCAATGCAAAGTGAACTTTAAGTAGCTTTTTCTTAGGTGTGAGGGGTTAAATTACTGTTGCAGTGTACGGTGCCATGGTTGCAAGGATCCACAGGATGGCTAGATCCCCACCGAGTACTGACACGAAACTTGTAAAGTGGTCAATACCGCTGTCTTTTTTTCAGGGTTCACTGAATCAGAAGGTGAGAAGCTTTGGTCTTTCCATTTTTTAATCTTTTTTTTTCCTTTTCCACTGAACTTTTCCCTCTTTCTTGACAGGATTCTGGACTGAGTTTCAGGCCCCATCCAGGTGAGAATAGAAATGTCTGATTTTTTTAATTAGTATTATTATTATTATGTGGCGTGTAACCACTGAAAATAGAGTGACATTCTGAAAACCTGTTGTGATCCATAGTTCTCATGCTATGATCATCTTGGATCCACCAAAATTACAGTTTCAAATTGGCCAAAAGTGGTAAGAGGTTAGCTGTGGCCACTGCTGGACATTGGAGTATCAGGATACCTAGATAGGTTATCCATTGAGGGGGCCCATTTCATACCAAAAGAGGTGACGTTTGTGCTGAGACAAGAGTGGTGAAGTTGGGGAAGCAGTAGAGGGTAGTGGTTAAAAGCACTGAGAACACCTGGAGAATTGGGTTTAAATCCCACAGCCACCTCTTGTATACTGTGTGACTGTAAGCAAGCCACTTAACTTTCCTGTGGTCCAAGAATGCACCTGGGAGCAAGTCTCAGCTTAGTGTGTCTTTCTTGGGTAAAAAATAAACAAAAAAATGAATAAATAAACAAAAATATGGGAGAACCTCAGTTTTACCAAGATTTTGCCTTTAGACCACATAACAAGGAGAATGCTCCGAGTGTGTTTTGGATTGGGGATATTGCTTATGGGGCATCCAGTGAAAGGATCAGTAGATTGTTTACGTAAAGCAGGGTTTCCCAGAGCCAAGCCTTTTATTCATGGATGTTTGCACACAGAAATAGCCATCCTCTCTATGGCCAACACGAAGAAGTGACAGGGGACACTCTTGACATGTCCCTTTTTGGAGAGGAGAAGGGGCGACATAGTGGAGCTGGTTAATACTTTGGCTATCAGGGCCTGATATAAGGTGTGGATCCATGAGAGAAATGTGTCCCAAAACCCATTTGTGACATGACATTAAGAAGGTAGCCCTACTGCACCATGTCAAAGGCCTTGTCAGAGTCTACAGATATAGATGTGGGTGGAGTATGGCTGCTCACCACCTGAAAGAACAGGGTGGCCATGGTTTGGAGGCAGTCCTAAACCAAGTCTCTGTTTCATGGACCCCACCTGTGAGGACAGTATCAGTTTTGGCAGCAGGGACTTAAGATGGTTTTCTAGCAATATCAATATAAAAAGCTGGGCATTCACCGCCCTTAACTGAAGTATGGCACTGCTCCAAAAGGATTAATTTTGAAAGTGCTTACTTTATTAAAAGTGACAAAAGAGTTTAAAACAAGCATTTGTCAAAGCCAAATGTTTGCTTGCTGGCATTGGCATGGTAGTGTAGGAGTTAGAGAGCTGCATAATAGGAATGGCAGTGAAGTATTGAACTGAAACCAACCCCACCACCACCCTGCAGAGACTAACAGGCATTGGGGTGTGCCTTTGGGTCATCAGGCATAACAGCCATGCCATTTCACCACCCTACCTGCAGACACCGACAAGTGTCATGGTGTGCCTTGGGGTCTTTGGCCCTTATCGCACCCCATTCCATCAGGAAATATGGTGAGATGGGTGCGTATAGAGAACGGGTGAATTTTGGGGCTGAATCAAGGCATACCTCGATGCCTCTCACTGGCTGCAGGGTGTGGAGTGGTATAAGCATTACAGGCGAGAATCCCAGGTCACACCCCTGATGCAGTCATTCTCTACAGGGTGGGAGCATTGTAGTCGGGAAACCCTGCGCCTCAGGTATTCGTTGGTATTTTCACTCCAAATTTTCAACATGGTTTTTTTGTGACTCCCTCCTCATGAACAGTGGCAATATCAGTTTGTTAGCTGAAAGCTGCTTTTGCACAGCGACTACAGCATTTAGCACCACAGGTGCAAAAACACATTCCGAACAGGATGTGAAAAATGACAGCTGTACTGTTCATGGGGAGGTGTAAAAAATGGCAATGTTGAAAATCTGCAGTGAAAATATAAAAAACAAGCATTTGTCAATGCCGAATGTTGCTTGCTTGTATGTGCTGTTTAGGTATTTGGAAGTGATAGTTCCATGCCTTCCTCCCAAGACATCCACTGTGTCTTTCCGTTCAGTATTCAGAGAAGAGTGGGAGGGGCAAGGGCCACAGTAGTACAGCAGTTGCCAAAGGGGGTGAAGAGGTGGACAATAGTCCATTCAAAGGCAAAAGAGTCTGGCAGGAGCTCACTAAATTGAAGGTGGACAAAGCGATGGAACCAGATGACATATGCCCAAGGATATTAACAGAACTGTGAAGGGAGATAGCAGTACCTTTAGCAGCCATGTTCACTGAGTCATTCAACATGAGTGAACTGGAGGAGGACACATGTGGTCTCTCTACACAAGTCCGGCAAGCAGGAAGGGGCAGGGAACAATAGGCTGTTCAGCCTCACCTCAGTAGTGGGAAGATCATGGGACATTGCTTAAAGAAAGGATAGTGGGGCATCTAGATGCCATCGGAGCCCAGGACCATAGACAACATGGATTCACAGTGGGGACATCATGTCAGATAAATCTGGTTGATTTCTTTGACTGGATGACAAAGGAAGTGAATCAGGGTGGGGCAGTGGACAATGCTTACCTTGATTTCAGCAAAGCCTTTGACACCATCCCATATAGGAGGTTGATAAACTAGCTGGGTAGGCTGGGCATGGGGGAAAGTGTAGTAAGCTGGGTTAGAAACTGGCTAACAGACAGGATGCAGAGAGTGGTGGTAAATGGTGTGCAGTCTAGGAGAGGAGGCCACCAGCGGGATGCTGCAGGGATCGGGTCCTGGGGCCAGTTCTGTTCAATGTCTTCATTAGTAATATTGCAGAATGTCTGAAGGGAATTTTTTCACCAGATTTTCAACATAGCCATTTTAAGATCTCTGCTCATAAACAGTGTCACTGAGATTTTCTTAATCTGTCCCAAACATTGATTGCACACACCGAATGTGCCATACATGCACGGAAACACATTTTGGGCGACATGTGAAAAATGACAGCTGTACTGCTCATAAGGAGGTGTGGTAAAATGGCAATGTTGAAAATCTGGAGTGCAAATATTAAAAATTCGTGAACTTATGAGCGTACGTAGGAATTGCGAAATGCACACTCATAAACAGTCATTTGTAGGAATTTTTTCACCAAATTTTCAACATAGACTTTTGAGAGCCCATCTTATGAACAGTGGCAGTGTTGTTTCGTTAATCAGTCCTGAAAGGTGATTTCATGCTGTGACCGCAAAATCACCCTTAGGGCCAGTTAACGCCATGACAGTGCAAGAATTCATGAGGAGGGGTTCCAAAAACCCCATGTTTAAAATTTGGGCTCAAAATTCCCAAAAGTGCCTGAGATATGCAACAAAGTTGAAAAAACCCTATCTATCCCATTATACAGCAACCACGCATCTCTGCGCTGAAAGTGTGAAAACATATTTCGGCCATGTTGTGAATATTGACAGCTGTACTGTTCACAAGGAAGTGTGGAAAAATGCCACTGGTGAAAATCTGAACTGAAAATATTACAAAGTCATGAACTTATGAGGGTGCATGAAAACTGCACAATGCTCATTCGTAACACAGTCATTTTATGGAATTTTGTCACCAAATTTTCAACATAGCCATTTTAATACCTCTGCTCATGAACAGTGTAACTGTGATTTTTCTTAATCTGTCCTAAACATTGCTTTCGTACACTGACTGCACCATTGTGCGCTGCATGCAGAAACACATTTTGGGTAAGATGTGAAAATGGCAGCAGCTGTACTGCTCATAAGGAAGTGTAATAAAATAGCAATGTTGAAAATCTGGCTTGCAAATGTTAAAAATTACAAACTTGCGTAGGTGCGAGAGGAACTGCACAATGCGCTCCTAAACAGTCATTTTAGGAATTTTTCACCAAATTTTCAACAAAGCCATTTTAACACCTTTGCTCATGAACAGTGTCACTGTGATTTTCTTAATCTGTCCAAAACATTGATTGTACACACCAACTGCGCCATTGTGCGCTACATGCAGGGACACACATTTTGGGTGACGTGAAAAATGGCAGCTGTACTGCTCATAAGTTGGTGTGGTAAAATGACAATGTTGAAAATCTGGAGTGCAAATATTAAAAATTTGCCAACTTACGAGCGTGCGTAGGAACTGTGCAATGCACGCTCATAAAACAGTCATTTTTAGGAAATTTTTCACCAAATTTGCAACATAGGCTTTTTGAGAGCCCACCTTATGAACAGTGTCACTGTTGTTTCATTAATTCGTCCCAAAAGGTGATTTCATGCAGTGACTGCAAAATCACCCTTGGGCCCGATTAATGCCATGACAGTTTAAGAATTCTTGAGGAGGGGTCCCCAAAACCCCATGTTGAAAATCTGGTGCCAAAATTCCAAAAAATGCCTGAGATATGCATTAAAGTTGAAAAAACCCTATTTATTGCATTATACAGCTTACCGGCATTTCCTCAGTTTGTGGTCAGCTTTGAAGAGTGCAGACGTGTTCCCGGTCCACCGAAGATCGTGGCTTGAGCTCCAGGTAAGTATGGGGTGGGGGGTGTGGGAGGCAGGGTGTGCAGTGGGTGGGTGCGGTTGAGCTGGGAGACCACTGAGGAACGTTTTCTTGTTTATAGGTTTTTTTTTTAAAAGAAGATGACATGGGAGGTTAGCCACACTGGGCAGGATCCCAGCATGGCAGCTGTAAGGCTGTTTGGGGGGCCTGGAGCCGACGGGGATTGGGCACCCCCGTCAGCCATACGGACATGTGCCATGCTGGGGTGGGCTCCCAGCATGGCACCTGGAAAGCTTTATCTTGGGGGTGTGTGGAGCCATACAGTATGTGCGTGGGGGGGAACACATGAGCATGCAATATGCGTGCATGTGTGAGTGTGGAGGGGGGGCGCTGCTCACTGAAGTGGAGCTCTCCCTTTCAACTGTACAGCACTGCATTTTCAACTGCTGTCATAGACAGCTGCAGCATTCATTGGAGAATTGCGACCGCGCCTGCAAACACACTGACTGAATTGGAAGACGGCTAACACACCTCTGAAAACTCAGATGATGGCACTATGTTTCCTGCACATGCATGCAAGCAAACATAAAAAACATCTGATGCCTTTTGGAAATCAATCCTTTTTCAAAGGCTGGTGTCCTTGAACTTGCAAGGTGTTTATATTGTCTCATTTCTGTTATGTTATCAAAGGAGACAATGATTGTAAAGTTTGAGGTTTAAAAGGTCACAAAATACAAACACAAAGTGACTTGAGTGCAAAGTGCAATAGTAAACTGTACATTAAAATATATTAAAAAATATTGTTTTTTATACATTCTATACACTCCCTATGTATGCTACATTCTCCTGACGAGAAGTGCTGTACATCATAGAAAAATTAAAACACTGTCTGCAGTGACCTCTAATTTCAGTTTGGTAATTTTCATTATATATGAAGTTGTGAGATAAAAACTGGAAGGCCCTTAAATGCTGACAGCAAAGAGGTGAAACAGATCAGCTGCTAGTTTCTGAATTCTCATTCTGGCCCAAAGTATACCATATCTGAAAGTTAGAAAAATGGTGTGCAGTAGACCAGTGGGGGGCCGGGGGACAGGAGCCAAGAGCAGAGCCAGCATTTCTGCTGAGTAGGACTACAGGGCGTAGGCAGGCATATATGAATGTGCTGAGCCTGCCCATTGCTCCTGTCTTCCTTGTGTTCCCATTCAAGCCCCCCCACCAGCAAATCACTCCCTCCCACTTCCTCGCACTGCTGCTATCCTCCACACACCCTTGTTCTGTTCGAGGCCCCCCACCAGCAAATCAATCACTCCCTCTCCCTCTCACTGCTGCTGTCCTCCTCACACCCTCATTCTGTTCGAGCACACACACGCACACACACACACACACAGCAAATCTCTCCCTCTCCCTCCCACTGCTGCTGTCCTCCCCACACCCTCATTCTGTTCGAGCACACACACACACACACACACACACACACACACACACACAGCAAATCCCTCCATCTCCCTCCCACTGCTGCTGTCCTCCTCTCACCCTCTGTTCCCCAACCCCCGGACACTGGGGAGCACACTCCCAGTGTCCAGATATGCTCACATCCTTTCCCTATTAAAACAAGCATTTGTCAATGCCGAATGTTGGCTTGCTGGCATTGGCAGTGGTAGTGTAGAAGTTACAGAGCAGTGTAATAGGAATGGCAGTGAAGTACTGAACTGAAGCCCACCCCACCACCACCCTGCAGAGAGTGACAGGCATTGGGTGTGCCTTTGGGTCGTCAGGCATAACGCCACGCCATTTCACCACACACCCCACCCTGCAGACACTGACAAGTGTCATGGTGTTCCTTGGGGTCTTTGGTTCTTGCGCGCACTCCCATTCCATTAGGAAATATGGTGAGATGGGTGCGATATAGGAGAATGGGTGAACTGGGTCAAGAGTCCAAGGCATACCTCGATGCCTCTCACTGGTTGCAGGGTGTGGAATGGTATGAGCATTACAGGCAAGAATCCCAAGTCACACCCCTGATGCCTGTCATTCTCTACAGGGTGGGGCGTTATGGTTGGAAACCCTAATACCTCAGGCATTCGTTGGTATTTTCACTACAAATTTTCAACATGATTTTTTTTGTGACCCCACCTCATGAACAGTGGCAATATCAGTTTGTTAGCTAAAAGCTGCTTTTGCACAGCGACTATGGTATTTAGCACCACAGGTGCAAAAACATTCCAAACAGGATGTAAAAATGACAGCTGTACTGTTCATGGGGAGGTGTAAAAAATGGCAATGTTGCAAATCTGCAGTAAAATAAAAACTGAGTGTGAAGTCAGTACATAGAAACTGTGCAACGCTAACAGTAATATAATTAGGTTGGGGATATTTTTTACAGCAGATTGTCAAGTCAGGCATTCTGGTGCCTCCGATCATGAACAGTGTCACTGTGATCTTCTTTATCTGTCCCGAACAATGATTTCCCACAGCGACCACGCATCTCTGCGCTGAAAGTGTGAAAACACACTTCAGCCATGTTGTGAAAAATGACAGCTGTACTGTTCAAAAGGAAGTGTGGGAAAATGCCACTGGTGAAAATCTGGACTGAAAATATTACAAAGTCATGAACTTACAAGGGTGCATGGAAACTGTGCTATGCTCACTCATAACACAGTCATTTTATGGACTTTTGTCACCAAATTTTCAACATAGCCATTTTAATACCTCTGCTCATGAACAGTGTAACTGTGATTTTCATAATCTGTCCCAAACATTGCTTTCGCACACCAACAGCACCATTGTGCGCTACATGTGTGAAAACACATTTTGGGTGACATATGAAAAATGGCAGCTGTACTGTTCATGACGAAGTGTAATAAAATGGCAATGTTGAAAATCTGGAGTGAAAATATTAAATTCACAAACTTACAAGCATGCATAGGAACTGCGCAACGCATGCTCGTAAAACAGTCATTTTTAGGAATTTTTTCACCAAATTTTCAACATAGACATTTTAAGACCTCTGCTCAAGAACAGTGTCACTGTGATTTTCTAAATGTGTGCCATACATTGATTTCGCACATCGACTGCGCCATTGTGTGCAACATGGATGGAAACACATTTTGGGCAAGATGTGAAAAATGACAGCTGTACTGCTCATAACGAAGTGTAATAAAACGGCAATGTTGAAAATCTGGAGTGAAAATATTAAATTCACAAACTTACAAGCATGCATAGGAACTGCACACGCTCATAAAACAGTCATTTTTTTGAATTTTTTCACCAAATTTTCAACATAGACATTTTAAGACCTCTGCTCATGAACAGTGTCACTGTGATTTTCTTAATTTGTCGACATTGATTTCCCGTGACACCGATCAGTTACCGTAAGCGCCTCCACGGGTGGAAGCATGTTTTGGGTGAGATGTGAAAAATGACAGCTATACTACTCATAAGACGTTATGGTAAAATGGCAATGCTGAAAATCTGGAGTGAAAATATTGAAAATTCACGAACTTATGAGCATGCATTGGAACTGCACAATGCACACTCGTAAAACAGTCATTTTTTTGAATTTTTGCACCAAATTTTCAAAATAGGCTTCTTGAGAGCCCACCTTATGAACACTGGCAGTGTTGTTTCATTAATCGGTCCCAAAAGGTGATTTCACGCAGTGACTGCAAAATCACCCTTCAGGCCTGAATAACGCCATGACAGTGACATCATTCATGAGAAGGGTCCCAAAACCCCATGTTGAAAATTTGGTGCCAAAATCCAAAATGCCTGAGATATGCAACAAAAGTTGAAAAACCCCTCTAGCCCATTATACAGCTTACCAGCATTTCCTCAGTTCGCGGTCAGCTTTGAAGAGTGCAGACGTGTTCCGGTCCACTGCAGATCATCGCACCAGACTCCAGAGGTAAGTATGGGGTGAGGGGGGTGTGGGGAGGCAGGGTGCGCAGTGGGTGGGTTCGCTGTGGGGCGGAGACTGCGTGGGACCAAAATCCCCTCTCACTCACTCAAATCAATACCCTTCAGGGATGCAAAGTCCCTCATATCCAAGGGGCTTCCTATAATACAGCGGGAGAAGTTATCAGGTTCGTTGGACAATGGAGTGCTAATCGCACCCCTATTCCCCTCATGAATCGCTCTTTAGGGAAAGGTTAGCACCACCCTTTGACATAATGTTTATATCCATCAACTCAAGATTATCCTAGACTCCAGTCGAGATCAACCCCACAGGGGAGGGTTCAACTCCTGGTCTCTGCCACTCTCTAAGCTTCATTCCTCCGGTCATCTCTAAATTACCCCCCATCCTTTCATTCTCAAAAACACCTTCCATGGAGCCCAAAGTGGTATTTCCAATAGCCCCTCGAGAAGTAGCATTAAATTGGACTCCCTCATGACCCATTCCAGCCCTCCCCCCAAATAAACTAACGGGCTCCTACTTCAAACTCTACAGATTCTTGGGGGTGTCAATCCACCTTCAGCCCTAAACTAACCCCTATATAATCTAGCAACATCAGCCTTAACATTTTAACCAATTTTGTTTAATTCTTATAAAAGAACCTGAAGAAAAAGGCAAGTTTTGCATCTCTTTTCCATCTCTCAAGTCCCAACTTTTAGAATCATACCAGCGCTCTTCTTTTCTTCAGAAACTCAGGTTGGAGACTTAAACAATGCTGGAGGTTTGATCCGCAGACCCTCCATGGCGTCATATGCAGTCAAGTACATTTTCTCCCCAAATTGAAGTCTTACCATCAAAGTCACAGGATATTGCAGACGAAATTTAATTCCAGCAAGATACAGCTTTTTCTTTATTTCCGAATATTCCTTTTGCTTCTCCCGAACCAGGGGGGTTTGATCCTGGAATAGCCAGATAGACATGCCATTCCACTGCAGATTTTTATTTTGCCTAGCACTGGTAAGAACATGGGACTTTTCTTTATAGTTCAGGAACCTCATAATTAGCATCTGAGGCCTCGCTCCCAGTGGGGGCATCTCTCTTAATGCTCGATGTGCTCTTTCCAAGTTGTAAGCCTCTCCAAATGGCTTGAGGCCTAGCAGTTTAAGCAAAAGATCCTGTACAAAAGAAACACAGTCAGACTCTTCAGCCCTCTCTGGGAGCCCTGCTAGGATAACATTATTCCTCCTACTCCTGGATTCTTGATCTTCCATTCAATCCACATGCTTTTTGACTTGTTTGTGTACTGCAGCCAACTCCTGATCCATAGTAGATACCTTCCTTTCCTGGGATGAGACTCTAGCTTCCATGTCCCCCATTTTCTGAGCCAGGGAGTGTGACGCCAGTTTAACAGTGGCAAAATCAACCACCAGCCCCTGCAACATTTGTTTTATCTCCAGAATGTCCTCTGTAGTTGTATTAGTACCTCCTTCTGTTTCTAGTTGGCACGCCTGTTCATCCGGTACAGGCGATAGGGTTTTCAGTCGTTTCATCGCTGGGGTTCATGCCGCCAAGTGCTCCATACCATCAGTCTCCATCCTGGTGCTTCAATTCGGCCTGTTGTTGATGCCGAAAGTGCTATGTCGGAGGAGTAAAAGCCGCAATCAATCGCTCAGACCCACGGCGTTACTATGGGGAAAGCTACTCAGAAGCACTTCAACGGCTGGAATAAGGTATTTTAAACTAAAACAAGGACCCTGAGAAAGTTTAAAAGCTTATATAAATTAGCAGGGCTTAGGAACAGCACAGAAGACGTCTTCTCGTGCCAGGCTCATCACGTGATCTACCTGGGACCTCAATCTCCTGAGATTCGTCACCGTCATTTCATTACTCTGTCCCGAAAGGTGATTTCGCAGTCACTGTATGGAATCACCTTTTATGATTGACTAATGAAATGACAGTGCCACTGGTCATGAGGTGGGCTCCCAAAAAGCCCATGTTGCAAATTTGGTGAAAAAATTCCAAAACATGAGTGTGTTACGAGCATGCATTGCACAGTTTCTATGCACGCTCCTAACTTTGCCAGTTTTTAATATTTTCACTGCAGAATTTCAACATTGCCATTATTTCACACCTCCTTATGAACAGTATTGCTGTTATTTTTCATATCCTGCCTGAAACATGGTTTCACACCTGTGGCGCAGAATTGCATGGTGGCTTTGTGAAATCACTTTTTAGGATAAGCGAATGAAATGACACTGGCACTGTTCATGAGATGGGGTCATAAGAATGCTACACTGAAAATGTGGTGTGAAAATATTAACAAACAACAAAGTTATGAGCATGCACTTAAATTAACAAACGCAGGCTCGTACCTTTGGTACTTTTCAATATTTTGACCCCAAATTTTCATCATAGCCGTCTCTTCACTGCACCTCATGAATGTGACAGCTGTCATTTTCCAGATCCTTGGCAACATTTTTTTTGCATCCCGAAAGGTGATTTCGCAACCACTGCGTGAAAGTACCTTTCAGACAGGAGTTGAAATTGTACTCTTTTTTCTTCATAAGGTGGCATAATAAGATGGCTATGTTGTAAATGTGGTGTAAAAATATTAAGAAACAATGAAGTTATGAACCTGTGTTGAAATTTGTCAACACCAGCTCGTAACCCTCCCCCCAAAAAATGGCACCAGTGCACACAAATAACTTTCAGCATTGACAAATGCTTGTTTTTTAATTCCTCAGCTGGTTGGATTCACTTATCCATTTAATGAAAGAAGAAACTGTGTGTGTGTGTGTGTGTGTGTGTGTAGCTGGAGGGGTTATTATCTGTGTGATCTGACAATGCAAGTCATAACCAAAGAGGAACACGTGCTGCTGTGAATGAATGAACCAAAGCTGTGTAGCTGGGAACTACAGTGAGTGTCACTGAATGAAGAGGAAATTATTGATTTAAAGTGGTTAATTCATCATGGGCCACTTTGCACCCTGTCCCATACGTACCATCTGTCATATCAGAAGCAGAGGGGGGGAAATGTAACTTGATAATATTAATAATGAGACAGAGGCTAATATTTCAGTAACACTTAATATGGTTATGTGTGTGGATGGGGGGTGAGGCCACGCTCGACCTTGGTGAATTTACAAGTAATGGAGAACAGTGAAATTGAATTACAGATAAAAGCATTAAAGGGGAAGGATGCGATGCAGCATTATCAACTGATATCTGCTCACACCTTGTTCACTTTTCATACAATATAGTCTAGAGTTTTGGTTTTCTGTCTCTTTGGTCTTTAAAGCAGCAGTATTTGTGAGCTGAAAAAAATATTGTAATACGGGTTTTCAATAATACTGTATTGCATTTCTGGCAAGCACATCAACATTTTTTATTCTTTTTATTGTATTTCATTCCTGAACTGAGATACAGTATGGGGTTTCTTTTGAAGTCTTTTAAAACATAACCTCTTTCTGGTCACACCCACAACTAATCGATGAAACATTTTGGTGTGGTGCTGTACTGTTTGCCATCAGAAATGTGTGCCAGAACCATCCTAATACATCCATGATATAAATACAGTCTGTAAAATCAAAGTAACCTTGAGAGAGGGTTTTTTTTTTAATTGCTAGTGGCGGCCATCTTTAATGACTTGAGTAATTAATTATAAAATTAGTAGTAAAAGCTGTTTTTAAAACATCAGAGAGAAATGAAAATTTACTGATGATAAACTGATAATATAGTGTACAGTATAATACAGCACTGTTCTATATAGAAATCCATCTTTTTCAAAATGCTGTTGTACCACAGTTCAAAGGCCATAGAATGTGATTGTACCCTTCTGTGGTAGAACAGCATTCTAGACCCTCTAGAGACTGCACAAATCAGTTTCGTTTAGAAAGAGAGAAAAAAACACAATGCACACATTTCCTGTACTACTATACACTATAAAAAATACAGGATGAGTAACTAATGCATAACCAGTGTGTTCTGCCACTATGGTCTTCTGATTCCCACAAACTTATTGAGCTTTGCTCTCAAGGTCAGAGGAAAATCAGAACCCCTCTGTGGCAGAACACACTGGTTGTGCATAGTTTCCCATCCAGTATTCTCTATATTAATAATGAGATAGAGGCTAATATTTCAGTAATACTTAATATGGATGCATGTGTGTGGGGGGGGTCCTCAAAAGGGGAGGCCCAAAGAAGGGAGTAAGAGCCCCCAGCTGGGGAGAAAGCAGCTTCTGGTGGTGGACTCTATTGTTATGGGGATAGATGAGGGAGTGGGAAGAAGAAAGGAGAATGAGACGAAGTGCCTACCTGGTGCTTTGGGTTGGAGAAATGGAGAACAGATCTAGAGGATCGCTAGGGTAGCAGGAGATGGGAGGAAGCTAGATGTCATTGTTCACCTAGGGACAAATAACATGGTAAGGGATAGGGTAGCGGTAGTGCAAGGTAATTTCATAGAGTTAGGTAGAGGCCTGAAGCAAGTAGCACACATGGTGCCATTTGCCGAGGTGTTATGTGTGTATGGTCAAGAAGAGTAAAAGGCAGTCTGCATCACAGCTATTAATGAGGTGTTGAAGGCATGGTGCATGGAGGAAGGCTTTGGCTACATTGGGGACTGGGAACCGGTCTGGGAGCATATGGGCCTCTATAGGGAAGACGGCCCACATCTTTCCAAGAAGGGGACACAGTCCTTAGTTGTAGGTTTAAATGCCACTTGGATGAGCATTTAAACCAGCGGGGGGCAGGCTGTAACACCACAGAAGGAAAAGATTGTCTCCCCCAGATGATTAAGATCAGAGGAGGGAGGCCTAATGGGGAGGAAGATCCCATGGCAGAAGCACAGGAAGATAGGGGTGGGACAAGGTGGAGGACAAGATGGGTAAAAATCAGGATGACAAGAAGAGGAGTAAAGGGAAACAGGTAACAGGAGGCTAACAAGGGAATTAGGGGTATGGGGAACTCCGGGAAACAAGCACAGGCGAAGGAAAGAGAAAGCAAGGAGGAGGCAGGCTAGTAGGAAGGAGGCATGAAGAGCAGTCTATATCTCAACTGTGTATCTGCTACCTGGAGGCCATCATGGAGAAGGATAGCCTTGATTTGGTGGCCATAATGAAGTTATGGTGCACTGACAGGTATCTTTTTTTTTTTTATTTAGTTGTTTAACCAGGAGTAGCACACTAAGCTGAAAGCTTTTTTACAGGAGCGACCTGGGAGCACAGGGAAGTTAAGTGACTTGCTCAGGGTCACACAGTATGCAAGTGGAAGCTGTAGGATTTAAACCCAGGTCTGGTCTGCTGGATGTCACCAGATTTGCAGCTCAGAGCCTTAAACCACTGCGCTATACTGCCTCAATATGACCACAGTATGACTGGGATATGGCCATACTGACCTACTCTCTGTTCAAGAGAGACAGGGAAGGTAGGATGGAAGATGGGGTTGGACTATATGTGAGGGAAGGAATCAAGGCTACAGAAGTGCAGGGGAACCTGAGGAAAAGGAAGGACTGAAGGTGCAGTGTGTCATCTGGAGATGAGCACTGGGACTACAATCCATATAGAGGTGGCATACAGACCTCCAGCACAGGAAAAGGAGTTGGAAAGGCACTTGGAAGAGACATCATCAAGATGGCAAGAAAAGGGAGGTGCTTCTGTTGGCGACTTCAATATGCCAGATATGGATTGGAGCCTTCCACCTGTAGCTTTAGCAGGGAGCAGGGCCATCCTTGACCACCTACAAAGGGCCTTTCTCAGGTAGCTAGTCAACAAACTGACTAAGAACATGGCAGTGCTGTACCTGATGCTTACAAACATTGACAGCATTGCAGACATCACAGTGGGCAGTCCTCTAGGTACCACTGATCACCATACATTGCAGATTGACATTAAGATGGGAGTAGAGGCTCCTGGACCTTAGGAAGGCTGATATTAAGGCAAGGGGAGCCTGCCTCAGAAACTACCTAGTGGGGGGGATGCCAGGAATGAGTAGAGGAATCATAGGGAAAAATAAAGAAGGGCATATTTAAGGCAACTAGTCTCTGCATGAAGAAATTACATAAAAGCAAATGGGAAAAGAGACCAATATGGCACGCTACGGAAGTGGCCACGGTGGTGAAGAAAAAAGGGTTGCATTCAGGTAATATAAGGAGTACACAGGAAAGAAGACAGAGATGTTCCAAGTAAAACAGGGGGAAACAGGTAAGGTAGTGAAGGGAGCAAAGGTGCAGGCAGAGCAAAGAATAACAAAGGGTAGCAAATGGGATAAGACTTTATTCTGGTCCATAAGTGAAAAGAGGAAAGCGAAGGGAGGGACAGTAAGGATAAGGAGGGCAGCAGAGGTATACTGCACTGAAGAGGACCAAGAAAAGAAAAGCAGACTTCCTGAAAAGGTACTTCTGCACAGTCTTAACAGTGGAAGGAGGGGACAGACCACCAGTTATCAGCAGGAACAAAAGGAGGGGAAGGCAAACTGAAGTCTGCTTTAACAGGAAATAGTCTTGAAGGGACTTGCAGCTCTGAAAGCGGGCAAGGCTATTGGACCAGACAGAATATACCCAAGGATACTAAAAATCTCAGGGAGGTGCTGCCTGTGGATGGTCTTATTCAACAGCTTACTGGAATCAGGCATGGTTCCACAGGACTGGGGAGAGCAGACATGGTCCCTCTATGTAAGGGTGGCAGCAAGGAAGAGGCTAGTAACTATAAGCTGTCACAAATGCACTCAACAGGTCAGGCCCTCTGCTCCCACAGTGCCAACCTCAGAGCACAAGAGTGTGAACAGGTAGCAGACAGGGTAACACTTCTGTCTATTTGTGGGTCCAAATCACCTTTAGTCTCAAGTTATGGGGGATTCAAACTATGAACCCTATGCTAGTGTACCTAATGTACAGGCACAGATTTGTACCCTCTTCGGGATTGCGGTACAATCTTACACAGAGGCACCCAGCTATGCTTCCAAATGAACACTTAAAACTCTATAAAAGAACTTACATATATTCTTACCTTTTCCCAGTTTAGTAACACCATCAAGCTTTTGAACAGTTTTGTCAGTCTTAACCCTCTATACGTCACATGCAGAAAAAGAACTTGGAAGACCCAGACAATATCTTTCACATATAGATTTTACTATAAATGGATACAAATATGAAAAATTTAAACGCAGAACACTACATTACAAAGCATACAATCACTTACAAGAAAACAAAGAAAACTACAGACAAACTCCTACCAACATACAGTTAGATATTTTTCTATCTAATGTATTATCTCTAAGTGCTCATCAGAGAGTTGTGTAATTCTGTCTCCCAAGATGGAATATCTCAAACAGCTCAGATACGGTGTCGTTTAAACTGTGTCTCCCCGCACCCCTTTCGATGAGTCATCTAGCTCCTCCTTTTAGAATATAAAAAAATACAAACATGATGTCCAATCAGGAGGTATTTTAAATAATGTGACTTCAGCAAAAACTAATTCCTCAAATTAGAACAGTTTTTAATCAAGCCTTTCCTCTTTGATCTTGAGCAGTTCCTGTTTTCCCAAGGAACATCAAAGTTTTTTACAACTTTAGCACCATGGTGGTATAAAATGTTCTTCCTATAGGAATCATAAAACTTTATGACCCCTATATCCTGGTAGCTGGGTCAGTTCTAATCAAGACAGAAAAACAGGAGATCCTTAATTAAGTCTCTCTGGTCTTTTAATTACCTCCTGGTTTCGGGTCACTTGACTGTAACTGAAACCTGGGGGGTGGCACCTATGGCACAGCTGCTTTATGTGAGACAATCACATACTACATTTTTGTATTACAAATATCAAAGAGCAATCATAACCAGCTGGCCAAGCATCACATAAGCCAGTAAGCCTCACCTTAGAGGTGGGGAAATTAATGGAAGCACTGTTAAAGGAAATGTTGGTAGAGTATCTTGAATCCAGTAGGCTGCAGAACCAAATGCAATATAGATGCATGAGAAGGAGGTCATGCCAGTTGAATCTGATTGAGTTCTTTCACTGGGTGACCATGGAAATACATCGGGGAGGGCAGTGGACATCGCCTATCTGGACTTTAGCATGGCCTTCGACATGGTGCCATACAGAAGACTAAGAAATTCAGCAGCTATGGGGTGGGATCCATAGTGGTGAATGTGGTTAGACACTGGTTAACTGATAGGTGACAGAGTGTGGTGGTTAATGGCACTCACTCTAATGATGGGGGAGTGACCAGAGAGGTACCACAGGGCTCAATACTAGGACAGGTTCTCTTCAATGTCTAAGTGACATTGCAGATGAACTGTAAGGGAAGGCATGCCTTTTTCCAAATGATACTAAAATCTGTAATTGGGTGAATAATGAGGAAGGGTGAAAAGAATACACAGAGATCTTGGGAAACTCGAGCAGTGGTCAAGAGCATGGCAGTTGGGGGTTCATACCAAAGAGTGCAAAATCATACACCAAGGGCATGGGAAGCTAATAACTGAGTATAGAATTGAGGAGATACTGTTAATCACTAAGCAGAAAGAGACCTTAGAGTTATCATATCTGATCACTTCAAAGTGGCAGGACAGTGTGACAAAGCAGTGAGTAAGGCTAGTGGGATTCTGGGATGCATTGGGAAAGTTATTTCCAGTAGGAGGAGTGAGGTGGTGTTGATACAGTATCGCTCACTGGTGAGACCCCACCTGGAGTGTCATATCCAGTTCTGGAGCTGCACCTCAGAAGGACATAGACATGGTGAGGCAGCCCCGAGAAGGGCAAATAAATGGTGCAGGGGTTGCACCAAAACCCCTACTAGGAAAGATTGCCAGATCTCAACATGTACACCCTGGAAGACAGGTGACTAAGGGGACCAAGATAAAGACTTACAAGTACTTAACAGGCGTGAACAGGGTGCAGGACATATATCTCTTTCAAATGAGGAAGGGTACCAGAACCAGAGAACATGTGATAAAGCAGGAAGGAGGGAAGTTTAGGAGGGATATGAGGAAGTACCACTTCACTGAAAGAGTAGTGGGTGCCTGAAATAGACTGCCAGAGTAAGTGGTAGAGATGAAAACAGTAGGGGGATTCAAGCGTGCATCGGAAAGACATAGGGCAATATCAGGAAATGGCAGGGAGGAGGGAGGGTCACCATAGACCTGATAGGGTCTGCAAAGACAGACAAGGCAGGGACTAGATAACCTGGGTAGACTGGGTGGGCCAAGCAGACCTTTTATGCTGACAATTCTGTTTCTGTGTATCTAAGGATGCCAGAAATACATTTTTACTAAAAACTACATCATGAAATGCTTTCCTCACTAACAAATACTGTTGCTTTAAATACAGCTCTGTATAGAGCCCACCCTCCCCCATTGTAGGTGCTCCAACCAGTAACATCACATTAACCTGGTATTTTAAAGAGGAACTAATCAGCCCGCTGGTGCAGCAGTAGTGCTATTGCTCGCATCTCTGATGACCTGGGTTCGACCAGTGGGAGGATGCTTGAGCGTCCACTGGACTGCACTCCTCCAGGATGGGGGTGGTGGTGCAGAGGCTGATGCTTGCCTGATCCCAAGTGGTAGCTGGGGGGGGGGAAGCAGGCCAAGATCACCAGTGAAGGGGGTAGGAGGGAAAGATGCCAAAACCAGGGCTTGTGATCCCACTGCCCACAAACCTAGGGCATGTGACCGCAATGTCCCCCCCAAAAAACAGGACACGTGACCCCAGTACCCACAAAACCAGGGCACATGGCATCAGTTCCCACACAACCAGAGCATGTGATCCCAGTGTCCAGAAAAGAGCATGTGACTCCACTGTTCACAAAACCAGAGCATGTGACCCCAGTGCCCTAACAACCACAGTATATGACCCCAGTGCCCACAAAACAAGGACACGCAACCCCAGTACCCACAAAACTAGAGCACTTGACCTCAAAGACCACAAAACCAGGACAAGTAACCCCAATGCCCCAAAAAACAGAGCACATGACCCCAGTGCCCACAAAACCTGGGCACATAACCCCAGTGCCCACAAAAGGGTGTTTAGCTCCTGGGGTGAGAGGGAGGGTGGGACCACCAGATTTATGCACATCCCGGTAATGGCATCTTCTCTCAAGGCAGCAACTAGCCTGTGCACCAGGCCACAAAAAGGTGTGACCTTATAAAAAGGCTTGGATCAATCAATCTGATTTGCTAAAACTGGTGACGTGACCATGTATTCAGATTTTTACTTTCTTTTTTCTTTATTTTTCAACTTCTAAAACAATTTTTTCAAGCACAGCAAAATGCTCCAGGCTGTACCATAATGCCATAAACTACTGCACTTACCAGGTGATTGAAGGCAACCAACCTGAAGCACATGGTAATTTAGCATTACCACACACCCTGTCATGTGTTATTGCATACTTGGCATCCTCAATTGTTAAGGTGAAGACAGGGGGCCGGGATTGGAGAGCAAAACAGAGTAAATGTGGGAGGTGGTTAAAGAAGAAAAAAGAATTCTGTGAACATTTAGACTGTGTTGATGTGCTGACCAGTTGCCTGCAAGATGGACCTCCCATGTATTTGACATCTAGATACTATTATCAGTGTCCACTGAGGAGATGACCCAGGGAAAATCCCTGTTACACCTTGGAAAAAATGAATGTAATCCACCCTGAGTCACCAGTGAAAGAGACACCTGCTGCTATCCCTTTGTAGCGGTGTTTTGTTATTTGTTTTGTGCTTTTACAGTAAGTGTCTCGAAAAAGATGGGGGTTTTGTTTCCTGTTGATACTGCTGAGGTAGTCGTCTTACCAGGCCTGAGAGAGAGAAAGAGTTCAGGAGGGTAACAAGGCAGAGATTCATTTTGCAAAGAAGAGGCAGTGGAATGATTTACTGGTGGTGATTGCACTGGGTGGGGAGTGAGTGGGAGTTTCTTTGAATCTAATCATTCTGAATTTGTCAGTGCAAAGTGACTTGGTAGCTTTTCTCCAGTACAAAATAAATAAATATATTAACAAAAAAAGAATGCCCGCACTGCCACTGGGGAGGTCTAAGGTCAGTGGATGAGCTCTGAAACCCCAGGCTGAAGGCCAGGTACATTGCAGTGGTGAGGCTCTCTGCTCTTGGGGAGGGAAGATGCAGGATGCAGAGAGTTTGTGCAACCCTGTACCCACCAGTCGTGGAGTGGCCTCAGTACCCGCTATGATGGCAGCCACAGGCCCACCCTCTTGGCCGGAGAAAGGTTGCACACACCCCCATGACCAAGGCCACTGTTTTTCGGTTTTTACCGGAAAATCCGGTAAAATTATGGAATTAGGGCTGCCTGAAAACCGGTAAAAACGAAGATTTCATGGAATCTGGCATTTTCTATCAGATCAGTAAATCTATAAAAAAGTCTGTTTTTCTTTTAATTCCTTCCTGTACTATTTTCAGTTTGCATTATTTAATGCTCTGTATATTAAGCCATCTCTAATTCTGATTATTTATGCACATACTAAAAGAATGATAACAGAATCCCTGTAAAATCCGAAATTAGAGTAATAATCACCAGTGAAATTCGGAATCTTAAGTCTTGAAAACGAATTTAATTGTTTTAATCACCATAAATCAGTGGCCTTGCCCATGACCATCTGTGTGTAAGGGAGACAAACAGCACAAAATGAGAAAAAATGATTACAATAATGACAAAAATAAAAGGACTCATCCTTTAGCAGTTTGGTAAATGTTTTCACATGGGTATGATGGCCTCCTCAGTTCCCTACTCCCCAGTACCATTAGAGTGGGACAGGCTTGGTGATCAGTGGCTACACCACATTAAAAGTGTAACTAGTAATTCTCTTAGCCAAATATGTTCTTAGCCCCTACCACCACAACGCACTGTCTTGGTGGTGGTGTGTTACTACTTTAGAGGAGATCTGTGATGGGGAGGTACTTTGGCACCTTTGCTAACTGTATCAATAAAATGAATGGTGGAAGAGATGGGCAACACCATTTCAGGCAATTTCTAAGGGCTTCTTTTTTCAATACAATTTTAATTACCCTGTATAACCCCACACCATCTCATTTACAGTGGCGGGACACAGCTTCTACCCTTATTTTTTAAACTTATATTTTATTATATTTTGAAATGCAAATGAATACAGTTGATGTACTGTATCTTTACAAGTGAAACATGGAGGCCGATGTCACATTAAGAGACATTGTCTCATGCTCTGTTCTTTACTGACATGTGAGGGTTCATCACATAGATTGTCGGAACAAAATAAAAACAGTTGCTGCATCAGGGTGGGGGGCTGAAAACAAAACAAAAAGGTAATACCAAATGCACACTTAAAAAAGGGACATAGAAATAGGATCAGTGTTTCAACCATAGATCTTCTTCAGAAAGTATCTATAAAGAGGGAAAAATATTTTCCACCAACTTTACTTTTTTCTTCTTGATAGATAAATTCAAGAAGAAGACCTATGGTTGAGACATCTATTTTATTTTTAGCATTCATTTAATATTACATTTTATGTTTGCTTGCATGCATGGGCAAGAAACATTTTGTGACAGCTTGCTGGAGTAGCAGGTTGTGGATGTGTGGCAGTGTTGTGGCCAAGGCTGCAACTGCTTTTTTGGGCTTGTTTCTGTGGCACCAATGAATAAGCATGCTGTCGATGACAGCAGTTGAGAAGCATGATACCAACTTGAAAGAAATTCACCGCCACAATGATGGAGCACCCCGTCATTGCAGGGTGTAGCCACCCATATGCCTGGCATACCACGGCGTGCAGCAGACCAGCAGGGTGTAGCAGGAGCTGAGAGTGAAGCCAGCCTTTCTGCTGAGCAGGACTACAGGCTATAGGCAGGCATACACCAGACATGCCATGGCGTGCTTACAGAGTAGGAGGGTGTAGCAAATGCCGCCTGCATGTCTGCATTTTCCTTTGTAGGTAGCAAATGCACAAAAGCACAAAACCAAAACAAGCACTGAAACTAAACAGTTCTAATTCAGTGCTTAGGTACTTTTTAGTGACCCCACCCCAGGAGGCATCATTGTAGCATGTCAGAGTTCAGTCCCCAACTGTGGTTTCTGTACTATAGTATTGCTATAGTAACAGAATAAGGTTCAGAGTTATTCATTAAATATTACTTGTTTGGGGGCTCTGCCCCCAACCCCATGTAGTATTGCTCAGTAAATATTGATTATTGTGCTATACATTTGCTTCTGCAGAAAACTACACTGGGGGTGTGGTGGGCGGAGCCCCCCAAATAAACAATAATATTTAGTGAAATCCACTGGACAGCAAAACTAAGAGGCACAATTATCAATGTTACTTTACTGAACAACTTTGAAACTAACTTAAATAAAGTGTCTAACACCCATTGCTGTATTAGCCTTGTAGAACTGCACTATCCGTCATGCATGCTGCCGTAAATCTTGTAGCAGCTGCAGTAAGTCATGGATTTATAGTAACGCCCACTCAGTACTGTACATTTGGACCCCTCCCAAAAAAATGAAACACGGCAGGGCATATTAATATGTGGATGGTTTTGGTGCTTTTGTGCATTTGCTACCTACAGTAGCTTGGTGGGTACTTGATTTGTTCTTGGACATTTTTAGTGTTTACTATTTAAGCACTACCATTTCAACTTGTCTTTCATGGGTGGCTATCTGTCTTTAACTGTGCACTGTTATTGAAGAATATGCAGGCTATGTTGTCCAACTGAGAGGGAGCCTGGTAGAAGATAAGATGGGGACAACCCCATATTTTATTGTTAGAAAGGTTCTTTATTAAAGTTCAGTCAATAAGACCAATGTATAGGCAACTATTTTCATTAGCCTATAAGTTTGCTATGGTTCAACAGGTACCTTGTTTTGTCTGCCTCAGACTAGCGGTAGACCAGCTGTTTTTAAGGCAAAATTATGGTGTACTAGTCATTATCTGTGTGTGTCTGGTGTTTTAGGATGTGTTCAATAAAGTAAGGAACCTCACTGACAGATATTTTATTGGCAATGAAAAGAGGCGCCTACACATTTGATATTACTTGCTGTAAGTAATTTTTTAATAAAAAACCTTTCTGTCAAAGAAATATGATGTTATCCTCAAATATGGGGTTATCCCTTGTGTATCTTCTACCAGTACCAACTACACCCACAGATGGAACACGTAGGGATAACAATTTAATTTTGTATTGTTGACAAAGTGGTGTGTGAATGGACCTTTGTGGAACTGGTTACTTTGATGTGGTACAGAGGCTTGTCACAATGCAACATTGTTACTAAAAGCCAGGTTGGTGGTGTGGCTAGATGTGTGGTGGCATGGTTAATGGTGTGTGAATGGACCTCGGGGACTGGCTACCTTGATGTGGTACTGAGGCTTGTCACAATGCAACATTGTAACTAAGAGCCAGGTTGGTGGTGTGGTGGCATGGCTGATGGTGTGTGAATGGACCTCTGTGGGACTGGCTACCTGGCTTGATGTTGTACAGAGGCTTGTCACAGTGCAACAGTGTAACTAAAAGTCAATCTGTTAGTCTGACAACTGTGGATAATGATTTGGCTAGTGGTGTGCTGGTATACACCAGAGAAAATGGTGCTTGTCGTGTGAGAGGGCATGAACAGGGCATGGACAGGGGGGTAGCCAGCCCTAACAATATGGAGGAGGTAGCAGTGAGTCCACTTGATGTGCAGATCTGAAATTCCTGGCTACACCCCTCCACATCCATCTTCAAAGTGAACTGGGAGAGAATGAGAAGAAGCCAGGCATAGGGCACAGCAGAAGAAGAGAGCAGAATGGCCATGAATTTGATGCAGCCGGGAATGGGAATGGCTAGTGGACCAACTGAGCCTAAGTGGAGGAGGCAGCAAGCTTGCCAGCACTTGGGGTCAGTTAGGGAGCAGCTGAGACTCGCTCTCTGTAAAGAAAAGTAATTGAGCTCTTAGTGTTTTTTTTTTTTGTACAGCGCGTTTGAGTCTGTGTGTGGAAATTGATTGCATGCTGTCCAACCTTACTCCATTTCAGTCACTCAGCTCAGCTGGCCCACCACATTTGGTCGTTGTCACGTCGAGACTCAGAGCAGTGGACACCGGAGAGAAAATGTCCTACTGTCTTGCTCAGCCACTGGAAATAAGTGCAGCAGCTTCTAAGTTTTGACTGTTTCCACCACTGAATCCTTCAAGGCATCAAGTAATGTTGTTGCACACTGACCGGCTGCAGTAGCTTAGCTTCTTTTTGTTTGTTACCACCACTGGCACTACCTTTAGTAACAAAAATGCTACCCCTGACCTGCAGTGAACTTCGGTCCATTTAGGTAAAAACAATAAATTGTCTTTATTTTGATGTTTTGACCAGTAGCTTAGCTTTAGTTTTAAATGCTACCCCCCCCCCCATGACATGCAGTGAATTTTAGTTTTTTTTCTGTCACCTCTAAATAAATTAAAACTTGTATGGCACCTGGGTGGGTGTGGGTCTGGGAGGGACTCTGTATGGATGTAAATCAGCAGGGAGTTACAGTAGTGTGGGGTGTGTGTGGGTGGGAGGGGTGTGTAGGGTGTGTGCGTGTGTGTGGAGGGTGTGTGTGTGTGTGTGTGTGTGTGTGTGTGTGGGTCGGTGTGGGTGGGTGTTGTGTGGGTCTGTGTCTGGTGGGTGGGTGTTCAGTGTTGTGTGAGTGTGTGTGTGTGGTGGGTAGGTGGGTGTTGGGCATTGTGTGGGTGCGTGTTTGGTGGGTGGGTGTTGGGTGTTGTGTGGGGGTGTGTCTGGTGAGTGGGCGGGTGTTGTGTGTTGTGTGGGGGTGTGCCTTGTTTGTGGGAGGGTGTTGAGCATTGTGTGTGTGTGTGTGTGTGTGTGTGTGTGTGTGTGTGTGTCAGTGTTGGGTGTTGTGTGTGTCAGGTGTGTATGTCTGGGGAAGATGTGTCTAAGTGAATGGACCTCTTCGTGATTGGCTACCTTGATGTGGTACAGAGGTTTTGTCACAATGCAACATTCTAACTAAAAGCAAGTTTTAGTCTGACACTTGTGGCTAGCATAGTCTGTGTCTGTGTGAATGGACCTCTGTGGGACTGGTTGCCTTGATGTGGTACAGAGGCTTGTCACAATGAAACACTGTAACTAAAAGCCACTTTGTCTGACACTGGTTATTGAAAGGCCTTCTTGCTGTATAGTAATGGGATCATGTGTGTTACATCTTTACATGTCATATTTATGGTATATTCCCAATTTATAGCATGTGCTACAGTGTAAATGATGCTTGTGTCGGGTGGGTGGGGTAGCAGGGCATGGACAATGGGGGGGGGGAAGCAGTGTGTCAACTTGGTGTATGCATCTGAAATTGCTGGCTACATCCTGCAGTCACTGACAGTTATGGACTGCCTGGAAGAGCAAGTCAAGGAGGAGCCAACAGATGGGTAGCTTTCCTGCCAGGCCCACCAGCCCAAGACAAGTGGGGGATAGATCATTGGAGTCGATTCTGTCGGGATGAAGGAGAGACTGTAGTGCTTTGCTGAGCTCTGGTGCCACTATCTAGTAAGGGATAAGGGGAGCTTTGAGCAGAGCGCCAGTCACCTGAGAGCTTTGCTGCCAACCAGCCAGCACCTTGCTGCCTGCACAACAGTCCAGTCGGGCCATCTGAGTCAGAGCCATTCATTTCCTAGTAGAATTTTGGGGTGACACCGCTGGACTTCTGTGGGACTGGCTACCTTGATGTGGTACAGATGCTTGTCACAATGCAATATTGTAACAAAAGCCAGTCTGTTAGTCTGACAACTGTTTGAGATGGTGTAGCTACTATTGTGGTGGCATGTCTAGTGGTGTGTGATTGAGTGAAAACATTTCAAAAAATAACTGCGTTATGAGTGTGCATTGCAGTTTCTATGGACACTCATAACTTCACCACTCTTCATATTTTCACTCCAGATTTTCAACATACCCATTTCTTCACACCTCCTCATCAACCAGTACACCTGTCATTTTCACATCCCACCCGAAATGTGTTTTCACACCTGTGGTGCAGAATGACACACTCACTGTGCAAAATCACCTTTTGGCATTAAGTAACAAAATCATACTGCCACTGTTCATGAGGTGGGCTCCTAAAAAGCACATGTTGAAATTTTGGAGCAAAATCTATTAACACATGTCCGGGTGTTAGGTTTCCAACTGTAACACCAACCCTGTACCAGCTGACAGGCATCGGGAGTGTGACTTAGGGTCATTGGCCATAATGCTCAACCCATTCCACCCCCACCCTGAATCCACTGACAGCCATCGAGGTGTGCCTCGGGGTCTTCAGACCTAACATTCACTCCATTCTCTTATACTGCACCCATCTCAGCTTATTTCCTTTTCAAATGGGCTGAGAGTAGGGGCCAAAGACCTCAAGGCACATTGTGACACCTTTTGGTGTCTGCAGGATGGGGTGAGGTGGAATACCTTGTGTGTTATGGCTGATGACCCAAAGGCACATCCCCAATGCCTGTCAGTCTCTGTAGGGTGGGTGTAGGGGGTGGGGGTTGGTGTTACTTCACTACTTCACCGCCATTCCTATTGTGCATCTCTCGAACTCCTGCACTACCAATGCCAACACCAGCGAGCAAACATTCAGCATTGGCAAATGCTTGTTTTACATAGAAGATACTCAGTTATATTTGAATTGAACCATGTTTTGGTATTTGATCTTGTGTGTCTGCTATGTACTAATATGTCCTTTAGATATGTGGCTCTCCTGTATGTTATTATGGGTGGATCTTTCACAAGTTCCTGAAGTGCTGTATCTCCTTGTAAGATGTATCATTGTGAGCGAATAATATTCTCAAACTGATGTGCATTTGCAGAATAAGTGGTAACAGTAAGATGACTGTTTTCCTGTCTGTGTGATATCAGATTCATTTCTAGAATTCAAATTGTGTCTGTTCAAAGAACTTGCATATTCTCAAGCCTGTATGATGGTCCCTGAATGAGTAACCTCTCTTTGGAACCTCCTTTTTTCAGTTAAATGGTTTATTGGTTTTAACACACACCAAATATTGTTAACCAGGTTGATGGACATGGGGTTATCTATTTCTGCAGTGAAATGGTTTGCCTCATATTTGGGAGGGAGATCTCGGGTGACAACTGTAAATGGCATTACTTCTGATCCTCTTCCAGTTGTTCGAGGGGTGCCACAGGGTTCAGTGATGGGCCCCTTGTTGTTTCTAATATATTTGAATAAACTTGGGGATGCAGTTAATGGGTTGGCATACCATTTGTATGCCGACGATACAATAATATATGCTTGACTAGGACCGTCCAAAAATTGAGGTGCAGTTGCAAGCAAGTTTTAATAACATACAAGATTATTTTGGGCATTCTAAATAAAAAAAATGAATATTTCTAAAACAAAGTGTATGGTTTTGGGGTCTGCATCAAAATTAAAAAAAAAATAATATTAATTTGGTTATAATAGATGAAGGGGGTGTTAGATTAGAGCAAGTCTCCCAGTATAAATACTTAGGGTTCTGGATTAATACTTTGGTAACAGGAAACTTTCATGTTGATAAACTTATTGCAGACAGAGGTAAGAGAATAAGGGTGTTATATAAAAATAAAAACATTTTAGGAACTATTTTGTTAAAGAAAATAGTGGAAACTCAAGTTTTTCCCTTAATAGATTTAAGTAATATATTATATTATCATGCCAGTCAGGCTAAGTTACAAAAATTAGAGGTTCACTATAATAGGTTAGCAAGATTCATTTTACGGTGTCCTAGGGATACACATCATTGTATGATGTAAGAAAAATTAGATTGGTTCTCCTTAACGGATAGGAGGAAATACCATAAGATAATTTTTGCATATAAAAGTGTACAGGGGGATGTTTCAGACTTTCTTTTTGAAAGGCTGATGGTTAGGGATGTAAATCCGACCTTGAGGAAAGCATTATATAGGGAATTGGAAGTACCATTGTCAACTACTGAAAGGTCAGAATCTTTGTTTTAGTGATATGGTTCCCCGATTATGGAATAGTTTGCCAATAAGGTTTCATCTTGTGAATGGAAGACCTCCATCAATGAGATTTTTCAAACAATGGGTTATGGATACAGTAAAAAGACAAATAAAGAGTTGTTGTGCAATAATTAGTTAGATATGCTTATATGTAGATATACTGTTATGCAAATTATTGTGTTAGTCTTATATTTGTTTGTTTTTGTATTTTTAACTGTTAAGGTGTATATGTGTTATTGTTGTAATATATATTTTTGCCCTGGGTCACCATGTTAAATGAGTGTTGTTCTCAATGGTTAAACCCTGAAATAAAATGAAAATGAACACACATAAGCAACACACAAATGATACAGTACAAGACATAGGCATTGTCATGACATTTATGATACAGAGAAAATAAAGTAATGTCCAGGTATATTCTTGTATAACAGAGAATTGAGGATCGATACTATCACTAGTGGGGAACCTCTCTTTTAAGTCTCTAGCTCCTGCTTCAAAACTGTTGTCTGAGCTACAATACAAGGAATTTCCCTTTTGGGATGTTAGAGACTGTATGTCTTGGGTGACAACTAGATTCTAGTAGGACTGTATTTCTGTCAGTGTCTTTCCTAAAAATGTTTGTAGATAGTATAGCCCCTTCCTCAATCTTAATCTCTAAATCCAGCAATTGTACAGTTTTTCTACCTCCTGTGTATGTAAAGCATAGATTTTAAATTGTAGAATATAAAGAGTTTATAAACATGCCCAGTTCCTTCAGACTGCCTGCCCATATCATAAAAACATCATTAATAAAATGTTGCCATAAAGCGATTTTATTGAAATAGGGGTTACTGCTGCCATTTTTAACAAAAGTGTCCTCCCATAATCCTATATTGACTGGTAAGACTTAGTTTAATAGTTGCACCCATAGCTGTTCCTTTGACCTGTAAATAAAGAGTTTAGAAAGGTAAAGGGGTTAAATTTCAAAACCATTTCAGCAAATATTAGCAAAAACTCAGTAGGAGGCAATTCTTCTTGTCTCAGGTTTAAATAGCATGCCAAAGCATCTAGTACTCCCTCATGGAGAATGCTACTGTAGAGCGAGTCAATGTCTAATGTCACCAGGTAGCAATTATTTTCAATCTATATTTCATCTAGTACTTATAAAACTCCTGTGGCGTCTTTTAAATATCAACTCAAATTAGTCACAAGGGGTCTTATATGGAAATCCACATATTCAAACAAAGGTTCCATAATGGACCCTATGCCACTAACAGTGGGTCTTCTGGGTAGATTTACCAGAGATTTGTATACCTTAGGAAGGATGTAAATGGTGGCTTTTGCTGGATGTTCAGTAATTAAGAAGTTTTAAACATGTTTGTCTATATAACCTTCTTGAAAGGCTTGGTTTACAGTCTCATCTATGCAACGTTAAATTCATATGTAGGATCCTTGTCCAACTTCCTATAAACTCTTGTGTCTCCAAGTTGTCTAAAAACTTCTTTCCCATAATCTGTTGTGTTTAAAATCACTATACTACCATCTTTGTCTGCAGCCTTTACTGTGATGGTTTTGTCTCTTTGCAATTCCTCTCTCTGCTCTGGTCAAATTGCTATATTGTATTTCCAGCAGATTTTCAAATAGCTTCATTAATTTTCTTTCACAAATTTCATGGAAAGTAAATATGGCTGCACTCACAGGTGGTGTAAATGTGGATTTCTTTTTGAAGAAAATTTGTAATTATTGGGCAAAAAAGACCTATTAACAATTGAAATTAATTGATACTCAAAATGGTTTGCATCAAATAATTTAGACTTTGGTTTCAAATTTTATTTGGATGCACTTCTGGATCCAAAACTTTGGAGAATGTTTATCAGCTATAAGTTTGAATCATTTAAAAGTAATGTGCTTGCTTCATGGTACAACCAATCTGCAATCATTAGCCCTAAATATTTCTGTCTTGTTGACAAATAAAGGTCTTTTGCATGTTTTAGGGGATTGCACTTGGTACTCTAGGGCAAGAAAACTCATTTTGTCTCCCTATTCTGATATGGAAAATGCTATGGATACGTCAAAGCTTACATGCATTATGCATATTGAAGATGAGCTGACTATTGGGAGGCCAGCAAGATATTTTACAGCCAATAATACAAGGAAAAGAATGATTGAACAACACCAAAATTATATCAATAATCTCTGAAAATGTATACAAATTGACATTTGTTTCACTAAATTATTTGACACTATTGTTACTGTCTGTCAAGATTGTCTGAAGCACAATAAGTTGCAATTAATCTATTACTGTACAGTGAATACATGATTTTTAGATATAAATTTGTAGTTGTTTTTCATATCCACCCAAAACTGTGGTATAGACCAAATATTCTGCTCTTTTTAAAAGTGGATTTATTATTGTGCTGCATGACATATTCGGTGTTGGTACAATTTTTGATGATTAGTCTGAGATTTTCTCATATCTGCATCCCCCTTTTGCTTTTGTCATAACGTGTGTTTGACTAACATATTACTAAGGTGTTAGACATCAAACAAAGATCAACTAATCATTCTGTTATTCCTAATTTTATTGCTATATGTATTAGTATCCTGATGGGCAGCTATTTTAATTGTAATGTTATACAGTGTATATAGATATAGATATAGATATAGATATAGATATAGATATAGATATAGATATAGATATCTGTATTATGCATTTGAAATGTTTTATACTGTAAGACTATTTGTGGAATAATAAACTTGTACTACTACTACTACTACTACTAGAGCAAAGACTGAGAAAGTACAATAAATGCAAAGTACAAGATACAGGGTGATAAGTAAAAATTAATAAAAGCACAATAACTAGACTATAAAATGTACAATAAATGCAAGGTAATGAAGTGAAATAATGCCTAGAGAAAATAGCTTAACACAAGGCATGAGGCTGTACAGTGTAGGAGTATGATAAATTAGTAGAGGAAAATTTAGTGGGCTGTAAAGAGGTAGGTACAATACAAGCTGGGTAATCACAGAGGCAAGAGCAGTAGGTCATGGAGTAGCAAAGTAGAGAGGCAGGGACAGAGGGTTCAGGTCAATAACACTGAAGATACAACAGCATGGTCAAACACCATGCAAGCAAAACAGCATTATGTAAAACCGTATCAGGGAACGACAGCGAGAGAAATAACCTGATAATACCAGCTTTCCCCGACAGCACACAACAGGTAATAAGGATGCAATGTTTTAATCCAGGGACCTCCCCTACTAAAGAAAACCAACTCTGAGAGGGGCCACATTTGTGGAGGGGGAGAAAATCTGTTGGGCAAGAGTCAGGCACGAGAGGACAAAAAAAAGTAAAGAGAAGTCACAGCCAGCAAAACATACACAAAGGGTGTGGGGTAGCTAATCTGCATGTGTTAGCAATGTGTTGTGCAAAGTTAAGTGGGGGGTCCAGGGTGATACCAAGATATTTGATGTTGGTAACAGTATCAAGAAAGGTGCCATCATAGTTGGAGATGGATAGTTGTCCTGTGCACATTCTTAGCCTGGGGCAGAGCCAAACAGTACAGAATAGGTTTTGCTGGAGCTGAGGAGTAGTTTGTTAACCAGGAGTATATTCTCTGGAATTCAGAGGTGAAGGTGGAGCTGAGGTCTGTAAGGTTATCAGAGCTATTGTGTAGAACTAAGTCATCAGCATGGAGCAGTGAGGAGCCGGACAAGGCATTTAAGGATAAGTCATTGATAATGATAGTAAAGAGGAGAGGGCCAAGGATAGATCTTTGGGGCACACCAATGTTAGTGGTGGAAGAGCAGATACCCCTGAGTTGTATTTAACAAATAGTTGCCTATCAGAAAGATAGCCACAGTACCACTGAACTACTTCAGAGGAGAAACCAAGGGAGGAAGTTTAAGCTAAGAGAAATTCAAAGATTCTGATCTGCTTCTCTTCAACATACTGCATAGATTGTTGCTTTGTTGTTTTTCTTCCAAGAGAATACTCTGATTCATAATCTTCCTTATCTCTTGTGAAATCTGTCTGTTTAACGGTTTTCAAATCCTGATCTGCTTTTGCTATGGAGTCCCTTAGTTGTCGGTTTAATCTGTCAAAATCACTGTGATCTTTGAAAGTTATCACTTCTGAGTCCCCGGTTTTGATTTTTGTTGCTAATTTTTCATTCTGTTTTTCACCAAAATCTAACATTAATTATATTAATTTCTGTGAGGCTTCCATCTGTTCATAAATTCTACAATTTCATGTTCATGAGATGGATTTTTAAAAGCATTAATCCTCTCAGTATTCTGTCAACTTTCAGGTAGGCTTCAAGACTAACTTGATTCCAGTATAGCCCTCTGGATTTTAAAACAAATGTTTCTAAATCCTTGAAGACTTCTTGCAAGCTGTGTTCCTCCTCCATCCTTGGACTTGTACTGTTATCTTCAGATTCTGTCAAAAATGGACTGGCTGTAGGAACTGCTGCAAGCAGCTTCATCACATAACCCAGTGGGTCCAGAGTGAGCATGGGAAGAATCAAATTTGGAGTAGCTTCCAGAGACATAATATGACACAAAACCTTTGAATAAAAAGTGACTACCTGTTAAGCACAGAATGGAGCAAAGGCTTGGGTCTAAAATAAAAAAGGAGTTTTAACTGCAAAAAATGTATAGCAGAACCCATACATAAACCCAAAGAGCAAGCCATTCCGTTTTGCAGACTCCTCTTGTGGTTGTTGTGGTTTTCTAGCACCTTAGCATCTGCATTGATCAGTGCAATAGGCCTATAGTGAGCCACGTTAGTGGATCCTCATCCTTTCATGAGGACTGTAATTACAACTTCCTAGAATGTAGGGGAAGGGTGAACATATGTTGGGATTCTAAATGCACTCTGTACAGAGTGGGGCATACCTGTCAAGCTAGTGGTTGGAGGAAGTCTGATGGAGGCCATTGCCCCTAGGGCTTTCTTGGGATTAAGCTGAGCCTGTGCTTTTTCCACCCCTTGTATGGTAAGGGGGAATCAAGTTCATCAGACATTTGGTTTTTAGCTGTAGTAGACTAACTCGGAAGAGTAACTCTTCAATCTTTGAAGGCTCTAGAGCAATGGGAGATGCATATATAGTTCTGTGTAAAAGACCTTCATGATCCTGTTGATGTCCCCTGGTTTGCAAGTGGTTTGCCCAGATTTGCTCTTTAGGGTGGCTAAGTGTTTTCAGCTTGCCTCTGTTGGAGACAGTAAACTAAATCCTACACATTATCTCACCCCCCAGTACTTGTGACACCTGTTGCCATGTGCATAGCTGCTAGATTTCACCATGATGGAGCTGTTGTTACTGCCACCACTTCTCACTTGCAGAAACCCATGCATCAGAGGCCAGGCTGCCCCTGTGACTCCATGTTGCTGTTGGAGCTGTTGTCTGTCCTCCACTTCTACTGTGTGGTTACATCCAAAAGCTATTACAAAGTGCCATTGAAGAGGTTTCAGATTGTTTTAAATAAGGTGTGACTGTTGGAAAGTGCACAATTTCAAACACCCATGTCAGGCAGCAGGGTTGGGAGCAAGAAAATAGTGTGGCGGGGGAGAGAGAGGAAGAAAGCACACTATACTCAAAGGAAACTATGCAGAGAAATGTTCTTCAATTTCACTTATTGGAATCAGCATGCTGTGCTGCATTTGGTATTCTGCCACACCCCCTGAATCCTCTTCTCAGCAACATGTCAGTAAGATGTTAGCATAGCTCTTGCTATGCAACCATAAAAAGAAAACCTGAAACTAGATGACGTTCTACTGAGGACTTCAGATCCAGGGATACAAAATGTGTACAGTACTTGGATTGATGTCTTGCTGCCTCCATGAAATGTATTGCTAACTACTTTTAAATGCTACTATCCTCATGATAGGTTTCACATATGACATTTGTTGCCAGTCAGTTTAAGACTGTTATTTAGCCACTCAAGTGAAGTGATATGTATATAGCATCTAAATTTACTTTTGTTTTAGAAAGCCAGTCCAACATTGTTCCAGAGCTGATACTGCAACATTAAATTATTTATTTCCGTATTTCTTATTTACTAAGCATGTACAGCACAGCAGACATGCACATTCCTATTTTCAGACAGGACCAGGAAGAGTTATAGAGCAATAGACTAACTGCATATAAAAGGTAGAGCGACCAATGGTAATATGTGACTATTACAATCTGGGATGCAAACTCAGCAAAAGAGAATTAGGTAATGTAAGACAGAGAACAGTAACGTAATGACAATAATACATCCAGCAACACTAGAGGTGTGTGTGTGTGGGGGGGGGTGGTTATAATAACAGATGTGCCCCACAGAATAGCAACAATATTACAGATACCTAATAATACGTGTGCTCTGCGGGACAGGTGCACCCTATGGAAATCAGCAATATTACTGGGTATGGCAGCCAGATGAGCCACTTGAGAACTGGAGCATGGACCAGAGAGGAGCAGGGAGTCCTTTAGGGATCTGTGAAACTATGGGGAGTTGCTAGGTGTATTTATTAGTGATTTGAGGCTCAAATCCATTTTCTGAATCTCTTCGTGTTTGCTGTGTGACAGTGTAAACTTTTATTTTTTGTCAGAAATTGAAGACAGAAATGAGCATGATCTGCAAGTAAAGGTACTGTAAAATGTTCCTGTCAGGGACAGATTAATGTGACTTGTAATGTGAACACACCAGCTGGGATCTGATCCCAGGTTACCTATATGTACGACCATATGAATTTGACAGCAGAAACAGGCCATAATGGTCTATCGAGTCTCCTCAAATGCACAGCTCAGTTAGTTTCCTGGAGCTGACCCCCCCCATGCAGGTTGTGACTTTAACTTGTACCTCACAGGAGTTGCTATTCACTTCAGTGCAGCCCCATGGTGTACTAGATGCATCTTTAGCTTAACAACCAAAATCCAGGTAGAAACATTGCACAGCAGTATTTTCAATAAGAGGCCAATGTTCAAATCCAAACAGGAACTTCGTATTTTCCAAATTTAATTTCCAGTTTGAATCTCACCAGCAAGTTAACAGTGTCAGTGGCTCAGTAGGTAGCACACCTGCTTCTGAGGCCGGGAGATCAGAGGGCTGTGGGTTCAGTTCTCACATCTGGCACTTGGGTTAATATCCCCAGTACTAACACTGTAGTGCAGCATGAGGGAGGTGCTGCACTTCTGAGGTGCCATCTTTTGGATGAGACGTTAAACCGAGGTCCGATCTGCCTGTTCTGGTGGTAGTTCAGGTGGATGTTAAAGATCCCATGGCACTTATCGAAAAGAGTAGGAATTTCCTGTGTCCTGGCCAAATTTCCCTCATTCACTAAAAATACCACCAACAGCTTAATCTGGTTCAAGGTCAGTTGGCATTCATCTGTATCCCCTCCCCAGGTCATGCCTGAAAAGTTTGTCTAGTGCACTTACCCGGTCAACAAAACTAAATAAATAAATACGTACTATTGGTGATGCTAGTAAAGAAAGGCAGGATGGGAGGGAGGGTAAAGAGTGGAAGGTGGTTACTCGTAATGCTAGGAGCCTTGGGAGGAAAACTGCAGAGTTACAGGTGCTCATGGCAGAGGGAGAGGTGGACATTGCAGCCATCACAGAAGCATGGGCCACCCAATACAATGACTGGGATCTGTCTGTACCAGGGTACAGGTTATTTTGTAGGGACAGGGTGACTGGGAAAGGAGGGGGTGTGGCACTATATGTGAAGGAAGGACTGAAGTGTGTAAGGGAGGAAGGGAAAGAGGGTCGTACAGAGTCACTTTGGATACAAATCCGGGATTCCAAGATTAGGATTCTTAGAATGGGAGTGGTGTACAGGCCACCATCTCAGATGGAAGAGTTAGACAGGGAAATAGTGGGACAAATCAGGAGAACCTGCGAGAAGGGTAGTGTGGTGATTGTGGGGGACTTCAACATGCCAGGAGTGGACTGGAGTACCCCAACAACCAGGAACAGAAGGGAACAGGTACTGTTGGATGCCTTTCAGGACAGCTTCCTGCTGCAAATGGTCGGTGAACCAACCAGGTTAGGGAATACTCTTGACCTTGTGCTGACAAATGGGGACTTTGTGAGAGAACTTACACTGGAGGAACCACTGTCAGGAGTGACCACCACTCAGTATGGCTCACATTGGATATGGGCAAGGCAGGAGTGGAATCTGGCACAAGAGTGCTGGACTTCAGGAGGGCTGACTTTGGGAGGATGGGGGAAGTGGTAAAAAGGTACCTGGCCAGAATTCAATCTAGTATGGACACTAACCAGAGGTGGGAACTCATAAAGCAGGGGATAGTGGAGGCAACCAAAACCTGCTGTAAGGTTCAGAGCAAGAAGGCTAGGGCTAAGAAACTGAGCTGGTTGAGCAAGGAGGTCATGGAAAAGGTAAGGCGGAAAAGAGCTGCCTTTAGGAAGTACAAGAAAACAAGGAGGGGGAGGACAGGGAGGAGTACTTGACAGAATCGAAGGAGGTGACAAGGGCACGAAGGGGAACCTAAGCATCTACTGAACTCAGGCTGGCACAAGGCATTAAGAAGGGGAGAAGGACTTCTTTAGGTACATCAGGGAGAAAAGGAGCTGTAAGGACCACATAGTAAGGATTAGGAGGAGGTTGGGTGGAAGCAGGGTGCAATAAGGCAGAAGCACTAAATGAGTACTTCTGCTCAGTTTCTACTAAAGAGAGGAGGTGACACCCAAGGGGAGAAATGGCAGAAACAGGGGGAGGAAGGGGTGACAGATGGGGAAATCATGGAGGGCAGAGTTTGGGAGGGTATGAAGGCACTGAGGGTGGACAATGCACCAGTCCCAGATGGCATCCACCCCAGGGTACTGAAGGAGCTGGAAGAGGTCCCTTTAGGACCTTTGGCAGACCTATTTAATGCCTCACTACATTCGGAGTGTGTACCTCAGGACTGGAGGATGGCTCATGTGGTGCCCCTCCACAAGAGTGGCCCCAAGGATGAACCGGGAAACTGCAGACCGGTGAGCCTCACATCCATCATGGGTAAGCTAATGGAGACTATCCTGAAGGAGAGGCTGGTGACCCTCCTAGGGGCCAAAGGACTAAAGGACAGCAGACAACATGGCTTCATACAGGGCAGATCCTGCCAAACCAACCTGGTGGAGTTCTATGACTGGGTAACTAGGCAACTGGACAGGGGCCATGCAGTGGATGTCCTGTATCTGGACTTCAGTAATGCATTCGACTCAGTGCCACATGGAAGGCTGGGAAGGAAGTTAGTAGGCACAGGGGTGGGTGCAAAGCTGGTGAGATGGGTAGGAAACTGGCTTCAGGGAAGGCAACAGAGGGTGATGGTGTGTGGGGGAGCTCTCACACCCGAGGGTATTGATGAGCAGTGTTCTACAGGGCTCAGTGTTGGGACCAGTGTTGTTTGGGATATTCATTGCAGACATATCATGCGACATCAAGAGCAAGATCAGTCTGTTTGCTGATGATACCAAGGTAGGAGCGGTGGTTGACCTAACATAGAAACATAGAATTTGATGGCAGGTAAGGACCGTTTGGCCCACCCAGTCTGCCCATTTCCCTACCTAATGGATAAGCTACAGATCCTAGTTAACCAGCAGCCTACTTCTTCCTATCCCCACCCCTAGAATTGCCTTATGACTGTCCCATGCATGCTTGAATTCCACCACTGTTTTGACTCTACAACCTCCTCCGGAAGGCCGCTCCATGCATCCACAACCTTCTCTGTGAAAAATACTCCTTAAATTACCTCTGAGTCACCCTCTATCTTCACATTGTGCCCCCTTGTTCTTGCACACCTCTTTTTTTGAAAGATGCTACCCTCTTGGACTTTGTTGATTCCCTTGAGGTGCTTGAAAGTTTCTATCATGTCCCCCCTTTCCCTCCTTTCCTCGAGGCTATACATATAAAGCTCCTTATGTCTCTCTTCATGTGTCTTCCGGTGCAGATCCTGCACCATTTTAGTTGCCCTCCTCTGGACAGCTTCCATTCTGTCTATGTCTTTGCGGAGATTGGGTCTCCAGAACTGCACACAGTACTCCAGATGGGGTCTCACCAGCTGTCTGTACAGAGGGATAATAGCTTCCTGTTTTCTACTGGTGATGCCTCTCCCTATGCACTCCAGTATTCCCCAGCCCTTCTTGCTGCCCTCTCACATTGCTTGCCCACCTTTAGGTCATCTGATATGACTAACCCCAGGTCCCTTTCCATTTTTGTTGTTGTTAGTATCTCACCCCCATTGTGTACTCTTCCCCTGGGTTTTGTTTCCCAGGTGCATTACCTTGCACTTCTTAGCATTGAATCTAAGCTGCCATACATTTGACCATTCCTCTAACCTTGCCAAGTCCTTCTCATCCTTTCCACCCCACCTTGTGCATCAACTCTGTTGCAGATCTTTGTGTCATCTGCAAAGAGACATACTTTTCCTTCCTCCCCTCTGCAATGTCGCTTATAAAGACATTGAAGAGGACCCGATCCTAATACTGAACCCTGAGGTACCCCACTAGTAACCCCCCTTTCTTCAGAGTGGACTCCATTTACTATTACTCTCTGTGTCTTATTCTCCAGCCAATTCTTTAATCAGGTTGTCATCTTGGGACCCACTCCCAGGCTGACTAACTTGTATATTAATCTTTTGTGTGGGACTGTGTCAAATGCCTTGCTAAAGTCTAGGTAGGCCATGTCCACAGCCCCTTCCTGATCTACTACTTTGGTCACCCAGTAAAAGAAATGTATCAGATTTGTCTGGCATGATCTTCCTGCTGTTAATCCATGCTGCCTTGGGTCCTGTGCCCCTCTGGCCTCTAGATACTCGACAATTCTTTCCTTCAGAAGTGATTCCATCATTTTCCTTACCACTGAGGTTAAACTAACAGGTCTGTAGTATTCTGCTTCTGCCTTGCTCCTACTTTTGTGAAGGGGAATCACATCTGCCCTCCTCCAGTCCTTGGGTACCACCCCATCCTCCCATGATTTGTTAAAGAGGGTAGTCAGTGGTGTCACTAGTTCTACCCTAAGTTCTTTTAGAATTCTGGGATGAATCCCATTAGGCCCCATTGCTTTGTCCACCTTCAGTTTTAAGAGTTCTTTCAGAACCCTTTCTTCTGTAAATGGGCGGCTATCAACTTCTGTATCCAGAGTGTTTCTACTGTTTGTTTTAGGTACCTCCCCCTCTACCTTTGTAAATACTGAGCAAAAATATTTGCTAGGGGGATGGTAGAGCTCGCAAAGCTTGAAACCTGGTCAGACACCTGGCAACTGGGGTTTAATGCCAGAAAGTGCAAGGTGCTGCATTTTGGGATGAAGAACCCAGGATGAGTTACCAGCTGGGAGTGCAGCTAGCCCAGACAGAGGAGGAGAAGGATCTGGGGGTGCTCATTACAGGGTCAATGAACAACTTGGCACAACGTAGGAAGGCAGCTGCAAAGGCCAACAAAATGCTGGGTTGTATTGCAAGGGGTATATCCTCGTGGAGGTAGGAGGTGATTCTGCCACTGTACAGGTCATTAGTTAGACCGCACCTGGAGTACTGCATGCAGTACTGGTGCCTGTATCTGAAAAGGGACATTAAGTTACTGAAGGGGGTGCAGCGCAGGGCGACAAAGATGATCAAGCGGCTGGGGGACTTTTCATATGAGAGGAGGTTGAGGGAGTTGAACATGTACTCACTGGAGGAGAGGAGGGATGGGGGGACATGATTGAAACCTTTAAGTACATGAAAGGAATAAACAAGAAAGGTACAGAGAGACTGTTCAAAGTAAGGGAAGGGAGGGACACCAGGGGCCATGATATGAGATTGGAGGGAGAAAGGTTCAGGAGGGAGATGAGGAGACACTTTTTTACAGAGAGGGTGGTGGCTGGGTGGAATGCTTTACCTGCAGAAGTGGTATCCAGTAGAACAGTGGACTGCTTCAAAAGGGGATGGGACAGGACAGGGGGAAGGGTCAATGGAGGGGAAGGGTGTAAGGGAGGTGCAGCTGCAGAATAAGGGGTGCTAGCTGCACATTCGAGCAGACTTGATAGACCTCTAGGCCTTTATCTGCTGGCAAATTTTGTATGTTCATATGGCAGTATGGATTTTGAATAGTCAATTTTATGGAAAACAAATCTCGTTGAGAACATTTTGCGCAGTTTGGAATTGTTCCTGTCAGGATATGTTCCTGACACAGAAAATGTTGTGGCACTTTTACTATCTGAGTGCTGAGCACAAGTAGAGATGCTAACTGACTGATTAAGGGTCACTTTGTGTTTAAGACTCTGTACAGACTACACTGTTTAAAACAGTTTTAGGTACTTACACAATTTGAAATCAGTGTAACACGATTTGCATCGACACTACTGACAGTGTCAAACATGGCTCAGGAACCCATGCAATAACCCTGATGTGACCTACAGTAGGCTACAACCTGGTTTTAAACCAGACTAAGGCTCAGTTCAGTTTACCTGGTAACTGCGGATTGGAACCGTGTCTTGACCCTGATGCTTTCATCCTTCAGGTGCTCAGGAGCTGTTGCCGTCCTTGAAAATGTTTACTGCTCAGCACAGTTTCAATAGCACTAGTCCAGATGCAGCAGCATGGTTTTAAAACTATGCCATAACATGGTTTCCTCAGAGTGTGGATGCTGCAAGCCAGTAGGCTTAAAACATTTTTAAAAACGTATTTTAAAAACGTGTTTCAGTCTGTACATGGCCTAAGTGGTATTTGTGTGACTCAAACTCAGGTCTCCAGTATTATAGTTCTATACTGTAAGTATTGTACTATGATAAATTATCTCCCGTGGGAAGTTAATGGAGACGTTAAAACTGTACCAAGATAGGGAAGTCCTGATCTAAAAAAATACTAGGTTTGAGATGTTTTGTTTGCTCTGTTGTTAAGAAAATGTATCATTCATCTGCTAATGCTACAGCCTTCCAATCAGCTTGCTTATATATCCAGAAGCCCCTGTACCTGGACGTAACATTTATGGATGACTTCTATGACAGCTGTCCTGTGAGGGTGATACTGCAGCACATATAACCACATACTTCCATGCTACTATGTACACCTGTTTAATGTTTCTCTATGCGATAATCTCGAGTTATCCTCCCTTGTTACCCTTCACTCCAGGTCGCACCGGGGAGACAAGCATTGTTTTGTAGTGTGCTTTTCCTGGGTTATCAATTTCAATAAATAAATAAATATTGTTGCTGTCACTCCCTACCACTCTCCTCTATCTTATGCTAAGTAAAAAGTACTTGGTATGGAGGCAGAGAGTGATGACAGTAGAGATTGCAACAGCATACACTGCAGAATCATTCTCATAGGTTTGCAATCATAGAAGTCCCGGTGTCTGATCCTGATCATTGTCAGTCCCAGAGCTTCTGGGGTATATCATGCAATCTTGACGGGGGGGGAATCAACCGCATAAAAGGTACATTTTCTAAACAGCAGAATGAACAAATTCTTTGCAAACATAGTGGGTTTTAGATCAGGACAACATGGACCCAGTATTTCCAGGATGGTTTAACTTGACATTTTCCTTTAAATAACTGTATCCCAATGTGCTATACAATCCAATAAGTGTGTTTGGGGAGGGGTGGAAAGCTGGTGCAGTTGTCAGCACACAGTTTTGTTATCTAACTTACATAATGGGCAATCATTTTTTATGTTTTGTACTAAAATCCTTAAATCTCCCACAAAATAAATAACAAACCTATGATTCAAATGTTAACAGAATGAGCCTCAGAATGTACCAGAGTGCATCAAAATACTTGCAGTTTCTGGAGGTTTAGCGGCTACTAATGTTTTTATATTCTAGCAACTCCTCTGGCAAAACTGCAGGTGGCGAGAGAGCTGCAACACTAGGAAGTAGACAGTTCCAGTATTTGGGGACATAAAGGCAAAAGGCAGGTGACATAAGCCCATGATATATTTCACTCTTGCAGAAGATGTGAGTCTACAGATCTAAGGCAGTAGGTGGAGGTGGACTGCTCTAGGTGCGTGGGTGGATGGGTGTTAGTGAAGATGGGAAGCAGACCTGAAGCAATTTATCAACAGTGCAGACTAGAAAAACATTGCATTGTCCTGCATGGGAGGGCCAGTCTAGGCCAGTGTAATTGGCAGTGGTGAATGAGTCTCAAGGTTACCAAGGCAAAGTGACATATGTTGTTATACAGTAAGTTACATCCCATTTAGAAAGGGAGGTTTTAGTTGTTCCAATGAATGGCAGCAGACTATGAGACCTGGCAGCAGTACCCCATGAGCAATGATCAGGCATGCTTTAGGGGACAGGTAATGGCTGATGCTATAGCTTAAGCCCAGTTTTGAATTCACAGATTTACAGGTTGTTGCAATATGAAAGGTGAAATCTAGAACATGGTCAAGTGTAACTCCCAAGTGCTTAAAACTGCTCACTTTTTCCAACAAGGATCCATCAGCACAGGGAAGGGATAGTTGAAGCATGCTTGCTCAGTGTTTAGATCTAGAGCTAAAATCATACCCTTAGTTAATTGTATTGAAACATGCTTTAACATTAGAACTTACTGGGTCAATCAAATGGCCCTGAATGGCGTAAGTCCTGACTGCACTGACCACATGACGCATGGGCTTGCGGCATTCACTTGTCCGGCAACTGGGATTTTTTATCCCATGAGGCAATTGCCACAAGTTAGTTAAACTTTTTCTGGTCTAGCCTGCGGCAATCCCTGCTCTACCCTTTTAATGGGACTTGTGTCAAATATTTGGAGCCAGCTACATAAATCAGATAAAGTGTCATAAGTGCACCCAACCTACCAAAATCAGCACAGTTGTGGCAAAGCTGTTTGACACAGCTGCACCAGAAAAAGGTTTTGACGAAGGACTTGAAGCAAGCCCTGCATCACCCTTTGAAAATCAGGCCCCCTGTACTATACACACTATTTATATTCTTTATAATTGAGAATGCTCTCCATGTTATGATCATTTGTTCCACATTTTAAAGGTCAATGAAACCGATATATTGCCTTAATTTATTAATGGATTTAGAGGCATGTACTCACCAATACAGGTAAGCTGTGCTACAAATCAGAGGCCCTATTTTCAAGGGTCCGACCCAGCAGCTAACAGGTATCAACTTTAACATATCATTCAATAAGCATACATTATAAAATGGGTTGAAAAAATCCTGCACTCAGTTTGGTCAATAAGTACTCAACTAAAAGCCACGTAATCAGATTAATGCAACCTATACTTCGGTACTGTATTTTTTTCAGCAATCAACCACATTACATAATGGAATCTTTACACCTGACACTTGGACCAAGTAAATCATCCATTTGCAATTTTAAAAACACTTTCACCTTAATATTTCATTGCTTCTTTTCTAGTTCAGTAATCTATTTTAAAAACAGAATAACACATGCCAGAGACTTAATCCTACTGTTGTGGATTGTAACCGCTTACAGGAGTGCTGAGCTTTCCTGCCAGACTTTTGTACCTCTTTGGAGCTGGGTGGCTCCTGCTCAGCACACATTTCCCATTCCACCACAGACACTGTTCCTGGTTCCTTGCATTATACAGATGTACTGTGGCTACTAATGATGGTCACCATATATTACAGTGGCACAGTAGTGCCACTATAGTTAGGATGAGCAGGGTTTTCTATGTTCAGTGTTTTGGTGAATACAGTATGGGGTTAGAAGTGCTTATGTAACTGTAGTTTACTTTCTGCTTTTATCTGTTCTCACCCTTACTAGGAAATGGGGTAGTGAGTAGGGAATAGAAAGGCCAGTACCAAGGGTGAGCAGAGTGCCAGAGATAGAAAAAGCAAGGGTGGATGGAGGGTGTTTCACAATGCGCTAAGTGAGGAACTACCTTGGGAGACTGGCCTTGTAAGGGAAATGGAGGACCTATTCCCCACATTGAACCTCTGGCTTTAGCCTCCCATTCAATGTTTTGGTGAACAGAGTATTGGGTTAGAAGTGCTTATGTAACTGTGAGTTAACTTTTGGCTTTTCTCTGTTCTCACCCTTGGTAGGGAAACCAGGCTGTGAGTAGGGATTAGAAAGCCCAAAAGATTACTAGTAGAAAGTCCAAGATTACCTCCTCCAACTCATGAAGAGTATGACCAGTAACATGCAGAAGAGGAAAACAATAAGTTGGAGGAAACCTCTGAGGACCCATGGCTACTGACCCACCTGTCAATAGGCAAACTAAGAGGAGAGGAACTGGGGTGCTAGTAACCATAATCTAAGTTCTGTGTAAGGTGAACTGTTTGGAGAGTCAGTTGGATGATGCATTCTGGAGGTCAGTTCTGAGGCTGAAGAGGTAGGTTCATTCTGAAGGAGTGTCCGAATCTGAATATGGATTAAGTCCTGCTGGAAAAGGGATGAACAAGGTCCAGTAGTCTGATGAGAAATTGGTTGATAATCAATGAGGTACAGCATCAATGTAAGCATGAAGAGCATGAGTTGAGTCAAGAAATTGTCAGGCTAACCTGCAGGAAGTATGATGGGTTATGGAATACTGGAAGTAAACTATCAGACCTTGTAGAGGACTTGATGGTTGGACGAGAGTCTGAAGGCTTTGCATTCTGCAATGTGCAATAAATCACTTACATAGGCATCAATGGAGATGAGCAAGGATTCAGACAGATGAAGCAGGTATCTGGTAGGACGGGTAATGTAGATGATTGTAGATCAAATGAAGGAAGAGTGGTATAAGCTGTAGAGATGGTATTGGATATTGATGGGACCAACTAGAAAGTTCAGTACAATGAGTTTGAGGATTGAATAGTTAATAATTAATGTTGCTATAATGAAATTTGTATAGGCTCATATTCAGGAAGGACTGCTGATGGAAATGGTGGATATGGGTGTTGCTGAGGTGTCATTCTCGTGGTAAGAGCTTGAATGTCCATGGCAGCTTTGCAGTGCTGGAGTCTCTAACATCTGAATGCTGAGGAGAGCCCAAGGACAGTCTTTGAATAAGTCTATAGACAGATGTGGCAAAGTAAGTGGACAGCAGCATAGAATGTAATGGGTGCCTTGCATGCTTAGTCAAATATATAACTGTTGTGGTGCAGGACTAGGATAGTGAGACAGCCAGGTCAGTTGTGGATGTGCAGATTGAGGAATCAATGGAATCCTGATCTCAGTGCTAGTATTCGCTGGAGGGAGTATGGAGGGAAATCCTGATGGATGAGTTAGAAGGACAGCTGGATGGGAAGCTGGCAAAATTCAGGGTAACATGATGAAGTGATGTAGATAACTTTATGGCATATGGTGACGTCCAGAGTCCAGGAACAGTTGCTCGGATAGAGTCATTTTAGCAAGGCAGTTAGGCACCAATTATCCACTGGTAAATGTTCTGAGAGAGTAGCTGGAGAAGGTCTAATGAACATCCAAGGGCTATTAAGTGAGTATAGTTCAATGATGTGAGCAGCTAAGGCACCACTTTTAGGAGGAGGTTATAAGGATAAGGTATAACAGATGATACCAATAGAGCTTTGAGGTACCCTACAGTTCCTGTTATCCATAACAGTGATGGTTATTACAGAGCTGGTACCTCTCGGAAGGATTTAGAGTAACGATTCCAGGAAAGAAGACAGGTGTGAAGGAGACTCCACTAAATCTAGGATCCTATAAAGACACTGGAGGTAGTGATGCCCATACTATTTGAATCAATAGAATATGTAAGGAAGTATCCTGCAGAGATGGTGGAGATGCAAGATCTTCTATAGTTCAGTCAAATGGGATTCTAGAAATGGGTCCTGCAGAGGTTATTGGGAAGTACTGATGATTTTTGGCGATGTATGAATCTATCAGTCATGGCATTCAAGGGGTGTTGCTGGAATAAGGTTTCTTCTGGTGAGAAGAACAGGTACTCCATAGAGCACTGGAAGGGAGCGGGTATGAAGGCTCAGATAGGAGTATGAGACAGGTGAATAGGTAGAAGTAGTTGATCAGGCAGAGATGGTGGACATCGATAGTTGTAGGAATGCCCAAAAGAGACATGGCCAGTGGGCAGGAACCCTAAGCCGCCAGCACAGTGTGAAGAAAGATAGCAGTCCAAGGGAGGAGGGAAAAGTCCAAAGCAGAAGTCCACTGACTGAAGGATGGAAATTGAGAAGAGGACAGCAGAGGCTAGGCAGTACTGACATCGGCAGGTATAGGGAAAGTATGGGATCAGGGCAAGCACCATGGCATACCAAAATAGAATGCAGGAAAGCTGAATCTGGTCTCAGTGGGAGATCCATGTCAAACCAAGAAGTAAATCGAGGCACAAGGTGCTGCAAAGTTGAGTGCAAGGGTCCCACTTCCAAAGGAGATGGTGAACTGGAACAGTTAGTAGTAAGGTGCTGCAGTAATGGTAATGGTTTCCCACCTCTGAAGGAGATGGCGAACTGGAACAGCTGACAAGAAAAGTGCAGTAGCGATGGGTAATGGTTCCCTGGCTCCGAAGGAGATGGCAAACTAGAATTGCAGGCAACAAGATTCTGTGGTGATGAGGAATAGGTTCTCACCTCCGAAGGAGATGGTGAACTGGAATTACAGGTAACAAGGTGTAGTGCTGATGGGGAATAGGTTCCCACCTCCAAAAGATGGCAAACTGGAATCGCTGATAGGAAAAAGAGTCCTTGAATCACTAATGGCAGACTTCTGGCTGGAGATGAGGGCAGCTGAATGGAAAATAGTAAAAGACCTCAGGCACATCCTCGAAGACGAGCAAATTTCACGTATCCAGCAGGAAGCAAAGGGGATGTGGGCAGACATGTCAAGAGGAAGGCATGTGTGAATCAGAATCATGTGGAGCAGCAATGAGGGAGGAGATGGCTATGTGGAGCTGAGAGTGGAGGTGGTTGAGCCAGATGGCAATCCTCAACAATGATGCATAGGAGAACAGAAGGAAGCAGAAGGTAAGCAGCAAGGAAGTCCAGGAGTCTGATGGACATGGGGAGCTGAAAATTGAACAAGCCGGCAGGGTCCAAATCCAGAACATGAGGACCCAAAGGCAAGGGGAAGTACATTGATTCCATGGAGGTATAAGATGTAGTTGGGTGGAAAAGGAAATTGGTGGCAAATGGTGTTCGGCGGTCCCATTCTCTAAAGAAAGTGGCAACCAGATATATGGTATAGAATGCATTTGTTTGAAACAATAGACTGAAGATACAGGCTCCCATCCCTGGCAGGCAGGGCGAGCTAACCTTCACTTGATGCAGCACAGGGCAGAGTTAGGGACGGAGACTGAAGGCAGATGGTATGGAACAGAACTGGTTGGAATTGAGGTTGAAGAGAAATGCTCCCATCCCTGGTAGACAGGGCAAGCCCACCTTTGCTCAATACTGCAGAAGGCAGAGTTAGGGACGGAGGATGTCTGGGTGCTGGTATGACTGGTAGTTGTTGGTAGAGAATCCAGCAGGGTAAGATGGTAGATTGATTGAAATGGACTCCCATTCCTGGCAGACAAGGCAAGCCTACCTATGCTCGATGTCTCAAAAGGCAGAGTTAGGAATGGAGACTGGAAACCTGCTGGTATGGGCTGAGCAAGGAAAGGGCAGCTAACTGCTACATACTAAAGTAAGCAACAGAAAAGAGGACGATGTAGGGAACGCAACCAGGGAGCAAGGAGAGGAAGAGCACAGTGGGGAACAGGAAACGGATGAAACATATGAAGCACATAGAATGGACAATGGCAAAATACAGGAAAGATATGGGAAGGACCGCTGTATTAGAGTGGGACAGACAAAATTACCACTTGGGATCTGAAAGGAAGATAGGAGTGTGCAGGAGACCAATCAGCATGGTGGAGGAGGCACAGGAGATTATGAGTGCTGGAAAGGTATGAAGTACTGGGGTATCATGGGGTAAATTCAGAAGCAATAGGCTTAGCAGAGTATAGGAATGCTGAGATGAGGAAATGGAGCAAACAGGCTAAAAAGCATGGGTAGTATTAGTGGCAGACAAAACTGCTAGGGAAGGTTGCTAACAATAAATGACAAAGCACAGTAATTACTGAGAAAATACGAGCACCAGATGAGGGGAGAACATGACAGAGGGTTGTTGGGCTAGGAAGGAGCAGCGATGGAGATGGAGTGCTGGTGTGAAGAGCAAAAAGTCCAAAAGAAAATACAAGGGACCAAGAGACAAGGACAAGAATGAATGATGGGGAGGAATTTTGTTTGTTTGTTTTGTTTTGTTTTGTAAAACAGTGGGAATTGGCATCATTGGATGTCCAGGGAACAGTGGAACCGAAAGTTATGAACAATAATGGTTAAGAATTTAAGGACACTTAGAGCTAGTATACAAAATCATTGCCCGAAGTAAAATACATCCAAAACATGGCAGATTAGTGACTCCAATGTCCAGGGAGGATAGAAAGGAGTTACACAGAGAGCTCACTTGTACATGGCTGCATAATAGAGTAAGTTGCAGAAAATGATAAAGGATAAATTCATGAGAATGAACTCCCATACCGACACATCTACCAGTAATTATATGGTTACTGTGATGAAGCTTTTCAAGCCATTAAGGCTGCATTATGTTCAGCCCCTGTTTTAAGAAGCCCAGACTTTGAGAAACCATTTTTGTTACAAACAGATGCATGAGAGGAAGGTCTAGGTGCAGTCCTGAGACAAAATATAGATGGGACGAAACATCCTATTCTGTACATAACTAGGAAGTTGCATGACAGAGAGAAAAGGTACTCCACCACTGAAAAGGAATATCTAACAGCAAAGTGGGCCATGGAGTCCCTTAAGTTTTATTTGCTAGGAACTGACTTTGTTCTTATAACAGATCACAATCCTTTCTGTTGGCTTAACCAAATTAAAGATAAAAATTCCAGAATCACAAGGCAGGTACCTGGCACTACAACCATTTAAATTCCAGGTGATACACAAATCTGGTAAAGAGAATAGCAATGCTGATTTTCTGTCAAGATATGGAGCAGGAATGGAGGGTTCTGAAGTTTGAAAAACAAATGTATGAGTTTAAACTTTACTGTTTGCTGTACTGTTGTAGAAAAAAGAATACTACACATGCTCAATTGCTGAAAGTTTGAAGCTAATTTGAGAAGAGGATTAATAGAAAGTTTTGGAAACCTGTTTGATAAAACAGGTTCCCTCGTAAGGAGGGTGGTGTATGTGATGGGGTTGAATAGGACCCTGTCCCATTTGTTATGGAGAGTTTGAATGCAGGGATCTGTTCTGTTCTTTCCTTTCCTGTCTCTTCTCTGTCTTGTTGCACAATCAAATTTTCTCTTGAGACCTTGGATTTGATCACCCTGAGAGTCTTGCAATTCTCTGCCTCTCACTGTCTCTCAGTCTGCCCTTGCTGTTTCTGTCTTTTCCTCCCTTGCATATCTGCTGGTATAAAAATATAAGCAAATGATTATGTGGAAATGTAACTGATTTTAGGATCCCATTGTTTAGAAATTATGTAGTACTACTATTGAAATGTATATAACTATAGTTTGAGATGATTGCAAAGCTATTTGGAGTTCAAGGGTTAATCTGAAATGCAATTTTAAGCCTTTGCAGAAGCTGTGAAGAAGGGTATCAGTTCTCAGACATTGTGTTCTAGCTGCACCTGAACAAGATTATTTTTTTATGTTACTGCTAGTACTAATAAACACTTTTGTGAATTCTACAACTGTTCCTGGTTTTCCTATGCTTCCTGACCTGTGCCTTGATGACAGTTATCAATGCTTAGGTGATGCCATTGCAAAACAGTAACTACATACCCTGAAGATGAATCTCCTCCTCAGCACATTGGTACAGCAAATACTATTGCATACATGTTCTGGCATTACATTTGAACAATGGATTTGAAAATAAATTTCCCTTGAGAGGATCCAGGTTTGTAATTGCTTCTCACTGCATTAATGACTATCAGAACAGTTACACAGATACATAGATACATACATAGACACTGTCGGCAGATAAGGGCCTATGTCCCACCCAGTTTTCTCATTTGAGCTTGTAAATTCACTTTGTTTTCCAAGAAGTCTGTTGCCCCTTACCCCTGACCTCCAGAATTCCCTTATGTCTATCCCATACATTCTTAAATCCTGAGATTGTTTCAGCCCCCACTACTTCCTCTGGCAGAGTGTTCCTCTTATTCACCACCCATTCTGTAAAGAAATTCTTCCTTACATTTCCTCTGAATCACCATCCCTCCAACTTCATCCCATGACCTCTAGTCCGGAAACATCTTTTTCACTGGAAAATAGTGTATTCCTGTACCCTATTCCTTCTTGTAAGGTACTCATATGTTTCTATGATATCCCTTCTCTTCCTCCTCTCTTCCAGGAAGTACATATTCAAGTCCTTCAACCTGTCCTCACAGGACTTGTGATGCAATCCCTGTGCCACCTTTGTTGCCTCCTCTGAACCTTCTCAACCCTGTCTATGTCCTTACATAGGTAAGGTCTCCAGAACTGTACACTGTACTCCAGGTGGGGCCTCACTAGTGTCTTGTATAGTGGAATTATGACCTCTTTTTTCCTGCTGGTGATGCCCCGCCTATGCACCCCAGCATTCTATTTGCTTTACCTGCTGCCTTATCACACTGTTTCCGTAACTTGAGGTCATCAGAGATGATAACCCCAAGGTCCCTTTCCTGCTTGGTGCATGCTATATCCTCACCCCCAACTGATATGTTGTTCCAGGGTTTTTGTGCCCCACATCCATTATCTTACATTTCTTTGCATTGAATTTAAACTGCCAGACCCTTGACCATTCTTCAAGCTTCTGCAGGTCCCTCCTCATTCTGTCTACCCCCTCTGGCATGTCCACTCTATTACAGAACTTTGCATCATCAGCAAACAGGGCAATTCTGCCTTCTAGGTCCTGCACAATGCCACTGATGAAGACGTTGAATAGGACTGGTCCCAGCACTGATCCTTGTGGTACCCCACTGGTCACTCTTCCTCCCATGTATTATCCCATCTCACAGGGACTGAGATGGCTACACTGGGTTCCTAAACATGGAACAGTGGAGCAGTGGACAGCACTGTGTGGACGATACAAGAGGGTGTTCAAACTAAACTGTATCCTAACACATTTCATCTTCCAAGCAACCTCTACCCTCCCAAACATTACCAGCTGCATAGGCACCACAAAAGGATTCAGTCTAGGAGACACCCAGGAGCAGGGAGCAGGAGTGGAAGAATAAGGTGGGCAGGGAAATGGAAGGACTCCTAGAAGCGCCAATGGGGAAGGAGCAGACACTGACATCCAGGTCCAGGGAGCAGTGGCCCAAACGGAGGAAACAGGGAAAGAAATAGCAGCACACCAGAGACAGGAGAACCAATGAACAGAGAAGTGGAGGAAAACAAGGTAAGGGAAGGGGGCAAATGGCAGGAAATGAGAGGAGGGAGAGAGCAGGGGCAGACCAACATGGGCAGATGCAGTGGAAGTATGGGGGCTCCATGAATGAGGGCAGAAGATAGACCACACACAGGAACTACAGGAGGGACCCAACAAGGGGTCAAAAACAAACAGGGAGCAGAAGAGAAAAGGAAAATAAAGTCTGCTCAGCCACATGAGCCACGTAGGAGTCAGCACTCATGAAGGGTGGGGATTAGTAATGCGCTAGAAAGAGATCTGCTGTGGGAGGCTGGCCTTTGTAAGGGATATAGGAGGAGCTATTCCCCCACATTGAACCTCAGGCTTTAGCCCTCACATTAAACCTCAAACTTTGCAGTTTAATATCTTCTCAACCATTGAATGGATTTGTACAAATGATTTCATTCATGGTCTCAGGGGTAGATTGCTTGATGGGCCACATTTTAATCTGGTCTGATGTGCAGATTCTGAGATCCAGACAGTGAAGAAAGTTTAAAAATAGTGCTTTTGCTGTTTTTGTGTCATCACCTAGCACCCAGACAGTTTGGAATTTTGGTCTGAAATGTTCAGTAGCAAGGCATGGCCCACAAATGTGCCTCTTACTAGTTTGGTGAAAACAAAATATTAATCTGTTCAAAGTTATTATTTTAAAATTTTGGCTCTGAGCATGCTTGGTACAGTCTTTTGGATAGCTGCTTGGAACAAAAAAAAATTTGGTCCATACAAAAAAAAAAGATGCTTTTCATATGGGGTAATCCTTTTTGTGAGGAAAAATATGTTTTCATATGGCCACCATCTTTTTCCCTGGTGTCTAGTGGCACTCCACCCTCTAAGCACCATCCCTTATGTTTCTTGTTTCCATGGAGTTAAGTGGCACCCCCTCCTTCTGATCATCATCCCTTTATCTTTCTTGTTTCACCAGTATCTAGTGGCACTCCCTTCCTCTGATGGCCATCCTCTTAATATTGTAATGTTACCCTGGTATCTAGTGGTGGCCCCATTCTTCGATTGTCATCCTCTTATGTTTCTTGTTTCCTTGGTGTATAGTGGCACCCCACCCTCCTTCTGATCACCATCCCCTTAATATTGTAATGTTTCCTTGGTGTCTAGTGGCACCCCCACTTTCTTTTTTTTTATTCAATGTATTTTATTGACTTTACAGAGAGAACATGACTTTGACAGATCTATATATACCAAACATCAAATTTCAGTTACTCATAATTAGATATAACAGTGGTAGAAATAGCAATCCCAGTAAAGTCTTTTAGCCTTCCAACCACAAAATCCCATTAACCCATTCCCATAAGGCTGCCTCCCCAGCATCTACCAACTTGGATGAGCCACTCAATTTCCTTAAAATAAAAGGGCTCGGAAGTGCTGTAAGCCCAACCTTCATGGTTCAGAAGGCATTACAAGATTAAGGCTTCCAGGCCATCAAGACCGCCTCTAGCAGTCCCCATTTAGTTTGATTGTACCTTATTATTCATTTTGCTATGTGTAATTCCATTGCAGTGTCATCACAATCTCACTAAACCATTTCAACCACCGATGGTATCTTAGCCTCATTCCAGTGCCTAAGAATAACTGCTTTTGCAGCTGCTGATATAATTCCATAAGTGCTTTCCTCTGTGTACCCATGTCACTGGGGAAAACATATATGAGCATATCTCCGGTGTAAAAAGGCTCTAGTCCAAATACTGATTGTACAGAGGTACAGATACAGCTCCAGAAGGGGCGAACTTTGGCTCAGGTCCATAATACATGGCATAAGTCACCCTCTCTGGTCCCACATCTGTTACATCTGGGCGACTCTAATTTACCCATTTTGTATAGTTTAATGGGGGTATAGTACAAGTTGCATGTAATATTAAATTGCTGTAACTTATATCGATCCTGTCGAATATATTTACATTTATTTTCCCATACTTGCTCCCATACTCTTTCCTCTTCAATTTTTAATCTCTGTCTCCAATATGCACCAATCTTGGTGGAAGTCCATTTGTCTCTAGTCTGGAATTCATGATATATCTTAGACACTGGATGTTTTTGTTCTGCTATCTTTAAAAGAGAAGACAGCTCAAATCCTTCCTCATCCCATTTTCCAGTTTTCACCAGGTGGGCTTTTATTGAGTCTCTGATCTGCAAATATTTATAAGTTTTCCCTTTTAACTCTGGTATTCAAATGCAAGCTTGCTCATATGTCAACAAGTTCCCTTTAGGGACAAAATCTCCCAATGTTAACCCAGTTAATGGTTCCAGGGACTTGTCAGTGATTGGAGCTTCTTGTATTTGAAAATGCTTATTGTATAAGATAGGTTGGTCGGGCGAGTTTCGCCAGTTCACCCTTAAGAGCTTCTGCACCTGTTGTAGGGCTTTTATTGACCACCCTATAGGAGTATTTTTAAGTGCTCTAGGTAGGAGTCTGAAGGTTAAGAATGGAATTGAATTTAGTGCAAGAACGAATTACAGACTAGGTCCCTCTCTATATTAATCCATGAGGGACATACTGGTTAGTTCCCATTGCACCTGGTAAGGTCCAATGTACTAATTTACTGACATGTGATGCCATGTAGTATTTAAAAAGGAGGGAAGCTAGTCCACCTGACTTCTTTGATGCAGTAAGTTTCCTATACGATCGCCTGACAGCTTTCCTCTCCATATGAACTCATATGATCGCTTGTAATGGACGCAACCACACTTTTGGTAGATAGGGGCCCAGCATATTTAGGGGGTACAGAATCCTCTGTAGTTTATTCATCTTGATTATTTCAATTCTGGCCCAGAGATAATGGTAATATAGTCCATCTATCTAAATCTTGTTTGATTGTTTTGACCTGACTATTCAGATTTTCATTTATCATTGTGGTTACAGTATGTCCCGTGGTGATTGATTCCTAAGTATAATAACGTGTTTGGCTCCCAGCTAAACCTCAACTCTTTGGCTATACTCAGAGACATCTAGAATTAAGCGGAAAAGCTTTGTTTTGTAAATGTTAAGTTTGTAATTAGAAACCTTTGAGAATTGTGTTATTTCATGCAACACTATTGGGATACCTATTTCCAGATCCTCCATATGTAAAAGCAGGTCATCCACATTCGCTGAAACCAAGTATCTCCTGTTGCCAATTTGTACTCCCTTGATCTCCTGTACCATGTGTATTCTGTGAATCAAGGGTTCCATGTATAAATTAAACAGAATTGGGGAAAGCGGGCAACCCTGTCTCATGCCACATGAAAGGGAGAAGGTCTGACAATATACCATTGCACCATATCTGTGCTTTGGGAGACCTATATAATAACCTAATCCACTTTAGAAAATTGTCTGGTAGCCCAAACTTTGATAAAACAGCAAATAAGAAATCCCAAGAGACCCTGTCGAAAGCCTTTTCTGCATCCAATGCTAATAGAGCCAACGGGGTCGACACTTCTCGCGCCCGTCTTATTAAGTAGTGCAATTTACGTATGTGATCACTTGATGCTCTGTCACTCATGAAACCAACCTGTACATCACTAATCATTTTGGGCATAAATGGTTCTAATCAGCCGGCTAGGATTTTTTCCAGTATTTTAACATCTACATTTAACAGGGAGATTGGTCTGTAGTTCCCTGGGAGAACTGGATCTCTACCTGGCTTGGGAATGACTGTTACGAGGGCTTCTAGGAAATTGTCCTCCAAGAACCCCTCGCAATACCAGTAGTTGTATATGTTGGTCAATATAGGGGAAATTATGTCTGTGAAGGCTTTGTATATATTGGTAGTTAGGCCATCTGGACCCAGAGATTTATCTGGAGCAAGCTGAGTTATCGCTTGCTTCACTTCCCATACTTGAATGGATGCCTCCATTACGGCCACTTCAATGGAATCCAACCTCCTAAGTCTACCGAGTCTAGATAGCTGTTGATATCATCCATACTAGCCCTATCTTTCACGGGATGGAGTAAACTTCGCTAAAATGTTCTTTAAACACTGCCACAATTTTTATTGGGTCTGTAATAACAGGGTCGCCTACCTTGCTTTGTATGGTGCTCACATATCTATTTGAGTCAAGTTGCTTAATACTAAGCGCTAAAAGTTTCCCAGCCCTATCTCCAGCCTCAAGGTACTTAATCTTGGTTCTTCGAAGGGCCAGCTCCGCTTTCTGCAACATAATGGAGGAATGTTGGGAATGTAATTGATGCAACTTAACCCAGTCAGCCTCTGGTGCTTGTTTGGTAATAGTATGTTCCATTTCTTTGATGGCATTAGTGATTTCTTCCAGACTCGACTTTTCTTTCCTAGTTTTGGTAGATGCAATTCTAATACAGTCCCCCCCTTAGAGCACATTTCAGAGCTGCCCAAACAATATCAATCATAGTAACTGAACCCCAATTTTGATCAAGGAAGTGAGTTATAAAATTGTTAAGGTGATCATATGTATGGGAATCTTGTAGCAGCTGGTTGTTAAATCTCCACCTAAAGTCCCTCTTAAATCTCGGGTTTAACTCATATATTATTGACACTGGAGAGTGGTCCGAAATGACCCCAGTATGAATTTGTGCATCCAGAATCAAGGGAAGTACCTTACTACTTACTAGCCAATAATCTATTCTAGAACAAGTTTTGTGTGGCATTGAGAAGAAAGTATATTGCTTAACCCCTGGATTGTTAAGTTGCCAAACATCCACTAGATTCAACCCTTCCATCATTTTTCTCAGGGCTCTCTGAGCCGGGGATAACCCTGCTCTTCTATTATCTGACCTGTCCCCCATCAACTGTGGAGTTATATTCCAGTCCCCACCCAGCAACATGATCCCAGTAAATTGTGGGTTTAACTTGTCCAATAACTGCACAAAGAATTGCAGATAATCTGTGTTAGGGCCATGTACTGAACCTATAGTAATCTGTTGGGCCAGTAAGGTTCCAGTTATTAAAATATATTGGCCTTGTGCATCCCATATTTCCTTCTCTAATATAAAATTTAATCTTTTATGAAATATAATGATGACCCCCTTTATTGGCTGAAATACCCACTCCAAATGTCTGCCCTACACAGTACTTCTTAAACAATTGAGCGCTCTCTTCTTTAAGATGGGTTTCTTGTAAGCATGCCACGTACAGTTAAGGGTTGAAAGGTGTTTTAGTATAATTTGCCTTTTGCATCTTTCTGAGCCCTTGACATTCCAACTTACTATGTTATTAACACTTGACATCATTAATTATCTTAAGTAAATGGAAATGTAGCTAAAAGAATTCCCTGCTGTTTGCTAAATTAACTAAAGCAGTCATATCTCCAGAAGTGGCTCTCATTCTTTTCCTCTTGATTACGTAGATGCTGTCCCATCCCCCAGTTTTCTCCATACATAACAAATAACCCCCAAAAGTAAATAACGTCCCCCAGTTCTAACAACTGTTCTACTATACGTTATCGTCATGTGATCTAAATCAACCCAGCAGAAAGTCTATCTGCTACCCAAACCCAGATCTATTACTCATTGTACATTAATCCATTATATTCTTGCCCCTCGAATAGTCTATTTGGGACATACCATATTAAGGAAGAAAAAGGGAGAAAAAAAACCCTTTATTTTTAAACACAAGGACCATTTGCCGCTCCACAAAACCAGAGGTCTTTCATTAGGAAGGAGCAATTCGATGTGCCTTTGTGACCAAGTTATTCCACCATTTTTGTACTTGGTGTTAATAACACTGACCCTATTGTAGTTATAAGAATATTTCTTGAATTCGGCAGCTAGTATCCCCCGCTAGTGTGGGCCAAACAAATACTGAGCTACAATATCAAACTTCAAACCACCGATGTTCAAAATTGCCCAACACATATGTGCAACTGTTAAACCAGTTAAGATCATTCTTTTACATCTGCATATCGCTGTGCATAATTCTAATTACAGTCAGTCTTCATTTTCCCTATCTAGTCGTCACTGCTAAGACGAGATATTTCCAGTGTATCCCTGGAGTCTTTCCCAACTTGAGTACTTCACTACACAAGAGCTGTGCTATTGGTACCCTTCAACTATATTCAGATACCCCCGCTTAGCGATATTCTCCCTGGGCGGCGCTCCTTGATAGCCTGATTTAATACAAAGAAGCTTTATCTGCATTCAAACTTTCCCATGTTAGTCTAGGATTCTGTATATCGTCCCCAGGAAGCTACGGATTTCACTGATTGTAATCCTCATTTCATCCATTACTGTGTATACTCGGCAGCTTGAAATTATACTGCTATACATTTCTATTTCACAATGAGGGTCCCAGACATCAAATTATAGCTGTGTTGCATACAGAAGATGCTTTCCCAATTCCTGGGGTATTCCGTGCTGCTCTAGATTTCTAGACTGAACTGGTATTCTATTACCCAGGTTACCAACTATTATTCTCATCTTATTGAGTCCAGTCCGAAGCATAAGAGTTCAGAGTGACTAGCAGACCATTATTTAACAACTTTATGAACTAGCTCTCACTTTTTCAGCTTATTTGCGTGTGACTTTCAAATTTAAAACTCCTCTCGCAAGGCAGCATCTCTGAGCTTCGTGTTGCGGAGTCAATGAAACTCAAGGGTGTCATCTAGTCTGGGATTATTTGTTTGGCATCCATGCAAATATTGTAGGAATTGTAGTCGATGACTGGCCTTCTACTACCTATTGTTTCGGTGGACATTACCATTCTATATCCTGTATGAACGAATGCCCAAGTCAGCTCAGCATCTTTGGCTTGTATTAAGAGGCGATCGGGGTCTTTTCATTTACACCATCCAAGGAAAAAAGGAAAAAGGGATTGGTGGTTTCCATTCTCTGGGATTAACCTTGAAGGTAGGACTAAGGTATTAATTGGAACCTTTTTAACTCCTGGTTGCATGTTCGAGTCCCGCTAGAGTCTTGGCTGCATTAGCAATAAACAAGCTTGGATGTACTTGCGAGGAAAGCTTGTCGAGAAATGTATGGTTTCCAGTTGCTTCTTGTCTTATTTGAAGGGGGGTTCTCCACTATATATGGTGATACTTCAAGGGTTTACCACTGATACACTGCAAGACCTTAAGTGACGAACACTCCGCGTTTGTCAAGTCGGGAAGTCTAATGTGTTCTACTTTATTTATGCGGTAACATTGCAGCAATCAGTGATGTTTATTTGAACAGTTCTGGGAAGGACTTTATAAGGTTCTGCTGTGCAACTTCAGCTGTTTCATAGGTCTGCCATTGATCGTTTATTTTTACATGTAATACCGCAGGATATTTTACTCGGTATTGGATTCCAGCCACAATTAATTTTGAAACTATTGGATGAAGCTCTTGGCATTTCAGTCTCACAGAGTGTGGCAGATTGTGGGTTACCCTGATTCATTTGCCTTCCCAGGTGACTTCTTGTAAGGTTCTAACTTTTGTTAGTATATGCTGTTTGTCCAAGTAATTTAACAGCTTGCAAATATTGGGTCTAGGCTGCGCACCTGTAGCTGCAGTGGGGTGAAGGGACCTATGCGCTCATTCAACTATGTAGCTGGGGCCATTTGGAGATGGACCCACTATTTTTTCAAGGAGCTTCTGCGTGAACAAAATTGGTGCTGTCCCTTCTTCTTTTTCCGAAATGCCGAAGATAGTTAGATTACTTCTTCTACTTCTCCCCTCCAGATCTTCAAATTTGTCTTCCATCTTCCTGATTCTTTTGCCCATGGTAACTCACTCCAAATCACATTTATCCATTCTTGCTTCTGCTGATTTAATTCCAGTTTCATTATCTCCGATTTCAGTAGCTAGAGATTCTAAAGATGATCTAAAACTGCAGATTTCTGTCGAGATTTCTTCTATCGAGTTTTGTAGTGGGGCTAGCATCTCCAGAAAACGTTCCTTCATTAGTGCTGAGGACTCCAATGTTGATTTTGTAGCTCCCTGCTGAGGGCGCTGCTGCCTTGTTCTTTTTCTGGTGAAGGAGGTGGCATATGTTTGGGAGCTTGTTTCTTGACAAAGGCCTCCATTTTTAATATTTTGACAAACCAGGAACCTTCTTGAGAGACTAAATTAGCTGGATTATCCACACAAAAAAACCCTGTGTTGAATCAAATCGAGGGTTATTCTCTAGGTTGGTAGCAGAGCTAGACCCGAAGCTGTTTTCTCCTAGACTGCCATCACGTGACTCCTCGGCACACCCACTTTCTGATTACTGTCCCCTTAATATTGTAATGTTTCCCTGATGTCTAGTTGCATCCCCTTCTTCTGTTTGCCATCCCTTAGTATTGTAATGTTACCATGGTGTCTAGAGGCACCCCCCACCCTCTGCTCACCATCCCCTTATGTTTATAATTTCTCTGGTGTCTATTGGCATCCTCTTCAATTGCCATTCCTCATGTTTCTTGATTGATTGCCAGTTCACTCGTGGCACCCTCCACCCTCTGATCACTGTCCCACATGAACATTACCTGTAATAAACAAAATTATCCTTCAATGCTCCTTTTAAACCTGTAAAAACAAAACGATCTTTCACCAATCAGACCCCTATGCCAACCTCCCACAGAGCACCCACCACCCACACCCCTACATCCACTCACACCATCACTCATGGGAACAGGTCCCAGGGCAAATATCCACTGTCTGACCAAAGACACATCTTGCTGCTGGAACTACTGACTTCAATATGGGAAACAACAGTAAGTGCAGTTCAATGTATTTCAATGGGATTTTCAACTTTGAAGCATTACTTAGTTTTGCACATTTTCAACCCGAATTTTCAAGATGACCTTGTTGGACCGCACCTCATGACCAATGGTACTGGACTTATGCAAATTAGGCCTGAAAGGTGATTTCATGGTCACATGGCAAAGTCACCTTTCAGATAGGATTTGAACATTTTCAATGCCTTTGTTCATGAGGTGGGGTCATAAGAAGGCTGAGTTGAAAATCTGGGGCCAAAATATTTAAAAATGGCAAAGATATGTGCATATGTTGAAATGTTTACAAAGCACACTCATAACTTTGGTAATTTTATACATTCTGACCACAAATTGCAACATAGCCGTATTTTCACATCTTCTCATGAACATGACTACTGACATTTATCAAATCCTGGCCAAAATGTATTTTCATTCCTTTTTTTAACACGGTGTTATTGAATATGCAAGAAACAATGCACAGATATTCAATAAATGGTCCAGCACCCAACAACACACCCACAATACAATGTGTAACAGACTCAGTGAAAGCTACAAAAAGCAAAGCTCAAGTAATATACACTGAACAACATACACAGACTCCTACTAAAAAATTAATATAGATACAGCAAAATACTAACAAATCAAAGCATACAAATAGGGTTATATAAATAATGATTAACACCCACTGAGGCAAGAAACACTCTGGGAGTGTATATATATATATATATATATATATATATATTTATATACAAAATAATATCAAACACGTCATAATGGAACAAAAGTGGGGTCCACCTTAATTGGAAATTAAACCAAGGGGACCACAGATCAAAACATAAATCTTCTTAATCCAGAGACTTAAAATATAGTTGTTTCACTCCATACACAAATTTAATCACATCATACCAACTTCCCATAGGTGGTACTTAAGTTTGAAACCAAAATTTAGTCAAAACTTTTTAGCACACACTAACAGCAACAAGAGAAAACAAATGTTTGCCTTGGGAGGTTAAAATTTAGGAAATAGAGTAACTGGTTCCATAAAAAAGTTTCACAAATCTCCCTGAATGTTACTTCAAACAGATACCAGCTTAGGACATCCCCCAAAAATGTGAGCTTGATCAGCAAAACATTCTCCACACTGTCACCAGCAACTTGTATAACATATACCCTTGTATTTAGACACACTCAAAGGTGAAAGGAAAAATCTTATCCTACATTTCCAGGACAATTTATAATTTAGTTTTAGATAATTCCTCCTATGTTATAGATTCACCCATATCCTGTTCCCATTTTAAAATAATGGATTTAGTCTCCTCTGACTTCTCAGCCCATATATCCTCATACCAATTTTCAATTAGATGACTGTTAGATTCAGCTTTTTGTGCAGCCAAAATAAGACAAATCCCTGGAGCTTTCAAAAAATTAGAGAGGGAAGAAAAATATGATTTAGTTTGTAGATACAAATAATTTGTAAGTATCGATAATGATCCTTCTGTTTCAACCCATATCGAGATTGTAATATAGAGAAGGAAAAACATCCCTTAGCACCAAAAAATTTAAAATAATATTCCAAGCTTAATTGAGCCAATTGATGGGGGGAGACCTCAGTTTTATACAGGGGATTAGCACCATCCCAAGCCAAAGCTGTCAACAAAAAGCATAGATGAGGTGAGAGTGACATTTGATAGGTATTTCAGCCCTTCAAGACCACTTTAGTATACTGAAATAATTGTACCAAAGAAAGGCGTGGAATATAGGCTGAATATAAGATACGAGCAACATCATGTAAATCATTTAAGACAAACTATATGTCCTTCCAATATGACACATACTGCAAATTTGTCCAATAACAAATAATACGTAAGCATACCTCTCCAAATTTGGTATACCAATTCCCCCTTGAATTGGGGATAAATACAATAACATTGCTCGTACCCTAGCCCAATCTCCCCTCCATACAAATCATAATAATAATTTTTACCAGTCAGAAATAAGTTTTTAAGAAGGAAGACAGACAGTGTTTGCAAGGAAAAGAGAATCTTTGGTAAAATTATCATATGAATAACTTTAATGCTCCTTATAAAAGATAACGGCAATGTTTCCCAGGCCTGCAGATAATGTTTTATTTCTTGAGCAAGTGGTTCAAAATATAAAAGCTCCACATGTTCAGGAGACTTAGTTAAACTTATCCCCAAATACCTAATAAAATTCCTGTTCCAATGAGCTGGGTAAAGGTTACTGGATATTATCTGGTGGAGTATACCTATATACTAGTCACAAGTGGGATACCTCAGGGTTTAGCCTGGGGCAGTCCTCTTCAGTATCTTCATCAGTAACATTGCAGATGGACTGGAGGGTAAGGTTTGTCTGTTTGCAGATGACACAAAGATCTGCAACAGAGTAGATGATCCAGATGAGGTGGGCAGAATGAGAAGAGATCTGGATAAACTGGCAAAATGGTCAGAAGAGTGGCAACTAGGGTTTAATGCAAAGAAGTGCAAGATCATGCACATGGGGAAGAGAAACCTGAAGCCACCTATAGGTTGGGAAGGGAGTTGCTGGCAATCACAAGGGAAGAAAGATATTTGGGCATTATCATCACAGATGACCTGAAATCATCCAAGCAGATCACTAAAGCAGTAGGTAAGGCTAGAGGGATGTATTAGTAGGAGTATCACAAGTCAGAAGAGGAAGGTAATAATCCTTCTTTACAAGACACTGGTTAGGCCCCACTGGAGCATTGCGTGCAGTACTGGAGGGCAGTACTGGAGACCTCACCTGCACAAGGACATTAACAAAGTGGAGGCAGTCCAGAGAAGGGCAACCAAAATGGTGCAGGGACTGCATCAGAAAACATATGAGGACAGATTAACAGAGCTCAATATGTGTACCCTAGAGTAAAGGAGGGAGAGAGGTGATATGATCAAAACATTGACACACATTAGAGGCATTAACAAGGTGAAAGATTCTAACATGTTTCAATATAAGAAAAATATCAGGACAAGAGGACACAGCATGAGATTGGAGGGAAGCCAATTAAGGGGTACTGTGATGAAGTTCTTTTTCACAGAAAGGGTGGTGGATGCATGGAACGGCCTACCACAGGAAGTGATGGATATGAATACAGTGCAGGGCTTCAAACAGGCATGGGATAGGCATAAGGGAGCAATACAAATGACTACGAATAGATAGGTCACTGACAGAGCAAAGGCCGATGGCATAAGGGAACAATACAGATGAGTATGAAAAGATAGGCCATTGACAGAGTAAAGGCCTATGGCACATTCATAAGGTAGTAAAATGGGCAGACTGGATGGCCTTGGTTCTTATCTACCGTCACCTTCTATGTTTCTATGTTTCTATGCTATCACTTCAGTGTTAGATGTATTCAACCTAAAACCAGCCAGAGCCTCAAAGTCTTCTAAAATTTGTCAGACCGCCAGTAATGAAGGCATGGGATTCATCAAGGTCAACAAAATACTGCAAATAAAGCCACTTTGTAGTCCTCCCCCATACATATACCCCCACCTGATCCGAGAGATGAATCAAAGCCACCAAAGGCTCAACAAACAATGTAAATAAAAGAGGGGACAGAGGGCATCCCTGCCATGTCCCTCATGCCAAATTAAATGGTTCTGTAAGAGATCCATTTATCTGAACATATAATCAGTATTTAGCATAGAAATCAGACAATAAGACTCCAGCTTAACTGGGTCTTTGCCTGATTTCAAAAGAGCTATAATAATCTCACTATTTCAAGAAGGGGGAGGGGGGATTCTCCTTCCTGAACACCCTTCATAGCATGCAGTAGAATAGGACACAAAGATTGCTGCAAATCAGAAACTTATAAAAATCTAATGGAAACCCATCATTACCTGGGCTTTTGCCAATTTTGGACCGCTTTATTGCTGCAATTAACTCAGAATAGGTAACTGGAGACAACGGAGATGACACCTGTTCCTCTGAAAGCCTAGGTAACTGAACGCAAACCAAAAACTGAAAAAGCAGTTCTGCAGATGAGGCTTGTGAATCAGGAGTATACAGAGAAGAATAATAAGACCTAAACATCTGTAAAATTTCCACAGCTTTATAGGTAATACTACCTGTTACTGGGTCATGAAGCCTGAAGATTGTGGCTGTAACCTTCTGTGCCCTCAATCGCCTAGCCAAATATTTGGCTCCTTTAGGCCCTCCCAGCTGCACATTTTGCTGCAAGTAATATATTGCAAACTCAGTTTCTGATCTAGGCATTTCTGTAAATTTGCTTTAGCTTCTAGTAAACTATCTTGGACTGACGTATCCCCTCAAACCAATCTAGCTTGAAGGGATTGCACGTCCCTGGACAAGTCCAGAATTTTCCTTTTCCATTCCTTCTGCTTAGCATAGGCAAAAGTCACTAGTGTCCCCCGAATGGAGGCATTTAAAGCATCCCATAAAATGCCATCTGAAACCTCCCCCGTATCATTATTCTCTAAATAAACTGTGACCTGATCCATTATTCTTTCATGTAGGTCTGGGTCTTTTAAATATGTCATATTTAACTGCCAGACGGAGTTAGAATGCTCCCCAATATTTACAGTAGTGATTAATACCGGAACATGATCCAAAAGTGCAAGGGGTCCAAACTGAATAGTTTTCACATCGGGTAGGTTTTCTAGTGAAGTAAAAAATTAATCCAACTGGGCTGAACTAACATACCTAGCTGAGCAGTGTGTATATAACTTCTTTTCCCAGGATACAAACATCACCACCCATCAACTAGCCTTAAATGTTTCAGAGTATGATTGACATATTTAATTGCAACCATATTTTGCTGACGCTTTGGGTTTGAAGAGTCTAAAACTGGGTTAAGTGTTAAATTTAGATCTCCTCCCCAATATACACTCCCATTCAAATGATTAGTTAGGAGAAGAAAAAAAATCTTTGAAACTCCCCTTTTGCTGAATTCAGAGGAAAGTAAGTGTTGACCAAGGTCACCCCCTTATCATATAACAAACCACTTATAATGATATACCTACCATCTGAATCTGCTATAGTACTGTATCTAACACTTCGAAAGGTAAGCCTTCCTAAGTAAAACTAAGACCTCTCTATTTTATTTATTTTATTTCTATTTATGACTTTAACCGGGTAGGTGCACTGATCCCAGAGACCATTTTCAGGCATGACCAAGGCCACGTAAGGCAGCACAAAGTAGAAACATCAGAATAACAAGAACACAACAAGAGCAGGTAATACATAGTGAAAGGTTACAGTTGTTACATTTGGCAATAGGTCTTCCCCCTTGGAAGTGAGGCATAAAATATTTTCTCAAATCCCAATTTAAGAAACTTATCATGTTCCAAAGGGGAGAGGTGGGTCTCCTGAAAAAAAAAATGACATCCGCAAGCTGGTGGTGACCATAATGAAGAAGGCTATATCTCTTAATTGGATTCATAGCCCCATTGACATTACAGGACACAGTTCTCAACTTATGCCTTCTAGAATCCACCATTTTAAAAACTGTAAAACAGTAAAATTTTAAAAAAGCAGAAACCATCCTGCCATCCCAGAGTGTGTTCCCCCTATAAATACCACTGAATCCCAAACCTGTAGTGGAAAGTGCAAGACACAGCAGACTGAATAAACTTAAAAAAGATACATGTAAATCAAATGCATCTGGAACTGATACATAAGAAACAATCCACATACATAGCCACTGATAAGTTATAAAAGAATCATGGCTGTCCCTGTCATATAGAACAGTAAAGAGCAAACAAAATCTGTCTAATGCACTAAATGTTACATTTGCAAAACACGTAGAGAAACCTGAAAAATAAAATGTACAGCTAACATAAAAACATATGAAGCTGGTAACTCAACTGGCACCCACTCCTATTCAGATACAGGACATGTAACCCCATCATTCTCATTTATTAAATAACAATACTACAAAATAAAAGATGAGAGCCTGATATTGCAAAGATTCATCACATCCTTAACCCCTTAAACTTGTATTTGGTGCTAGACACAGCAATACAAATTTTAACAGTAGTAACCTTACTGTAAATCTTAGACTTAAAGGACATTAAAACATACAACAAATATGCCAAGTAAAAAAGCTAAGAATTACAGTAAAGAATGATCAACCAACTCACCCCGAAAAACTAAAAAAAAAACTGTAAGAAACCCCAAATCTTAAGAGTAGTAAATAGAATTCCATACAAAGAAAACCCTCATCTATAAGTAATTTTAACTAAAGAAACTACACCCTCAAACTTTCCTAATCTAAAAGGACAAGGAACTATGTCTAACAAAACAATAAAAAAAGATATAATTATATTGAAAGATAGCCATATTGCTCTTAAACAGTGGACTTCCAAACCAGGAGCCAGAACAAAGTATTGGCTCCTACACAGCACCCTGTTGGAATAAGGTACCGAGGGGGTACTAACTCAGAAAACCCAGAATACCCCCGAGGTAAAAAATACCCTAATAAAAAAAGGATGCTAAACAGACCAATCATCCTATTAGGCAACTAAGAGCTATTGGGCCCTAATGTATAGTAAAAAATTAAAAAAAACTTTTGGGCCAAGCAACTGGTAAGAAGGTAGCCATAGAATCATAACAATACTGGGAATGAATAAAATCTTAAGAGAAATGCCAATTGTTCTACAGTACTTCAAAACTATAAAATAAGGGCATATCTCCTAAATAATCTGAATTTCCCGGATTAATGCATGAGAAGACAAACTCTAATAAAAAAAAAAAAACATGCGTACCCTCATCCCCAAAAAATATGATCAATCTGAGTTCTCACCTTGAACATTGACTTACCTCCCTCCAAATTTCACTGAGAAATGAATGTAACACAAATAAAATACATTTTCCTTATACCTCAGCCAGCAAAATAACATATGAGTAATACATATTTAGTCCCCAAACCTATAATGATGTCCAAATCCAATTGCACATAGAAAAAAGATACAAACCATAAAGGATTAAAGTATAAACTATCAAATTGATGTACAGCCCCCCCAAAACAAACTTCAATATCACAGAACTTATATACTCAACATTTCTGATAGTTTGTCAAAAGCTGACAGTCTTTAAAATAGTCCAGCCTGTTATAAAGGGAGAGGCATTGTAATATAATATTAAATCACACTAAGAAAAAGAGGGGCAATAATGTGACAAACACTTGAACAGTTCAGGTGAAATCAGCTGAACAACATGAAAAAGCTGATCGATCAATGATGCTTCGCCTATCTGAGGAAACAATTCCCTCTGATTTAGAAAAGTTCTAAGCTAGTGTCTCCACACCATAGTAATTTTTCAAAACAGTAAATAATGTTCATATTACCACAGTTAATATGTGATCCTGTTGAAATAGCTACACAACTTGCAGATCCAGTGGGTGAACACCTGAAGAAAGTTTCAAGTTTATCTGAATAGTCGGAAGCCAGAGTAAAAGAAACAATAGTAATAGAAAATAGTATTATCATCCAGAAAGCCCTAACTGAAGCACCCTAAAGGAAACTACACTGGAAGAGGGAGAAGAATTATCTAACAAGTGTTCCCATAAAATAAAGAAGGCAGAGTGGTAAAAAGTACTCACCCGATCCACAACACCAAAGTGAACTTGTCGTCCAAAACCAACCCCAGCCATCTCCTAGAAGACACAATCAGCCCAGGGTAGGGCAATGTAAACCAATACTAAAATTAGATTGGGGATTTAACTTCACACCACTTGCCCCTCAGGATTCAGAGGAATTAAGCCTGCCAACAAAACTGAGGTTTATACCACTAACCCAATCATTCTGGAGGCTCCCTTCTGAAAGTCTGAAGTAGGGAACAGATTTCATCTAGGGTCTGATCTTGCCTCTTCTTCAACCCCTCCAGAGAAACTTTGGACCACTGATCTTTTTGGAGAGAGTGCTTGTCTCTGCCTTCCTGCACTTCCATTGTCTCAGGAGAAGTTATGTGCTGTTCCTGTAGACCCAACAGTGAAGATTCAGGATTGTCATAGATTTTTGGGCTATCTTTAAAAAAATATTTTAAGCTTGGCTGGACAAGGTGTGGAGAACTTTAAATTATTCTCCCAAAGAATCTTGAACAGTGGAACAAATGCTTTCTGCTGCTCTTGGACACCCTCAGAATAATCATTATCCAGTCTTATACAATACCCCTCATAAATTAACTGTCCCTTCCTCCAAGCTTGCACCAACAGAGCTTGCTTCACTGCAAAATTGTAGAGATGGACTATCAGTGATCTAGGCCGAGTACCTGGACCATGGGCAGGTGGAACAAGGGCACAGTGAACCCGTTCAATAGAAAGGGGCATAAGGTCCAACAGGTCCATCATTGAAGAAAGCAAATCTTGCAAAAGAGTAAAAAGGTCACCATTCCCTTCTAAGCCCTCCAGCAAGCCATATACTCTAAAGTTATTTCTCTGGGAGTGATGGTCGAGATCTTTGGTCTTATCACCGAGTTGTTGCATATCCTGCAACAAATGGGAGAGCAATCTCTCCAAGTGGTCCACTTGGCTATCTGTCTCTGTAGCCTGCTTCTCTTGGAAATAGTCTGTTCTTCAATTTGTTGGATCGACAGGTGGAGTTGCTGATAAAGAGAATGAGTCTCTTCTCTAAATGACTGAATTTCTTTGAATAAAACCGTGTTAGTCAGCTCTTCAAACTCACTTGTGTTATTGGCCACCATCGCTAAGTCAGATCTGTACTACGCAATTATAAAAAACAAACTATCCTATGAGGGTCACGTGATGGCTGCCTGAACAGACACTCCTTCCACTGCTCCTGCTTTCCTTGCTTCTAATTTTACTTTTTTTGTGCTAACTCAACTTAAATATATCAATCCTGGCATGTCGTGAGCTCCTGAAACCATCATCGACCCTGCTGGGTAAAAAAACTAACCAGAATGGAGACAGAAATGAAGGATCCCCTACCGCATCACACTCCTCCTACAACACCGACACGAGAAAACACTGCAAAGTGCTCTAAAGCGCATGCCCTGGAACAAGTCCTACCACAACTACTCAGGCTGTACTTATGGAGGCCAAGTTCCTGGAAGGCCTGACTCCTCTTCAAACCATGCTGGACACTCTGGTTCATGACTTTCAAAATATCAGGCTCTCACTGGACCTCCTCACCAGGCATACTGGAGACAATGAAGCGAGAATCTCTTACTTGGACAACTGGTGAGCTAGACTAGATCTTTGATATGGCCCAGCTGAGACACTGGATCAAGGCAATGGAGAAGAAACTTGAGGATCTTGAGGGAAGGTGCCAGAGGAACAATCTTTTTATCCTTGGTCTCCCAAGGGTGAGGAAGGCTGGCTCTGGTTCTTTTATTCAGAAGTTCTGCAAAAGATCACAGGCCCTTCCCAATGGCCCTGAGTACATAGGAGCGGGCACGTAGATCGCTTTGGCCTGCTCCTACCCTGGGATCTCTTCCATAACCATTTATATTTAGACTGCTCAATTTTCTAGACAAGCAGTACATTCTTAATAAATTGAGAGAGCTACAGGAGCTTCAATGGGAAGGACACCGTATACGAGTTGCTCATGACCTCCCTAAGTCAGTCCAAATGAAGAGGACTGAGATGCACCTGATAGTTTCTAAATTAATAGCTGCTCTGGTGAAATTCCATATGAGATATCCGGCAACTTTACAGGTACTGCACTCGGGCACCTGGTACAACTCTGACTCTTCTGAACAAGCCAACAGCATGCTAAAATCATTGTACCCAGACTTATTTAAGTTAAGTAAGTAATGGATCCTTGATGTATTTTCATGTGGAGGTCATCAACTCAGTAGAGAGACTTTTGCAATGTTTTCTAACCTTCTGACCTGTGTGATTTGCAAATTTTGGCAGTCGGATCCCCTTGACTGTTGTTTTGGGTCAACATGGGTGGCAACCGTTGCATCTGTTGATTATCAAGTCTCTTTTTTTCTGGCCTTGGGCTCCACCTAGTGGCAGACCTGTCATTTTGGTTTCACTGGAACCTCTGAGGAGGTTTTTGATGTCGTGTAGAGCAAAGACTGCAGCTTTCTATTGTGCCTTTTCAATGTGTGATTCTAGCTTCCATCATTGAGCTCATAGTCAGCATTATATAACCTGGTATTTCTCTACCGCCCTGACTCATGGTTTGGAAACTCCTAGATTCCTTGGATGATTCTCTATATACACCTGGAGATCTTGCTAGGACAGGTCTGAATTTCATCAAGGAAGTGGCACCTTTTCTCCTGCTGAACTGCAATTTATGCCGCTAACTGTCCACCACTTCCCAATCATATCAGTTATGGATGGTTTCCCGTTTTATTTTCCTAATAACATTAGTACCTGCCATGGTTACCACCTAGTGTCCCTGGGCCTATTATCAGGACCATTCCTCTGAATGTGTTATTAAGCCTTATGTGACTTAAATTCTATTACTCAGTGCTTTTCCTTATGTTCGATCATTAGTGGGTGTTCAGGAATAATTGCTCATTCGTTATTCTCATTTGCAGAGCTAAGACCCCTTCCATGATGTGCTGTACATTCAATCCTGATTCTTTGATACTTTTACAGGACTTAGGATGCAGACACATTTCTGAAGTTGGCATACTCTTTCTTTTCTTTTATCCTCCCATGATATTTAATGGGATTAAGCCTGTCTTAGTTATTGTTGTCTGCACTGAGACAGTCTGACAATGGGACATAGTCAACTTTAAACACTGTTCTTTAATCTCATTGTTTGCTACACTGTTTGTTGGATGTTTAGTTAAGACTAATCTTTTCAACCTTTGATGTTCAGCTTAATAGCCTTATTGGGTTAGCACTGTTTCAAAGGGGGGACGGGAAGTGGGTGGGGGGATGTCTTTACAGGGAGGGATGTGTTTCATCATGACCAGAAAGATGGAGGAGGTATGGTCTTTTGGACTGGGGTTGACAGTCAGGTATTTGAGGTTTCATTTATTGTGGGTAGGAGGTGGGGGGGTTCAGAGAGGGAGGGTAATTGTTCTGATTTTTGTTGATTATTATTCCTGGGATGCAGGGGGGAGGGGGTTCTTACGCCTGACATGATAGTTGTTCATGATGGATTGACCTACCCCCTTAGAACTTTCCTATGATATTATGGAATTGGTTCACTATACCTCCTTGCTGGAAGTACTGTATGTTATGGGTAGCCAATACAAGTTATTTAGTTGAAACATTAAAGAGCACAGGACCGCCATAAATGAACTATGATACTAAAACATCTTCATCAACTAAGGGCTCATGTGGTCTCCAAGAGACCCACCTTAAATGAGAGGATGCTCTACTTTTACGATAGCTCTGGATGGGACAGGTTTTTGGAGCTGGGGCTTCCTCTAGGCAGGGAGGCACCGCTATCCTTTTTGCCAAATTGGTCCCATTTGTTTTGACCCAGGAATGGTGGGATCCATTGGGGCGATATGTGATACTTCAGGGCACCCTCGAGGCATTTCCCATAATTATAGGCTCCATCTATGGCCCTAACATTGAGACACTGCAGTTTTTCATCGAGCTATCTCATACCAGTCCACCCCCAAGCTCACCATACTTGGAGAGGACTGGAATGTAGTACTCCAATCTGAATTTGATCACTCTGACTGTAAAAGAGTAAGTTTATCTCCCACTCAAAGAGCAGTCAGGCACCTTATGGCAGGCACTGGGACACTGGATGTGTGGTGCACCGTAAACCCCTCAAATCGACAATATACATACTTTTCTCCACCGCATAAATACTTTTCCTAGATCGATTATTTTTTACTCAGTTTGGCCTCCCTCCTGGGAGTCTTGGAGGCTGATATCCATCCTAGAGTTCTGTTTGACCTCTCCCCAGTCAATGTATCCCTCCTTCTTGGCCCAGGGCTTAAACATGACTCACTGTGGTGCCTAAATACATAACTGCTTAAAAGACCTTCTTTGCTCGAACATTTTAAAAATTTCATTACCTCATTCCTTGAGTCTAATATAGGCTCTGTGACCTGTGTCCACCTTGTCTGGGCTGCACTTAAATGTGCACTCCAAGGGGAATTTATCCATCTGGCTTCCACCCATTCTACACAGAATGCTTCCCAGTTGAACTCCATCTTAAGAGATGTTAAACTCCTAGTACACTGTTTACACTGTGCTTTCCCCAACTCTGAATGGACCAAGTTATACTAGCTCTATTCCCAATACGCAGATCTAATGGCCCAAAAAGCTGAACTCTCCCTCCATAATACTAGGATGAAGTATTTAGAGTCAGGTGAGTGAGCAGGGAAGCTTCAGGCCATCAGGCTCCGACAAGCTGAGGCCACCAGATTCATGTCTAGCTTACGCCAGTTCCCCGAGAAGGATATTGTTACTGATCCTAAGAGTATTGTTGCCCTTTTCAGCACCTACTTTAAAGCCTCTATGAAGTCGATGACTCAGTGTTCCTAGGGCAGATAGTATCTCTCACTATCTGAACTCAATTAAACTGCCAACCCTACCACCCCAGCAGGCTGTGGTCTTGGATCTTCAATTACTGTCTCAGAGGTAGAACAGGCAATTAAGAGTTTACCTTCAGACAAAGCTCCTGGTCCAGATGGTCTTCCTATTAATTTATATAAACAATGTTGTGCCCAGATAGCTCCATTCCTGGTAGAGGTCTTAAATTTTTGGTTTGACAACAGCATGAGTGACCAATCCTGTTCAGAAGCCCTTATAACCCTTATCCCCAAACCCGGTAAGGATCCCCTACTCCACGGCAATTATCGTCCAATTTCTTTGCTCAATTTGGACATTAAAATTCTGGCAGCCTGGCTGGCCCCACTTATGAGAGCTGTTATCTGGCATGACCAGGTTGGCTTATGTCGTCCGCTCCTCCAGAAACCATATGAGGAAAATTCTACATCTCATCTTGGCATCGAGAGTTTCTGAGGTCCCAGTGGCCTTGGGTTTCCCTTGATGCTGAAAAGCATTTGATAGAGTTTCCTGGAACTTTCTATTTTCCTCCTCACCAGTTTTGAAATTCCCAATGATTTTATTAAGTGGGTCCGGATACTGTACGAAGGCCCAACAGCCAGGGTGTGGTGTAACAGTCTCCTCTTTCCACGTTTTCCCCTTCAGCGAGGAACCCCTCAGGGTTGTCCTCTTTTTCCCCTTTTGTTTAATCTCTATCTTGAGCATCTTATCAACAGACTCAATAGTTCTACTAACCTGACTGATATTCAAACTGAAGGTAAAATATATCTTCTTTCAGCCTATGTGGAGGATATATTATTACATGTTGAAAACCACACCTCCACAATCCCTGCTTTACTCGAGGAATTTAATTTACTCTCCGCTGTCTTCTCTTACAAACTTAACCTCTCTAAATCCCAGATTTTCCCCCTTAATCATCGTATTATGCTGTCCAAGCTTTTAGACTTGGGTTTGACCTGGACACCACACTCCCTCACTTATTTGGGGATTCATGTCACCAGGAATACTTCTTCAATGCTGAAGGAGAATCTCACCAAACTAATTTCCGATCTTAAATCAGACCTAGACAGGTGGGGTGCTCTTCCTATGTCCCATTGGGGCATTTCAATGTCCTAAAATGAATGCCCTTCCACGGATCCTTTATCCCCAATGGGTATGTTAGGCCTCTTTCTTCCCAAAACCTGGTTTAGACAGCTACAGAGTATGTTCAACAAATTCATATGGGGCAATAAATGTGTGTGAAGAGGCTACATTAAGCTTACTGCACCTAAATTAAGGGGGAGGGCTTGCTCTCCCTTCCCTCTTTACCTAGTATGGGGCCCAGCACATCAGTAAGCTGACCAATTGGGTGGATGACCGACCATCGATCGGACCCATTCATACTCTCCCACCTGGGTTGAAATCGAAAGGGCATTGGTACACAGAACTTACTGCTCCCTCCCAGCTCTTGTATACCAACTCCCTCACTGTCTCCCCTGTTGCCGTAAAGACTCCCTCATTGGTTGGTCCTTACAGGCCCTCTATCAGGTACAGAAACACTTATCCCTTAACTGGAGTACAATACTGCGTCAACCCCTTTTCAACAACCCCCATTTTATGACTGGAAAACAGGTAATCCCATGCTCTTTTCTTCCCAAACCACAACACATTACATTGGAAGATATTTGCACTGAGGACTATATTATTTCATTCTCCTCACTGCAGGAGAAATTCCAGTTATCCAAGGTTGCCATCTTTAAATACTGGCAGCTCAGGCAGGCTGTATTAGCCTTCTTGGGCCTCAAACCCTGAGTCTTCCCACCTGGAGATGATTTGGCAGCCATTCTTTTATTGGCAAAACACCCACATGAGGTATCAGGTGTGTATAAGTTCTTACAGGAACGTGATCCCAAACTTCCCAAAGGGGTCTGTTACTGCTGGAGGCAGGTGCTCACTCTTCCTGATGATCGGTGTACTGGTGCAAACTCTGGAAAACAACTTGTAATCTTGTTAAACAAGATAGACTGAGACTTATCCAATTCAATATTATGCACAACCTGTGTTGTACTCCTACTAGACTACATGCCATAGGGAAGCTAGCATCTCCTACTTGTCATAGATGTGGGGTAGAGATGGGATCTCTCCTTCACATGTTGTGGGATTGCCCAAAAGCTCAAGCATTCTGGACTGCCATCCGAAATGCCCTTGACCCAATCTTGGGGTTAGATTCATTGTTTACCCCTACAACCTGTCTATTGCTCATTTTCCCATGGGGTACACCCAAAGCATGAAAAGCACACCTATCCCTAATAGCAGCCACTGCTAAATTAGTCATGCTTAAACACTGGAAGGATGAATCCTCCTCAACTATGGAATGGTACCGTGAGACCTACCGCTATTCAATTAGAGAAACATATAGCCAGCATCCGGCATAACTTAGATGGTTATAGAGGGACATGGGAACCCCTCCTGACCTTGTTGTCTCTCTGGCAATCCTGATTAGCTACTTAAATTAACCCATATCTCTTTGCTGTGACACACAGGCATGGGTGGGTGGGGGAACTTGGGGAAGGGAGTTTTATTTGGGTCTTTGTTGAGCTTATGTTTCGTGTTTGCATGCTATGAATGTTTGTTTGTTCTGTTTTATTGCAGCTGTACTGCTTATTAACTGTTTCAACTTCTTGTATGCTGCTAAACTAATAAAAGCATGTTGAACTTGAAAGAAAAAAATCTATCCTGATGAACTACCGACAAGTAACATAGACTGAACTACTACCCAATACTTAAACACCTCCCAGACGCATACATGTATCACAAGTTTAATCAAATAATGGCTGAAGGAGGTTTTCCAAAACAGGCCGACTGAGCTCTTTACTCAAGTTGCTATCACGCAGGAGCACCACCGAAGTCCCAAAATGTGTTTTCACCCTGTGGCTCAGAAAGATGTTGTTGATGTTCAAAACTACCTTTTGGGTGGGCTTTGAAAATTTCTCCACCCTTGTTAATGAGTTGGGGTCATAAGAAGGCTATGTTGAAAATCTGGGGTACAAATATTACAAAATAATAATGATGACCTGCATTTTGACATTTTACAACGTACACATATCTTAGGTAATTTAAATATTTTGACACCAAATTTTCAACATTGCCTTTTGTTTGCATCACCTCATGAACATAATAACTGTCGGTTTTCAAACCTGGCCAAAATGTGTTTTTCCACTTGTACTAAAAATTACATTTTGACTGAGATTTGAAAATGTTCACATACTAGGTTAATGAGATGGGTTCATAACAAAGCTACAGTGTGTTGAAAAGTTGGGGTCAAAATATTAAAAGAAACACAGTTACATTGCACTTTTGTAAGTTTGGTAACTTTTATCATCCAACGCTACACAGGATGGCAGAGTCAGCAGAGCCCTGCACTTCTGTAGGCCCTGAACATCTGCACCTGTTCATGCTGGTCCTGAAGGGATCTGCGTGAATGAGGATGTGATTACACTATCTTAAAAAGAAGGGAAATTCTATGTAAAAAAAACTTTATGCACCAGTTAGGTAACTTAACACCACAAAAGTAGGAAAATGTGGCATTAGGATTCCCAGATTCCCAGACCTAGCTCCCCACCCCCAAGCAGCAAAAGTTAAAAACATTAGGTTTTGGGTCTCCAGGCCCAGATATTTAAAGAGGTTGACCATGCACAACAGAGATGCGCCAGCGCCAAGTCCGAAAATGCGCCATTGTGTGATATTCAAGGGAGGCAGCTACGCACCCAAATTGCAATGCTCAAGAGCCAATGGTAATGAATGCATGTGCAACCAGAGGGCGGGACCATGAATAAATGGTGCAGTGTGATATTCAACGACATCGCCATCGCAATAGGGGAGGAGTAGCGGAAGTTCGCATGGCAGTGAGCCAAAAATAAAAAGACGAAGGCACAAAGAATGCTACAGGAAGGCCTGCAGTGGGGGTGATCTGGCAGCCAGACCAGGGAGAGCAACAGAGAGAGGGACAGTGGTGGAGCAGGACAGGGCACACTTGTGCCACACAGGACAGGTCTGAGGAGCCAGACAAACAGGCAAGGCAAGGCAAGGCAAAATTAATTTAAAAGACGCCCAATCCCGGAGGCTCTGGGCACCGTACAAATTTTAAAACAAACATTTAAACATAATAAATATACAATTTATACACAATAAAATACAGAATCTAGTAAAATCAAAAACATTACCATAAATGTCCATCTAGACATCAAATGCTTTAGAAAAAGAAAAGTCTTCAACTGGGCCTTAAAAATATCTACTGAGGGGGCTTCCCTGACCTTTATTGGCAAAGAATTCCACAGAACAGGAGCCATGGCGCTAAACGCTCTATCGCCAGCAGATTTTAGCCTAGCTCTAGGAATGGCCAGGAAGCCACCGCTAGAGAAGCGAAGAGGGCATGAGGAGAGGGCAGGTAACAGAAGGTCTGACAGGTAACCAGGGTCCAGCCCATGTAGGGCCTTATAGGTGAGAAGACCCACCTTAAAGAGGACTCTCCACCTGACTGGCAGCCAGTGCAATTCGCATAAGACCAGTGTGATATGGCAATACTTTTGCTGCCCAGTCAACAACCGGGCAGCTGCATTTTGCACCAGCTGCAGTCTGCGGAGAGATTCTCCTATGACCCCGAGATAGAGCGTGTTACAGTAATCAAGCCTTGATGTGGCTAAGGCATGTATCAAGTTAGGGAGGTCCAGAGGCAGAACAAGGGGCTTAATCCTGGCAATGTTTCTGAGATGGTAGAAACAGGTACGAACTGTGTTGGATATTTGAGCCTCCATGGTTAAGTCCCTGTCCAGAATCACTCCCAGATTTTGCACCCAAGAGGAGGCCTTCAATGACACAGTTCCAAGAACAAGCCCAGTTTCTGTGTCAGAGGCCATCCTATCATGGACTCTGTTCAATTCCACTACCAATATCTCCGTCTTATCGGGGTTAAGCCACAACCAGCTGGAGGCCATCCAGTTGTTAATTTCGGCCAGACAGATGTTTAGCACATCCACTGCATTTGATGTTCCTGGGGCAAAGGAAAGATATAGCTGAGTATCATCAGCATAGCAATGAAAACTCAAACCATACTTCCTAATGATCCCACCCAGAGGCAGCATGTACACTGCGAACAACATTGGGGCCAGTACCAATCCTTGAGGAACTCTGCAAAAATGGAGACTGGGTATAGATGAGGAATTTCCCATCATAACCCGTTGCCTCCTGTTGGTAAGAAAGGACTCAAGCCATTTGATGACAATACCAGTGAGTCCGCATAGGTCCCTAAGGCGGACGAGCAACACACAATGGTCCACAGTGTCAAATGCTGAGGAGAGATCAAGGAGAACAAGAATTGTCTTGTCTCCCCGATCTCTAGCCCTGAGGAAATCATTCTGCACCTGAACAAGTGCAGTTTCAGTTCTATGTTTGGCATGAAAAGCTGACTGGAAGAGTTCATACAACTCATGAGATATGAGGTGCTCTTCCAACTGAAGCGCTACACTTCTCAACAACCTTTCCCAAAATGGAAGGTTGAGATTGGACAATAATTTGCCTTGATCTCCGGGTCCAAAGATGGCTTCTTTAAGAGGGGTCTCATCAGAGCCTCCTTCAAGGCATCAGAAAGACACCCTCAGAAAGGAGACACCATACAATCAAGGCAAACACCGGCCAACAGAGTCAACACATCTCATTAAAAAACGCGTTGGCACTGGGTCCACTTCATAAAAGGTATGCTTCATATTGGTTGCTACCTCGATAACCTCACTAGCCTCCACTGGTCTAAACTCTCCACAACCAGACGGAGTGCACTCAAACACATCGGGCAATCACTGTCAGCTGTAACATTGCTGGCTGAAGAAGCCACCCGCTGGATCGAGGACACCCTGTCCGAAAAGAACCAAGCGAATTCCTCACAATCTGTATTGGAAAAAACCCTCCCGGGCTGTAGACAGGCAGGATGTAAAAGCCTATCCACAGTCTGGAAAAGTGAGGCTGGTCGATTCTTCCAGGCAGCAATCTCCCTGGACAAAAACACTGTCTTCTTGTGGTTGATTGCCTCCTGGTACACATCATAGTGGGCACACAGGACCAGTTTATCCAGATGGGATCTCCTCCAGCAGCGCTCCAATCTCCAACCCATCTTCTTCATCTCCCTGAGCTCACCATCAAACCATGGTGACCTCAGGTACGAAGTTCTGGGTCATACACGGATGGGTGTGAGGGAGTTAATGGTGTCGGATAACACCCTATTATAGGTGTCAACCCCGACAGCAACACCTCCCACACATGCATCACCCACACTAGACAATTTCGCTGCCGCCAAAAAACCCTCAGGGGTCAAACCCCGTAAAGGGCGACAGCTAATCATCTCAACAGGGGAAGGGCTTATGGCGGGAGCCCCATGATCGGACCAGAGGACCGGATTGATCCTGAGATCACTAATCTCAAGTCCCAGTGAGAACACCAGGTCCAACATGTGGCCATCCTGAAGAGTCGATGCAGTGACAGCCTGCATCAAACCTAAGGAGGACATAGTCTGAGAAAACTCATAGCTGTATCTATGATTCACGTCGTCGAACCAAACATTGAAATCCCCCAGAAAAACACATCTGGGGGAATCCAACATTCCGTCAGCAATGAAATCTGCAATCTCCTGCAGGAAATCTCCCATCGGCCCAGTAGGGCGATAGATGAGAAAAATCCTGCAGCCCGCATCAGGTCCTCCATGGATGGCCACACATTCAAAGGAACCTGGGGTTCTCATCAGGTGCACGGTGAAGGTCAGACTGGATCTAAAACAGATAGCTACACCGTCACCCCTGTGTTCCACTCTGGGGCAGTGCACCACGGTATACCCAGGAGGGACTGCGGCCTCGAAAATCGGGCCTGCATCGTCTCCCACCCAGGTTTCCATAATACAAGTCAGATTGATTGAAGAAATCAAGCCAGCAATAATTGCTGTCTTATTTCTGATCGATCTGGCATTACAGAGCACTGCCATCTGGGGATTTGGTGGTGGTGCAGCCCCACAGGTTACCTGGCCACTCGATTTGGTGGACTCCCTGGGGATGGGCACCAACCACGTCTGGCCTCTCCCATGTGTCCATCGCAACCCAGGGTGCCTTCTGGGCCTGACAACCTCAATCCTCCCACAACCCATACATGGGTTGTTCGACAATGTAGGACCAACGCCATCCCTTCCAATCCCTACCTCCCAACAACATCTAATAGTGGTATCTGAGACTGGGAGTTGGGATAAAAGGGAGTAGGTCATGCAGCATTGAACTATCAGAAATAATTCTAGCCCCCTTTAGTCCTCCCATATAGCCCATATACATCTAAGGCACAAATAATTCTTAAATATCAAAATTTAAACAATAAACTATTTAAGCCTAAAAATATCCCACCTAGCCTATTCAGTCATCAAACATATATTACTAACATCTAACATCATAGCAAAACTGCTAACAATAGTGCCCTCAAATTAGCTAATTCTCAACCTCAATCGTGGTATACAGCAATAAACTGTTTAGCTGTAGCATTACTTTTAAAAGGCACACAATAAAAACATAACCTTTTCTTCGGCCAACTAAACATTTTGACATCGAGTGGCACTCCAGCCACTGACAATGTCAAGCATGTCAGACTTATGAAACAAGCGCCGGGCAATTTAAGGAAGATAAAATCCCTGCCTCAGGACACACAGGTCCTAGCTCCCCCCAAGTCACTTCTGGCAAGATAGAAAATGTACAGACCTGCTGCACAGCCTCTCACGCTGTGCAGGTCATGCAGTCCAGGAAGCACTTCAAACAGACGTCCAGAAATACAAGGGGCTTACTTCCTCCAAAACTTTCTGTAAATCCCAACCACCAACGAGTGACGACACAGTTCTCAGAAAGTTAGAACACACTCTAACAGGGCAGGGATGACAGGGCAGTGCTGCAGAGTGGGCAGGGCAGTGGCAGAAGGCAGGACAGCAGATGGCCAGAGGTGTACCCGGTGCAGGGGGAGCAGCATAGAGGACAGCGGGGGGAACGGGACAACATCTGCCAGCAGGGGTGAACAACAGCCAGGGACATGGCCAGTGCCACCATACAGATGAAGGCAGTAATGAGGGGTGTGATAAGGCAGGCAGCAGGGGGGCACAGCAGTGGAATGGCCCATCGGTGGTACACCCCCAACAGGCGGTACTGAGCCCGCATCTTCGAGTAGTATAGTGATACAGAGATCGTGGGCTGGTACCGCCTGAACCAGGTGATCCTGAGGCAGCTCTGTGAGCTGTGCAGTGATGAGATGCAGGCACCCACACAACGGAGCCATGCTCTGTCAGTGGAGACCAAGGTGACAGCTGTCATGTGCCTGCTCACCACGGGCACCTTCCAAAGACCAACAGGGGACACGACAGGCATAACCCAGTCGGCCGCATCATGTCTACTCACACAATTCCTCAGCACACTGCTGCCACATGTTGCGGAGTACATCCATTTCCCCAGTACACAGGCGGAGTGCACAGCACACATACAACAGTTCCACAGGGTAGCACATATGCCTGGCGTGCTCGGGGCCATTGACTGCACCCATGTGGCCATCCGCACACCACTTGGCCCGGAAGGCATTGCCTACCACAACCACAAGGGATACTCCAGCATCAACTGCCAGGTGGTGTGTGATGCCAGGGGGTGCATAACCAATGTCTGTGCCATGCACCCTGGGGGAGCACATGACACCTTCATCTGGCACCAGTCAGCACTGTGCCACAGGTTCAAGAGTGGGGATATCCCCACTGGCCACCTAGTGGGTGAATATGCACAACACGCAGGATGACATGGACAGCCGAGGGGGGAGGCACAGTCAGAGGTGCCATGGGTATGGGCCTTGACGGCCCATGGCAGAGTGATGCAGACCACCATGCTAATGTACACCCTCTATACACAGGTGACAGTGGATACCCACTCCGTCCCTGGCTGCTCACACTGTACTAGCGCCTTGCCACCCCATCACAGCAACGATACAATGAGGCACATGCCACCACATGTAACATCATTGAGCATGTGTTTGGGATGCTGAAGTCATGGTTCCGGTGCCTGGACATGTCTGGCGGTGCCCTACAATACAGCCCCTTGAAGGCCTGTGGGCTGTTCTTGGCCTATTGTATCCTGCACAACATGGCCAATGACTGTGGGATAGCTGTAGAGGTCAAAGAGGGGGACAGCGATGGGGATGATGAGGAGGCTGGTCCAGACGGTGATGAGCAGCCACCCTCTGGGTGAAGGGACCCCCACCTGTTCAGGATGGTGCAGCTGCACAGGGACACCATCACAGAGGAGCATTTCAGCCAACACAGGTAGGTCACGGGACCATGTGCAACCACCACTGGCAAGGGCACAACCCACACACATGCATGGATAAACACCAGGGGTGGATGGTGGCAAGTGAATGGGACTGAGCGTGGATCCGCACACGCCGTCAGGGATGGGCATGGCCAAACACGACACGTGCGCACACGCACACGCACACACACACACACACACACACACGCACACACATGCACATATCCCCAACCCCACACCCACACCACAAGACATGCACAAGGGGTAGAAGGCACGCTGACCATGACTGCAACACCTAGCCACACACAGTCCCACACATGGCAATGCCCAGTGGCCATCGCTGTGCATGTGTCAGATGCTGGGCATCATTGCACACTGGTGGACAGTGCAATGCAGTCATCATCATGCATATGCCACAGTGGCCAGCAGCCAGGAGGGTGTGCACATGGACTGTGTGTGTGCAGGAATGGGTACCCCACCCATGCATCTCATGGTGCACAACACACTGCACACAGGGCAGTGGCAGACAGTGGCCATGGTGGGAGACAGGTCAGTCACATGGCACAATGCTACGGCCGCCACGGATGCGTGGGCGGCCCCGCCGATTCCTGACAGCCATGTCAGGCTTACCATTGGCCTCATGGCCTTATAACCTAATAGTCTTCAGGTGAAGCTACCTCTGACTGGAAGCTGCAACACTGGACTTAAGATTTGCAAGAAAGTGAGTTGTGCTCACAACAGAAGGAGGTGAATCTTACAATTTACAATTGTCTTTGGTTTGAAGCAGATGCCTTAGGAAAGTTAATATTCTTCAGGTGGAAAATACTTCTAACTGAAGGGTGAAATAAGGAACTTAGAATTATCAGAAAAGGCAGTCTTTCAATCAACTGAGGGAAGTGGAGCTTGCTTTACTTTTGTTGCAAATGTTAAGATTTTCAGTGCAGGAAGAGTTTTAATCCACAGGGCTTAATACTGTTTTCTTTGTCTGCCCTTCTGCACAGCAGACTTAATTAGAGTTAGTGATTGACTGTTTGCATTGCAATATTTGTAATACTGTGAGTTATTCACTGGGCTAAGAATTTGCCATAAGTCCTGAATTCAGAGCAGGTTACAGGCTGTGTATTGGACCCAGACAGTGCTTAGGGGGTGGACACTGTTTTTTCTTTTGTTTATTTATGTGTGCCTTAAAAGACCAGGCCAGACTTTGTCAGGAAGTGCTTACATCACAGCTACTTAACAGCCAATAGCTCTGGAAGAGTCTTACAGACCTTGATAAAAGTACTAATTTTAGCAGGCTCATCAGATAACCTAATAGTCTTCTAACTGAAGGGTGAAATGAGGAACTTAGAATTATCAGAAAAGGCAGTCTTTCAATCAAGAGAGGGAAGTGGAGCTTGCTTTACTTTTGTTACAATTGTTAAGATTTTCAGTGCAGGAAGAGTTTCAACCCACAGGGGCTAAATACTGTTTTCGGTGGCTGCCCTTCTGCACAGCTGATGCATTTTGGGGCTGACTGCTTCAGAGCACAAGTCACCAGGCTGTTTTGGGGCTGGAGAGGTTTACCTGGTGTCTGACTTGGATGTTTGATTTTTTCTGTTTGATTAGAAGGGTATTTTCTCTGTTTGATTAGCAGGGTACCAATGCCCGTAGTCTGGGTAACAAGCTTCCTGAATTAGTGGCCTTGATGGAGGAGGAACATCTGGATATCATGGCAGTCACAGAAACATGGTACACACAGAACCATGACTGGGACATAAACATACCAGGATACACTATCTGGGAGGTACAGGGAGGGAAAAGAGAGGAGGAGTAGCTCTCTACATAAGAGAAGGAATCAAAGCAACAGAACAAAAGGGTAAACAGGGAAGAGAAGAAGCACTGTGGGTCAATTTGGAGGCAGCAATGGCACCACAATCCGCACAGGGGTTGTATACAGACCCCCCTCTCAGGGGGAGGAAATGGACAAGGAGATGATAGAAAGTATACTTAGAATGGCAGATAAAGGGGAGATATTGCTGATGGGTGATCTGAATATGCTAGATGTTAACTGGAGTGCAGCTGCAGCAGCCACTTCTAAGAGTGGGGTTATTCTAGATGCCCTGCAGGGGGCATGCCTTAGACAACTAGTATTGGAACCCACTCGAGAGGGAGCAATCTTAGACCTGATCCTCTCAAATGGAGATGGATAGAGGATCACAGATGTAGAAGTGGGTAGCCATCTTGGAACTAGCAACCATCGAACAGTATGGTTCACAATAAACACAGCAATGGAGTCAAGCCATACAAAGGCAAAAGTACTGGACTTCAGGAGGGCTGACTTTGCCAAAATGGGTGAGTGCCTAAGGAATGCACTAGCAAATGGGCAGGAAGGAGGGGTGGAAGAACATTGGGGAATAATAAAAACTGCCATCACAGAGGTAACAAGCCTTTGAGTGAAGCAAATAAACAAAACAAAATGATGTAAGAAACCACTATGGTTCTCAAAGGAGGTGGCAGTGAAGGTTCAAGAGAAAAAGAAAGCATTAAGAAAGTACAAGGAATCACAGAAGGAGCAGGACAGAGAATTGTATCAGTTAAAGCAAAAGGAAGCTGGGAAGGCAGTCAGAACAGCAAAGGCCCGAACTGAGGAAAAGATAGCCAACTCAGTTAAGAAGGGGGATAAAACCTTTTTTAGGTACACCAGGGAGCGAAGGAAGACTAAGAAAGGGATAGTGAGGCTTAATAAAGTGGAGGGTGGGTAGAGGGTGACTGTGAAAAGGCAGAGATACTAAACAAATATTTTTGCTCAGTAATTACAAATGAAGAGGGGGAGGTACCTAAAACAAACAATAGAAACACTCTGGATACAGAAGTTGATACCAGCCCATTTACAGAAGAAAGGGTTCTGAAAGAACTCTTAAAACTGAAGGTGGACAAAGCAATGGGGCCTGATGGGATTCATCCCAGAATTCTAAAAGCACTAAGGGTAGAACTAGTGACACCACTGACTAGCCTCTTTAACAAATCATGGGAGGATGGGGTGGTACATGAGGACTGGAGGAGGGCAGATGTGATATCCCTTCACAAAAGTGGGAGCAGGCCAGAAGCAGGAAACTACAGACCTGTTAGTTTAACCTCAGTGATAGGGAAAATGATGGAATCACTTCTGAATGAAAGAATCGTCAAGTACCTAGAAGCCATAGGGGCACAGGACCCAAGGCAGCATGAATGCACAGCGGGAAGGTCATGCCAGATGAATCTAATAGATTTCTTTGACTGGGTGACCAAAGTAGTAGATCAGGGAGGGGCTGTGGACATGGCCTACCTAGACTTTAGCAAGGCATTTGACTCAGTCCCACACAAAAGATTAATATACAAGTTAGCCAGCCTGGGAGTGGGTCCCAAGATGATAGCCTGGGTAAAGAATTGGCTGGAGAATAGGACACAGAGGTAATAGTAAATGGAGTCCACTCTGAAGAAAGGGGGGTTACTAGTAGGGTGCCGCAGGGTTCAGTATTAGGACCGGTCCTCTTCAATATCTTTATAAGTGACATTGCAGAGGGACTGAAAGGAAAAGTATGTCTCTTTGCAGATGACACAAAGATCTGCAACAGAGTTGATGCACAAGGTGGGGTGAAAAGGATGAGAAGGGACTTGGCAAGGCTAGAGGAATGGTCAAATGTATGGCAGCTTAGATTTATAGCTAAGAAGTGCAAGGTAATGCACCTGGGAAACAAAAACCCAGGGGAAAAGTACACAATGGGGGGTGAGATATTAACAACAACAAAAATGGAAAGGGACCTGAGGGTAGTCATATCAGATGACTTAAAGGTGGGCAAGCAATGTGAGAAGGCAGTAAGGAGGGCTGGGGGCATACTAGGATGCATAGGGAGAGGCATCACCAGTAGAAAACAGGAAGTTGTTATCCCTCTGTACAGACAGCTGGTGAGACCCCATCTGGAGAACTTTGTGCAGTTCTGGAGACCCAATCTCCGCAAGGACATAGACAAGATGGAAGCTGTCCAGAGGAGGGCCACTAAAATGGTGCAGGGTCTGCACTGGAAGACATATGAAGAGAGACTAAAGGAGCTTAATATGTTTAGCCTCAAAGAAAGGAGGGAGAGGGGGGACATGATAGAAACTTTCAAGTACCTCAAGGGACTCAACAAAGTCCAAGAGGGTAGCATCTTTCAAAAAAAGAGAAGTGCAAGAACAAGGGGGCACAATTTGAAGATGGGGGGGCGGCTCAGAGGTAATGTAAGGAAGAATTTTGTCACAGAGAGGGTTGTGGATGTATGAAACAGCCTTCCGGAGGAGGTTGTGGAGTCAAAAACAGTGGTTGAATTCAAGCATGCATGGGACAGCCATAAGGCAATTCTAGGGGGTTGGGGTAGAAAGAAGTAGGCTGCTGGTTAACTAGGATCTGCAGCTTATCCATTAGGTAGGGAAATGGGCAGACTGGGTGGGCCAAGCGGTCCTTATCTGCCATCAAATTCTATGTTTCTATGTGGTGGCACAGGTGTACCCTCAGGGGTGATGCTGCAGGAACGCGACCGGGTTCGCGCAGGGGTCTGCAGCTCACCAAACATGCCTGCACCAGGCGTGCTCGGTATGCCCACAGCCGAATCCGGTGTCTACATGGGAGGTGTCGCACGACACCGGGAACAGGGGGTGTCTGCGGCACATGGGCAAATAACTGTGTGCCCATTGTGGCCATGACAGCTGTGAATGCCTGTGTCTGCCTGTCAATGGCGGTGGTCACATCCTCCTGCAGCCGGTCCATCCCTGCCAGGAGCAGACCGGTGTCTCTGCTGTGCCGCCCTCTGCCTGGCTCAGGACCGCACTGAGTGCATTCACCACCATCTCGCCGCAACTGCTGATACACTGAATCATGGAGTATGCAGGTGTGCTCATCTAAGAGGTCATCTGCCTGATCAGCATTCTGTCCCTCATGGTGTTCGCAGCCGTGCTGGGCAGCACCCCTTGAGGTTGGGCACTGCACACCAGGGCCATGCCTGGGCATGTCCACAGGCAGTGCACTGACGCCACCCGACACTGTCCCCCCATCTCCATCGTCCAACTGCTGGCACTGCCCCTCCAGCCGCCGATTGCAAGGGCTCACCAGTGCCGATGCATCATCCACAAAATCCCCACCAGCCTGGATGCACACCAGTGCTGCCCCACTGGGGCATACAGGCATGGGATGGGACTGTAATGTCATGCAGGCCTCCACAGCGGCACCACCCAAGGCTACACCCGTGCCGTTCCCTGCTGTGGGACCATCCTGCATCCCACATGTATCACTGTTTGGGATGTATGATCCTTCATCATCATCGGTGCCTGATCTGGCACCAGTCCGTGTCCTAGCATGCTGGATTCCGTGGCCGCTGTCATGCTGAGACACAGGCAGGGCCTCGTCCGCACCATCACCACCATCTTCAGTCCGAACAGACAGGCAGGCAGGTATGCGGTGGTACTGACCCACAGACACCTGTGCAGGTGGATGGGCACTCCTCCGTGTCCAGGGCCTCACCCACAGTGGACACACCCACCACCACTGATCCATGTAGATGCTCAGGAGCTGCAAGGGAACACAGTAGAGTTAATGTCACCGCCCTACCCTGTGGCACTCCCCCAGCCACCCACACAGTGACAGCACAGGACCTACCATGCAGTGATGGGCTGCCACCCATCTGGAAGCCACCACCTGGAATGCCTTCTATGGCACAACGCCACATGCTGCTGGCCATCCGCTCCTCCTGTGGCATCAGGTGAGGCACATCTGCCTGCCCACCACCAGTTGCAGCATGTGCAGCCCTGATGGCAGCCACCTTGTCTTTAATCCTCCTCCTGTCACCTCTGAGACAACAAACCTTTTCAACAAAAAAAACAAGAATAAAATAAAGCAGCATCAAACAGTAATTTTGCTTAGCCCAATGATAAAAAAGTCACAAAAATGTAAGCTCCACCTGTAATAATTTCAGAGAAGATATACCCTGTAAGAAACACTTTGCTACAGAAAAAAATAAAGCAGTAACAGAAGATATACCTTGCAAAAGACAATTTGAATCAGAAGCTTACTACAGTAATCTGTTAGCACACACCTGTAGGCACACCTTGTAATAATGCAGAAGAAGGTATACCAGCAACAACAATTTGAATCAGAGAAAAATAAAGCAATGAAATGTTAGCAACAAACAGTAGCAATCCCTGTGAGTAAAAAATAAAAAACAACACCACACAGTAAATCTGCTTAGCCAAAAGAAGTCTTAATCCTTTTCCCTTGCTCTGGTAAGTTTCTCTACTCTGCCTTTCAAGCAGTCTTAGAAGGAAAGAGCTCAGGTGAAGCTAGGTGCCTTGGCCAGCAAACCAAGTCTTCTACCTCCAAGATATCAACTAACCTGACCTTTTAACCCTTCTTTCTGTTGGAAATTACTGACAGTTTGCACCTCCAGCTCCACTCTCATCGCACACCTAATCCTTTGGAAGAGCTGTGGGAGGAAAGCAATTAGCTCATTCAATGTGAGAAGGAGACTGAAACACCCTGAGACAACAAACCTTTTCAACAAAAAAAAAAAAACGAGAATAAAATAAAACAGCGTCAAACAGTAATTTTGCTTAGCCCAATGATAAAAAAGTCACAAAAATGTAAGCTCCACCTGTAATAATTTCAGAGAAGATATACCCTGTAAGAAACACTTTGCTACAGAGAAAAATAAAGCAGTAACAGAAGATATACCTTGCAAAAGACAATTTGAATCAGAAGATTACAGCAGTAATCTGTTAGCACACACCTGTAGGCACACCTTGTAATAATGCAGAAGGTATACCAGCAACAACAAATTTGAATCAGAGAAAAATAAAGCAATGAAATGTTAGCAACAAACAGTAGCAATCCCTGTGAGTAAAAATAAAAAAACAACACCACACAGTAAATCTGTTAGCCAAAGAAGTCAATCCTTTTCCCTTGCTCTGGTAAGGTTCTCTACTCTGCCTTTCAAGCAGTCTTGGAAGGAAAGAGCTCAGGTGAAGCTAGGTGCCTTGGCCAGCAAACCAAGTCTTCTAAGAACTGTTTAGTGAGTCTCTGAGCACAGGAGAGGTCCCAGAAGACTGGAGAACGACTCATGTGATCCTGCTCCACAAGAGTGGTAGCAGGAGGAGGCAGAGAACTACAGAACAGTCAGTCTTACCACAGTAGTGGGCAAGATTATGGAGACACTCCTTAAGGAAAGGATAGTGCAACACCTGGAATCCACAGGAGCACAGGATCCAAAACAGCATGGGTTTACAAAAGGAAGGTCCTGTCAAACTAATCTCATGGATTTCTTTGACTGGGTAACCAGAGTGGCAGACTAAGGGGAAGCAGTTAATGTTGCCTACCTTGACTTCAGCAAAGCTTTCAGATACTGTTCCACATAGAAGATTGATTAATAAGCTGGGTAGGCTCAGGGTGGGTCAGACGTTGGTCAACTGGGTGGCAAACTGGTTGACAGGCAGAAAACAGAGAGTGGTGGTAAATGGTATACAGTCAGAAGAGATGCAAGTCACAAGTGGGGTACCTCAGGGATCAGTCCTGGGGCCAGTCCTTTTCAATATCTTCATCAGTGACATTGCAGATGGACTGTAGGGTAAGGTTTGTCTGTTTGCAGATGACACCAGGATCTGCAACAGAGTAGATGATCCAGATGGTGTGGGCAGAATGAGAAGAGATCTGGATAAACTAGCAAAATGGTCGAAAGAGTGGCAACTTGGGTTTAATGCAAAAGCAGTAGGTAAGGCTAGAGGGATGTTGGGGTGTATTAGTAGGGGTATCACAAGTCGGTAGAGGGAGGTAATAATCCTCTTTACAAGACACTGGTTAGGCCCCATCTGAGTACTGCGTGAGTACTGGAGTCCACACCTTACAAGGACATTAACCAAATTGAGGCAGTCCAGAGAAGGGCAACTAAAATGGTGCAGGGACTGCATCAGAAAATATATGAGGACAGATTAACTGAACTCAATATGTATACCCTAGAGCAAAGGAGGGAGAGCTGATATGATTGAAACATTCAAGCACCTTAAGGCATTAACAAGGTGAAAGAGTCTAGCATGTTTCAATATAAGAAAAATAGCAGGACAAGAGGACACAGCATGAGATTAACGGGAGGGCTATTATGGGTAATGTGAGGAAGTTCTTTTCACAGAAAGGGTGGTGGATGCATGGAACGCCTACATCAGGAAGTGGTGGATATGAATACAGTGCAGAGCTTGAACAGGCATGGGATAGGCATAAGGGGAGCAATACAGAGAATATGAATATATAGGCCATTGCCAGAGCAAAGGCCTATGGCATATTCATAAGGTAGAAAAGAAATGGGCAGACTGGATGGGCCTTATGTCCTTATCTGTCGCCAACTTCTGTTTCTATAACACTTCCACTTGAAGGGGAAGTGATAGCCCTAAAGATGCAGGCACTGTGCTAGAGTGTTTTAAAGCATATCGTGATCCCAGAAAAAATGTAGTGTTTGAACACTACAAGTTTTGGGACAGAAAGAAAGCAGAAGGTGAAATTGTTTACCAGTACCTTACAAAACTTAAAACCCTAGCTAAGAACTATGAGTTTGGTACAATTGGAAATGTCATGTTAAGAGACAAAATAGTATTTGGGATTTTGAATGGCAGATTAAAGGAGCATCTTCTGAGAGAGAGAGACTTAACTTTAGAGAAAGCAGTTGATATTTGCAGGGCGGCAGAGGCCACAAAGACACAGCTGCAAGCCATGACACAGGGCACTTCAGATAAAGTGCTGCATGCTATTGCACCACAGAAAAAAGGTTAACCACAGGAAAAAAGGCACACAGCAAGTTACAAGGGCAAGTCAGTATCCACAGAACACAAATGGCACCCAGCTCAGACATGCCATCATTGTGGACAAACCCATGCACAGCGAAGTTGCCAGCCTATGGAGAAACTTGGCACAAATGTAAAAAGAAAAATAATTTAGCAAAAATATGTCAGACATGAACTGAGACCACAAAAAGCAGTAACTTGCATGAAATTAATATGGATAGTCTGTTTATAGGATGAATAAACTCATGCAGAGCAAGAGCAAAAAGATCATGATGCAGATACCTGGTATGCACACATAGCAGTAGAAAGAATGCCCATAGAGTTCAAGCAGGACACAGGGGCCCAAGCCAACATGTTGCCAATCACTGTGGCAAAGAAATACCAGGTAGCAGAAGAAGCCTGATAGAATTGTCAGCCATACTGATGGCATATGGAGGAGCATGAATAAAACCCAAAGGTGTGATCAACCTAAAGTGTAAAACACAAAATAAAGAAACTGATCTCCAATTTGAAGTCACAGATGTGTCCCCCATACCACTGTTGGGCAAGGCTACATGTGAAAAACTTGATCTGGTGTGCAGAGTTGAAACTGTGGTACTCCAAAAACCTCCCACAAAGGACAGTCTAATTGAAACATATCAGTATGTCTTCACTGGGGTCGGGCAGTTCAAAAGGGAGCATCATATTCATGTTGACCCTGAAGTACCATCAGTGATACATGACTGTAGACGAGTACTATTTGAAATCATGAACAAACTAAAAGAAACCCTAAACAAGCTAGAAGTGTCTCACAAAATTGTCCAAGTCCTTGAGCCCACTGACTTAGTCAACAGACTGCTGATTACTCAGAAAAACTGGGGAACTATGTGTTTGTATTGACCTATGAGAATTAAATACTGCAATATACAGTACAAGTCACATTTAACTGTTCCACCAATGAGTTGCTTTAGCATTTCTGACTGAGTTGCATAAGTGTTGCTGGATTCAGTACAAAACCTTGCACAAACTGTTTGAGTTACAACTCAGTTTTGCATTGCACTGTGATTGGACTTTAGGTGCATTCCAACTGAGTAGCAAAAACATTTTAGAAACATTGCTCTTGAGCTGATTACGTGTTGGAAAACAATGCAGTATGAGTTGTCAATGCGTTGCCAACTGTAAAAAACAATGCTATACCAAGTAGTTGGCAGGGCAGTTTAATGTGACTTGTACTATAGAGGTAACATTACAACATATCAACACCAGAAGAAGTGCAATGTTGACTCACCAAAAAAGCAAGTATTCACCATTCTAGACTAGAAGGATGGCTACTGGCAAATTAAGTTTGATGAGGAGTCATCTTGCCTCTGCACATTTAACACCCCATGGGGCCACTACAGATTTTATAGACTTCCATTTGGCATAAAGTCAGCCAGTGAGGTGTTTCAACAAAAAAATGAAGAAACATTTGATCACATCGAGGGAGTGCATATTATTGCTGATGACATGATAAATGCTGCAGACAATCAAGAACAGCATGATGAGATTTTAAGGAAGGCCAAGGACAGAGTAAGAGCTGAAAATGTAAAATTCAATAAAGGCAAGTTATAATTCAAGGTTTCAGAAGTCAAATACATGGATCATGTGGTGACTGCTAAAGGGATTTGTCCTGATGAGACCAAAGTGAAAGCAATTGTGGACCTACCGAGAGATAAATCAGGACTGTTGCATCTACTGGGAATGATATGCTATCTAGCCCAGTACATCCCAAGAGAGACAGACATTACTGCCCCACTAAGAAAACTTCTTCAAAAGCGTCAGCTATGGCAATTGGAACATGAGCATCAGCAAGCTTTCAAGCCACTAAAGAAAGCCCTATGCAAAGCTCCAGTGCTACGGTACTTTGATGTCAAGAAGCCTGTTGCTATCCAAGCAGATGCGTTGAAAGACAGACTTGGTACATGTTTTCTACAGAATGGAGGCCAAGTTGCATATGCTTCCAGAGCCTTGAAAAGCAGAGAGCAAAACTATTCTCAAATAGAGAAAAGACTTTTAATGGTAGTCTTTGCTACTCACAAATTCCACCAATATGTGTTTGGCAAACAAGTTCAAGTGCAATCAGACCACAAACCACTAAAGTCCATTTTTTCCAAACCTTTAGGACAAGCTCCAGCCTGACTTCAAAGAATGCTGTTACAGCTCCAGAAATATGATCTACAGATCCAATACACACTTGGGAAACTTATGCACATTGCTGACATATTCTCAAGAGCACCATTATCAGATACCTTTGAAGCAACTGTAAGTGACCAAGATGAGAGAGTGATTCATTCCATGGACAGTGAACCAGTCATGGAGGGTCAGCTGATGCAAGAAACTAGAATGAATACTCAGAGCGACAGTACACTGCAGATACTTGAAGTGCTAGTCAGACGACATTGGCCTCGGTACAGAAAGAAGGTTGACATCAGAGTCAGACCACACTGGCCATTCTATGACACATTTCGATGTGAGGAAGGAATCCTAGTTCAAGGAGAAAGAGTCATAATTCCAGCAAACATGAAAAGTAGCATGCTAACAAGAGTACATGAAGCCCACCTGTGCATACAAAAAACAAAAGTAAAAGTGAGAACAGTGATGTAGTGGCCAGGAATGTCAAACGAAATAGAGGGCATGGTGGAAGGATGTAACATTTGCACAAGGCACTGAAACAGGAATCAAAATGAACCACTGTTATCTCATCCTGTCCCTGAACTTGCATACCAAAAGACAGCAGCTGACATTTTTGACTTCTAGGCCCCTGCTCATTATTAGTCATTGAGGACTATTTCTCTAAGTACCCCGAGGTTCTGAAGATGACAGACAAAATGGTGTGGTCAGTAATTGCCAAGATGAATACTGAATTTGCCTGACACAGCACACAAAGAGCTCATCAGTGATCAGGTGCCATTTGCCAGTCAAGAATTCTGCAACTTTGCAAAAGAGTGGGTAATCAAACTCACCACATCAAGCCCCATGTATCCTCAGTCCAACTGAATGGCTGAAAGAGCAGTTCAGACTGTTAAAACCCTACTCAAAAAGTCAGAGGAAGCAGGTAGAGATCATTACTTGGCCCTGTTAGAGTACAGAAACACCCCAGTGGCAGGAATACCCTACTCACCAGTACACCAGCTCAAATGTTGATGGGCAGGATGCTGAGGGCACAATTTCCAGTGACTAAAGACCTACTATGACTAAAGATTCCCATCAGAGCCAGGAAAAGGCTAGTAATAGCACAATCCTGTCAGAAAGAATACTATGATCACACAGCAAGGCCTTTGCCATCATTGCACCATGGTGACTTGGTTAAGATGGAGACAGACCATGAATGGCAACCTGCCAGAGTAGAATCCAACTGTTCACAACCTAGGTCCTTCAAAGTGGTCACTAATGGAGGAACTGTTTTCAGGAGAAACAGAAGGCACTTGCAGAAATTTAAAGGACTGCCAAGTAGTGGAACTGCTGAGGCAGAAGAGCCTTATCCAGAAGACATAGAATCTTACCATGATGCCGTGCCACATTGTGACCCAATGGAGCAGATTGAACCACAACCAGAACCAGTGAAGGTTACAACTAGAGGAAGACACGTGTGTCTTCCTCAGAGATTCAAAGATGATGAGTTATAAAGAGACAGTACCAGAGACTGACTCAAGGTATTGAACCATGTTGTAAGGCATGGGTCCTAAGTTACTAAAGTTACAAAAGTTACAGAATTTAATGATTACTAACATGCTATACTACTTGTTATTATTAGCTTTAAAACTAAAGAGGAGAGATGTAGTATATGCTTCTGTGCCTTTAAGATTTACTAGGTACAGCGTGCCAGGATCATGTGAGTATGGGAAGCCTTTGTGGGTGGTGGACATGTTGTTGTTGTTGCATGAGGACATGTGATGATGCAGTAATAAAAGAGCAGCTAGAAGCTACTAGAAGTTAATCCAGTCTGTGATCTCATTCTTCCTAAGAAGTTAAGAACATAACAAAAAGTAATATAAGGGAATGTTAACATCCTAGATCAGGAAAAACATATAACATCAATCAGTTCATCAACTGCAATACACAGAATGTGGTTTACTTATTACTATGTCCACATGGAATGCCCTATGAGGGAAAAATGAAAAGGAAGTTGAAAATGTGAATAAGTGAACATAAGACAGTGATAAGGGTGGGAGCCAACAACACACAATGGGCAAGCATTTAAGGAAGATACACATGGATCACAAGTGAGCCTACGGTTTGTGGGGATTGGAAAAGTCAATGGAACAGTAAGACGAGGAGATCTGCAAAAAAGGCTATTACAGCAGAAGTTGTTCTCGATGCACAATGTGGATACTGCAAAGCCAAAAGGCTTAAACAATGATTTGGGATTATGGTGCTTTCTATGTTGAAAGACCTTACCTTGAAGCATCTGTTCTTGCTTTCTTTTCTATTTTTTCTGTGCGTTCATTGTTTCTGTCTCTGACACTGTGAATAGAATGACATTTACATATATCAGCTGCCATTCAGTCTTGTTTTTTTAACTTCTGTTTACTGAGAGAGTTTCCATTTTTCACCGATACACAAAAATGTACAAACTCTTCAGTTGCATTACTGGGTCATTATGTAATCATACACTTTCAGATTATCACTTGTTTATTTTTGCTGAAACGCTGCGTTACTAGGCACAAGTTAGTTCAGTTTTTTTATCTTATATCTCACTTTGTTTTTTTTCTCTTTTAGATATTTCCTGAAGAAGACCTAAGACCAAAACATAGATCTTTAACTCCATTTTCTATTTTCAGCGTGCATTTAACATAACCATTTTGTTTTGCTTTCAGACCACATGCTGACGCAGCACCTTGTCTTTGTTTTTACAATGTTTTATCACTCAGTCTCGTTATTTCCATCACTTTGTATAAAATTTGTAGTCCTGTAATTTTCAGTCTTGTGGATATATACAGAGTGATATTAATTCTGTATTTCTTGGCTGTGGTTTAAGATGGTATGCATTATCTTTGTGTTGCTATTAGGGGTGTGCAAATAACGAATATTTTTTTTGAGAATACCACAAATAATAGGCTAATCGTTACTCAGGGGAAAAAAAGAATAATAAGTGCTATTCAATGAGTTCAAGATCTCCGAAGACTTCCTGTCCAATCAGAGGCCACTTAAGAAGCTCACTGAAAATAGGTCATGTGATCCAACACTCTCTGAAGCTGCAGGCAGGAGAGACAGATGCCAGAGCTGCTGTGAATGAGTTAAAATTGAGCAAAAATCTGAAATCTTGACAATTTTGTCCCCTCTCTAAATCCAGCCAGAGAAGTTAGTGTTTTTTGTTACAGTGTAGGATGAAAAACTAGGATTTTAAGAAAGGAAAATAAAAGGGCTGATTGCTGAGAGAGAGCGTAAGCGCGCCCACACACACAAAAAAAAAACCTATGTGTGTACTGTGTACTAAAACCAGACCAGATTTAATGCTGCAGTATAGTGTTTTAAACATTAAGGGTATAAGGAAGGTTTTGTAGGGGTAGAAATGTAAGGGTTTTTTTGTAACTTATGTAGCCCCCCCCCTTTGGGGGCTTACCTGGAGTCCTCCCAGTTTTCTGATTTCCTCTGGCACCTCCTAATGTCCCCGGTTTCCCCCAGGCAGCCCTGTGTTGTTGAGCCCTTTGCGAGTGGCTGGTATGTTAGAAATGCTGCCGGCACTCACACGTTCAAGAGGGACGTGTGCCCTGAGTCCTGACTGCCAGTAGCAGTCCAAATCAAAAGTTCCCAGTGCTGGTTTAAGTTAAAAGGCATTAGGGACACAGTAAAAGCCAGAGAAAGGGCTTTAAACTAAATAATTAGGCAGACGCCATAGACGCTGCCTCTGGGGCACCAGAGTAAAGGGCAAAGGCCAGGGTAAGGAATGACCTCATGAATATTAATGAGCTACTACTGTGTATGTGAGGGCAGTGTGTTTCAAAAGCCACAACTCAGCTCTGGGGCTCAATTAAAATAAATAAATAACTGGGAAAGGGAAATGTTGTGGCTAAGGCACAAAGGGGAAAGTGTGTAAATATAATGTTTATTCTGGCTGCACCATAACTCTAATCTTGGGACTGCAGTAAAATGTATGTGTGGGATTATGCTTTAGCCACCATTGTGCAGCCCTGCAGCCAATTGGAGACTTGGACCTTTAACCAGACACTTATGGGTATCAAAAAAGGTTTATGGGGAAAATATGAGGAACTTTACTAGATGCCAAAATGTGGACCAATTAAGGTATTGGAACTGTTCAGGACAGTTTTGGCAGCCAATAAGATTTCTGGACCTAAGGTCCATATAAATGGGGGAACTGCTGAAGAAAGGTCAGATTTGCCCAGGAGTTCAGTGTATATGCCTCTGGGGAGCTGGCCAGCTCTCAGAGATTAGGCCTGGTAGGTCTAGACTTTTTCATCCATTTAGTCCTTCCCATATCAGCTTTGACAGTGTGGCACTGTCAGATGGTCTGTATTAGGAGGTGCTGTATGAGTCAGTTGTGGCAGGGTGCCATAGACTTGTCAGAGGAGAGCAGGATAGAAATGATTAGGTGCAGGAGGTGCCCTGGATTTAGCCAGGACCTGGAGAGAGGCCAGACATGTTCAATTCCCATCCACAGGGATTCCACCAGGCCAAGTGGGCAGGCAGCCAGTGGGGCAGCAGTGCAGGCCTTGGGCCCCCAGGAGAAAAAAACAGTGGACGAAAAAAATGATGGCAGGATGACGACTGACTCCTCGCAGACACTGCTTCCGGACTGGGCGTAAGGTAAGCCCCGGTAATTCCAGGTGACAGGAACTGGGGGAGTTGGTTAGATGGGGGCCGTCCGGGGGAGCAAAAAATAGAAATAAGATAAAAAAAAAATCCAACCTGGGTTTCATTGTGCACCCAGTGGGAACTACCAGGTCCTTTGAATGTGTGGCCGTTCATGGTGGTCTGGGTGCAGGCTGCAGGATTCTCCTGATTTACTGACCTTGGGGGGGGCGGCAGGAGAATTCTTGCATGAGGTGGCAGATCTTGTCATTGGCAAAGTGTTGGAGGCTCCCAGATGTTTAGTGCTGGGGGACTTCAACACTTGGGCCGGCGACGAATCTTCCAGGCTTGGTTCCAATGTCCTCCAGATGATGTCATCTCTGGGCCTGCCACAAGAGGTTTCTTCCATGACCCATCACAGAGGCCATATGTTGGACGTGGTGTTCTCACTGGGGCTTGAGGTTGGTAACCTCTAGAATAATCAGGTCAGTTGGTCTGATCATTGCACAGTGAGGTACTCATTTGGGGCCCCCCTTGAGAACCCTCTCTCTGTGGAGATGGTCAGCTACTGCCCTTTGAGGGGATTGTCCCCAGGGGTATTTTTGGTGGTGGCTGATCTATCTACTGTAGGCATTGCATGTGTGAAGGGTGTGTGTGATGTTCTTGCCACCTATACTAGGGCAATGTCCAACACACTCAGTGCCCTTACACTAGTCTGTGTATGACCCAAATCCTCTCACTTGAGGTCTCCTAGGTTTGATGAGGAGCTCAAGACAATGAAGATTAAGAGTTAGAAGTTAGAGAGCTGCTGGCAGAAGACCAGGCTAGTGGAGGACAAACTGGCCCTGCATACTCACTACAGTGAGTATCAGGGAGCAATCAACCATAAGAAGGCAGAGTTCCTACCCAGGGAGATTGCTGCAGGGAAGACCTGACCTGCTGTGCTATTTCAGACTGTAGACAGGCTGTTACACCTGGTCTGTCTACAGCCGAAATAAACCTTTTCTGATTCTTTGTGTGAGGAGTTTGCTCGGTTCTTCTCTGACAGGGTATCCTCCATCCGGCAGGGAATTTCATCAGTGACCAGACTATAGCCTGCAGTGATCGCTGTCAGAGTCACAGAGGAACTCAGCCTGTTTGCAGCGAGTTTAAACTGGTGGAGGCAGCCGAGATCATTGAGATTGCTTCCGGGCTTAAGCACACATATTGTGACTTGGACCTGGTGCCGATGCATTTCTTGATGGGATGTGTTCGGTCCTGTTGGCCTGGTGTTTGCCATGACTATCCAGTGCTCTTTGTCAGAGGGGGTCTTCCTGAATTCTTTGAAAGAAGCATTGGTGAGACCCCTTCTGAAAAAACATCCTTAGATTCTGACTTCTTGGTGAATTATCAACCTGTCTCCACCCTCCCTTTTTCTGGGTAAGATTGTTGAGAAGATTGTGGTGCTACAGCTTGATGAGCACCTTGTGGCCTTTGACATCTATGAGCTACTCCAGTCTGGATTTTGTGCAAGGCATAGCACCAAAACGGCATTAGTTCAGGTGCACAATGACCTCCTTAGGGCAAGTGATATAGGAGAGGGGTCAGTTCTCATTCTCCTTGACCTCTCCTCTGCATTGACACAGTGGACCATGCTGTGTTACTTGACCATCTCAGGGAGCATTTTGGGATTGCCAGCACTGTCATCTGCTGGTTTGAGTCCTACCGCATGAATAGGAGGCAACAAGTACTGATGGGAAATTTCTCCTCCTCCTTGAGCCTCCTGTCCTGTGGAATACCTCAGGGTTTAGTCTTGTCACCAGTGTTGTTTGCTGTGTACATGTTGCCTCAGGGTGAACTCAATAGGAAGTACAACGTGGGTTTTCATGTCTTTGCAGATGATACCCAGTTATATCTTTCCTTTGCCCCTGGGACATCCAACACTGTAGAAGTACTTAATAGCTGCCTAGCCGAGATTAGTGACTGGATGTCCTCCAGCTGGTTGTGACTGAACCCTGATAAGATGGAGGTGCTGGTTGTAGAGTTAAATCAAAGGTGGGCTAGGACTGCCTCTGGCATGGCAATTGGTCTTTTCCTGGCACCTATGCCATTGATGGCTTCCTCAAGGGTGCACGGCCTGGGCGTGTTCCTCGATGACAGACTGACATTTGAACTCCAGGTGTTGGCTGTTGTCCAAAGTAGTTTTTATCATCTGAAGAATATCACCAGGATCAAACCCCTAGTTCTGCCGGAGGACCTTTCTACCTTGGTACATGCCTTTATGACATCCAGGCTTGATTACTATAATGCGCTTACTGGGTCCCTGGAGGTACCCTCCACTGGCCACAGCTAGTGCAAAATACCAATGCCAGGTTGCTGACAGGACTTTCCAAGTTCAGTCACATAACCCCAATATTATGCACACGGCACTGACTGCCGGTTAGGTGGAGGGTTCTCTTCAAGGTGGGCTTGCTCACCTTTAAGGCCCTGCATGGACTAGACCTCGGCTATCTGTCTGACTTCCTTACACCTGCTGCTCCTGTCCGCTCCCTCCATTCCTCCTCCTCTAGGGGCCTCCTCATGATTCCCAGGACAAGGTTAAAACTGCCAGCAACAGGGCGTTCAGTGTCACCGGCCCCATCCTGTGGAATTCGCTACCACCTGCTGTCAGGGAGGCCCCCTCAGTTAAGGTTTTCAAAGGCCGCCTAAAGACCTATTTGTTTGCTCTGGCATTCCCAGATATAGAACTGTAGAAAATTGTTACCTGCCATACCTGTAATGCTTGCTTTTTGCACTCAGTTTACTGATGTTATTATATTTTTATTTTGAGCTATATGTATGTATTTATGTACTGTCCCAGCTCTTTGATTGTTTGTATTTGTAAGGCACCCAGAGCCTCCGGAATTGGGCACCTAAGAAATAAAAGTTGCCTTGCTCTTGCCTTGCCTTGCCTACTGCAGCCGTTTATGTCTCACTGCTTCAGTTAATTGCTTTTTTGTTCTCTGTGTGTGAATGGCTGTGTACTCAAGAAATGTTTCTAAGTTTCTAGCTTTGTGCCCAAGAAAAAAAGCTTAACAATTTTTTTTCCTGAGAATTAACTAATCATTTTTGACTATGGTGAATGAGAATTGCCAGCTCAGCATTGCTGCAGTGACTTGAGTGACTACATTTCTTAATAATGTAATTTAAATTTAATAGCAGACATCCTCCAGTGAGGAACCCAGGCTTGGGTCTCTTTACTGCCACTTGTACAACTGTAAGTGCACTGTAGCTGGCAGAGTGGGACTAGTCGGCTGACTCCTGCTGCTTCAGTTAGCTGCTGTTTTGTTCTGTATGTGAGCATGGCTATGCAATCAAGATGTTTCCCTAAATTTGCGGCTTTGTGCCAAAGAAGACATTTTAAAAAGATGTTTTTTCTCTGAGAATTTACTAGTCAAGCTAGTGAGTGACATTTGTCAGCTCAGCATTGCTGTAGTGAGTGAGTGATTATATTTCACAATAAGGTAATTTAAATTTAATATCACATATCCCCTGTAAGGAAGCCAGGCTTGAGTCCCTCCATGGCCACTTGTGCAACTGCAAGTGCATCATTGCTGGTAGGGTGGGACGGATTAGCCGTCTGACTCTCATTAGTTCTGTTAGCTGCCTTTTTGTTCTGTATGTGTGCATTGTTGTGCAGTGAAGACATTTTTCTAAGTTTATTGCGTTATGCCCAAGAAGAAATTTTACCAAGCTATATTTTTTCTGAGAATTTACTAGTCAGGCTTGACTATAAGTGAGTGTGACTTGTCAGCTCACACTGCACAGTGACTTATTTAATTTATTTTGTTAACCTGGTAGGTACACTAGACAAGAAAATGCCTGTTTTCAGGCAAGACCCAGTAGATTATAAAACAACAGTTGAAATTACATAGAAGTAGCAAATGTAATATTACAAAGTCCAGAAGGATAAACAGTGAGATACAGTACAGATGTGTCAAGAGTAACAGTGTCAGCACTGAGCAGGTAAAGTGCATACAAGCACATATGATGCTACCATAAGTACAGTGCAAAAATACACAATGCAACACATACATTTTCACAAGAGGTTAAAGATAATAAAACACACATGTGACAAGAGAAAAACAATGGCACACTGGCTGGAATGTAACAATGCAAGCATATACAAAATGACCACATCGGTGATGGCAGTCACTATACCAATGTAGAACACATCCACAGTACATGAACCAGTACCAGACTTGACTGACTACATTTCATAACAATATAATTTAAATTTAATACATATTCATGTGAGGAATGCAGCTATGGCAGACAGATGATGTAGTACCAGAAAACGTAGTTGGTCCAGCATCCCCAGCAATGTTGCAGTAAATGTAGTGCAGCAAGCAGCAGGAGAGGGTGAGTGTACTGCAGAGCAATGATCAGTGTACATTTGCCACACATAATTATGTTTTACCCCATCAAAGTTCAAGTTCAAGTTCAAGTTTATTGCAGGAAAACTCCATTGAGCAAGCTCATTCACAAGGAGGTCCTGTGACATAAACACTTAAAGTACAAACATAGATAGGTAATAACAGTATATACATGAAATGCACGTTACATGATACAGACTGGATATACATACAAGGGTACCACATAGGGAGACCGCAGGTGGTAAACATTAATATGAGACAGGGAAGCGACTTACAGGTTGCATACTGATAAATGAAACATGATGACTGGTGTGTGCAATACATATATTTTGGCAGCTAGAACAAACAACAGACTACAACTGATATGGGGGAGGAGTGATTTGATAGAGTAGCAGTGGAGTGTAAGCATAGATAAAGCCAGGAGTAGAAAGGGAAGGGAAAGCAGTTAATATAACAAATCAATTATACCTTACCAGTGGATAAATATGGCACACATGGGGAAGGAAGAGACTTAATGACAGTTACAGGTGTCTTTTATTTTGGCTGAACTTAGCGATTTGTAGAAGTTTATTGAAACTGTGCTAGTTAGTTTCAGTACGGTTTGTAATTGGTTCCAAATGGAGGGATGGGCATATGCAATAGCACGTTTACCAAAGGAGGTCCACGTCCTTGGTATGTCAAGCATAATAAAGTCAGATTTTCTTAACGAGTATGCCTATGTGAGATACTAATAAGGGAAGAGAGATAGCTTGGCAATTTCTGCAGGAGCAGTTTAAGAGTCCATAGCCCAGCATGGAGCAGGCGTCTAGTAGTAAGGGATGTCCAACCAACAGCTGCATATAAGTCACAGTGGTGCAAACGGTAAGGGGAGTTGGTAATGAACCGTAACGCACGGTGATAAAGGATGTCCAGTTTACTTAGATTTGCAAGAGTGGTGGAGGAATAGATTACATCGCCATAGTCGAGTAGGGGGAGAAAAGTGGCCTGTACAAGCTTGTTTTGAGTTTCAAAGGGAAAAAGGGGCCTATTTCTGTAGAAGAAACCTAACCTTGCTTTTAACCTTCTAGAGACATCTTCGACGTGGTCATTGAAAGATAATTTTATTGTCGATTCAGATACCCAGATATTTAAATTTGGTTACAACTTCCAGAGGCTCGTTTAGCATGGTGACAATGAAGTCTTGGGCAAGGGTACTGGGGGGGCCTGTGACAGCACTGCGGGAGAATATCATCGCTTTAGTCTTCTTAGCATTGAGCAGAAGCTTTGCCTTTATTAGATTATGCTCAAGTTGTGCGAAGTCTGCTTGAAGCACTCCCTTGACTTCAGATAACGATGAGCCAGAAGTATACAACACAGTATCATCTGCAAAAAAGTGCAGATTGGATGTAGATATGTTAGTGTCTAAGTCATTAATGTACAAAGAAAACAAGATAGGGCCTAAGATGGATCCTTTGGGGACTCGTCTTGCAACTGGCAAAGCAGCAGAAAAAAAGCCTTCCGCCTTTACTTTTTGGAATCTTCCAGTTAGGTAGCTAGAGAACCACTGGGTGGTATGGTATGTGGCACCCAACTTTGCAAGGCAATTGACTAATAGTTTGTGATCAACAGTATCAAAAGCTTTGCTGAGGTCCAAAAAGACTGCGCCAGTTACCTTCTTAGCATCTATAGCAGAGATCCAATCATCGGTTACTTTTGCTAGTGCAGTGATTGTACTATGATTAGCCCGGAAGCCAGATTGAGCTGGGTTAATGAGAGAGAAGGTTTTCAAGTGAGATTTTAACTGAATATGGATCAGTTTTTCTAGAACTTTAGAAAGGATAGGCAATATGGAGATAGGCCTATAGTTGTTTACATCGCATGGGTCACCAGATTTAAATAGAGGGAGGATATGTGCTGATTTCCAGCAGGACGGCACAGTAGCAGATGAATGGAAAGATTGAAGATGTGGAGAATTGGGGCAGTGAGATGGGCGTAGCCTGACCTTAGGAAAAAGGGTTCCAAGCCATCATCCCTACGCTTTTTGGTGTCTAAGTTAAGAAGAAATCTTCTACTTCTTTATAAGTTATCTCGCGCAGTTGGAAGGGGCTGGGTGCAGGACTAGATGTAAGGTGAGGGGTATGCTGGCTCACCGCAGCACCAGCATAAGGTGACGAGTCAAAAGCTAATCCAGCTGTGGCAAAGTGGGAGTTAAGTTCCTTCAGGATTAGGGACTTGTTTTCCACAATCTTGCCACTTGCAACTATCTTTGTTGGGACAGAGGGGGCCATGGGCCGTCCTTCTATAGCTTTTATAGTCTTCCATATTTTATGAGGGTTACCTTTAGCTTGTTCAAGAGTAGAAATATAATAGTTAGCTTTAGCAGAGTGAAGTTTTTTCACAAGTTATTCCTGGCTGTTCTAAAGGCCTGCCAATCCGAAAATTCTTTGGAATGTCTAGCTTTAGCCCAGAGCTTATCTCGAGCTATAAGGGCTGCCTTGAGATCCAAGGTGAACCAGGGATTGGAATTGTTCCGTACCCTTACTTCGATGAAAGGGGCATGCTTATTTATTATTGTAGTGAGTTTGTCATTAAGGATGTAAGCTGCCTTGTTGACATCTTTGGCTAGGTAGAAGTCTGCAGTCTCTATCACCAGTATGGTGTTGGCTGACACCAGGGAAAAAAGTGAAAGTTCCAAAACAAAAAAAGGGTCACTTAGCAGCCTTACCTTAACTCATTCATTCTGCAACAGCTGAGAGTTCCACCCCTTTTGCCCTCCATATTCTTGACACTGCATCCTGGGCCTTTCTAAGCAAAAATGAAGCCACACACACCATACCATAAACAAATGTGAATACCTTATGAACCGTGAGTACTTCACACAAAGTATGAGTGGCAAAGTTGTTCCGCACAAAATTACCCTTCTAACGGTGGTATGCAATTAATTCTAAGTATTTTTTTAATACTAACCATAATACCCCAAATGCTGTTTTTTTTTATAAATAAAAAAAAACAAGGTAACCCATTTTTTTTGGGGGGGAGGGGGAGCAAGTAGCATATCTACACCAAATTGGGAGGCGGAATAGTGCAGTGGTTTAAGGCTCTGAGCTGCAAACCTGGAGACGTGGGTTTGAATCCCACACCCACCACTTGCATACTGTGTGAACCTGAGCAAGTCACTTAACCATTGCTGTGCCATGAACTGATATATCAGTCCAAAATTCCTATATGTTCTAATTTTGTTGGCAGCCTCAGGGTTAACTTCCTTGTGCTCCCTGGTCACACCTGTAAAGAAGCTTTCAGCTTAGTGTGTCTCTGCTAGTTAAAAAAATTATGTATCCATACATGATAAACAGGTAATAAAGTAATTATGCATTAAAAAGCAAAGTTTCTAATGCAAAACATGTATTTTTAACCTTTTTTATTCAAGTTGCTTTTGCAAGGCTTGATGGACAAAAGTCAACTATACACACACCATACCATAAACAAATTTGAATACCTCATGAACCGCAACTGCTAGACATATAAGTTGTTAAGCACAGAATTGCCTTTATAATGGTGGTGGTATGCAGTCAATTCTAACCAATTTGGTTATTATTTTATACTAGCCAAAATACCTCTAAAACTGATTTTTTTAATAAAAACCATACACACCATATCATAAACAAATGCAAATACCTCATGAACCGTAACTGCTACACACAAAATATGACTGGCAAAGTTGTTCAGCACAAAATTACCTTTCTAACGGCGGTATGCAATCAGTTCTAAGCAATTTCTTTTTGTACTAGCCGAGATACCCCAAAAACTGATTTTTTTAAAATAAAAAAGCAATGTAAACCCTTTTTTATGTGGAAAACATGAAACATAACACCAAATTGTGTATCCATGATAAGCAGGTAGTGAAGTAGCCACTAGAAACACTTAAATAAAGCCCAAAGTTGATTGGCTGGCTAAATATATACATCCAAACTGGACATGTCCCCAGATGTCTCCCAGCGGGACTGTGAGTGATTTGCCACCAATTACAGACACCTACCAGCCTGAAGGGGGATGTTTTCTGCTGCCACCTACAGACATGTACTGGCCTGAATGAGTTTTAAATGAACCTTACACTGACTTATGATAGACTTGTGCAAAAAGTTCACATTATGACATTGAAGCAAGCAGCAGACAGACAGGGGTCAATCACCAAACATTTCACATGTGATAGTGCACTTAACCATAATCATGCATTTTTTTTTGTTTTGGAATGAGTGTACATTACTGTGAACACCAGCCATACCAAGAGCAGTCTCTGTTGCTGCTAAAAATGTAAAAGTACTATTTGACTGACTAGTAGTGCTGCTTGAGGGACATTGTCATTAACTGCTACTGATACTACCAATATGAATATGTCCTCTTCATCCCTTGCTACTGCCACTAGTACCAGCAACACCTCATCATTAATAACTACCATTGCTCTGATCCACCACCCATCCACTGCAACTACTAACATCCCAACTTCTGCTTCAACAGTGGCCTTGCCAACTACTCCTACCACTGTGGCTGAGACCACTCCTGCCACTGTGACAAAGACCACTCTTGCCATTATAACCATGGTAACCATCAATACTGCTATGGTGACACTGGCCACTAGTATCACTGTAGCCCCAGCCAGCTGCACAACCATTTCCAGTACTGTGTCCACCCCTACTGTGACACCCCTTGCTTCTCTTCTTGTCTCCAATGCTTTAGAACTTGTCAGTGCAGATGAGAAGAAGTCACACTCATCCAGGTTCAAGTACTTCCACCAGGAGATGAATTTCCCACTGATACATCATCTGATGGGGCTAACCTAATCAGCTTTTATGACAAAGAATAGCATGTGGAGTATCTTGAGAGCTGTAGAGCAAGAATGTGGCCAAAAAACTCTAACAGTCAAGGTCACAGTGGCTGGAGAAAGAAGGATATGCCCCCCCCAAAAAAAAAAACTCAGCAAGCTACTCTTCAGCACTTTGTTCAGCACAGCCTAAAAAGTAGAGCAGGTGCAGGAGCACCAGTGGTGCCAGGGGAAAACCCGCAGACGCAGGTCCAAACAAAGGCTAGTGGGTGCAAAAAGAGTGGTGGTGGCACTGGTGATGCCAGCTGCATGAGTGGTGTGAGGAGCAGTAAGAGCATGGTATGGCTGCATTTCACGTTACTAAAAGGAAATAACAGAAAGGCAATGTTCACATTATACAGGACAACCACTATCAGGGGGACATCTCTGACAAATTTAATAACCTCCTTAATGAGCCATCTATAGATAAAGTATCCTCAAGTTTTTAAAGTGTCAGTGTTTATGTCTGGGGTTCCATCAGACCCATCTTGTGGTGATGATAAAGGCAGTGATGCTGGTGGCACTGGCAATACCACAGACCATTATGCCTCTGAAAAAATGCTGTGCCTGTTGCTGGTATCACTCCTTCCCCAAAAACACCAAAGCTTCCTCCATGAACCCTCAGCACTCCTGCCAGGCACCAATCTGCTGCTATTTGCACACCATCTGGCAAGTGTGAAACATCCCCCCATCCTAGGTATGTGCCAATAGTGGAAGTGTTCCAGACCAGAACTAACACCAGTGGTCATCCTATCCAACAGCTCAGCACATCACACAGCTCATCTGTGAAATGAAGGCATTGGATCTGAAACCCTTTTCACTTGTGAAAGACACTGGCTTTCAAAGACTTCTCCAGCTCTTGCAGCCACAGTACCAGCTCCCATCACGTTCCACATTTTCATGCACTGTGGTACCAAAGATATATGTGGGTGTGAGAGTGGCAATTGCCACACTACTTTCAGAGGCTGTCTGTGAATTTTCCACTGCACTTCAGACATTTGGAACAGTGCAAACTCCATGCATGCATATCTCTCCTTGACAACAGACTGGTGTGTGCAAAAGTCTATGTCTCCTGTTGTGGATTCCTCCTTCTGTCCCTATGTCTCTGGCTCTTCCTTCATCCCTCCACAATCTGGCACCCCAGGTCTGCCCTTCTAAATGTTGAGCTAATGGAGAAAGACCACATGTCACCAAACAACCTTGCATTTGTTCAAGACAAGCTGCCGTAATGGACAGTTGGTACCAATCTACATGTTGGTATTTTCATCATAGATAATGGGGCAAATATGGTGAAAGCAGTTGCTGATGGGAATTTTATTGGCATTTGCTGATTTGTCTATACCTTGAATCTAGTGGTCACATCTGTACTACATCATGCAGTCTCCACAGCACGCTCTATCTGTTGTCATTTTCATTGCTCTGTAAAGATGACTAACCAACTAAGAGAAGCACAACAACGTCTTGGACTGTCTCAACATTGCTTGATACAGAATGTGAGTACCAGATAGAATTCATCACACCTGATGCTTTCTAGACTGCTAGAATAGAAACACACATTTCATGGCATGTCATGGAGTGCAACATAGGAGGAGTCCTAGGTCATCATGAATGGTCACTGACTGATGCCATGGTGAGAGTACCTGGGCCATTTGAGAAGAGCACTGATGACCTAAGTGCATCCACTGCCACTCTGAGTCAGGTGATCCCAGCAGTGCATACACTGAAAACATCCATAGAGAGATATGTAGAGGAACACAGGGAGATTCCAGATGGGGCAGCTGTACTTGTTGAGCAATCACAACCATGAATGGTCTTTGCATCCTGGTGTTGGTCTGTGGTGCATTGTGGGGATGAGCTATCCCCTGTTAACTTACATGGAGATTCTAGATGGAGCAACTGTGCATGTTGAGGACCTGCAAGCTGAAATGGAGGCAAGGTTTGTGATAGTGCTGGATAGTCACAGCCTCATTTTGGCACCATGCTGGATCCTAGGTTCAAATGTGAGATTCTTGACATCACTATGGATAGCCACAGAGTGACTCATTTTTGACAAGAGATGTGTAATGAGCTGACTAATTGCATGCGGGGAAGGGTGCAGACACAGGCAGCTGGTGAAGAAGGTCATGATAGACAGGGAATCCCATCTAGCAAGTCTGGTTCCACTGGTGGAGATGTGGAAGAAATGCCTGGTACTGGCATCAGCACTAATGGGAGTGAGTGGGCACTGCTCGGCACACCCTTACATCAAGAGCAGCAGAAAAGGACACAGTCAGCCTTTTTCTGAGGAAAATATCTTGAGTGGCTATTTTGCGGAGTCCCTTGAGATGTTTCTGGGTGATCCATCAGGCTACTGGACACAGAAGATGCATTGTTTCCTTCACTTGGCACAACTGGCTGTGAAATACATCAGTCCCTCCCCCAGTGTACCATCCAAGAAGATGTTTATCACAGCTGGTGATGTTGTTGAGCCGCATACTAATGTTCATACTAAAGTGTTTAGGAGCTAAGGAGGCTAAGAGCCCTTTAGGTGCTCCTGTCCATATTACCCACAATACTGAACAGTATTGTCATTTCAAATATGTCTATCCAATCGTAGTTTGAAGCTTTGTTTATTGTTACTTATTATTATTTCCAGGAGTAACCCATTCCAAGGGTCACCACCCTTTGTGTGTAGAAGGCCTTCCTTTTATTTGTATTAAAGTTCTTAGGTTGCAGTTGTAATTGATGCTCCCTGGTGTTGACCAAGTTATTTTTAAATTCCAAATTTAGTTTACTCAGTAAGTAATTATCCTGCATGATATCGTAACACATTAAGAGGTCCCCACTTATTCTTCCTGTCTTCAGAGACATGAGGATCACTTCTTGAAGTCTCTCCTCATAAGAGCTGTATCTTAAGTCATAAATCATTTTTGTGGCCTGCCTCTGCACCCCCTCCAACATATCTGCACCGCCCACTTAGTATTGGTGACCACACCTGGCCACCATAGTCCAGCAGCGGTCTCACGTAGGCCCTGTACAGCGGCATGATGCCCTCTCTATTTCTACTTTTGAAGTTCCTTTTAAATACCCATAATAATTTATTTGCTTTGCCGACCTGGTTTGTATATTGCGTTTTGTATGTTAGCTTACTATCGATTATTACACCCAAATCCCTTTCTTCTTCTGAATGTCTTAGTGGTTTTCTATTTAGGGTATAATCTACCATTTTGTTGTGTTTACTAAAGTGTATGACACAACATTTCTCTATGTTTAAGCTCATACATCTTTGAGTGGCCCAGTTATTTACTTTGTCAAGATCCCGTTATATTGATTCTATATTTATTTATTTATTTATTGAATACTAGGATTACAAATACATTTGAACCAAAGGTTCTTTTACAGAGGTTCTTTGTCATCATGAATTACACAATGAAAAATAGTCATACAGTAAAAGTAGCATACAGCAAAATTCATGTTTCTTAGTACAGAGAAAGCATTTGTACATACACAGTAGTTTTGACATCATGTTGTAACAACAGTAGGTGCCAGTGGAAAGGAGGCCGAGATACAGGATTACAGGGGGGTCATAACCTAAGAGATGCTCCTTGGGGAAGGAGATAGTTGTGTAAAAATGCAGTGGTGAGGGGGAGCATATGGTGCACCAGGGCATGTTCAGAGTGGAAGTAGACAAGATAGGACAGAGCAGTCAGTGATTAGACATTATCATAAGGTGCTCTATGCAAGTAGTGGAGAGGGGCACAGAAAAAAGGGAGGAGGACTGGAGAGGGGTGGGAGGAGTAAGAGAGAGGTAAAGACCTGGAAGTGAGGGGAGGAAGAGAAAGGAGGGAGGGAAGGGGAGGTGGTGACATAGGTTAGAGGAGGTGGCAGAGGGTGGGGAGGAGGAAGGTGGAGAGAGGAGGAGATGTGATGGGTAAAGGAAGGAGGGTGGCTGGGGAAGGAGGGGAGAAGCAGGTAGGGATATGGGTCATGGAAAGAGGAGGTGGGAGATGGGCAGGGAGGAAGGAATTAACAGGGGTGGCACTAATTGAAGGTCCAACTGCAGTGCTAAAAGGTACAGTTGCACTTCGTAAGGTTGGATAGGTGGTGATGCAGTTTTTGCTTGAATGGGCCAAGATTGTTCTCATCAATGACTTCAGAGAACAGACAGAGAACAGCAAGAGGAAGGAGCTGCTGTTATGACTATACTTTGTTACTGGGACTAAAGAACTAGAACTCTACTTTTGGGACCTTCAATTTAGGGTAAAACCAAAACAAAAAAAAAAGAGTTAGCGTGTTTGTTTAAGTTGGTGAAGTGAATTGTTATCTTTGCAGTTATCTAGGTGTCTGCCTGAGTTGGCTGAAAAGAATTGTTATCTGTGCAATTATCTAGGTGTAGAAGGAACTGTGAAGTAGGGGGAGTGGCTTGGCTAGAAGGAAGCCAGGTGTTTTGGATGTAAAAACTGACCTAGATAGCTTCTAGCAGAGAACAGCAAGAGGAAGGAGCTGATGTTATAATTATGCTTCTCTACTGGAACTATATTGCCCTCCTTCCCTCCCCCGCCCCACGCTTAGCTAATTCTACTTTTATAGGCACAGGATTTTACTGACAATAGGAACTTCCTGTTTGGGAGCAGGAAGAGACTGATCACAGAGCCCAAAAAGACTCACTATTGTAGAAGGAAAAGAGTAGCTCTCCATCCCCCCTAGCTGCTGGAGGTCTGACTCTGAGCAAGTAAGGAGACTACTGAGAAATAGGAACTTCTTGTCTCAGAACAGGAAGATCAGGAGCTTAAAGGGCATGGGGCCAGTAAGTAAGTAGGGAGAAATAAATAAATAAATAAATAAACAGGGGAAAAAGCAAGTATTCAAAACAACAGCTAAGGGGCCATAAATAAGACATGATGGGAGTGATGCAGTGCAGTGGCTGTGGAGCAGCAGTCTTCCAGGAGACTTTCTGGAAGATGTGGTGTTGTCCCATCTGCAGGCACCTCGCTGGGCTGAGGGAGGAGGTTGCTAATCTCCAGGCTGAGTTGGCCAGGATTTGGGGGACCTCCTCTCCCACCCAGGGACCACCAGGGCCACCGCCATTGCCTCAGAGGTTGCCAAGAAACAGGAGTGGTTGGACCAAAGTGGGCTCATGGAGGGTGGGGGTGGTGGAACAGAGGTGCATCCCTCCAGTTGTACCTCTCCACAACTCATATGCCATTGTGGCAAAGTGTGGTTCCTCTATGGAGGCACCCACAGTGGAGACCAAGGAGGATGCTGGGGACCTCTACAAAAGAGACCCACGGGAAGGTGGCATGGGATCCCACAGTGGAAGGAAACAATTCCTGGTGGGGCATTGTATTGTTAGGAGGGTAGAACTGGGAGAGGAAAGGGAGAGGGAGAGGGAGGTAAGATGCCTACCTGGCACCATGGCTTGGAGGGACGGGGAGCGAATCCTCAGGATCGCGGGAGCAGCTGCATGGGGAAGGGAGCTGGATGTCATTGTCCTCCTAGGGACAAATGGCGTGACTGTGAAAGGGATCAGAGCAGTGCAGGAAGAGTTTGTGGAGTTGGAGAAGGGTCTTAGACAAGTACACGCACAGTAACCTTCTCAGAGGTGCTGCCTGTCTATGGCATGGGTGAGGTTAGGGTGCTCCACACCATGGAATTCAATGAGTCATTGAAAACCTGGTGCAGAGCTCAGTGGTTTGGCTTAATTTGGGACTGGGGGTCCACCTGGAATAATGCAGGCCTATACTGGCATGATGGTCTGCATCTGTCCAGGAGGGAAACCAGGATCCTAGGTGCTGGGTTTAAATGCTTCATTGGCAAGCATTAAAACTAGCCAAGGGGGAAAGACACTGGAAAGGAGCAGGGAAATTCTAGCCCCTCCAAAAAAATCAAGGTAGTTAGTGAGGTAAACACCAAGATAGAGATGTCAGTAGGGAGAAGGGCAGGGGTAAACGAAGAAAATGACAAAGGCAATAATGACAGGAATGGGGCAAAAAGGGGTAAGGCCATCAACAAATGGAGGGTAATGAGTACCAATGCCTGTAGTCTAGGCAACAAGCTCTCTGAACTGGAGACCTTGATGGAAGAGGGATACCTGGATATTGTGGCTGTCACAGAAACATGGTACACAGAGAACCATGACTGGGACATTAACATACCAGGGTACACAACCTACAGGATGGACAGAGAGGGTAGAAGAGGGAGAGGAATAGCTCTCTATGTAAGGGAAGGGATAAAAGCAACAGAACAAAAGAGTAAACAGGGAGGAGAGGAGGCACTATTGGTCACCTTAGAGACTGGAAATGGCACCACAATCCACACAGGGGTCGTATACAGTCCCCCATCTCAGGGGAGGGAATGGACAAGGATATGATAGAAGGCATCTTTAGGATGGCAGAGAAAAGGGAGATACTGTTGATGGGGGACCTGAATATGTCAGATGTTAACTGGAGCATCTTTGCTGCAGCCACATCAAAAAGCAGGACCATTCTTGATGCCCTACATGGGGCATGCCTCAGGCAGCTGGTGTTGGAACCCACTCAGGAGGGAGCAATCTTGGACTTCATACTCTCAAATGGGAACAATGAGAGGATCTCAGATCTAGAAGTGGGTAGCCATCTGGGAACAAGTGACCACCAAACAGAGTGGTTCACGATAAACTCAGCTGCAGAGTCAAGCGATACAAAAGTGAGGGCCCTGGACTTCAGGAGGGCTGACTTTGGCAAAATGGGAATGTGCCTTAGAAAAGCACTAGCAAACAGGCAAGAAGGCGGGTTGGAGCAACAATGGGGAAACATCAAAACTGCCATCACAGAGGCAACAAGCCTTTGTGTGAAGAAAATAAACAAATCAAAACAAAAAAAAAGCCACTATGGTGCTCAAAAGAGGTGACGGGGAAGGTTATGGAGAAAAAGGCAGCATTTAGAAAGTATCAGGAAACACAGAAGGAACAGGACAGAGAACTGTACCAGTTAAGGCAGAAGGAAACAGGAAAGGCAGTCAGAATAGCAAAGGCCCAAACTGAGGAAAAGATAGCCAACAAGGTTAAGAAGGGGACAAAACCTTTTATAGGTTCATTTGGGAATGTAGAAAGACAAAGGGAGGGATAGTGAGGCTGAATAGAATGAACAGTTGGTGTGCAGAGAGGGACAGTGAAAAAGCAGGGATACTGAATGAATACTTCTGCTCAGTATTCACAAAAGAGGAGGAGGGGGAGGCACCTAATCCAATTAACGGAAGTACTCTGGATGGGGGGGTCGATCCCAGTCCTTTCACAGAAGAAATGGTTCTGAAAGAACTCCTAAAACTGAAGGTGGACAAAGCAATGGGGCCTGATGGAATTCACCACAGAATTCTAAAAAATTAATGGGTGAACTAGTAACATCACTGACTACCTTTTTTAACAAATCATGGGAGGATGGTGTGGTACCTAGGACTGGAGGAGGTTGGATGTGATTCCCCTTCACAAAAGTGGGAGCAAGACAGAGGCAGGAAATGACAGACCTGTCAGTTTGACCTCTGTGGTAGGTAAAATGATGGAATCACTTCTGAAGGAAATAATTGTCGAATACCTAGAGGCCAGTGGGGCACAGGACCCAAGGCATCATGGATTAACAGCGGGAAGGTTATGTCAGATGAATCTAATCGATTTCTTTGATTGGGTGACCAAAGTAGTAGACCAGGGAGGGGCTGTGGACATGACCTACTTAGACTTTAGCAAGGCATTTGACACAGTCCCAGACAAAGATTAATAAACAAATTAGCCAGCCTGGGAGTGGGTCCCAGGGTAGAGCCTGGGTAAAACATTGGCTGGACAACAGGACACAGAAGGTAATTGTAAATGGAGTCCACTCTGAAGAAAGAAGGGTTACTAATGGGATACTGCAGGGTTCAGTACTGGGTCCAGTCCTTTTTAATGTCTTTATAAGTGACACTGCAGAGGGACTGGAAGGAAAAGTATGCCTCTTTGCAGATGACACAAAGATCTGCAACAGGGTTGATACACAAGGGGGCATGGAAAGGATGAGAAGGGACTTGGCAAGGTTGGAGGAATGGTCAGAAGTATGGCAGCTTGGATTCAATGCAAAGAAGTGCAAAATAATGCACCTGGGAAACAAAAACCCAGGGTAGAGTACACAATGGGAGGGTGTAGTAACAACAACAAAAATGGAAGGGGACCTGGGGGTAATCGTATCAGATGACCTAAAGATAGGCAAGTAATGTGAGACGGCAGTAAGGAGGGCTGGGGGGGATACTGGGATATTTAGGGAGCAGCATCACCAGCAGAAAACAGGAAGTTGTTATCCCTCTGTACAGACAGTTGGTGAGACTCCATCTGGAGTACTGCATCCAGTTCTGGAGACCCCATGTCCGCAAGGACATAGACAGGATGGAGGCAGTCCAGAAGTGGGCAACTAAAATGGTGCAGGGTCTGCAAGAGAAGCCATATGAGGTGAGACTAAAGGAGCTTAATATGTATACCATTGAGGAAAGGAGGGAGAGGGGGGACATGAATGAAACTTTTAAGTACCTCAGTGGAATCAACAAAGTTCAAGAGGATAGCATCTTTCAGAAAAAGAGATGTGCAAGAACAAGGGGACACAATTTGAAGATAATGGGGGGGGATGGCTCCGGGTCAATGTGAGGAAGTATTTTTTCACAGAGAGGGTGGTGGACACATTGAACTGCCTTCCTGAGGAGGTTGTGGGGTGTAAAACTGTGGAAGAATTCAAGAATGCATGGGACAGACATAAGGCAATTCTTGTGGAGGGTAGAAAGAAATAGGCTGTTGGTTAACTGGGATCTGCATCTTATCCAGTAGGTAGGAAAATGGGCAGACTAGGTGGGCCAAGTGGCCCTTATCTGCCATCAAAGTCTATGTTTCTATGTTTCAGATAGGAGGCCATTCATTAGCGATGGAGCTCTGCTGTGGAAGGCCTGTTGGGCCTGAGAGGTACTACAAAAAGGGACAAGGTATGAGGACTTGAGCGAGCTGCGTGTGAAGCAAGAATTACAGGTAGACTGCATGAGGGCATGAGTGGCAGAGTTAGTGAGGTGAAGGCAAATCTTCTTTGCCAGGAGGCAGGTCTGATAGGTTAACCTACCATAGAGGTTGAGCCAGTTCCAGAGTCTGTATAGTTCGCAGGTATGTGTATCCTTACTTGCTCCTGTGACAAGTCTGCAACACTTATTTAGGGAGGTCCTAATTCTGTTTAGGGTGGTATCTGAGGCAGCACTATAGAATACAAGGCCATAATCCAAGATAGGCAGAATGGAGCTAGTTACAGCGGTTACGCATGGCTTCACTGGTCAGAGAGTGGCAATGGTGGTACAGAACACCAATTCTTGAGTTAATGGTGTTAGAGATTTGGTGAATATGCGAGTTGTAGGTGAGTGTGCAGTCAAGGGTAATACCAAGATACTTAAATTCCATCACTTGTTCGAGAGATTGTTGTAGTTTGTTGTGGATAACAAGGCTGGCCATTCTAAATTTGCTATGGGAGCCATGGAAAAGCATGGTCTTTGTTTTTTTTATAATTCATCAGCAGCTTATACTGATTGAACCAAGACTCTGCACTACTGAAGTTTTTCTGTAGATCCAGGGATGGGGGGTAGGGTCAGAATGGATAGCAAAGTGGACTGAATCATCAGCATAGAGTAACATTTTATTTTTACAAGCTACAGGGAGGTTGTTAATGAAGAGGCTGAAGGGGAGTGGGACGAGCATGGATCCTTGCGGAACACCAGATCGAACCAGAAGGCTACTGAAAAGAGTGTCAGTGATCTTAACTTGTTGCTTCCTGTCTGTGAGGTAGCTGCCAAACCACATTGTGACCGCATCTAAGAGGCCAAGAGTAGATAAGGAGTCAACTAGGAGCTGGTGATTAATGGTGTCAAAGGCTTTTGTTAAATCAATAAACACCACCCTGAGTAGGTTACCAGAATCCAGAGCTTTACGTATATGGCTAGTAAATTCCAGAAGGGCAGTGGCAGTGCTATGGGCCTTGTGGAAGCTGCGTGCTGAGGGCATTGTAGATCATATTTCTCAAGGTGTTCAGACAGTTGGTTTGCCGCAACACATTTTAGGCCTTTAGGAAGTGGTGGTAAGATAGAGATGGGGTGGTAGTTAGAGTGCATGGACCTATCACCACTTTTATGTATGGGTGTAACAATAGCCAATTTCCAAAGTTGGGGATATTGTCTAAGAGAGAGAGAGAGAGAGAGAGATTCAGAATTTTAGTAAGAGGGAATAGGATGGTTTCGAGGGAGAGTGAGAGAAATTTTAGATCCAAGGTGTCAATGCTATATCTGGTTTTACCAAGGACCTTCTGGAGATATTTCCTAGCTTCAGAGAGAGATAGTCTCCTGAAATAGAAGGGGGAAGGGGTGGTCCTGGGTGGATTTTTATTATCTCTTTGGGGGCAAATTTGTCCAAAGAGTTCAGGGGGAGTATACTGCTAAGATCTGTAAAGACACAATTCAGAGAGTCTGCAGTTTCTTTATGATCAAGAAGAACAACCCCGTTTTCATGAAGCATAGTAGGGGAGGATCTGTTTGTTTTTCCTGTGAGGTTTTTATGTTAGCCCAGAAGGACTTGCTATTACCCCAGGTGTCAGCTCACGTTTGAAGTATTCTTGCTTGGTTCTCCGTATAGCCAGGGTACACTGATTCCTGGCAGCTTTATAGCATTGCAGGTCAGATTGTTTCCCAGATGTCATAGCGCGGTGCCAGAGGTTATCCCTGTGCTTCAACATCGAGATTAGTGGATGGGTAATCCAGGAGTTATTGAAGGTTCTTTGCTTTTTTTTTTAAGAGGTGCAAAATTATCACAGACCTCGTTAAACCATGTAATGAAGAAATTGAGAGCAAGGTTGATACAGCTCATGGAGTCAAGTAGTGACCAGTCAATTTGTGAGAGTGCAGCAACAAGTTGGTGAAGTTTTCCTTTTTTTAGTATACTCTGTTGGCAGATATAGGGTTTTGACTTGGGCGCTTTATTTGACCATTGTCAGATGACAGGGGAGTGGTCACTTAGGGAGTCAGGGAGTACCTGGTTGTTTGTGATTCTGCTAGGGTGGGTGGTGAGGATTAGATCAAGCAGGGTGCAACCGCCAGTTCTGTAGTTGAATCTTCTGGCGGTAGGGACCATTTGGGTTACATTGATTGCAGCAATGGCTTCTTTATACGGGCAATCTTCCGGTGTCAGCCAGTTAACATTGAAGTCACCCATAACAATCGCCTCATTAGTGAGGGTGATTGTCAAGGAAGTCAGTAGCCATTTTAAATCCTGAGGCTTGTTATCGGGGAATATATACAGGTACAACGGTGAGGGTCTTACCATGCAGGCCTAGAATTATCCTGACTGCCAACATTTGAGAGTTGTTGCTAGTGGGAGATATAGGAGGACTTGTACTTTAATGGAGTCCTTAAATATATTCCCTCTTCTAAGGAAATTCCTGCTAGTTTTGTATCATCTGCATATTTACGCAACCAGTTTATTACGTCCTTTACCCATACTAGCCATAAATACCTAAAGAGTACCAGTCCTAAGACCAACCCTCAGGACCCCACTAGTCATTGGGACTGCTGAGGAGTAATATCCATTCATGCACACTCTGGGTCCTTCAAGTCAACTATGCCTGTATCCATCTAATTACCCTGTATCAAGCCCTGTGTCTGTTAGGCTACTTATGATTTCAGAGTGGAGGCTTTATCAAATGCCTTTGTAAAATCCAAATATATACAATTGACTGGTTTCCTCTATCTAGGGCAGCAGATATTTTCACATAGAAACAGAGCAAGTTTGTAATACATGACCTCCCAGACTGGAAACCATGCTGCTCCAGCTCCATCTGTTTACTATTTATAAGATGAGAGTTAATTTTGTTTTTTAATAATGCCTCCAACAGTTTACCTGGCACTGATGTCAGGCTGATTGGGTGGTAGTTCTTACAGCTAGCTGTATCTCCCTTCTTATGAACTGGTACCACACTCGCCATCAACCAGTCCAGAGGGACTTTGCCTGTTACCAGGGATTTACTGAATACCAATTTTAAAGGGTGGCTATTTCTGGGGATAGCAACTTCAACATGATATTTGATATGTCATCAGATCCAACAGAGAAGGCATTTTTAGGTTCTTTATTTTATCAATAATGCTACTTTCTATTATCTGTATACAGGTAGAGGCATTGACTCTGTAGGTTACTCATTTTAGTCTTTTGGGAGAAGACCATTCCAAAATATGTATTAAATATGTTTGCCATTTGCTTTGGATCATTTACTGTGTTACCTTCTGCTTGTTAGTTTGAACAAACCCTTACTGGTTTTCTTCAGTGAGTTTACATAACCATAAAAGTGCTGTGATTATTCTTACTTGCCCCTCTAGCCAGGTTTTTCACCATCTTTTGCTTACTTCTTTTAATTAGCATTTTGTACTGTCCCTGTATTCTTTTAAAGTTATCCCATTCTTTTCCTGTATCCCTGAAACAGTTCCTGTTTTTCCATAGTAATTTTTGATTTTATTGTTGCGCCACTTGGGTTTAGCACCTACATTGCTGTATTTTTTTCTTTTTATGTGTTTGTTGCATAGGGCAGTTATGTACTATTTAACACTTTCCCACATGTCATTTACTAATTTATCTTTAAGAATATTATCCCACTTTGCTTCTCTTAGTTCTTCTAACATCTGCCCCTGTTTGCTGTATCAAAAAGGTACATTTCCCTGCATCCCTTTGTAAGTGGGATGTATTTATCGATGTTAAACATAATACAGTTATGGTCACTATTTCCTATAGGTGAGGTAACTTTACAGTCCGTGACCCTTATTTCCCTGGTTGTCAAGACCAGATCTAGAGTATTTTCTCCCCCTGGTAGGGGTTGTCACATATTGGATTATGCCAGTTTGATTCACTGTATCCAATAGCATTTTACTAGCTACTTTATTCCCTTTCATTCTTTCCCAATCTGTGTCTGGCAGATTAAAATCCCCAATCAGTACCACTTGCCCCTTGGAACAGGCCCTTTCAATTTCATCTAGAATAGTAGTGATTTCCTCCTGGTTTGATCCTGGGGGTCTGTAGCAAATCCCGAGAATTATGAAAGCGTTTGTCCCAGTTTCTAATCATATCCATGTGGTGTCTGCTTCCCCAGCCATTTGCTTAATCTCCACAGAAATATTTGTAGATATTATGGAGTTTGATATATATGTTGCTACCTCCCCCCTTCTCCTTCCTGTCCAAATAGTATAATGTATATCCCTTAATTTCTCTACCCCATGTGTCATGAGGTGTCCACCAAGTTTCGGTTACTCCCACTCTGTCCACTTTATTATGCATCATGACCTCAAGTTCATCTTTTTCTTTTATGCTTCTTATATTGGTCAGTAAGCATCTCAGTTTATTTTTTCCATCAATTTATATAGAAACATAGAAGTTGATGGCAGATAAGGACCGCAAGGCCAATTTTAGGCACCCTACTGTTCTTATTTCCCATACTGATTTTGTTGTATCTTGTGTTTCCATTCTCCCCGGCTATTTTAAACACTTCTCATCATTCAACACTAGACCCTGAACATATCCAGCTGCTTGTTTTCATCAAGCTTAACTTGCCATTACTGGGAAACAAATATAAATTACCCCAATGAAACAGAAATAGTCTCTCAAGTCTACTTTAGCTGATTCTTTTTCTCCATAAAGTTAACCTGTATGCCCACTATGCTTTAATGCATGCACTTTCATTGTAATATAAATACACTAACTTTTTCTGAACCAAACTATAACTACTTTTCTTGTTGTTTTAATACATGCCATTATCATGTATGTTGGAAACAGCAAGGATGCTGAACAAAACACAGCTATAATATCCCAAAGGTAAATCAAAATCCAGTGGGTACTTGCTTATCACATTATGACTTCATAACAATGAGGCTGTGAAAGTAAGCAATAACCCATGACAGGTTGTGGGGTATTGGGGATTAATCAACATTCCGGGTGTGTTGTGAGGCACGGGGGTGAAGCCCAAGTGCCCTCACAGCAGCCAGGGTGTTGATTAATCCCCAATACCTGCACACCCTGGAGTGGGTTATTGTGCTTATAACATGGGGTACACTTCAGTGCAGCAGAAAAGTATGTAAAGGGGGTCTCTTTCTATTTAAAACAGAACAAAAGTAATGTATCCTGCCATGAAGAAAAGGATTCCTTAACAAATATTCCATATCTCAGTGTTTCTGTGCATATAACAATATCACAAATCAAGGAGTTAACATGATTTGTCACATTTGTTGTGCTGAAAAAATTCTGATACTGGAAACCCATTGTACTTTGTGCCACTCCCTCCCAAACGCCCAACCTTAAGAACAGATGACAACATCTAGGAGGCCAAGGACAGAAAGAGGAGCATAGGCACATCGACAGAGAAGCATTATATTGCAGATTTTCAAAAAATACCATTCATCATCTGCCTCTCACATTTGCAAGTATACAGTAGGACACAAACTGCAGCGGAGACGCAGCGGAACCAAATTATTATCGATGTCTGCATCCTGCTGCCTTGCTCTACATGGTGCCAGAAGACTGCAGCTGAGTGGGAGCTCAGTATGGTCTCTCTTTGTGTCTACGGTGGGAGTAGTACACCGGCATCGCTGGAGGGGGGGGGAGTTGACACGTAAAAGGAACACAGCTGTGTGACCATTCCTCACACAGTGAGCACAACAGAGTAAGAAAGAGAACATGACACGGGAAACACACTACCGGACATAAATTACACACCTATGGGCATGTCTTCAAGGAGGATTCTCTCTCTCCCTGTCACTCTCTATGTCATCTGAGTTTCTTGAACAGCTCCTTCACTGCACCGCATCACTTACAGGCACCACTTTATCAGGCAGATTTTTTCCGTTTGTGGTACTTCATAAATACTTCAGATGAGACATATAGCAGTTCTGGCAACTCAGCTATTTCGAGAGTCATACACATTCTGTTGAATTTACTGCCATGAGTCCGAGAACAACACTGCATTAAACCGTAGAATTCTGTTCTTACTATATTACTACTGCTGCTGTCCCTTTCATGTACTGTGCAATCCACTGCGATGATTTCTGTTTCCTCATATAAACATAGAAGTTGATGGCAGATAAGGACCACAAGGCCCATCCAGTCTGCCCATTTCTTTTTTTTTAACTTTCTCTTTATTCTCCTCCTCCTTGCAACTCTCCCCATCTTCGGGAGACACCTACGGTCTTATCAGCCCTTGCTCACCTACCTGGTGACCGGTGCAGTCCGTGCCCCATGGAGCCATGGTTGTACCCCCCAGGCGGGTACAGGGTGGGAGTCCTTACACCCCGATGCTTCTCTCTGTATTTCATTGGCCCGCTGTCTCCGGGCAGGTAGGGGCATTGAAGATTGGGGCCTGGTGATCCTTCTACTGGGAGGCTGCAAGGTTTTTTCCTGATGTTCTCGATGTGCCAGGTCCCGGACATCAAGGCACTGAAGCGCTGACGTCTGGCATGTTGCCCCTCTCTGTTAGAGCATCAGACTTTGCTGGCCTCGGTCTCCACCCGGGGCCAGACAAGAGCCGAGCTCTGGTACCCCCCTATCCCCGGAGAGGATGAGCGGTCCTTGGGATGCTCAAGTCCTCCCCTCCTGGCTGGCCCTCCAGCTCCCGGGCTCATTCCCAAAACCGGGTCACTGGCGTCGCAAGCGGAAATCCAACCACTGCGCCGGTGGGCTGGCTCAATTTCTTTTTTCTACCTTATGAATGTGCCATTGGCCTTTGCTCTGTCAATGGCCTATCTATTCATACTCATCTGTATTGCTCCCTTATGCCTATCCCATGCCTGTTTGAAGCTCTGCACTGATTACATATCCACTGCTTCCCGAGGTAGGCCGTTCCATGCATCCACCATCCTTTCTGTGAAAAGAACTTCCTCACATTACCCCTTGATCAGCCTCCTCTAATCTCATGCTGTGTCCTCTTGTCCTGCTATTTTTCTTATATTGAAACATGTTAGACTCTTTCACCTTATTAATGCCTTTAAGGTATTTGTATGTTTCAATCATATCACCTCTCTCCCTCCTTTGCTCTAGGGTATACATATTGAGCTCAGTTAATCTGTCCTCATATGTTTTCTGATGCAGTCCCTGCACCATTTTGGTTGCCCTTCTCTGGACTGCCTCAATTTTGTTACTGTCTTAGTGAAGGTGTGGCCTCCAGTACAGCATGCAGTTCTCCAGATGGGGCCTAACCAGTGTCTTGTAAAGAGAGATTATTACCTCCCTCTTCCGACTTGTGATACCCCTACTAATGCACCCCAACATCCCTCTAGCCTTACCTACTGCTTTAGTGGTCTACTTGGATGATTTCAGGTCATCGGTGATGATGATGACCAAGTCACTTTCTTCTCTTGTGACTGCCAGCAACTCCCCTCCCAGCCTACAGGTGGTTTCAGGGTTTCTCGTCCCTATGTGCATGATCTTGCACTTATTTGCATTAAACTCCAGTTGCCACTCTTCCAGCCATTTTGCTAGTTTATCCAGATCTCTTCTCATTCTGCCCAACCCATCTGGATCATCTACTCTGTTGCAGATCTTCGTGTCATCTGCAAACAGACAAACCTTACCTCCAGTCCATGTGCAATGTCACTGATGAAGATATTGAAGAGGACTGGCCCCAGGACTGATCCTGAGGTACCCCACTTGTGACCTGCATTTCTTCTGACTGTATACCATTTACCACCGCCTGTTTTTCTGCCCGGCCAACTGGTTTGCCACCTAGTTGGACCAACATCTAACCCACCCGAGCCTACCCAGCTCATTAATCAATCTTCCATGTGGAACAGTATCGAAAGCTTTGCTGAAGTCAAGGTAGGTGACATCAACTGCTCCCACTTGGTCCACCACGCTGGTTGCCCAGTCAAAGAAATCTATGAGATTAGTTTGACAGGACCTTCCTTTTGTAAACCCATGCTGTCTTGGATCCTGTGCTCCTATGGATTCCAGGTGTTGCACTATCCTCTCCTTGAGGAGTGTCTCTATAATCTTGCCCACTACTGAGGTAAGACTGACTGGTCTATAGTTCCCTGCCTCCTCCCTGCTACCACTCTTGTGGAGCGGGATCACATGAGCCCTTCTCCAGTCTTCTGGGGCCTCTTCTGTGCTCAGAGACTCACTAAACCGTTCTGATAATGGGTCTGCTAGTTCCACACTTAGCATCTTTAGTACCCTGGGATGTATGCCATCAGGTCCCATTGCCTTGTCCACCCTGAGCTTATCGAGCTCTTGTAGGACCCTTTTTTTTGTGAAGGGACTAGTGCACACCTCCCTCCCCACTGTGTCCATGGTGCCAAACTGTGGGCCCTGCTCTACCTTCTCATTAGTAAATACTGAGCAGAAGTATCTATTTAGGATAAATGCTTTTACATGTCCTCCTCCTCACATGCCCCCGTTTCACCTTTGATCTTAGCAATACCCCCTCTGGACTTTCTCCTTTCACTAATGTATCTATAAAAAGTCTTGTCACCTTCTTTTACTGTTCATGTTAGCGTTTCCTCGGTTTGAGCCTTTGCCTGCTTTACTGCCTTCCCTGCTTCCCTTAGGGAAGTTTGGTATGCCTCCCTATCTTCATCCTGTTGCATTCCCTTATATTTCCTGAAGGCCAGCCTTTTGGCTCTGACCTTTTCTGCTACTGTGTTTGAGAAGCAAAGTGGTTTCCTTCTTCTTTAGCACTTCCTTTTCTCACTAACACAATGGGATGTTGCTTCAAGTATTGCATATTTAATGCTTGCCCACTTTGCCTGTACCCTCCAACCTGTATTTCTTTTTTCTTTTTGCCAGGGCTAGCTTAACTCTGTTGGCCATCTTATCTAAGTCAGCTCCACTAAAGTCCCATATTTTTGCCTTTGAATGGGATTATTTTGTTCTAGTGGCCAAATTGAACCATACCATGTGATGGTCACTAGCAACCAGGTGACCTTCTACCTGGAGATCTGTGATCCGTTCCCTGTTAGTCAGTACTGGAGCTAGGATAGCCCTGTCTCTTGTGGGTTGTTGTATCAGTATACATCCAACCAACTTTTTTCCTTTCATAATTCTTAACAATTAACATCCTTGCTAGTTCCAATACATTTTACCACCAGCTGCCGCACATTCACAGACATGGCTACTTTGACATTCTTATCCATTGACCCACAGACCACAGATCCAGTAGGTTCATTGATTTACCTGTAAGCTTGTCACATCACCTAAAAAGTATTGTGTATTAATGTACGCCCCGTGGCCTTCTTAAGCCAATCACATTTCTTTTTCACTAGCTCCATGTTATAACTGGGAGCACTGCACAGTGCATTACTCATCACTCTGCTTTGCATAAAGCTTACAAAACAACATTCCAAAATCTCCTTGCTTCCACATAGCCCCAATGTTTCACTGATACAGCTTGTTTAAGGGACTGTTTTTACTATCATCATTTTGCAATCCCTTTTCTTCTTGTAGCTATTTATCTCACAAATTAAAAAGGCCACCTGCTTTAATTGCTCTTTTAAAATCCTTTCATTTTATGTTCTTTTTTCACACATCCACTGTGCTGCCAACCAGCTTATTCTAGGTGCTGCAGCAGTCCCACGGGGGGGTGCACGCTGGACTCCCACTTCCCAAGAGGAGAACCATCCATGGGACGCTCAGTGCTTCCTCCTCAACTGGTGCCCAACCGACCAAGGTCCTTTCAGAAACTTATTTTTTCTGAGTAGTTCTGAGTAGTTAGCAGTACTGACAGTACTACAGGGCTAGTTCTTTCTTTTCATTTTAAGAAACCCAAACTTTTTTGTATCTATTATTTTCTCCTCCATGCTGTTGTCCAGCTGGGATATACCCTGCAATCAGACAGGGATTTACCCTCAAAACAGGTAATAGATAACCCATTCTGAGGTGTGCGGTCACACTCTGATATATGCATGCCTTGGTGTGTGTTGTTACGCATGAGGCTGCAGGTTGAGTGCATCAACAACCCAAGGCATGCGTATATCAGAGTGCGACCGCACACTTCAGAGTGGGTTATCTATCTTATAAAATGGCAAAATTGTTTTGGAGGGGGTGTAAAAATGCAGGTGTGTGGTCATGCTCTGATATACTCATGGTTATGTGATGCTTTTCATCTAATAAATCCTAGGCAATTTCCATACCCATTTTATAAGCAGGAATATACCCTGTACTGTAATCACAGAGGGGATGGGATATATACCCTGTTCAGGCTCTATGGCTGTCATTGAGGCTGCTGGGAGTTTTTTCAGTAAGGCCCATTCCACCACACAGTACGTGCCCAGCTCTGCTGCTGAACCTCACCCATTGGGGTGGCCACAACCAAAACATTTTAACAGGGCCATGTTGGTCTCCTAGTGGATTGGGGATCCTGCAAGAGACCATTTATAAAATGTTCTGTGAGGCCTTGCCTCCTTGAAAATTAAATGAAAGGATGTAAACCATTAAAGCAGGAATAATTTTTATTTGTGTGATAAACAAATAATTGCAAGTAAGAATGGGATAGTAAAATGATGACAAAAGTAAAAACACTTTCCTAAACAAGTTCTGTCAGTGAAAGGTTGGATTTAATATGTATGGTTTTAATTGGAAAAATTTAGCAAATTGATGTCGGAAATGCTCTGTAATTTTTAGCTTTGTACAAATTGTAACTGCTGACTGAGTGGCCACTTTCTACACTACTACTACTAATGAGATCTTCTTTGTCATTATGCCAAAATAAGAAGGATTTGTATCAGGCTGTGACTAGGTCTTGTTTGCAGAGCAGAAGCAGGCCTGGCCTAATATAACTATTTTTGGTGTCACTTTTAGGGGAAAAACTCTTTCTAGCAGTTCCTGAGAAGCACTGAAAACTTTTTTTTTTTTATTTTAAAATTGGTAAATGAGAAAGGCTCACTGAGCCAAGGCTTGTTTCAGGTGCACGGAGGAGAAGGTAATGGAGAACAGTACAAAGTAACAGCAAGCCATAATGGCCCTATGCACGAACGACTCTATACCTATAAACCATGGATTTACAGCACGGAGGCATGCCTAAGATGCTGAGCCATCCCACAGACTCCAAGTGGCATTCAAGGAAGAGGGCATTCCTCTTTTCTACCTAATCCCTTGGCCATTCATGCAGCTACATGTGCTATCAGTCCAGGGAACTGTCTAGGGGGTATGCCCACACTCCATGCCATTCACAAAGGTACGGATGGTTGCATGGGATGCACAGGATATGGCAACAGGCACCCTGCCATATTTGTTGCATTCCCCCCCCCCACAGAAGGCTGCCACAGGCCACGGTGGGATCAGAGCTTCCTAAGCAATGCTGGCCCAGACCTCCAGTCAGGAAGGTAGGGCTGGGGGAAGCCATTTACTGTAGGTGCTTGCCCATTTTTTCTCTCATTACCAGAGTCTGATTACTCACAATCCCCTGCTCCACATGGGGGATCTCCTCTAGGACCAGGTTGGGCATCCAAGTGGAGGCCTCTATGTGTCCTCCGATCCATCCCCCTCACATCAGCACACTGGGGGGTGCAGACAGGCACCCTGTGGTGGCTGGTGATAGTAAATGATTGTGGGTTCAGAGCTGTGCAGATCAACCCGAAATAGTGCACAGGCTCCATAGTCTGGTTACAATGACAGTGAAACAAAGTGCAAAAAAACTGCAGAACAAACAAGAGATCAAAGAATTGACAAAAAATTGTTGCACACAATAAAATTAGTTTGCAAAGCATCAGTTCATTTAGATTGCATTAAAATAAAGTGCTTGATGCCTCCAGGAAAGGTGGCAGGGTTTATGTTGTGAGGGTGCATTGAATAGGCAGCTAAAAATAACCATTACTATCACTTAATCTTTCAGAAGGTGGGGTGGGATGAGTAAGGGTGGTCAATAGCGGGGTGGGTTGGGAAGGGCTCAGGTAGAGGGTTGGCAGGAGCAGGGAGGTGAAGGAGAAGTTTTAGCTGGTGCCTAATGGAGGGAAGTGAGAGAGGAAGGGTGGAGGGTAGCAGGTTCTGGGGGGGGGGGGCATAGAAGAATGCAGATTGACCAGCTGAGGAGTGTAGGTGGGGAAGTGACAAGTTCCAGGTTCTGAAGAACATAGGGAGTAGGAGGACAAGGGGATGGGAGATAGGAGTGATGATAGACATAAAGGAAGGGACCCATATCAGTATTTGGAAATTAAGGAAGCACAGTAGCAGTGATGGCATGATGGTACAGGGAGGATGGATAGAGAGGAGCAAAGGGAACAGTGGTGGGTACAAAATGGTGAACTGGTAGAAAAGTGGCAGAAGGCATTGCAAAAGGTGTCCAGTCTGGTGCAGGAAAAGGAGGGGGTGGTGCCATAGACTACATCCCCATAGTCACAAACCCATAAAACCATTTTGGTGATCAGCTCCCAGTGGACCTGGGGAGAAAGACAGTCCTTGTTGTGGTTCAGGGCACCAAGTCTGAGTGGAGTTTTGCATGGATGGCATCAATATGGCCCGAGGAATCTAGATTGGTATCTAACCACACACCAAGGTACTTGAAGGCAGGGACAACTTCAAGGGGTTCTATCTAGCATATGGAAGATGGGGAGGGAGTTCCTGACCAGCTTCTGGCTGTGCCAAATGTCATGGACACTGTTTTTGTTTTTTACTGTTGACCCAGAGCTAATTCGAATGAAACCAGTGCAGGACATAGTGAAAGTCTTGCTGGACTTCCACAGCTGCAGTTGAGGGGCCAGAGGCGTAGAGAACTGTGTCAAATTCATACATATGAATAAGCAAGACGGCACAGGTGGGGGGGGTCATTTAGGAATATGAAAAAAGACTGGAACCAGGATGAGCCCTCCGGCACACCAGCCTGGATAAGGAGGGGAGGTGACAGGGCGCCTCCACAAGTGTGAAGAAATTACCCTCTCCAGTTTGGTGTCAGAAAAGGAACAAAAACTGTTAAGGCATTTGCTTTTTGTTCTGATATATCAGTCCATGGCACAACAAGGGTTAGCTGTCTTTGAAGCTGGATCCTGTGCAATAAGTGCTATTTTTGCATTCACTTGCACAAGAAATATCTTGCATCTTATATGGCATTTGAGAGGTGTGTCAGCCGACCAATTACAGCTGAAACAGCAATGAGTTTGGCACTGTACACCAATGACCAGGCACTCCGGTCATGACACTAGTTCAGCTTTGCCGACGTGGTGAATTCTCTAGTTAAAAGAAATGAGCTGCTCCAATGAGAGTGCTTAATTTTTTTCCGTAGTCATAACTCCAGCCATGCGCATTACATTTCACACCAATCACTAATGCGCATGGTCTGGGTTATGGCTACAGTTTTCTCCTGATTGCCCACTGCACTCTCTCTCCTTGGTCCTCACTGTTTTGCCACCCATCTCCCCTTCTTAACATTAACCATGGTGCAGCTTTCCTTGTTAGCAGCTCCTCCACACTCTGCGCTCTGCTCCTTCCTCCTAACCCCCACCAACAATAGCCACAGTGCAGCTTTCCTTGTTATTGGCTCTTGCCACAGTCTGTATGCCAAGTCCTTGCTCATCTGAACCCCCCTCCGCTTCAACAATAGCCATGGTGCGGCTTTCCTTTTTATCAGCTCCCGCCACAGTCTGTGTGCCCGGTCCTCGCTCATCTCTCCTCTGACCCCCCCCCACCGGTTCAGCAATAGCTGTGGTGTGTCTTTCTCTCCGGTCCTTGCATGCACTCCCTCATAGTCTGGGACTCTGGGGAGCCCACTCAGTGTCCCCAAATCTATGTCACCCAATAGTCCAGGACACTGGGAGCCCATTCCGTGTCCCCAAAATCATTTAAAATGTACCTGTAAAAAAAAAAAAAAGGTCCTCCGATGTCTTTTTTCCCTGAAAAAAGAAAACAGTCCTTCATCATCTCCCCACCCCTCATCCTGACCCTCCCTCTGTGCACCCACCTCCCCGCACCCCCTCTACCCCATACTTACCCTCCGAGGTCGATGGCTGCAATCTTCTGTGGACCAGGATATGTCTGTGCTCTTCAAAGCTGAACCCAGATTGAAGAATCAAGGTAAGCATTGTATAATGGCTGTTAATGGGGTTTTCAACTTACTGTATGTTGATTGTTGCTATCTCAGCCATTTTTAGGAATTTTTTGCCCTGAAGTTTCAACGTGGGGTTCTTAGAACCCCACCTCGTGAACACTGGCACTGTCATTTTATTACTTAGTCCCGAAAGGTGATTTCACGGTCGCTGTGCAGAATCATCTTTCAGGACCGACTAACAAAACAACAGTGCCAGTGTTCATGAGATGGGGTCCCAAAAAGCCCATGTTGAAAATGTGCTGAACAATTTCAAAAAAATGGCCATGTTACAAGCATGTGTTATGCAGTTTCTACGCAGCTGCATAACTTTGCCAATTTTTGATATTTTCACTCCAGATTTTCAATATACATATTTTAGCACATCTCCTCATGAACAGTGCAGCTTTCATTTTTCACATCCTGTCCAAAATGTGTTTTCGCATCTCTGGTGCAGAATTGTGCAGTCACTGTGTGAAATCACCTTTCAGGACCGATTAAGGAAACATCAGTGGCAGTGTTCATGAGGTGGGGTACCAAAAAGCCCACGTTGAAAATTCGATGGAAAATTTACTAAAAATGGCCATGTTATGCAGGTTCATTGAAATTTTCCTACACACACATGTAACTTTAATAATTTTCAATGCTTTCACTCCAAATTGTCAACATAGCTATTTTTCCACACCACCTCATGAAAAGAACAGCTGTCATTTTTCACATCCTGCCCAAAATGTGTTTTCCCACCTGTGGCATGGAGTGGCACAGTCGCTGTGCAAAATAGCCTTTTGGGTTTCAGTAACAAAATGATAGGGCCACTGTTCATGAGGTGGGGTCTCAAAAGCCCATGTTGAAAATCTGGAGTGAAAATACCAACAAATGCCTGGGGCATTAGGGTTTCCAACAGTAACACCTTACCCCCACACTGCAGAGACTGACAGGTGTTGGGGGTGAGCCTTGGGGTCGTCAGCCGTAATGCTCACACCATTCCACCCCCATCCTGCAAACAGTGAGAGGATTTAGGTTGTGCCTTGGGGTCTTTGGCCCTAATGCTCGCCCCATTCTCCTATATTGCACCTATCTCAGCTTATTTCATTCTGGAATGGAGTGAGCTTTAGGGCCGAAGACCCCAAGGCACACCCCGATGCCTGTCAGTCTCTGCAGGGTGGGGGTTGGTGTTACAGTTAGAAACCCTAATGCCTCATTAGGAAGTAAATAATGGATGGGCAGTGAATGTCATCTACCTTGATTTCAGCAAAGTCTTTGACACCATCCAACATAGAAGGCTGATTAATAAGGTAGGTAGTCTGGCCACAGGGCACAAGCTGATCAACTGGGTTACAAACTGGCTTATGGACAGGAGGCAGAGCATGGTGGTAATCGGATCCAATCAGGGGAGATTGACCATGGGTTACCTCAGGGATCAGTCCTGGGACCAGTCCTGTACAATGTCTTCATTACAGACATTGCAGAAGGCCTAGAAGGAAAGGTATGATGGTTCGCATAGATGACACCAACATCGGTAACAGAGTGAATATTCCAGAATGGGTGGAGAAAATGAGCAGGGACATGGAGAGGCTTGAAAAATTATCTGAGGAGTGGCAACTGAGGTTCAGTGCAAAGATGTGCAAAATAATGCACCTTGGAAGAGGGGACCCTGGGGAGAGCTACAGGATCAGGATGGGAGGAGGTGCAGATGATCACCAGGAAGAACGGGACCTAGGAGTTATCAGTTCTGATGACCTAAAATTGTCAAAACAGATCACAAATGTTGCAAGGAGGGCCAGTGGCATGTTGGGGTACATAGCAGATGTATCACTAGCAGAAGGCATGAGGTGGTGATGCCATTGTATAATCCACTAGTGAGGCCTCACCTGCAGTACTGTGCGCAATTCTTGAGGCCACAACTGCTCAAGGACATTGACAGGGTGGAGGTGGTCCACAGAAGGGACAACAAGATGGTACATGGTTTGCAACACAGAACATATCTGGAGAGATTAAATGACCCAGTATGTGCTCACTACAGGAAAGGAGGGAGCGGAGGACATGACAGACACATTCAAGTACCTCAAAGGCATAAACAAGGTTCAGGGGCAGACATTTCCAATGTAGAAGGAGAACAAGAATGAGGGGACATGATATGAAATTGGACAGGCATAGATTAAGAGGAAATGTGAGAAAAGCTTTCTTCACTGAGAATGGTGGTCACATAAAATAATGTGCCATAAGAGGTGGTGGGAGCAAGCAAGGCAGAGGGTGGTGGTAAATGGATCCAATCCAGGGAGAGGAGGACCAGCAAGGTACCTCAGGAATCAGTCCTGGACTACTCCTGTTCAATGTCTTCATTAGTGACATTGAGGAAGGCTTACAAGGAAAGGTCTGCCTGTAGATGACAACAAGATCTGTAACAGAATGGATACTGCAGAATGGGTGGAGAAAATGAGGAGGGACCAGAAGAGGCTTGAAAAATGGTCTGAGGAGTTGCAACTGAGGTTCAATGCAAAGAAGTGCAAAATAATGCACCTGAGAATAGGGAACCCTGGGGAGAGCCACAGGATGGTGGGGGGTAAAATGCTGGGGTGCATAGACAGAAGTATCACTAGCAGAAGGCAGGAGGTGATGATGTCATTGTATAATACACTAGTGAGGATACTGACAGGATGGAGGCAGTCCAGAGAATGGCAACCAAGATGGTACATTGCACGAAACATAGAACATATCAGGAGAGATTAAAGGACCTTAGTATGAACTCACTGGAGGAAAGGAGGGAGTGGGGGGACATGATAAGACACTTTCAAGTACCTCAAGGGCATAAACAAGGTGCAGGGGGAGACATCTTCCAATGTAGAAGAAGTACAAGACTGAGGAAACATTATGTGAAATTGAAGGGGGTCACATTAGGAGAAAACATGAGAAAATGTTTCATCACTAAGAGGGTGGTATCACATGGAATAGTCTGGCACAAGAGGTGGTGAGAGCAAGCAAGTCAGAGGGTGGTGGTAAATGGGATCCAATCCAGGGAGAGGGGTATGACTCGCGGAGTACCTCAGAGAACTGTTCTGGGTGTCTTCATTTCTGATATTGCAGAAGGGCTAGAAGGAAAGGTCTACCTGTTTGCAAAAGACACCAAGATCTGTAACATAGTGGACACTCCAGAAGGGGTGGAGAAAATGAGGAGGGACCTGGAGAGGACTGAAAAATGGTCTGAGGAGTAGCAACTGCGGTCCAATGCAAAGAAATGCAAAGTAATGCGCCTGATAAGTGATAAGAGGAAACCCTGTGGAGAGCTACAGGATGGGTGGGGAAGGTGCTGAAGACCACCAAGGAAGATAAGGACCTAGAAGCAGTGTTGGGTAAGTTACTTTAAAAAAGAAATCAGTTACAGTTACTAGTTACTCTCAAATAAACGTAATCAGTTACAGTTACAGATTACTTGTATATAAAATGTAATCAGTAACTGTAATGCATATTACTTTTTCTATTACTTTCTATTACTTTTGAAAACTTATTCCAGGATGATTGGTGCTGGTCAATGAATTCATTTCTTTCAAAATAAAAATGTTTTATCTTGGCCTATGTGTGCTTACTAGTCACTCCTGGCACCTGAACCTCCATTTGTGACCCATGCAAGCCCCTAACCCCCTGCCTCCATAAATGCACGTTTGCTGACAACATTGACACTGATACAGTAACCACATACAACCCCCTTCCCCCCATAAAATGCCTGACACACTGGTCCTCCTACTCTGACTACTTAAATTAAATTCCTGCCTGGTCTGGTCTCTCAAAGAAAGCAACCCACACAGTTGTCTACAGCAGATACAGAACATGTCATAAACTTAGGGCTGACACCCAGATATTGAATCAGTGGCACTTGACTTCAGTCTCACATCTTGATCTGTGAGAGTGTCTGAAGTGTTTTTTTTTTCAGCTGAAGAGATGAATGTGATCAGTCCCTAAATATGTGCTTATGACCAAAATGGAACCTCAATTGTACTACGTGTCTCATCTCATCAGTAGACTGTTAAAGAGTTACTGACACCTCAAGAAAAACTTTGAAAAAACATAACTCAGCTTGCGTTCCATATAGATTCTATATAGTTCTTGTTCCATTATTTTATTACTGAGCAACTCTGGATGTATATATGGATCTTTATGACTTTATCCCATTGAGTTCCCTTAGAATTTATCTGCCTCTGTAGCTTACTCTTTACTTTAAGTCATAATCCTCTGTTGTGACATCACAGTCTGCTGCCATGAGAGAAACTGTGATGTCACAATCAGTGCATTATTTATTTATTTAAGCGTTTAACTAGGAAGGCATAAACCCTTAAATAAATAAATAATGCACTGATTGTGACATCACATTATGACCTCAGGTAGGGAGAAAGAAATAGGAATAGATGAACTGTCAGGAGCAAAGATCCTGTTTTCAAGTCCATGACCTTAGTAATAAATAATGAGGAAGAGGAATACAGAACTAAAGTGAGATACAAACTGAACTGCATCTAAACACTGTATTTTGGTAAAGTTTTCCTGAAGGTGTCAGCTGCTCTTTGAACAATTAATTTACAAGAAAGGATTGTTGCAGGCAGCAGCACAGCAAAATGCAGACAGCACAAGCAAATGCAGGGAAAGCCTTGAAAGAGCTTTGATGTAGACTTAGGTGTTCTGAAAATGATTAGCAAAACATTACATTTGAAATTAATTATTAAACACATTTTTTTCAGGGCAGGAGGCTCATCCAATCAACATAATTATAAATCAGCATGCTTGCCTAGTTAATCAAGCAAACTAGATATTTTATATTTTATACAGTTTAATTTCCCACAGAGATACTCCAAATAAATGTTTCTAAAGTAATCAAGTAGAAGCAGCACAGACTACAGAACTTTATTAATCAAAAATATTAAAGACACAAAACTAACCTCCATACAAAAAGTTCACAACACAAGATTCCAAAATTGAATTTCTAATGACTTGGCCCTGCCTACAAAACAATTCTGTGTAGTAAGGGTGGCAACCACCCAAAGACAAGCTGTCCCTAATTCATACAAAAACAACTGAGTCTGAGCAGCCCAAGACTGCCTCATCACAGCACAGTCTACCCCGATCCATTAAATTAAAGCCACAACAGTGATTCAGAGTCCCAAAATGAATTGGACATTCAAGCAGCAGACCAGTCCCACAACACTCCCAAGCAAAAATTAGCTTAATTTAATTTACCAAGCTAGAAGTAGAAGCACCACTATCATGGTTGGACACAGAGCCAGAAAAAGCAGCCCCCACTTCAAGCCAGAAGAAGCAGGACCATACCACCCACTCCTAAGCCAGACAGAGCAGGGCCATCCCCTTCCCCCCACCACCAGACGAAGCAATGACATCCTCCCACACCACCAGAAGAAGCAGGGTCATCCAGCCTACCCCTTTCCAGCAGATATCCACAACCACAAGTCACTTGCCACCTCCCAAACAACCACAGTGGTGGGGCCAGGACACTGTGTGTTCTCTTCCTTGAGCCCCCTTGCACATTCCCAGTACCCACAGTTTACCAAGCGAGACAAGATATATCCACTTACCTCAAGGCACTAGCACAAGCAGACTCAGGACCCTGTCTGTATCTCAGGTTCAAATTCTGCAGGTAAGCAGGTAGCTTCTCTACTTGGGCTTCCTCCTCATCCTTGACTTGTGTTTTTGCTGCAATGGCTAGACTCCAGGGCTGTTTTGCTGGTCTGGGTCAGGGTGGGCTCCTTGCTGCAGAGTGCAGAGATTAGAAAGATGTAGTGCAGCTGCTGGCTGCTGGGCTCTGGGCTGACTGGGCAGTAGAGGCTAGTATTATAGTATCATCTATACTGACTGGGCAGTAGAGGCTAGTATTATAGTATCATCTGTACTGACTGGGCTAGAGGCGGCTAGTATTATAGTATCATCTATACTGACTGGGCAGTAGAGGCTAGTATTATAGTATCATCTATACTGACTGGGCAGTAGAGGCTAGTATTATAGTATCATCTATACTGACTGGGCAGTAGAGGCTAGTATTATAGTATCATCTATACTGACTAGGCAGTAGAGGCAAGTATTATAGTATCCTCTGTACTGACTGGGCAGTAGAGGCTAGTATTATAATATCATCTATACTGACTAGGCTAGGCAGGCTAGGCTGCTGCTGCTCATCTCTTTTGTCTCCCTCATTCTCTGCTACTGCAAATACCAATACCAGGCTAGAGGCCATACAGCCTGTTTCAGCTGCTTGCTCATTGGGATTCGGCCCTAGGAAGGGTCAGGACGAGTCATTGTGCGGGCAGACAGGCACAGTTTTAAGTCGCAGCAGAGTTCGACTCACAGAAAAGCCAAAACAGAACAGTTATGATCCAGACAGTTCATTGGTTGTTCTGTTGCCAACAGTGAGTGGTCAATGGTGATGATACTGGTAGCAGTGCAAGTGCTAGAGGCAAGGTGTGGGTGGGCAGAGGCAGCAAAACATTTATGGAATGCTCTGTTGGCGGCAGCATACCCGACTGGCTCAGCAGGCTTGCAGTATCAGCAGTGTCAGCATGGGTGTTACAGCTTCAGAAGTTCGACCTGACTCCCACACTGCAAAAAACAGGGCAACTCCATGATAAGGACTTCTGCAGCAGCACACAGGACCACCCATGGGGACTCAAGCAGCACAGACAACTTGCGGGCGGAGAGTCAGGATGTCGGGACCACTCAGGTTGCTGGGCAGCAATTATTAACAACTTGCAGGGGCAGGGAGGGAGTCAGGACCACTCGGGCAGCCAGCACAACTTGTCTTGAAGTGGAAGCCTGCAAAATGGAAACTCAGAGCACCGGGGCATGAACTGGGGCACAGCATTTTTTGACCAGGGCACATGCCCCGGTGTGCCCCGGTGTAGCGCCGTCACTACCGGGCCTCCTCCAGCAGCTGCAGGAGCCAGGAATTTTAAACTTCAGTGCTACCAGGGGGTGGGGGGAGCAAGTAAATCCCAAAGTAATATTATAAATTTAGTTACAGTAACTGCTTTACTTGAAAGAAATGTAATCAGTAACGCGTTACACATTACATTTTCTTTCAAGTAATTTGTTCCCGTTACATGTTACTGATAATGTAATTAGATTACAGTAACGCGTTACTTGTAACGCGTTACTACCCAACACTGCCTAGGAGTTATCATTTCTGAAGACCTACTGGTGTCAGAACTAAGTACAAAGGCTGCAGGGAGGGACAGTGGCATGCTTGGGTGCATAGGTAGAGGTATCACTAGCAGAAGAAGCTGAGGGAGACTCAAGCTATAGTCAAGTACACGGCTTATGGGCACACTGGATGGGCCTAGCGGTCACTTATCTGCCACCAGCATACTCTCTCTCCCTGGTCTTCCTCCTCTGAACCCCCCAAGCTATATTACCTGCGGTGCAGATCTACTTATTGGTGGCTCCTGCCACCCAGTGCACTCTCCCTCACCAGTCCACTAAGGCCAGCGGGAGCAGCTTCTCTAACTAGCAGCTCATTCCTGCATTTACAGTGCATCTTCCACCATGCAGCACCTGCCGCTCTCACTGCTGCCTCCTCCCTCTTCTGAAGCCAGTACCAGTACCAAACACCACTGCAAATACCTGCAAGTGAACATTCAGCATTGACAAATGCTTGTTTCTATTTGTTCTACATTCTGTGCAGTAGTGTGGCAAAATAAATGTTGCATTAGGAAATCGGATCTGACTAATTTTGCATATGCTTGGAGTGCAGATGCTACCTGCCAGTTGGTTTCAATGGGCTTCTGTTGAAACCAAATCAGTCTCTTGTATTTGTTCCTCTTGATAATTGTTCTTGTGCATGTTTCCATTGCCTCAAGAACAGCCTCTTTTATAACCCCTGTCTTTCCTCCACTGTCCTGATGCTGTCTACCTCAGATAACCTGCCCAGGACTAATTCTCTCATTTAGCTGAAATCCATCCTTCTGCAGTCTAGCATTTCAGCTTAGAGATGAGCTTACTGGTGCCCAGGGCCAACTTGAAGCATATAATATAGTGGTTACTGGACCCCAATGGTTCTCCTGTCTGCACTCTGCCTACTCTTTCTGAGTTGGTGAGAACCACATAAGGAATGGTGGACTGTCTAGTGAGATCCTGACCCGCTGCTCCAGCATGTAGTCCTTCAATCTATCAAACAAGCCTGGCTTTTGGCGCCTGGTTGCTGGAACGTCCCAGTCGATGTCTGGCAGGTTGAGAGCTCGCATTATTACAACCTTCCTCTTGTTGTCCCTACCCTACTTCTGCTTCTAGTTCCTTATCTTGCTCCTCTCCGTGTCGTGGCACCCCTAGGGGAAGTTTCCTACCTGATTACTCTGTGAGTTGTACCCACAGCGATTCCACCTCCCTTTTTCTCCAGCCAGAGCATCTAAATGGTCACCTTTCCACCTCTAACCATTCCTCTATTGCACCTACAGTACAGGGTGTATCCAGGGATTGCCAGGTCCGAGTAATAGTTTTTGTTGGCTCAAGTTTCTGTAACAGCATTAAATCCAGCCCAAAGTCTGCCACCAGTACTTCAAGCTCACAAATTTTATTACCCAGATTCCTGGCATTAAGGCGCACCACTTTCCAGCTTGTACTCCTACCCCTCTTGGTCCTTGGATGGCTCCCTGTCACAGTTCCCTGATATTCTTGGTGTCTTGTTTTTTTTTTGCTTGTCTGTTTGGTCTACTCACCCTGAACCTCTGAGCTCCTTCCACACTACTACTACTTCCTTTATATGTTGTCTCCATCAGCTCTGGAATCCCTAGCCCCAGCCTGCCCCGGCACAGGGTCATAATGTCACAAGACATAAGGCCACATGGCACAATCGCACTGCGTGATTTATGCCATGAGGCATATGTCTTTGTTCTGTTTGGGGCTCTGCCCCCACACCCCCCGGACCCCCCCACTAAAGATTCTCAACTCCGGGGGGGGGTCCAACTCAGGTATTACACAAGTCTGGGTTAGCCATAATGCCGTACAGTATTATGCGTGCGACATTATGACCCGGTAGGGCCTGCCCCACAGTTAATTTAACTGTTTGCCAGTGTAGATGACAAATTTCTGCCCTAACACACTACTCCCCTCTCTTGACAGTTGAAGGCTGTCACCTTTGATGAGCCTCCTATTCTAGAAGCTCCCCAGTCCCCTACAAAGGTGCACTCCTGTTCCTAACATCAGCATTTTAACCACCCATTGAACTTCATCTTCTCCTTCCTCACTCTATCCTTCCCCTTCTCACTACCTCAGACAGATAGCTTCCTTGGCCTTTTCTGAAGTTCTAAGTACTTTTTTAATCTGTCCCCCAGCCTCACCCGCTTCACTGTCTCCACAGGCCAGTTCGCCAGATCATTGGTACTAAGGCGTGCCAACTCTCCATGCTTCTAGCCCTCCTCCACTATCTTCCCTATCCTCTCCCAATCCCAGATGGCTGATGCTCCAGATGAGCATCTGGCCACCACCATCCCCTTTCCTGCTCCATCTATCACTATCTCCATGCCTCTAACCATATTATCCCCTATCGCTAGAATCCTCCCAACTATCTTCTACCCAGTCTTGCCCCAGGTGTCACCACATCTTCCTTTCCTCAACACCAACTGACTCGAGGTCCACCCCTTCCCCATTAGAGTCAGGCATCTGTGTCTCTTCTAGGGGTGAAAGGTGATATCGAAGGTTGACTGTTTTGTGTCTGCCCTTCCACCCAGTCTCCTTCCCCTCCCCTTCCCCACCACTCACATCCACCTAAGCAACTGGGTCTCTGGGGTAGTGGGGGTGTGGAGGATGGGCACCAGCTTAGTTGGAGCCACAGCACAGATATTTCCACCCTTGCTGCTGCCAGATGAGCATGGAGTTCTTAGAAGGTCCTACATATTGGGAATGTTCCCTCCTCCAAAGCATAGCCCTGGAGAACAGCACCTCACAATCCTCAACTACCTTACCATCCATCCCATAGTCCATTCTGGCCTGTTGAGTGCTTAAACTGTCTTAGTTGCTTAACACTGTGTGGACATAGACTGCCTGTCTTACAACTTTATCCTATATAGGTATAAGCTAAGATTATCAGTATTAGCAGTAATCAGTAACACCACACCCAAGACACATAGCTTTCTATCTGCATTATAGTCTTACCCTATATACGTAGAAAATAACTTTATTTATTTTATTTATTTATTTGTTTTTGTTGACCGGAAAGGTGGACTAGGCAATTCTGCCTATTTTCAGCCTCGTCCGGGGCAGAGGATACAAATGGATGCCAACTGACATTAAACTAGATTAAGCTGTTGGTGGCATTTTAGTGAATGGGGAAATTTGACCAGGACACCAGGAAAATTCCCCACGCTGTCTGCAGGGGCCTTGCTTCCTGTGAGCAGCTGTCGACACACTTTCTGTCATGGAGGAGCCTGACATGGCTGTGGAGGAAGAAGAGAGAGAGACACCTCTCCCAAATGAATGAAAATATGGAACTGGAAATGGAGAACATTGTACCATAGGAGAATTTTGAGACGGTTGAGATTACTGGACATTTATGGACATGGGAACCAGTTCAAAAGGTATCAATATGGAAGTAATGGCTGCTAAAACCAATGCGGCAGAAGATCTACTGGAACACAATATTCAACAGAAGTGTATGCAGCTTTTGACTGCACTGGTAACTGAAGAACCCATTGTTCTACAGAAAAGAAGGATACATCAAAGAAAGAGACAAATGGAGGAAGATGGAAAAACAGACTAGCGGTCAAATGAAATGGAAATCCTTCCATCTGGGTCTCATAAGTAAACTGGTGGGCCACTGCCAGAGATGACATCAAACTAATTTAACACAGAAACACCAGAATATACATCTGAAAACTGGATGCATGAGTCAGCACTAGCAAATGCAGAATGGATGCTGAACAAAGATGGGATCTGGGTACCTGATCCCTTGTTTGATTTTCTCAGCGAAGAGACATCCATAGATGACTCACACTGCACAGTTGGAGCTGGGCTGAGACACCAAGTCACTACAGTAGCTCTGGAGACACAATCTAACAATCCTAAGCAGCAAGGGGTGAGTGAAAACATCTTGATAATATTGAGGGGAAAACAAGTTACTATTTCTACTAAAATGAGGAAGGCACAGGCTCCATGTATTTTTTATGGGCAACACAGACCAGAGGACCCAGGCCCCTCCGCTGTATGTTCAGAAAATAGAGCTAGTGAACAGATAACCATATCAAACAGACACACTGCACAAACTGTAGCTAAGCAGGATAAGAACATTACTGAAGTAAATAAGGGTATTCCGAACCAGGGGACAGAAAATTGTTTTGTGATTGAACCCCCTGAAACTGAGGCACCACCTCCAGATGAAGGCCTTAAGGGGAATTCAGAAGAGGATATGCCCAGAGACTCTGAACAATTTCATAGCATAGCCAGCTCTAGTGAAGATGAACCCCAAGATGCACAACCAACCCCCCCCAGGCAACCAAGATTCTCTGAGCTTTTTGATAGGACTACCCCAAACCTCGCAGGAATGCTGTTCAGCTATGATATAAGGGAGGCCTTGAGTTACACCCAGACAGAGAATATGTGGGATGAAAATTAATAAAAGATTGTTTGATGTTTTCCTGGAGATGTGCATGCACTGATATACATATTAGGGGAAGATAATTTCGACATCAGTTTCAACTCACACCCAAAGCCTTGATAGATTTTGGTTTAAGTACAATCAAGTCAAGTTTTCCCCATTGTGGACTCCCTTCATGGCAATTCCCCTGACTCAACCAATAATCAAAAAAATTAACAATAATGTTTAGGAATGAAGGAGTCGGTATCAATGATGTCTGTCACTGGCTCCAAAAGAAGTGTGATATACTTAGCACACCAGAACCTATTATCGACTCAGAGCAGTTTTGGACTGGGGTGGCATTTCAGAGTGAAACTGCACCAGAAAGAGAACGGTATTGTACACATCCCATACAGCTTTTTTATCGGGAAAGACCGTGAGGTATGTTTCTACAGTGGCCAGCCAAAAGCTTGTCATAGATGCGGAGATTGCACTCATCTTGCTAGCACTTGCGATAAGTTGCATTGTATTATCTGTGGCGAGTATAATCACCTGAGTACTGCTTGCAATAATGTTGCAAAATGCAACCTTTGAGATGCCAGAGGGCATGTTTTCCAGAAATGCCCCTGGGCGGCCCACAATTGAACTGATAGAGTAAATCAAGATATCTTAATTAGGAATGCTCAAAGGAAGGCAGCTGGGACAGCAGGGAGTTCTGGATTTCCACCCCACCCATCATACAGAGACTAGACCAGAGAAGCAAACATGGAAGCAAGGCAAGAGGGGAGCAAAGCAACCAGCCTCCAGGGACACCCCTGTCCACCACTCCTACTGCACGTGGTACATCTGATGCAAAGGGGCCTAGTAGGCCTGACATGGTCACTCGGACACTCACCAGGGACGAGAATGAATCCTGAGAAACTATGCCCCCCGCATGGTCTTCTCGTACAACCAGGAGAAGTGCCAGATTACAAGCATCTAAAGCCTTCCAGTTGCAATGTCAAACAGATTTGAGGCTTTATCCAAATCTAAAAACTGGGGCGACACCGATTATGAGCACTTAGAATCAGACACTTCCACACACTCTCTACCTCTGCCTGACAGCCTGGATGGCAGAAAGAAGAAGAAAAGGAAAAAAACATCTGGACGGGATGGACACATAGAAACATAGAAGTTGATGGCAGATAAGGACCACAAGGCCCATCCAGTCTGCCCATTTCTTTTTCTACCTTATAAATGTGCCATCGGCCTTTGCTCTGTCAGTGGCCTATCTATTCATACTCATCTGTATTGCTCCCTTATGCCTATCAGATGCCTGTTTGAAGCCCTGCACTGTATTCATAGCCACCACTTCCTGAGGTATGCCGTTCCATGCATCCACTACCCTTTCTGTGAAAAAGAACTTCCTCACATTACCCCTTAATCAGCCTCCCTCTAATCTCATGTTGTGTCCTCTTGTCCTGCTATTTTTCTTATATTGAAACACGTTACTCTTTCACCTTGTTAATGTCCTTAAGGTGTTTGAATGTTTCAATCATATCACCTGTCTCCCTCCTTCGCTCTAGGGTATACATATTGAGCTCCATTAATCTGTCCTCATATGTCTTCTGATGCAGTACCTGCACCATTTTGGTTGCCCTTCTCTGGACTGCCTCAATTTGGTTAATGTCCTTGTGAAGGTGTGGCCTCCAGTACTGCTGCAGTACTCCAGATAGGAGCCTAACCAGTGTCTTGTAAAGAGGGATTATTACCTCCCTCTTACGACTATGTTTACCCTACTAATACACCCTAACATCCCCTTAACCTTACCTACTGCATGTCATGCTGCATGTCATGAAATCAGTATTTACATGATTTGGACACTACTGCCTAATCTATTCCCCATTGACACTTTAACTGTAGCCACCCTTAATGTGTGCAGCATAAAAATGCTGAAGAAAGATCTGCTTTATTCTTGTTAGTGACATAACTGAAATTTGATGTTTTCACAGGAAACATGGATGGCCACTGCTTACCACCTCACGCAATGTAAAAGGGATTGGATTGGGGGCCCTCATACTGGTCCTTTGGGCTGGACTGGGCAGATGGGGTAAGCATTTTATTTAAAGGTGAGAGCTTTAAATTGCAGAAATTAACACATCTTGTCCCAGGCAGAGTGCTCATTCTGGATGGGTTATGGGCTAACACACCATGCTGGTTTATCAATGTTTATGCCCCAAGGTGAAAGCTGACAGGGTAATGATACTAGACCAGATTCGACTTTTTTTGGCAACTGCGCAAATGATCTTTTATGCAGCGGACTTTAACTGCACAATAGACACTCTGGACCAGCTGAATGCAGGGAAACAGTTTACTGTGATTCCCATGCTCTCATACACCGCTTATCCAAAGCTGGCTTGCAAGACATATATAGAACAGTGGAGAAAGCCCTGGTGAGCACCTATTATAGAGGGAAGTTAGCTTCCAGGATTGATTGCATCTTTACTCACCCACACCAGAGAGTGCAATCACTAGGTACAATACCTTTTGAGCTTTCAGATCATCTCATAATATACACCAAAATAGGTCTGACACCTACTGGTGGCAAAAATATGTGCAGATGGAGAGCTAATGTGTGGTTCTTTTGAATACTAGGTAAAATCTGGTATATTTGCAGAGCTTCAGGCAAGATGAACGGACCAATGTTTGTATGATTCAGTAGGGACTGGTGGAGGACTCAAAAAGTTATAAAAAAATGGCTGCAGAAACATGGCGCTCAAACTCAATCTTGGAAATTTTTAAAGTATTTAGCTTTAAGACAGCAATTACAAATGTTATTTTCTGCAACAAATAGATTCAGAATGGACTGTTCGGAGAAAATTTCAAACAAGACTGGAGGACAGCAGATGTAGTCCCCTTATACAAAAGTGGGAACAAAGAGGAAGCAGGGAACTACAGACCAGTCAGCCTCACCTCGGTAGTGGGAAAGATCATGGAAGCACTACTGAAGGAGAGATTGGTGGAACATCTGGTTGTCAATGGACTACAGGACCCAAGGCAGCATGGTTTCACCAGGGGGAGGTCATGTCAGACCAACCTCATTGAATTTTTGACTGGGTGACTAGGGAGGTGGATCGGGAGGGCAGTGGACATGGCCTATCTGGACTTCAGCAAGGCCTTTGACACTGTGCCACATAGAAGACTATTACACAAACTGGGGAATATGGGTGTGGGCAGGACAGTAGTGTGGTGGGTAGGTAACTGGCTGGGTGGCAGGACACAGAGGGTGGTGGTAAATGGCTGTCCTCCACAGAGGGAAGAGTGACCAGTGGGTACCACAGGGATTAGTGCTGGGACCGGTCCTATTCAACATCTTCATCAGTGACATTGCACAGGATCTAGAAGGCAGAATTTCACTGTTCGCTGATGACACAAAGCTCTGTAACAGAGTAGACACACCAGAGGGTGTAGACAGAATGAGAGGGACCTGCAGAAACTTGAAGAATGGTCAAGGGTTTGGCAGTTGAGATTCAATGCAAAGAAGTGCAAGATAATGCATATGGGGCACAAAAACCCTGGCACAATATATCAGTTGGGGGTGAGGATATAGCATGCACCAAGCAGGAAAGGGATCTTGGGGTTGTCATCTCTGATGACCTCAGGGTAGAAACAGTGTGACAAGGCATCAGGTAAAGCAAATAGGATGCTGGGATGTATAGGCAGGGCATCACCAGCAGGAAAAGGAGGTCATAATTCCGCTATACAAGACACTAGTGAGGCCCCACCTGGAGTACAGTGTACAGTTCTGGAGACCATACCTACGTAAGGACATAGACAGGGTGGAGAAGGTTCAGAGGAGGGCAACAAAGATTGTGCATGGGTTGCATCACAGGTCCTATGAAGACAGGTTGAAGGAACTGAACATGTACTCCCTGGAGGAGAGGAGGGAGAGAGGGGATATGATAGAGGCATACAAGTATCTTACAGGGAGGAACAGGGTGCAGGAAAACACTATTTTTAAGCGAAAAAGATGTTTCAGGACTAGAGGGCATGGGATGAAGTTGGAGGGAGGACGATTCAGAGGAAACATGAGAAAGAATTTCTTCACAGAATGGGTGGTGGACAAGTGGAACACCCTGCCAGAAGAAGTGGTGGGAGCTGAAACAATCACGAGATTTAAGAATGCATGGGATAGACATAAAGGAATTCTAGAGGTCAGGGGTAAGGGGAAATAGACTTCTAGGAAAACAAACTGAACTTACAAGCTCAAATGGGCAGACTAGGTGGGCCATAGGCCCTTATCTGCCGACACTGTCTATGTATCTATGTACATGAAGACATAAATGAAGGCTTATCAATATGACTGAGCCTCCACCTTAAAATCAGAACTCCAGTTCAGCACTATAAAAAATGTCTACAGGTAACCCCTGCACAGCATGTAAAATCAAATTTGATTCTGCCAATATTACTGACTTGCAGGACCAGACCGGTAGAGTGTGTTCAGACAGTCTTGAGACAGAACCAATAAATCAGCATTTTGAGAGTTAGAGAATTCACAAATAGGGTCTCTGGAAGAGAGGGAAAAGCATCTGTCTGCTGAGGGTACCCTGCTGTCAAATGAGGAACAGGTTGCTTTACAGATGCCAATAACAATAGAGGAAATTGAATTGTCATATCTACAATGAAAAAAAAATATTTCACCGGGATGGGAATAATACCCATAGAATGTTATCAAACTTTTAAGAAAGAAATCACCCCATTTTTGTTTCTGTTATATACCAAAATAGCTACAGAATGTAAAATTAATCCCAAATTTTTCACAGGTTTATTAAGATTTTTAGTCAAAAAGGAGATAAAACAGTATTACAGAATTGGAGGCCAATTTATCTTCTAAATTCTGATTGGAAAATTTTAACAACCATATTTCTAAACAGAATAAAAAAATTATAATAACCAGCTTCCCCTTTTTCCCATAGGGAAACCATGGCGTAATTTGCCGTTATAAAGGAGTGTTTATAACGGCAAACATGCATACGGTTTCCTTGCTGTGCGTGATCCTCACGCAACAGTGCTACCACTCAAGACCGCTGAAAGCTTCCATCTCTCCCAAACAGCACCGACACCGCCTGAAGAACTCGGCAGCAAGTTCTCCCCCAAACAGTGAAAACCTCACAAACCAGGACAAAAACAAAATGTTTTAAAATCGCCCGATTCAAATCGGCACCTGAAAACCACCACGGCGGATGCACGGAAGCTTTTATTTATATAATTGCTGTGAGGCAAAAGGGAAACCCAGCTATTATATAAAATTAAATATGGGTGGTTATGTCAAACTCTACTTTAGATCACTGCTGTGAATGTTACAACCCCCGAGCTTCGCCTCGGGTTTATGTAGCATCCCACAACTCGGATGTGTAAAATCTCATATACACCCTGACCCATACTTTATTCTGTATGTTACATTCCTTAATTAATTTCTCACAGGCATGCTCGGTGCCTGGGAGGAAGATGCAGGACAACCTAATGATAGTTAGGGATTCTAACGAATTTAGAAATCAAATGGATTTCTTCTGTCAAGGGACCAAAGCAAGGCCTTTGATAGAGTCTCACATATTTTTTTGTTCCATGCTCTGGAAAAATATGGAATCCCCTTCCCCCTGATAAAATGGATCAGTCTTTTGTACAGCCAGGCAATGGTTGCACCCCTGATATCAGGATGCATTGAGACACCGATTCAAATAAGAAGCGGGGTCAGACAAGGGTGTTCCCTTAGCGAGGCACTTTATGGTCTATATTTTGATTCTTGCATTCGACACATATAGGATAATTGTGGTATTGCAGGTTTTTGAAACTCCTGTGGAGACTCAGAATTGAAAGCATTGGCCAACGCAGATGATCTGTTGTTGTTTTGTAGAAATAAGGAGAATAGCACATCTGCGATGGGAAAATTACAGACTTTTTCAGCTACGTCTGGGGCACAACTCAATATGGCCAAAAGTTGTGGTATCTATGTAGGGGCACAGGGGCCTGAGACTACCATAGCAGGGATTCACATGGTATCCTGTGAGAAGGGCGACCGCTATTGAGCACTTACAAAAAGGGTGACTCAATAGCAGCGTCTGTTCTCAGGGCTACTGGACGGGGGGGGTGACTGCAGGTATAGCGACATCATGTTACTATATGTACACACGTGCAGGGGGGAGCGAGCTGCCATGCAATGGGTGGAAGGGGAGGGAGGGTCTGTGAGGGGTAGTGCGGTGGTCGGCTGCCGAGCTAGCGCAGTGACATGGTGGGTGAGTGGCAGGTTAGGGCTCCGTGGGTGCTGGGTTCAGTTCTGGGCATGCATTCATTTTGTTGCACGCCTGACTAAAAGTTTTTGTTTGGATTTTGCACTACCCCACCTGACATGCACCCCCCCCTGGAGTTGAGAATGCTTTAGTAGGAGGGTGCAGCCCCCCACATAAACAAAACAATGTAAGTCCCCAGTGCCATTTTACCATGCACTGGGAGTGTATATCGGCAAAATAGATTTTCGCTGATATACATTCGCTTAACAGCGATCGCTTTAAAGCATTGTCATATCACATAAATCCAATTCACATAAAGGCTGAATCCAATTAAACTTTTAGGGTTATACACTGGGGGTGAGAACATGGTGGAAATGAATAAGAATATCTCCCTAACTAAATGTGAAGCCCTGGTTGCTACATGAAAGGGATGGCAAATATTTAAATTTAAAAGTATTTTTTTTATAAAACAATTTTTGGTCCCTGTTTTATTATATATAGCATGGATCTTTTCTATCCCATCACAATATGACACCAGAATCTATAGTTTATTCTTCCAGATGTTGTGGGGCAGCTGCTTGTACCCAGTTAAGAGGGACTACACATATTTAAACAGAAAACAAGGAAGACTGGGTATGTTACACCCTTTGGTATTCTTTCATACTCTGTTTTGGACAGGTTCCATTAAGATTGGTCTCCAAGAGATCCCTTCCATTAGTAGGGAATGGGTTTGGAGTATTATAGGACCATACTTTGAGAAATGGGATATAGATTCCTCTAAATGAGTTCCTTCATTACACATACCTCGTATTTTAAACCCACTTTAAGGAGAATGAATATTTGGAAAATCACCAAGGCCCAGATACTGTCTTTAAACAGACTTCAACTGTACCACCAAACTTTAGGGCAAATCTGCTCTACATTGCCAGAATTACCAAATTGCCATATAGAGAAAATCCAGAATGCCATACACCAATTAAATAATAAAAGAATCCCTATAAGAACGTGGGATAGCCTACGGTTATATACTTACTGCATGATAAATATCAGGGGAAATTGGAAACATAAACCCATAGAGGACAGATCTTGCCCCTGCCTTGAGTGTTTGGCTCCACTAGAATCTTTGACACACTTTTTGTTTGAATGTACATGTAGCATAAATTTATGGAGCTCTTTAGCTTGTAGATGGAAAATTCCCTGGCTCACCAATATGACGTACAGCCAGTTAGTTTTGGGGGAGTTCACGAGACGATTATTGACATATGATAGAAATACATTAGAAGTGGTGTTTGCAATAATGAAATTCTATTTATGGCAAGCCAGAAATAAATATGTATTTCAACAGTTACGAATGACCTATTTATCTATAGGGAAATTGTGTGAAACTGCATGTAATGAAGTATATTACAATGGTTTGAAATATCATTCCTATGATAATGTGCCAAGTATGTGGAGGGGTTTATTGCATATAGTACATGTATGAATTTTGTCTAAACATATTGAATAAGTACTAGGAATTAAATATTCTGAGATATATTAATGAGATTAAAATTTAGAAATGTTGTTCTCAAACAATGAAAGTATTGCCAAGCATGACACGATGGTGTACCCCCCTTTTGTTTTCTCCTTTCTCACATTTTAATTTATCTATTAAGTTCAGTTCAATCTTTCAAGGTTTGTGTGTGTGGGGAGGGGTGTCTTACTTTTCAGTGTCACTTACAGTTTTAGTTTCTACATTAATTGCATATTGTATTTCCTTTGTGTTTTTGTATGTCAAATTTTCAATAAAAAAAACCCTACTCTGACAGTAGGGGGAACTGCTGTCCATCTCTAGGATGGCAAATTCTATCAGGGAGCTGGAGGAGGAGGATGTACTGCAGGCTGTGGTCTGGTCCTGGCCCCCAGTATCTGCTTCTTTAGGGGACGAAGAAATTATGGCTGTTTCAGAAATAGCAGTGGAACCTCTATTAGAGGTTTGTTCTATGGAGATGGATTTACCTGTGATTCATGGTGAAATGCTGCCCGGTGTTATGGCAGCAAAGGAAAATGGACAGGAGATATCAAGCTCCAGCGCAGTTGCAAGATATTCAAATTAATTCTGTTTCGCCAGTCAGGGAGAGTTTGGCGATTCTAGTACCAGCGGTTTCAATGACAGGTGTTTCGGCATCTACCACAGCTGATTTCAACAAGTTGCTGACACTTCAGATAGACGCTGATTCATGATCCAGAATGGGACATTTTATCTCAGAGATCTGCTGCATCTACGGGGCCTCCAGTCAAGCAAACTCAACACATAGCTCTTCAGACAAGCATTTATCTAATTCTGCATCTAACTTTCAGAGTCAAAATATATCAGGGAAAGAGAAAGGTAGAACCATTCATAAAGACTGTCTCATTAGGCCTAATGCAACTTCCAAGCATTTTGACTCTGACATTGAGAATCATCCCACCACCACCACCACCATGGACAGGGGGAGGGACAAGGGCGGCAACAATAAAATAGGGGTACTATGTTTTCAGAATTGTTTCAAAATAAACTTGAACAAGCCCCTAAAAGAAATGCAGTTTGTCTAAGATATAGGGGTGGGCTAAAGGTTCACCTGGACAGAGTATATGTGGCCAGGACTCTTTTAAAAAATACAATGAATTTCCAAGCATCTGATATATATGCATTAATCCATGTTTCAGGGGAGGATTAGTTTGATATAAGTTTAACATTTTTTGCATTATTAGAAAGGTTTTGGAACAAATATGAGAGTCTTAGATCCACTGCTTTGTGGGCCCCTTTCAATGGCAATACCCCTTACCAAACCCCTGTTTAAAACAATTAATATCATGTTTTGAAATGAGGAAATAAACATACATGACATTCAGTACTAGCTTGAAAAAAGATACTCCGTGTCAGGACCCCCTGAAGCCATTATTGACTCAGAGCGTATTTGAACAGGGGGGGTGGAGGTTCAGGGTTAAGTTGCTGCAGAGGGATGATGAAGTTTTGCATATTCCTAATAGTTTTTATTTAGGTAGTGACAGAGGAGTTTGTTTATACCCTGGACAGCTGAAAGCCTGCTACAAATGTGGCTGTAGAACCCATTTAAGCAGTGCATGTGATCATCTTAAGTGTGCATTGTATGGGGATTTTGGTCATGTCAGCATGGTTGGCAAGAATATATTTAAATGCAATTTGTGTGAGGAAGTAGGCCATGCTTACCACCAATATCCTTGGGCAGGGTAAAACAGGAGAACTACTGTACACCAAGCTGATATTATTGAGAATGCTCAGGAACAGAACAGGCAAAGAGAACAAAGAACCAATTCAGCCTCGAGTAACAGCCCCAGTGCTCCTGTTCTGGAGAGTGAGCCTAGTACTCTCGACATTAGTTCTCAAGGGTTGGAAAGTAACACCTCAGATGAACAGATTTCTGCCCCTTCTACATCTACTGGAAGTGATTTAGCAGATCAGTCTCAAGGACAACAGAGAGAAGAAGCTATTTCCCCTCAGACGGACCCCCCCCCCAAAAGGGAATACCAATCCAGATAATCTTTCACTGAATGTCCTGGATGGAGACCACACATTAGGAGGCAACAAACAGAGTATGATGGGTCCCCTGGGTGATTTTCAAGTACCTAAAGGACTAACAAGAGCCTCCTCCAAACAAACCTTTTCAGGAATCCCTCTTCTGAACCCTTACCAAGATTTACAGGAGGATGAAGTTGGGGATTCTGAACCTGAGTCAGACTTGTCCTCAAAGGCAGAGATTCTCTCTGAAGCTGACATACAGGAAGACCAAAGCCCAGCACATGTATAACCTTAAAAGAAATAAGCATTTGTCAATGCCGAATGTTTGCTTGCTGGCATTGGCAGTGGTAGTGTAGAAGTTACAGAGCTGTGTAATAGGAATGGCAGTGAAGTATTGAACTGAAGCCAACCCACCACCACCCTGCAGAGAGTGACAGGCATTGGGGTGTGCGTTTGGGTGATCAGGCATAACAGCCACGCCATTTCACCACACCCACCTTGCAGAGACTGACAAGTGTCACGGTGTTCCTTGGGGTCTTTGACCCTTATGCGCACCCCATTTCATTAGGAAATATGGTGAGATGGGTGCGATATAGGAGAATGGGGTGAAGTTTGGGGCCGAAGAGCCCAAGGCATACCTCAATGCCTCTCAGTGACTGCAGGGTGTGGAATGGTATGAGCATCACAGGCAAGAATCCCAAGTCACACCCCTGATTCCTGTCATTCTCTATAGGGTCGGGCGTTATAGTTGAAAACCCTAATACCTCAGGCATTCGTTGGTATTTTCACTCCAAATTTTCAACATGTTTGTTTTGTGACCCCACCTCATGAACAGGGGGAATATCAGTTTGTTAGCCGAAAGCTGTTTATGCACAGTGACTATGGCATTTAGCACCACAGGTGCAAAAATATTCCGAACAGGATGTAAAAAATGACAGCTGTACTCTTTCATGGGGAGGTGTAAAAAATGGCTATGTTGCAAATGTGTAGTACAAATATTTAAAAAAATGGTAAAGTCATGAGAGTACATAGAAACTGTGCAACGCACACCCGTAATATAATTAGGTTGGGGATTTCTTACAGCAGATTGTCAACTCAGGCATTTTGGTGCCTCCGATCATGAACAGTGTCACTGTGATTTTCTTTATCTGTGCCGAACAATGATTTCCCACAGCGACCACGCATCTCTGCACTGAAAGTGTGAAAACACACTTCAGCCATGTTGTGAAAAATGGCAGCTGTACTGTTCATAAGGAAGTGTGGAAAAATGTCACTGGTGAAAATCTGGACTGACAATATTACAAAGTCATGAACTAACAAGGGTGCATGGAAACTGCGCAATGCTCACTTGTAACAGTCATTTTATAGACTTTTGTCACCAAATTTTCAACATAGCCATTTTAAGACCTCTGCTTATGAACAGTGTAACTGTGATTTTCTTAATCTGTCCTAAACATTGCTTTCACACCAACAGCACCATTATAAGCTACATGTCGAAACACATTTTGGGCAACATATGAAAAATTGCAGCTGTACTGTTCATAAGGAAGTTTAATAAAATGGACATGTTGAAAATCTGGAATGAAAATATTGAAAATTCGCGAACTTACGAGCCTGCATAGGAACTCATAGCATAGCTACGTAAAACAGTCATTTTGAATTTTGGCACCAAATTTTCAACATGGGGTTTTGAGACCCCTTCTCATGATTGATGTCACTGTCATGGTGTTATTCAGGCGAAGGGTGATTTACGCAGTCACTGCGAAATCACCGCCCGAATATCATGTTGTGTTATCAATCATGTTAAACCCATGTTGAAAGTGGTAAAATAAAAAAAATGCCTGAGATATGCAACAAAGTTGAACCCCCATCTAGCCCATTATACAGCTTACGGCATTTCCTCAGTTCACGGTCGGCTTTGAAGAGTGCAGCGTGTTCCCGGTCCACGAAGATTGTCGCCGGAGTCCGGAGGTAAGTGTGGGGTGGGGGGTGGGGAGGGCTGGGTGCACAGTGGGTGGAGTGCGGGTTGTGGAAGGGGCGGGGGCAGGGAGACTCGCCGTGGGACCGTTTTTCTTTACAGGGTAAAAAAAAAAGAAACGGACGATGTGGGATGTTTGCCACGCTGGGGTGGGCTCCCAGCATGGCACAAGGATGTTGGGGGGGGCCGTTCAGCCGACGGGGGATTGGGCACCCCCGTTGGCCTCAGGAATACATTGCCATGCTGGGGTGGGCTCCCAGCGTGGCACTTATTACTCGGGGGAGGGAGGACAGTGCAGCCAACGGGGGATTGGGCACCCCGTCAGCTATATGATTAGTTGCCACGCTGGGGTGGGCACTTTGGAAGCCTTTGAGGCGGGGCGGGAGCGCAGCACAGCTGATGGGGATTGGGCACCCGTTGGCTATACATACCTTTCAACTTCAGGACTCTGAAATTAGGGACATGAACCCTTAAAATGAGGGACAATGAGGAACACAGCACCCTGAAATGAGGGACACCATTAGGGACATCAGAATTTCAGCTCTTCAATGATTTAACACACTGTTTAAGACCACAACATAGCCTGAAACTCAATGTAATAGCACTAAAGAAGAATCTGTGCATGAAATTTGTCATTTTTATGTGGAAAAACAACAATTTGTAGTAACAAATAAAAGTCCATTTGCTTTAATGGTGGTCGTTGTATTTTGTAGTTGCTTTCTCGTGAATTTCTTCAGCTGATGTGCCTCACCCTGCCTCATTTGTTCTCATGATCGGTGTTGTATTTCGTAGTCGCTTTCCTTGCAGACTCCAAGATTTCTTTCAGGTGATGTACCACAAAGCACTCTCAATCTTCTTTCATTTTTATAGCTAACAATGAATTCACTGTTTTCATGCTTAGACTTTGCCTCAGCTCGGTTTTTTACCTTTGTTACCATGCTGAAAGCATGTTCGGCCTCGCATTAGAGTGCGGCAAACACAAGACTGTCATCACAAATCTGTTAAGCAGGTTTATTTCTTCATCACTTGCATTTATTCTTGTGAGCGCAGTACCCCAGTAGCCGGATGCCTGTGGAGGATCTTGAATTAGGTCATCTGTGTCTTGGAATTGATACATTGGAAACTGGTCCATCAGTTGGCTGACTTCTTCAGCACTGTTTATAATTCCTAAAGTAGTAGCAAGATCAGCTGCAACTCTGCCTGACAGCTGGAACTCAGAAGCAGGATCAAGAAACAAGGGCAGCACTTTTCAATAGCTGCTCTCTTAAAGGGAATTTTGTCATCATTTTTCTCAGCACAGTCTCATAGAATATTGCAGCCTTATTACAAATGCTGATTTCTACTGCTGTTCCACTTATGCTGTTATCGTGTTGTTGAAGGTAGTCCTCAACTTCTGAGCCAACACGTATCTCATTATGTGACAGAAAATTAGCTTGGCTGTCCAGTACCTCGCAATCATATTCCTTTACAAGTTTGACTGCAGCCTCTGGTTTTAGAAGTCATCCAGCAAATAACTGCACAATCCTGTACAGATCGTTATGTAGGGTCAGCATTTGGTTTTTTTGTGCTTATATCCTAACATTAAACTGACAAAGTTGCTCCAGTGCATATTTCAGAAAAAGGAACATGGCTCTAATTTCATGATCTTGTAGGCGTTTACAAATAAGTTTGACTTTGACAGTCCAAGATTCCACTGAAAAGAAATAGGACTTCAATGCATCCCATATGTCAATCGTCTGCTTTATCACTTTGTGCAGGCTAAGCCACCTTGTGGGGACATGCTTGATTATTTTCATGGGTTCCACATCAACAAACAGGGCAAACTCTTTGAGTAGCTGCTGTTTCTGGGAGCTAGACGAAAAGTGGCAATACACATCTGAAAGCATCTCCTCAACATGTACCTTTAAAGCCTTAACAGCAGATTTACTACAAATGTCTGCCAAATGGCAGACAACCCATATTTACAATGTTTGGGTTCATTTGTTTCACTCTGCACAACACAGAGTTATTTCCCCACTCATTGATGCTGCGTTGTCAGACAAAAAGGCAACAAGATTGTTAGGGAAAATACTGAATCTGTTTAAAGACTCCACTAAACAGTTAAACATTGCCTCTCCAGTCCCTGATACACATTCTGGCATGTCCAAAAAATGAATAACGTTCTTTTTCAGGCTCTCATCAAAATATCCTACTAAAATTACCAGCAGTTTAATATCACTAGTATCAGTACTTTGATCCAGATGCACACAAAATGGGACCTCTTGACACATTTTGGCAACATCAGTTTGATGTGGAGCCACAAAAGCCAATGAAGCTGGCTTTTGTGGCTCCACAGCTCATCTTCTTTACAACTTCTGGGTGTCCACAATGCTTCTTAATACATTTTATAATGTGGTCCGCACAAGAAAAAGATAAGTTGTGCTCTGTCAGCAAACTCACAAAAGCCACCTCTGCCTCTGTCACCTTGGATGCAGTTTGTGTATGGAAGAAATCGCTCACCTTTCTCTCAGCAGCTTGCCTTGTATTCTGCTGATGCTTCTTAGACTTTTCATGCCGCAGAACATCGTGACGTCCCCATGGCTTACTGTTTAATCGCATCCACAGGTCTTGCAGAAAGCAAATATTGGTCCTAGTCGACTCTCACTGAACCAGTTGAACTCTTTCACCCAGCTGTTCTGGAATACTGAGTATCTCTTTTGCTTCTTCTCTGGTGTCTTTGCACCATCTTCTTCTGTTCTCCTTCTCTTCTCTGAGGGTGTCATTGAGGTCGAGCGACTTGAGACAGGCGCTTCAGCAGCACTGCCCACCACTGTGCAGTCTGACTCCCCATTCATGTTTCAAATGTACAAGAGCTGTAAATATCCAGAAATAAAGAAAATTGTAGGTGGATGTTGTGGACTTCAGCACCAGCATTCAATCCAGAAAATGTAGGCACTCATCCTGTGCATTGCTCCTGTGCTGCACGCCACCTCTGAGTAAGTAACACACTTTTCCTTTACTGGTCTGAATCTGAATAGAAGTTGAAGGAACCAGTGACTAGTGCCACTACTTGAGGACTCTCAGTCACCCAGCCAACAGTCCTCCAGGGATAGGCAATAGGGCCACCCACCACACAGGGGCTAACGTGGCAAACAAGAAAGAAAGACAGTGCAGCAGCAGCACTGCAGTGCACACATAACAGGCTTCTAAAATATAGCAATTGAGCAGCAAGCTGAGCCAGCAGTCAAGTATGGGCTAAGTAAGCTTAAATAAAGTGCCTCTCAAGTCTCTGACTCTGTGTGTTGACTCGATGACTCACAATCACAAATGCAATTTTACAAATTAATTTAAATTTACAAAACAAAAGTTCACACTTCATAAACGAGAACAAAAGCTTTCTAAGTTACTAAATGTATGCCAGAAAACAAAAAAATGCCCTTCGAAATGGGCTTGTGACTGAGCCACTCTGACCTCAACAGCGAACAACCCGATTGGACAGAATTCTGCCATCCCAGTGACCGACCCCCACCCCTGGCCCCCATGCCAGAGTCAGACAGAGTGAGATAGAAAAACACGCAGGCTGGTGGTCAGACTCAGTCACTTGTGCAGCCTGTCAGTGGTGAGGGGAAGGAAAGGCAGGGAGAGGGTGGGAGGAGGGAAACAGAAAAAATGTATGGGTGGACTGGGAAGGAATTTGGAAATGTACAGTGCTGGTGGTGGTCTGTTGATACTGTCTGTTTGGCCCTAGCATTTTCACCATGTTCCCCTCCCCATCATCAGTTGCTATTGCTTGCTCAGTGCCACAGCTGAACTTGCCATTGCCACCAACACTACTTTACTTTACGGCTGCACCTCACCAAGACAAGTTGCCATTTCATTCCAAACCCAACCCTTCCCACCCAAGTTTGGTCATGGTGCCATGGCTGACAGTGGTGCACAACAACTGACAAACAGCACCATCACCCCAGCACCCAGTCATTGACCTGTTGGGTGAGGGTGACCACTGACCAGTTAGGTCCACACATCCTGGGCCTGCTAACATGACCACACAACAAACAACAAGTAAAGTGCACTCCGTGCTGCTGCAGCAGCAGACAATCAAGCTGACTGACAGCTCTCTCTCTCTCTTATCATTCTTCAGCTCTCAAAGCAAAATTCTGAAAATGGCCAGCATGCTGTGACACTGTCTGCAACCATGCCATTGCTGCTAATAGGCGTATTCCTCAGTCATGCCCTGTAGTTGTCCCAGACTCCCACCAACCACCATCCACCCAGATCCTGTCTCTTTCTCCAGAGGAGAACAGTCCCTCCCTCCCCGCCAAGTTTTCCACTGATCTATATGGAATTACTATATGTGCAGATTGTCAGTGACAGTCAGAATCAGAATAGAATAAAATAAATTACACACAATTCTCTAGTGAAATAAATGCAGAAGTTGTGTGTATCTGACATTCAGTTTTACAACAAAGCTAATGACTGCATGACCTGCCACAAAAAGGAAGCCCTCTGTCCTGGGTTGTGCTGTTTTACTAGTACAACTGTTGTACTGCAGCCTGCCCTGGCTGTACATGATGGTGAGATGATACAGTATACTCATTATTATACTTGATGACTTTTTGTCTTAGTTTGATGATGTGCAAGAATGAGATCATGGACCTACTTCCTCCTCCCTGACAGCAGCAGCAGTATTAGTAGTGTCCAGTGATGATGAGTCCTCCTGGCTGGCTCTGTTTGTCTCTGTGATTCCTGCTCTCTGACTTGATAACCTAATGGTGGTCAGTCAACGGACATGGATGGACTTAGGCAGCAGCAGTCACAGCAAGAGAATGAGTCCCGGACCGGCTCGATGCCCCGACCTCAGCAGCCGGCACTGGCACACTCTAGAGTCGAGTCTGGACTACACTCGCTGCCACAAACGGCAAACAGATCTTCTGTGGGTGGAACAGTGACTGTAGGGGGAGTGGGGGACCGGGACCACCAGCCAGATCGATCCTGAGTCTGCATGCAGATTCACCACCAGGCAACACACACAGCAAGCAACCAAGGGAACGAAGGCAAGTATGACTTTTTTTTTGGCAAAGCTGCAGTCATCAGTAACTCCTTCCTCCTCTCTCCATGCAACAGCGCATGCCGTCTCGTCAAACACCACCACTTTGCCGCTAATGCCACACACTTCCCGACTGGGTCACTGTTCACAGGAGGAGGAGGAGCGGACTCGCCCGGTGATCAATCGGGCGGCAGGCCTAACTTGATTGACATCTAACTTGCTTGCTGAATAATTAGCAAGTTCGGCAGTGCCACCACTGCTGGCCCGCCGCAGCGTACGACTGTATGACCCACGCGCTCACCCTCAGTCCCATCTCGGAGCCACACACACAGGCACAAATACATACATATAAAGGGGACAATGACAGGTGCCATGGAACCACTTTGGAAATCGGGCTAATGCGGGATGTCCTACACAATGCGGGAGCATGAGAGGTCTGCGCTATACAGTGAGTTGGGGAGCTGCGATGAGCAGGCGTATCTGATCGCTGCTCACTCAAGCATAGCTCCCCTTTCAATCAGAGTGTTACTGCATTTTGGAGCTTGTCATAGACAGCTCCAAAATGCATTAACCTGAGGGCCCGCCTGCCAGCACACTGACTGACTGGTAGGAGGAGGAGGTGACACACTCCGAAATCTCCGATGATGGCACTATGTTTCTTGCACATGCGTGCAAGCAAACATAAAAAGGGGAAAAAAGGAAATTGCAGACTGACCCCACTTAATTTAAAAAAAAGGGGGGGCATAAATGATAACATTACATCTGGCATCCTGCAATGTTTGTACAGTAGTATGAAAGCTTTTAAAAAAAGGATTACTATACTATCATACTTCAGACATTTCTGTGCTAATATCATCTTTCATCAGGAGACCAGATATAATACGGTATGGGACATCACTTAGGCTCAGTCTTTATGGGTATGGGGACCTTCTTTCTGGTCCTTTGGACTAGAGGTAGCTGATGGTTTGGATATACTTTTATAAGGGCACGGAGCTGCTGGTACAGAAAATAATAGATTTGGTTCCTGGCAGAGCCCTGCTGGTGGATTGTGTATACCAGGGCATTGCATTGAGATTAATAAACACCTATGCCCCTCAAAGTAAAACAGGAAGAATTGAACTTTTTGAGAAAATTAAACTTTTCGGGGGGGTGGGTGACATGAATTGTTCTCTAGATGTCAAGATGAATGAAAACATTCAAACGAAAGTGCACTGTGACTCTAATACTTTAAAAAATATCATTAGCAATGCTAATTTAAGAGATTCCTATAGAGCAATTTGTAAAGATTCTAGATATACTTATCACAGAAGCACATATGCTTCTAGGATAGGTTACTTATTTTCCTCTAAATACATAGCACCCCATGAGGCATCAGTGATACCATGTGAATTCGCAGACCATTCTAGATTAACATGCATTTTTAAGTTAAATACAGCTCTGCCCTATTTCCCATCTGTAACAAGGAGGTGGAAATTAAACTCAGCAATTTTAGGGGAACCTGATATTAAACTAGGGGTCCTCCACTTACTAGCAGCCAGAGACTCTGTTCAGTGCATGTATGATTCCATAGGGGAATGGTGGAAAGACACAAAGGATTTTTAAAGGATTTTTTTGTTACCTATGGTGAATCCAAGTCAATAAAGAATACTAGGATTATTTAGATTCTAGACATCATTTGTATAAGTTAATGTCATTACCATTGTCAGAACAGGTGACACACTAAGCACAGCTAGACCACTAAAAAAAAAAATGTTTCACTTTCAGTACAGTCAAGCCTCGGCCTTGGAAGCAGAAATAGTTTGGTCTCTCTAAGCATCCTTATGCTGACCCTTTGAGGCATGTAAACAGAAATTATTAGTCAAACTAATGGGAGGGCTTTATGATTACACAGGTCAGGTTTGTGTTACTGATGTTGAAATGCTAGAGCTAATTCAGGACTCCTTATTAAACAGATCAGGTATACCCTATGAGTATTCTGGCTCAGTGCATGAAATAATTAATTTCTCTGTACCAGATATCCCTCAGGAGCAATAAGCAAAAATGTCAGCACCAATTATGTTAGATGAAGTCACAGAAGCAATTGCAAAACTTAAAGCAGGTATCTCTCCTGGTATTGATAGGATTACTAATGAATTTTGCAAATCTTTTCTAAAGAAATAGGTGTTTTCTTAGAACAGCTTTACAATGAAATCTTTGAAACCCTTTTCTTGCCCTGATTTTCAAAAGCAATATTTATTTATTTAAGAAAGGAGAAAAGAAACTTCTTAAACATTGGAGGTAAATAAGTATTTTCAAACTGACTACAAATTATTTCTTCTAGTTTATGCACTAGAATGAAAGCCATGGCTGAAGTGGTAACTCACCCTTCAAACACCTGCTCCATTCCCAATAGAAATATCATTCAAAATGTACAACTATTATGGGATATTTTGAACTTAGTAACCAAGGTAATTTAAAGGTTTTGTCTTAGCCTTGGACCAGTCTAAGACTTTGACAAAGTTTCCCATAAATAGCTTTTCCAGATTCTCCATCATTATGGTTTCCCGATAAATGTGTTTCTTAGATCAATGTGTTATATTGTAACACTATTTAAATACCTTCAGTGAATGGGCTTATAGGAAGCTATCCCGCTACATAGAGGCATGAGACAAGGATGCCCTTTAAGTCCTATCTTATACACTTTGGTAGTAGACCTGGTTATTAGACAGGTTTTAGAAATTCAAACATAATAGGAATAACTCCCCACATTACAGTTCCTGCTGTAAAAATTGTTGCCTGTGCAGACGATGTATGTCTATTTATACATGATCAAACCTCTGGCCAACATGTTTTAAGAGTGTTTCAAGAATTTGCTTGTTTTTCGGGAGCTGAATTAAATCTGAACAAAAGTGTAGGAATAGCTTTATCAACTCATACCCCTCATTTAGCAGAAATAGCCCAGATGCCCCTCTCCACTGTCCCTATTAGGATATTAGGGGCCAGATATTCAAAGCATAGCTCGGGGTGCAAATCCGTTCCACTGGACTAGTGCCGAATTTGCCCCTGACTGCCATATTTAAAAGGACATTTAGTGCCAGCGCTAGGTGTTAGCGTCGACACTAAACTATAATGTATGCAAGTGAAGGGCCACGAGGAGGAGCTGAATGCGGTGCACCGGCATATTCAAAACATAGCCGCGCTTCTAAACATTAGTGCAACCTGCAAGCGCGGCGCTGACCTACTGAGAAAAGGTGGGCGGTAATGTGCTGTGTAAGGTGGCGAGTGCCCCTCCAGCCGTATCCGACCCCCTTTAAAATATATATACATATTCCCTGGTAGTCTAGTGGTCCCCCACCCCATGCATGTATCCAGACCCCGTTCACATATAAAGATTAACAATTTCCCTGGTAGTCTAGTGGTCCCACCCACCCCCATGAACGTATCCTGACCCTGTTCACACACAAAAATTAAATATTTATTTGGTAGTCTAGTGGTCTCCCCACCCTGATGCACGTATCCTGACCCCTTTGCACATCTCTGTCAAACCCTTTCATTCCCTGGTAGTCTAGCGCCCCCCCACCTGGCAATAACACCCCGCTGATGCCAAAACGGTCAAGAACAGAGCCGTTGACTGGCTCAGCCCTCCCTCTCACCACTATGGCGGCTGCCGACGGGGTAGGAGTTCGGTCAGCAGCAGGCCGTCGGTGGTGAGAAGGGCTGAGCCAGTAGCCGCTCTGACCCGACTGTTACGGCATCAGCAGAGAAAGGCGGAGCGGGGAAGTATGGGGTTTGATGAAGGTAATGCAAATCCGGGTGCATCGAGAATGAAGTTCTGAACTACCAAAATGAATTTTATGTGAACAGGGTTGGGATATGTTCGTGGGGGTGGAGGGACCACTAGACTACCAGGGATAATGTTCATTTTTATATGTGAACGGGGGTCGGACATGCATGGGGTGGGGGACCACTAGACTATCAAGGATAATGTTCATTTTATATGTGAAGAGGGGTCGGATACGTGCGTGGGGGTGGGGACCACTAGACTACCAGGGAAATTTTTAATATTTAGATGTGAACCGGGGTCGGGATATGTGTGTTGGGGTTGGGGGGACCACTAGACTACCAGGGAAAAGTTATTGATTTCACTTTCAACAGGGGTTGGGAGCCGTGTTTGGGGGACCACTGGAACATGAGGGGTTTCAGTGTCTTTTGAGGCTACTGGGGGTCGAGGATCATGCTGGTTTGGCTGACACTAGCCTACCAGGGTGTCACAGGCACATACTGGAACAGGGACCATGACAGCAGAAAAGGACTGCCTGCCCCAACCAGTCTGCCCTGTTCCCTATCTACTGGATATGCTGCATATCCTAGTGACCCTACAGTCTATGGCCTCCCGCCCCCACCTGGTTTATCTTATGCCTGTTCCATGCATTGCGTCCCCCACTGTGTCCACCCTACTGCAGTGGGTTACCTATGTTGTTGGGGTAGGCAGCTTCCAGGTCATGTATGGCCATGGGCAGTGTGTTTGTTTAGCTATCAATCTGTATATGTATATGTATATATACATATATATATATATATATATATATACACACATACATACATACAGATCCTGCTTGCACAGCTGCATGGGTGTGTTGTATGCACTGATGTGCCTGCCAGCACACAGTTCCTGCTGCTTCCAGCTTTTACTTCCATTCCGACCAACAGAGGATGCTGTGGGCATGCCTTGGACTGCAGCATCCAGCCTGTACTTCTATTCTGACCAAAAGGTGGAGCTGTGTGCACCATGTAGTAGCACCAGGCAAACTGCATGGTACTGTATGCTAAGCAGCACATAATGAGATGCAAATGTGCCTGTTTGCCCAGAGATTGCCTAAGTAGGCTCCTTTGCATGGGAGCTTTGAATATAGCTCCCGTTTGCCCCGGGCTAACCAGTTTGCACCAGGCTAATGTGTTAGCACTGTGCAATCAAGTTAGCCCCGGGCAAACTTCTCTTCAGCATAGCACACTAAGCACAGTTCTGCAGTGTGTGGCTTACATTGTTGTTTGCAGTCATACCTTTCAACTGTCCCTGATTTTCAGGGACATCCCTAATTTTACCTCAAACCTTTACTCTGTCCCTCCTACAAATTGTGTTTCCATGACCACACAGCGGGGGTTGTAAGCATAACATAATGTCAGACATTAATGTTACAGATGTGCTCTTCCTTAGAAAATGCATTTTACTCTACACCACTTATACTACCAGCTTCCTGAGTGGATATCATCAATTGTTATGGTGTGTCCCTGATTTTAAACCTTTCCCCCGATTTATTTAAGTCTTGTCCCTGATTTATGAGGCAGGAGGTTGAGAGGTGTGTTTACAGTAGATGTGAGACAGCTCTGTGCAATCACACAAATGTTCTCCACCTGCAACACTGGCTTGCTACAGAGTCTAATGAGCTGCAATTGCAGTTTGAACTTCCTGTTGCTATATTCAGTGCTGTCTTATTCCTGGGCTATTTTGCCCTGCACTCCCAGACCAGTTGCCCGGCTTCCGTGGGCCCTGTCACACTACACCACTCCGGCCCGAACGGATGCAATCCATCATGGCGGGGAGGCGGTGCAGTGCATCCACACTGTGGTGGTGTTCACATGGACTGCACCGCCGGGTCCACACTTCGGGAGATGGCAACCATTATGGTGGCACCTAATCCCACAATGCAGCTCGTGGCTGCACTTAAAACCTTGCTGCGGACCAATATCACCATCCAACACTACCGCTAGTAATGTTACTAAGGTGAGATTACAGAATCGTTGTTGAAACCACCCTATGTGGTTTCAACAACGGTTACGAAAACACCTCCTGTAACGTTACATATGTAAATGCAAACCGTTGCAATAACGGTTTGGGCACTCTGTAATGTTACAGAGGCATAGTGTGGACAGGGCCTTAGACTGCTATATTCAGCAGGATTAGCACCGGGCTATTTCCTTTTGAATACAGCTTGCTTTGTGGTCCAGGATATGTTTTCCCACCGGGTAGTGATAATTTAGCCCTGGGGCAAAGTTTTGAATATCTGGCCCTAGGACTTTTATTTGGGCATGGGGATTTAGCCCCACTAAACTGGGAAAACAAAATTCAGGTGAAGAAAAGAAAGTACAATTATGGAAGTCTTGGAAATTCTCAAAAAAGAAAAGGGTGGCAATTATAAAACAATTTCTGCTACCTACTTTTACATATGAATGCCATGTTTACCTGCTGCCTTTAAAATGTGACACTAGAATCTTTAAAATCTTTTTTCAAATGATATGGGGCAGCCGCTTAAATCTAATTAAAAGGGAATTCAAATATTTACCCGTAAACAGGAAGGGCTAGATATGCTTAATCCGGTGGTATTCTAACATTCAGTTTTTATGCACGACTCTTTAGAAAGGGGTTGGGAAGTCACACCACATCCCTGGCATCAATGGACATTTTTTATGTTACAACCATTGATGGAAAAATGGAGTACAGGTCCCCCCAAAATTGGTGGTTCTTTAAAAATTCCAGGGTATATAGAATCAACTCTTAGAAGGATAGGCAGTGGAGACTGGAAAAGCTGATTTTTAGGTTACACAGGAAGGCACTCTATCTGAAGGTAATGGATTAGAACTCTGCCACTCATGCAGATTTTCCTGTGTGTCCTCCAACTAAAATGCAGGACACTTTATGGATGCCGAATGACACTAGAATACCCCCAAAGTCTGGGACATAGTATGGTTAAGTCATTACGGAAACTAGGGGTTAGGGAGTTTGAAACATAAATCTGTTAATGAAGATATTGTTTTCTGTCAGATTGTATTCAGGAGGATGAGACACGGGACATTTTTTAATTTCTTGCCCATAAATCACTCATTTTGGAAGCTTCTTGCACAGATATGGAATTGTTTTTCTCGAAATTTAACCTATGAAATCCTAATTCTGGGCCTTTACTCTGGGAGATTGGGAAAGTTTCATAAAAGTACATTAAATGTTATTTTCACCAGTATTAAATATTATCTGTGGCAGGCTAGATGTCCGCTTGTACTACAACATCTCCGATCTACTGATTTATCAATAATATTACAGATAGAAGCTATGATTAGGGGAGTTAAGATCCAGGATTATAAATCTTTGCCTAAGAGTCAGGCTGATTTACTGTGGGCAAATATTAACTAGTTGAATTAATACGTTTTGGGATTTCTGAAAATTGTGCGATTTTTCCCCTGTGTTATTGTAATATTATTTTGTTTGAAAATTCTGTATTTTTTTTTGTTATTTTGGTGGTTTCTTTTTTTGTTGTATGGATTGTTGTTTTTCCATGTAATTGTATTTGATTCTTTTCAATCAAAAATTTCCCCTACTCTTTTCGAGAAGTGCCATGGGATCTTTAATGTCCATCTGAACAACCATCAGAACAGGCAGACAGGACCTTGGTTTAATGTCTCATCCGAAAAACGGCACCTCAGGCGTCCAGCAACCTCCCCCCCCCCCATATGCTGCACTACAGTGTCAGTATTGGAATTCAGCCCAACTACCTGCTGTGGGGATAGAACCCACAGCATTCTGCTCTTTTAGCCTCAGAGGTGAGTGTGCAACCTGCTGAGCCACTGACAGTAACAATACACATTCAGCCTAACTGACTGCCTGCCTGTCTTGTAACTTTACCCTAGATACAGTAGGTAGGAACTAAGATTTAATAGTTTTACCAACAATCAGTAACACTAAATATTAAATACAATCTGCTGTACCTTAGCTAGTGACTTAAGCAGGGCCTTCAAGTACCTGCTACATTACCAACTGCTACTAGATGACTGCCACTCCTTCAGAGTCCCTTGTGGTCCTGTGGTCTTCCTGAAGATGTCCTGGAGACATCTCTAGGTGAAACATACTGCTCCTTCTCTGTGCCACTCACTTGTTAGGATGTCCATGTGTTGGGGTGCTTTTATCTACAGGAGCCACTTCCTGCCTCAGTCAGATGCCTCTTGCTTTTCCTGTAGAAACTATATTTTATAGGTGATAGGAAACAGTTTTTTATATCTCTAGATGCCCTCCTGTTTTTCTTTTAGGCCCTGTCCACACTCACAACCATGAGAGTGTACCGCTTTCTGTAACGGTTTTACTCCTACCATTACCGTGCGTCTGCACTGTCGTTCCAGCGTTCTCCTGAAGGTGCACTCCCCATCATGTTGCATCCACACTGGAGCCCTCTGGCAGTGATACCAACATATTCCAACAGTCACCATAATCCGTATTCAGAGAAGTGACACACATGATCCCAGAATGCTGTGTGTCACAACTATATCAACATGCTGGCGCTCATTTCCGCTTGTTTCCATGGGCACAGTAAATGGAAATGAACATGATGGCATGCCATGGGATCAAAACTCAAGGGCTATCAGTATTGTACTAAATGCTTAATGTAACCTAACTGGGATCAAAACTCTGGGGCTATCAGTAGAGTAGTCGGCATGCCATGGGATCAAAACTCGGGGGCTATCAGTATTGTAGTGAATGTTTAACCTAACTGCTAATTATTTATGTCCATGTCAGGGCTATCATTAGACCCCACCCCGAAGTTACCCTTGGCAAAACACTAGTGGGCAATACTATCATTAGCCTGCCCCCTCCCTCATTTGGTCAGCCACCTCAATGTTTCAGCAGCCAAATGGGAACCAGAGCTAGGCAGTAGTTTTAACTACACAAAGAGCCTTTCAGCAGGCACTTCTGCCATTTCCCTTCCTACTGCTCTGTATTGTATTGAAACATGCTATGTTTGGCTACAGAGCTAAACAAAGCTCATAAAGCTGTTCTCCTGACAACAAGTGGTGTTAAGACCCTTGGCTTCACCAGTTCCTTATTGTTTACTGACGGTAAACAGTTTTATAGAGCTCCATTAGGCTCTGTGGGCAAACATACCAGGCGAGGCATGAACTGCTTCAGAGCTCCATGTGAGATGCTGAGGTACCCAGGAATATGTGCTAAATGCTGACAGCACCCAATAACATCCTGCAATAAACATAATCCCCCCACCATGCCTTTGTGTTTTCTGTGTTTCCTTCCCCATCCCCCGCTACTTTCTGGCTGTCCGCACTGACCATTTCACACAAATCGTGCATCTTGCATTACCTGCACTTGTATGTGCATCTGGGATGTGTCTCACTTTTCCCACCACCACCACCACCCATGGTATGGCAGCCAAATAAGGGATAAAGGCATAGCACCTTTAGGACCCTGCAGACTTGCAATCCCAGAATGCTGTACTTCCCTATATATCACATCATGCCTCTGCTTCTTTCCCTGGACACTGTGCATGGAAAAGAGCATGGATGCAGCAGATTTCACTGTGGTGTTTGTTTTGCTGATGCTGTACCACTGGTACCACAGGCAGCAAGTCATCCAGAAAGCTAAGAGGAGCAGGCAGCTGGGAGGGCAAATAGAGTCCTAGAGCTGATGCAGCACTGTATGTGCCATATTACTGTTATGCACAACCTCATTGCCAGTAGATATGCATGTGAGGCAGTGGAAAGGGCCATGTGGAGCCACCCCAGGTCAACCAGCTGGTGGGACAGCATAGTCCTGTGTTCATGGTCTAATGACCAATGGTTGGCAAACTTTCGGATGTCGAGACAGACCTTTCAGTCTCTGTGGTGAGCTGCAGCCTTACATATACAGAAGAGACACCAGGTTATGTAAGGCAGTAACTGTCCATAAAGGGTTGCTATCACCGTGTGGTGCCTTGCCACGAATGTTGAGTACCAGACCCTGGGACACCTCTTTGGGGTGGGAAGATCAACTGTTGGGGAAATAGTGGTGGAGGTCTGCCATGCTATCATGTGTGTGCTGCTACCAAAGGTCATCAAGATTCACAATGTCAATGCTATTATACAAGGGTTTGAAAGGGAGTGGGGGTTCCCCAACTGTGGTGGTCCTGTGGATGGTACCCACTTCCCGATCATCTCACCCCCGGGGAATGCAACTGGGTATTACAACAGGAAGGCTTACTACTCTGTGGTCATGCAAGCCCTGGCTGACCACAAGTATCGCTTCATGGAAATAAACGCTGGACGGCCTGGGAAGGTGCATGATGCCAGAGTGTTCCATAGCAGTGCCCTCTACCACATGGAACAGTCTGGAAAGCTCTTTCCTGGCATAAGTCAGGACATTTGTGCTGCGACTGTGCCCGTGGTCATTCTTGGGGACCCAGCCTACCCACTCCTCCCCTGGCTAATGAAACCATACAGCGACTACGGTTATCCAGCAAAGCAGCATTTCAACTACAGGCTAAGTCGTGCATGGATGACTGTTGAGTGTGCCTTTGGCCATCTTAAAGGGAGGTGGAGGTGCCTATTGAAGTGGAATGAGTTCAGCATTGTCAGCATGCCTTATTTAATCGGTGCTTACTGCTCCTTACACAATTTGTGCAAGATCAAATCTGAACTTTTCTTAGACACCTGGTCCAGCGAAAGTGACAATGCACATTTTCCCCAACCTGCTAAGGCAGACTGCACTCTGGCTGATGAGATGACCATTGCATCCATGAACCAGAAGGCTACATCAGTTGTTAATGCACTGTGCAAGTACCTAAATGCACACTAATGTGAAGTGATGCCCACTACCACTATCTGCTTTGCTCCCCCAATCATTGCCATATGCCTAATAATGACATTGAAGCTGGTGTGAATGCATGACGTGATATTTATTCAAACAGTGGTTTCACACAAAATAAGAATATATATATATATATATATATATATATATATATAGTCATTGTAAAAAACTCCATTTACAAAACCAGTTAGGGTTTCATTAAACTTTTAAAAGTATGGAAATTCAATGTTGAAGCTTAATACCTGTAATGCTCAACAACACCAATCTCTGCAAACATTAGAAACAAAACAGTTATTTGATATATCTCTTGGTGCCCTTTGCATCTAACTCTTACACCATAAAAATATATTGTTCTATACCCTGATTAACAGCTCAAATGGTGTAGGTTAGGTGGAAGGACACAAAGGGATATATCAAATAACATTTTATTTCTAGTGTTCTGAAGATAATGCTATAATACTGATATAATAACTAACATTGAATTTCAACTACTAAAAATAATGAAACCTAACTAATTTTATAAATTTTGCGATGAACCTCTACTTTTGAGATAGGTGTGTAACAAAATTTGCAGCAAATACTCATAAGTTTGTCATTTTTTCATTAGTGACCCCAAATGTTCGACATAGTCTTCTTATCACCCACCTCACAACCCTCATACTGCAGGTGTAAATTTCTTAATCCATGGCAAAATGTCATTTCTATGCCACAGCTGTGGTAACACATTTTGGACAGGATGTGAGAAATGACAGCTGTAGTATTCATGAGTGCTGTGAAGAAATAGCTATGTTCAAACTTTGGAGTGAAAATATAAATTATGGCAGATTACATGCATGCCTAGGAAAATGTCATTGATTGCGTGTAACTCAGGCATGCTTTGTTACTTTTGCTCCAAAATTTCAACATTGCCTTTTGGGACCCCGTTATGAACACTGCATTGTCATTTCGTTACTAAATCCAGAAAGGTGATTTTGCACATCGAGCACACCATTCTGTGCCACAGGTGCAAAAGCACATTTCAGGCAGGATGTGAGAAATGCAGCTGTACTGTTCATGAGTTGGTGTGAAAAGTGGCTATGTTGAAAACTTGGAGTGAAAATATAAATGTAAAGTTACACACTTAGCAGGAAGGAATTTCAACGACCATGCATAACTCGAGCATTTTGGGATATTTTTGTACCAGATTTTCCACATGGGCTTTTGGGACCCCATCTCATGCACAATGGCATTTCCATTTCATTACTCAGTCCCAAAGGTGATTTCTTTCAGACATAATAAAATCATCTTTTAGGACAGAATAACAAAATGACAGTGCCAGTGTTCATAGTGGGGTCCCAAAATCCATGTTAATCTGGTTCATCTCAGAGGTGTAGACAGAATGAGGAGGGACCTGCAGAAGCTTGACAAATGATCAAGGGTCTGGCAGTTGAAAATCAATGCAAGAAGTCAAGATAATGCATATGGGGCACAGATACCCTGGAACAACATATCAGTTGGGGGTGAGGATACAGAAATGCACCAAGCAGGAAAGGGACCTTGGGGTTATCATCTCTGATGACCTCAAGGTAGGAAACTGATGTGACAAGGCAGCAGGTAAAGCACAAAGGATGCTGGGATATATAGGAAGGGCATCACCAGCAGGAAAAGGGAGATGATAATTTCAATATACAAGACACTAGTGAGGCCCCACCTGGAGTACAGTGTGCAGTTCTGGAGACCTTACCTACGTACGGACATAGACAGGGTAAAGAAGGTTCAGAGGACGGCAACAAAGATGGTAAAGGGATTGCATCACAAGTCCTATGAGGACAGGTTGAAGGACCTGAATATGTACTCCCTGGAGGAGAGGAGGGAGAGGAGGGAGAGAGGGGATGTGATAGAGACATACAAGTACCTTACAGGGAGGAACTGGGTGCAGGAATACACTATTTTCCAGTGAAAAAAATGTTCCAGAACTAGAGGGCATAGGATGAAGTTGGAGGGAGGGCAATTCAGATAAAACATGAAGAAGAATTTCTTCACAGAAAAGGTGGTGGAAAAGTGGAATACCCTGCCAAGGGAAGTGGTGGGGGCTGAAACAATCACTGGATTTAAGAATGCATGGGATAGACATAAGGGCATTCTGTAGGTCAGGGGTAAGGGGCAACAGACTTCTAAAAAACATTAAGTCAACTTACAAGCTCAACTGGGCAGACTGGGTGGACCATAGACCCTTATCTGCCAACAGTGTCTATGTATCTATGTAAAATACCTACAAATGGCTGATATATTAACATACAGTATGTTCATTATGCCATTGACCACCTCTGTATGGCACTTAGCTTTATTCTTCAGTTCACTGTTCGACTTTGAAGAGTGCAGACGTGTCCCAGTCCACAGAAGATGACAGCCGACGACCTCGGTTGGTAAGTGTAGGGCAAGGAGGTGTGGGGAGGTTGGTTGCTCAGTGGAAGGGTCTGGATGTGAGAGGGGGATGGGGAAACAATGACAGACCTTTTTTTACAGGAGTTTAAAAAAAGATGTTGTGGACTGTTTTCTTTTTTCACAGTAATAGTAGAACCATTTCTCAGGGCACTGGGGGTGAGTTCCCCAGTGTCCCACACTGCTCTGGGGGGGTACAACAAAACTGGGTACACTATGTACACTGGGAGTGGACTCCCTAGAGTCACACACTGCTGGTGGGGGTGAGTGTAGTGCTGGCATGCGGACTGAGCACCCGCTGTTGGCAAAACCATTACATACATATTTCAGGACACTGGGAGTGGGCTCCACAGTGTCCTACTGTGCTTAGTGGTGGTGGTGGTGGGGAGGAATAAGATATTAAAATAGCAAAAGCACAAAAGACAGTAGCTCAATGATACAAAACTTTAGCCTTCAAGCATGAGATGTACTTACCAGGGTGTTAAACTCAGTTGAAAAGCACAGAGCTGGAAAACCAGCAAAAGGTAACACTTCATTAAGTCCTATAGTAAGTTTAATCTCAGTTCTGTATTGCAGAAAACAAAGCCTGGGGAGGTCACGTGATGCCTGCCTGAATAGACACACTTTACTGAGCCCCACACTCCAATCCTTTAAAACACATTTTACTAACCTAAGCATTGGTTGCTGACAGTCTGCAGAAACCTGATTATCCAGCACTAGAGCAGTGTTCTTATGCCAGAATGGAAGCTGAAATTAAGATTTCTCCACCACGGCATACCCTCAACGACAACACTGATGAGGGATAAAGCAGCCAAGCGGGCCAAAGTGCAGCAAGCAAGTACAACCACCACGCGAGCCCCCAGGCTGCCCTCACAGAAGAAAAGTTTCTCGAGGGCTTGAATCCACTAAAAGAAATGCTGGGAGGTTTGGCAACAGATGTAAAATCCATGCAGATTTCTCTCGAACAGCTTTCCGGCGCATTGGAGACAATGAGGCTAGAATTTCCTCTCTTGATGATTGGAAGCCATATAGATCCAGAAATGTCAGCAATGCAGCATAGGATGAAGAAAATGGAGGAAAACTAAAAGACCTGGAGGTCGCTCCTGAAGGAATAATCTTGTTATCTTGGGGTCTACTGGAAGGGAGGAAGGCCCAACAGCAACTATATTCAGTACAAAAGTTATGCGAAAAAATAGCTAGCCCCTCTCAAATGGGCCTGTATATATCATTGAGAAGAGCCCACAGGTCAATGAGGCCAATGCTTGCCTGAGGTGCTCCTCCCAGACCTAATATTCTGACTCCTTAATTTTCTGGATAAGCAATTCATATTGGCTAGAATCACGGAGCTGAAAGAAGTACAGTGGCAGCAGAGGAAAATCTGAATCGCCAAGATCTTCCACACTCTGTTCGACAGAAGAGATCGGATGTACCAACAGTGTCTAAGTTAATTGCTACAGGCATCAAGTACAGAGTTAAATATCCTGCTACCCTGCAGATTTACTATCGGGAAGCTGGTATAGTTTTGAAGAACTAGAGAAAGCCCAAGTCACCCTTAAAGGCTGGTTTCCCGATCTGTTCAAATGAAGAGCACCGCAGTGTAACTTAGGTATAGCTGCTTTATTGTGATCGTATTTCTTATTACAGTAGATTGAACTTGCTCAGCTGTTAATCAGCAGCCATGGAGATCCCTTTGTTTTAGTTAATTTTGCGCTGCATTTGTCTGGTCTCGAAGAGCACAGAAAGGCTTTGAAGTATATCATTTATTTGACTGGATGCCCTGTAGCAGCATGAACTTAAACCTGCAGTTAGTGCACAGCTCTTCTGGAAATGGAGTGCAGAGACAGTGCCATAGCACGAAGTGGATTCATTATCGGCTCTCCTGCTGAGGGTATTTTGTTGGACATGACCCGGCTATGGGACATTCCTCTTCTTTTCAAAAGGGCATTATTTTTAAGTTTAAGTAATAGTGTACCTTGGAGAGCCTTCTAATAACAACTAAGTGTTCTAATTGATGTATGGTTGCATGTTTATAGAGTAGGACTCAGTGCGATGTAGTTAAATAGCGCCATCTAATGACATTAGTGTTTTTTTTTTCATTTCTCTCTGTCTTTCTAGGTACTTAATACAGAAGAACATTAATTAAAATGTGCTGCTTGCTAGTATCCTGCATTAACTGAGTTGGTTAGTCCTAAATTAAGATGTATGAGCCCAGCAGAAATAAAGTGCTACTTTTCCTTTTAAGCTCAGTTTGAATTGGTAGGAAGTATGTGCTTCTCTCTTACACACTTTGAGAGTCTAGGATGGGGTGCGGGAGAGGTGTCTGATTTGGTGGAAATTATAAATCATCATGACCCAGAGGGCATGAGAGTCAGTCGTTAGGACTGAAGTTAGTAATTTTATTGTTAGGGTTGTTTAGAATTGTTCAATGTTATATACTTAGTTATGTGTTTGTTGGGAGTAGATTTGGGGATGGGGTGGATAGGGGACGAAACCTCAGGAAATAATGGTTCTTTCTAAGTTTTATGGTCCATATCCAAGAATTAGATGGCCTCAGTTACTGGAATACATGTTTTCCTACTCCTATATTGGTTTATGGGGGCTATGAAATTTATTACCTGGTACATTAGGAGTGCACACTCCAAGGTAAAGCTTACAAATTCCTGAGACACGACAATTTTTACAATGCCAACCCCTTCCTGCAAGAAACACACCTTCTCTCTAGAGAGGGGCTTCTCTTTCATAGACAGATGGTTGGACACATTTTTGCTGCAGGAGACTCATTGAGCCAAAGAGGAGTAGCGATTCTAATTTTTAAAGGAAATAATTTCAAACTATTACAAAGTTTAGAGGACCCCCGTGGCTGATACCTGATGCTGAGGGGTATAATGGATCAATCTGAAATTGTTCTGGGTTGCATATATAGACCTAATCTAGACTACCCAGATTTTTTTTTCAGGCTTACTATCACAGCTGGCCCAGTTTGCCCATCTCCCAGTTATTTTCGCTGGAGATTGGAATCTCACACTAAACCCAACCTTGGATAAAACGGGTAAAAAAGCATCTGGGCTGTCTCCTGCCCAAATATCCCTGCAGGAATTGTTAAATATGGGTGGTCTTTGTGACCTCTGGAGGCTTCTTAATCCCTCTGAACAGGCATACATCTTTTATTCACCAGTCCACAAATCCTTTTCTCAACTAGACTGTTTTTTAATTAGCAAGACCCTATTGCCAGTAGTTATGCAAGGAGGGATATTTGCCAGGACGATCTCAGACCACTCTCCTGCTTGGTTGCAGTGTACTCTGTCTCTCCCAATATGCTCACAGACAAAATTTGGAAACTTAATAACCAACTTTTAAAAGATGATCAGATATGTTCAAGGCTTAAACCATTTATCCCCCAGTGAGTGTTAGCGAGAGCTTTTCTGGGGGTTCTGATGTTTGTAATTCTGCATATTGGTTGAAACTGTAAACTTACCTAGACCTGGTCCTCTGAGCTGGTGTAATATCACCAGAGCTAGTGTCGGGACATTCTCCCATGCAGGCACAGTATCAAGCCTGTCCTCCCCGCTGCATACTAATTGAACCCTTTGTCCTCTCTCACATATAGTCCCAATCCTGCCCCTGGCCCAGCAAACACACCAAGGAGCAGCAGCTGAGCTATTTTCTAGCTCCAGGTGCAGAGGTAGTCGCTTACCTCACAGTGCACCCTTGGGAGGTGTAGCCCATCAACACACTGCATCGCAACCTGCCCCACCACCCTGGTCAGCTCTACTTATATAGTCTCTACCTATGACATCACATCCTGTTTGTTATTTTACTAAGGCCCCACTTTCCCATTAGCAGCTTATACCAGCCTGCCACCAGAGGGACCCTGACTACCCACATTGGTTTCACTGTCTGAACTTCCCTCCTCCTACTTCCTGGACCCTCTACCCACACGCAGTACTTCTCCCCTTACTCCCTCCCTGTCTCTGAACTCTCCACATTCCTATACCCAGGCGTCAAACTAGCCTGGCACACTGATCTGACCCAACTATCAGACCATACCCTAGCCTGGCGCTAACCTTCAGTGACCACTAGGGTCACTATTTCCACCCTGGTTTTGGCCCAGTACTAGCCCGTTTTGAACCACCTGGATAGTGGAACCTACACCTGCCCAGGTCCTTTTTCCTCTTGCCCCACCAGGGGTTAGAACCTTGTACCCTGTCCACCAGAGTCCATGACCCTACCACTAATCCAAAGTGGTATCCACACTTTCCTGGGGGCATACAAGATACTTGTACCCTTTCTTCCTTGCTGCTTACATAGGCATTATGTTTGTGCCCCTTCTCCTCAAATGTCTCCCCCCCCGCTCTCCTGCTAGTACACACATCTCATCAGCCAATCATATTCACAGGCCCACTCATTCCAGCACCCACAACTCTCCCTGACCTAGTACGATCACACTCACACTGACCATGGACCCTAGCCCATGGCACCCACCCCTATCCACCCCGCCTTCTACCCCGACACTCCATGGTTGGAATTCATCCATGCCCCCCAAACCTTCGAACCCTGCCCATTCCTTTCACCACCATGGCCACCTCCCTTCCCAGCGTACACCAAAGAAGTTGACTTGCTGCCGCGCCCAGACCAGAGCCTTGGTCCTCCTGCTTCTACTTTCTGGCAACATACATCCCAACCCAGGACCAGCCCCCTCCCACCCATCAACTTGGCCCACTGGCCTTAAAATAGCCTCTATGAACATATGCAGCCTGCTGAAAAAATTTGACGCCCTCCAGTGCTGGGCTACAGCACGCCAACCGGACATCATAGCCCTGGTAGAAACCTGGCTGTCCAAATCCACCCCTGACTCTCTTGTCTCCCTCCCTGGCTATACCCTATACCGGGAGGACTGAGTAGGCAAACGAGGGGGAGGCTGTGCAATCTACACTAGGGACATAATTACTGGTCATGCACTCCCTACCCCTGCCCTTGTAAATGAGGCCCAGGCCCTCACCCTCAAGCTCACCCCTGACCCCTCTAGGGGCCCTCTCTATTTCACCACTGCCTACATTCCCCCAAAAAACCAGCACCCAGCCCTGGTATCACTAACTGACTATCTGGCCACCCTTCACCATGTGGCGGAGCAAATCCTAGTTGGTGACCTAAACATAAACTGGCTCAGCCCCTCCTCTTCCTCAATCCGGGACACTTTTGCCACCCAAGATCTGACGCAACTCATCACCCAACCCACTAGAATAAACCCAAAAACAGGAATCAGCACCCTACTGGATGTACTCATCACCAATCGACCCCAAAAAATCCAAAACATCCAGGTCCTACCAGACTCCCTAAGTGACCACTCCCCTATCCTATTTCTTTGGGCAGCCCCCAATCCCAAACCCAAAGCACAAACCACCCTCAGAAGGCGCCTTCGCCCCAGTGGGCTGAAAAAACTTAGGCAGTTTCTCACCCAGATAAACTGATCCCCCATTCAGCATGCACCAGACATTGACACTGCCCTCGCTTTCTTCTCCCAAACGTTCAACAATGCCTGTGATCTCTTTGCACCCTTCACAAAAACCCGATCCAAAAAACAGAATGCACCCTGGGTCAGCCCTGCCCTCCTACAAATGCTTAGAAATCGGGATAACCTCTGGCACCGTGCCACTGAAACAGGCCGGCTGGCTGATAGACAAGCCTACAATGCAGCCCGGAATAAGTGATCTTGGGTGGTCCGTAAAGCCAAGGCTGACCACTACCAGGCCACCCTCACCTCTTCCTGGGGCTCGGCCCGCAAGTTCTGGGATAATATTAAAAAGTTAAATGGAAAGTCACGGTCCCTTCCCCCATCTCAGCTCTCTAGTGATGGTACTACCTCCACCGATCCTGCCTTCATAGCTAACTGCCTCAACACCACTTTCACAGACCTTAGCTCAGTCCTCCCCAGTAATTTCTTTGAACCCCCAAACCAACCCCCCCGTCCGCCACCACCCCAGTTTCCATCTGCGCAAGGTATCTGCTCGGGAGACCAGACCCATCCTTATCAAAGCTTTAAATGGCAACAATCCCAGCAGCGACTCACTGGATCCCAGTATCCTCAGGTTGGTGCTAGATGAAGTCCTAGCCCCACTCACCAGCCTACTATACCGATCGCTCTGCCTGGGACAATTTCCTTCTGCCTGGAAAACAGCCATAGTCACGCCCATTCATAAAGGTGGTGACAGGTCTGCAACCAACAACTACCGACTAATCTCCATCCTCCTTCCCCTCTCAAAAGCCCTGGAAAAAGTCGTGGCCATTCAAATCACCGAATATCTATCCAAGCATGACATCTTATGCATGGCTTCCGTGCTGGCCACAGTACCAGCACTGCGCTAATTGAATTCTCCAATTTCCTTCACTCCTCCCTGGACACCAGCTCACTAGCTGGTGCAGTGTTCATTGACCTATCAAAGGCTTTTGACACTGTCTCCCACCCTCTTCTGCTGAACGCCCTCTGTCACACTGGTCTCATGGCTGGCCCACTAGCATGGTGCTCAAGCTACCTAAACGCTCGGTCACAGTGTGTTAAAATCAATGGAACACTCTCTGATACCCGTACCATACACTCAGGAGTTCCCAAGGCTCCATCCTGGGCCCCCTCCTCTTCTCACTCTATCTGAACACCCTGCCCAGTGCTTGCTCTGGCAAAATGCTTCTGCATGCTGACGATGCTGTCATTTTTGCCACCCACCGCAACCCCATCTCCCTTCAGGATTCCCTACAACAGTCCTTCAATGAGGCAGATGCCTGGTTTAAGGAGCACAGACTCATCATTAATCTTAAAAAAACCAAAGCAATGCTTTTTGCCCACCCCCAAAACAAAGCTAGCAACCACCCACTCCATATTCTTCCTAGTACCAAACAACCTCTGGAACAAGTCTGCTCCTACAAATACCCCGGGATTACCTTCGACTCAGCCCTCACATTCCATGAACACATTGATGCCCTTGCATCTGCCACCAACATACGGCTTGTCATCCTCTTCCGCAATCGAAACTGCCTCCCCCCCAAATGCTCTCCAGCTCGCTGTCACATCCTCAGTACTGTCCCTGGTAGACTATGGCTTACCAATCTATGGTGCTGCTAACACAACTGCCCTCAAAAAAATTCACATAACCCTAAATAAGGCTTGCAGACTGATTACTGGTGCCCCCAGGCTCACTCACACCTGTCAACTGTATAACAATGCTAAACTCCTGACCCTAGATGAACGGCTTCACTATCATATCTGCCTACTCACTAAAAAAAACCCTACTCGGGCTCTTCCCACCAGGGATGACTGCATCCATCCACCGGATCCCACCCACTGTTGCTACACGGTCCTTCTACAAGACCGCTCTACTGGTCCCCAGATCAAGAACCACTCACGGTCAGAGGTCCTTCTGGTACAGAGCCCCACTCTGGTTTAGCTCTCTCTCCCTGCCACCATCTCCAATGCCACCACAATCTCCAAATTCAAAACCACCCTACGCAGCCAACTCCTCAACACTCGTAGCTGCTCCTGTCTCTGAATGAGGCTCTACCTCGACCTCTCCACTCGTGACAATGCCCACCAGTCAGCTCCCCACCTAGCCCCCCCATCCCTTACCCAGCACACCATTCCTAAGTATAACCTGGCCAGAGCCTGCTGTCTCATGCCAGTTGATTGCTCAGCAAGTGAAACCAATTGTGTCAGACCTATTTCTATTACATGTACCCTGTAACTCAAATGTATGTTGTTTGACCACAGTGTGAAGTGGCACCTCTAACAAACGCCTACTTGAAGAAAACCTGTACTATGTAATCTAAATGCTATGTATGTCTCAATGTGACGAGGTACCTTCGGAAACGAGCCTCTGGCTCAAAGGTTGTAAACTGATTCTCACAAATAAATAAATAAATAAATAAATATGGAAATTAATGAGGGCTCTATCTCAGATTATGATAGACTGTGGTGCTCTCTCAAATGCACTCTCAGAGGGGAGCTTATTAGGCTGGCTTCCAGATGGAAACAGCAACGAGAAGCTTCTCTTTGCCTACTCTCTGAGTGTATTGAAGTACTTGAGAATATTACCTCCTCCAATCCTTCAGAGAGGCAAATGGAACAATTGGCAGTTTTGAGACATCAATTTGTAGAGAATCTGAGGAACGGGCTGAATACTGCATGTTAAAAGCCCACTCAACATATATAGATCAAGGTGACAAGGCTGGTCATCTCCTTGCTCTTAGACTGAGAAATCAGGAGGCTTCCGGATAGTATTATCCATTACTTCTCAGCTAGACAATTCTCAGAAAACCATCCGTAATGAAATTGTTAGTGAGTTTGCCTTATACTACAAACAGTTATATAGCCCTCCGGGTAATTCTCCCCCGGTGCCTAAAATACAGGATTATCTATCTCATATACTGCTCCTTCAGTTAACCCAAGATCAGCAACATTTTCTGGCAGCTCCTATAACCTGTCAGGAAATCCAAACAGCCATAAGCTCCCTCTCCTATGATAAATCTCCAGGCCCAGATGGTTTTACTTCCAATTTTTATAAAACGTTCACTGCTGAACTTACCCCTGTCCTTCACAAACTGTTTTTGTTCCTCTGAGAAAGGGGAGTTTCAGATGTTTCACTAACAGAAGCACTAATAATAGTTATACCTAAACCAGGTAAGGCCCATGATAAAGTTAATAATTACCGGCCCATATCTCTTATGAATTATGCTGCTAAGCTTTTGGCTAAAATACTGGCCAATAGAATCCAGCAGGTATGGGGTGATCTAATTGGGCCAGAACAGGTGGGGTTTATGAAGGGCAGATAATCAGTTGACCATTTAAAAGCTGTTGCATGTCTTTTCCGCTTCAGGAGACCAATTTGCCTATGGCCCTTGGTCTTCCTGGATCGTGAGAAGGCTTCAACAGAATGAACTGGGATTTTTGTTTGTAGTTATGGCAAATTTGGCTTCCTAGCACTTTTATTAAATGGATAGCAACCTTATATTCATGCCCCAGTGTGAAGATATACTGTAATGGAGCACTTTCTGAAAGGATTGAGCTATATTCTGGTACTCGCCAAGGTTGCCCGCTTTCCCCCCTATTGTTTAATCTCTATTTGGAGCCTTTACTTACCCTTCTTAGAACTTCCCCTTTAATACAAGGGATGCCCATTGCATTATTTGATCTGAGAATTTCAGCCTATGCAGATGACATCCTGCTGCACCTTACTAATCCGTAACTTCAGTACAGGTAGCCCTTCGTATTATAAAGGATTTCGGCCAGTATCCCAATTATAAACTAAATCTAGACAAATCAGTAATAATGCCATTGAATCCTTTAGTTAATAGGAATGACTTCACCCAGCTAGGGCTGGAGTGGTCCAGTAAACTTAAATATTTGGGTATTACTCCTGTACAATCTTGGGGTCTGATGAAAAATTTGAATTTAGATGTATTGGTCTCTACGATTCATCAGGATCTACAAAGATGGGTCAAATCTTCCTGTATCTTTACATGGTAGAGTCAATATTATTAAAATGAATGTCTTACTCCGATTGTTCTACCCTTTGAATATGTTAAATTTATGGCTCCCTCTTAGCTGGTTTAAAAAAGTACAGAGTGCTATCTCGTCCTTTCTTTGGAAGGGGAAAACTCCACGTCGAGCCTATAAAGGCCTTGGACTCCCTAAAGATAAGGGTGGTCTTATGCTGCCTAATTTTCTGGCTTATTATTTTGCGAGCCATATAGCAAAGTATGCTAAATGGCCTAAGGGAAATGGATTAACAAATAATGCTCAATATGTTCCCTTATGGCTTCAAATTGAGAGAGTGCTGATTGAGAAATCTGGAATTTCTTTACATAGTTTGCTTTTTATACAACCTAAACGTTTGCCCAGAACACTCTGGGAGTCAGTTATTTTTACATCACTGAAAGTGCATGCCCAACTTTGTAAACTGTTGCAATTTCACAATATACTAGATATTTCTCAACTAATTGGAGGAAACCCAAATTTTAGATTGGGGGCTGTATGTTGAACTCTTGGACTGACCCCATTTTTAGAAAAAACAGTCTTGGACCTTCTTACCAATGGAATTATTACTCAGAGTCAGGAAATGATCACCTGTCTTAATATGCAGCCCAATCCATTTTAGATTATTCCAGATCCGGCATCTGCTGATTGCATGGTTCGGAGTGGCACCTTGGACCAACTGCCAGAGTGAGCTTTTCCAGATGTTGCAGATGCTGGCCTGGCAGCCCCACTCACTTTCCTAACTGAAGGATGTTATACTTCTTAAAATATCGCTGGAGCTGACAGAACCTTCTAGATATTGGTCCCTTACCTTTCCAGATTCTAATTTTGACTGGAAACGTATCTGGGCCGACATGTATCAGGTGCTTTCCAATGATAGGCTCCATCTCACCCAATTCTAGATTATCAATAACATCTACTATACACCCTCTCAACTGGCCAATATGGGGAAACTCCCTTCTTCCCTATGTACATGATGTGGGCAAGCAATGGGGAACCTTAGGCATATTTTTTAGGAATGTCCATTGGTTTCTCCTCTATAGAAAAAGATCAAACAAAAGTTAAACCCACTTCTAGGGTTGGATGAACTTTTTCTCCCTGAAATTTGTCTGATAGGGGATTATGACAGGGAGAATGTTAAAGAAAGGAGATATTGGATAGCCTTGATTTCTCTATCAGTTAAAAGGTTATATTACGTCATTGGAAAGACCAAGAGGCTCTCATACTCAGAATGGCAATGAGCTATTACATAATTTAAAAGTTGAAAAAATGATAGCTAGCCTCCATAATCGAATATCAGTATACCAGAAAAATTGGGAAAAACTGCATACATTGGTCATGATCGCATCCCCTACTTGAATATGGTAACTAGGAGGGCAGGGGGAGGAGGGTAGGACTAGGTCAGAGGGACAGGGGCAGAACCAGGGAGGGTATAGAGGTGGGTGAAGTGCTGCAGTTTGACTATCCTGTCATGATAGAGGCAAAGATAACTGCGAGATGCAGATTGTTGCTGTGTGCAGAGCCTTAGTGGGGGAACCTGCAGTTACTCCTTATCACTGAGGTGCTGGCGCATCTATGTTTAAAAACCAATTGTTGTGGAGCCAGAGATGTCATGGGGCAGTGTGTTTACCCAGAGGGGTGCACAGTGTGAGAATGCATACTGTGTCATGGTAGTGCGGCATCTGGGCACTTGGAAAATTTGAGTGGCAGAGCTTCTGGTTTATCTGGTATTCATAGGCAGTGACAGCAGGTTCTGCAGCCCTGTTGGAAGCAGATTTAATGTGGCTTTTTTTGGCGAGAAGGCAGGTTTGACACCTGATTCTGTCATTCAGTTGAAGCCAGCCAGCCCGGGCATAAAGTTCACAGGTGTGTGTGTGTGTTTTGGTGCATTTGTGAGTAGGCGGCAGGCTTTTTTTAAGGCAACTGAGGTCCGTTGGAGCACCATGTCGGTAGCAGAACCATATATGGCCAGTCCATAGTCTATGAGGGAGACAACTGAGTTGCTGATTGCCAGGTTTAATGCTTCATGGGTTAGACAATGCCTGTGGCAGTAGAGGATCCTGATCCTGGTATTAATAGCTCTTGCAGTGATATCGATATGGTGGAAGAAGAACACGGAGGAGTCTATTGTAACCACCAGGTATTTGAAATGTGGGATGAGTTCCAGTGTATCACTGCTGTCATTCCTTATTTTCAGGGTGTAGCTTTTTAGCTTGTTTTGGGCTGTGGAGTAGAGCATGGTCTCTGTTTTTTCATAGTTCATGACCAGTCTTTGTTCTTAAACTATTTTTCCACAGATGCAAAGCCATTTTGAGGATCAGTTTCAAGGAGTTCAGGGCACAGGTTGTTGGTAAAAATCACCACATCATCAGCATATAGGAACATCGGCAATGGCAGGAGGCCAGAGATTATTTAAGAAAACACTGAACAGCAATGGTCCCAGAATGGACTCTTGCGGTACACCAAATCTGACAGGTATGCTGTTGGATGGACTTCCCCAATCCTGACTTGCTGGGAGCACCTCAAGCAACTGCTAAACCAGTTCACAGTTTCAGGTGTGAGTCTAATGTCAGATAACTGCTCAAGAAGGAGTGCATGATGAACCATATCAAATGCTTTTGATAGGTCAATGAAGGCTGCCCCTACAAGGGGGCCTTGGTCTAAGGCGTTATGGATGAATTCGGTAAATTCAACTAGGGCCGTGATGGTACTGTGGCCACCCATGTTGCTCTGGGCATAGGAGTTGGTATTGATTAAAGTATTCCACCATCTGGTCAGCCACAATCCTCTCGAGAGCCTTGGAGAGTGGTAGGAGTATGGAAATCGGTCTGCAGTTATTATGTAAAGACCTGTCCCCACTTTTGTGTACGGGAGTTACTGTAGCAGACTTCCGTCTTTGGGGGAATTGGGCGTGGAAGAGGGATAGGTTAAGTATTCTAGTTAGTGGTCCAAGTATTTCATCCAGTGCCAAGTGAACAAATTTGAGCTCCAAGGAGTCCCCACTGTGCCTAGATTTTCTGAGAACTTTTTCAAGGTGTTTCCTAGCATCTGCTTCAGAGACCATTTTGAAGCGGAACAGCGGCTGGTTAGGTGGTAGTGCAGGTGACCTTGTATTGTCCCTTGGGTTGTGGTATTGAAGAAGTCCCTAGGAGCAACCACTGAGGTCAGTGAAAGAATGGCTCAGCGAGTTGGCAATAAGCAGAGGGTCCAAGGTTGGAACCCCTCAATAGAAAGCATTGCAGGGGCAGTTTGGGGTCTTTCCTGTGATGTCATTAAGGTTGGTCCAGAAAGACTTGCTGCTGTTCCATGAGTTTGTGAGGTTTCTTTGTAATATGTACTTTTTGCATGGTGGATCACTTTCGTGACAGTCATTGTGGGCCTTTTTATATCGTTGAATGTTTGCTGTAGTCCCCTGTGCTCATGCTGTTTGCCAGATTTGATCTCTTAAGGCAAGTTGCTCCAGGAGTTCAGGGTAATCCAGGGTTAAAAGCCCTTCTTTCTTTTAGTAACTGATGCATGTTTGTCACAGACAGCATTAAATTTTGACACAAAGAGGTCAATTGTGGTGTCCACATCATTGATTTTTATGTTGGTTCATCTAGTCATGGAGTTTTAGGTCTGACTTTAGTTGTGGGAAGTGACCTTTTAGTAGCAGCCATTTTTTTTATAGTTCTGTTGGGGGTTTGCAGTAGTTGTTGTTCCAGTTGCACTTGACAGGAGAGTGGTTACTCAAAGAGTCAGGGAGAATGGTGAGATTGGAGATGTGAGCAGGGCAGTTGGTGAGCACCCAGTCCAGTAGTGTGCTAGTGTTGGTCTTGTAGTTGCCTCGTGTCAGAATCTCCACCATCTGGGAGAAATGGATAACATATAGGGTATCCTTGATAGAGCTGGAGGCAGGTGAGAGTCAATTTATGTTAAAGTTACCTAGTATAACGATTTCTGTGTTTAGACTTGGAGTATTGATGTAGTCCAGCAGGTTGCTGACACTGGTCATGGTTAGTTTTGGTTGAATATATACTGAGAGCAGAGTAAGCAATCTATTGTGTGCACCTAAAAGCAGTCTAATGGCCAGAGCTTGCAGGTTGTCACTGCTACATGGGGGGCCTAAGACATGTCCCTGGAGAGAGTCTTTAGTGTAGTTGACACCCCCTCACCTTTTTCAGTGTCAGTCCTGTCTGTGCAAGGTGTAACCAGGAAGAGTGATGGCAGTGTCTGGTATCTTTGGGGATAACCAGTTTTCCACTACAGATTGCACGTTTGAGTTATGTTGAGAGACCCATACCTTCAGGCAATCCATTTTGGGGAGGTGGCTGCAGATGTTTTGAGAAGTGAGCACAAGTCCTGTGGTTTTTTGTGGTCGAGCATTGTGGTCATGTTAGGGCCAGGGTTGGGGTGCACATTGCCAGATGTCAGAAGTAGAAGTAAAAGTAGTAGGTCAAGAAGTTGCTCCAATATAAGTTTATTAAGTAGAGACCGTTGTCTTTTACTGGACATATGGGCTTTTGTGTTACAACGTGGATTACAAAACCACTGAGGAGAGGTACCATGGAGAGATCCTTGGGTGGGTATTCCATGCCTGTAATCATAGAGGGTGACAAATGGTGGTTGTGTGTTTTATCAGGGTAGGATGAAGTACTGTAACTGTTCCATATACATTTAGGACTACTGCCTTGTGGGTAGCTTGAGTAGATTTGATGGGTCCATTACAGGACCCCAATGAGGCAATAATGGTGAGTACAATGAGGCATTGCAGTAATCCAATGAAAGTGGGAGACATTGTTGGCCCTCAGAGTAGGGAAACAAGTTTTGACAGAGCTGGAGAGCGGGTAAAAAAACAATCAGGGCGTACCAGAGAGTAGAAAGCACAGTCAAGGACCCGAAAAGAGGAGACAAGGAATTAAAAACAAGAAAGGAAAAAGACAACCTCTAGTGGGGAACAGTGATAACCTGCAATGGAAAAGTAGGCAATTGGTGACTGGCAGATGGTGGATGCAGGCTGGGAGCAGCTGACTACTACCGGGGGGGGAGGCGTCAGAACCCAGTTCAGCAGGGGTAAACAGACCAGAAAAAACACAGCATTACAGTTAAATTACACTCTTAGCTGCAGTTACAATTTAAATGACATTTTAAGCTGCAGTTCAAGTAAACAAACAGTGAACACTCTAAAAAATCAAAAATCACCCAGAGAAAGTGCTGCAGTAATCCAGTTCTTAACCCTGCTTAAGGTATTTTCCCAGGGTAATAAAATAATAATAGGAACAGTCCGATGGCGTTGCTTAGTTGGAGAGGTAGTCTGTCAAGCTGGCTCCAGGACCAGTAAAGCAACTTCAGTTTCAACACCAATCAGAAGCACAATGCCTTTTTTCAAATTGCACCATACCTTAGGCTGTGGGGAGCAGGCAGGCGGCTGATGCCTGGAGGGGATTCGAACTGTGAGTGGTTAGATGTGGAGGAGCTAGCCCATTCAGGGCACAAGGTTCCCCTTAGGCAGTGGGGAGCAGGTGGGTGGCTTATGCCTGGAGGGGATTCGAACTATGAGTGGTTCAGTGTGAAGGAGGTAGCCCATTAAGGGCACAAGGTTCTGAGATATCAACTAAGGTTGATATCTTAGCCAATTCTTGGACATTTGGTCCCAAACTTTAAATATGAGGTTCTTGGGACCCCACCTCGTGAACATTAGCACTGGCATTTCGTTTCTCAGTCCTGAAAGGTGATTTCATGGTTGCTGCATGGAATCACCTTTCAGGATCAGTTAATGAAGTGATAGTGCCACTGTTTATGGGGTGGGGTCCCCAAAAGCCCTTGTTGCAAGTTAGGTGAAAAAAAATCCAAAAAATGACTGAGTTACGAGCACCTGTTGAGCAGTTTCTATGCACAGGCGTAACTTTAACAATTTTTAATATTTTAACTCCAAATTTCCAACTTTGCCATTTTTTCATACCCCCTTATGAACAGTACAGCTGTCATTTTTTGCATCCTTCCCAAAATGTGTTTTTGAAGCAGAATGGCAACGTCTCTGCATTGAATCACGTTTTAGGACACATTAACAAAACAACAGTGCCACTGTTCATGAAGTAGGGTCCCCAAAAGCCCATGTTGAAAATGTGGTGAAATCATTCCAAAAAATTACTGCATTGTGAGCGTGCATTGCACAGTTTCTACACACACTTGTAACTTTGTCACTTTTCCATATTTTCACTCTAGATTTTCAACATTGCCATTTCTTCGCACCTCCTCATGAACAGTACAGCTGTCATTTTTCACATCCTGCCTGAAATGTGTTTTCGTACCTGTGGCGCCAAATGGCACACTCACTGTGCGAAATCACCTTTTGGGATTGAGTAACAAAATGATACTGTCACTGTTCTTGAGGTGGGGTCCCAAAAAGCCCATGTGGAAAATTTGGACAAAAATACCGACAAACACCCATGGTGTTAGGGTTTCCAACTGTAACGCCCACCCTGTATAGACTGACAGGCATCTGGGATGTGACTTGGGGTCATTGGCCGTAATGCTCACACCATTCCACCCCCACCCCACCCCATCCCCATCCTGCAGCCACTGACAGGCTTTGAGGTGTGCCTTAGGGTCTTCAGCCCTAACGTTCACCCCATTCTCCTATACGGCACCCATCTCAGCTTATTTTCTTATGGAATGGGGTGAGCGTAAGGGCCGAAGACCTCAAGGCACACTGTGACACCTGTCAGTGTCTGCAAAGTGGGGTGAGGTGGAATGTCATGAGTGTTATGGCCAACTACCAAAAGGCACCCCCCCAATGCCTGTCAGTCTCTGCAGGTTGGAGATGGGGTTGGCATTACTTCAGTACTTCACTGCCATTCCTATTATGCATCTCTCTAACACCTGCACTACCAATGCCAATATCAGCAAGAAAACATTCAGCATTGACAAATGCTTGATTATTTTTTATACTTGCTAGCCGATGAACATAAATGGCAGGTTTCACAAACAAAAAGTACATAAATGAAATAGACTCAAATCAATACAGTAGCAAACAGTTGGTAAACATGTCTACAAAATATAATGAACAAAAACACTACAAAGCAATTATATACAAAAGCATTCTTGTTTTTCAAAAGCCATTTTTATTCTGACTTTAAAAGTTTTAATCTTGGGACAGGTTACAGTCTCAGTTGGAAGTGAGTTATGGAAAGTGGGGACCTTGAATAATAGGAATTTTTTGCCAAAAGCCTTTTTAAAAAGAAAAAAGTTTTTTTTAAAAAGAGGGATGTTAAAAACAATTTTACTTTGCAATCTAACACGCTGTGTATTGACAGCCCTAGTGAATAACAATGAAACTGCTCATGGGAACTGTCCAATGATTCCTTTGTGGTGTGTGACACCCATTTTTAGATTGCATCTGTTTTCTAAAGAAAGATAGCCTGCAGTCTTTCACAAAGCCAATGATGAGTTCTACTTGAAAGATTAGTAGTAAAATGCCACACAGTGTTGTAAGTTACCCTTAGTTTACATACTGTATAATTCTGGCATTAGTTGCAGTATAGACTGTTAGCCCCATAGTCCAGTACCCTAAGTAATAAGTTATGGGCTAACAGTCTGCGAGGCTCCAGAACCAAAAAATTACATATTCTAAAGAGAAGTCCCAATCTTTGATTAATTATTTATTTATTTAGTTTTTGTTAATCAGGTAACTACATTAGGCAAACAAATGCCTATTTTCAGGCACAACCCAGGAGATTACACATAGAAGAATAAACATGGCATTTTATACAGTATGATAACAATGAGATACCGTGAACTATGAGGTTTGAATAAGATTAATGGGACATTATTTTGTTGTAAAAAGGAAAAACATTCAAATACAACATCAACGAATTTACAGAAAATTTTCACAGTTGAGCCTAATGCCATTTTAGGTTATGGCAGGCTTTTCAACTGGATACAAGTCAGGGATTGTTCGAGTTAGAGACAAGAGCAGCAAGCTAGTTAAGTAGATGTGCTCGAAACCTGTAATGGAACAGTCACTGAGGTGTGGAGGCAGATCTCAGGAGGTATGGAGTTCCATAACTTTAGGACTGCATATGCAAAAGAGGATTTACCAGCACTAGTTCTAAGGCAAGGATAGTCAGTAGGGCATTCTAGCCAGCTCTGAGAGGTTAAGCACTGTGTGCAGGTTTGTGAACAGAGGCAAGGGATAAGGGCAGGTAACTTTGCATAATACTAAAATTACACCCACATATATGTTGAGCAAGGGAAGATGGGGAAAGCCAGCCAAGCCTGCCGTAAAGGAGCAGTGGTGAGTCAGTCGGTGCAATGTCAGAGCGAAATGATAACTCTTATTGTAGGTGTCATCCCAACTTAGTAGTGTGGCTTTTGAGGCAATTAAAAAAAAAACAATTAACCCAGTAACATTTGACATGAGGTTCAAAAGTGAGATTACTATCTAACACTATCCTGAGATTTTTTAAATTTTCAACAATTTAAATAGGTTCTCTCTTAAGAGCTACCACTGTGTATCAACTGCTCCTTCTTTTCTGGGACTGGTAAAAACCATCACCTTATTTTTTTTTTTTTAGTATTTGGTATCATTTGTCTGGATAGTAGCCAGCTTTGAAAAGTGTCAAAATTATTCTGTATAACACCCAATACATCCTTCAAAACTGGTCCTGTACTAAAAATGGCCACCTCATCTGCATATAAAATTATTTCAGATTTCTGACATGACTTGGTGCAAAATTCAAACATAAAGAAAAATGCAGGGGACCCAAAATTGAGTTATGGGGCACCCCATACTGAATTGCATGAGAATCTGACATAATTCCTGTTATGGAGGTTTTATGAGACCTATCTTTTAGGTAGCTGGAAAGCCATTGTGACAATGGATGAAAAATGTCATTCCAGCAATGAATCCAAGAACAACTGTGATCAACAAGATCAAAAGCCTTGGTGAGATCCACAAGTACCAATGTAGCAGATTGTTAAGGATATGAAGGCCCAAGAGGTTCATAGAACTGGATTCCCCAGTGGTGCTAAGGACTAAAACTCTAGTTCATAAGTTTCTTACTCAAAAATTGCTCACAAAACAAATTGGTGTGGGTGCACCATATTATGAAATATATAGCATGCACAGACCCTAAGAAGAGATGGATAAGATTGGATCCTAGTCATCACTGCCTCTAATCCACACAGAACAGTAGTGATGGACTCAATCACTTGCTGATTTTTTTGTGCAATGGAACTGCCAACCATAGACTTGACCAAATTCAAATTTCTATCCATTTGAAGAGCCAAGGTCAGTCAAACCCTCAAAGTGACTGTTAAACAGAAAGACATTCTCAAAATGGCTAGCTGGACTGGAGACTCAGCATTTCAACAGTTTTACCAAATCTGATAGAGTCTTTTGTGACTACAGTATTGTCCAGGGCTTTGAACTAGACTGTAAGTCAAGCTTCCATATCTCACCTTAAACCTGAGATTTCCTAAAGCATAGCTCAACAGAAACTCAAAGTTTTAATAAGAAACATGGGGGTAAAAGATTAAAATCCTCCCTCACCCTCCATTTGATACTTTTCAGCTTCCTGATTCCAGTTTCGAGAGACCAATACTGGTGAGAAGTCTTTCTGATACCAGTCTCTGTTCAGAATTGATCTGAGGCTGCAGAACATGCCACTTTTCATGTTGTATTTTCCATTGAAGAGTGTGAAAAAGTGAAAAGGGCCTTTATAAGACTGAAGAAACTATTGTATGGGAGTCATGGTTTTCTTTTTCCTTCTTTGCTGCTGCTGCTGCACAATAAAGCGAGCTCTAAGCCCGAAAGCCAAGCCTCCACATCTCTTATTAAAACCATCACTTTCTATAAAGCTACACCCTAGCAAATCTCAGTTTTAGGGGCCTCCAGCACTTCAAATTCATCTCCTACTTCAAATAGAGAACCCACACTCCAGAACCTAAACCATGTTTTACCATTCACATCAAACAACAGCAGTTGTAGTGAAGGTCCATCTAGTCTTTGCAGATGACACAAAGATCTGCAACAGGGTTGATACGTGGGGACTGGAAAGGATGAGAAGGGACTTGGCAAGGTTGGAGGAATGGTCAGAAGTATGGCAGCTTACATTCAATGCAAAGAAGTGCAAAATAATGCACCTGGGAAACAAAAACCCAGGGGAAGAGTACACAATGCAGGGGGGTAGTAACAACAACAAAAATGGAAAGGGACCTGGGGGTAATCATATCAGATGACCTTAAGGTTAGCAAGCAATGTGAGAAGGCAGTAGGAAGGGCTGGTGGGATACTGGGATGTATAGGTAGAGGCAACACCAGCAGAAAACAGGAAGTTGGTATCCCACTGTACAGACAGTTGGTGAAACCCCATCTGGAGTACTGCGTCCAGTTCTGCATACCCCATCTCCGCAAGGACATAGACAGGATGTAGGCAGTCCAGAGGAGGGCAACTAAAATGGTGCAGGGTCTGCAAGAGAAGCCATACAAGGAGAGACTAAAGGAGCTTAATATGTATTTCCTTGAGGAAAGGAGGGAGAGGTGGGACATGATTGAAACTTTTAAGTACCTCAGTGGAATCAACAAAGTTCAAGAGGGTAGCATCTTTCAGAAAAAGAGAAGTGCAAGAACAAGGGGACAAAATTTGAAGATATGGGGGGACAGCTCAGGGGCAATGTGAGGAAGTATTTTTTCACAGAGAGGGTGGTGAACACATGGAGCCGCCTTCTTGAGGAGGTTGTGGGGTCTAAAACGGTGGAAGAATTCAAGAATGCATGGGACAGACATAAAGCAATTCTTGTGGGGGGTAGGAAGAAATAGGCTGTTGGTTAACTAGGATCTGAAGCTTATCCAGTAGGTAGGGAAATGGGCAGACTAGGTTGGCCAAGCAGTCCTTATCTGCCGTCAAAATCTATGTTTCTATGTAGTCATCATACAAATTACATTAACTCTTTAAAGCTTGTTTACTTTCTTTTAACAATATATTTCCATTCATGTGTAATATACCTCTACTTTCATTAGATATTTGTTTTTTAGTTTATTATTTAATGCTCAAGACCTATAGAGACTCATTCATCATATCTGAGCCTCTTTTAATGGGTCGTTTTTTTATTAAGAGAATAGGAAAGGCAACTCTTTGCTTGTCTGGAAGTTGCACTATATTTTGACAGTGATATAGTTCACTCTTTGTCCTTTGTTCAGCCAGAGTATTGTAATTTTTTTTTATATAGGTGTTTATCGTCTTTTCTCCCCTCGGCTGCCCCCATCAAAACCGACCCCCCCAGCTCCGTCACCCTGGTCTCACCTGGACTTACCCAGAGCTCGCCCGGTTGCATGATGCAGTGCCTGCGAGGGGTCGGCTGTCATCCTGCAGCTGGGAAGTGTTTTTTCTCCATTTTTGTCCCTTCCCCATTGCTGGGGTGCACACAGAGGGCATGCACATGTGGAGGTGCGTGCCCGTCCGTGGAAGTCCAGCAGCACCTTCCCTTCCATGGTGCTCTCAGTCCCGCACCTCCACCAGGCCTCCATCTGGGGGTGATTGTTTGAGTGGGGCGCCAGTCTCCCTCCCCTCAAGGAGAGCTGTCCTGCAGACTCTCAATCCTCTCCCTCCAGCCAACCCTGGCAGCCTGTGCTCATTCCAAGCTTGGGTCACCGGCATGGTGCCAGGTGTGAGCGTCCAGCATCTGAACCCTCAGCACCACCAGGCTGGCTGAGTATTGTATTTTTTTTATTTAAATAAATCTAATTATAGGAGTCATATGAACTAAATCCAATAGATTCCCACCTCATATTTTCAAATGAAATATTAAATGGTATGGGTTAGAAACAAAAAGTTCTTATAATCCATTATATAAGGTCTTCCAATGGCTTTGCTACATACAACCACATGACATGATAAGCCCTTTTTGTGCAGAATTGGCTTCATACTAGTAATTTTATGTTTTTTGACTCTCACAGGGTACTTAACTAATGTGCCTATATGATGCAGTGCTCTTAACGTCAGCAGCTTAAACAGCTCTGGTAATGCTAATTGTGCTAGTATGTTCACTTTGACTATCTGTGTGCCCACATGCAGAATCTTAGTGAGCTGGGATGGCCTTGTGACCATCCGCATTGTTCTGATGAATTTGCAGCAGGTTCATGATCTAGATGTTCTGAAGAATGGAAAGGCAGAGCTTCAGCTTCAACCAGGTCATCAGTTGAAATATCAATGTATGAGCACCTTGCAGGGAGCCAAACAGATTATCTATTGTAAATGATTTGTGTATATGAAATATTGAATATGATGTACTGTAAAATGAATAGGCAAAAATCCTGAAATCTGATTGGGCTAGAGGCAATCCAGCTGTCAATATAACATACTATGGTCTGAAACAAATCAAAAGAAAAACTCACATAAAAGCTTTTTATTCTAAAGGATTCAGTGTATAATCATGTTAAGACACTCCAGGGTGCATATTATGGGTCTGTGTATTCCCTGGTGGATGAAGGCACTCGGCTGCACCTTGTGCCTCACACTGAAACCCCAGGCATGATGTTATCCCTGCACACACATGCAATGTTGTGCCTTGTTCCTTAATTATAACTGGATGGCAACTAGCTAGGGTGAAGAACCCAAAAAGTGGTGTTAAATAGCAAGTATTCTGTGGTTAGAGAGGTGATGAGTGGGGTACTTAAAGGATCCTAGGGACTGGTCTCCTTCTCTGGGGGAAGAGGGGTAGAGTGTCTGGCATACTGCAGACCCTTGGCAAAGGCTGGGACACCCCATGCTGGTGCCACCACTTGAAAGGGCGGATGTGAGGTCAATGCATGTCCCTACCCCCAGGAAGCATTGAAAAAAATGCTGTTCCCCTGGCATGACAACCTGCCCCACTACTGTCTCCACTACCTCCAACATCCACCAGAGGTCCCACTCCCATGGCCCCAACCTGGGGGTAACCTGGGCTGCCTATAGTGTCTGTTGGGGACCCCTTCTGGCAGCCTCTCGCCCAGGGGTAAGCCTGGCATGGGGGACAGTGAGTGGAGGAGGTCTGACCTCTGAACGGAGATTTAGGGGTTCTGGGAAAATAAAATCAGTGGCAGGGTTGACAGTGAGGAGAGTAGTAGAGACATAAAGAGGAATTTGGAGAGCTTGGAGAAATGATCAAGGAATTCACAGCTAAAGTTCAACACTTAGAAATGCAAGTAATGCACTTAAGCAGAAGGAATCCTAAAACAGACAGACTACCAGTTGTGAGGCATAAGGGCAGACTAGATCTTAAAAGAAAGGGATCTAGGAGTTAGAATTAGTGATAGCCTGCAGCTTAATGCAGTAAAGCACATCAAAAGGCCACAGTGATGCAGGGGGAGGGGCAAGGGCAAGAGTTTTATCAGCAGGAAGAAGGAAGTGACACTTCACCTGTGCAGGTCCCTGGTAAGGCAGCATCTAGAATACTGTGCACAGTTCTGGAGCCCTCATCTGAATTAGGATAAGGATCGCGTAAGTAATAAGCCACAACATAATGTGCATTATAAGATTTTAATGCACACCCCAGGAGTGTAGTAAGGCACAAGGACAAAAGCCAAGTGTCCTTACACCCCGGGAAGTGCATTAAAATCCTATGATGTACACCCTGGAGGGGCTTAGTCCACTTATCAAATATCTCTAAGTAGGTTTTTGGGGAAAGGAAAATGAGATTTGGCACATGACCATGAGTTTATAGAAGTTTAATGCACTATCAGGTGGTGTCTCTTAGCCAATCAAAGTTCTAGATTTCTTTATTGCCATTTTATAAACTGAGTTAGTTCAGAAGAGGGTGATAAATATGATACATATGCAACAGAAGAAAATGTATGAGGAACAGCTAAGCAGACTGAACACGTACCTCTAGAAGCAAGAAGGAAAGGGGATATAACCAGTGGTTAAATTGGCAGCAGCCCAGAGGAACTCCGTCCATCACCTCTTTCAAAACTGTATGAGAGCTCCTGCACCCCTGTCATTTGTCTCCATCAATACTGTATGAGAGTTCCATCACATAGACACGTTAGTTTCCCACCTAAAATCTAGATGTGAGAGTTCCTATAAATACATTTCCAATTTAACAACTGGATATGATAAGAAGCATTTAATTTTTAAAGAGCTACTGTATTCAGTCATTTTTAGCCAAAACAGTGTCTGGAGTGTTGCAATAAATTGTATCAACTGGTTATGTAAAATAATAAAGCACAGGATTTATTTATGTTTCCTTCCTAAAACGTACTGGCTGCGAACTCCAGAGAGCTGTAAGCAACTCTGAAAGAGGAAGTGACAATGTGGGAGGAGTGCTGTATGGCACAGCTTCACATCTAGAGCCTGACAGAATTTTTGTGCACTTTGTTAAGTGATACCAGCAGTCATTGCTGATGTAATTGTGTAGTTCATTTGTAAAATAGTTTATAGAGAATTCATTTGTCGTAGATTAGAAATAATTTCCTGATTTTTTTTTCTTTTCATTGTAGGGAGCAAATGTTCCTGCATGAACAGGTTTTGCCTTTGAAGTGAGTATAAAGTGATTTTTATGTTTGCTTGTGCACACAGTGTGACAGGAATATCTTGTTATAATAATAGGGTTTCAAAGGTGTGTCACTGTGGGGTCCAATTCAGCTCAAGCTACAGCGGGCTTGGCAGTTACAGACCAATAATCAGTCAAGCTGATTGTGACTGTGTTTTCTGCATGCTGGGCGGAAACTTTGTGTAGTTTCAAAAGAGCCAGCCACTCCTATCCCTGCCCAGCAAGCAGAGAACACCCTCTGCCCCCCACCAAGCTGGATCAGCTGCTCGCCCTCTGCCTGTCCATTTTCGTTCTTCCTATATGGCACTTAAAGACATTGACCTCATACAAATATTTCTAACCTGAGGCATACTTTTGTCTTCCCAAATGAGCTGCTGCCATTTTACCATCCCCTTTTCATTTTCCTTTGTATGTCTCGATCCTAACCTGTTGTTTCCAATGCTGAGTGCCTTGCTGCCTACGTGAGTGGGGTGTCAATAGGATCCTATACCTGCATGAGCATTTGAGACATGACTTGAGAGGAAATCAATGTACCATGCCTGTGAATTAGTTACAGTCTGGCTGGATCCATGGGCTTTTTAAACATGCATGAGAGTATACTGTGCAGCGGAATCCAGTGAGGATAGTGACTGAATATGGGTGACCATCAAAACGGTGGCTCATATTCAGCGCTATCCCCATGGGTTACCCTGCAAGGGTAGCGACCCTACGTGAAAGCGAGCATAGGGAAGGGCAACCAGAAGGGGGCTAGTGAGGTGAAGGGAAGGGACATGGAAGGGGTTTTAGGGAACTGGTGTGCCTCCTGTTGCTGAGCTAGCCATGTGATGTGGTGGTGTGGGTGGCTAGCTCTGGCTCAGCAGGTGCTGGGTTTGGGACCGGGAGGGTAGAACCTTTGCCGCTGCCTGTGGCCGTGGGACTTAATTTTTTTATTCGGACTGTGCCCCTCGAAACATGCACCCCTGGAGTTGAGAATCTAAAATCAGGGGGGTGCAGACGGCAAACCCCCCCACAAGGGGGGGGTGCAAAAATACTTTTTGTTTTTCCGGATGTCGGGTCGCTGGCAAGTATATATCACTGATTTGCTTTTCTGCGATATACACTTGCCATAATAGCAATCACTTTTTTGCAATCACAGTTATGACATGGAACTCTATGCAGCCTGTAAACACAGAAGAAGCAGAAATCTTCCTTTGTGTTAGCACCAAAGTCTTCTGTTTGTTTGTTTTTCTTGCCCCTCACAGATCTGACCTGTCTTTCATAAAGTAAAGATCAAAATTAGGCTTTGTTTAAACTGGAGGGGATGGGCAGGGCAGCTTTCTGATTGGCCTTACTGCCTTGTACTAAGCCTGTAGGTGTAGAAAGGGGACCCCTAAAATAACAGGGGCCTTGTAACAAAACCCTGTTGGTGCCCTTGCCTTTAGATGTAATATATGTTGCTGCACTACATTGTTAGCGTGGTGCTAAGCAGCAGGTCCCATCCAGTGGTGCAAGTTCTGAAACCATGGGGCAGGATACAGTGAAATATGTAATGATGGTAGCTTGGAAACTCAGTAAGTGGATCCTTCAGAGTAGATGTTTGAGCCAAGAAAGAATGGTAAGTAATTGCTGGTGATAATGGAGAATAAGGGAGTAGGTGTTCAAGATGGTGGAGAATGAGACAGTAGATGTTGGAGATGAGGGAGTATGAGGGCGTAGCTGTTAGTGCTCAGGGGAAATGAAGTATTAGGTGTTGGTGTCCAGAGGCGAATGAAGGAGTAGGTGCTAGTGCCCAGGGGGAATCAAGGAATAGTGTTGGTAACCTGTGGAATCAAGAAGTAGGTGTTGGTGTCCTGTGGAATCAAGAAGTAGGAACTGCTCTGCCAAATTTTCTGTAAGAATTTTTTTAAAGCATTTCTGTTTGCATACCCCCCCTTTCTCTCTCTGGCCTGGTCCCTGCTACGGGGTGTATGCTTCAGCTGGTGGGACCCCAAGTTGGCAATCCAGAATACAGAGATTGTGATTAGGATACAGCATTGTTTCAAACCCATTTATTCTGGTATCTCTGTCTCTCTGTCTCACTCTCATTATGCTCCACTTGATCCCCTGCCCCTTCCCCTAATGTGACCTTATACCTTATCCGCCAGCTGTGATGACTGACTTAGATGTGCCATCACATTGCAATATTCATACTACCATGAACTCGAGCTCTGATCCAGCCACTATCGCACTTTAAACTGGCCACTGTGAGGTCCCATCCCACTCATCCCATCGTCTTCGACGTTTCAGTCATAGCCTAGTGATAGTCTTTGAGAGCCTTCCATGCAGTACTCTCAGGTCCCATGCCAAAGCCAGTGTTGGCCTGTAAGGTAGCCATGGAGTTATGGAGGGTAAGAGCCTAAAGCTACAGGGAGATTTGCAACCACTACTGTGGATGGCAGGGAGTTGAAAAGCTTGATTAAAAAAGAAGATTGTCTTTTTAAGGAAATTTTTTGTTTACAACTGTTGTTCTCCATACCTATCAGTGTCCTCCATCCTTAGCACCCACTTCTACCAGCTCAGTCCTACTCTTGAGTAAGGACCCTTGCACATGCCTCCTGATCCTCTGCTTGACCTCCTAACTAACTTGACTACAGCATGCAAGCTTGCCAGTTCTCTAAAGGGGGCAAGCCCTGCTTAAGAGTGACACGGTCTGGTGTGGTTTTGTGGCGGGCAGAGATTTCCTCTGCCCTGAAGTGCTTCTTTTTCCTCTTTTTTAATAAAATGCCATTAAACTGGAGCCCCATTAACTTCAATGGGGCACACCCTCATGTTCTCCCTGGTCATACGTCTATACAAGCTTGAGTGTGGGTGGAACAGACTGTCTGACAACCTCATCAGACCAAACAATGATCCCTTCCACAGAAATACTGACTGAGAAAGAAATTCTAAAATGTGCCAGGGATGACTATTGCCAGCATCAGTTATCCTAATACAGTATGTGAGTAGGGGAGAAATCCTTGTAAATTTCTTTAAATGACTAATTAAATTAGTAGTGCCCACCCAAATATGGTGTAGCATTAAGTACCAGGTTTAGCCCAGAATTATACTCAGAATTGTTACAGCATTGTTATAGCAGGAGAATGTTTTAACAGTTTAGAAATAGGCTGAGTTTCTGTCTGCCAGCTGCCTCTTCTGGCTGAATCCCATTCTGGCAGACTCCAAATATGATGTCCTCTGTGCAGCGGTCCTTCGTACTCCAGACTGCATTGTGGAGGACCACTTATCAGGAGCTCTTTTGTGTAAATGTGGAGGGAACAAGCAGTTCTTTTCTGTGGGCTTACAAGGCTACCCACTACTTAAGTCCTGCCACCTGATTGGTGGAATTTGAAATGAACAGAGGTGTGGGAAGAATTGGAGCACCTTCTCCATGGCTGAGTCTTTTCTTGTTTGCCTATGTAGTGATCATTGGAGGGGGTTAGGAGACTTGCTGAAACTCCTACCTTCACAGCCCCTAATGGCTCCTGTGGCAGTCACTAGAGAATGACTTCAGATGCAGGAATAAGAAGTTCTTTTTGGGGGGCATACAAGCCCTGTCCACCACTGAAGTCCTGTCGTCCAATTCTTAAAATCTGTAATAGAGAGAGAGGCATGGGATGAATCATAGTGCTGTCCATGAAGGAGTCCTTTCTTGCTTGCCAGGTAGTGATCATTGGTGGGGAAGGTAGGAGACTTGCTGAAACTCCTACCATCTCAGCCCCTTGTGGCTTCTGCAAACTTTGCTGGAGAACAACTCAAGATTCAGGAAAAAAAATTCTTTTTTTTAGCAGGCTTACAAGCTCCACCCACCTCAGAAGTCGTGGTGCCCAACTGGCAGAATCTGAAATGGAGAGAAGCGGGGGAAGAATCAGAGTACCCTATCCATGGCCAAGTTCATTCTTGCTTGCCCATGTAGCAATCTGGAGGAAGGTCACTTGCTGAAACTCCTACCTTCTCATCCACTTGTGTCTCCTGCGGCTGTTACTGGAGAATAACTCAGGATACAGGAACAAGCTGTTCTTTCTGGTAGCTTACAAGCCCCATCCACCACCAAAGTCCTGCAGCCTGATTGGCGGAATTTGAAACAGAGAGAGGTGCAGGAAGAATCAGAGTACCTTCTCCATAGTTGAATCCTTTCTCGCTTGCCCAGGTAGCGACTGTTAGCGGGGAAGGTTGGAGACTTGCCAAAACTTGTGTCTCCTTAGCCCCTTTTGGCTCCTGTGACATTTGCTGGAGAGTGAATCAAAATCTGGGAACTAGCCATTCTTTTCAGCAGGTTTACAAGCCCTGCCCACCACCAATGTCCTGCTGCCCAATTGGTGGAATTTAAAATGGAAAGAGGCATGGTGTTGGAACAGTAGGCTGGAATATCATTTGCTTATTATGATCACTTAGCTCAGCCTCAAGCTTTATGCCATATGGATCGTGCAAAACAGTATAAAATTAGCTTGTGTTTTCTTCACAATCTATTGCATAAAAGAGTCTGATAATTATAAATGAGCTTGCATGTGGCGACCTTGGAGTTATATAAAAATAGATTTTATTATTCCTGTATAATATAAACAAATGTATGTATGCTGTTGCTAGCCTTGCTTGTAGAGCAGAAAGCAGCTAACTAAAAGAAGCTACATTTCTCAGGTGAGTCAACTTACAACTTCCTGTTGCTAGCCTTTTTTCTTACTAATTGCCCTCCATCCCACCCACCCAAAGCCAGTTCTACTTTTATAGCCACTGGATTTGACTGTCAACAGGAACTTTCTGTTTGGCAGTAGGAAGGAAAGGATCACAGAGAAACATTGGTTTTGTCAACTCTAAAGGAAAAAAGTAGCTCACTCCCCCTAGCTGCTGGTGGTCTGATATTGAGCAAGGAAGAAGGAGGCTACTGAAAAGATAGGAAGTTGCTGTCCCAGAACAGGAAGGGTGAGAGTTGTAAGGAGAGAGAGTAAGCATCCAGAGAAACAGTAGAGGGGACACAAAATAAGACATGTTAGGAGTGGTGCAGTGCAATGGCTGTGGGGCGGCAGTGTTCCAGGAGACATTCTGGAGGCTGCGATGATGCCCTATTTGCAGGCACCTCTCTGGTCTAAGAGAGGAGGTTGCCCATCTCCAGGCTGACCTGGCTAGGATTTGTGAAACCTCCACCCCCACCCAGGGACCACCAGGGCCAATGCCACTACCTCAGAGGTTGCCAAAAAAGAGGAGAGGCTGGACCAGGGTGGGCTCAGAGAGGGAGAGGGAGAGGGTGGTGGAACAGAGTTGCATCCCTCCAGCTGTACCTCTTCACAATTCATTCACTCTTCTGGTGGATAGTGGTTCCTCTATGGAGGCACCTGCAGTGGAGACCAAGGAGGATGCTGGGAACCTTCACAAGGAGATCCACAGGAGGTGGCATGGGACCCACAGGGGAAGGAAACAACTCCTGGTGGGGGACTCAATCATTAGGGGGGTAGAAATGGGGGAGGATGGGGAGAGGGAGGTAAGATGCCTTCCTGGCGCCATGGCTTGGAGGGACAGGAAGTGAATCCTCAGGATCATGGGAGGAGCTGCACGAGGGAGGGAGCTGGATGTCATTGTCCACCTAGGGACAAATGACCTGGCTAGGAATGGGATCAGAGCAATGCAAGAGGAGTTTGTAGAGTTGGGAAGGGGCCTTAGACAAGTAGCGCATACGGTAACCTTCTCGGAGGTGCTGCCTGTCTATGGCAAGGGAGATGCTAAGGCACTCCTCACCAGGGAATTCAATGAGTGGTTGAAAAACTGGTGTGGAGCTCAGGGTTTTGGCTTCATTGGGGACTGGGGAGCCACCTGGAGGGATGCAGACCTATACTGGTGCGATGGTCTGCATCTGTCCGGGGAACCAGGATCCTAGGTGAGAGGTTTAAATGCTTCATTGGCAAGCATTTAAACTAGCCAAGGGGAGGCACTGAAAAGGAGCAGGAAAATCCCAGCCTCCCCCCACAAAACATGGTGATTAGTGAGGTAAACACCAAGGTACAGAAGTTATTAGGGAGCAGAACAGATATAAATGTAAAAAAAGGCAAAGGCAGTAAGGACAGAAATGGGGCTAAAAGGGGTAAGGCTATCAAAAAGTGGAGGGTGATGAGTACCAATGCCCGTAGCCTGTGTACAAGCTCCCTGAACTAGTGGCCTTGATGGAAGAGGGTTGCCTGGATATTGTGGCAGTCACAGAAATATGGTACACAGAGAACCATGACTGGGATGTCAACATACCAGGATACATAATCTACAGGAGGGACAGGGAGGGTAAAAGAGGAGGAGGAGGAGTAGCTCTCTATGTCAAGGAAGGGATCAAAGCAACAGAACTAAAGAGTAAACAGGGAGCAGATGAGGCACTTTGGGTCACCCTGGAGACAGGAAATGGCACCACAATCCGCATGGGGGTTGTATACAGACCCCCATCTCAGGGGGAGGGAATGGACAAGGAAATGATAGAAGGCTGTCTTAGAATGGCAGAAAAAGGGAAGATATTGTTGATGGGGGACCTGAATATGCCAGATGTTAACTGGAGCACCTTTGCTGCAGGCACATCCAAGAGCAGGGTCATTCTTGATGCCCTACAGGGGGCATGCCTCAGACAGCTAGTATTGGAACCCACTCAGGAGGGGGCAATCTTAGACCTGGTACTCTCAAATGGGGATGGAGAAAGAATCTCAGATTTAGAAGTGGGTAGCCATCTGGGAACAAGCAACCACCAAACAGCGTGGTTCACAATAAACACAGCCATACAATCAAGCCATACAAAAGCAAGGGTAATGGACTTTAGGAGGGCTGACTTTGGGAAAATGAGAGAGTGCCTCAGAAAAGCACTAGCAAACAGGCAAAAAGGAGGGGTGGAGGAAGAATGGGGAGTGATCAAAACAGCCATCACAGAGGCAACAAGCCTTTGTGTAAAGCAAATCAATAAAACACAACGAAGGAAAAAAACGCCATGGTTCTCAAAAGAGGTGGCAGGGAAGGTTAAGGAGAAAAGGATAGCATTCAGGAAATATAAGGAAACACAGAAGAAGCAGGACAGAGAACTTTATCAGTTAAAGCAGAATGAGGCTGTGAAGGCAGTCAGAATAGCAAAGGCCCAAACCAAGGAAAGGATAGCCAATTCTGTTAAGAAGGGGGATAAGACCTTTTATAGGTACATTAGAGAGTGAAGAAAGACCAAAGGAGGGATACTGAAGCTTAATAAAGGGGAGGGAATGTGGGTAGAGGGTGACAGTGAAAAAGCAGGGATACTGAACGAATAATTCTGCTCAGTATTCACAAAGGAAGAGGAGGGTGAGTTACCTAAACCAAACAAGAGAAACACTCTGAAGACGTGAGTTGATACCAGTCCATTTACAGAAGAAAGGATTCTGAAAGAACTAATAAAATTGAAGGTGGACAAAGCAATGAGGCCTGATGGGATTCACACAAGGATTCTAAAAGAACTAAGGGTAGAACTAGTGACATCGCTGACTACTCTCTTTAACAAATTATGGGAGGATGGGGTGGTACCCGAGGACTGGAGGAGGGTAGATGTGATTCCTCTTCACAAAAGTGGGAGCAGGACAGAGGCAGAAAACTACAGACCAGTTAGTTTGACCTCAGTGGTAGGAAAATGATGGAATCACTTCTGAATGAAAGAATTGTTGAGTACCTAGAGGCCAGTAGGGCACTGGGACCCAAGGCAGCATGGATTCACGATGGGAAGGTTGTGTCAGACGAATCTAATAGATTTCTTTGACTGGGTGACCAAAGTAGTAGACCAGGGAGGGGCTGTGGACATGGCCTACCTAGATTTTAGCAAGGCATTTGATACAGTCCCACACAAAAGATTAATACACAAGATAGCTAGCCTTGGAGTGGGTCCCAAGGTGGTAGCCTGGATAAAAAATTGGCTAGACAACAGGATGCAAAGGGTAGTAGTAAATGGAGTACACAGTGAAGAAAGGAGGGTTACTAGTGGGGTACCGCAGGGTTCAGTACTGGGACCGGTCCTTTTTAATGTCTTTATATGTGACATTGCAGAGGAACTGGAAGGAAAAGTATGTTTCTTTGCAGATGACACAAAGATCTGCAACAGGGTTGATACACAAGATGGAGTGGAAAGGATGAGAAGGGACTTGGCAAGGTTGGAGGAATGGTCAAATGTATGGCAGCTCAGATTCAATGCAAAGAAGTGCAAGGTAATGCACCTGGGAAACAAAAACCCAGAGGAAGTGTACGCAATGAGGGTGAGATACTGACAACAGTAAAAATAGAAAGGGACCTGGGGTAATTATATCAGATGACCAAAGGTGGGCAAGCAATGAGAGGCAGTAAGGAAGGCTGGGGGGATACTGGGATGCATAGGAAGAGGCATCAATAGTAGAAAACAGGAAGTTGTTATCCCTCTGTACAGACAGTTGGTGAGACCCCATCTGGAGTATTGTGTGCAGATCTGGAGACCCCACCTCCGCAAAGACACAAACAGAGTGGAGGCTGTCCAGAGGAGAGCAACCAAAATGGTGCAGGGTCTGCACCAGAAGACATACGAAGAAAGACTAAAGGAGCTTAATATGTATACTATTGAGGAAAGAAGGGAGAGAGGGGACATGATAGAAACTTTCAAGTACCTCAAGGGAATCAACAAAGTCCAAGAGGGTAGCATCTTCCAGAAAAAGAGATGTGCAAGAACAAGGGGGCACAATTTGAAGATAGAGGGGGGACAGCTCAGAGGTAATGTGAGGAAGTATTTTTTCACAGAGAGGGTTGTGGATGCATGGAACAGCCTCCCTGAGGAGGTTGTGGAGTCAAGAACAGTGGGGGAATTCAAGAATGCATGGGACAGGCATAAGGCAGTCCTAGTGGGGTTAGGAGGAAGTAAGCTGTTGGTTAACTAGGATCTGCAGCTTATCTGTTAGGTAGGAAAATGGGCAGACTAGGTGGGCCAAGAGGTCCTTATCTGCCATCAAATTCTATGTTTCTATGTTTCTATACAATGTATGTAGAGATTCCACTACTTAAATAAATGCATTATTTTCCCAAGACTCTGACCCAAGTGAAAGATAATAATGTTGTTCACCCAATGGGTAAATAACACTGTTTATTTTTCACTTGCCTACATAACGATCAATTTAATTGACTGCCAATTCTGCCAGTCCCACAATGAATCTGCCCTTAATTGTCATGCAGAAGTTCTAGAAATCAGACATTGTATGCACAGAACATACAATGGACTGTGTTAAAATATACCATTACTTTCCATTCTTGAAGTGGCAGGACTTTCATAACTCACTTGTGGTTTTGCCACTCGTGAGTTATGTTCCCGCCCCCTCACTCATGGAAATAAATGGCATATTTGAACACAGGCCGTTGTATATCCTCTATAGAGCAAATAAAATATATTGTATAAACATCAAGCCTGGAAAATATTGCACGAAGCAGAATAGACACAAGCCAATCATTTTCAGAAAAATAGTAAACAGATACAATATGCAGTCAGTAAACTTTTGAATATAGCAACTTTGTTCTGGTACAGATACTTTAAAGAGTTTCTTTGCACAGATGTTATAAAGAACTTCTTTGCATATCCATATTTTAATATATACAGTAGGCTAAATGATTAACCTCATGTAACCACCCCGTTGTCAGTTACTAAAGTATGTGAAAGTATTTAAAGTACTACTCAGACATTTGGAGCTGGTACAGTTTGTGAGTTTTCCTTCAGGATGCAAAAATAAAGAGAATTCTGCTTTCTCTCACTGCCATTAATCTACCTTCAGGTTGTTGGGTCTTCACTGTGGCAACTTCTCATTGGTCTTGGTGGGCAAGAACAAAGACTGACTCTTGGTGGGAAAAGCTTATCAGTTGGAAGTCAGCAATCTTACAGACATAGGTCCACACGGCATCTTGGGTCAAGAAGTTCTGATGAATTCAAAATGACTGGCTTCTTATAGTCAGTGACACCATGACATAGTATATACTAATCCATCAACTCTGATTGGATCTTGCAAATGAGGTGGGTCTGCCGGTGTCCAGTCCTTGGTACCACCTCTCTCTCTCTAATACTTGTTCATTTCAAAAAGAAATTAAAAATCAAAGTTATTTTTCCTCCTTGCATCTGAATGCAACCAGATTTAGTTTTGATACACAAATATTTAGATTCAGGATGTCATTCTGCACACTTTGATATGAGTATTTTATCTGTAAAGTCTATAATTCATAAGATAGTCCAAAGACACTGTTTCTAAGCAAATGTCTTTAAAAAACTTATACCTGGTTAATTCTCATTTCCTGGGCTTCAAGATGAGGTATTTTTCTTTCAAATAAGTCTTTAGCAGATAGACTAGAGTGAGTCTCCTTTTGTTTCAAATCTTTCATGCATGATGGCTGTATGCTCCCAGCTGCCTTGCCCTACTGGTGGTCATGAGGGCTCACGGAGCCACCCTCCTCCTGAGCCAAAATCTTACAGCTCCACACTGCCTTGCCCTGCTGGTGGTCGTGAGGGCTCATGGAGCTGCCCTCCCCCCAAGTTGAAATCTTGCAGGTACGCCATCGAGACAGCCAAAATCCCCGTGCTTAGAGTTTTTGGGCGCCAAGTTTAAATTTTCAGTCTGGCCAGTGCTACTATGACTGCAGCCCGAAGGCAAACCTAAAAAGGATTTTGTGTTGTGCCGTTTATCTAAAAGCAACTGTTTAATGCTCCACATAAATTAATTTTCTTTAGGCAAGCAGAGTTGTAATGTAGTACTGCATCGAAGTTGTTTCAAGAGAACAGGAGATACCTTAAGTTGAAATACATGTGTCTATGCCCTGTTTTACCTGCAAAGCAACTGTTTAAGCTCCACATAACAGTAATTTTCTTAGGAAAGCAGAGTTGAAACAAATTACTGCATTGGAGCTGTTTTTAAGAGATCAGGAGATTGCTCACAGCAGAAATACATGTGCCTATGCCCTGTCTTACTGTTAGAAGTCCGAGTAAGGATTTTATTGCCTCAGGGGCAGTGCGTTTTGAATTCGGAGTCTGTTTTAAATGTATTTAAGGAACTCAGAGCTATGCATGTGCCCTGTATTCAGATCCTGAGCCTAATTCCATTAGCTTGTTTGCATGCGGCTTTCCCCCCTCCCCCTCCCCTCGCAAAGCCATTTCAGATTATAAATACCACCTCTTTGCTTTCTCTCCTCAGCTCCCCACTGCTTTGCCCTGCTGGTGGTCATGAGGGCTCACGGAGCCGCCCTCCCCTCGAGCCGAAATCTTGCAGGTACGCCATCGAGACAGTTGAAATCCCTGTGCTTAGAGTTTTTGGGTGCCAAATTTACATTTTTAGTCTGGCCAGCACTACTAGAACTGCAGCCCGAAGGCAAACCTATAAAGGATTTTGTGTTGTGCCATTTATTTCCCTGCTGACGCTTCGCGTCAGCTGCCCCACTGCCCCCACCACCACCCCTGGTGAGCCACTTGCTATATAGGGTACATAGTGAGGGTCATGTGTGCAAAAAATAACCAGTCACCCTACTTTCCCCTTTGCAGCTTATCAGCTATCACCACTAGGGGCCAGCACAGTTATTTTGCACTCTCTCTCCCTTTCCAGCACAAAATGCTACACGTAGTTTATAAAACTATCTTAGGAGCAGCCTTACTTGCCACCATACATAGATGCAAAGATACATAGACAGTGTCGGCAGATAAGGGCCTACAGCCCACCCAGTCTGCCCATTTGAGCTTGTAAGTTTACTTTATGTTTTCCTAGAAATCTGTTGCCCCTTAACCCTGACCTCCAGAATTCCTTTATGTCTATCCCATGCATTCTTAAATCCCGTGATTGTTTCAGCCCCCATCCCTCCCACCCTTGTATCTGCCCAATTTACCACCTAGTCCTCCATATATACCATCTGAATCACACCCAGTACCTGCTCCTCCCCCAACTTTGGTCAGCACCCCTCACCACACCCCATGGCTGGTTTCCAGGTCCTTCCATTCTCCCCCATCCTTTCCGTTGGGCTGTCAGTGATAAAATTCCCTGTGGCGGGACTTTCCGCACTTTCTCCCAAGACTCCCTCTGCCCACCATAGACCAAAATGTTTAAACAGGTGCTAACTTTACTACTTCTCTTTGCAGGGGACATCGAGCCAAACCCGGGACCTGCAACCCACACCAGTCACAACACCGGTCCCACTATCCAACTACCTAGAGGCCTAAAAGTAGCTCACCTAAATAAATGCAGTCTACTACATAAACTGCCCTTACTCCAACCAACAGTCCTGTCACTATGCCCTGACATCCTGATAATAACTGAGACCTGGCTGAAACCACACAACCAGGACGCAGAAGTAGCTATCCCTGGTTACTCCATCACTCGTCATGACCACCCAGGCACCAAGAGAGGTGGCGGCATAGCCATCTACATATCATCCCAGATAAAGTTCTCTATAGTCTCACTACCCAATCTACAACCATCCATTAACGCCCTACTGATAAAAATCTCCTTACCTCATGCAATCCCTATATTTATAGCAGGTTCCTATTGCTACCCTGACTCTCATATGACCTCGGTTACAGCACACCTGGACACTCTAAAAACCATTGCTTCAGGGGGCGAACTTCATATCCTTGGTGACTTTAACCTGAACTGGCTCTCCAGTGCTAGCACCAAGCTCCGCAACCTTGTGGCTGCACTAAATCTGGCTCAACAGATCACTGAGCCCACACGTCTAATTCACAATACTCAAAACCACTCCCTACTGGACTGGGCCCTCACCTCGCACCCACACAGGATAAGTGCCTCTGGCCTCCTACCAGACCCTCTGAGTGATCAACACATGATTTATGTAGTAAGAAAATATTTAAAGCCAAGGCATCTCCCCAAGAACTCTCCTCACCAGGTCTTACAAATCCCTTTACCTTGAAGGGCTCTTAAATGACTTAGCAAACTCTGACTGGTCCTTCATCCCCAAGGCCAACTCTAAACTTCTTCAAGGCCAGATTTCTCACCATCTGGGACCACTATGCCCCCACTCAAAAAGGCCAGAGTAAGGGGTGCTCATCTACCCTGGATCACAGCTGACCTTATGGACCACCTCCGAGCTAGGGACCAGGCATGGAAAGCCTTCAAATCATCAGGTACCCTCGCTGACCACCAACACTACCGCATGCTTAGAAATACCTGCACCAGGCTTATCTGGCAGGCCAAGGCCTTCTATTTCTCATCATCTTTGGAAAAAAATCTAAATCACTTGGCTAAGTTTTGGAAGTCGATTAAATCCTCTCCCCCACCCAGCCCCCACCCTGTCCTAGTCATAGGCGGTTCCACAATATCAGAATCACTCAGTGGCCACTGTATTCAACTCCTTTTCACCAGTAGCAGGACCTCTGTCCACTCAAGTCCACTGCCTGGACCATACTCTATTACATCCGCATCCCCTCCAACCCAAACTCTCCACTCATATCCACCACCTGCACCACACCCTCCTACATCCACATCCCCTCCAACCCAAACCCCCTACCCAGCATTCTCATTCTCCCAGGTTACTCCAACCGAAGTACTCAGCATCCTGTGTGCCCTCAATCCCACTAAGGGCAAACGCCCCTCGGGGTTGGACACCAAAATGCTCTACCTGTCAGCCCCAGCCATTGCCAGCCCCCTAGCTTCCCTCTACAACCTCTCCTTCACTACCTCTGCTATCCCGTCTGATTGGAAGCATGCCACAGTCATCCCCCTCCCTAAAGGCAGCGACCCATCCTCCCCTGGTAACTACCACCTGATCTCCCTCCTCCCCATTGTTGTTAAAATCCAGGAACATCTAGTCCTCTCGCAACTCTCCTCTTTCCTTGATTCCTCCTCCTTCTTTACTCCTTATCAATCAGGCTTTAGGAAATCCCACTCCACTGTCACTTCCCTCCTCAGACTCACTGACTCCATCCTTACAGGCATAGATAAAGGCCACATCATATTTGCCATCTTTGTCGACTTAGCTAAGGCCTTCTACACCATCTCGCATGCCCTTCTCTTGGCAAAGCTCTCCCATGCAGGGCTCTCCACTGCAGCTACCAGCTGGTTCAAATCTTACCTGGCTGAAAGGTCCCAATCAGTCAGAACTAGGATCTCCACTTCCGACTCCTTCCCCGCCACCATGAGTGTCCCGCAAAGCTCTGTTCTTGGCCCAATCTTGGTTTCCATATTCCTAAATTACCTGCCATCAGCCTGCCCACACACATCCATTCATATGTATGCAGATGATACAGTTCTGTAGACTTCAGGTCCCTCCCCACTGGAAGTGGCACCCAGACTCCAGCAAGACTTCAATGCTATCCAACACTGGTTTCACTCAAATCAACTTATCTTAGATGCAAAAAAAATGTTTTCTTTAACTTTCAGCATGAGACAGAGACTCTCCCGTCTCCCTGCCAGTCCTATTTTTAAAACCCAAGCAGGGACTCCCATAGAAAATTGCACCTCCTTCAGATATCTTGGGGTCTAGCTGGACCAGCACCTCAATTTTTCGGCACACATCACCGCTACCCATAAAAACTGCACCCTAGACTGGGCGCCTTATTCTGAAACCATGGCAGTATTCCTTGGCCAGCCCACAGGGCAATTGTGCAGAAATCCTCCCTATTTTCAATTACAGGGACATAGTCTACAGTGCCACACTTAAGTCCACCCTGGCTAGACTGGATCCCCTTTTCCACTCTTTCTGTCGCTTTGCCCTGGACTGTACACACTCCACCCACCACTGCGACCTCTACTGGTCTCTTAACCTCCCCTTGCTCTATGAGAGATGACAGTCCCACTACAATAGCCTCATGGCCAGATTCTGGACCCAGTCATTACCCTCCTACCTCGTTGATACCCTAACTGCCAAATCACCCCCAGCATACTCTCTCAGAAATTTAGACTCCCAGCTCCTGCATGTCCCTAACACGTCAACCTCTGCCAGCCAGTTGACCTTCCCAGCTTGCATGTCCAAACTATGGAACTCTCTGCCTGTGGACATTCGGCACGCTCCCTCCTCTTGGCAAATCAACTCACTCCTCAAAGGACACTTCTCAGCCAACTGCTCATGCGGACTAAACTCACAACAGGTACTAGCCCTCCAACTGACTCCAACTGTGGTACTCCTAATAAATAACTCCGACTCTTGTAAATGTTGTCATTTGCACCGCATATCAATTTAGCTGCCGTGTATACCCAAATTTTCTGGTTGCTTGCTGTGTTGCATTCTGTATTTATACTGTACATATCATTATATATAATGTAGCTAATATTTTTGTACTTATTTTTGGAAATGTCTGTACTTTGAATCTGTATGTATTCCTCCCATCTCCTACACCCCCCAGGACGCATCTGGAATCAAGCGGTAGTCTGCTCAGCATACCTTCCTGGTAAAACTTTTAAATAAATAAACCATTAGTTGACAGTTTTAAAAAGTTGTTAGAGCAGATCTTTTAAACCAAATAAATTGTCTCGGCCATCACTCTGATGCATAAAAGTAACAGGCACAGGATAGATATAAGGGAGCAATACAGATGAGTATGAATAGATAGACCATTGACAGAGCAAAGGCCGATGGCACATTCATAAGGTAGAAAAAGAAATGGGCAGACTGGATGGGCCTTGCGGTCCTTATCTGCCGTCAACTTCTGTGTTTCTATTTTTGAATATCTCATGATGTTTGATTTCAAGCAAGTTCAAACAAGAATAATTCATCTTTTAAAATCTTAATACAGGACATTTTTGCAAATAACTTCTGTCCCATAGCAGCTGCATTCCTGAATATTGAGTCCCCAGTAAATATAAACACAAGCTATCAAATGAAGTAATTTTCATGTCTGTGGCATCTATGGTTTCGTGGCAGTAAACAAAAATACATGTTCAGTATTAAAACATTGGGCTTTCTCCACCTCGAAGCCACTGGTTGCCTCATTCCCTATCAATAGTTTGGCTGCTGAATTACGATTGCCATGGAAACCTCATTCCTTTATCTGCTGATATCCACACCTTCAGACCTTGGTGTTAGGCTGTGCTTTGCTTTAGAGGCCCATCTTCTCTTACTGGAGGGGAGTTTTTTCCTTTTTTCTGTGAGTCCATTCAGAGAAATAAGACCACTTGTAGCATTTAAAACTCATCTTATCCTCAGGCCTTGATTAGATAACTTTGAATTTTAAGCAAGAACACCAATGTCTTAGTATAACATGCCTTCCAAATAATCACATACTATAACCAAATATAAAATATTTTTTGTCATTTATAATTTGATCCTACAGCGGGAAGATCGAAGTGCCCTTTCCACTGCTGTGTCTTTTCTTGCTTGCCCAGGTAGCAATCGGGAGGAAGGTAGGACACTTGCTGAAACTCCTATCTTCTCAGCCCCTTGTGTCTTCTGCAGCAGTCACTAGAGAATGACTCAGGATGCAGGAACAAGCTGTTCTTTCCAGTGGCTTACAAGTTCCATCGACCACAAAAATCCTACTACCTGATTGGCAGAATTTGAAATGGAGAGAGGTGCAGGAAGAATCAAAGCACCCACTCCATGGCCGAGTACTTTCTTGCTTGCCCAGGTAGTGATTGTTGGTAGGGAAGGTTGGAGACTTGCTGAAACTCATACCTTCTCATCCCCTTCTGGCTCCCATGGCGGTTGCTGGAAAATGACTATAAATGCGGAAACAAGCTATTCTTTTTTGCCTGTTTAGAAGCCCTGCCCAGCACAGATGTCCTGCTGCTCAACTGGCGAAATTTAAAATGGAAAGACGTGCGGGAAGAACTGGAGTGCCCTCTCCATGGCTAAGCCCTTTCTTGCTTGCCCAAGTGGCAATCATTGAGGGGGGAGTGAGTAGGAGACTTGCTGAAGCTCCTACCTTTTCAGCCCCTTGTGGATCCTGTGGCACTCACTGGAGAATGACTCAAAATGCAGGAACATGCCATTCTTTTTGGTGGGCTTACAAGCCCCACCCACCACCGAAAACCTGCAGCCCAATTGACAGAATTTGAAATGGAGAGAGGCACCATATTCCAAGATGCCATATTCCAGTCATAAAACAGTGGTATGTACCACCCAACGCCTTGCGTCTTGATCAAAGAACTGGTCAATTCAAATCGCACCTGAGTGCACATCTTCGGGCCATAAGTATCTGTGACTGTAAATGAACCAGTGCCCTGCCCTTTACTACTTTGACAATGGCCTCTAGCTGGCCTCTTCCTACATTTCCTAACGCCGCCTTCTCAGGGTGTTAACTTCCCGATATCTGCTAACTGCCACTTACCGCACTAGCTCGGATAGTTAGCCAACTAGTCCTGTAAATAATTAGCTTCCTTATTCTGTAACATTTACTGTATTGTTTGTATGCACTACCTGCATTGTGTATTCTGTTCTATTGTATATGACATGGAACCTTGTGAAGGAGTCTGTAACATTTCCTGTATTGCTTTATTCGGCTCTAACTGTTTTTGTATCTCTGTAGCTATTATACGTGACGTGGAACCTTTGTAAAGGAGTCTTTGACTCAAAGGTATTTCTGATCCCTGAAATAAAATAAAAATAAAATAGTCCAATGACAAAATAATCTTAGGTAATCTGTACCTGTTTAGTACTTTGCTGCATATCTTTCACTTGGGTTTCTTGTTAATATTTTGGTATCCCATTCTGTATATCTTAATTCCATTAGTATGTTTTTCAGTAATCCTAAAGCCAAAGTTTTCTCTCTTAATATGTTTAAACTTTTTCATTCAGTAGTTGTAAACCTTTTGTGGATGGGTGTTGAACTTCAGCAGTTTGGTTCTTACTTATGTAACAACCCCTTCCATTAGTAGGGGAGAAAATTGTTCATTTTGTGTGTCCAAACTGAGACTGACACTCCGGTGCTAGGTCTCAGGATGCAGCTTTGTGTGAGGAGTTTAGGAATAAAAGTGCATCATCAGTCTAGATCAGTCTGAGTCAGTTGGGGTAGACAAGGAGGAGACAGTGTCTCAGGCCTGCAGAGACCCAGGAAATGTGTGGATCTAATTCTTTAGTTGGGATTACCATATAGCATCCAGTATAGAGTGGGGCCACGAACAGCATGTGGGAATCCAAGGGGGTTTCCCCTCAAGGGAAACATACCAGTGCCCTGCTGGCCTGTGGTGGGTTCCCCAATGACATTGAGAAAGTCTCTGGTTTGAGTGAACTCATAGAAGGCCTGTGCACATAATAGCCCATGCACAATCTGCCATGGGTCAGTTATTCTCTATATGTGAAACATCTTGGTCATGTTCTTTCAAGTTTTAAGAAAAGTATTATCCTTAGAGTAAAGATTATAGCAGTACCAATGCTTCCACCAAAGGTCAATTATTTTATACAATGTAAGCAAAACTCAAAGCCAACAGCGTAAACAGGATTTTAACTGATTCTGTGACCACCAGTTTAAAAAACAGCAATATCCTGCTCACAAGCATGCAAAACAGTGTGAGCATAACAAAATTTTGAGTAGTCTTTTTCCCTGTCTTCAGACTTCTTTTCATTTTTCTTTCCACCCTCAGCTATCCTCAATTCCATCTCAGCCTTTGCTCGCTTTAAGACTCTGCTTGCCTCCTTCATTTTCGTTAACTATGCCTTTCTAGTACCCTCAGATTGATCCCACTAATACTTTTTGAATGCAGCCCAGACTGTGTGACACTTTCCTAGAGGACCAGAGGGGCATCTTTTGTTGTTTGTTTTTGCTTACCTGCTTCAGACAGGTTTTAGTCACTTCCAAAAACTACCCTTAACGAGCACCCCAGATTTCTTCAACCCTTTCTACACCCTAAGTTTGTCTCAGAGGGTCTGTTACATTCAATTAAAATCTGTCCTCCTGAAATTAAGACCTTCATCCTAGACTTTGTCTTCTTGTCATCTAAAGCAATGAGGAACCAAACTGAGTTGTGATAATTCATTTCCTGTGACTCCCTTACCTTAACCTCTTCTACCATATCCTGGTTTGACAGAACAAGATCAAGGATGTCTCGCTCCCTCATTGGTCTTTCACCCACTGTACAAGGAAGCCCTCTTCTAATGAATCTACAAAGGCCTGGCTCCTTGCAGACCTAGCTGTTGTTTCCAAGGCCACATCTGGGAGACAAAGATTGCCCATTGGTACCTTACTCTTTAAGGTGGTAGCCCTTCTGCTTTGTCCCAGTAGCTCCCTGTCCCCCTCCTTGTACTGGTTTGGTGGACCATAGGCCACTCCCACTCTTGTATTCATCTCATTTTAAATTCCAGCTGCATCCATACAGTTTCTATCCTCCACTCCTAACACTTCCTTATCTTTTGGGTTTTATGTAAATGAGCAGTAGATTGCCTGCCTGTAATGTAAAGGGTTTGGGGACGCTAATAAAAGAGCCAACATTTTATACCAATTAAGAACCCAGACATCACCCTAATCTAAAAAGCACAACTTACCACTTTAGAAGCTAATAAGCTGAAATGTCATGAGTTGGTGTGGTTTCCTATAATTGCTTTAATAGAATAAAAAAGGGGGTTGCCACCTTAATTAAGGGCAAAATTTAAACATGCTCTCCCACAGTGGTGAACATTCAGGTACATAGCTAAGGGGGCTTGAAACTGCAAAATATCCAACTGAACAGGCTGGCAGTCGGCCACTCCATAACTGGCACCACTACCTGTGCTTGCACCCCATAACATCGTTATCCCCTACACCGCTTCCGACCTTATAGGTGTCAGTTTCTGTCCTCTCTTCTTGCACTTACCTGTCCAATGCAACTTCTAATGCATTTGCCCAGTGTATGTCGAGGCAAGGCCCCTCGGCTGCCTCACCCTGCCCCTCTACACCTATGTCTTCCCCTACCCTCAGCCCTCTCCCTTTCTTGTCCTCTTCCTCCTATTGTTTCTTGATTTACACATCACTCAGACTGATTATGTCAAGCAAAGTTACTGTCTGAAGCCATGTACCTGTAACTGTTCTATGTTTTAGTGTCTGTTACCCTGTAACCAGCCTGACGTGGAACCTTTGTAAACAAGCCTTGGCTCAAAGGTACTTTGTAATCCTAGACATACATAAATAAATAAACAAATATGCTCTGAGATGCAATCTGAGCATTCGTCTAGGAAAAATCATAATAGGTAGCATGTTGCTACCGTCCAAATTTTTGGCAAAATCAATGCCCAAGTCAATGTGTGGCTAAGGTGAATCAACTCAAATTTCTCATGGCCTTGAAGTTGTCCAGCTTCACATCCTTCAATAACAATGTGTTCCTTCCCAGTTTGTCACTAGAACAGGGCTTCACCGCTGTAGACCTGTAGCCATCAAATTTAATAAACAAAAAAAACGCTTCAACAAGGAAGGGATAAAACCTTTCATAGGTACATCAGGGAGCGAAGGAAGACCAAGGGAGGGATAGTGAAGCTTAATAAAGGGGAGGGAGGGTGGGCAGAGGTGACTGTGAAAAGGCAGAGATACTAAACAAATATTTTTGCTCAGTATTTACAAATGAAGAGGGAGAGTACCTAAAACAAACAATAGAAACACTCTGGATACAAAGTTGATACCAGCCCATTTGCAGAAGAAGGGTTCTGAAAGAACTCTTAAAACTGAAGATGGACAAAGCAATGGGGCCTGATGGGAATCATCCCAGAATTCTAAAAGAACTAAGGGTAGAACTAGTGACACCACTGACTACTCTCTTTAACAAATTATGGGAGGATGGGGTGGTACCCGAGGACTGGAGGAGGGTAGATGTGATTCCTCTTCACAAAAGTGGGAGCAAGGCAGAAGCAGGAAACTACAGACCTGTTAGTTTAACCTCAGTGATAGGGAAAATGATGGAATCACTTCTGAAGGAAAGAATTGTCGAGTATCTAGAGGCCAGAGGGGCACAGGACCCAAGGCAGCATGGATTCACAGCGGGAAGGTCATGCCAGACGAATCTGATAGATTTCTTTGACTGGGTGACCAAGGTAGTAGATCAGGGAGGGGCTATGGACATGGCCTACCTAGACTTTAGCAAGGCATTTGACACAGTCCCACACAAAGATTAATATACAAGTTAGCCAGCCTGGGAGTGGGTCCCAAGATGACAGCCTGGGTAAAGGGTGGCTGAAGAACAGGACACAGAGAGTAATAGTAAATGGAGTCCACTCTGAAGAAGGGGGTTACTAGTAGGGTACATGAGGGTTCAGTAATAGGACCGGTCCTCTTCAATGTCTTTATAAGCGACATGCAGAGAGGACTGGAAGGAAAAGTATGTCTCTTTGCAGATGACACAAAGATCTGCAACAGAGTTGATGCACAGGTGGGGTGGAAAGGATGAGAAGGGACTTGGCAAAGTTAGAGGAATGGTCAAGTGTATGGCAGCTTAGATTCAATGCTAAGAAGTGCAAGGTAATGTACCTGGGAAACAAAAACCCAGGGAAGAGTACATAATGGGGGTGAGATACTAACAACAACAAAAATGGAAAGGGACCTGGGGGTAGTCATATCTGATGACCTAAAGGTGGGCAAGCAATGTGAGAGGGCAGCAAGGAGGGCTGGGGGGATACTGGGATGCATAGGGAGAGGCATCACCAGTAGAAAACAGGAAGTTATTATCCCTCTGTACAGACAGCTGGTGAGACCCCATCTGGAGTACTGTGTGCAGTTCTGGAGACCCAGTCTCTGCAAAGACATAGACAGGATGGAAGCTGTTCAGAGGAGGGCAACTAAAATGGTGCAGGGTCTGCACCGGAAGACATATGAAGAGAGACTTAAGGAGCTTAATATGTATAGCCTCGAGGAAAGGAGGGAGAGGGGGGACATGACAGAAACTTTCAAGTACCTCAAGGGAATCAACAAAGTCCAAGAGGGTAGCATCTTTCAAAAAAAAGGTGTGCAAGAACAAGGGGGCACAATTTGAAGATGGGGGTGGCTCAGAGGTAATTTAAGGAAGTATTTTTTCACAGAGAGGGTTGTGGATGCATGGAATGGCCTTCAGGAGGAGGTTGTGGAGTCAAAAACAGTGGTGGAATTCAAGCATGCATGGGACAGTCATAAGGCAATTCTAGGGGCCGGGGGTAAGAAGAAGTAGGTTGCTGGTTAACTAGGATCTGCAGCTTATCCATTAGGTAGGGAAATGGGCAGACTGGGTGGGCCAAAAGGTTCTTATCTGCCGTCAAATTCTATGTTTCTGTGTTTCTAGCACAGTCCGACAGAATAAAATATTGCTAAATTTCTCTTTGTGCTTATTTGGAAGACAAAGTTCTGGTTAGGCATAGCCAGTTAGGCATTATTTTAAATTTAATAAATAAAACCTGGTCTGCCTTGATGAGTGACTGGCAGCAGCTCCACTCACGACCACAAGGAGTCTGGCAGACTGACACACACACACACACACACACACACCTTTGTGCCAGTAGCGTGAGCCCACTTTATATAATAGCAGCATCACATGGGTGCTGGACAGAAACAGAAAGCACTCTGTGTGGCACAGTCCATGTCACACACACGTACTTGTGGAGTCCTGATCGCCATCACATCACCCACCCACCAGCAGCATATACAGTCTTAGCCCTAAACAATAAAATGGGAAACTAACTAGGAATTAAAATAATTAACATGGTGGGCTTTGGTGGCAATAAATTAGAGGTTTCACCAACTGGAGAGATAGATTCCCATTCCCATAAATTGTATTAAACAAGAATGATGGTTGTGTTGCAGAGAAATATACTTTGCCAAATAGTAAAGCCTCTTCTAAGAATGTTGTTGTTGTTTGCTGAAGGAATTTCCTGAATTGCAGTGTCAGCTATAAGCGAGTGCACACTAACATTCTTGGAAGTGGCATAACTATTTCATAAAGTGCATTTCTCGCATTTCCACAGATAGACACATCATTCTTGTTTAATGTAAAAGTATAGGAATGGACCTGACTTCCAGTTGGTAAACCCCACCCTACTGCCAACAAGCCCACCACATAATTATTTTTATGTTGATTGGTTTCCATTTTAGAATGTGTGTTTAAAAGTTAGGCAGACTTGAGGGCAAGAAGAAACTATCATCATCACCTGTATATTCAGAGACAGAATAGCATCATCCATCTACTCCATCCTGATACAAGTGCAGTAGTGAGTAGTGATAGTGACAGCTTGCTGCTCTATAGTTATATGGTCAGGTCACTACTAGTAACTAACGATTCAGGGTTTGACAAGATTGCTGCTACCAGACTGAGTGTCGAGATTCAGCTCAGCACTGTCAGTGTCAAATGCATTGTTCTAGTTTGTCACTGCAATAACTATAGCTTACACAACTGATGCTCTGCGGTCCCTCTCCTTCCAGGGATTTTTCTAAGTTGCTTATCGACATACATTGCACACAAGTAGGCATGGGGGGTTAACACACCTCACAAAGTCATGAAAGAAACAGCACTAGCCAATTGGGACAGCAGCAGCAGCTAGAGCACATTCTGTCGTTGTAGCAAATGAAATTTACAAAACCTGTGCTGCGCTGCAAAACCCTACTAATGTCAGGGTGTCTGGATTTTCAAATGGGAGCTTCAGCCCCATAGCCTCCCCCTTACTGTATGTCTGCCTGTGCTCTCCCACAAAGTTGATTATGAAGGCAGGTGGCAGATTTTAAGAAGTAAGGTTTATAATAAAAACTATTGATCTGTAACATGTATGCTCCAACTTATGATTTCCCTTCATTAATTAAATCTGTGCTATGGAATTATGTACATCTCTTGGCTTTGAAATAATACTGGGAAGAGATTTTAAAACAGCCCTTGACCCATTCTTAGAACTGATAAGTCTATGGAGGTAGATTATAAATTAAGACTTAGAACATCTGTTATATTGATTTTGAGGTGGATTGCCAGACTCATGGAGGATAGTCAACCCAACTGCACATGGTTACGCTTTTTTGTCACGCCTGCAATTCCTTCAGCAGGACTGATTTTATTTTTCTTGCTAAGATGCCATGTCAACATTAGTTGATTCTTAGATTAGCTCTAGTATGATTTCAGACCACTTCATATCTTAAATGGCTAAATTTAGCTCTGTGAGGAGGTCATCTAGTATGGAGGCTGAACGACCTTTATCAATTTAAAAGATTTTTCTTCATGGATTTAGGAAGAAACTAAATCATTCTTTGACATTAGAAATACTCCAGAGGTCTCTAAATCTATTTTATGTGAGTCATTGTAGAGTGCTGGGTATTGTGCGTAGGAGATGGAGGGGGGGGGCTATGAACAGTGGAGGGTGAATAAGGAGGGTCATCGTATTGGGATGGTAAGATCCAGGAGATGCCCTGGGGTGAAATGGAACCCAGAACATGGTTCTCCATATCTGGTTCCATACCCAAGAGCACTACTGATAGTGGCGGGCAGGTGGTTGGGCGGTGCGGGGTTGTCTGACTCGGGCAGTGTTGTGCAATGCCAGGTCCATCAAGAACAAGACTGCAATTATTGCCAAGGCCCTGGAATTCTGCGATTCTGTGTTTGCGGAATTTTCCACAGAATTTGCATCATGCTGCAGAATTCATACAGTGCCACAGAATTAATTGTTTTTGGTGAATTTTCATTCAAATATACAGTTTTTCCATAGTGCCAGGCTCCTGTAGTCATCTTGTTTATCCAGAAGCATTTCTGCTATGCTTGGCAGGTGATGTCATCTATGACATCACATCATATTTTAGCCAATGGTAGGACTGCATTCTGCCACAGAAATGAATAAGTCATGCCACAGAAATCAGAAAATGCTGCCACAGAACACTAGGGGCCATGATTATTGCAGATCTTGTCGAAGCAGTGGACCTGGCATGCATCACTGAGGCGTGACTGGATGAGAACTCTGGCCACATTTGGAGGCTGTAACTCCAGCCGGTGCTAGTGATTCACCGCCCGAGATTGGACCACAGGGGGTTTGTGGTCTGTTTCAAGACCGAACTTAACCTCACGAGTGTACTAGTTGAGGAGGCTGAGTCATTCAAGTGTGCCGTAGTAACAGGTGTAGGTTATCGGATCCCCCTCATTTATCGTCCACCCGGTGATGAGATGTGATTCCTTAAGGAAGTGGTGGACTTTGTCTTCGACATGGCGTTTGAGTCACCCAGACTGATGGTTCTGGGTGACTTCAATGCTTGGGTCAATGACGAACTCTCTCAATTTGATCAGCACTTCCTCCAGTTGATGACATCTCTGGGCCTCACACAGGTGGTTACCACTGCTACTCATAAACACGGACACTCCCTTGACTTAGTCTTCCTCCTAGGGATTGAAACATCTGACTTGGGGGTGGAACCAGTCGGGTGGTCCGATCACTACACCGTGGGGTTTAGTTTTAGCACTGCCCCTCATAGGCTTACCCCTGTGGAGATGGTTAGGTACTGTCCTTTATGAGATATAAGTTCTCATAGCTTAGCTGTGGTGCTTGACCTCTTGTCCCTCTCATTGGCAAACAGTGATCCAGAGACCCTCAGGATGACCCATAATTTGGCCGCCTCGGCTCTGGATTCCATTGCTCCAGTCACGTTCATCCTCTCTCTCTGCCCTCAGTCCCCTTGGTTTGATGGGACTTTGAGGAGATGCAGAGACTAGGGACCAAGGTTAGAGCGTTGCTGGCAGAAGTCCACCTTTGATACTTACTGTCACAAATTCGCTCAACCGGTCAGCCCTCTACTCCCAAAGTGCCAACCTCTGAGCATATGATTTGTGGACAGTGAACAGTACAAGGTAACCCTCTTGTCTGTTTTGTGGGTTCATGTCACCTTAGTCTCAAGTTCTGGAGGATTCAAACTGATAACCTCTTGTTAGCGTACCCAATTATCAGGCTCAGATAATTCTGTCTTCGGGGGGCCAGATATCTTTGCCTATGGGCACCTAACCAGGTCTACAAAATGAACCCTTCGAACCCCATGCAAGACTTTAGAGAACTCTGTCCATTTCCCAGTTTGGTATAACAATAAGCCCATACACAGTGTTAACTATAACCTTTAAAAGCTCCACTTAAATAAAAAGAAATGTCAAGGCACTCCAGGCAGTTATATATCTTTACTTTAAAATAGGAAAACAGTAAAATTATAGAACAAAATATCCCAACAACCTTCAAACAAACAGGTTTAAAATGCAAGTTTCTACAATACATACCTTCAGACTGGTCTAATCTAATATATGCTTACTTTCTTTCAGTGCTGTGATGTTTCTTCCTCTCTCAGTCAGATAATATGAAAAGTGTGTCTGTCAAGGTTTTCTCAGCATGTTAAGAACAGTCCTGAGCCGGCCTCTCGCTGAGGTCACCAAACTCTGCCTTGGTGTAACAAAATCTATATTTTTTATAATATCAAGATGGCCTACTAAGGTATTTAAAAAAATAAGAGATGACATAATAAATCTCTTCTTATGTTTGACTGGTCAGAACCAGTTTGTGCTTTGCTTTACCCACACATCAAAGTCTCTTTGATATGTCACTGTATTCAAAGCAAAAGTGTATTTGCCTTCTTAATTCCGTCTGGGCCTTGGTTATCTACACATCAAAGGTCTCTTTGATGAAATGCTGGTTTCCTGTGAGGTTATTCATAACACTGGCCAGTGTCCCTTTTCTCAGGACATCTAGTGCAGATCAAAGGACTTCCCTGAGGACGTTATGAATGGCTAATTTTATTTCCTGGGATCAAAGCAAATTGACAAGATAATTGCACCCCAGATATCTGCAGTTTAACAATGTTCTGTCCTTTGAACTTATCCCTGGGGGGGGTTGAAGTGTCAGCTTCAGCAGCCAGCAATCTGCCACAGTCCATTATACATTAATTTCTTATATTTACAACAAAACATTGTACAGGGATCAGAACCAGCTGTCCAGATGTGACACTGACCACCTTAGATTGATGGAGCATTATCAAGCCTATCAATCTGCAATCACCCGTAAGAGGCAGAATTCCTGTCCGGGAGATTGAGGCTGCTCAGAATCGACCAGCTCAGCTTTTCCGAACTGTGGACAGACTGTGCAATCCAGCTTGTCTACATGTTCAGAAAGCCTTTTTGCAATTAGAGTGCAATGAACTTGCTTGATTCTTTGCTAATAAGGTGGCTGATATCAGGGTGGTACTCCAACCGGCACATTCTATGGGCATTGCTTTTGATCAGCACAAGGTCACTGCACCTCGTCCTTCTTGAAGTATCTTCAGCTGACCGGAGTTCATGGATGTCATGCGGATCATCCAGGGTATGCACCCTACATGCTGTAGTTTGGACCCTGGACCAAGTTCCCTAATTTTGAGTTGTATTGATGTCATCGGTCCGGTCCTTGCGTGGATAGTCTGGTGCTCCTTGGAATCTGGAGAGTTTTCTAGCTCCCTGAAAGAGGTGGTGGTGACACCACTCTTGAAGAAAGCTACCTTAGACCCAGACTGCCATACAAACTATAGACCTATCTCTAACCTCCCCTTTTTAGGGAAGGTGATTGAGAAAGTAGTGGCAGCACAACTGGAAGACCATTTGACCATCCAAGACATCTATGAACTGCTGCAGTCCGGTTTTCGAAAGCGATATAGTACCGAGACAGCACTGGTTTGGGTGCTCAATGATCTCCTGATGGCTAGAGATCGGAAGAGCCACTCCATCTTGGTTCTTCTGGATCTCTCATCAGCATTTGACACCGTGGACCATGGGGTGTTGCTTGGTCACCTGAGGCACATCTGTGGACTTCGGAACAGTTCTCAGGTGGTTTACATTGTTCCTCATGGGTAGAACACAGAGTGTGGTGTCTGGGTTTTTTCCTTAGGCCCCTATTTCTCTGTCTTGTGGGGTTTCTCAGGGTTCAGTGCTGTCACCCATGTTGTTCGAGATTGTCGTGCTACCCTCAGAGACATTGTAAGAAGGTATGGGCTGAGGTTTCACTGCTATGCTGATGATACCCAGCTCTACCTTTCTTTGCATCCGACTACTGATAGAGCTGTTTCAGTCTTTAATAACTGTCTGAAAGAAATCCAGGAGTGGATGGATTCCAGCTGGCTGAAGTTGAACTCAGAAAAATTGAGGTGCTGGTTGTGGACCCAGGTCGCCAGACAGGGGTTGAGGGTTGGTTCACCCTAGGACTTTTCTCAGTGGCATTCCACTCCGACCTTTGAACTGGTGCGTAACCTGGGGTAATTTTGATGAAGGACTGACTTTGCATTGCAGGTGTTGGCTGTCATCAAATCTTCCTTTTATCATCTCAGGAATATTGCCAGGATTAAGCATCTCATTCCGTCTGGTGACCTTCCTACTTTGGTCCACGCCTTTGTGTCCTCGCGCTTAGATGATTGCAACTTCCTTTACCTAGGGCTTCCTGGGGTTGAAATCCACCGCCTGCAGCTGGTGCAGAACGCAGCAGCCTGGCTTTTGACGGGATCTGCTCAGTCCTGTCATATTATGCCGGTGCTGCGCGAACTGCTCTGGCTGCCAGTACAGTGGCGGATCACCTTTAAAGTCAGTTTACTGACTTTTAAAACCCTGCACGGACTGGGCCCGGATTACCTGAAAGAGCTCCTGGTTCCTTACTGCCCTGGACGATCACTCCGCTTGGCTGATGAGGGGTTGCTAGAGATTCCAAGGGTGTGTTTGAAACCATCCGGGGTGAGGGCATTTATGTATGCAGCCCCTACCCTTTGGAATTCTCTACCCCGTCGGTTACGGGAGTGCGCAACTGTGAAGGAATTCAAGCAAGCATTAAAACCTTTTTTTGTGGTACCAGGCATTCAGTGACTGATCTTCGTTTCGATGAATGGTATACCTTTATTTTAATGTTAATCATATTGATGTTTAATTTGAATTGTATTGATGTTTGATCTATTTTTAAAATTGTTAGGCACCTTGGCTATAGATAAGGTGCCCTATAAATGACATTTATTATTATTATTATTATTATTTAGAGTGTACATTAGGGGACAAACTATAGGCTATTCTTTATTCTTAAAGAAAAAATCCTAAAGCAACTAAAGGAAAAAGAAGACTTGCTGAACTAATAGCTTAACATAAAAGGGATCCTTGATCAAATCTTGATGCTGAATTCCTTACAAAATTGTCTCTCTAAAATTTGAAATTAATAAAATCGTATCAAGTAAAATAGAATGCACACTGCTTAATGTAAATTAACAGTATTGCGAATCTGGAGGCAAGTCTGATAAACAGCTGGCATGTAAGTTAAAAAAAACAATAAACTCCAACCCTAGTGGTATAGTAGCTTGATAGAGCACCCCCTGCTGGCAACCATATTGGATTTACTCAGGCCTGCCTGTTTTATTATGTAAATAGGTTCTGCCCATCTGTGAGTTGCAGGTCATCAGACCTGTGCTCAGTATAATAGGGGCAAATTATAGGCTATTCTTCTCTCTTAAAAAAGCTCTGATAGAACTAACGGAAAAAAAGAACAGAGACTTGCTGAACTATTATCTTATAAAATGGTAGAGAAAGTTCTGCATCCTGACTGATTGAGCGGTATCTATGGACATGTCCTTATCAGTGTGTATTCTGCCAACAGGTACTTCTTCAGTCTATCAGGATGCAGCACACCTACTGTAGATAATCATGCCTGCCAGAAACATGTTAGTAAATGGCCTAAACACACACTACATGCCAAACCCCATTAAGTAACATTTCCATCCATTTTAATAAATAACTGATCCCTACCCAACACCTAACAAATAAATAACAGATAAAAACATATTCCAGAGCATTAACCGACCTGTTTTGACTTTTTTCCCCATTTGTTCTTTGTAGGCCTCTAGACCTCGGTTACCATGTTTCTGGAGTCTAGCAGGCTGCTTTCCCAAGCTGCTTATCTCTCAGCCCCCACCACCTCTCTTGTAAGACCATCTACTGCTGCAAAATATCCCATCTCCCTGAAACCACACCAAACAATAATTTTCTTTATTGTTTGTACTATTATGCCCAGCGAGTCTTTTCTTTTTCAAAATTACCTAACTCAAGTGATGCTTGTCCAGTATGGAGTCAGCAGCTTTATTTGACCTGATTTATTTGATGAACCAGGAAAGTGGACTGGATTAAAAACCCTTTTTCAGTCACGCCTGGGGAGAAGGGGTATAGCAGTACAAGATTACAATGTGCATAACATCAATTTAATGGAAATGAAAGCAGGCCTGCTCCACCTTTCGACTCCTCTCATCAGCACCGTCAGCTGCCACGGAACAAGCCATGTCCCCAAAACTAGAGCAACCAACAGTGTTACATATTATTACACAAAGTAAGTACTGTGTTTTACTAATCAAAATCACCAGGCTCAAGAGACGCGTGGCCAGTACAGAGTAAAACAGATCCACCAGCTTCTGGCTTCGCCGATCTGCACCATCAATGTACTACACTTTGCATTCCTCATTACAGTACTCTCCCTTTCTTGTTTCGTTATACCAGCAAGTATTTTGTTTTTTAAAATTAGCATAAGCTTAAAGGAGCTATGTGTGTGTGTGTGTGTGTGTGTGTGGAGAGGGTGAACTACCAAGCATCCTCTGCTATTACACAAAACAGATACATTTACTTTATAGTGTAAGCACCCCTCCTGGTGTCTAGGGGTATGCCAGATGTTATCTTGGTGGGTGGGGCTGACTGTACACACAGTCCAGAAAATAAATATGCTCATTACCTGGTACATACAATATTGCAAGATGACTTCACATGCAGGGGAGAAGGGACTTACTCGCTGGGAAAGCTGCAGAGGCAATGTTCGTTAAACAGGCAACAAGCATGAAACAGTCCTTATTAAGTAGATCCACTGTCCACACCGAATTCAAAACTGCAGCAAACTGATTTAATGTAAATTAATAAATTGATAAACCACTCCATGGAGCGTTGGGGTACACAAACAACGGTGGGAGCATTTCACAGGTACAAAACCTGACATTAAATCTGTAGCAATCTCTTTTTCCAACAGATTGGCTTTCTTTCATGCAGCAGTTCCCCTTGAGCCAGAAAGGCTACATTTCCTGACAGCAGCATTATTATTGTGAGCTGAAAAGTCTGCACCAGACATATACTTCAAAATTCGCAATGTCCCTTTACATACTCCTTGCACTTTACATATTTTCCATCCACCAGACCATACCTCTCAAGTGTCCCTGATTTTGCCTCAAAATTTTACTCTGTCCTCCTAAAATTTGTGTTTTGTGGCTAAACAGTGAGGACTGTAAGCACAAAACAATGTCAAGCATTAAAGTTACAGATTTGTTCTTCTTTAGAAAATGCATTTGCACTAAGCCCCATATTCTACCAGCTTTCTGGGTGGATATCTCTAATTTTGAAGATGAGTCCCTGATTTTGGTCCTTTGTCCCTGATTTTTAAGCCTTGTCCCTGATTTATGAGGCAGGAGGTTGAGAGTATGCACCAGACATTTAACTTCTTTCTCTAGGACCGTAATTACTTAATCAGAGGTAATAAACTGAGACAGCACAAGAAGTTTCTACTGCCCCAGTCCCATTTCTTGTCTGCCTTCTTAAAACAGGGATCACTTTCATTTCTGGGAGCACTTTCATTTCTATATCGGTGTTAACGTTTTGCATGAAACAGTACCACTGAATACCCTCCTGCCACCCAATCACTGATGCCACATGCCTGCTCCAAGCATCCCAGGGAGTTTCGGGAGTTCCGTATGTCCCAGGCAATCCCAAAGACCTGAGGCACTTTCTGCTCATGCAGCGATTCCCCTTCAGGATTGCCTTCACCCAGCTGCCCTGCTGAAGTGCCACACAGAGCACCCAGATGGACTGTCACCCTGCCTGGGGTCCCAGACAGCCACTCTCAATGCAGAACTCCTCATGCCTCCACATGCAGAACTACCATGAAAACCCCAAACCCTGCAGTGGCAATCAGGCCGGGGGAAGGGGATATGCTGCCACCACTATCCCACCGATGATCCAGGCTGCCATCTCTGGACCAAGTCGCAGACCACTTCTGCCATAACTGGCACAGCCACAGAAAATGTACAGGCTCTCAGACTGCACTCACCCATGGGCGAGAGTGTCAACTACATGGACCCCTGCCTCCTGTACCTACCCCAACCAAGGTGCCAGAGATCACTTGGTGGGCTCCATTAGCCTTCTTTCCCTGGCTCCAGCTCCCATACAACAGCACCAGAGGGACCCCATCATTTGCTCCAAAGCTCCCTCACAACTCTTCATGGCCCTGAACCACCGCACTTCACTGGTTTTTGAGGGAGGAGGGCCGGGGTGATGAATGGCCCACCTCAGCCCCGCCATGGCCCTCACGGCTGAACTTGCGAGCCAAACCCCGACTCTCTCCTCTTCTCTCGCTCTCCCCTTTTGGCTCCAAAAACCCGCTATTTATCCCTGCTGGAATGAGTCCCCCTGCTGGCAGCAAGCAGGCTACATCCCAGACCTACTGGCATCACATGCTTTTCCTGCCTAACTACACCTAGCTACAAAAATTTAACTAGAAAGCTCCCAAAGGGGTGCTTACACAAGATTTAGGAACTGTTTAACCATTTTTAATTTGTTCAGTTTAAGAGTTTCTTTTAAATAATTTACTGTAGAACCCATTTTATAAGCAAGATAAGACACTGTGGGGTGGGGTATTGACTAAGAGTGCCTCCCAGGTTCTGAAGGCACTGATGCTAAGAGACAAGTGCTGGGCTAACTTCAAGGTCATGATGGACCAGGCCATATTTCAGCAATATAGGAGGCTCAGAATGAATGCAAAAAAAGCAATCAGGGCTGCAAAAGTGAATACTGCAAAACTGCCTTACTAAACTCACTAAGGACCCTAGGAATTTCTGGAGGAACATTAAAAATGTAGTAAGTGGTTCCTCAAACTATGGGGTCTCTGACATGTTCATAGATGGATCTAATTGTAACAATCCACTAACCATCACCAATGCATTCAACTCCCACGTCTCGGATCTGTCTTCCTTCACCTCCCCATTCTCCACTGGTGGGAGTGATAGTCGTGTCCCGGCCTCTGCCCCACAGCCTGCTTATCTCTGTCTGTTACTCTACTTCAGGGCTGTGATGGCACACGGATGCAAGAGACTTCTCTGGTCTCCCCTTACCCTAGTGCTGGCCACAATAGCATGGAACCTAAGCTCCTCATCTTGGTACCTCTTATATCGCCTCCCCAGTGGCCCAAATCTTCAACATGTCCCTAGCCTCTGGAGTTATCCCCAACCTCTGGAAGGTGGCAAGGATTGTCCCTGTTCTCAGGCAACCAAAGATCTTAGACAACTACTGACCAATAGCCATCTTGTCGGCTGTCAGTAAACTTGTGGAGAAAGTTGTGGCTGGGCAACTCATGGAGTACATTCAGGACCATGAGCTACTGTCTCCCACGCAGCATGAGCTTTCACAAAGGGCACAGTGCGTCCTCCACCCTTGTCACTGTCTACTCTGGGAACAGGGCAGCTATGGACCAGGGTAAGCACTCAGGCGCCATCTTCATTGACCTTTCTAAGGCCTTCGATCTAGCTGACCATGTCTTACTTTGCTCTCATTTTTGGTCCCTTGGTCTGTCCCCACCTGTCCTAAGATGGTTCACTAATTACCTCCAGGGCAGACAGCAACTTACTAAATTCAGTAAGGTCCTCTCGGCCACCACTCCTGTGACCTCTGGTGTCCCCCAGGGTTCAGTCCTAGCGCCCCTTCTCTTCTCTATCTTTGTCAATGATCTCCCCTCTACTTCTTCTAACTATAGCTCTATCCTATATGTGGATGACCTGGTTATCCTCACCAATTTCTGTGACATTGGGGTCATCAACCACCAACTAAGTGAGGATTTCAGGAATATCTAGTCCTGGATAATGACCCACAAGCTGGTCCTCAACCTTAAAAATCTTAGACAATGCTTTTGGGTCCTGGCCAAGATAAAGGCCTCCCCTGCCCCACTGAATATTACTGGTATTGATGGTATTCCTGTCCTAATCACTGACTCCATCAAATACTTTGGGGTGATACTTGACCTCCAGCTTGACCTTGGGCATCATATCCAAAATGTATGCAGAGCTGTTAACTGCAAACTGGGTTTGGCCTACAGAACGAAGAACAATCTTACTTCTGCTGTTCATCTTGCACTGGCCAGAGGTGTGTTTCTCCCTTCTCTCTGCTATGGACTCATCCTGTTTGCTCGCACCTCCAAAGTTCACCTCTCTAGGTGAAACATAGCCTATAATAACATTTTCCGCTTTGCACTTGCTGCCCCTTGCCTCACCCACAACTGTGACCCATATAACAAACTTGACTGGCTCTCCCCACCCAACCACATGAATTTTGTCTTGGGCAGCTTCACTGGCAAGGTTCTCAGAACTGGCACCCCCCCCCCCCCAGGACTGGCTGAGCTCCTCAAACCGGCTGCCTCTTCTTCTTACTCCCTTAGGTCATTGGGCCCTGCTATTCTCAAAGTTCCTGCCACTTGAACACAAAATGGGGGACAGGGATTTTGCTTCATGTGCCCCCAGAGTATCGAGCTCCTTTCCCGCCCAGGTCCACTCCTCCCCCTCCCACTCATGCCTTCGGAGCTCCCTGTGGAATTACTTGAAGCTCTCCACTGCGTGTGGTTGTCCTAAATCACCATAACTAACCTTGGCCCCCTGCACTGGACTTACATGTCCTTCATTTGGTACCCTTGCACAGGTCCTGCTGATGCATCCTGCCTGCTTGGGTTCTGCTCTGTATACTGATGCATCCTGCCTGCTTGGGTTCTGCTCTGTATATAATGTATTTACTCTCTGTTTCAGGTGATACTTTGATTGCGGCGCTGCTTTTGGGGCTCTGAGCTGTATAGAACTGTATAATGCACTGTTCATAGACTTGGTTACTCTATGTATATATTTTGTTCCTATTCTGTGTTTATTGACTGCTTGTGTTATGTTAATCTGGTTCTACCTGATTCTGTGTAATGTCTAACTTGTATCATGTTGTCCTCTGTATGAACTTGTATTTCATTGTACTGTCCCAGGTCATACCTGAAAATAGGCAAATGTCTTGTCTAGTGTACTTACCTGGTCAACAAAAGCTAAATAAATAAAAGCCCTGTTCATAACCAGCAGGCGGGGTCAATTATTCCTGTCACAGATGCAGCAGTGGGTAAGCCCTAACACTCCCAGTTATGGATCAGCAATAAGTATCAATCACATCAAACCAGGGATCCAACAATGTGTTTAATCACTTTAAGCCACAGATTCAGCAGTGTGTGTGTCTGATCATGTTCAGCCACTGACCCCACAGTATGTATTCACACACTGTGGCAAATGCAGAGCCTGTCTGCATTTGCCACAGAAGGGACAAAAAAAGGATTGTGTTGTTTGGAGATAACATATGTGGGGTAAGTTGTGGTGACTCTTTTTAGAATTAGTGTATTTATTATTGAACGAAGCGTAAATTTGAGACCAACCAGAGTAGCCCATGTTTAGAGGCCATATTATAAGAACTGTATCTAGCACTGTCGTTTTGGGGGAGGGGTGTCAATTGTCTGGCCTGGGGCCTCAGCTGAGTTAATAACTGACCTCCCACCATCAATAGTGCACCACCAGGAAGGGGCAGGTTCTGCATAAAGCAATGGTTGCTAGGGCAATTGTAAACCTCAGAGCTGCACTCCTGAGGTTCATGTGCCCTAGCAACCACTGAGGTTATTACACCATGGTTATCACCTGTACATCAGGCATTATCCTCTATGTAGTGCCACTACACAAAAGTGGTAACAGGGAGGAGGCTGGCAACTATAGTGCAGTCAACCTAATATTGCTGCTGGAAAAGTTAATGGAATAACTACTTCAGGAAAGGTCTGTTGAATATCTTGAATCCAGTATGTTACAAGACCTGAGGCAGCATAGGTTCACAGGGGGAGGTCATGTCAAACAAATCTGATAAATTTCTTGGACTGGGTGACAAAGGATTTAAATCAGGGTGGAGCGGTGGACGTGGCCTACCTAGATTTCAGTAAGGCTTATGACACCGTTTCACATAGGAGACTAGTAAGTAAGCTGGGTAGCTTAGGAGTGGGTCCAAAGGTGGTAAATTGGATATGAAATTGGTTAGGGGATAAGTGACGGAGAGTGGTGGTAAACAGAGTTCACTCTGAGGAAGGAAGCGTGACCAGTGGGGTGCCTCAGGGATGAGTGCTGGCACTGGTCCTCTTTAATGTCTTTATAAGAGACATTGCAGAGGAGCTAGAAGGGAAGGTCTGCCTATTTGAGGATGACACCCAAATCTGCAGAGGGGAACACTCCGAGAGTGGGGGTGGAAAGGATGAGCAGAGACTTGAGAAAACTAGAGGAGTGGTCAAGAGTATGACAACTGGGTTTCAATGCAAAAGTGCAAATAATGCACTTAGGGCACAGAAGCCCAGAGCTGGAGTACAAAATGGGTAGAGTGGTATTGATGAACACCAAGCAGGAAAGAGACCTGGGATAATCATATCAGATGACCTAAAGGTGGTGAAGCAGAGTGACAAGGTAGTAGGGAGGCAAGTAGGATGCTGGGGTACATAGGGAGGGTATGACCAGTAGAAAATAGGAGGTGGTAGTTCCTCTGTATAGATTGCTGGTAAGACCCCATCTAGAGTACTGTGTCCAGTTCTGAAGACCACATCTCCAGAAGGACATAGACAGAGTGGAGGGGTCCAGAGGAGGCAACTAAACTGGTGCAGGATCTGCATTAAAAGCCTTATGAAGAGACTAATGGACCTCAATACAGACACCCTAGAACAGAGGGAGGGTATATGATAGAGACTTTAAATACCTCACGGGGTAAATAAGGTACAGGAGGGAAGTATCTTTCAGAAGAAAAGGTGCTGAAGAAGAAGGGGGCATGATATGAAGGGGAAGGGGGATAGAGTCAGGAGAGATGTGAGGAAGTACTTTTTAACAGAAAGAGTGGTGGATTAATGGAACAACCTTCTAGTAGAGGTGGTAGGGGTTGAAAACAGTGGTGGGGTTCAAAAATGCATGGGATGAGCACAAGGGAAGCATAGTGCAAAGGAAGGGGGGAGAGAAAAAGTTGTAGATCAGGCCCGCTCTGCAGTAATAGTGTGGTAGGGAAAAATGGGCAGACTGGATGGGTCAAGCGGTCCTTATTGCCGTAAAATTCTATGTTTTGTTTCTATCACTCCCAGCCATGGAGGCAGCAGTGTGTGTCAGATCACTTTCGGCCATGGATCCCACAGTGTGTATTAAATCACTCCCATCCATTGACCCAGCAGTGTCTGATCAGTCATTCCCAGCCACAGATTTAACATTGTGTATCTATATCCTCACAGCCATGGATCCAGTGGCATATGATCAATCACTCCCAGCCACAGATCCCGCATTGTGTATTAAATCACTTCCATCCATTGAACCAGCAGTGTCTGATCAGTCATTCCCAGCCACAGATTTAACATTGTGTATCTGTACCCTCACAGCCATGGATCCAGCAGCATGTGATCAATCACTCCCAGCCACAGATCCCACATCATTTGTTGAATCACTTCCAGTCATGGATTAAGCAGTGTGTGATCACTCACTCAGAGCCACAAGTCTAGTATAGCAGCATGTGTTTATTCACTCTAAGCCATGGATTCCTAACAGTGTGTCCTGAATTACACCTAGCCAAGTATCCAGCAGTGTGTGACCAATAAATCCCATCCACAGATCCCACAATGTGTGCTTATTTACTTCCAGTCTTGTGAACAATATATCCCATTCACAGATACCACAATGTATAATTATTTACTCCCAGTCATGTATCCATGCATGTGTGATCAATCACTCCCAGCCATGTATACAGCAACATGTGCTCAATCACTCCCAGCCATGTATACAGCAACATGTGCTCAATCACTCCCAGCCATGTGTACAGCAACATGTGCTCAGTCACCCCAGCCATGTATCCAGCAACATGTGCTCAATCACTCCAGCCATGTATCCAGCAACATGTTCTCAATTACTCCCAGCCATGTGTACAGCAGCATGTGCTCAATCACTCCCAGCCATGTATACAGCAACGTGTGCTCAATCACTCCCAGCCATGTATACAGCAACATGTGCTCAGTCACTCCCAGCCATGTATACAGCAATATGTGCTCAATAACCCCAGCCATGTATACAGCAGCATGTGCTCAATCACTCCCAGCCATGTATACAGCAGCATGTGCTCAGTCATCCCAGCCATGTATCCAGCAGCATGTGCTCAGTCACTCCCAGCCATGTATCCAGCAGCATGTGCTCAATCACTCCCAGCTATGTATACAGCAACATGTGCTCAATCCTCCCAGCCATGCATCCAGCAACATGTTCTCAATTACTCCCAGCCATGTGTACAGCAGCATGTGATCCACAGCTCCCACCTTTGTATCCAGCAACATGTGATCAATCACTTCCAGCCACAGATCCCATAGTGTGCTCTACATCACTTCCAGCCACAGATCCCATAGTGTGCTCTACATCACTTCCAGCCATGGATCAAGCAGTGTTTGACCACTAAATCCCAGACATGAATCCAGTAGCACATGGCAATCACTCAAAGCCATAGATCCCATGGAGTGTGATCAATCCCTCCCAGTCACAGATCCCAGCGTGTGTTCAATCACTCCCGGCCATGGATTAAGCAATGTCTGGTGAATCACTCCCAGCTAGAGATCTAGAAAAGTTTGATTAACCACTCGTAGCCACAGATCCCACAATGTGTGATCAATCCCTCCTAGCCACAGTGTGTGTTCAGTCACTCCCAGCCACAGATCTAGAGGTGAAACATAGAAACATAGACTTTGACGGCAGATAAGGACCGCTTTGCCCACCTAGTCTGCCCATTTCCCTATCTAGAGGATAAGCTGCAGATCCTATTTAACCAATAGCCTATTTCTTCATACACCCCACAAAAATTGCCTTATGTCTGTCCCATACATTCTTGAATTCTCCCACAGTTTTAGATCCCACGACCTCCTCAGAAAGGCTGTTCCATGCATCCACCACCCTCTCTGTGAAAAAAAATACTTCCTCACATTGCCCCTGAGCCGTCCCCCATAATCTTCAAATTATGTCCCCTTGTTCTTGCACATCTCTTTTTCTGAAAGATGCTACCGTCTTGGACTTTGTTGATTCTACTGAGGTACTTAAACGTTTCTATCATGTTCCCCCCTCCCTCCTTTCCTCAAGGGTATACATATTAAGCTCCTTTAGTCTCTCCTCATATGGCTTCTCTTACAGACCCTGGACTATTTTAGTTGCCCTCCTCTGAACTGCCTCCATCCTGTCTACAGTATGTCCTTGCGGAGATGGGGTCTCCAGAACTGGACGCAGTACTCCAGATGGGGTCTCACCAACTGTCTGTACAGGGGGATAACAACTTCCTGTTTTCTGCTGGTGATACCTCTCCCTATACATCCCAGTATCCCCCCAGCCCTCCCTACTGCCTTCTCACATTGTTTGCCAACCTTAAGGTCATCTGATATGATTACCCCCAGGTCCCTTTCCATTTTTGTTGTTGTTGCTACCTCCACCCCCATTGTGTAGTCTTCCCCTGGGTTTTTGTTTCCCAGGTGCATTACTTTGCACTTCTTTGCATTGAATCCAAGCTGCCATACTTCTGACCATTCCTCCAGCCTTGCCAAGTCCCTTCTCATCTTTTCCATGCCTCCTTGTGTATCAACCCTGTTGCAGATCTTTGTGTCATCTGCAAAGAGGCATACTTTTCCTTCCAGTCCCTCTGCAATGTCGCTTATAAAGACATTAAAAGACTGGACCCAGTACTGAACCCTGCAGTACCCCACTAGTAACCCCTCTTTCTTCAGAGTGGACTCCATTTACAATTACCTTCTGTGTCCTGTTGTTCAGCCAATGTTTTACCCAAGCTACCACCTGGGACCCTCCCAGGCTGGTTAATTGACTACTAATCTTTGTGTGGGACTGTGTCAAATGCCTTGCTAAAGTCTAGGTAGGCCATGTCCACAGCCCCTCCCTGGTCTACTACTTTGGTCACCCAGTCAAAGAAAATCAATTAGATTCGTCTGACATGACCTTCCTGCTGTGAACCCATGCTGCCTTGGGTCCTGTGCCCCACTGGCCTCTAGGTACTCAACAATTCTTTCCTTCAGAAGTGATTCCATCACTTTCCCTACCACAGAGGTCAAACTGACAGGTCTGTAGTTTCCTGCCTCTGTCTTGGTCCCACTTTTGTGAAGGGGAATCACATCATCTTCCAGTCCTCAGGTACCACCATCCTCCCATGATTTGTTAAAAGGGTAGTCAGTGATGTCACTAGTTCTCTGCTTAATTCTTTTAGAATTCTGGGGTGAATTCCATCTGGCCCCATTGCTTTGTCCACCTTCAGTTTTAGGAGTTCTTTCAGAACCCTTTCTTCTGTGAAAGGACTGGGATCGACCCCCCCTCTCCAGAGTGCTTCTGTTAATTGGATTAGGCACCTCTTCCACTTCCTCTTTTGTGAATACTGAACAGAAGTATTCATTCGGTATCCCTGCTTTTTCACTGTCACTCTCTGCCCACCCACCATCCATTCTATTCAGCCTCACTATCCCTCCCTTTGTCTTTCTACTCTCTCTGATATGCCTATAAAAGGTTTTATCCCCCTTCTTAGCCGAGTTGGCTATCTTTTCCTCAGTTTGTGCCTTTGCTATTCTGACTACCCGCCCTGCTTCCTTCTGCCTTAACTGGTACAGTTCTCTGTCCTGCTCCTTCTGTGTTTCCTTATACTTCCTAAATGCTATCTTTTCTCCTAACCTTCACCGCCACCTCTTTTGAGAACCATAGTGGCTTTTTCTTTCATTTTGATTTGTTTATTTGCTTCATACAAAGGCTTGTTGCCTCTGTGATAGAAGTTCTGATATTTCCCATTGTTGCTCCACCCTCCTTCTAGCCTGTTTGCTAGTGCTTTCTAAGGCACTCTCCCATCTTGCCAAAGTCAGCCCTCCTGAAGTCCAGAACCCTCACTTTTGTATGGCTTAACTCTGTAGCTGAGTTTATCGTGAACCACACTGTTTGGTGGTCACTTGTTCCCAAATGGCTACCCACTTCTAGATCTGAGATCCACTCTGTCCCCATTTGAGAGTACGAGGTCTAAGACTGCTCCATCATGAATAGGTTCCAAAACTAGCTGTCTGAGGCATGCCACCTGAAGGGCATCAAGAATGGCCCTGCTTTTGGATGTGGTTGCAGCAAAGGGCTCCAATTAACATCTGGCATATGGGTCCCCATCAACAGTATCTCCCCTTCTCTGCCATCCTAAGTATGCCTTCTATCATATCCTTGTCCATTCCTCCCCCTGACATGGGGGTCTGTATACAACCCCTGTGTGGATTGTGGTGCCATTTGCAGTCTCAAAGGTGACCCACAGTGCCTCCTGTCCTCCCTGTTTACTCTTTTGTTCAGTTGCTTTTATCCTTTCCCTTACATAGAGAGCTAATCCCCCCCCCTTCTCCCCTCCCTGTCTCTCCTGTAGGCTGTGTACCCTGGTATGTTAACATCCCAGTCATGGTTCTCTGTGTACCATGTTTCTGTGACTGCTACAATATCCAGGCATCCCTCTTCCATCAAGGCCACCAGTTCAGGGAGCTTGTTGCCCAGACTATGGGCATTGGTACTCATTACCCTCCATTTCTTGATGGCCTTACCCCTCTTTGCCCCATCCCTGTCCTTATTGCATTTGTCACTTTCTCCATTGACCCCAGCGCTTCTCCTTATCGACATCTCTATGTTGGTGTCTACCTTACTTAGTACCCTGATTTTTTTTGGGGGCTAGGATTTCCTGCTCCTTTCCAGTGCCTCCCCTTGAGCTAGTTTAAATGCTTGCCAATGAAGTATTTAAACCTATCACCTAGGATCCTGGTTCCCCTCCTGGACAGATGCAGACCATCATGCCAGTATAGGCCTGCATCCCTCCAGGTGGACCCCCAGTCCCCAGTGAAGCCAAATCCCTGAGCTCTGCACCAGTTTTTCAACCACTGATTGAATCCCATGGTGTGGAGTACCCTAGCCTCACCCATGCCATAGGCAGGCAGCACTTCTGAGAAGGTTACTGTATGTGCTATTTGTCTGAGGCCCCTCCCTGTCTCCACAAATGCTTCTTGCACTGCTCTGATCCCTTTCTTAGCTATGTCATTTGTCCCTAGGTGGACAATGACATCCAGCTCTCTCCCCTGTTCAGCTGCTCCTGCAATCCTGAGGATTCGCTCCCTGTCTCTCCAAGCCATGGCGCTAGGCAGGCATCTTACCTCCCTCTCCCCTTCCTCCCCCAGTTCTATCTTCCTAACAATGGAGTCCCCCACCAGGAGTTGTTACCTTCCCCTGTGGGGTCCCATGCCACCCTCCTGTGGGTCTCCTTTGTGGAGGTTCCCAGCATCCTCCTTGGTCTCCACTGTGGATTGCCTCCATAGAGGAACCACACTTTTCCAGAATGGCACAGAAATTGTGGAGAGGTACAGCTGGAGGGATGCGCCTTTGTTCCACCACCCTCACCCTCCCTGAGTCCACTGTGGTCCAACTGCTTCTCTTTCTTGGCAACCTCTGAGGCAACGGCAGTGACCCTGGTGGTCCCTGGGTGGGAGAGGAGGTCCCACAAATCCTGGCCAACTCAGCCTGGAGATGAGCAACCTCCTTCCTCAGCCCAGAGAGGTGCCTGCAGATGGGACAACACTGCATCCTCAGAATGTCTCCCGGAAGCTGCTGCTCCACAGCCACTGCACTGCACCACTCCATCATGTCTTTCTGGCCCCTAACTGTTGTTTGGAATACTTACTCTTTCCTCTGTTTGTTTATTTTTTCTCTCTCCACTTACTTACTTCCTCTGTGCCTTTAGCTCCTGATCTTCCTATTCTGAGACAAGAAATTCCTATATTTGTCAGTAGCTTCCTTACTTGCTCAGAGTCAGACCTCCAGCAGCTAAGGGGGATGGAGAGCTACTCTTGCCCTTCTAGGATGGTGGAGTCTGTGGTGGCTCTGTGATCACTCACGTCCTGCTCCAAAACAGGAAGTTCCTGTTGTCAGTTAAATCCTGTGCCTATAAAAGTAGAACTGGTTTGGGGGGGAGGGGAGGGAAGGAGGGCAATATAGTCCCAGTAGAGAAGTTTTAGTTATACCAGTAGCTCCTTCCTCCTGGTGTTCTGTCTGTTCTCTGGCAGAAGCTATCTAGGGCAGTGTTTAAATATGGTTTTAACCTGGCTCCTTCTAGCTAAGCCACTCCCCCTACTTTGCAAATCTTTCTACACTTAGTTAATTTCACAGATAACAATTCCCTTCTGACACCTGTGACAAACACCTAGATAAGTACACAGATAACACAGATAACAGACAACAATGTACTTCAACTACCTCTGACAAACACACTAACTCTTTTTTTTTTTTACCCTAAATTGAAGGTCCCAGTACAAGAGTTCTAGTTCTTAGTCCCAGTAGAGAAGTTTTAGTTATACCAGTAGCTCCTTGATCCTGGTGTTCTGTCTGTTCTCTGTGTGATCAGTCACTCTCAACCACAGATCAAACAGTGTGTGAGCAATCATTTCCAGTCATGGATACAGCATGTGTGGTCAGTCACTCCCAGTCACAGATCTAGCAGCTTGTGATCTATCACTCGCAGCCCCAAATATAGTAGCATGTAATAAATCACTCCCAGCAATGGATACAGCAGTGTATGGTCAATCACTTTCAGCCACAGATCTAGCAGCATGGGATCTATCACTCCTAGCCACAGATCTAGTAGTGTGTGATCAATCACTCCCAGCCACAGATCTAGCAGCATGTAATCTATCACTCCCAGCCATAGATCTAGCAGTGTGTCATTAACCACTTCCAGTCACAGATCCCACAAAGTCTGATCAATCCCTCCCAGCCACAGACCTAGTAGTGTGTGCTCAGTTACTCCCAGCCACAAATATAGCAGTGTGTGACCAATTACTCCCAGTTATGGATACAACAGTGTGTGGTCAATCACTCCCATCTATAGACCTAGTAGTGTGATCCGTCACTCCCAGCCATAAATCTAGTACCATGTGATCTATCGTTCCCAGCCACAGATCTAGTAGTTTGTAATAAATCATTCCCAGCAGTAGATACAGAAGCATGTGATCAGTCACTCCTACCCACATGTAACCCCCGTGCAAATGGCGGTTCCTAAAATTCACTGCCTGGGCTTAACCTGCCACCTTAGCCCTGCATTTCCCTGTCTCCTTTTTGCCGTCTCTCCTGGGCTTGTCCCAATCCTGCCATCAAGTTTCTGGTCCTCCTGATCTGTTTTGTCCTTCTGTGTGCCACAGCTGCAGTCAAATAAAAATCCAGCCCCTCTGGGCTTAAAGACGCCACTCGCGAGCACCATGTTAAAAGTGCTGCCCCCAGGGCAGCAGGAATCGCATTGGTATGAAAAGCACCTTTGAAGTTGAACCGATCGGTTTGTGGTCTACCTTGGGGACTGTGCCATGGGTCTCGGGATCCCTCCCACCTAATGGGACCCAGTGGCCACGGACAGCCTGCTGGGGGCCGCTCAGATAAAAATTCAAAGAGTTTGACTGGGGCTCAATTTAAACATGCCTGAGCAGGGTCCCGCCATCTGTGTAATGAATATTGTGTGTCTGGCTTCCCCAGGGTAGCTATAATCGGCTTTGGCCAAAAGTGAAGAAAAAATGTTTTAAATATTGTAAACTGTTGCTGCATGTGGGGATGTACTGCACATATGGGGACAGTGTTTCAAATTAAAATAAATACTTTTTACCTGCAGTTAATGGGACTCTAAATGTCAGCATGTCAGCCACTGCAGGGGGAGCTTGCATATAAGCAGTAGCAACAGGAAAACCAGTGGAGCCACACCCTTCATCTGAGTAGTGACTGCAAGTACACTATCTGGGCTACCAAACTGTGGGGCATTGGGGCAAATAATCATTTCTTTCTGGCTGCACCAAGACATTAGTTAGGACTGTATCTGATCTGCTATAAGGGACAGTTGGTTAAGCAGCCACAGCCAATTGGAAAGCCAGGAATAGAAAGCCAGGACTTGTGGAACATTCACTACTCCTCATGGGTAAACCCCCAGGTGCTCATGGGGATTACAGCAACATTATTTTAGGCACCAATTCACTGAACCAACTGTGCCTCGAGTATTCTGATTGGGAGATCCCTCAGCCTTTCAGAGACCTGTCATTCCATCTCTGCTGCCAATCAGGAGTCGAGAAAGAGCCCTATAACAGAGTGTTTGCCAGCATTTCTTCAGATTTCCCGGAGTGAGAAGAGGAGAGCAGGCTCCAGCCTGCTAGGAGCCCCCACAGGGGTGGGGGCTCAGGCCTCTGCCATGCTTCCAGGCCTGGGCCACTTGGTCAAGCCCCTCCAGTCATCAGGGGGCGTTTGTTATTTTCTAGTTAAAGTTTAAAAGTTAAAGAAAATTTAGTTTTCTGCAACTGCTAGTCTGGAGGTTGCCAGAAATGTCCTCGAGAGGCTAGCCCTCTCTCTCACATCAGGGAAAGACGTGGAAAGAAGACTATCTAGCCATGCCTCAGTTGTGAGAGAGCTGAATAACAACATCAGGATGCCTTCAATTGCGGATGCAACCCGTGGAGGACCTGAGTGAGTACCCTCATACCACCCGGTGCAAGGGAGAAGTTTCCGAAGTAATCTTGAGGGCCTCAAGCCCCGCTACCAGATATTTTCTGCTGTGAGATGAGATCTTAGAGTTATCAGTCTGGGATGATAAGCCCCTACAGAGACTGCCTTGTTCAAAATTAGTGTGGATGCATCTTGCCTGCTGCCCAAATGGCTTATGTGCAGTTGCATCGAGATGGCTTGATAGTGAATCATATAAATGTGTTGTTATTTGTCATTGCCCTATGGGTTAGTGTCATGCCTTCATGGAGCTGACAGCCAAGCTGTGTTTGCCACTTCATGGGGTGGGAGGCCCTCGAGCTGATTGATCCTGAATTATTCTGAAGATAGCTGTTTCTGTCTTGGCCGGATTTCATCTGAGAGTGCTTGCCAAAAGTGTATGATATCTAGACGTGCGGGTAAGACTTTGTCTACAGATGCTTTACTTAGTATTTAAATGTACTGGATGTGGCTTCATGCAAAATGAATATGGATGCTTGATAAAAGTGTTGCCTTCTGTTTATACTGTATGGATGCCTTTTTGGTATTTAAATGTACTGGATGTGACCTTGTTTCAAAGGAATATTGGATGCTTGATGAAAGTACCACCTGCTAATTACTCTGGATGGGACTTTGAATTATTGTGCTGAATGGTCAGGATGTAAAATCCAAGATCTAGCTGTGTAGCTTGTCCTGGAATGTTCGGTTTCTGTAAATGCGGGGCAATCCCTGTCTTCTGCGATGTGCAGGGGCAATCCCTGGCTCTTTGTGACCAGCGGGGTCAATTTCTGCTAATTCTGCTAAATGCAGGGCAATCCCTACCTTTGTGTTGTCTAAGTTCTACAGTCATTGTAGTGAACTATGCTTCCAAGTTTGCCCTTCCCTTCGAATCAAAAGCCGGCCAACTTGACCAGCTGCAATGTCCTCCAGACCTGCAACATCTAGGACTGTGGTATCTGGGTATCCAGTATGGTATGAAGTTGCAGGGTTTCATATTGTTCTGGGACTGGTACCAGTGTGGCTAATTTAATAATTATTTATGTACTATCTGATTAGTCAGCAACTAGATAGCCAGGGCTCTGGGTATTGTGAGTCGAACTGGGAAATGTAATTGTCTTGATCTGTTAGTATGTAGCCACCCAGCTGGAGGGTTCTCCAGCAAAACACCAATCAAACTTATATATATGTCAATAGTAATCAGATAACCTCTACTCCACATCCTCATTCCTAACTCCTTTTACAACTAAATAAATTGATTGCTGCTGTTTTTGAAATTCTGAGTGTGAGCATATTATTGGAGAGAGTCTTTAAATGTAAAGTGTTGAAATGTGGGGAAATGTTTATTGGGGCATGTCTGGGGAAGGCAAATGGTTATCGTGGGTGGTATAGCATCTCAATGGGCTATACCTTTTACCAGCTTATCCACATAAAGTACCCTGAGTGGAGGCACTGCGCAAATGTTTTAAAAGTGTTATCAGTTAGCAAACCCAAACCCCTTAGCCTATGTCCAGGGTAGTAGGCAGGGGTGTGACACTGGGGATAGTACCACCCAGGGGTAACACACAGATCTAGCAGCATGTGATCTATCACTCCCAGCCACAGATCTAGCAGCATGTGATCTATCACGCCCAGCCACAAATCTAGCAGTGTGTGTTCAGTCCCTTTCAACCATGGATACAGCAGCATGTGATCAATGACTCACATCCATGGATTTAGCAGTGTATGATCACTCACTCCCAGCCAGAGATCTAGCAGCATTTGATTTATCACTCCAAATCAGAGATTTAGTAGCATGTGATCTATTACTCCAACCCACAAATCTAGTAGTGTGTAATAAATCACTCCCAGCAATGGATACAGCAGCGTGTGATCAATCATTCCCACCCACAGATCTAGCAGCATGTGATCCATCACTCCCAGCCACAGATCTAGCACCATGTGATCCATCACTCCCAGCCACAGATATAGTCATGTGTGATCAATCCCTCCCAGCAATGGATACAGCAGCATGTGATCAGGCAGTCCCACCCACAGATCTAGCACCATGTGATCTATCACTCCCAGCCACAGATCTAGTCGTGTGTGATCAATCCCTCCAGCCACAGATTTAGAACATGTGATCCATCACTCCCAGCCACAGATCTAGCATCGTGTGATCTATCACTCCCAGCCACAGATCTAGTAGTGTGTAATAAATCACTCCCAGCAATGGATACAGCAGCATGTGATCAGGCACTCCTACTCACAGATCTAGCAGCATGTGATCTATCACTCCCAGTCACAAATCTAGCAACATGGGATCTATCACTCCCAGCCACAGCTCTAGCAGCATGTGATCAATCACTTCCAGCCACAGATCTAGAAGTGTGTAATAAATCACTTCCAGCAATGGATACAGCAGTGTGTGATCAGTCACTCCCAGCCACTGATCTAGCAGCATGTGATCCATCACTCCTAGCCACAGATCTAGCAGCATGTGATCTATCACGCCCAGCCACAGATCTAGCAGTGTGTGTTCAGTCCCTTTCAACCATGGATACAGCAGCATGTGATCAATGACGCACATCCAGAGATCTAGCAGAGCGTAGTTAATCACTCCCAGGTAAAGATCCCACAGTGTGTGATCAGTCACTCTCAGGCACAGATTTTACAGTGTGTGTTGATCAGTCCCAGCCATTGTGTGATCAATCATTCCAAGCCACAGATTCCACAGTGCATGTTCAGTCACTCCCAGCCATGGATCCAGCAGTGTGTGATCAATCATTCCCAGCTACAAATTTCACAATGTGTTCAATCACTCCCAGCCATGGATCCAGCAGAATTTTATCATGTTCCCAACCATTGAAGCATGGATCTCACTGTGAGTTTCCTCACTCCTAGCCATTGATCCAGCAGTGTTTGTCATTCCCAGTCATGGATTCAGTAGTGTCTGATCAATTCCTCTCAGCCACAGAAGCAAATATCTCACAGTGTGTGTTCTCAGTCACTCCCAGTCACCAATTCACCTACGTGCACCAATTCGGCAGCCTATTCTCATTACCTTCCAAATATGAATCTAGCAGAGCTTGGTCAATCCTCTGAGCTAAAGAGCCAGCTGTGTTTAGTCAATCCTCCTGAGCCAAGGATCCAACATTCTCCCTCCCCTCTCCCATCACTATCTCTTACCTCTGTGGATATCTCTTTTGCCCCCCTCCATCATCACCCCATGCCTCTGGAAAAATCACCCCCTCCCATCACTACTGCTTACCCATAACAACATCCACCTTTCCCGTTAATACTCCATAACTCTATGGATTTCCCCCATGCCTCCCATCATCCCCTTACCTCTATAAGCATCAACATTTCCTCACCCTGTCATTACCATCACTTACCTCTGTGAACATCCTACCTTTCTCAACCTGTTACCTCTGTGAAGATTCCCCTATACAAATGTCTTAACTCTTCAGAAGTACTGCTCCCAGCTATCCTGTTACCACCTCTTATCTCTGTGAACATGCACCCCCCAGCTCTGCAAAACTGTTATCACTCATATCACCACCCCTTACCTCTGCGGTCATCTTTGCAATGTGGGCAAGGGAAATGGCCCCACTCAGTACATTCTTCCTGAGGTTGGGGTTTTTGGGATCCTTCAGGTTACTGATCCGGCTTCTTACACGGTTCTTGTATTTCATATCAATGCATGTCATCTCCTGGTAGATATGTGGACATTTGTCAAGGAACAACAGCCAGGGACAGAAAGACAACAGTGACAGGCTTCTCCCATGGTGACCTTGCTGTCTATTAGGCATGAAAATGAATCCTGACAAGCAATGAATTCAACCAACAGTTGTTGAGTAAGCAATCAATACACACAACAGGGTGTAGAGTCTACTAGATTAATATACCCACCTAGTGCATTGTAATTAGCCATAGCCAAGTGCCTTTTAACCACTTGGAGGGATATTCAAGCTACAATTCTGGAGTGTGATATTGCACATATACAATGGATAACATTTGAAATAAAATGTATTTTAGTTTTGCTTTAAAAGAAAATGTACACAAAATATCCTTCCATTACCATACAGCCAATAATTCAGCAATCTGACCCAGCCCTTTCCCATTCTAGACACTCCTAGAATCCAGTGGCACCTCCTCGCTCTCTCCTGTCTCCAGTGCTCCCTGGTATTTAGTGACACTTCCTCCCTTTCCCATCCTCTCATAAGCATACCCTGGTGTTCAGTACCACTCTGCTCCAGTTTGTAAAACTGTTGTACTTGGATGTGGATACAAACATCAAGTTGCCGATATAAGCAATACAGCATGACAGGGTCTGGGTTACTGTGGGACAATGGCATGCCTTCATGGGTGCTGGAACATGGGGAGAGGTGGGAGGCTGTAGCAATTATAAAGGAGACGATTGTGCTTCCTTCCAACCTTGCATGCATTAAAGGGGCATTTGAATGCTCATGGGCAAATGTGGGGTGCTGGCATCCCCTCAGCCATAGGTTCCAACACCTATGCATGCCTCAGGAACTGAGACACAAGGCAACACTGAGTGCTTTACACACCTGAGAAGTGCCATTAGCCTCAATCACGCACATTCTGCAGTGTCTTATTGCAATTATAAAATAGTTCCACTATTTTTTTAACTAAGTAATGACGTTTATAAAGTATTTCTGACCTGTTATGCTGGAATAATGCACAGTCATGTGATTACATCTGATCAATCACAGGTCTACCTGTGTCTCACCCATTTTATAACTCAACTGAATAACAGTAAGTTGACTCCTGGGGGTAGCTTACAAGCAGTACTCCAATCCCACTGTGAACCACACTTACCTGAAACATATGCAGTTTGGCACATGGAAGGCCCATTGTGCTTCAATGCTTAATTAACATACTTCCACATGACTAGGTTTTAGCAAATGAGGTGACTGGAGTTTCCTGGCCTATTTTATAAGGATATTTAATTTACTGTTTTTATTCTCATAATTTTCTACTAATAGCTAATTTTCTTTCTAAGAAAACAAATCAGTACAGGTGTTTCATGAGTATATGAGGGACTACACCACCCCACACCCTCCACACAAACACACTTGCACACCTGGCAAATTCCTACAAACTACAAAAACTGATAGTAGATACATTTCTTCAGGTGTCTCAATGAGATAAACACAGATGCACGAGGCAGAGACTGTTGTAGGAGACTTGAGGGCAATCTGTGTACAATTCTGTAAACAAAAAAAATACATTTGCTTTTGAGATGGAATCAGTCTGATAAGTTGGAACCCAAACCTTTCCCAGGTGTTCCCACCAAGGTAGCCCCCAAGCCAGTGGAACAGTTTGAGGGTCCCATGGTATTTCCTTCCATCTCACTTGGCCTACACCCCTCCCAACACCAGATATTTATAAGATATTTACAGTTGTCTTTTGAGAGGCATGGCAACTAGGGATGGGACAGCCAGTTCGATAAGTTCAGGACCACGCAGAACCTATGCCATTTTCCATAAAGAATCATATGATAACCTTTTTTTCAGGTTCTATTTATCTTAGCTGAATATACTCCCACAGGTCTTTATCTAGCAAGAATGCTTCTGCTGCTGCTGCTGCTGGTAGTAGAAAGACCAGAATGGAGGCTGTAGGTAGTGCAGTACCACTCCAAGTTGTTCTAAGATTCCTTCCCTTCACTGTCAATAACTTAAGGGTGGACAATGATGGTTAAAACAGTTTTGTATTTAAAACTAAAACATTCTGAGAGTTCTAATAAGGCAAACTAAAAGGTTCTGAGAGCTCTAATGCAGCTCAGATAACTATCAGAACCTTTATAGTGTATAGAAAGTTTTAAAACTTCAGTATGTTTTGTGGTTCTCCCATCCCAAATGGCATGTTGCATGGCCACTAAAGGTCAGGATTTGTTTGTCATCTTTGCAAGAGGCAGTATAGCGCAGTGGGTGAGGTGACAGTATAGCGCAGTGGTTCAGGTTCTGAGCTGCAAACCTGAAGAACCTGGGTTTGAATCCCAGAGCCCACTTGCATACTGTGTGACCTTGAGCAAGTCCCTTAACTTCTTTGCTCCCCAGGTCGCACTTGTAAACAAGCTTTCAACAATGTGTCTCTCCTGGTTAAAAATTATCTTTTGAATACAACTCAGGAGCCAGCTGGGATTGGGGCATTCTGCAGAGGTGATGCACATGGCCACTGGGCAGGGAGAGTGTAGACCACATGGCTTTTCACCCTCTCCCACCAGCCAACCTAGAAGTAACATTGGTATTGGCTGTAAAGGCAGGTGCACACCAGTGCTCCCAGCAGGACAAAGGATGTATCTATGGTGACCCTGAACATCATGGTGATAGGCTAGTGACTAAGGAGAACAATATTAAAAGACATATGCAGATAAATACAGGGCACCATCCTGGCTGGTGGAGAACCATCTGACTAAGTGCTTTTTAAAAAATTTCAGTGCCGGTCCAGTGGGTAATGTCTATGTTGGGCTCCTCCACCTGGTAGGCCTGGGTCCAAGTGTGAATTTGGATGTCCCACCCTGGGACTGGACACTGCAAAGGTGAGATGCTCAGCTGCCAGGGAATGTGGGTGCATGCCACTTGGTATTGTACACCTCCTGCATGCTGACTCTGGAGCAGTATCGGTGTTTGCCCTGAAGGCAGCAGCTCAGCCATCTTGCTGGCCAGAGAACAGACCCACATACAAACATATTGTCACATTCCCAACTACTGCTCATCAAACAAGACTGTTTTGTAATGTCAGGATGTTTCTGTCCTTCTATATAGGGCTAGGAAGTTGACCTATTCACTAATGCTAAACAGATCCAAACAACCCACGCACAGATCTGTAAATCCAGAATGTTGGAAGATAGTATGGTCCAGAAATCCAGGGTCAAATCCATGTCACAGCCTGGCTCATTCTGTAACCTTAAGCTAGCACTCAGCCTCCCTGTGGTTACCTTCTCTTTCTGTTTTCCCACCTGTAAAATTGTGAAGAAGCAGGACACCTCTACTACCATCACTAAGCCAGCCACCATTCTAAACAAGATGCTGTACTGCATTTCAGCTAACCATAGTAAATATATCTTTTTTCTTTTTCTCCTTCCCTTTACCCTCAGGCCTGCCTCTCCCTCTGGTATGTACAGCATATTCTTCCCACCAGTCTCACACTCCACTGCTGATCACTGCTACGTGGCTCCCCGGGCTATCTCTTTATCACCAGAGGGTCTGACTTATCTCTGCTGGGAGGCCACCTTCCCCTGATCAACAAGGAGGAAGTGACAGTTCCTGGGGAGATCCTCCAAGGCACACAGGGTTGGGGAAGCAGTCGCGGTGCACTTGGGGGACTGTTGGCATGGGGGAACATGGCAGCCATCATCCGTCAGACTAGGGTGGATGCTTTTTCCTGTTTTTTTGAAGGGCCTCTCTCCCCAGTAACACGCACCATGGTGACACCCTGGAAGCAGGGCCAGCCGACTTGTGATCAGCCATGTCAGCTAAGGCTCTGAACAACACTAGATGTTAATCTCCAAGTGGTGCTCTGCAGCACCTTCCCCCAGGAAGAGAGCATCCACATGCATGCTCTATCACACTCCCTGCCGACTTCCACTCCTGATGCCCCGGGCTTGTGGCTCGAACCCATGTTGCCAATGTGCTGAGTAGGTGCCCCACTGATTAGCACCATGGAACTGGCAAAGTTTTTTTCTTTTTTAACTCTTTCTGTTCTAGCTATGCAGAACCATATATTATAAAGAAATAAAATGACATTTTTAAAACATTAGAAAATCTTCATTTAGAAAGCATCACTTTTATTGACATTTCTCAATCAGCAATTACATTAATTGTGATATAATATTTACATCCTGATATGGAATTAATTGCAGTGGATTGCAGTGGATGCATAGGCAAGGTCTTCTTGAGTGGGAGAGGAAGTGCTTCTGCCGCTGTTATCAGTTAGGCGTCATTGGTTCCATGTCATGATAGTGATCACAAAACAGCAATCGCTGTCACAGCAAGTGTACATCACCAAAAAGCAAAATGGTGATGTGCACTTAGCAGTGACACCACAGCCAACAACCAAAAACAACAATTATCTGGGGGGCTGCTCCCCCCCCCGCCGCACCCTCCTGATTATAGATTACCAACTCCAGGGGTGCATTTCGAGCAGGGAGACAGTCCAAAAAAAAATCCCGGCAAAAACAAAGCGTTACCTCCTAGCCCCAATCCCTGTACCTGCTGCGCCATAGCTAGCCACCCTCACCACCATACCACATGGCTAGCTCAGCAGCAAGATGCCACATTGCACCATACAAACTCTCTTCCCTATCCCTCCCTTTCTGGTCGTTGTCCTACAATACCGCAACCCCCCCTCGCTCATCCCTACCCTTGCTGTACCTGTCCATCACTACCCTTACAGGGTAGCTCGCATGTCAGGCGCTGCAAACGAGTCACTCATAACAGAGTCACTCATTTGCAGTCATCATCATCACTGGATACCGACATCATCTTTTGTACAGTATCCAGTTTTGGAATCCATACCTGAGAAAGGAAAGGGACTGCCTGGAATCTATTCACCAAGGCGTGACCAAGATGATCCAATGTCAGAAGGGCAGATCCTATGAGGAGAGACTACAAGACCTCAGCAGGTGCTTGTTATAGGCTAGAAGGAGATGGAGGATATGATCGAAACCTTCAAGTACCTGAAAGGTATCAACAGGGTGGATTGCCGGAGCTGCTCCAGCTCAATAAAGGCAACGTCATGTGGAGGCATATCCTGAAACTAGTGGGAGGGTAAGTTCAGGAAGGACATGAGGAAGTACTTCATAGACAGGGTGGGATACTGATGGAACCAGCTACCACAGGGCTCAGTGTTCAGATGGTTGATGCCTTTATGAACAGGTTGGACAGATTCATGGGCCTAGGGAGAATATGCAAGGAAAGGAGTAGAGGAAACATGGGTGCAACGTCCAAGGTAGTTGGTGCTATTTAGACAGATTTCGGACAAGCCAATAGTAGACTGACACTTGGAATGAGGTAGGGACCAGATAGACAGGATAGACCTATGATCTTAATCTGCCCATAATATTCTACGTTTTTGTGTATTTCAATATGTTGTTAAGGATAATATTGCAAGGTGCTACATTAGAACAAATGCTTTGAACTAATCACACGATATCTACCACATTACTCAGAGCTGGGCATTTGTACCCCAAAGGATATGTTCCTCAATCTCTGCTGCCATCTGGTCACACTCGGCATTGTACACTTTATAATCATCTGGAAGAGAGGGTAAAACATTTGGTACAGCAACAGATACAGCATTTTAGGCACTAAACAAGTTGCATACTCAGACTGCTTTAAGTCCTGTCTGCTATTGTGAACCAAGTAGCAGGTGTATGGCTTTTCTTCTCAAACAGGGATCCATGTAAATCAGAAGGTCTAACACGATCCACTTCATGCTTTGCTATTGGTTAAGCAATTGGATACTGCAGGATGCATATTTGCAATAAGACAGTGAAAAATGTGCATCGTGAATTCTCACCTTTCCATTATTTACCACATATAATGTGTGACTTCGTCAAGGGATGATAAACATAGAGACCATACTTTTGTACTTGGCACATCAACCCATGAGTTTACTAAACAGTGGCACCTAAATTTTCACTAAATACATGGACACTACCACTCTACCTAGAACATCAATCAGTGAGTGCACTGAATGCAAAGATCCTACCATTACACTCATGACTTTAATGCTAAACAGTGGGGCCCTACCTTTTCATGCAAGACATCAATTAGCAAATGTACTAAACACAGAAACCCTACCTTTCCACCCACAACATCAGTCACGAAGCATACTAGACACAGGAACTCTACCATTCCACTCATGAAATCAACCAGTAAGTGTAGTTAAGACAGAAATCATACTAGATACAGACACCCTACCTCTCCTCCCAGGATATAAATCGATAAATGTACTAAACATAAGTACCCTTCCTTTCCACCATTGACATTACTGAGTGTACTAAGCAAAGGAAACCTATCTTTCCACCCATGACATCAATAAGGGAGTGTTCTAAACAAAGGGACAATACCTTTCCACACAAAATATTAATCAGTGAGTGTACTAAACACACAAATACTACCTGTCAATCCAATACATCAGTCAGTGAGTGTACTAAAGACAGGCCCTACCTTTCTGTGCCATTCCACGTTGTCATTGGTTATTCATTTATTTCTGTGTTACACATATTTACACTACAAAGCTGTAACATCATCACAGAACCCATGGCTGCAACCAATTCCAAGTCAATTAGTTTAGAATCTCCAATCTTAGTGTGTTGGTTGTAGCAGTTGGCTACGGGCTCTCCTGCATAAAGACTTTCTTCAAAACTTTTGTTATTTGCTCCACTGTTGTAATTCTCAGCAAAGAATCATGTTGTTTTACAGCCAGAATTTTTAAATTTAAATTGTGCTTGCTGTTTATTTGACTTATTAGCTCCTGCACTAACCACAGATTCCTACTAGAGGCTGGGAAGTTTCCCATTCTCTCTGAATTCTGTCAGAATTCCTCAAAGGGTGTAAATCCACAGGGTCATATAATCTAAGAAAGCATAACTTTATTATGCTTGATGTCCCATGGCATTTTTTAAAATGTGGTAAAATGGCCTTCAGTTCAATCATCCCTACATCCTGGAATACTTTACAGGAATTGTTCAAAATGAGCCCCTTGTCAGCCCCTCTCATTTCAAAACCCTATTAGATCCATACTGTGTTGATAGATGTGAATGTCATTGACAAATCTTTACAATGATGCAGGTTGCTGTATTTACCATTACTGCAATGTATTAATTGTATGCTAAGCTGTTCTTTCGTCTTAAGACCTCCTAATTAATAGTATTGCTATTCCTTATCCCTGCATTAGCTCATATCTGTTAAAGGGGACAGGAAATTTGTGCTAATTGGCAGCTGTTTATAAAGTTCTTATTCTCAGAAACTATATGCATTCTCCTAAAGTATCCATATTTAACTGTACCTGAATAAAAGTGATAGGTAAAACTGTAGTTTGCATTGTTGTGTTTTTATGGGCAGCATTCTGTTACAGTTCACTTCATGGAATCACTTATGTGGAGTTTTTACTATGTCACGATTTATGTACAGAATGCTAATTATGAGCTCCTGACCTATCAGAACCCTGTTTAGAGTGCTATGCACAAACCATAACATAGTTAAAACTCCAAATTATTGGTTCCATGAAGAGAACTGTAGCAGAATGTGTTCCATGAAAACAAAAACAATGTAAAATACCATTTTTATATCACTTTTATTTAGGTACAGTTAAATATGTATAATTTAGGTGAATGCATATCATTTCCTAGAATAAGAATTTTATAAACAGCTGCCAGTTAGAAATGATTTATTGTCCTCTTTAAATATATTGTAGTTACCTTTTCAAGCCTCTGTATCTGTGAATGTGTGCTGCCACCTACAGTATATATTATTCACTGTTTGTTTACCTGTCCTATCCAGGACCTCATTGTATATGAGTACTGCTCAATCAAGCCTTTTCCTGGTAAAATAAATAACAGTAAGTGGTAACGGTCTTGCTATTGTGGCCTGAGTTTAGCTTCATGCCTAGGTAAGATTTTGTTGCAGTTTTTCCTTTCAGAACAATTTTCATTCCCTCTTATGCATCATCTTAACATTTTGTTTTCACAGTGCAGACTTGCTAAGGTTTGATTAGTTTTCCTTTCCTGTTAGTTTTGGATAACATTCTGAGGTCCTTTCACATTTTTGGATTTCAAAGGGACACAGTCACCCCCCTTAGGCCTCGAAGAGTCCCTAGTTTAAAAAAACACGTCATGATTGTTCACATTCTGTAAAGGCTGCTAATAAAGCTGATAGTTTGATTCTGATTATTGTTTTCTTGTAAAAAGTGAAAAACAGACTGCCTACCATGCTGGTGTTCCCACACAAAAACATGTTTGTTTACGTTCCTTGATCAACTCCCATTGCATCTTTTCTGGACTTGGGAACACCCCCAACACTGTCTAGTCACGAATTATGCATTGAGAGTAGAATAGATTATTGCATCATGAGTGGCTGTACTGTTTTGGGGTGTTTCTAATGTTCAGGAAGTATGCAATAGGAGTACATCAGGATTTGAAACAAAACAAGGTTGGGTATAACTATACATTAGCATGCATATTAGTTCTACTAAGCAAAGAGGCAGGTAAAACAACCAGCAGTATTAATGAATTTTAGAGAAGGCAAGTAATCACAACATTTGGGTTTTTAACTATAAATAATATAATGCAAAAAGGGTTGGCAGTGTCCCTTTAACTTTTTTTGAATGTTTGCCTCTTTCTGATCATCACCACCAGTTTAAATGCAATTACAGCATTTTCCCACATGTTGCAGCATTTTTTAGAGGCGAGGGTTGCATAATTTTGGTTACAATTGTTACAATTGCTCAAAAATTTTAACCTAAGTCCACAGTACTGACACAGGTGCATAAAAAGTGTATAGAAGTGTAAAGAAATTGACCCAAGTGTGCAAACATTGATGCATGTGTGCATATGCTGATGCAAGTGCACAAAAAACTGACACAGGCGTCTGAAGCCTCTGACACAGATCTCCTTTTAATAGTTTTGGAGGTAGAGAAAAAGGGAAGGCACCTTAGCATTCTGCAGGCCCTTTTCAGGTAATAAGAAAAGTAGACCATGTCATAAGACTTTAAAGCAGCAGAGCAACAAAGTTGAGCAAAAAATTTGACCCTACCGAGATCAATGATTGGATGTTCTCCTGCTGGTTGTGACTGAACCCAGAAAAGATGGAGGTATTAGTGATTGGCCAGAACAAGGGTGTGATGGGATTACCTCCAACGTGGTCACTGGTTTATTTCTGGGACCTATGTTGTTGACAGCCTCCCCTAGGGTGCGAGACCTTGGCGTGATCTTTGATGAGAGACTGACACTTGAAGCCCAGGAGTCGGCTGTCGTCAAAAGTGTTTTTTACCACTTAAGGAACATTGCCAGGATCAAGCCCCCAGTTCCACCCAAGGACCTGCCGCACTGGTGCATGCCTTTGTAACTTCCAGACTTGATTACTGTAATGCTCTTTACTTCGGGGTCTCTGGAGGCACACGTCGCTGGCTGCAGTTGGTGCAGAATGCAGCTGCCAGGTTGCTGACTGGCCTGTCTAGGTCTAGCCATGTGACCCCAGTGCTGTGAGCTCTGCACTGGCTGCCAGTCAGGTGGAGGGTTATCTTCAAGGTGAGTCTATTCACTTATAAGGCCCTACATGAACTCGGTAGCTGGCTACCTGGCTGATCTTCTGCCACCTCAGTCTACTCCCTCACTCCTCAACCAGGGCCTCCTTGGAGTTCCCAGGACCAGACTAAGAACTTCCAGTGACCAGGCCTTCAAGCGTTGCCAGAACAGTTCCGTGGAACTCCTTACCAGCTGATGTCAGGGAGGCCCCGTCAGTTGAGAGGTTTAAGAGCAGCCTAAAAATCTATCTATTCTCCCTGGCTTTCCCAGATGTAGAGATCTGACCAGCCCATAAAATCTGTTAAAATTTGCTGATTCTGATATTGTATTTGTATTTATTTGTTTTATTTTATGATTCTATTTTATCTGATACCCTGCCTGCTGTATGTTTTTATGTACAGCACCCAGAGCCTCTGAGATTGGGCACCTTAGAAATAAACTTTGCCTTGCCTTGCTTTTTCATAATAAAAGATTAAAGGCATCTTCTAGTTTTATTTGGTGGTCAAATGTTCCAATGCCCCCCAAATTTGAATATTTTATAACTGTTATAATTTAGCTTTTTCTCAAGAAAAAAAGATGGCCGCCACGATTGGCTTAGAAATACCATTGTAAACCTGACAAGGGTTAGGATCGAGAAAATAAAATTGTCCACAGCATAGGACTTACCAAGGAAAATAGATTTGACAATTATGCTAATGTTTTTATTAACTGTAATTGAAACTAGCTTTTTGGAAAAGCATTTTTCGTTGCACTGCTACTTTAAAGACAAACTCTGTATGGTATTCTCTGTCTGTTCTATACTAGCAAGAAATGTGAACTTTGGCACCCTGTCCCCAAACTGCTGATGGCACAGATGAAGTACATCTGGTTTCTCAGTTGGCAGAGGTAGTAGAGATTTACACACTCTTCCACAAGGAAGTTCAAACAACTATCACACAGAAGAACATAATTTCTTGTACACCCACTTCACAGCAGACCCCTCCCTCTGGGGACTGGGACAGACATGTACAGATGTCTATGGAGAGCTGTCACTGAACTGGAATAGAAAATACGCTCTTGCAGATTGTAATGTCTCCCCAGACCTGTACAGGCAAGGCATCACTCTTCAGTCAAACAATTTGGAAGGTTTCCAAGGTGATACAAACCCTACTGACCCACAGGACAAGAGGAACCTCAGGATTCTGAAGAGGATAATAAAGAGTGAATGAATAGAAGACAGTCTTCCTTGATTTCATTTCTGTTGCATCAAAGCATATTTTCTTCCTGGCTGAGGAGACCTGTAGGATTCTGCAGCTACTAGAGCCAAAGTCTACACTATACTGAATTTTAATGCCATCTTGTCCTCTAAAGAGAATGCGATAAAGTGCTTCCCTGAATTAGAGTATTTTGCATAGACAGTTAAAGATGAATGGGATAATGTGGAACAAATGTGGCCCTTCTTTTGTGGCTATGAGTCAATTCCTTCCAAGAATGCTGGGGCACAGATATTCACATAGCCACTGACATGTATGTCACCAGGTCATTGAGTTGCCAGGCAGTGACACCACCCTGCCACTACTGGCATGAGGTTAAAGGTGTCTGGGTTGTGTCTCCTAAAATAGAATTGGGGGCTTGTATCATAACTGTGACAGCAAGGTGCCTCCACCCAGAGAATTACAGTGGGCATGATTGCAAGTATGGTGCCTCCTCCTGGGATGCAGTACCTCCCACACCTCCTCCTGGGATGCAGTACCTATTCACCTCCCATGACAGGTATTACCTTCTGCAACTATACAGATATTCAAAAGCAGTGCCTGCACTCAAAATATTTTCCTTACTTTAAATCTTGAATGGCAAATGATACAGGAGGTGCAAATAACAGATGACATTTATTAACAAACAATTAAGGAGAAAATGGGGTTAAGTCCCACCTTTATGACTTTTACAAGGTTCCTTAAGGGGCACTTTCTTGATGGTTGGCAATGTACCTGATTTTGCTGAATGTTATACAAGTGCCTGTATATCTGATTCTCCTTCACTTGCATCCTAATGTATTGTTGTATCCTGTTCTACTATATATACTGTTATGGGATTGTCTTCTTAACGTTTCTCTACTGCTGTATACCCCTCATTGTAAATTATCTGTACACTATTTAATTACTTTGTTTCTCTGTATGTCATTAATTCCGGGTTGCTCCTAAAAAAGGGATGTTAAGTCTCAATGAGCCACCAGATCATCCAAATCTAATAAATAAAGTCAAGAGCCCAGTTTTGTGCTTCAGTGTTGTGGTTTGCTGGAGCCCTTCTGTACTCAGAGCTGCCATATGTTCCTTTGCTTTGCATGAAGTACAACCAGGGCAGTTTCAGCAACAGTACTAGCAGTGCAGCCTTGCACTGCCCTCTGTGGTCAAGGCTCATCCGTACTCACAGGCCGTCTCTGTGCTACAAATCCTCACACTGTAATGAATGTTAGACAGTGGTCTTTCCCTACCAAAGTGCTGACTGAGGCTCCAGACTGGTGGTGTGACATGCCTAATGTCTGCATTGCCAGGGATCTCGCATTAGTGCACTCAGTTTTAATACCTCTGGATAGCACTGCACAAGTCGCGGTAACCCTAAACTGTAACTCCATACGATGGCTGCATGGCAAATCCAAATCCAATGACCCCAGGGTACTTTCCTTTAACAGGTGCTGTCTGAGTACTCACAATCTCACAGTTGGGGTCTTGACATGGATAATGACAAAATTGATAGGAAGTCATCTCCGATGAGAATGCAGCTATGCATCTGGTGAGTACAATGGTGGCTAGGCTGGTACTGGTTGTGACAGCAACAGCGCTGATGTTCGTAACCTGGGTACAGCAGATTACCATCCACCTTAGGTGACTGCGGTTGCACACTGCAAAGGGTGACATGCTGGGAGATATAGATTGCACACAACAGTATTGTACACTAAACTGATGCACAGTTCATCGAGTCTAACACTACTAAAGGGAATACACCATCTGCTTTAAGAGCAGTCTTAAAGTAATTAAGCGTGCTCATCACCAGTGCTATATTCAATGAAGAGTTGAACAAAAACCCTGCCCAGGAATGACACCAGCAGCAGAGCAGCTAGTCACTAGACACCATATTGTTTCCACCAGAACAACTACAGGTTCAGATAGCACTCCCAATGGCTCACAAAACACAGTAAAATAAAGTACTTGCAGCTTCTGTTGCTCTCTTTCAAGACAATGGTCTGTATCAGTGTCTTAGAGCTTGGTAATCAGCTGTGGCTATCCTGACAGCAAACACTGCAAAACCGACATGGTTCTCGTGGCTGCTATGATGGCATGCAGCAAACTGGAAGTTGGTACTGTACTAGGGCTTCGTCTTGCAGCACATACTCACACAGTGTGATGTTCTCTATGCTGTTTCTCCAGGTCTCTATTCCTCCTCACACACCAAGCACCTTAATAACAACAGCTCCAGAAATGTGCTCTTCCAATCGAATGTTCTATCACTGTCACCAACATCTCTTATACATTCTCAGCATCAGCTCTTATTTGTAATGGCTTTCATTCAACTAAACCTAAATGTTAGACTAAATTCTTGATGCATGATTGGATTAAAATTTGCACTCAGCCTCCATGAGGAGACAGACAAGTGCATGTCAGTTATGGTCGGGCTCCTGCCCATCAATTGAGCACCCTTGATTGTTTAGAAACATGTTACCCTGATTGCCTACATTTCCTCCAGCTCAATTGTCTAGACTCCTTTCTCACAACTGGCATGATCTTGTTACACTTCCCTGTGATGCAGACACATATACTGTAGCAGTTTTCAGATGTCAGGTTAACCACTAAGCCCACTAAGCAGAGTGACCTTACAGAACAGGTAATCACTTGTTCAAGAGTCCACAAAGTGTGTCTGTTACATCATTTCACATCAGTGCTGCCTCACCCACACTGCAGAGGTAGCCCAGTCCGATATCTTAATGTCCTGAGGGCACACTGAACAGCAGAGCTCAAGCTATCCTGAGTCTTAAATCCATGGGATTAACTAGTAAGTCCCTGGAGATATTTACAAGAAAAAACAGCTTTCAAAGTCATGGGTGCTATGCTATCTATTCCTTGATGCTTTGGTGAAAATGTGAGGCTGCTTCTGTTACAGATGTAGCCACCTGTATAGCTGAACATGCACAGAAACTCTATATTTTTGCATCAGAAGGTCAGTCACAAGGGGCCAGCTTGTGACGATCATCTTCAACTGCAATTCACAAGGTTGACAACCACATCCTCCAACACAAGTCCCTTGCATCAGCTGCATCAAGTTAGACCAGCTCCTCCTGGTCTAACTGTGATCAATAGACCGGCTCGTCGGCACAGCGGTTAGATTTCCGCTTGACCGAGCCGGATAGGAATGGACCGAGTGGTGAAGGCCGGCCGGGGAAAGGATTGAGTGTCCGTTGGACTGCTCTCCTTCTCCGGGGGAGGATGGGGTAGCATCCGGGCGATGGGGACTCTAGCGGAGGCTGGAGCACCCACGCTACTGCCGCTCAAAGATTGTGGGAGGCGGGCGGGCTGGGCGTCATTGCATGACCCGCCTCCCGGAAAAGAAAATGGGCGGCTGCGGCCACCCTCCATAAAGCCGCCCGCGGCTTTGATTAGACCCCAGGCCAGTCCTCCGACCAATTCGGTCTCTGCGGGATGCCTCGCTCTCCCATCCCGCAGCCCCACCGTGGGGGGCAAGCCACGGGGTATTGGAGAACCCGAGGCCGATGTGGGGAGGTGGAAGCCATTGGCCCGTGACCGGGCTGAACATTGGGTGGCCGGCAGCTAGGAGGAGGTGGAAAAAATGCAAATAAAAAAAATAAATAAATAACTGTGGGTCAATGGGGAAGCCAGTTTACGGGGCGTGCACCAAAGCTTTGGCACAAGCTGCCATAAAAGGAAGAAATTATTGCAACTGCGCCAAACTTTGCTGAATTGGGTGCAGTTGTGGAAGATACATTTGGCACAGTTGCACCAAAGATCAGGGTTGATGCAAGCCCTGTGTCATCTTTCTTGAATCAGGCTCAGAGACTCCAACTTTCCACCCAAGAGATCAATCAGTGGGTGCTAAACACAGGGACTCTACCTTTCAACCATGAAATCAGTCAGGGAATGTATTAAACCCCTGCTCATATTGAACTTTCTAAATGACCCCCTTGAGCAGGTTACCTCGTTCAAATACCTAGGTATCACCCTAGATTCTGGGCTCACCTATCATGACCACATCCGAAAACTGAGCACCACTGTCAATGTGTGTATCGGCCTACTTCACTGGTACAAGCACTGCCTCCCACCAGAAGCTCTCCACCTAGCTGTCTCGGCATTGATACTATCATTCATAGACTATGGAATCATTATCTATGGGGCAGCTGACAACACGCACCTAAACAAAATTAGGCTGGCCCTTAATAAGGCCTGTATACTAGCTACTGGCTGTGCCAGACTCACACATACCTGCACCCTTTACGCCTCAACCAACTGGCTAAACTTTGACAGGAGGCTCAAATATCAGACCTGCCTCTTTGCTGAAAAAATAACAGCAGTGCTCCTCCCACCTGCTCTCACCCCCCTACTCCAGCCACCATTGTCCACCCACCTCACTCGGCAATTGGCGACAACCCACTTCAGGGTACCTCGCTGCAAGACCACCTCAGGTCAAAGAACTTTTAAGTACCTGGCCCCTAGTTGGCTTAACTCAGTCCCAAACTTTCTCCTCACAGAGCCCAGACTTGGCCAGTTCAAGTCCCAGCTAAGAGACCTAATCTCTCATGACTCAGTCTGTGACTGTCCTTGATTTCTAGCCCTATCCACTCACCCACGACTATGGACTTAACTCTGGTCCAGCTGCCCCAGGGTGTGCCTATATTTGACAATGGACACCTCAGTCCAGCCTAGGCCTGCAAATAACCACCAGGGCATGGCTGGTGCCACCATCCCTGCAGTGTATGTTTCTGTTACCTGCTAGTGTCTGTACTCGTGCCTGTGTGCAACACTCTGTATCTTTGTATCACCAGTTGCTTTACTGTGTTATCTATAACCATTTGGTAACCATTTCTGTAACTATTGTGTCTAATTGTTGCTATTGTCCCTGATGTCTCTGTTCTCAATGATATGGAACCTTTGTAAAGGAGTCTTTGACTCAAAGGTATGTTATCCGATATCTTCAATAAATAAAAAAATAAACACATGGACCAAAATTGCCCACTCGGGAGATCAGTTAGTCAGTGTATGAAACACAGAGACCCTACATTTCCTCTCAGCACATCAATACTTGACTGTTCCAGACACAAGAACCCTAACCTTCCAACAGTGATATCCATCACTGGGTGTACTAAACACACAAGGACCCTACCTTGTATCCCATTATATCAATGAATATCCTTAACACAGGGCACTTCCTTCCCACCCTTAATATCAGTTAGTGAAGGCATTAAGCATAGGGACCCTACTTTTTCACTCATGACATTAAGCAGTGTGTATGAAATATGGGGACATAGCCTTTTAATGGAAGGCATAAAATAATGCATAAACGTAACACAGGGACCCAATCTTTCCACCCATGACATTAATCAGAGAGTTTTCAAAACACAGAAAACCAAACCTTTCACTTAAGACATCAATCAAAGGTGTACTAAATGAAAAAGATCCTACCTTTCCACTGGACTTCAATATGTAAGTATGTTAAACATAGAAACCCTACCATTATACCAGTGATATCAATCAGTGAGTGTACTAAGTACAGAGACCCTACCTTTCAACTCAGGACATCAATCAGTCAGCATAGTAAATGCACAAACCCCATGTTTCCTCAATCAGTGACTGTACCAGACATATGAACCCTACCTTCCTATCCAAGACATCAATCAGTGAGTGCACTAAACACAGGGATGCTAGTATTTATCGTATGACATCAATCACTGAAGGTACTTTACACAGGAACACTACCTTTCCACCATGATATCATCTTCTATCCAAGGTATCAATCAATGTGTGCTTAACATAGGGACTCTGCCTTTCCACTGATTAAATCATTCAGGAATATACTAAACACTATGCTAAACACAAAGACCAAAACTTTCCACTCATGTCATCAACAAGTCAATGTATTAAACACAGAGACCCTACATTCCTCTCAGAATATCAATCAGTAACTGTACCAGTTGCATTATGGCTCAGAGATTTGGGAATGGAAAGTTAGTCAGAGTCTGGAAAAATTATAGAATAGATTTCTTACAGCCTAGTGTATGGGCCCGCCTAGGACACCAAGTGTTGTTTTGAGATCAGAAAGAGGGGTCTAACACTTCAATTTAAAGTTTATAAATATATGTTCAAATTCTGCATAAAACTACATTTAATGGATAGTGACAGACATCCTAACTAGTGTTCAAAAGAAACATATCTTGATTAGCAAAATGAAAAATAATTCTCATATTTGGGATTTATTAAGAGAACACTTTACTCTACTGGACTGGATCCTATTTGGTTACAGGGCAGTATTATGGATATGAAGGGTGTGATGGAACTGGGAATCCTACTCCCAACCATTACATGAAGCAGTGAGTGTAATGAATAAAGGGGTACAATCTGTCCACTCATGACAGCAATCATTGAGTGCAGTAAATAGAAACAGGTCCTACCTTGCTATGCAAGTCTGCAACCCAAGTGTGCTGAACAAAAAACTTTACCATTCCACCCATGGAATTAATCAGTGAATATTTTTAACACAAGGATTCTATTTACCCATGGCATAAATCACAAAGTGCACTGAACAGAGGTATCCTACCTTTCCACTCATGTCATTGAATGGTGTGTGCTAAACATGGGAGCCCAACCTTTCCATCCATGGCATTAATCAGAGAGTGTTCCAAACATAGGGACCCACATTCTCCACTCATTACATCAATCAATGAGTGTAATAGAGAGAGACAGAGCCCACCTTTCCACTCAAGTCTTAAATCAGTTTGGGTGCTTATGAAAGAAACCCTACCTTTTCACACATGGAATCAATCAGTGAGTGTACTAAACACAGGGACTCTACCTTTTTACCCATGGCATCAATGTGTGAATGTTCTTAAGTCATGAACTCAGACTTTCAACTCAGGACATCACCCAGTCAGTGTACTAAATTGAGAGGCTCTGTCTTCACACACAACCAGTCAGCGTACTAAACACAGAGGCCCTGCCATTCCACACAGGAATTCAAACAGAGTGTGTGTAACACACAGATACCCAACCTTCCACATATTGAGTCAAGCACTGAGTGTGTTACCACAGGGAACCTACCTTTTCACTCATGGCATCCATCAGGAGTGTAATCAGTAAGTGTACTAGAGGCAGAAACAATACATGTCCACCAATTACATCAACCAAGTATACTTAACAAAGGGACCAACCTTTCAATTCAGGATGTCAATGAGTGTACTAAACACATAGCCCTACCTCTGCATTTAAAACTTTAATTAGTGAGTGTACTTAACATAGAAACCCTTTCCCACTCAATACATCAATCAGTGAGTGTAGTAAACACAGAGACCTATCTTTCAACCCAAGATATTAATCAATAAGTGTTTAAAGCACAGGATCCATACCTTTCTACCCAAGACATCAATCAGTGAGTGTAGTAAACACAGAGATCCTGTCATTACACTCAGGACATCAGCTGGGAGTGTACTAAGTATATGGACATGACCTTTCCACCCATGGCATCAGCTGGGGAGAATTTGTAATATGGGGACCCAACTTTTCCACTTTTCCACTTAGGGCATCTATCAATGAGTGCACTAAATTCAGGGACCCTACCTTTCAGCCAGTGACATCACAGAGTGAGCGTATTTAATATGAGGACACAATCTTTCCAACCAAGACATCAACAGCTGACTGAACTAAACACACAGAAACTAACTTTCCACTCATGGCAACAAGCAGTGAGTGTATGAAGCACACGGAGTGTTAACATAGAAACCCTACCTTTCTGCAAATGGCATCAATCACAGAGAGGATTCTGGATGCATGGAACAGCCTTCCTGAGGAGGTTGTGAAGTCAAAAACAGTGGGGGAATTCAAGAATGCATGGGACAGACACAAGGCAATTCTTGTGGGGGGGGTAGGAGGAAGTAGGCTGTTGGTTAACTAGGATCTGCAGCTTATCCATTAGGTAGGGAAATGGGAAGACTGGGTGGGCCAAGCAGTCCTTATCTGCCATCAAATTCTATGTTTCTATGTTTCAATCAACTAATGTACTTAACAAAGAGACATGCCTTTCTGCCCATGATCTCAATCAGTGAGTGTACTAAACACAGAAGTTCTACTTTTCCACCAGTGACTTCAATCAATTAAATTACTAAACACAGAGACCCTTACCTTTTCATGAGCAACATCGATCAGTGAGTGTACTAACACAGAAACACTAACCTTCCTCCCATGACCTCATTCAGTGAGCGTTCCAAACACCTGAACCCTACCTTTCCACTCAGGGCATCAATGAGTGCCTAGACCATGTATTTAAGGATGTAGTAGTCTTGAAAATCAAATGAGAACAAGATTTGGATTTCTATTTTATGTACAATATGACGAATGACTATCATTTAAGATACTCATGTTTTAGTAAGATCATCTCCAACAAATTCACTTTAATTCTTTTCATCATACATACTTTACAGCATCCACAAAGTGAATACTGCTATGATTAATATATGCTCATGATGCCCAGTGCTCCTTGCACCTTGATTTACTTATCACATTTATGCCCATTTTTCTTCAGTTTTTGGGTCCAAATTCTACAATTACTGTCAACTGCCATAAGATTCCAGTTGGCTATCTTCCCAACATTAACTGTTCTTGATTATGTTAATTATTATGTGTTCTCTAAAACTAATAACATTGGTTTCTATGTTCATATTTGATCCACAATACCTTGTTTAGTCTTTAAAATGTTCAAATGAATACCCTGTCAGAAACACGTTTTTATCACTACCTGATTTATTCCTTTTATTACGATTACCCACTGTAATTTTTCTTATCCGTACTGGATGCATTGTAAATCAGACCTGAGCTCAACTGTCTTTCAAAAATAAATTGACATTGAATTAAAACCATTACTTTCAATATTCATGCACAAATTAATCATAACAGGCATCATTCTAGGTAAAAATATATATATATATTTTATTGCAATAGAAAAATAAGGATCCACCATCCTGCCAGCCATGGATAAACTGTATAAGGGACATCCACCTATTCAAAAGCATAATACTACTTTCATAACAAAATCAATATTTTGTTCAAAATTAGGGACCCATTTTGTAGATACATCAGAAAGGTGTCAGAAATGAATAAAATGATATGCTCCCATCCCGTTTCTCAGATACCCTACGCTAGCAGCTTACTTTAACCCTATGATCGTTAGCTTATTAATACATTCTAGGATCAAACTATCTTACTGTCACAGCAACTAAATGATACATTTTCAATTTATGTATTAAAATATTTTAAATGGAAGCTCTGCTTATCAAAGTGTCTATCTCTTTATTTCTTTTGATTTGATACCTTATTTACTTCTTGTTTTTGGCATTGCTACTTTTCCTTAACCCTTCCTCAAAATATTTTTTTTTAAAAAGGACATCAGAGAGGTAGTATACTAAACATGAGGACCCAACCTTTCCAACCAAGACATCAGTCAATGGGGGTTCCTAAATGGGGGCTTTACCTTTCTACCCAGGACATCTGTCAGTGAGTGCAATAAACATGGGCAGCCTCCATGTTACCTTTCCACCAAGAAGGTAACTCAACTTAACCAACACCTAATTTTTTGTAAATTGTCATATGCCGATCCCACAGTGAAATCTTTACAGTGAATCCGTCAATGCCAACAACATTAACAGATCACTGTAAAGTCCACCCGGGACCCCGGCACTCTTTCCCCTGGTCCTGCACCCCCTCCCTGAATCAACTATGTCTCAGAGTTGATAATCCTGAGGTCCAGGAGGTGCAGGAGAGTGGTGAAAAAAACAGGTAGGTTTCCAGATGGATTTATGCCAACCGCAATTTGTGGTCTATTAAATCTTTCGCTGTAACGTCGGTTGACAAAACAGTTGTCGAACCCGGCATCGTAGAGCAGTAAATTATAACTAGTTACAAAACCAAAATGTGAACCCTGCAGAGTATAGATAATGGGCTGGTGTCTGATGAACTAGATGTGATAAGATCACCAATGATGATCTATATCAGCCATGTTCTACCCTCTGAACAAAATATAGCCAATTCACTTTCCCAATAAACCTGGTCAGTAAACATGTTTCAGTCAAAATTCTGCAATACTCTAGCATTGACTAGAATACAGGGAGATATACCACCTAACTGCCTGGGCAATGTTAGGGTTCTACTGGACACATTAAGAAAGCACCTCACCATCAGTTTTCAGAGCAGCTGCCAGCATCTCAATACACTTGTCCCGGATGGTATCACCAGTCAGAAAGCCAGAGGACATGAAGCCTGCTGATGATGAGAAAGTGGGTGACACTGGGCTTGTGGGTGCTTTCATTGCCTCGCTTTTGCTTTTACTGCCGTTTGACCTTTCAAGAAGGAAAGAATCCAACAGGTTAACAAGTACAAGCTGGAAATCGCTAGAACTGTGGAATCTGTGGATTTATCATAGAACTGAAAGTGTTTCATTATATTTTCTGAATGGAATGGCTTCCCGTACAGCTTTAAACATATGCTAATTTAATTTTACTCCAATTATTTATGAAGGCCAATGAAAGTTTCACTGTTAAAGTAATCATTCAAGAATATCATAATCATGCTGATTTATCTATAATTTGTCCAGGTAAAGTCAGAAATAACAACATTTCCTTTACAGCTGTGACCTGGGGGAGATATAAAAACGTGTGTCAAAGACAACATATGCACTAAAATACAATGAAAATAATAGTAAACTGTGCAATAAGATAGTTATTGGTAGGTCAGGTCAGCCAAGATACGTGAAGGTATTCATAAAGTGGAGCTTCAGATTACATTTTAGCACATGGTGACTACTGAAGGCAGTTATTATGTGCCCCAGGCTACAGTCCTCAATTATAACCATTAGATAGCGTTACCTGTGAGACAGGATTTGAACCAGGATCTCCTGTCATCCAGGCATAAGACAGAATTACTTTGGTGCTAGAATTTGATCTTCTAGCTTGCAGATCGTTACTCTGTTAGATCACACAGTGATGCTGACTACCTAGAGATCTTAGAAATACCATATGGCATCAGAACCTGTGACACTCTAGGCCACGTCTGTTAAGCAAACCTATCCGGAGAGACCCTGGCCCACTGGGACCACAGGCATGGTCTGAATGCATAAATAAAGCAGCCTGCTACAAAAAAAATTGCAGCTAGCCCAGCTCGGAATCAAGAGTCATTCCAGCTAATACAGGCCCATTTTTGAAGCCAGCATGAGTGAGGCCCAGCTCGGAATCAAGAACCATTCCAGCTAATACAGGCCCATTTTTGAAGCCAGCATGAGTGAGGCCCAGCTCCTTAAGTAATACCCAGCTAAGGAGGGGATTTTCAGCATGCTTACCTACACCCCCACTAGATAACAAAGGTAGATGGGCATGAATTATTCTTCACCAGAACAGCTACCTACTGAACCAGAATGGCAGTCCCTAATATTGATATAATAGGATAAATCCACTTACCAGTAATTATTGACCAATTTTGGTTCTTCCTCCTGTTTCCAAACTTTTACAAAATTATTCAAACAATTAAGGCATTACAACAAAATAGATCATCTCATTTTCATACAAGTTTTTATTTTGCACAGCTGGAGCAAGCTGGCTCTCTTCGATTTCTGTCCCCATTCCCCACCGATGGCCACTTCCCAAGGACTTACCTGCCAGCTGCATTCCCCATAGACTTCTCCCCACCAATGGTGGGGGAAGGAAAGGGAGGACTGTCTTTCCAATCCCCCGAGACACATATCCAGATTCGCCAGCAAGAGTACTGGTGGTGGTGCGAGTGAGGGGCTGGTATGCAAAGCATCATTCATACTTGCTCTGCAGTCCATTTTCCACCAGATTTTTCTCCCTTCCCCAGAGCTGAGGTGCACACATCTGCGCATGCATGTGGAGGCTCACACATGCTGCAGAGTCCCACAGCTCTCCTCCCTTCATGCCAGCCTCGTCTTGTACTATTATCAGGCCTTCACCTGGGGTAGTATTGCAGCGATGCCGAAAAGTCCTCATTCAAGAGAAAGAGCCATCCATTGGACACTCTGCCCCCCGACTGACCCATAGTAACACAAGACTGCTACTGATTTCAGGTCACTGGCACAGTGGATGGTAGTGCTACCACCTTGAACTTGGGCCAGCTCTGAAATAAAAAAAATCTCTTGACTAATAAATAGCATGGATTCCAAAATGGTTACAGCACACTGATGGCCTTATTCAGGTTAGCCTCTGACCTCTTTGATTGCTTTGATTGTGGGTACCTTATACTACAGGTGAATTTTTATTGACTTGAACAAGGCCTTCAACCCAGTTGATAATGGATTAATTAAATTAAAAGAATTGGGTAATAGTTTTACAACTTTGATATTGTTATTCGAATTGTCATAATGCTGTATGTCTTGTTTGTAATTTATTAAATGAAGTATATTTAGTTTTGTGTTTTTTTTCTGTTTCTTTTTTCTCCCCAGGTCCCGCTGGCCCCTCTCTGATGTTCCCCTCCCTCACTGACCCCAAGAATCAGGACCCCCTCCCTCTTGGCCCCCATGACTTACACTTCATGGCATGGTGGAGAGCGACTCAACCCACAAACACGGATCCAGCTGGGAGGTGTCCTCTTGGGGTGGCTCTCGGGGGTCCATGGTCATCCTGCACATTGGGACCACTGTTTTCCACTTTTCTTTTCTTGTGGCAGGGAGTGTGCAATGCCACCAGTGATGCACCATGCACACATCTGCACATCCTACATCAGGCGACTGCTCCACCTTCACCCCCATATTATGGGACCAGGCTTGTCAGCCCCCAGCCTCCATTAGGGATCAGGTAAGCACCGGTCTGAGTCCCCACCTCCCCAGGGAGAGAAAGCTGTCCTCAAACTCTTGATACTCTCCCACCCCAGCCAACTCCCAGCGACCCGCTCCCACCATGAACGGTCGCCAGCATGGCAGGAGGTAAGGCATCGCTGCCTCAGCCTTCCACACCACTGGGCCAGCCAAATATAGTTGGTTTAAAAAATAATTGAATAATGCATATTTCACATTTTTGAGGTTCAAACAATATTTCAAAGTAGACTTCCACAAGTAAAAGTCAGTGTTTCTCTATCAGAGTAGTAGATATCATTATGAATAAAACTGACATCATTATTTGCAATTCCAGCAACTTGGTGATTGTATTACAAACTCAAGTACGAAAGTTTTACCCTCCTCCAGCATGGGCTATTACAGCAAAAATGAGTCCTTAATGAACAAAAAATTAAAGTTACATTATTTGATACTGCCCAAAAATTGTTGTGCTCACAAACCCCAGTATCAATCAATAGAATTGATGTTATCATAGAATCTGTTAAACTTTTCAGTATCTTAGTATTGGTTGTGGCATTGGCAAAGTTATTGAGAGCAAGATATGCCTTTTTGCAGATGACACAAAATCTGCAATAGGTGGACACCAAGGAGGGCATAAGAATACTGCACGAGGATTTGGGGAAGTTGGAGAAGTAGTGTAAGCTATGGCAACTGAAGTTTAAGGCACAGAAGTGTAAAGTCATCCACACTGAAGCAAAGAATCTGAGAACTGAATACGGGACAAGAGGGGTGAGGATGGAACAGAAAAGGGAGAAAAAGAATCTAGAGGTTACATTTTTCTGGGTCAATGCATGAGGGCGGTTGGCAAGACAAACACAATGTTGAGAAGCATTAGCAGGGGAATAAACAGCAGGAGTATGGAGATGATACTGCCCTTGTATAGGTCACTAGTAAAGATGCATCTAGAGCATTGCATACTGTTCTAGAATCCACACCAGAAGGGTTGCACAGTTGCACCATGAGCAACCCACTGATGTGCCCCAGCGCAATATTCAAAGGGGGAAAGTGTGTGGCACAAATCCCGATGCACCAGGGTGCATCAGTAATTTATCCGGCATAAGTAGGGGGGGAGTGTCCATGCATACCCCTGCACATCCCGATATTCAGCCCGGGATGTGCGGAGTCCATGCAGGTGCAACCCCTACATGCACTGCATACAGTTGTTCCAAAAAATAAAGGAGCAACAGCCAGCCACCCACAGGTAAACTGCCATATTACAGAGTGCAGCACGGCTGCTGCCAGCTGTGGGTGGCCACCCAAGCTCTGGTGGCACCCTCCGTCAGGTAGTGCCCCCCCCATGCCCGATCACGGGCAGAAGTATAAATATAGTAATCTCCTATATCCCTGGTGGACCAGTGGACCGCTCGCAGCCCGATCGCAGGCAGAAGTATTTAAAATAATGATCTCCTATATCCCTGGTGGTCCAGTGGACAGCTCGCAGCCCGATCGTGGGCAGAAATCTAAACAAAGATTAGAACCCATCCCTGGTGGTCCAGCAGTACCCCCTCCCCACCCTCTCACTGAGCCCCACCACCCTCCCCCGGTCAGCAGCAGGTGGCAGCTCCCACCCATAAGCCGCCCAGCCGCCCGCTGACTGACTGCATACAGATAGTTGTACGCCCTGGTCCACAGTGTGGCCAATGGGTGTAGACTGCACTGTACACATTCCAGATATGTCGTCAGCGGGCGGCTGGGTGGCTTGCAGGTGGGTAGCTGCTGCCCACCGCTGACTGGGGGGGCGGGGTAGTGGGGCTCAGTGGGAGGATGGGGAGGGGGTACCGCTGGACCACCAGGGATGTGTTCTAATCTTTGTTTAGACTTCTGCCCGCAGTTGGACTGCGAGCGGTCCACTGGACCACCAGGGATATAGGAGATCATTTTTTAAATACTTGTCATGATCAGGCTGCAAGCGGTCCACTGGACCACCAGGGATATAGGGAGATCATTATTTAAATACTATGCCCGTGATCGTGCCAAGCACTATGCCACTTGTGCAGGGTGTCGTGGTCTCGACGGCTGCAGCCTGGCAGGCGCCTGTGCAGTCACCATGGATAATAATAATAATAATAATAATAGCTTTATTTCTAAAGCGCCTTTCAAAGATATCAAGGCGCTTACATCAGGCACAGTATAAAATAACAAAGCACTTTACATCAAACACAGTATAAAATAACAATTTAAAACATACAAAATACATTAAAACAACATTTAGTTAAAACCAACCATACAATCATCTAACCCAATAACAAATAATAATAAATAGTTTCCACTAATCATCCAGAAAAGCTAAACCCCATAGGTAGGTTTTAAGATCTTTCTTAAATATCTCCACGGAGGTGCATTTCCTTAACGCGTAGTAGAGAATTCCAAAGAGTTGGTGCGGCATAAGAAAATGCTCTGCTACCTGAAGATTTTAAATTCACTCTTGGAATCTCTAACAACCCCCCGTCGGCCGAGCGGAGCAATCGGCTGGGGCGGTATGGCACCAGAAGTTCTTTCAGAAAGGACAGGCCCCAATCGTGAAGGGCTTTGAAAGTCAATAAAATGACTTTAAAGATGATCCGCCACCATATAGAAAGCCAGTGCAGTTCGCGCAGCACCGGAGTAATATGACTAGATCTTCTTGTCCCAGTCAATACCCAGGCTGCAGCGTTCTGCACCAGCTGAAGGTGATGAGTTCAACTCGAAAGCCCAAAGTAAAGGCATTGCAGTAGTCAAGCGCGAGGACAAAAGCGTGGACCAGCGTTGGTAAGAGTCAGGCGGAACAAGGTGGCGCACCCTGGCAATATTCCTAAGATGGTAAAAGGAGGTCCTGACAACGGCCGACACTTGAGATTGAAGGGTCAGCCTATCATCCAGGACAATCCCAAGGTTGTGTACCTGTTCAGAGGGCAAAAGTGAAACACCACCAAGAAAAATTCCCAAAGGCGTGCCACCATGTGACCTCACTATCTGACCACCCGGGTCCACCACTAACACTCTGTCTTCTCAGAGTTCAACTTTAACCAACTAGAATCCATCCACCCTTGGATTTCTTCCAAACAGTTGTTAAACACCGAGAGTGCTCCATCCTGGTCAGGTGCAAAAGACAGGTATAGCTGGGTATCATCTGCATAGCAGTGAAACCTCAGCCCATACAAATCTTATAATGTCTCCGAGGGGCAGCATGTACACTGCAAATAACATGGGTGACAGCACTGAACCCTGAGACACCCCGCACAACAAAGAAGTTGGGCCAGAGGAATAAACCCCCAACACAACTCTCTGTGATCTCCGAGTAAGGAATGAAGTGAATCATTTTAAAACAGTTCCCGACATTCCACAAATTGACCTCAGGCGTGCTAACAACACCAAGTGATCCACAGTGTCAAAAGCTGATGAGAGATCAAGAAGAACTAGAATAGAACATTTCTTCTGATCTCTCGCCCTCAGAAGATAATTAAGCACCCGAACCAGTGCAGTCTCGGTGCTATGTCTTTTCCGAAAACTGGATTGGAAGGATTCATAGATATTATGGATGGTTAAATGGTCTTCCAGCTGGGCTGCTACTACCTTCTCGATAACCTTCCCAATAAAGGGAAGATTAGAGATAGGTCTGTAGTTTGAAAAACAGTCTGGGTCCAGAGTAGCTTTTTTCAAGAGGGGTGTCACCACCACCTCTTTCAGGGAGTTAGGAAACTCCCCAGACTCTAAAGAACACCAGACTATTTGAACCATGACTGGACCAATGATCTCAAAACAACCCAAAATTAGGGGAGTTGGTCCAGGGTCCAAACCACAGCTTGTAGGCTGCACACTATGGATGATCCTCATAATATCCACGTCTTCCAGTCGGCGAAAGGAACTCCAAGAGAACCATGGTATTGTGGGCTCGCGTGTTCCACACCAACACCCTTAGAGATTACTGGACGCAGTTCTTCTGATGTCAGCCGCACCTTAGTTGCAAAAACGAGCGAGCTCTCACACTCTATTTGTGAAAAGGCTTTCCGGACTTGCAGACAGGCTGGATTGCACAGTCTGTCTACAGTCCGGAACAGCTGAGCCGGTCGATTATGTGCAACTGCAATCTCCCTGGACAGGAATTCTGCCTTCTTTATGGGTGATTGCAGATTGATAGATAGAATAATGTTCCATCAATCTAAGGTGGTCGGCATCAAGGCCGGATTTGCACCAACAACGCTCTAACCTTCGCCCCTGTCTCCGCAACTCCCTCAGAGTCCCATCAAACCAAGGGAACCTGGGGTGAAGGGATAGGGGGTGCTCACTAATAGGAGCAATAAGATCCAGGGCACTGGAAATGGCCATATTATAGGCCACCACTAGCGCCTCTGGATCATTGCTAGTCAACACGAGGGATGAGAGGTCAAGGGCCGCCGCAAGGCCCTGGGAAGTAACATTCCATAATGGGCGCTACCTGACTATCTCCACAGGGGAAGGCCTTCTCAGGGGGGTGTAAAAATTGAACCTCACAGTGTGATGGTCAGACCAAATGACTGGTTCCACCCCCACATCGGATGAGTCAATCCCTAAGAGGAAGACTAAATCCAAAGAGTGCCCAGATTTATGTGTAGCAGTGGAAACTACCTGTGTAAGGCCCAAAGAAGACATAACTTGGAGGAAGTGATGACCAAATTGTGAAAGTTCATCGTCGACCCAGGCGTTAAATTCGCCCAGAACCATCAATCTGGGCGACTCAAATGACATATCGACAAGGAAGTCTGCTACTTCCTGTAAGAAGCGTTTCCCATCTCCGGGTGGACGGTAGTTGAGAACAATTCGAACGCCTACACCTGCTACTACTGTACACTCAAAGGATTCAGCCTCATCTACTACCACATTCGTGAGGCCCAATTTAGTCTTTAAACACACTGCCACCCCCCGCTGCCTAACATGGTCATTGAGTGCCCGTGCTGGAATCATGGCTCAAAATGGGGCCCGAATTTTCATCCAGCCAGGTCTCGGTGGTAGACCAGGTCAGTTGAACCAATAAGATCAGCTAAAATAACGGTCTTATTCTTAACAGACCTGGCATTGCATAACACTGCCGAGTTGGACAAACCTGGAAGCTGTCCGACCCTATCTGCCCACTAAATTCAGTAGTGCCCTTGGGTATGGGTACCAGACAGGAAAGCCCGGTCTGGATTCATTCGCCCAAGGCGCCTTCTGGACTTAACAACCCGATAAAGGTGGCTGCGCTCTTTCATCCTCTCCCGTTCGCCACCCGCCCTCCTCACTCTCCTACAAGCAATCCCCAGTGCTCTACAGTGCTGGAATGTCTCAAACTGTAAAGGAGTATAAAAAGGCGGAGGCGCAAAGGGAAGAGGATGAATAGTGCACCGCCATGGAGCCCACCAACCAACACATGATTCAGCTCAAACCAGACAAAGTAATATAATATCTAACTGAAATAATCTAAAGCTCTGAATGCTTAGAGTAAAATCCTAAAAAAAATCCAAAACAAAAAAAAAAAACAATAAAACCTACAAAACCACCCTCCTCCCCAACTAGATAGACTTCAAACCCAGAACAACAAAATAAATAAAATAAAAAATCCTCACTCACAGGATAAAATACATATAAGAAAATAAATCCCCCACCCTCACATAGCAGGAGGAGAAGAAAAGAATTGGGCACTCCTACTACCCAAAATACACTCAGTAATCAAACAAAAAATAAAAAAAAAAATTTACAAAACTACACAATAAAACAAAAGAAAAATAAATACAAGTATCCTGGTCTTCTCACCAGCCAGGAGACCAAAAAAAATAAGTCTGGAAAAGAAGTCAACCAATGGTAGGAGAAGTTGAGGTAAATCCAACCTCGGCTTTAAATAATTCATTAAATCCAAAAGTCATGGAGAGTCTAAGAACCAGCAGACTTTCAAACCAGGTGCTAGTACATTTCAAAATCCAGCTGATAACAGGAGGGGCTCTCCTCCCTTCTTAATATGGTCACTGAAAAGGTTCCTTTAAAAGACCGGCTATTCTCCGAATAATTAAATCCTCAAGACCCAGGCCCGACCACCTAGGTAGAAATTAAGTCATGAAGCTATAATCTAAAAGGACCCAAAGGAAAATGCAAATCCCTGCCCCAACAGGAATGAAATCCACAGAGAGCAGACCACCCAGGAGGGAACCGAGATCTCAACCGCCCAGCGCCGAGATCCCCAACCAACAACCATTGAGAAGAATGGCCCTCTGGCCAAAATTCCGTGGTTCCTCCTAAGACGGCCAAAACACTCACAGGGAGTCACCCACAGCAGGGGAGGAGCACTCTCCTAATCATACAGGGAAATTCCTGTGACCATAATATGCCAAAAAGTGTCCAGCATCAGAAAGATAGGGACAAATTTTATTTAATAGCCCCCAGGCCCTGGGTACTCTCATCACCAGACCAATATAGAGGGCAATAAACAGAAACTACAAACAGGAGAAATCTCCACTCATGGTCCCAGTTTTGATTCCTATAAAACATCTGTCAGTTTTCAAGGCTCCATTCCTCAGCCTTCCAAAAAGTCGGTCCTAACGTCCATACAAAAGAGCCTAAATAATACACCACTCAATGATCCATGAGCCAGTCCAAGAGGGTAGGAGTCCACAGGCTCATATTCCTCAAGGGACTCTCCATCTCCAACCTCCAACAAATTCCCGTAGTAAAGCAGGCCAGTTGAAACAATACCGCAAGGGTCCACACTCCAGTCCCTCAAACTCCCTGTATTCTCTCCTTCAAATGTGTCATAGGAAACCAGAGCCGCCAGAGTCGAGAGGCACTTCACCCCCAACAGCTACAAACAGCAGCTCCGCGCTCACTCAACACGCTCCCGGCTCCCAGCACCAAAACAGTTAAACAAACAAACAGCAGAGCAAGACCACAAAAGGTCCCGAGGTCCCTTTACTCAAGTCCCGCAGATGTCAAGTATTATCTCCTCCTGGATGCCGCGGTAAAAACGAAGCCGCCAAAGCTAAAAAGCTCTTCCCCAACAGTTTAAAATAGCGGCTCAACGCTCACTCCACTCACTCCCAATAATAATCGAAAACAAAAACGCAAAGCAAACAGACTATTAAAAACATGAAATAAACACATAAAATATGAAAGTAACACGAAAAAACAAAAAAGATACTCGAAAGCACAGTTATTCAGAGCTCAAGCTCAGGCAGCTCACACATACTGCCGCCATCTTCAGGATGAGCGCACCTGCATGCAAATGGGGCCATAATGACACGCAAATGGCCCCATTTGCATCTTGCATGCATTATGGCCCCATTTGCATGTGCACCCTTTGAATATTGCGGTTGATGCACCTAAGCGCAATGGCATGCGCTAAGCGCATCCCCTGCCCTATCTGGCCACTTGCGATGGTGTAGTGCCACTGCACCATGCACATCGTGCGGTGGCTACAGAGTGATATTCAATGGTGCTGAGCCATGGCGCAGCACCATTGAATATCACCTGTCAGCGCCTGGCACATCCCAGTTGTGATGCACCCAGGCTTGCGCAACAGCCTGGTAGAGTCTGAATATCCCACCCATTCAGTGCACATTTGCTCTTCACATTCACTCTACACGTTCAGTACACAGCCACTCTTCACACATTCACTTTTTACATATTTGTAATGTTTGTAATATTTGTAATGTTTGTATAACAATGACCTGGAACCTTTGAAAAGAGTCCTGGACTCAAAGTATTAATCTAAACTGAAATAAATAAAAAATAAATAAATAAACATATTCACTCTCCACACACTCATTTTTTTTTATTTTGACCCCAAATTTTCAAGATAGTTATTTTATGACTGCCCTTATAAACATGATATGCATCATTTATAGCATATTGTCCAAAATGTCATTTCACACCACAAGTGAGAAAACAAGTTTCATCCAGGATTTAAGAAATGACACCTGTCATATTTATGAAAGGTATGGAAAAATGGGTATGTTGAAATTTTGGAGTCAAAACATAAAAAATTAGTGAACTTATGAGAGAACATTGAAATACTGGAATGTTCAGTCATAACCTGGGCATTGTACCATATTTGTACCCCAAATTTCCAGCATAGCTGTCTTATTACCCCACCTCAAGAACCCAGTAGGTGAACATTTTCAAATCTGCCAAAATGTCATTCTGCAACGCCAAAACGTCATTCTGCACCACAGGTGTTTAAACACATTTTGGCCAGGATTTGAAAAATGGCAGCTGTCAAATTCATGAGATAGTGTGAAAAAATGGCTACGTTGAAAATATGGGGTAAAAATATTTAAAACTACCAAAGTTAAGAACGAGCATAGAAAATTGTCAATGTACACACATAACTTTCCCATTTTTACATATTTTGACCCCACATTTTTAACATAGCCTTCTTATGACACCACTTCATAAACAAAGGCAGTGAAATGTTTCAAATCCTATCTTAATGGTGATTTCACCAAGTGACTGTGAAATTGCCTTTTGGGCCTGATCTGATTTGCATAATTCTACTGCTGTTGGTCATGAGGTGGGGTCCCAAAAAGGGCACTTTGAAAATTTGGGATCAAAATATGCAAAAATGACAGTGATGCATCAAAGTTCAAAACTCCATTGAACTGCATTGAACCGCACTTACCTTAGTTTCTCATACTGCAGTTAACGGTTCCAGCAGCAAGAAGTGTCTTGAATTGGAGAGTGGATCTTTGCCATAGGGCATGTTCAGGTGAGGGAGGTGTGTGAGGTGGGGTGTTGTGTGGGAGGTCGGGGTGGGTGGGTCAGATTGGCAAGGACCATTTTCTTTGTTAAACAGGGATAAAAAATACATCAAGGGACAGTTTTCTTTATTTCAGCTTATTTCAACACTAGGGATTGGGCAACCTAGTATCGGGCTACAGTTTGGGGACCAGGTGTGGCTGACCTGGAGAGGAAGGGGGTCCTCAGAAGTGGTATTGGGGGTGAGCAACCCCGGTCCACTTATTAAAAAAAAATTGGGAATGGGGGCAGGCAACCTGCAGGGGAGGAGGGAGAAAGAAGTGGTACCTGGGGTGGGCTCCCTAGTCTGATAGATAGATTAGATAGATAGACAGACAGACACACACACACACACAGATAGACACAGAGGCAGACAGACAGAAGAAGGGATCGGCAGCTCACTCCCATTACTGCAGCCCACAACACAAGTTCCAGCTGTGACTGCAAATGTCAAAAAAGCCCCATTGTTCTCATATAGAGAACGCGAGTGAACAGCTCCTCTCACTAACCTGGACACCCTGGATTTTAAGGTGCCCAGTAAAGGTACTTCTGACTACTTTTTAAAACAAACAACAGCATAATCTAGCTAAATGGGTCCTGTTTATCAATGTTCAAGTGTTTGTCTGTTTTTAAGGAGATTATTTTTATAAATTTTAACTTTTTGAGTTTAAAATGTCAAAAAATAATGACCAACATGATCGGTATTTCTGTCAGCACGAGAGGTTAATCCTGAAAATAAGCAGTTAAAGTTGTTTTTTCTTTACTCTTCACAAGGTAAATAATGAAAATAAGCAATCATGATCTTTTTTTTTTTTTTTTTTTTTTACTGTTCGCATCAGGATGTTAACTCTAAAATCATTATAACTCTGGAACCATATAATATTTTTTCATGAAACCTTCCAAAGGCATACCCTTGGCATGGTCCCTTTCAACAATGAAAATTTCATAAAAGAAGTCCACACTATCTAGGCTGTAGGTGACAGCAAAAAATACCCAATGTTAAGTATAGGGAAACCAAAAGTGTTTTTTCCCCATTTTTTGGAACTCCATATCTCGAAAACTGAACAAGATACCATCACAAAACTTTTCTCATCTTGATACTCTGGCAGTCTTACCACACATGCCAAATTTTGGACTATTTAGTCAAATAACACTAATGTTATTAAGGTGAAACAATTGGGGTTTAACATTAACCAGCCTACTCAACCCTAACTATAGGGGCACTACCGTGGCCCTATAATAATAAGTATATTTTCTTTCAGATACTGCATTGTAGCTTATGTTGTTTGAAAATGGAAAAAAAGTTTTTATTGAAAAATAAACCAAAAGTCCCACAGGCGACAATGTACCTCAAGAACAATTAAAGTGGGCACCAGTTGAATGCATAATATAAACATATCATCAAGGCAATAAATTATTTTTGCAGCTGTCTACTAACTAGCACTGTTAAATCTTCTTCAAGGATATCTCTTTCATCGGGCCACACCTATGGAACTTACAGCCACCAGGTACTAGAACCACACAGAAATGTTTGCAAGCTGTCAGCCAGGGGCTGCCCACAATGACGTCAGATGTCAGAATCTACATAAGCATGGATGGCCTCTCCTCTTCTCAGTTATTTTCCCATTGATCTCTGCTTGTCAGACTACTGTGGAAATGCCACTGCATTAGCCACCGTTTGTTTATTTTGCAGCTACGAAAGTAATCACTTTCATTCAACAACCCACATGACATCAAAAGAACCCTCAAAACTCTTCTGATACTGTGAGTGCAGAGACAAGATCTGCGCTGGAGACTCCCACAACATCTGTGTCTGCTGCTTAGGCCTAGACCACAATGTGAAACCTGCAAAATTCAGAGATTCTCTCCTGGTTCCCTACAGGGAGGTCCTACAAGGATGATCTCCTCTGAGGAACTGAGGAGAGGAGGGTCCACCCACATTTATATAGACATTGATGTCTGACATTGTCATTGGAAGCCCTAGGCTGACTGCTTGCAAAACTTTCTGTGTGGTTCTAGTGCCTGGAATCTATAAGTTTCATATGTGTGGCCTGATGAAAGAGATTCTCTCCCAGAGCTACTGTTATGGTAAATACATAACTGTTCTATTTTATTTGTGAATGAACAAGGAAATATTCTTGTGACATTCTTTTTTATTTCTTTTCAATCCTGTGTTTCCTTCCTTTTCACCCCGATATATCCTCTTCTGCTGCCCTCCACCTTTAAATTGGTACTGTGTATAGCTGTCCCATCTGTTGGGCAAACAAATCAAAAGCACTGGCTATGTATTAAGCTAGGAGACTCTAAAGTCCCAAAGAAAGCAGCTTTAGCCATTTAGCTCTGGAGATATTATCATTATTAGGGTGTCTAACAGATGGCTGACAAAAGAATAAAACAAAAAACTGAGTTGGGGTGGACTGCCTGGGAGTGCAGAACCCATGGTTCACAACAGGAGGAGATAGGAAGGCCTCCCACTGAGCAGATGGGACAATAAGTAAAATGGGAAAGGGGCAGGGGTGAGGGGAAGGGTGAACCCAGTAGAGGAAGAATAGGAGGGCAGGGGGGAAAAATGCAAGAAAGGGTGCAAGCAAGTCGGGCAACCAGAGGAAAGGGGGGGCTTGGGAAGGGAGATATCTTATACAGGAAACATGCAATGTGGAGGAGAGCAACATCCACTCATATCAGGAGTCTGGGGTACAAAATGGATGACCTCCAAGCCATGATGATGGAGGGCTGAGCAGATCATGTGGCGGTCATTGAGACCTGGGCAACCCCGAACAATGACTGAGGTCTGTCTGTTCCTGGATACACCTTCTGTAGGAAGGACAGAACAAAGGTTAGGGGTGGAAGGGTGGTGATCTATGTTAGTTAGGGAATAAAGATTACAAGGGAGGACATGGGAGGAGGGTATGGAGATGCCATGGGTACTGCTGCAGTCAGGGGTGAAAAGAAAATAAGGGTGGGGTATGTATCAACCTCGCAGTTAGGATGAAACCACAGACATGGAGCTGTTGGATGAGATTAGAAAGGCTGCAGAGGGGTGGAGAGAATTGTTAATTGCTTAAGATTTTAGCATGCACAATGTCCAAAGTGGATTGGAGCATCCCACAGGCCAGCAGGAGGAGTCAAGTGATCCTAGATGCATTTTAGAATGGTTTTCTAGCACAGGGTGAAATGGAGCTAACAAGGGATGAGACAATCCTGGACCTAGTTCTGATGAATAGCGATCATGTCAAAACCAGCTAGGTTGCTAAACCCCTGGGATGGAGTAACCACCAGCCTATGTGGTTTCAGCTGGACATGGGACATTAAGTGCTGAACACAAAAATACATGTTGTTGACTTCAAAAAGGCAGATTTTGTATGCATGGGGACAATCCTATGGGAAAGTCTGAGAGAACTACAGGAGGACATGGGTGTGAAGGATAAATGGGTAGTGTTACAGGGTTGACTAAGACTCTGTCCCATTTGTTATGCAGAAAGAGTTAAATGCAAGAATCCCTCCTATCCGCTCCATTTCTGTCTCTTGTCTGTCTGATTGCGCAATCAGTTTTTCTTGTGAGACCTAGGAACTGATCACTCTGATAGTCTCACAACTCCCCCCCACCACCATCTCCCTACCTTCACTTGCTGTTTCTTGCTGTTTTTTTTTCTTCCTCCTTGCTTATCTGTGGTTATAAATATAAATGTGGATCTTTATGTGAAACTGGGTTCTCTTGTTTGTAAATGTATATATTTATACTGTTGAAATGGTTGCAAAAAGCTATTTAGAAGTCAGGAGGTTAACTTTGAGATGCAGCTTGACCTCCACAAACTCTTTTGAAGAAAAGATTAGTTTTGGGACACAGTGTTCTATTTTGTTGCACCTGCAAGGAAAGAAACTAACAAAGTTCTGATACATTTTGTGAGAAACAGGATGTCTCTTAACGAGCTCATGATGAAGAAATTAATTGCCAGTCTAAGACTTCTTATAAAAGACAGCAATCTTCTGTTAGAGAGGAGAGAGAAAGAGAGAGAGACTGAAATTTAGAATTAGAGATACCCTCAGAGGAAGGACTTTGTTTTGTTTGAACTGCCTTTATAAAAGTTATCCTGCACAACTTTATTTTTTCATTTTATTGTTATTGAAGATAATAAAATGCTATATAACTGCTCCTGGTTTTCCTATGCTTCTGACCTATGCCTCAATGACAGATGGTGGTAGATGTGGGATTTGTGCTGTGCGTACTCTAAGGCAGATGTTTTGTGCATGGGTACTAGACCTGGTACCAGGGAAGCATAGAAGAAAGGAATGGATCCTGCAAAAGCAAGCCCAGGAGTGATTACCAGAAGAATGGCAGCCAAACTAGAAGCAGAAACAAAAGTCCAAAGTGAGACTGTACAGCAAGCACCAGTGATGGAAAAAGGAGCAGAACAGGCAGGGAAAGAACATGAAAGCATGTATGCCTTCTTCAAATGGTGAACTGTGCAACAAAGAGAGACAAAGAAGCAAAGAAGAGATGCAGTGACAGGAGCAGCAGAGAAGAGAAGAGATGCAACAACAGGAGCAGCAGAGAAGAGAAGAGATGCAGCAGCGATGGCTGGATTCCTTGCAAGCTATCAAAGGTGGAGGATCTGGCACAGGTCCAGCAGAGCAACAAAACACAAACAACTTAAAAGACATTAAACTTACAAAGTTGTGTCCCTCAAATGATATTGAAGCATACCTGGCATCTTTTGAAAGGGTTGTCGTGGCCTGCCAGTGGCCAAAGTAGCAATGGGCAGTTGGATAGTACCATACCTGACAGGTAAAGCCCAACTTGCCTACAGCAACATGACACTGCACAGTCTTAAAACTATGACCTCGTGAAAAGAGAAATCCTGAAAACATATAACATCTCAGGAGACCTACAGGCAGAGATTCTGGTCCCTGAAGTACAACTCAGTCGACAATCCTTGAGAAGCCTTCACCCGACTCAAAGAACTCCTCATTAAATGGTTCCAACCAGATGGCAAAACAGTTCCACAGATCATTGACATATTTGCAGTGGAGCAATTCATCAACATCCTGCCTACTGATGTGCAGCTTTGGGTAAAAAAACACTGACCCGAAAGTGGGGAAAAGGCTGTTTCTTTGGCTGAGGACTATCAGATAACCGGACAGATACCATAGCAGTGAAGTAGCAGCCAGGGATCGGTATGATCTTCTTTCTCCTGATTTAACTCTATGTCAGGATGGCTGTACAGATTTAACTGGCTTTGAATACATGAAGATGTTGCTACCTATTGCAGTTCTTGTGCTAAATGTCAGAAAGTAGTCCCAGTGACTAAACAAGCATTTGTCAATGCCGAATGTTTGCTTGCTGGTATTAGCATTGGAAATGCAGGAGTTAGACAGATGCAGAATAGGAATGGCAGTGAAGTACTGAACTTCACGTGAACCCCACCTTCATCCTGTAGAGACGGACAGGAATTGGGGTAAGTGTTTGGGTCATCGGCCATGACAGTCAAGCCATGTCACCTCACCCTATTCTGCAGACATCGACACATGTTGAGGTGTGCCTTAGGGTGTTTGGCTTTACAGTCACCCCATTCCATAAGGACATATGGTGAAATGGGTGCAGCATGGGAGAGTGGGGTGAAGTCTTGGGCCAAAGAGTCTAAGGTACACCTCGATGCCTGTCAGTGGCTGGGGGAGTGGGGTGGGATGGCATGAGCAGTACAGTCAGCAATCCAAAGGCACACCCTGATGCCTGTCTGTCTGTACAGGGTAGGACATTATGGTTAGAAATCCTAATGCCTCGGGTGTTTGTTGGTATTTACAGTACAAATTTTCAACATGGCCTTTTCTGACCCCACCTCAGGAAAGCATTTGGGACCTCTTCTCATGAAGAGCGGCAGTGTGATTTTGTCAATGTGTCCCAAAACTGACTTCCAACAGTAACAGTGCCATTCTGCGCCACATGTACGAAAACACAGATCAGGCAGGATGTGAAGAATGACATCTGTACCATCAATAAGGAGGAATGAAGAGATGGCAATGTTGAAAATCTGTAGTGGGAATATTAAAATGCTCGCACTACTGAGCATACATGGAAACTGTGCAATGCATGCCCATAACACAGTCACTTTATGGAGTTTTGTCACCAGATTTTCAACATAGGCATTTTGAGCTCGCTCATGAACAGTGTCACTGTGATTTTCTTAATGTGTCCGAACACTGATTTCCCACAGCAACCACGGTATTCTGTGCCAGAAGTGCAAAAACACATTTCGACCAGGATGTAAAAAATGACAGCTGTACTGTTCATAAGGAGGTGCAGAAAAATGGCAATGTTGCAAATCTGGAGTTAAAATATTACAAATGTGGAAAGTTATGAGTGTGTGTGGAAACTGCGCAATGCACATTTGTAACACAGTCATTTTATGGCCTTTCATCACCAAATTTTCAACACAGGCATTTTAGGACCTCTGCTAATGAACAGTGTCACTGTGATTTTTGTTATGTGTCCCAACAGTGATTTCCGCAGCGATCAAGTGCTTATTCTCAGACGGAAGTGCGGAACACATTTCAACAGGATGTGAAAATGACAGCTGTACTGTTCATAAGGAGGTGCGGAAAAATGGCAATGTTGAAAATATGGTGAAAAATATTGCAAAATGTCGAAGTAATGGCGTGTTTGGAAACTGTGCAACGCGCACTCGTAACATGTTCATTTTATGGACTTTTGTCACCAAATTCCCAACACAGGCATTTTAGGATCTCTGCTAATGAACAGCATCACTGTGATTTTCCTAATGTGTCCCAAACATGGATTTCCCACAACGAGCGTGCTGTTCTGCGCTGGAAGTGCAAAAACACATTTCGGCTGGGATGTGAAAAATGACAGCTGTACTGTTCATAAGGAGGTGTGGACAAATGGCAGTGTTGACAATCTGGAGAAAATATTGCCAAATGTGTGAAGTTATGGCGTGGGCTCAGAAACTTCTTGCCAATGCTGCCTTTCGTAACACAGTCATTTTGTGGACTTTCCTCCCAAATGTTCAACATAGGCATTTTAGGACCTCTGCTAATGAACAGTGTCACTGTGATTTTAGTAATGTGTCCCGAACATGTATTTCCCACAGCGACCATGCTATTCTGTGCCAGAACAGTGAAAACACATTTTGGCCAGGTTGTGAAACATGACAGCTGCACTGTTCATAAGGAGATGCATAAAAATACCAAAGTTGAAAATCTGGAGTGAAAATATTGCAAATATGTGAAGTTATGAGCGTGCATAGTAACTGCGCAACTCACGCTTGTAAAACAGTCATTTTTTTGGTTTTTCCCACCAAATTTGCAACGTAGACTTTTGAGAGCCCAATTCATGAATGATTGGCATTGTCATTTCCATTGGTCCCGAAGGTGATTCCATGCAGTGACCGCCAAATCACCTTTCCAGGCCAATAACACGCCATGACAGTGAAAGAACTCATGAGGAGGGGTCCCATAAACCCCATGTTAAAAATTTGGTGGAAAATTCCAAAATGCCTGAGATATGCATCAAAGTTGAAAACTCCATCTATTCCATTATACAGCTTAACGGCATTTCCTCAGTTTGCAGTCAGCTTTGAAGAATGCAGACGTGTTCCTGGTCCACCAAGATCATCACACCAGACTCCAGAGGTAAGTATGGGGTGAGGGGGGTGTGGGGAAGCAAGGTGCACAGTGAGTGGGTGCGGGTTGTGAGGGGGGCAGGGAGACCACCGAGGGACCGTTTCCTTCTTTACAGGGAAAAAAAACCATTGCGGGACAGTTTTTGTTTTGCAGGGTCTTTTAACTGGGCATTTGGCATGCTGGGGTGGGCTCCCAGGATGCCAACCTACCATTTTGTTGGGGGAGGTGACTGTAGCCGATGGGGGATTGGGCACCCCGTTGGCATACAGGGGTGTGCACTAGCCAAGGGGGATTGGGCACCACCTTGGCAGAAACATAGGTTTTGTGTGTGTGTGTGGGAGGATTATGCCAACGGGGAGTGGGCTCCCTCATCGGCACATCCACCAACTCGGACATGCTGAAGCTGGCAGGGATTGGGGCCCCCGTCGGCAAACAAAGACTGTTTGGGGGAGCACATGCTGCCGAGGTGGATTGGACATCCCCTCGCGGCATAGGGGCTGCATAATACTGTTTGTAAACGTGGTGGCAAGTCACCCGCCACATTCACAAACAGTATTAGGCTAGTTAACATTCCACCCTGCAATGACAGGTCACTCCCTCATTGCAGCACAATGACTGATGCTGCAATGATGAGGTGGCCCCTGATTGTTACTGTGAAAGCGTGTGCACTTGGTGCACTTTTGAAACCAGTGTCATCGCACACTGTGCCTCCATTGGTCCACCACTGCCAAGCCCCAAATGCAGTGCCTCCCTTGGCTGTAACAGTACCGCGCCTCCACAATCCACTTCTCTCCTAAGCTGTCACATAATGTTTCTTGAGCATCTGCGCAAGCAAACATAAAAGACAAGGTGCCCCTGGTGCCCCTACCCGATAGATGTGCCTTGAGAGAATTGCAGTGGGTGTGGTTCACCCTTTAGACAAAAGTAAAAGGGTAATCAATTCATTTTGGTACTATGAGACTATGCTACTCGATCCAGAGGCAGTTCCAGTGTACTGTCACAGCCCCAAAAGTGGCAGTAGAGCTTGACAAAATTTTAAACAGGGTGGGCATACCTAAAGAAATGATTACTGATCAGAATAATAATTCTGGTGCAGCATTACTGAAGGAGCTGTACCGACCACTAGGTATCACTGCCTTAAGAACGTCCCCTTATCACCTTCAGACAGAGAGTCTTATTGAGCATTTTAATCAAACCCTAGAATGCAAGTTAAAAAGGTTTGTAAAAGGGGAAGGGAAAGATTGGGACCAGTACTTACTCACCTACTTTTTGCTTTCAGAGAAGTGCCTCAAACCTGAACAGGTTTTTCACAATTTTAAATGCTGTATAGTAGACAACATAGAGGGCCACTAGATGTAATGAAAGAAACATGGACAGATAACCCCACTCAGAAAAAAATCTATTACATCTTACATGTGTGCCCTGAGAAAGAAACTGACAAAATATGTTGAAATTGCCCATAGTAATCAGGAATAGTCCCCAAACCAGCAGAAGGTGTATGACCATGGGGTAAAAAATAAGTTTTTGAGCCAGGTGAAAAGGTCTTGCCACTGTTACCCACTACAGAAAATAAACTGTTAATGAAATGGCAAAGGCCTTATAAAGTGCTTAGATGTACTGACACAGTTAAATGTAAGACTGAGACCCGACAGGAAAAATCCTACTAAAACATACTGTACCATGCTAACCTCCCTAACGAAATGGGTTGAAAAACACAAAATGCTCCTTGTTAGTTTTACCAGAAACTTCTACAGAAGATATTGATATACTGTAGCTTATGACAGACTGGAACAAACTGTAACTGCTGATGCTGTAAAGGTGAATGTTTCCTTAACCTCCGAACAAACTGCAGAAATTCATAGCTTGGTAAAGGCATTTAACAGCACTTTACCACAGTGCCAGGCCATGCAAAAGGGGTCAAGCATCTAATAGTGACAGTTAATGCTCGCCCTGTTAGACAAAAAAATACAGATTACCAGAGTGGTTAAGAGCAGATATGGTTAAGGAAATACAAAAAATGAAAGAATTGGGTATCATAGAAGAGTCAAGAAGTGCTTCATCGTCACCAGTGGTGACTGTAAATAAAAAAGAAGGGGGTGTAAGAATCTGACTTAATTTTAGGACACTTAATCAAGTGTCTGAATTTGACAGTTTTCCTATGTCCAGGAGAGATGATCTAGTGGACAGATACTCTCTATCTCACCATGGTTACTGGCAAATTCTCCCAGCTAAAGAACCCAGAGACAAAACTGCTTTTGCCACTCCTATTGGATTGTATCAGTTCACCATCATGCCATTTGGTTTACACAGTACATCCATTACATTTCAGTGGTACATGGATGTAATTTTAGCTACGCACACTGGTTATTGTGCAGCTTACCTGGATGATGTCATGGTGTACAGTCCAGACTGGAAAAGCCACCTGGAACACCTATGAACAGTTATCCAGTCTATCAAGAAGGCAGGTCTGACCATTAATCCTACACCAAATATGCACTAGGCATGTTGGAAACCAGATATTTGGATTATGTTTTAGGAAATGGAGAAGTAAAGTCAGAGATTTCTAAGATAGAAGCTGTTGCTAACAGTCCTGTTCCTGAAACAAAGAAACATTTCAGATCATTTTAGGGCTGGCTGGTTGCTATTAGGGATTTTTTCACAGCTTTGCCCATTTAGCTACCAACCTCACTGAACTCATGAAGAAACAGTTCCCAAATAATGTGAAATGGATCCCAGAGTTTAATGAGACTTTTTGGGCCATCAAGACTGCATAATGTTCAGCCCCTGCTTTACGAAGTCCAGACTTTGAGAAACAATTTTTGTTACAGACAGATGCATCAGAGGTAGGCCTAGGTGCAGTCTTGAGTCAAAATATAAATCAGAAGGAACACCCCATTCAATATATCAGTAGGAAATTGCACAACAGAGAAAGAAGGTACTCCACCATTGAAAAGGAATGCCATGCGGCAAAGTGGGCCATGGAGTCCCTTAAGCTTTATTTGCTAAGAGCTGATTTTATACTTACAGCAGATCATAATCTCTCTGTTGGCTTAACCACATGAAGGATAAAAATTCCAGAATCACAATGTGGTACCTGACCCTACAGCCATTTAAATTCAAAGTGATGCACAAATCTGAAAAAGAGAATGTCGATGCTGGTTTTCTGTCAAGATATGTATTGGGAACTGAGAACTCTGAAGGCTAAAAAAAGTGTGGGTTTAAACTAAACTGTTTACTGTACTGGTTGTTATGGAAAAAAGGATACTGCATATGTGCAGAACTGTAAAGTTTATAAGGTAATGTTGAAAGAGAATTAAAAGAAAGTTTGAGGGGTATGTGGCAGGGCTGAATAAGATCATGTCCCATTTGTTATGTAGAAAGAGTTAAATGCAAGAATCTGTTCTATCCTCTCCTTTTCTGTCTCTTGCCTGTCTGATTGCACAATCAAATTTTCTTGTGAGACCTAGGAACTGATCACTCTAACAGTCTCACGGTTCTCCCCTTCCCGCTATCTACCTGCCTTCTCTTGCTGTTTCTATTTTTTCTTCCCTTTGCTTGTCTCTGGTTATAAAAATAAATGTGGATCTTTATGTGAAAATGGGTTCTCTAGTTTGCAAATATATATATATATAGTTGAAATTGTTGCAAAAAGCTATTTGGAACTCAGGGGTTGTAGTTTGGCCTCATAAACTCTTTTGAAGAATTGTCAACAGGAGATTAGTTTTGGGACACAGTGTTCTATTTTGTTGCACCTGCAAGGAAGGAAACTGACAAAGTTATGATACATTTTGTAGAAACAGGATGCCTCTGAATGAGCTCAGGATGCAGAAATTAATTACCAGTCAAAGGCTTCTTATAAAAGAGAGCAATCTTTTGTTGGGGGAGAGAGAGACTGAAATTTAGAATTAGAGATACCTCAGAGGAAGGATTTAGTTTTGTTTGAACTGCCTGTATAAAAGCAATCCTGCAAATTTTATTTTATTTTTTAATTTTATTTGAAAATAATAAAATGCTACTTACAAATGTTATAACTGCTCCTAGTTTTCCTGTGCTTTCTGACCTTTGCCTCAACAACAGGTAGTAACTGAGAGGGGGTCCAGGCAGTCGTCTCAACCTGCCTTAAGCAGAAGGATAAAAGGAGCAAGAGGAGAAACCTGCTGTGGTTTTCAGAGAAGGTGGACAGAGCAGTGAAGGAGAAAAGGCTTCTTACAGGAAATCTAACATAGGACCTAAAAGGCTGGAAAGGTGGTCTGAATCTGCAGTTGGGATTCAGTTATAAAAAGTGCAAGGTAATGCATAGAGGTCATAAGAACCTAAGGGCCGAGTACAGTTGCAGGAGGGAGGGAGGAGTGAAGGTCACAGTCTCGGAGAAGGAGAAAGACCTGGGGATAGCAGTTACAACTGACCTGAAACTGTTAGTGCAGTGCAAAAAGACATTATGGAAGGTGAACAGGATGCTGGATTGCATATCCACGATCTCTTTTCTGCATGAGAAAAGAAGTCATTCTGCTCCTGTAAGGTATATTATGTGCTACATCTGGAATATTGTGTGCAGTATTGGAGCCCCTACCTCAAGAAAGACATAAACCTGACTGAGGCAGTACAGAGAAGGACTGTTAAGATGATTCAGGGGCAGCAGGATATCCTATATGAACAGTGGCTGTTGAACCTGAACAGGTACTCACTGGAGAAGAGAGGGGACATAATCAAGACCTTCAACTACCTTAAAAGGCATTAACAAGGTCAATGTAAGGGATCTTCCATACAAAACTGAGATCAGAAACACCAGAGAGCACAACTACAAATTAGCCGGGGGAGGGTGGTACAGGAAGGAGGCCAGAAGGCACCTTACTGAAAGGGAGGTGGCAGGATGGAATGCACTGCCAGTGGGATAGTAAATCACAGTGCAGCTGGAGGTTTAAAAGAGGGTAGGATAGATATAAGGGAAGGTTAGGGTGATGGGGTGGGCAGACCAACATGTCCATAAGCATATGTGCTCCTCATCGAGCAGACTTCATAAACCTCGAACAAGCAGGTAATGCAGCACGCCCAGGATTGTAGTACAGCAGTCAGAGGTGGTTGGCCCCAGTGACCACAGAAACAAATAAATTGCATTCAGGGTCAAAGAAATGAGTTTGACAATGTAAATGACATTTCCCAAAGCATTTTATTTCAAAGCAGTCTGGAGGACTGTATGCCACAGTGCTTCAGCCTGCTATAGGTCTTTGTCCATGGGCTGTCCCTTACACAGGTACCCATCGTGCTTTTTAAAGTGCAGTCTTAAAGTCACAGATCTCAATAGGTGTCACAGCTTCAACATTTCATTACATCAGAAATAAGATTCATATAAGTGAATAACCCCCATCACTTTACTGTTTAGTAAACCTCAATAGTGACAGTTACAAGAAGTTTATTTTCCCTATATCCCTTATTATGAATGTATCAAAATTCTAAAATAAAAATTACAGATATGGGGGGAGTACAAAAAGTCTTATGATTGTCTGCCCCATTGTTTATAATAATAATTCTATAGTCAGTGAGAGGACAGAAGAACGCAGCAGAGGGAAGGGAAGGGGAGGTCAGAAGGTATGGTACTTAAGAAAAGCCAAGTGATGGGTAAAAGGGGAAGGATAAATAATTCTTGTTTCATCTTACAATATCTGACACACCAAACCAAATGCAATTTTTATCTAATACATTTTCCTTGCATACGATATGCTAATTCTAAGAAGAAAAGGCAAGCAGGTACCCCATCAATTGAGCGCTACCAGAATAGTGCCACACTATACTGTGCTAGTCTGGTAAGTGCTCACATTGAGAGCGAGGGGATTTAAAGTGTTGGCTGGCGCCTCGGGTCACTGTCTGTGGTCCTGTAATCAGGACAAGAGCTACAGGGAACAGGAGGCTGACCAAGCTGTTCCTTTGGTATGGAGACACTGGGCCAGTAGCAATGGAGGCCAGGGTTCTAATCCTGGTCTCCAACATTTTTTTACTACTCTGGGACTTAGATCTCTTTACATGGGGCCATGGAAACAGTATTCCACAGCCCCCCAATTTTTAACTTTCCCTGAGATCCGCTCCTCCTCAGAGTGATAATCCTTAAGACGGGGGGAGGCATGGGGCAGAGCCCCCCCCGCATTGAGGGGTGTGGCGGGCAAAGCCCCCCCAACAAAAAAAGATACCATTTTACCATGTGCAACATGCCACGCTATTATTGTCAGCACTGTTTGGACCCAGTGCCAAAAGCAAAGAGAGAAAACCTCACTAAATTCAAGCACTGACTTCTTCAATTTGATCTGTCAAGAAGCTGAAGCAGAATGTGGGTCAGTAGAGTGATTCCTACTCTAGGTCTGTAAGGAATAAATTGTATCAGACAAATCTCAGATCAAAACTAAAACAAGCACTAACAATGTTTATCCTCATTTTTGAGATTAACTATTGCTGAAGCCATACTATACATTATACAAATCACCATCTCTTTTTACAGAAGACTGATTGCTTTAGAAATGAAGCATAATCCGCTTCCTCACTGAGGACCTGGGGCACTATGGTGTGTATTAAACGTTAGTGCTTGTTTCTGTTTTGATCTGAGATGTGTCTAATACAATTTATTCTGTACAGATCTAGAGTCAGCACCTGAGGTTCAGAGTGAGGTCTTCCACTTTTTCTTCTTAGAATTACCATATCAAATGCAACGAAAATGTGTTAGCAAAAAAAAATTGTGTCTGGTTTGGTCTGTCAGATATTGTAACAATAAACAAGCATTATGTATCCTTTCCCTATCACCCATCACTTGACTTTTTATAAGTAACATACCTTTTAACCTACCCTTCCCTCTATTGCATTCTTCTATCCCCTCACTTACTATGGAATTATTACTGTTACTATAAACAAGAGAATAGAAGATCTTAAGACTTTTCATACTGTCCCCTCTCCCCTTATCTATCATTTTATTTTAGAATTCTGATACATTAATAATAAGGGATTTAATTAAAATAATTGTCTGTCACTATTGGAGTTTTCTTAACAATAAAAAATGGTGGTTATTTACTTATATGTAATACGTTATTTGTAATGTAATGGAATGTTGAAGCCGTGATATCAGTTGAGATCTGTGACTTTAAAGGGGACAGGGAATTGGAGCTGCTTTGCAACTGTTTATAATGCCCTCATTTACAAATATGGAATTCATACTTCCAACTGCTCCATAGGTAACTGTAGTTCAATAAACATTGATGTGAAAAAAAAAATATTTTGTATTGTTTCTTTTTATGGACAACATTCTCTTCAGTTCCTTTCATGGAACCAGGTATTTGGAGTTTTGAATGTGAGCTGCTGACCTGTCGAACTAGAATTTACAGTTCTGTACACAAACCGTGACATATCTCCATATGACTTGTTCCATGAAAGGAACTGTACAGAATGTTGCCCATAAAATCAAAGCAATGCACAATACAGGTTTTCAGATAAACTTTTATTCAGATGCAGTTAAATGGGGTTCTTTGAGAGCAGAAATAATTTCCTGTCCTTTTTAAGACTGCACATTAAAAGCACTATGGGTACTTGACAAACCATCGGGCCTTCTTCTGTTGGCCTTTTGTATGTTTAACTCCCGGGTTCCTCTGTTTTTTTTTATTTATTGAAATGTTTCACCAGGAATGGTACACTGAACAAGTTGCTCATCTCACAGTGCATCCAAGGAGGCACAAGGAGAACACATTATAAAGCACATACACAGAGTAGCATAAAGTTGACAGATTAGCGAACAGATTAATGGTGTAGACATACAACATACTACACAATATATATTTGCCACATTAAGACCGAGGACATTATCACATTGTACTTCGATATAGATTGCAGAGGTTACATGACTGTACATTGAAGTGCTGTGTAGAAAACAATTATACATACTGTTAAGAAGACCATTACGCATAGTGTTAAGAAGACCAGTTAAGCATAGTAATGAAAGAGAAGTGTATCCTGTATATGAACAGCTAGCCGAGTAGGAGATTGAAAGCGGTGAGCCTGCTTGAACAGGAGAAAGTAAGGACTAGCCACAGGTACAGTTTACCACTAGAAAGTTTTGTAGGGCTAGCAAAATGGAGTGTGAAGAGGAGGAGGAGTGATGAATCTGTGGTGGGAGGTTATTCCATAACTAAGGGAGGCAATGCGAGAAGGCCATCTGTCCAACCGGTTGCTAGGACTCTGGTAGAATAGGTTAGATTAGGTTGTTAGGTAGGTTTGCTGGGCAGCGCAGTTTCAAAAATCTGCTTTGTTGTTCCCATGGCAACTTCTGTCAGTTAGCCTGTCAGAGGTGCCATGGGGATAGAACTTTTACAGCAGCATGAGCCACACTGGAATGTTGGCATAAAATGCTGATAGGGAGAGTTTTCTGCCTGAGTGCAGAGCTGGGAAGTTGCCTTCTGACTGCTGGCAGAGGAGGAGTGTGCTGGCCGGGGGAAGGTTGCCCATTCCCCCTGGCCTAGCCAGCCCTGAAGTAGGTAAATGTGAACAGCGTCAAGCAGTTGCGATGGCTGGCTGTGGATCCATGCCCTTGTGAGGGTGAAGACTCCTTGACGGCACTGATGTTCTGCAACCGTAACTGTGGGGTCCATCCCTACCTGTAAGAGACTCCAAGTAAAGTGCTGCTCAGTTCTAGGATAAAGGTCAGGATTTGCCCTTTAAAGTCATGGGAAATGCCTATACTGGTTTCAAATGGATACTTCAGACACTGAGGGAGGACTGTTTCAGTCACAAACATTGCCTCCTCAGTATGGATCTGATATGGGGAAAAACGCCCCCCCCCCCTTGTGGAACTGGACTAGAGTAAAGGATCTGTCTGACAAGGGAGGAGAAAAATGTGGTGGCTAGGATATTCACTGTACTGCTTTGTGTAGTTAGAAGACAAGCAATGTCCAATGGGGGGATCCTGTAGGAAACTTTGGTGAGTGGGAGCTTAAAGTGTTCGTCCCAGGATGGTAAATCCTGAGTTTGTCTAGTGTCCATAGCCCAGAACAGGGATGGATGGGAGAAAGTAGTTTGTGCCCCTACTGAAAGGGAGGTGGGTTTCGTACCTATAACTGTGGCAAATTACTACTGTGGAAATGTTGGACAGTATGTACCTGTAGTTCTGCACCTGCAGCCCCAGCGGGCAAACATATTGTCTGTCAAGATTCTTTGTGTAAGAATAAACCTACTGCCTGACTCTATTTCCATTTGTGGACAGATGATGTACGTAGGCTGTCAAGTTTCTGGTGCACCAGTGCCATGGCCTGCCCTAGAATCCATAACAAATACAAATTTTGCTTGGGTACCCCCCTTTCCTTCCAAGACTGAGTCAGGGAAATAATTGCCAGTGGAGTGAATGGACTATTGCTACAAATGTCATATGTGGTGCCAATATGCCAACTGTGTGTTTACCTGAGGGAAGGGGAGGTCACATATGTTTGTATGTTCAATCACAAGCTGGGAAAGAGACAATGATTTATCTGGTCCCAGAAGGGCTTCTGTTCACATACCTTTCTTCTCCAGTGTCTGTGGAATTCTTCTTTACAACAGGTGATGGAGCAGTTGGCTTGAAACTTAAAGATTCCTTTCTGCAATACGGAAAAAAAGGGGCCTTAATACTCTCATTTTGAGTCTCATCACATTTTTCTAGCTGGGCTTAGGTTCACCTTTCATTTGATATTTTGTTTTCCTTTTATCCATTTCCCCAGGCAGGAACGGTTCTTCCTTTCATCTTGAACTCAAGTCACTACTTCCTAATGATCACTTGGGTCCCAATCTCCTACCTGCCTTTTCTCTTGCTCTATCTTGTCCCTCCAGTGCAAGTGATCTATGCCCCACCCAAAATTCCCTGACAAAATGCTCACAGTCTGGAGAAGTGACAGCAGACCAGGCTAAACAGTGTCTGTTAGGAGTGGTAAAACCCTGTTGCTCCTCACTGGACATGGGAGCAAAAGGTACTTCTTCTGATCTACTCCCTCCTTAATTTTCTGTATACATCCCCTCTTTCTTGGGGAATGGTGTATGACAGCCATCTGACCAACCTGAAAGGCTGGGACAATCACCACTCTCCTAGCCATGTGACACAGCACACACAGTGCATTTACTGGACCCCTCCTTGCAAACATTAACTTTTTTTTGGGGGGGTGGAGTGAAAATGTATATTTTTTCCGCCCTTCCAATTCCTATTTTGCTTATCGTCTACGACACAATGCAGGTTTTTAATTGTAACTCAGAGGAACAGACCACGTAAAATGAGCAGCTACATCAAGAATGCTTATTGATGAAACCCTTTGTCAGGGACACCACTAAAATCTAAAATATGCTTATAAATGCACACTGCAAGTTGGCAAACTGCCACCATAATAGCAAATTATCCTGTCAACCCACCTCTCTAATTTCATTTTTTTTTTACTCTGTTTAGTAGTCTTCCCTTTTTATACAGTTGTAATCCCATTTGGCATGGGTGCGTTCACATTTTTTTTATATTATTTAAAAATAGTCTCAATGTAGCACTCATGTGAAGGAGGTTCATGTTTATTGCAGGTAGTGAAGGACAATAACAGTGTTCCCCCACTTACTGGCAGATGGGTTGAGGTCGTCCCTGGGACTTGGCAGTCTGTTACTGAGAACAGGGCTCAGAGTTCCTCAACACTGACAATCCCCCCCCCAACAGCATTTTCTCCTAAAAGAGGAACCAGCTTTCCGTTAGTACAGCCTGAGTTTAGCTAGCGCCCCCACAATAGTGCACTATGCCCCCACATACCTTTCCTTTTTATGTCTATCTTTGGAGCCAGTGATGTTGGGGTGGATTTCCAATCTGATGAGTCCCTACTGAAAAGATCAAAGAAAAATGCTCACTAAGACTGATTTCTTACCTAAATGGGGATTTTGCTCCAGCTGACAGTGGAAGGGATGTTACACCATGATATCTGGGAAGCAATGTAGACTAGTATTAGAGCCCAGAGCTGCTTACCTGGTAGCCTGATTTTAATCCCATTACCACAAATTTACTCACTGTGAGCTCCTGAGCAAGTCACTAATCTCTCTGCTTCATCTATCTTGCTCTGTGCTTAATCCCCATGAATTTTCTTTTTCTATATCATTTTTATGTTGGCTCAAGCATGCTTAGCCAACATGTTGCAATAATAGCAGATTTGAATGTGCTGTCTCTGTGGGCGTAATGCAGGGCACACATCAGTAGGTGTGTCCTCATTCCCCCAATAAGGCAGCATGCAGGTGCTACACCAGCAACACGACAGGTGAGCATATCTAAGAAAAGGTCCACTACAATGAGAGCCAAGCTCGTCAAGCAGAGGCAGCTCCCGATGTGCCTTTCCTGATGAAGTGTTCTAGTAAACATGGTGGCAGTGAGTGCCACCATCGCCGCCACAGTGCCTACTTTGGGGTGCCTAATCACCTTGTCGGGCATGTCCTGACCCAGGTCATGTGCTGACGGGGAGCCCACTCCTGTCGGGCATAATGTCCCCCCCACATTTGTTGTGTGTCGAGGAGGGTGCCAAATCCCCCTTGGCTCTAGCACCCCCCCTTCAGGATGTGCCGACGGGGGTGCCCAATGTCCCATCAGCTAGCCCCCCCAAACACTCAGGTGGCATACTGAGAGCCCGCCCCAGCGTGCCAAATGCCCCTGTAAAAATAAAAAATCCGCAATGTTTCTTTTTTTTTTTTAACCTGTAAAAGAAGAAAACGGTCCCTCACAGTCTGTCCTGCTCCCTCCCCAAACCCGCACCTACCCTCTGCACAACCTGCCTCCCCACCCACTCCACCCCATACTTACCTCTGGAGTCCAGCAGAACAATCTTCGTGGACCAGGAACACGCCTGCACTCTTCAAAGCCAATCAAGAAGTGAAGAAATGCCAGTAAGGTGTATAATGGCATAAATAGGTTTTTTCAACTTTGGTGCATATCTTGGGCATTTTGGAATTTTGACAGATTTTGAACATGGGTTATTGGGGCCCCTCCTCATGAATTCTGTCACTGTCATGGTGTTTTCAGTCCTGAAGGTGATTTCACATCACTCACGGAATCCCGCGGGATTCGATTAAAATGACAGTGCGCTGATAGTGGGCGCTCAAAAAGCCTATGTTGCAAATTTGGTGAAAAATAAAAAATGACTGTTTTACGAGCGTGTGTTGTGCAGTTTCCACGCACGCTCGTAACTCTTTGTGAATTTGTAATATTTTCACTCCAGATTTTCAACACTGGCATTTTTCATTACCTCCTTATGAACAGTATAGCTGTCATTTTACATATCCTGGCCAAAATGTATTTTCGCACTTCTAGCACAGAATAGCGCAGTCGCTGTGAAATCAGTTTTGGGACAGTTTGAAAAATGACAGTGACACTGTTCATGAGCGGAGGTCCTAAAATGCGTATGTTGAAAATTTGGTGATGAAAGTCCATAAAATGACTATGTTACAAGCATGCGCTGTGCAGTTTCCATGCAACCTTGTAACTTCACAAATTTGCAATATTTTCATGCCACATTTTCAACACTGGCATTTTTTCACACCTCCTTATGAACAGTACAGCTGTCATTTTTCACATCCTGCCCAAAACGTGTTTTCACGCCTGTGGCGCAGAATGGTTTGCTCGCTGTGGGAAATCAACTTTTGGGACAGATTAAAATCACAGTGCCACTGTTCATGAGGGAAGGTCCCAAAATGCCTATGTTGAAAATGTGTCTCTTCAGGGTGGGGGTGAGGTTAGCGTCAGTTCAGCATTTCACTGCCACTCCTATTATGCATCTCTAACTCGTGCACTACCAATGCCAATGTCAGCGAGACAATATTCGGCATTGACAAATGTTTGTCTTCTTACCTTCTTGTCACTGACTGGCCCCTTCCAGCCAGAACCCCTACCCCAAATCCACCTTTTTCAACGCTTATCTCTCTGAGCACCCATGGCTTACACCCATGGTGGGGCTGTCAATTGGCCATACCCCCCAGGAGACTGGATCCAGTGGAGGAGGTGATTGCAAAGGGGTGTGGGCATGTGAGTTGCTGAAAGTCATTCTGCTGCATTCCGGTGTTTTCCACTGATTTTCTACCTCTGCTGTGAGGCCACTAACAGAGAATATCGGGGGCATATGCACATTGTTCCTCGCAAGGTCATGTCACTGTCAGGCAACATCTCCTCACACACACACACACACACACACACACACACACACGCATATCATTGCAGCACCACCCTGTTGCTCCCAGGTGATGATAGCAGTGTGGAGCACACCAGTCTTCCTCCCACAGCATGAGAGTATCCTCTGGCATGCTCAGTCCTCTCCTCCCTGATGGGTTCCCAGGACCTCAGACTTGTTCCTGAACCTGGGTCAACAGAACTGTGAATTTTAACCCTACTGTTGTGCAAATGGAAACAAAAACAAACCAGCACTTGGCACACAGCTGTGTAGCAGTGGAAAACAAGCAGGATTCAACAGACAAAAGGTACACTGCACAAATAGCAAATAGCATGCAGAAACAAGCATTTGTCAATGCCAAACGTTCGCTTGCAGGTATTTGCAGTGGTGTTAGCATGTATGGTGCTTTACCCTAATGCCCTGTGCGATTGCTGGTATTTGCACAATAAATTGTCAGCATGATCTTTTTGTTACCCCCATTGTGCGCCATATGTATGGGAAACACGCTTTGGGGCAGGATGTGAAAATGACAACTGTACTGCTGATAAGAAAGTGTTGTAAAATGCCAATGTTGAAAATCTGGAGTGGAAATATTGAAAATTCGCAAACCTACGAAAGTGCATGGGAACTGTGCAACGCACGCTCGTAAAACAGTCATTTTTAGGAATTTTTTCACCAAATTTTCAACATTGCCATTTTAAAATCTCTGCTAATGAACAGTGTCACTGTGATTTTCTTACTGTGTCCCATACATTGATTTCGCACACCGACTGCGCCATTGTGCACTACATGGGGAAAGACATTTTGGGCAGGATGTGAAAAATGACAGCTGTACTGCTCATAAGGAGGTGTGGTAAAAATGGCACTGTTGAAAATCTGGAGTGAAAATATTGGAAATTAAAACTTCACGAGCGTGCGTGAGAACTGCTTGCAGCTCGTAAAAACAGTTATTTGTAGAATTTTTTCTTCGCCAGATTTTCAACCTAGCTTACTTTAAGATCTCTGCTCATGAACAGTGACACTGCGATTTTCTCGAAACCCATTACATTGAGTTCGCACACCGACCGCGCCATTGTGCGCTACATGGGCAGAAACACATTTTGGGCAGGATGTGAAAATGACAGCTGTACTGCTCATGAGGAGGTGTGGTAAAATGTCAATGTTGAAAATCTGGAGTGCAATATTGAAAATTCATAAGCGATACAAGCGTGCGTGGAACTGCACAACGCCTCTCATAAACAGTCATTTTAGAATTCTTTCACCAAAATTGCAACATGGGGTTTTGGGACCCCTTCTCATGAATGATGTCACTGTCATGGCGTTATTCAAAGCCAAGCAGTGATTTCACGCGGTGACTGTGCAGTGCCTGCGAAATCACCCTTGGGCCAGAATAACGCCATGACAATGACATCATTTGCGAGAAGGTCCCAAACCCCATGTTGAAAATTGCAGAAAAAATTCCAAATAATGACTGAGATATGCACAAAGTTGAAACCCCTATGTAGCCCATTATACAGCTTACCGGCATTTCAGTTCGCGGTCGGCTTTGAAGAGTGCAGACGTGTTCCCAGTCCACCAAGATCGCCGCGCCAGAGTCCGGAGGTAAGTCTGGGGTGGGGTGTGGGGAGGCTGGGTCGCAGTGGGTGGAGTGCGGGTTGTGGGAGGGTTGGGAGGCCGCGGACCGTTTTGTTTTACAGGAAAAAAAGATGATGTGGGACGTTTGCCACGCTGGGTGGGCCTCAGCATGGCAGAAGATGTGTGGGGCCAAGGAGCCGACGGGGATTGGGCACCCCTGGTCGGCAAAACAAACTAACGGTTTGCCATTCTGGGGTGGGCTCCCAGCATGGCAGCAGGATGGCAGGGGCATGGAGCCGGCGGGGTTGGGCACCCTGTCAGCAAAAACAAACAACATTTGCCATGCTGGGGTGGGCTCCCAGCATGGCAGAAAGCTTTGAGGGAGACAGCGTGGCCAGCGGGGGAGCGCGCCAGCGGAGGGGCAGTGGTGGCATTCAGTATGGCATGGCCCGGTGTTTTCCTTCGAAGCAGAGGAACACTGCTGTCATACTGAGCTCCTGCACCCATTGGTGCAGGACCGCCATGCCTGCTGAAGGGAGCAGTGCATTGGATGGGAGAGGCACACCTCCAAGTGTGCTACTCTCCCAAAATGTTCCTTGTGCATGTGCGCAAGCGAACGTAAAAAGGGTAACAAAAAAACAGTGAACAAGAGACTGGGTGCAAAATACAAATTTATTGGTGTGCAAACAAGTAAGAGTCAAGGGTAGTCCAGGCAAGAAAAAATCTCCAGCGCTTCAAATCAAAAGATTCCTCCTCGGGAGGGGGGCAGTAGTACTCAATCACACACAACTTTATATAATGCTGTGTACAGCTGAAATTAATGGAGCATTAGTTTAGGTGACCTTGAGCAAGACTGCTGACCTCCTGTTAGATGCTAAATAAATACTTTCAGACATTTAAATCATTAATACACATATAAATAACTCTTATTAAATAACCCCAATACCAATTTGTGCTACACAAAATAGATTATATGTGCAAATAAGAATAAACAATATTTATATGCAACGTGTATAAGAGGGACATTTGAACCCACAAATCAACATTAATCAATAAAGCAATCAGGCAATAATAAATAATTTTTATCAAAGAAAATATTCAGTATTATTTCACTTTGGATTAGTCCGAGGAAAGGTTTTTCACTCAAGGACAAAATAAATGATGTCTCTATACTGGATCAGTCCAGACAAATACAGAGCCTGCCAAAAAATTGATTCAAATGATGAGATGTCCAGTACCCTTGTTTGAGTATCAATAAATTTGTATTTTGCACCCAGTCCCTTGTTCGCTGTGTTTTTGTTACCCTTTTTTCTGCATGCTATTTGCACAGTGTACCTTTTTGTCTCTCGTTGTGCAAATGGGTTGGCATCCCTGAACCTTTCCGAACCTCCCTCAATCTCACTTAACCTTTCTGTGTACCAAAGGGATTCTTCAGCTGCTCTTTGCTTAAGCAGTCTTTTAGGACTCAGTGTTCATAAAAAGCTCTGAATAAATATTGGATACATAATGGCCTGACTAAAAATATACAATTTACTTATTTGGGTGTTGTTGTTTTTTTTGGGGGGGGGGGTTGTTTGTTTGTTTTTCAATTCGATTCAATCAATTTCTTTATTTATAAAAGGCACCTTTCCAAAACCAAGGCGCCTGTACAATAAAACCACAAATAATAATCAAATTAACGAAAACAATAAATACAGTATCAACTTAACACTCAGTAAATGCCTGGCTCAAAGATACGATTTCAAGGCAACTTTAAAACTTTAGAACAGTCAGGCAATCTACGCACCGAAGAGTAGAAAATTCCACAGGGTCGGAGCCACAAAGCTAAATGCCCTTGCCCCCGATGTTTGGTAAATGAACCCTGGGACTCTCTAGCAATCCCTCATCAGTGGATCAGAGAGGACGGGAGAGACAGTAGGGATGAAGGAGATCTTTCAGGTAACTGGGTCCCTGATCGTGTAGGGCTTTGTAGGTTAGCAAAGCAACCTTGAAGGAGATCTGCTACTGTATCAGCAGCCAGTGCAGTCCGCGGAGTGCAGGCGTTATATGACTGGTCCTAGAGGTACCAGTCAAAAGCCTGGGTGCCGCATTCTGCACTAGCTGCAAGTGGCGGATATCAACCCCCGGAAGCCCTAAGTAAAGGGCATTGCAGTAGTCAAGGCGGGAGGTAACGAAAGCGTGGATCAAAGTTGGAAGATCATCAGGAGGAACCAGATAAACATGCTAGACAAATACCTGCCTATTTTCAGGTATGACCCAGGAGATAAGAAAGTTAGCAGGTTGTAAGGAGGAACATAACATACAAGGCAAATCCAAGTTAGGTGACAAAATACTAGCAAATCAGATAAGCATCAAACAAAGGAAACATAAACAGCATAGAAACTGAATAGAGTTATTAGTCCAGTAATACTCCAGAGGAATGGAACAGCCTAGAGACTGGAAGAGCGCATTGTATTTATGTCATGTACAGTATTCATATTAGTAAATATAGCTAGCAATAAAGGCAAATGACTATAACTGAACTGTGAAAACTAGAAAGTTAAGCAGACAGACATTGTTGGTCTACAGTAGTCTCAAAGAGATCTCCTAAACAGAAAGTGGAGAGGAGCTGCAAACCAGCAGTGACTGTGAGCTCAGAGTCTGGCTTCAAACACAGTGATGTTCTGAGCTCCCATAGCCATATTGGTACAGTATTAACCTTAGGGTTAACAAGCAGGGATTTATTGGGGGGGGGGATTGATGGAAGAGCTTAAGTAAGTCAGCAAGTGGAGCAGTGGTAGCAGATCTGATAAGATTATCTGTAAAGCAATCCGGAGAAAACAGGCAACTATTAGTGTGAGATAATCACACTAGTTTATCATAAAGCTCACAGTGGTGAGTGAGATGATTAGTGGACAGTGCTAATCTATGGGTGTTATTCTAGGTAATGTCCCGTTTGGCCAAAATAGACATACAGTATTGACAGTTTTGATACAGTCACCCATCCATAAATCAAATAACATTTACAAAATGAAGACTGCCACCTAAACAAATTAATTTTTCCAAAACCCTTATCATTTCCCATTTCATATCCAGTATTCTTTTTAAGTTATAAGCCGTGAGTTTAATCTATCTGGTCCGATCTTGACACCCTAACAACGCTGCTTACCACCATGAGCGGCCAGCCCAGCAGCACTGTTAAACCCTGTACATAAACACATTGCAGTGTGTGCAGCTCCTACAGTATCACACCTCTGAACTGTGCATATTCATTTTTCTTGCCAGCATTTCCATTAATCTAAAGTCGCTCGCTTAACTCCACTGCCATTTCTCCATCAGGTTTTGATTTTGATGCTCACAATACCAGTCAGCAGCCACGTTCTAATGTCAGTGCAGTCGCAGCAACAGCCATAGCAACCCCACATTAAAGGTGCAGGGAAACCAAATTGGTTACAAAAGAAACCAATACTATGAGCTCACACTAATTGGGCGCTAACTGACCATGGTATCACCATGATTAAAAACATTTGTTAGCTCGGGGGACCTGCGCAAGTTCAGATAATGTTTTGCTCCATACTATTGGAGCAGAGATGAGAGACACTCTAATTAATGCAGCCCGTTCAGTTTATCCTGTGGAATTACTTGGGTGAGATGTTAAACTTTTCCCTGATCTCTCATATCAAGCGAGGCCCAAGGAAGCAGTTTGATGCCATGAGGCAGAAAGCGCTGTGCACTGGGCATCATGCACTTCTTTCTTCTCCGGACCACCTCAGAGTAATTATGAAGGGATTACTTATGGAGGGAAGAGCTGGCAATTTTCAGATCCGCAGGATGCCAGTCGATGGATAATGAAGATTGAAGCAGAGTTCCAAAGAAAAGAATCACCTGGGAATGCATCTGGGGAATCGGACTTAGATGAAGGATGAATACAATGGACTTTGCTGCTATTAATAAATTAACATAGAGACTGGGTTGGGACATACATTTGAGCAGACCTCTATGTGGATTATATGGGATAGGATTGGGATTTTCACTGTTGTGTTTAAAAATATTTATTTGTTTTTTCCCATATTTTCTGGTTAAAATTCCTAACATGTGTTTCCAATGATTAGAAAAGCAGCTACGTTAACATTGAATAGCCCGTTTTAGTATTAGGGCTTGTTAAGGGTTTGGAAATCTAATTATCTGGAGAGCTGAGGTTGGGTTGCTATAAGGGAAAAAGAAATATCAATGATAGACCAGTATATACATATATGATGGGTTAGTAGCACTACTGGTTTTAGTGCATGCTTTAATCTATGTTCTCTCCCTATGGACTACAATATATGCCTCTGAAGCAGTTGGCAAGTATGGACAGTTTTTGTTGGAGTTCGAGGTTATTTAAAAATACCTCTACATATATAGTATTTCCCCTAAATCCTATTGTACAAGAGTGTGGGAGTAAAGATATGTAACCCCAGATATTTTGAATGTATGCCTGCATGTTGTGGGTTGGTATAACTGTATGTCACCTGCATAAGAACACTTGCTGTATTGTTTTTTGGTAAACAATAAACTGAAAGTTCAAAAAAACAAGCATTTGTCAATGCCGAATGTTGTCGCTCTGGCATTGGCTTTGATAGTGCAGTGCGGAAACACATTTTGGGCAGGATGTGAAAAATGACAGCTGTCCTGTTCATAAGAAGGTGTAAAAAAATGGCAATGTTGAAAATGTGGCATGTAAATATTGCAAATTTGCGAAGTTACAAGGGTGTGTGGGAAATGTGCAACGCACGCTTGTAACACAATCATTTTATGGTCTTTCAGCACCAAATTTTCAACATAGGCATTTTAGCACCTCTGATCATGTACAGTGTCACTGTCACTTCCTCAAACTGTCCCAAAAAGTGATTTTGCACAGCGCCGGACGTGCAAAAACACATTTCAGGCAAGATATGTAAAATGACAGCTGTACTATTCATCAAGAGGTATGGAAAAATGCCAATGGTGAAAATCCAAAGTGAAAATATTACAAATGCACTTTACGAGCATGTGTGCAAACTGCGCAACGCACGCTCGTAACACAGTCATTTTATGGAGTATCATCACCAAATTTTCAGCATAGGCATTTAGGACCTCTGCTCATGAATAGTGTCACTGTCATTTTGTAATCTACCCTGAACACTGATTTCACACAGTGAATGTGCTATTGTGTGCTGGAAGGCGGAAACACATTTTGGCCAGGGACGAAAAATGACAGCTGTACTGTTCACAAGGAGTGTAGAAAAATGACAGTGTTGAAAATCTGGCATGAAAATAGTGGAAATTTGCAAAGTTATGAGCGTGCGTAGCAACTGCGCCACGCACACTTGTAACACAGTCATTTTATAGAGTATCATCACCAAATTTTCAACATTGGCATTTTAGGACTTCTATTCATGAACATTGTCACTGTCATTTTCATAATCTGCCCCAAACACTGATTTCCCACAGCGACCGCGCTATTGTGTGCTGGAAGTGCGGAAACACATTTCAGCCAGGATGTGAAAAATGACAGCTGTACTGTTCACAAGGAGGTGTAGAAAAATGACAATGTTGAAAATCTGGGTGAAAATATTGTGAATTCATGAATTCTGACGTGCATAGCAACTACTGGCCTAACGCTATTAAAACAGCCATTTTTTATTTTTCCACCAGATTTGTAACATAGGCTTTTGAGAGCTCACCTTATGAACACTGCCACTGTCCCAGACATCGTGTCCCAAAAAGGTGATTCGCCGCAGTGACTGTGAAATCACCTTTCAGGACTGATTAACATCATAACAGTGCCAAAATTCATGAGGAGGGGTCCCAAAAACTCCATGTTGAAAATTTGGTGCAAAAATTCCAAAAAATGCCGGAGATATGCATCGAAGTTCAAAAAAAACCTATTTATTCCATTATACAGTTTACCGGCATTTTCTCAGTTCACGGTCAGCTTTGAAGAGTGCAGACGTGTTCCCAGTCCACCGAAGATCATTGTGCCGAGCTCCAGAGGTAAGTATGGGGTAGGGGGGTGTGGAGAGGCAGGGTGCGAAGTGGGTGGGTGTGGGTTTTTGCAGGGGTAAGGAGACTACTGAGGGACTGTTTTCTGTTTACAGGTGTTAAAAAAAAACATTGTGGACAGTTTTCTTTTTACAGAGTGTTTTTAGAGGATACAGTGGCAGCGAAGTTGGGCACCCTCGTCGGCACATGAAGATGGGGACACTAGCTGAGGGATTAGGCACCTCAGCACAGAAGGGGGGACATCGTGTTGACAGAGTGGGCTCCTCCGTCGGCACATTAAAGTGGGAAAGGGGGACAGATGCTGATGGGGATTGGGCACCCCGTCAGCAAACTAGACAGCAGGGATGCATGAGCTGAGGGGGATTGGGCACCCTCGGCAAGCAAAAAGGAGGGAGGACACATTATGCTGATGGGGGAGGGCTCCCATCGGCACATACATGAGGGGCAGGGTATGACCGGGAATTGGGCACCCCAAAGTCGGCAGTTTAGCTGCCACTGTGCCACCATGTTTGTAGCTGGTGAAGCACGAGGAAGGTCTGCTGTTATGACGAGCTTTGCTTGCATTGCAGCGGATCTTTCTTTAGATGTGCTCTACATTATGTATGCATAGTGTGGCTCAGCATGCAGGCTGATTGGAATGAGGGCGCACCTACTGGTAAATTCTCATTCACAGAACAGCAACCGTGCCTCCAAATCTCCACTACACAGAAGATGTTGGCTGCACAAGTGCACCAACATAAACACAACAGGACAAGAGGACACAGCATGAGATTAGAGGGAGGCCGATTAAGGGGTAATGTGAGGAAGTTCTTTTTCACAGAAAGGGTGGTGGATGCATGGAATGGCCTACCTCAGGAAGTGGTGGATATGAATACAGTGCAGGGCTTCAAACAGGCATGGGATAGGCATAAAGGAGCAATACAGATGAGTATGAATAGATAGGCCATTGACAGAGCAAAGGCTGATGGCACATTCATAAGGTAGAAAAAGAAATGGGCAGACTGGATGGGCCTTGCGGTCCTTATCTGCCATCAACTTCTATGTTTCTATGTCTATGACTACATTTCATTGACTTTATTAATTTTCCTTATAAACTGGGCTTTTATCAATATGAATCAATGTATGAAAGGAAGATAACGTTATGTTGTACTGCTTGAAATAAAAAGTTACATTTGGTTGATTAATAAATGGGAGTATGCCATTCAATTTATGCGTGTGCAGATAGACTTTTCTATGAAAGGTCCTGCGCTGACACTACAGCGACCTGGCGCTGTTGTTGCTGTAGTGTCGGTCGCAGTAAAGTTGTCGACATAGTGATGGCATACCCTACAAAAGTAGAAGATTCTGCATTGATTTATATTCCTTGTTTTTTTCAATGTAATGAGCTCTAGAAGCGAGTTATTGGTAATATATTACATTGTGGGTATTTTAGATCCTTAAAATTATGACACCTAATACCATCAATGTAGGCCAAAGTACTTTTTGTTTTAATTTGTGCTATTCTCCCAGTCACAGGCATGACTTCTTTAAAGTCAAAGGTCCTCACAATCAAAATCCTCCTTGGTGCACATAACAAGGAACTCACTGTCATCTCGGTTTACCTACCCCCAGAGACCAGGCTGCTGGCTTCCATAGCATCATGGAATATCTAAGGGTCCAGCAACATAATTCTGAAACAATAATCATGGGGATTTTAACATTAACAGGCTCTCCGCTGAGGCTGCTACCTATAAGGATGCAGCCAGGTGCATCCCTCACTCAACTGGTCAATGCCCCCACCAGGTGTAACTATAGGACAGGCTCCTTACGCTTCTAGACTGGATTCTATCTAAACGCCTAGATGCATCTCCAATGTTTCTGTACTCCCGGATACAATAAGTGACCACTCGCCTGTCATCTGCTCCTGGTCAAACAAATACCACAAGCCGCCTCCCAAGCTTATCTATGCCAGGGTTATCAAACAAGGGCACCTCAGCTGTTAAAATCCCATCTAACCAGGCTGAACTGGGCAGTGCTTGACTCCCTCAATGACACCAACAAAGCTCTGGACCTATTTATCAAACGTTTCAACGAAGCCTGTGACATCTATGCACCAGTGAAAAAGATGAAGGTCAAAGGACAGACTAACCCCTGGGTTACTACTGACCTTTTAACTCTGCTCAAGCACAGAGACCACCTCTGGCATTGTGCTCGTGCAACTCTGATGCAAGTAAACATACAATTATACAAAGCAGCCAGAAATGATTGCACTCGAAGAATACGGAATGCTAAACGCAGCTATTACAAAGAGGCTCTGACCAACTCTTGGGGCCAGGGAAACAAATTCTGGAACAACATGAAAGAACTCACAGGCAAGGATCCTAAAGCACCACCCACTATGCTCAACCTTCATGGCACTCCTACACTCGACCTAGGTATCATCACCAGCACTTTTAATAATGCATTTACAAACCTGGACAGTGTCCTTCCACCAAATTTTTTCGACGACCTCCCCTCCAGCTCCTCCCAAGTTACCCCCCAACTAGAACGTACAACCCCAAAGTTTTTTAAGGAGGTCCCACCACAAGTAGCTAGAAAATACATTCAAAAGGCCATCGGCAAACAAGGGTACAGTGGTGACTCCCTTGACCTGAAACTGCTGGCACAAGTCCTCGATGAAATCTCAGAACCACTTACAAAGATCTTTAATCTCTCGCTTAGATTGGGCCATTTCCCCTCTCTCTGGAAGAAAGCCACTGTCACCGGTTCACAAAAGCGGAGATAGGACACTGCACACCAATTACAGACCGATCTCACTCCTCCCCCCACTATCCAAAGCGCTGGAGCGAATAGTGTCGGACCAACTAGTTGAATTCCTGGATAAGTACAATGTACAGTGCCCAGAGCAGCATGGATTCAGAAAAGGGCACAGCACCACCACTGCACTACTGGAATTTACAACCTTCATCCATGCCACGCTTGAAAAAGGGAATTGTGGAGGGGCTATATTTATAGACCTTACCAAGGCATTCGACACAGTTAACCACCCCTACTGCTCAAGCAACTGTCCTCCATTGGGATCTCCAGCGATGCCCTTCTATGGTTCACCAGCTACCTTGATAATCAGATCCAACGTGTAAGGATTGCAGGGATCTCTTCGGATGAGAAACCGGTCTGCTCGAGTCCTCCAGGGGTCTATTCTGGGCCCTCTACTCTTCTCCTCTTCATCAACAATCTCCCAGTGCCTGCCACCAAAAATATTACTATCATGAGCGATGCAGTCCTGTTTTCCAGCCACCATGACATTACAGTCCTTGAATCCCAGCTGCAGCTCGACTTCAATCACCGAAGACTGGTTCAATTCTCATAAACTTGTCCTGAACCACAGCAAGACTAAAGCCATGTCCTTCTGTAACCAACAGAGCAGGCACAACTCTCTGTCCCTCACCATCAAAAACCACGCTGGGAACCCACTTGAACATGTCAAGGAGTTCAAGTACCTTGGTATTACCCTGGATAGTACCCTCTCCTACACTCGGCATGTTGACACTGTTGCCAAGACCGCCAATATACGGATTGGACTACTGCACAAACACAAGCACTGTATGCCTGCGGATGCCCTTAAACTAGCCATCTACAGCTCTGTCACCTCTATCATTGACTACGGCCTTTCCATCTATGGCTGTGCCCCAACAAGTGCCCTCTTCAGGATCTCAGTTGCTCTCAACAAAGCCTGTAGACTACTGACGGGTGCAGCCCGACAAACTCACACCTGTGACCTCTAGGCACAGGCCAGCTGGCTACCCCTACGCAGCAGAATACAATACCAGACCTGCTTACTTACCAAAAAGATTCTCCTTGGTCTCATGCCACCTGGTGTTAGCTCACTCCTTACTACCTACAGTGGCACTCAACAAACACATGATGCCCAATCTCTAACCTTTCAGGTTCCCAGATGTCGTACCTCCATGGGTCAGCGGTCCTTTATCTATAGAGCCGCTCAATGGTTCAATTCCCTCAATAAAGCACTTTCCTCTACTACACTTGGACCCTTCAAAGGAATCTCAACCTTTACCTCACCTCTACCACTCAATGTGACTGTTTCGTTGAACAGAGATCTCTCTAAACACCTCCAGCTCACTCATGTCTCACAGCCCGTCCTTTCCCAATCTCATTCCCTCTGGCACTGGGCCTTCCTTGTGACCCCTCCTGCTTCACATCTCCACTGGTACAAGACATTTTCCACCACCATCGGACAGTGGCCCATTAGCCTGCCAACTTCCTCTCCGGTCGCATGCCTGCAATACTAACTGCCTATGGTGCCCTCTATCTCTTATTGTTACCGACCAGCTGCCTACTCAAGCTGCTCGTTTTATGAATATTATCACAATGTATGTTATAACTAAATATCATTATTTTCTTTTAGTTGTTTTGGTTGTTATTGTGCATTCTTTTACTACCTCTGTATGTATGTTGACCCTCATCCTTTGACATGGAACCTTTGTAAACGAGCAGTTTCTGCTCAAAGGTATTTGTAATCCGAGAATTTAATAAATAAATAAACCTACCATTAGATGGTTGGTTCCTGTCAAGTGAGACTCGGCTACCTATCCTCCGGGACCATCAGCCCACCTGTGACACATCACTATCTGTTCCTCTGGCTTATCTTCCAGGACTGGTATGTCTTCAACTTCATGGCATATCTTCCTGCATCAATCTGGCCACCCACAGTGGAGGTGAAGACTGATGGCGTCCCCATGGAATGGCGGCATGAGTCTAGTGTAGGACATGGTAGGCTGGTGGAGGTTTCATCCTCCAACTCCTGCACCATTTTCTGCTGTTTTCTCCACCCCACAAGAGCATGCATCAGGACTGACTGCCAGTGAGGAATGCAGCAGCCAACCTGTGGATACCCTGCAAATGTCCCCTCCTGCCAGTTGCTTGTCCCCTCCACTACCATCTGTGGTCACCTAGGGGGTGGTAAAATAGCAGGATGTGACACCCTCCCTCCCTGGAGGAGGAGAGCGTCCTGTAGGATGCCTGATCCTCCTTCCCTTGTCTGGCCCTCTGATGGTTCAGGCTCATTCCTGAACCTGGGGCATTGGCGTCTCAAGCGGTAGTGCTACTGCTGCACCATCAGGTTGGCGCTGGTCAAAGTACTCGTAATAGACAAATAGAAACTCTGTTCTGTCTTCAAAGCCCTGAGGTGGTAATAAACAAGCATTTGTCAATGCAGAATGTTTGCTTGTGGCATTGGCATTGGTAGTGTAGGAGTTAGAGAAATGCATAATAGGAATGGCAGTGAAGTACTGAACTGAACCAGTTCCACCACCATCCTTCAGAAAAACTGAAGTCATGAGCGCTGTAGAAACTGCACAATGCACACCCATAATGTAATTAGTTTGGGGATATTTTGACAGATTGTCACGCAGGCATTTGGGGACCTCCGCTCGTGAACAGTGTCACTGTGATTTTCTTAATCTGTCCCAAACAGTGATTTCCCACAGCAACCACGCATTTCTGTGCTGGAAGTGCGAACACATTTCGGCCAGGGTGTGAAAATGACAGCTGTGCTATTCATAAGGAAGTGTGGAAAAATGCCAGTGGTGAATATCTGGACTGAAAATATTACAAATTCATGAACTTACGGTGCGTGGAAACTGCGTAATGCAGCTCATAAATCAGTCATTGAGAATTTTTCACAAATTTTCAACATAGGATTTTGGGGGCCTACCTGGTGAACTGTGACACTGTCATTTCAGTACATTGATCCCAAAAGGTGGTTCCATGCATGACTGCGAAATCACCTTTCAGGGCCAATTAATGCCATCACAGTGCCAGAATTCATGAGGAGGGGTCCAAAACCCCCATGTTGAAAATTTGGTGACAAATTTCAAATGGCCAAGATATACCAAAGTTGAAAAAAAAACAATTTATGCCATTATACAGCTTACCGGCATTTCTTCAGTTCGCGGTTGGCTTTGAAGAGTGCAGACATGTTCCCGGTTCATCGAAGATCTTCACGCTGGGATCTGGAGGTAAGTATGGGGTCAGGGGGGTGTGGGGAGGTGGATGCAGACAGGGTTGGCACGGGTTCGGGGTCTAGACAATCAACGATGGACCGTTTTTTGTTTTCAGGTGTTTTTTCCTTCTAGGAAGATGATGCAGGACTTGTACCATGCTGGGGTGGGCTCCCAGTGTGGCACTTGAAAGTTTTTTGGGGGTCAGTGGAGCTGATGAGGATTAGGCATTCCCATTGGCCATACAGATGTGTGCCATGCTGGGTGGGCTCCCAGCATGGCAATTGAAATCTGTGGGGTTTTGGGGGAGTTGTTGAGTGGAGCCAGCGGGGATTGGGCACCCCGCCACCATGCTCACTTTTGCCATGCTGGGGTGGGCTCCCAGCATGGCACCTAGAAGTCTGTGGGGGGGTGCGTAGCTGATGGGGGATTGGGTACCCCCGTCAGCCACACAGTGTGCGGCGGGGGGAGCGCATGAGCATGCTGGGGTGGGCTCCCAGCATGCTACTTGAGTGTTTGGGGAGGGGGGAAATTTAAGCCATTCAGGATGCAGTGCTGAGTGCAGGCAGTTTGCATACTGCTGACGGCAGTATGCAAATTGCCTACACATTACAACCGCTGATTGCAGCAGTTTTCCGCTTTCAACTGTACGCCACTGCATCTAAACGGCTGTCATAGACAACTCGAACATTCATTGGCGTGGTGCAGCTGCACCTGCAAAAGGGAGCAGTGCATTGGGACTGAGGGAGGCACACCTACGAAAACTGGTATGGTGGCACTATGTTTCTTGCACATGCGTGAAAGCAAACATGCACATGCGTGCAGGCAAACATAATAACTGAAAGGCTTAAAAAAATCAATACTATACATATTCCATTTACTAGTGAACAAAATACTCTAACTTCCTTATTTTTATGTTTGCTTGCGCGTATGCACAAGAAACATTATGCAGCAGCTTAGGAGAGAAGCGGGTTATGGAGGTGCGGCACTGTGGCGTCAGCGGATGCAGTGCATTTGGGGTCTTGGCACTGGTCAACTAATGGAGGCACAGTGTGCCAATGACACTGAGTCTCAAAAATGCCACAAGTAGAAATGTTTTCACTGCTGCAATGAGGGCCACCTTGTCATTGCAGCGTCAGCCATTCCGCTGCAATGAGGGGCGAAACCATCATTGCAGGGCGGTGCCTTCCCAAGTGTAACAATTAAATTAAACATAGCGGCAGCTTCCGCGCCTCTCAGCCCCATGAAAGCCAATTGGGGTGGCTAATCCCCAGGCAGCCCCGACAGTTAATTTGCCGACAGTGGAGCCCACTCGTGGGCATGATGTTACCCTCCCCATTTGTTGTGTGCCGGGTGCCCAATCCCCCTCAGCATCATGGCCCCACCCCAAAAAGGCAGGTGGCACACTGGGAGCCCACCCCAGTGTGCTGGAAATAAGCCTGGAAAAACAAACCTTCCCTTGACGTCTTTTATTTTATTTATGTCCCTGAAACAAAGAAATGGTCCCACTCGGTCACCGTCCTGTCCCCCAACCCACACCCACCCACTGTACCTGACTTCCCACACCTCCCACCCCATACTTACCTCCGGGCCTGGCGCGACAATCTTGATGGATCAGGAACACGTCTGCACTCTTCAAAGTCGACCGCAAACTGAAGAAATGCCGGTAAGCTGTATAATATCATAAATAGGGTTTTTCAACTTTGGTGCATATCTCAGGCACATTTGGAATTCTGACACCAAATTTTCAACATAGGGGTTATTGGGTCCCCTCCTCATGAATTCAGGCACTGTCATGGCGTTATTCGGTCCTTAGAGGTGATTTTGTGGTCACTTCTGGGGTTGAGTAACAAAACAACAGTGCCAGTGTTCATGAGGTGGGCTCTCAGAAAGCCTATGTTGCAAATTTGGTGAAAAAATCAATAAATTACTGTTTTACAAGCGTGTGTTGCGCGGTTTCCATGCGTTCATAATTCGGCGCATTGTAATATTTTTACTCCAAATTTTCAACATTGGTATTTTTCCACACCTCTTTATGAACAGTACAGCTGTCATTTTCACATCCTGACCAAAATGTGGTTTTGCACTACGGTGCAGAATAAGCGTGGTCGCTGTGGGAAATCAGTGTTTGGGACACATTAATAAAATCACAGTGGCACTGTTCATGAGCAGAGGTTCTAAAATGCCTAGGTTGAAAATTTGGTGACGAAAGTCCATAAAATGACTGTGTTACGAGCATGCGTTGCGCAGTTTCCACGCATGCTCGTAACTTCGCAAATTTGTAATATTTTCACTCCAGATTTTCAACATTGGCATTTTCCACACCTCCTTATGAACAGTACAACCGTCATTTTTTACATCCTGGCCAAAATGTGCTTTCGTACTTCCGGCACAGAATAGCGTGGTCGCTGTGGGAAGTCAGTGTTTGGGACAGATTAAAAACAAATCACAGTGACACTGTTCATGAGCAGAGACGCTAAAATGCCTATGTTGAAAATTTAGTGACAAAAGTCCATGAAGTGACTGTGTTACGAGTGTACATTGCGCAGTTTCCTCGCACCCTCTTAATTACTTGCATTTGTAATATTTTCACTCCAGATGTTCAACATTGCCATTTTTTCACACCTCCTTATGAACAGTACAGCTGTCATTTTTCATATGCTGCCTGAAATATGCATTTACACAACTGGCGCAGAACATCGTGGGTAGCTGTCGGAAATCAATGTTCAGGACAGATTAGGAAAATCATAGTGACACTGTTCATGAGCAGAGGTCACAAAATGCCTATGTTGAAAATTTGATGAAAAAATTTCCACTAAATGACTGTGTTATGCACATGCGTTGCGTAGTTTCCACATAAGCCTGGAAGTTCGAGTATTTTTAATATTTTCACTACAGATTTTCAACATTGCCATCTCTTCACAGCTCCCTATGAATGGTACAGCTGTCATTCTTCACATCCTGCCCGATCTGTGTTTTCGTACATCTGGTGCAGAATGGCATGGTCACTGTAGGAACTCAAAGTTCGAGACACATTAACAAAATGACAATGCCACTGTTCATGAGAAGAGGTCCCAAATGCTTTCATGAGGTGGGGGGGTCACAAAAAGGCCATGTTGAAAATTCATAGTGTAAATACCAACAAATGCCCGGGCCGTTAGGGTGTCTAACCATGACGTCCCACCCTGTACAGAGAGACAGGCATCAGGGGTATGCCTTTGGATTGCCGACTGTAATGCTCATGCCATTCCACCCCCATCCCACCACCCTGCAGCCAGTGACAGGCATTGAGGTGTGCCTTGAACCCTTTTCTTTGGCCCCACAGCTCACCTGTTCTCCTATACTGCACCCCATTTCAGCGTATGTCCTTATGGAATGGGGTGACTGTACAGCCGAACACCCCAAGGCACACCTCAACATGTGTCGGTGTCTGCAGGATAGGGTGAAGTGAAATGGCATGAACGTTATAGGCGACGACCCAAACGCATACCCCAATGCCTGTCCATCTCTTCAGGGTGGAGGTGGGGTTCACGTGAAGTTCAATACTTCACTGCTATTCTTATTCTGCATCTAACTCCTGCATTTCCAGTGCTAATACCCAGCAAGCAAACATTTGGCACTGACAAATGCTTGTTTAAATTTGAAAAGCTTAAAACTGCAGAAATAAATACGTGGTACAACAAAGAAAATTTGTCAGACTACAACGTTAAAAAGTGGGCATCAAGAGGATCAAGATTCACAAAGCTCCCTGCAGTTGGAATCGAGAACTTTAGATTAAAAGATGTTTGGCTGACGATACTTAATGACATCTCATTAAAATTAGTGGAGGTAACCATCAGTGAAGATGAATTAAAATATGAAGAGATCACAGAGGAGCTTGAGGACATGCAGTCAGAACTTATTTCCTATTAAGAGCCTCCACCTTTTTGAGAATTAAATGACAAATTGTAAAGAAACTTGCAACACGTGAATCATAAATTTAGGACAGAAAAGTACTGAAAGTCTTGGGAGATGAAAAAGGTTACAAAGACAATAAAGCACTTGATTGGTCTTGACATGAATCATGTTATAGATCTAGAAGCATACATTTCCAAAAGAGTCAATTAAGGAGAGATTATGCAACTGAAAAAGAAACAATAATAATAAACAAGCATTTGTCAATGCCGAATGTTTGCTTACTGGCATTGGCAGTGGTAGTGTAGAAGTTACAGAGCTGCGTAATAAGAATGGCAGTGAAGTATTGAACTAACCAACCCCACACCACCCTGCAGAAGTGACAGGCATTGGGGTGTGCATTTGGGTCGTCAGGCATTGACCAGCCATTTCACACACACCCCACTCTGCAGAGACTGACAAGTGTCACGTGTTCCTTGGGGTCTTTGTCCTTACGCACCCCATTTCATTAGGAAATATGGTGAGATGGTGCAATATAAGAGAATGGGGTGAAGTTTGGGGCGAAGAGTCCAAGGCATACCTCGATGCCTCTCAGTGACTGCAGGGTGTGGAATGGTATGAGCATCACAGGCAAGAATCCCAAGTCACACCTGATTCCTGTCATTCTCTATAGGGTTAGGCGATTTAGTGAAAAGCCTAATACCTCAGGCATTCGTTGGTATTTTAACTCAAATTTTCAACATGTTTGTTTGTGACCCCACCTCATGAACAGGGGATATCAGTTTGGTAGCCAAGCTGCTTATGCACAGTGACTACGGATTTAGCACCAGGTGCAAAATATTCCGAACAGGTTGTAAAAATGACAGCTGTACTCTGTCATGGGGAGGTGTAAAATGGCTATGTCGCAAATGTGTAGTAAAAATATTTTAAAAATGGTGAAGTCACGATAGTGCATAGAAACTGTGCAACGACAACTGCTATATAAGTAGGTTGGATATTTTATAGCAGATTGTCAACTCAGGCATTTTGGTGCTCCGATCATGAACAGTGTCACTGTGATTTTCTTTATCTGTGCCGTAATAATGATTTCCACAGCGACTCACGCGATCTTCGGCACTGAAAGTGTGAAAACACTCGCCGTAAGTTGTGAAAATGGCAGCTGTACTGTTTATAAAGAAGTGTTGAAAAATGCCACTAGTGAAAATCTGACTGAAAATATTACAAAGTCATGAACTAACGAGATGCGGAAACTGCACAATGCTCACTGCACACAGTCATTTTATGGACTTTGTCACCAAATTTTCAACATAGCCATTTTAAGACCTCTGCTCATGAACAGTGTAACTGTGATTTTCTTAATCTGTCCTAAAATATCAGCTGCACACCAACAGCACCATTGTGCACTACATGTGCTATAACACATTTTGGGTGACATATGAAAATTGCAGCTGTACTGTTCATAAGGGGAAGTTTAATAAATGGACATGTTGAAAATCTAGAGTGAAAATATTAATTTGCAAACTTACTTAGCATGCATAGGAACTGTGCAACGACGTCGTGAAAAGTCATTTCTAGGCATTTTTCCACCAAGTTTTCAACATAGCCATTTTAAGACCTCTGCTCATGAACAGTGTCACTGTGGTTTTGTTAATGTATCCCATACATTGAGCTTGCAGACCGACTCGCGCCCATTGTGCGCTATATGGGCGGAAACATGCTTTTGGGCAGGATGAAAAATGACAGCTGTACTGCTCTATATGAGGTGTGGAAAATGGCAATGTTGGAAATCTGGAGTGGAAATATTGAAAATCTGCGAACCCACGAAAGCGCTGTGGAACTGTGCAATCGCACACTGTAAAACAGTCATTTTAGGAATTCTGTCACCAAATTTTCAACATTGCCATTTTAAGATCTCTGCTCATGAACAGTGACACTGTGATTTCCTTAATGTGTCCCATACACTGAGTTTGGTACGACTGCTCACATGCGCTACATGGGCAGAAACATGTTTTGGGTGATGAAAAATGACAGCTGTACTACTCATAAGAAGGTGTGGAAAATGGCAATGTTGAAAATCTGGAATGGAAATATTGAAAATTGCGAAACCTATGAGCGCATGAGGAACTGCGCAATGCACACGTAAAACAGTCATTTTTAGAATTTTTCACCAAATTTTCAACATAGCCATTTCAAGACCTCTGCTCATGAACAGCATCACTGTGTTTTCTTAATTTGTCCCGCACATTGATTTCGAGACACTGACTGCGCCATTCTGCGCTGTAAGGGTGGAAACACATTTTGGGTGAGATGTGAAAATGACAGCTGTACTAGTCGGCAAGACAGCGTGGTGAAATGGCAATGTTGAAAATCTGGAGGAACATATTGAAATTTCGCGAACTTACGAGCCGCGAGAACCGCGCAAGTACGCTGTTAAACAGTCATTTTTGGCATTCAAATTTCATGGGGCTTGGCCCCTTCTCATGAATGATGTCACTGTCATGGCAGTATCAGTCCCAGCGTGATTTCACAGTCACTGCACAGTCACCGCGCCGAATCACCCTTCGAGCCTGAATAACGCCATGACAGTGACATCATTCATGAGAAGGGTCCCAAAACCCCATGTTGAAAATTTGGGAAAAATCTCAAAAATGCCTGAGATATGCACAAAGTTGAACCCTCCTATCTAGCCCATTATACAGCTTACCGCATTTCCTCAGTTCGCGTGTCGCTTTGAAGAGTGCAGACGTGTTCCCAGTCCACCAAAGATCGTCAGCACCCAGTCCAGAGGTAAGTATGGGGTGAGGGGGTGGGGAGGCTGGGTGCAGAGTGGTGGGTGCGGGCTGTGGGAGGGGTTCGAGACGCGTCTGGGACAGTTTTTGTTTACAGGTAAAAAAAGATGTCGCGGGATCGCTTGCCACGCTGGGTGGGCTCCCAGCATGGCACAACAACTTTGGGGCGTTCAGCCGACGGGATTGGGCACTCTGGCCGGGGAAAAACTCTTAGATCGCTTTGCCACGCTGGGGTTCCCAACGGCACATGACTTTGGAAGTGCTCAGCCGATGGGGATTGGGCACCCTGCCGGCAAAATTATTGATTGCCACGCTGGGTTGGGCCCAGCGTGGCACCAAATACTGGGAAGGAGGAGACGATGCAGCGCAGCAGACTGGGATTGGGCACCTGTCGGTTATACGCTGCGTGCGGGGTGCGCGACGCCTGCGGCTGGGAGCTGCAGTGAGCAGCTTCTTATCGCTGCTCACTCAAGGTGTAGCTCCTTTCAATCATGCCACTGCATTTTGGAGCGTGTCATAGACAGCTCCATAATGCATCATTTACAGGGGCTGCGCCTGCCAGCTCGCTGCCTGAATTGGAGGAGGAGGTGACACACCTCCAAAATCTCCGATGATGGCACTATGTTTCTGCACATGCGCAGGAAACATAAAAAGGTATTTGTCAATGCCGAATGTTGTCGCGCTTGCATTGGCTTTGGTGGTGCACTCGCGGAAACACATTTTGGGCAGGATGTGAAAAATGACAGCTGTACTGTTCATAAGGAGGTGTTAAAAATGGCAGTGGTGAAAATGTGTCATGTAAATATTGCAAATTTCATGAAGCTACAAGGGTGTGTGAAATGCATACGCACACTTGTAACACTGGTCATTTTATGGAATTCTGGCACCAAATTTTAACATAGGCATTTTAGCACCTCTGCTCATGAACAGTGTCACTGTTATTTCCTCAAACTATCCCAAAAAGTGATTTTGCACAGCGACTGCGCTATTCTGCACCGGATGCGCAAAAACACATTTCGGGCAGGATATGTAAAATGACAGCTGTACTGTTCATCAAGAGGTGTGGAAAAATGCCAATGGTAAAATACAGAGTGAAAGTATTACAAATGCACAACGTTACAGCAGGCGTGCAGCAAATTGCGCAACGTCACAGATAATACAGTCATTTTGGAGTATCATCACCAAATTTTCAACTTAGGCATTTTAGGACCTCTGCTCATGAACAGTGTAACTGTCATTTTCGTAATCCGTCCCAAACATTGATTTCCCACAGCGACGAGGTATTGTGCACGGAAGTGTGGAAACACATTTCGCCAGGATGTGAAAATGACAGCTGTACTGTTCACAAGGAGGTGTAGAAAATGACAATGTTGAAAATCTGGCATTAAAATATTGCGATTCGTGAAGTTACGAAGGCGTAATTCGCGCAATGCATGCTCTAGAAACAGCCATTTTTTATTTTTCCACCAAATTTGCACCATAGGCTTTTTGAGAGCCCACCTCATGAACACCGCCACTGTCCTTGCGTGATCGGTCCCGAAAGGTGATTCCGCACAGTGACTGCAAAATCACCTTTCAGGACCAATTTAATGTCATAACTGTGACAGAATCTAAGGAGGAGGGTCCCAAAACCCCATGTTGAAAATTTGGTGCAAAATTCCAAAATGCCCGAGATATGCATCAACGTTGAAAAAACCCTATTTATTCCATTATACAGCTTACCGGCATTTCCTCAGTTCACAGTCAGCTTTGAAGAGTGAAGACGTGTTCCCAGTCCACCGAAGATTGTCGCGCCGAGCTCCAGAGGTAAGTACGGGATGAGGGGTGTGTGGGGAGGCAGGGTGCACAGTGGCTGGGTGCGGGTGGTGGGTAGGGAGACTACAAGGGACCGTTTTCTGCTTACAGATACTAAAAAAACACATCACAGACGGTTTTCTTTATTACAGATGGTTTCTTTTTGGGGGTATAGTAGCTGGCCAGGAGTTGGGCACCCGTCGGCAAGAAGAAGGAGGGTCATCAAGCCGACGGGAGTGGCCCTCCCGTCACATTAAACCGGGAAAGGGAGGGACAGATGCCGACAGGGATTGGGCACCCCATTGCTAAACAACAAAAGAGGGGGAGGCACATTCTGCTGATGGGGAGTGGGTTCCCCTGTCAGCACATACTTGTGCAGGGTAAGCTGACCGGGGGATTAGGCATCCCCAAGTCGGCAGTTTAGCGGCCACTGTGGTGCCATGTTTCAGTTGGCGGCTCATAGGAAGGATCCGCTGCGCAGATGTGCTTGCCCCATTGCAGCGGACCTTTCCCCAGATGCTTGCACAGGTGGTGGGCACCAGCATGCAGGCTGATTGGGAAATGAGGGACACACCTACTGGTGCATGCCCTGCATTCGCCCAACAGCCACGGGCGCCCAAATCTGCACTATTCCAAGATGTTGGCTGTGCAAGCACACCAACATAAAAAAGAAAAATTGGAATGACAAAAACTATGAACTAATAGAGGGTCCACTTCAATAAGGAAGGGTAATAAGGGAAAAAACAGCAGCAGCCATCAAGCACTGTCAGTGGCACATCAAAGAGCATATATACATTGGTATAAATAAGAAAAGAACAGGCAGTATTATATGAACATCCAAGTCATGATTACACCATACAAGGGAAGGCACTCCACAGTCATCATATTAGGGTATGTGCAGAGGTTCATCAGGTGCAGAATTAGACACATCAAGAAGCCACTGAAAGCCTTGTCAAGGATATGCAGGTGGTAAAGGAGGGAAGTAGGCTGGGGGTAACAGGAGGTGTCAGAAGTAGACCCTACAAAGGGAAGCGGGTGAGATGCTAAGGAGGTCAGAGGAAAGGGGGGGAGTAGTATGACCAGAGAAGGTCAACTGGCCAGGACACAGAGTGCCATACAGGGTCCTGGTTGGATGGAATTATCTGAGACAGAAGCAATGTTTGGGGAGGGGGGGAGATATAGTTCCTGAGCTCTGTTTTAAAGTGGCTAAGGCGTGTGATGCTCATAGCATTGAAGGTATGCTGGATGTGTAGGGGAAAGTCCCGGTGGGGATCTAATGTGAGTCTGAGATACTTAAAGGAGATACAGATAGGGGTTCAGAGCAGGATCGAATTTTAGCAGAAGATTCGAATGGAAAGCTTTTGGTCTTTTGGGGGGTCTAAGACTAGCCTATTGTTTGTAAGCCAGGCCTGTGTTCTCTGGAAGTCAGCATTAAGACACGAGTTGATGAAATCGATACTTTTGGAGATAACAAGAGTAGATAGATAGCTGGCCCAGTAGCGTGAAGGGTTGTGGTGCTGGATGCCATACCCGCTGCCAAACCGGTGACCCGGGATTAGGAGTGACCTCAGGTTGGTAGGGGTCAGCCATGGGGGGAGAAATTAAGTGCCTGGAGGAGTGATCTCCTCTCCCAGGGAAAGGGGGTTTGTTGCCCTGCTATTGACTGCCACTGAGTGGGGGTTCAATGGTAGTGCAAGTGTGGGCGATGTGGAAGGGACAGTCCAGCCTGTTCGACACAGAACATGTGTGCCTCCACACAGCACGTCCTGCCCGAGAACCAGATCCAGAGTCAGTGCAGTATGTCAGGGGAGCACTAGGTGCCCAGGAGTGACCAGTTCCCCTTTAAAGCCCCTCCCCTTATCTCCTGATTGTAGCGCCTCTCTCCAGCAGCAGCATGGACTAGCGAGACTGTTCAAGCCAGCGACTGGGTGGTTCGCTTTCAGCAACTCATCTTCCCTACTTCCTGGAATTCCAGCGCATAGCCTCTCTACAGTTCTAAGATGTGCATGTAGTTCCATGAGAGGTGCATGTTTTGCTAATGGTGAGGGACACTAATAATGGGGAGGCATTCTATCACTACCACTGGGAATCGGAATGGGGTAAAATCTCTCTGTGTGATTTAGTAGGCTGATACTGTGAACAGAGCTTGGTGTTCCCAAGCAAATCCCAAATCTTTTTTGTTTTAAATTTACTATTTATGCTCCCTTCTCTCCAGCTGGCAACCTTCCAGCCTGGATTTTGAATGTTGCCTTACGTGTGTCATTCTTGAACCACACAGCTTTCTCTCCATGGTGGAGCATTCAGGTCAGTCCAATTGGTGTAGGAAACAGGTGGTAGAGCAGGGACCGAGAGCACCAGGTGTAGTTCTGCCACAGCTGTGGGTTTTTCTCTGGCTTTTCTAATTTCCCTCAGGATGCCAACAGCAAGTTGTTAGATACATGCACCCATGTCGACGGCATCCTCTCTCTCTCACCTAGTACCTCCTACTGCACCACTACCCATGGCCACCTAGATGGTGGTAGTGTGGTAGAGGCAGTGATGCTTCCATCCCAGGAGAAATCCTCTAGGAGGATCAGGCTCCCTCCGACCCCATGCCAGATCTTTACTCTAGGCTCTTGCCACTAACCCAAGTTACCAGCTAATGCCACCTCTCACCTGACTCAAGAGACAGTGCTTGGTAGTGATGCTGTCAACATGTTGTTCAATATGAAGGAATCAGATTTTGATTGTCCAAGCCTCAGTTAGGATATCCCCCTGTAGTGTACTATACCCTCCCTCCTCTTACCTTTCCCTTTTGATGTCCACAGAGGGCCTCTTGAGAGATGGTGATGTAGGGGTGGATTTGGAAACAACAGAGTCCTTTCTAGAAAGATGAAAGAAAAACTAAAAATGTTTACTAGAAGGATTTCCCACTTGAATGGTGATTGTGCTCCCTATGATAGAGAAAAGGGTTATTAGTTACTATTCTTTTTTTCCTTTTACTTCTTTGTTCAGCATTAACAAAAGTGATAAATTAGTAATACATGTAATCCAACATTACAGCTGTACAATCTTATCATTGGGCAGATAATACTCTAACAAGGCCATAATAACAAAGTAGTCATGCATTCAAAACAGTTATAACACCCACTTCCACACCAACCTGTCTATTCAGGGCCCACAGTTCCAAGATTCAGACCCCACTTTAGTAAGGTACCACATCACATACCTGCAGCATGCCTGGCTCTGATACAAAGTAATGATTCATGGCCAGAATCCACTGTTCTAGCAGCAAGCACTCTGGGCACAGCTTTGTGTCACACCCCAGTGTGCAACATAGAGACATGAGGGTGACTTATGGAATGTGAGGCCTGAAATATGGTGATGTGGTTCTGCTGCACAGGTTGGGCAGTAGGGATGTACAGTAGCTGGGAGGCATGATAAAAGTATCTGTCCGGGAGGGGGCTTAAAGCTTGATCAGAAGGCGTGAGCTTACAATTTCCCTTGGCTCGATCTTGGCTTGCCCTTCCCTCCACCTCTCGGCTGGTGAAAGGGTTCAGCCATAACCATGATGCAGACAAAAAAGTGTAAGCGTGCAATGTTGCACTGTTAAAGCAAGGCTAATAACTGACTCTCATTAGGTTAGCATTAATTTCTGTCACTTAAACCTGCAAAAGCAAAGAGAAGTAGGGAATGCAAGAAGGGAGAGTGAAATTTGAGCATTACAACTACAGGTATAAGAATAAGGTATAAAAGGTTTATACTGGTACAGTTCTCATCCAATATGCTTAAGTGTAGTCAAATTCAGAAAAAGTTTAATAATGTATTTTTACAAAGATTTTTTAAAGCCGTACACCAATCTTCTTGTTTCACATTTTTGCATATGCTCCCTTCTCTCTAGCTTTTCCCTCTTTATCCATTAAGCAACCTTCTAGCCCAGACACTGCCTTGTATGTCATTCTTAAACCCCACAGCTGTCCCTCCATGGTGGACCATTCAGGTCTATGTCCCTTTCAGAGTATCAGTGTATCGAGCAAGTGACAGTGCAGGGACCAAGAACACCAGGTGTCACTCTGCCCAAGCTGAGGGTTTTTTCTTTTGACTTGTTTGCCTTCTCTCAGGATGTCAAAGGTAAGGGTCTGGGTGTGAGCAGATATGTCAACGACATCCTTTCAATTGAGTACTACTTCCTATTGCACCTTCCCCTGTGGTCAACCAGGTGGTGGTGGTACAGTAGAGGCAGTGATGCTCCCATCCCAGAAGACATCCTCTGGGAAGGTCAATCTCCCTTTAACTTCCCATTGTCCCTGTACTCTAGGCTCTTGCCACAAACCCAAGTTGCAAGCCAATGCAACCTTTCACCTAACTCAAGAATCAGTGCAGGTAGCAACTCCACGACTATTTCTTCAATATGGAGAAATCAGATTTCAATTTTCCAAGCTTCGGTTCAGATAAACACCTACAGAGCACTGTGACCTTCTTTCCTTACCTTTCCTTTTGATGTCCACAGAAGACTTCTTAAGAGCTGGTGATGGAGTGGGGATTTGGAATCAGTGGAGTCCTTTCTGTAACGAGGAAAGAAAACTAAGAATTTTTACAAGAGATTTCCCATTTGAATAGTGTGTGCTCCCAATTACAGACAAAAGGTTGTTAGTTACCATTCTTTTATTTACTTTTTGTTCAGTATTAGAGATCACATACCGACAAATGCAACCCGACACTACAGATGTACAATCTTACCATTGGACAGACAATGCACTAACAAGGTCAGCTCATAACAAAGTAGGCTCAACCATTAAAAACAGTAGTAAAAATTACTTTCACGTCAAGAAGCCTGTCCAGTGATCCCTAGTTCCATGATTAAGGCCCCAGTTTAGTATGATACCACATCATGACACTGCAGCACACCTGGCTCTGATGCAAATTAACTATTCATGGGCTGGGTGAACTGTGCTAACCGCAAGCACTCTGGGTGCAACTTTGTTTCACACCCCAGTGTGCAACAGTGACATGAGGAGAAAGTATGTAATTTGGGGCCTGAAGTGGATACACTGCCCCATAACCCCTATGTTCTGACTGTTTTGCTCTCAGCTACACTCGCCTGCTGTATACACTTGTGTTAACTCTTGTCCTTTATCCTCATCTTAGACTTACGACTGACTTCCTTTGCCATATGGCAATCTAAAAATGAGTATTCGATTGCACTTATTGTTGTACTTTGTCATTATCTGTAATTCAATGTATGTATTGTTAAAACACCTAACCTACTGTACTGAAGTCTTACCGTATATAAATGCCCTCCAACTCTGTCTGTATTTTTTTCTCCATTACATTGTCTGCACATCTTACTGTAACCTCCCAGGTCGCACCTGAAAATAGGCATTTTTTGTCTAGCGTGCTTACCCGGTCAACAAAAGCTAAATAAATAAATAAACTGTGGTTCTGCTTCACAGGTCCGGAAGTCAGTGTGGAGGTTCATTATCTAGGAGAGCTGTGATGAAGGTATCAGTTGGGGGAGGAGCAGAGGGAAGGAGGCTTACAATTTGCCTCCACTCACTCTTGGCTTGCTGCCCAACACTCAGCTGGTGGAAAGGTGCAGTTGTCACCATAAGGAGGACAGAAAAGTTTAAAAATACAATGATGCCTTTTTAAAGCAAGGCTGATAATTCACTTTCATTAAATTAGAAGTAGATCCAAAATTCAGAAAAGGTTTAATAATATATTTCTAAATAAAAGTATTTTTAAGAAATACTTGTATCATATTTTTGTTTTAAATTTACTGTTTAGGCCCCCTTCTCTCAAGCTTTTTTCTTTTCAGCTTTCATGCAACCTTCCAGCCCAAACATTGCCTTTCATGTCATATTTTAACCTCACCGCTTTCCCTCCATTGAGCAACATTCAAGTCAATATCCCCTTCAGAGTCCCATCGGTATAAGGAACAGCTTATAGTGCAGCAACCGAGAGCACCAGAGGTTAATTCTGCTTGAGCTGGGGGCTTTTCTTTGACTTTTCTCCTTGCAGTCAGGATGCAACCAGCAAAGCTCCAGGTGAATGGACACATGTTGATGATAGCCTTTCTCTCACCTAGTCCTCTTCCTGCACCTCTGCCTGTCATCACCCAGGTGGTGGTTGTGCATAAAAGGCAGTGACGCTCCATCTCAGGAGAAATCCTCTCGAAAAGGTCAATGCACCCCCCCCTCCATTGACCCTCTGCTCTATGCTCTTGAAACAAACCCAGGTTGCTAGAAAATGCCACCTTTGACCTGATCCAAGTGACAGTGCTGGGTACCAACACTGTCAACATTTCTCTCAGTGTGGAGGGATCAGATTTTAATTTCTAAGCTTGGGTTTGGATAACTCCATCAGGCACTGTGCCCTCCCTCCCCTTACCTTTCCCTTTTGATATCCACAGAGTGCTTCTTAAGAACTGGTGATGTGGGAGTGGATTTGGAATCAGTGGAGTCCTTTCTGGAAAAAGATAAGAAAATCTGAGAATGTTTACAAGAGTGAATTCCCACTTTCATGATGATTGCGCTCCTGATGAAAGAGAAAAAGGTTGTTAGTTACCATACTTGTTCTGTACTTCTTTGTTCAGCATTAGCAGTAGCACAGTAACAAATGCAACCCGACACTACAGAAGTACAATGTTACTGCTGGACACACTGACAAGGTGAACTCACAGCAAAGTAAGCATAACCATTCAAAACAGTAATAATATTTACTTTCAAACCAACAAGCCTGTTCAGGGACCCCTAGTTCCATGATTCAGGACCCTAATTTAGTATAGCACCACATCATGTCACTGCAGCACACCTGACTCTGATGCAAAGTAATTATTCAAGACCAGAGTGCACTGTGCCAACAGCAAGCACTCTCGGTACAACTTTGTGTCACACCCCAGTGGATGACAGTGACATAAGAGGGACTAATGGAATTTGGGGCCTGAAGTGGGTACTGCGGTTCTGCTGAACAGGTCCAGAAGTCGGTGGGCAGGTTCATTAGCTGGAAAAGATGTGGTGAAGGTATCAATTGGGGGAGGAGCAGAGGGAAGGGGGCTGACAATTTGCCTCCACTCGCTCTTGGCTTGCTGCCCCCCACACAGCTGTTGGAAGGGTGCAGCTCTCACCATAAGGAGCACAGAAAAGTTTAAAAGTATAAGGATGCCTTTCTAAAGCAAGACCGATAATTCACTTTCATTAAGTTAGTATTCATTGCTGTTCCTTAAGCCTGTGAAAGCAAGAGATAGTGGATTATAGAAGGCAGAGAGAAATGTGCAGATATAAAGAATAAGGCATAGAAAGTTTGCAATGGCACATTTCCACATGAAACAGGCTGAAGTAGATCCAAAATTCAGAAAAAGTTTAATATTTCTAAATGAAAGTATTTTAAGCAATACCCCCATCATTTTTGTTTCATATTTACTGTTTAGGCCCCCTTCTCTCAAGCATTTCCCTTTTTAGCTTTCAGGCAACCTTCCAGCCCAGACAATGCCTTTCATGTCATTTTTTAACCCCACCACTTTCCCTCAATGGAGGAGCATTCAGGTCAGTGTCCCCTTCAGAGTCCCATCGGTGTAGCAAACAGATGATAGCGCAACAACTAAAAGCACCAGAGATTAATTCTGCTCAAGCTGGGGGCTTTCCTTTGACTTTTATCCCTTCACTCAGGATGCAACCAGCAAGGCTCCAGGTGCATTCACACATGTTGATGACAGCCTTTCTGTCACCTAGTGCGTCTTCCTGCACCTCTACCTGTCATCACCCAGGTGGTGGTCTTGCATTAGAGGCAGTGACACTCTCATCCCAGGATAAATTCTCTGGAAAGGTCAATCCCCACCCCCCTAGCCCTCTGCTCTAGGCTCTTACAACCAACCCAAGTTGCCAGAAAATGCCACCTTTTACCCGACCCAAGTGACAGTGCTGGGTAGCAATGTTATCATCATTTCTGTCAGTATGGAGGAATCAGATCTTGATTTCCAAGCCTGGGTTCAGATAACCCCCTGTCAGACACTCTGCCATCCCTCCCCTTACCTTTCCCTTTTGATGTCCACAGAGGGCTTCTTAAGAACCGGTGATGTGGGTGTGGATTTGGAATCAGTGGAGTCCTTTCTGGAAAGAAATAAGAAAATCTGAGATGTTTACAAAAGTGATTTCCCACTTTCATGGTGATTGCGCTCCCGCTGATGGAGAAAAAGGTTGTTAGTTACCATTCTTCTTCTGTACTTCTTTGTTCAGCATTAGCAATGGCACAGTAACAAATGCAACCTGACACTGCAGATGTACAATGTTACTGCTGGACACATAATACACTGACAAGGTGAACTCATAATAAAGTAGGCTAAACTATTCAAAACAGTAATAATATTTACTTTCACACTTACAAGCCTGTCCAGGGACCCCTAGTTCCATGATTCAGGACCCCAGTTTAGTATGATACCACATCATGTCACTGCTGCACACCTGACTCTGACGCAAAGTAACTATTCATGACCAGAGTTCACTGCACAAGCAGCAAGCACTCTCAGTACAACTTTGTGTCACACCACAGTGGATGACAGTGACATAAGAGGGACTTATGGAATTTGGGGCCTGAAGTGGGTACTGTGGTTCTGCTGCACAGGTCCAGAAGTTGGTGTGGAGGATTGCTCTTGGATTGTTGCCCTCCACGCAGGTGGTGGAAGGGTGCATCTGTCACCATATGGAGGACAGAAAAGTTTAAAAGTACAATGATGCCTTTTTAAAGCAAGGCTGAAAATTCACTTTCATTAAGTTAGTATTCATTTCTGTCCCTTAAGCCTGTGAAAGCAAGAAATAGTGGATGCTAGAAGGCAGAGTGAAATGTGCACAGTGCGAATACAGCTATAAAGAATAAGGCATAGAAGGCTTACAATGGCACATTTCCTCATGAAATAGGCTGAAGTAGATTCAACATTCAGAAAAACCTTGATAATATATTTCTAAATAAAAGTATTTTTAAGCAATACCCCCATCATTTTTGTTTCTTATTTACTGTTTAGGCACCCTTCTCTCAAGCTTTTCCATTTTCAGCTTTCAGGCAACCTTCCAGCCCAGCCACTGCCTTTCATGTCAATTTGTAATCCCTCCCTTTCCCTCCATGAAGGAGCATTCAGGTCAGTGCCCCTTCAGAGTCCCATCAGTGTAACGAACAGGTGATAGTGAAGCACCCGAGAACACCAGAGGATAATTCTGCTTGAGCTGGGGGCTTTCCTTTGACTTGTCTCCCTTTACTCAGGATGTAACCAGCAAGGCTCCTGGTGCATGGATATATATTGAAGACACCCTTTCTGTCACCTAGTGCCTCTACCTACACCTCTACCTGTCATCACCCAGGTGGTGGTTGTGCGTTAGAGGCAGTGACGCTCCCATCAGGAGAAATGCTCTGGAAAGATCAATCCCCCCATGGCCCTCTGCTCTAGGCTCTTGAAACAAACCCAAGTTGCCAGAAAATGACACCTTTTACCTGATCCAAGTGACAGTGCTGGATAGCAATGCTATCAACATTTCTCTCAGTGTGGAGGAATCAGATTTTGATTTCCAAGCCTGGGTTTGGATAACTCCCTGTCGAATACTGTGCCCCCCCCCCTTACCTTTCCCTTTTGATGTCCACAGAGGGCTTCTTAAGAACTGGTGATGTGGGGGTGGATTTGGAATCAGTGGAGTCCTTTCTGGAAAAAGACAAGAAAATCTGAGAATGTTTACAAGAGTGATTTCCCACTTTCAAGGTGATTGCACTCCTGATGAAAAGAAAAAGGTCGTTAGTTACCATTCTTTTCTTTACTTCTTTCTTCAGCATTACCAATAGCATAAGGCAAAGTTGTCCCTGTAATGAAGCAAACTGAGTCTGTGTAGCGTGCAAAATAGATCCCTATAAAGAGGCAAAATGTGTCCCTGTAATCAAGTGAAATGATTCCTTAGCAAGACAAAGTGGAACCTCTAATGAGGCAAATGCAACTTTGTAATGTGGTAAAAATGTCCTGTAAAGAAGCAAAATGGTTCCCCATGAGCAAGGCAAATGTGTCCTCTTATGAGGTAAAATGCAGCCTTGTATTGAGGCAAAATGTGTCCCTGTAATGAAGCAAAATGATTCCCTGTAGGAAGTCAAAATGTGTCCCTCTAATGAGGTAAAATGCAACCTTGTAATGAGGCAAAATGTGTTCTTGTAATGAAGCAAAATGGTTCCCTGTAGAAAGGCAAAATGTGTCCCTCTAATGAGGTAAAATGCAGCCTTGTATTGAGGCAAAATGTGTCCCTGTAATGAAGCAAAATGGTTCCCTGTAGGAAGGCAAAATGTGTCCCTCTAATGAGGTAAAATGCAACCTTGTAATGAGGCAAAATGTATCCCTGTAATGAAGCAAAATGGTTCCCTGTAGAAAGGCAAAATGTGTCCCTCTAATGAGTCAAAATGCAGCCTTGTATTGAGGCAAAAAGTGTCCCAGTAATGAAGCAAAATGGTTCCCTGTAGCAGGGCAAAATTAGTCCCTCTAATGAGGCAAAATGCAACTTTGTAATGAGGTAAACTGTGTCCCTGTAATGAAGCATAAATGGTTCCCTGTTGCTGAACAAAATGTGTCCCTATAATGAGGCAAAATGCAAATTTGTAATGAGGTAAAATGTGTTCCTGTAAAGAAGCAAAATGGTTCCCTGTAGCAAGGAAAAATGTGTCCCACTAGTGAGGCAAAATGCAACTTTGTAATGAGGTAAAATGTGTCCCTCTAATGCACAAAATGGTTCCCGTAACAAGGTAAAATGTGTCCATCTAATGAGGTAAAATGCAGCATTGTATTGAGGCAAAATGTGTCCCTGTAGTGAAGCAAAATGGTTCCCTGTAGCAAGGAAAAATGTGTCCCACTAGTGAGGCAAAATGCAACTTTGTAATGAGGTAAAATGTGTCCCTGTAATGCACAAAATGGTTCCCTGTAACAAGGTAAAATGTGTCCATCTAATGAGGTAAAATGCAGCATTGTATTGAGGCAAAATGTGTCCCTGTAGTGAAGCAAAATGGTTCCCTGTAGCAAGGCAAAATGTGTCCCTCTAATGAGGCAAAATGCAACTTTGTAATGATGTGAAATGTGTCCCTTTAATGAAGCAAAATGGTTCCCTGTAGCAAGGCAAAATGTGTTCCTCTAATGAGGTAACATGCAGCCTTGTATTGAGGTAAAATGTGTCCCTGTAATGAAGCAAATTGGTTCCTTTTAGTTAAGCAACATGGGCCCCTCTAATGAGGCAAAATGCAACCTTGTAATGAGGCAAAATGTGTCACTGTAATGAAGCAAAATTCCTGTAGCAAAGCAAAATGTGTCCCTCTAATGAGGCATAATGCTATTTTATAATAAGACAAAATGTGTCCCTGTAATGAAGCAAAATGGTTCTCAGTAAGGCAAAATGTGACCCTCTAATGAGGTAAAATGCAACCTTGTAATGAGGCAAAATGTGTCCCTGTAATGATGCAAAATGGTTCCCAGTAGCAAGGCAAAGTGTGTCCCTCTAATGAAGAAAATGCAACCTTGTAAGGACTTTAAAATGTGTCCCTGTAATGAAGCAGAATGGTTTCCTGTATCAAGGGAAAATGGGTAACCCTAATGAGGCAAAATGCAACCTTGTAATGAGGCAAAATGTGTCCCTGTAATGAAGCAAAATGGTTCCCTGTGGCAAGGCAAAATTTGTCCCTCTAATGAGACAAAATGCAACTTTGTATTGAGGCAAAATGTGTCCAAGTAATGAAGCAAAATGGTTCCCTGTAGCAAGGCAAAATGTGTCCATCTAATGAGGTAAAATGCAGCCATGTATTGAGGTAAAATGGGTCCCTGAAATGAAGCAAATTGGTTCCTTGTAGTGAGGCAAAATTGGACCCGCTAATGAGGCAAAATGCAACCTTGTAATGAGGCAAAATGTGTCGCTGTAATTAAGCAAAATGGTTCCGTGTAGCGTAGCAAAATGGATCCCTCTAATGAGTCAAAATGTGTCCCTGTAATGAAGCAAAATGATTCCCAGTAGCAAAACAAAATGGGTCCCTCTAATGAGGCATAATGCAATTTTATAATAAGACAAAATGTGTCCCTGTAATGAAGCAAAATGGTTCCCTGTAGCAAGGCAAAATGTGACCCTCTAATGAGGTAAAATGCAACCTTATAATGAGGCAAAATGTGTCCCTGTAATGATGCAAAATGGTTCCCAGTAGCAAGGCAAAGTGTGTCCCTCTAATGAAGAAAAATGCAACCTTCTAAGGACTGGAAAATGTGTCCCTGTAATGAAGCAGAATGGTTTCCTGTAGCAAGGGAAAATGGGTAACCCTAATGAGGCAAAATGCAACCTTGTAATGAGGCAAAATGTGTCCCTGTAATGAAGCAAAATGATTCCCTGTAGCAAAACAATAACATACTAACTAACATACTAAATGCCAGCTGAATAGGCCCTAATGGTCTTTTCGTGTCTGCTTTCGTTTGGTCAGCCCACCCTGGGTGCTGACCTTGCTGTCTCCCTGGCAGCTGCTTCTCCCTTCCCAGTTCGGATATTCTTGCTGCATTGGATTTTGCTTCCTGAACCCTTCCTGTACCTGTCCCACCCCTCTTGAACCCTCCACTGTCTCTGCTCCACCAGCCCCCTAGGTAGTGCATCTCCATGGCTCTACCACCCTCCCAGTGAAGTAGCACCTCCTTCTCCCTGAATCTTCCCCTCCAGCTTCCACCCATGCCCTCTAGTGGCCCCTCCTCCTTCCTTCAAGCACCCTCAATGTTCCTCCCCTATTTACCCTCTTCATGTACCTGAAGACCTCTATCATGTCCCCGGTCCTTCTCTCTTCCAAAGTGTACATATTTAGCTCTTCGAGCCTCTCCCTCATAGGGTCCTGTCCCCCAGGCTCAATCCACTTTGGTTGCCCTCCTCTGGACCTCTCCAGGAGGTTAATGTCCCTCTTAGTGTGGCTCCAAAACTGCACGCAGTACTCCAGGTGCGGCCTCACCAAGCAGTTATACAGGGGAGATCCTTCCCTCCTTCTGGAGGTGATCCCAGCGTGCATCCCAGCATCCTGTTGGCCTTGGCTGCCCTCCTACAAGTCTCAGAGTTGTTCATCTGGACATCCACCACCACCCCCAGGTCCCTCTCAGCCATTGAGACTTGTAGTGTTTCCCAGGGTGTACACGTGGCCTGGGTTTCTGGCTTCCCCAGATGGAGTACCTTGCATTTCCTGCATTAAACCTCAGCTTCCATTTCTAGACCATCTTTCCAGAGCCTCCAGTCCCCTGCAGGGCCACCTCCTCCTCCCATCCACCACTGCCCCAGTTTTGAGTCATCTGCAAAGAGACTCATCTCCTCCTGATTCCTGTTCTTGCTGTCAGATACGAGGCGTTGAACAGAAGGGGCCCAAGGACTGATCCTGTGGGACCCCACTATCGACCTCCTTGGGAAGAGATATCCACCAACTACGGACCCTCTGGGTCTGGTCCTGGAGCCAATTGCTTATCCATCGGATCATCTGGTTTCCACCCCATTTTCCTAGTTTATCCAACAGGCCCCGTGAGAACAGAGTCAAATGCCTTGCTGAAGTCCAGAAAGAGGACATCCACTGGTCTACCCAGGTCCAAGGCACTTGTCACCCAGTCATAGAACTCCACAGGTTTGTCTGACACGATTTCCCAGGATGAATCCATACTGTCTATCGTCCAGGCACCCTGACTTATACAGGGTCCCCTAGCCACTCCTGACAATGCCTCCATCACCTTGCCCACCACTGATGTCAGGCTGACAGGCCTGTAGTTCCCTGCCACCTCCTTAGTCCCCCTTGGCGGATAGGCACTACATGCGCCACCTTCCAGTCCTGGGGGCACCCACCCTGTCCTCAGAGAGATGGTGAAAAGCTCTGCCAGGGTTTCTAGGACATCTGCAAGTTCCTTCAGCACTCTAGGATGTAATTTATCCGGCCCGGTGCTTTCTCCGTCTTAAAGGGGAGTGAGGGCTTCTCTCTCTCTGCTGTGATTTCCACTTCCAGTATCTCTTCTCCCTGCTTAGCCCTCCCCCACCAGCCAGTGATGCCCCCCTCCCCAGACCTGCCGATTGGTAAGGGTCCCCCCCCTCATTATCTCTGTCTCCTCCCATGTATGATGCAGCATCCCCATTTTCCCTGGTGAAAACTGAGGTGAAGTACTCATTTAGTACCTCAGCCTGCTCCTCTGGGTCTTGTGCCCATCTCTCCCCTGATTTAATCCTGCTAATCTGCACCTTCACCCTTCGTCTTTCCCCAATGTATCTAAAGAACCCCTTTTTCCCTCTCCTAATTTCCCTGGTCAGGTTCTGCTCCTTCCTTGCCTTAGCCGCCCTCACCACTCTAGTGGCCCTTCTAGCTAACAGCTCATACTCCCCTCGATCTCTTTCACTCCTGCGCACTTGAATTTCTTATAGGCTGCTTTCTTTCCCGCTACCTCCTGGACCTCCTGGTCCACCAACAGGATTTTGGGCCTCACCGCATTTTCATCTTACTTTTGCACAGGTGCTGGTAGCATCCTGCACCCCCTCTGATGATTTCCCACCTACTATCAGCGGTCCATGTCTGACCCAATCCCATCCAAATGCTCCTTAGGATCCTTCCTATTTCTTAAAATCCACCCCTGAAGTCGGTTACTTCCATCTTTGTGCAGCCTTCACCCTCCTAGGTCCAGGCAGAACCAGACCATGGCATGGTTACCCCGCCAATGGGTCCCTCTTCCAGACCCCAATCTGGTCACTGTCTGCCAGGACCACATCCAGTACCCATGCCTCCCTGGTGGTTCCCTCACCTGCTGAGTTAGGCAGCGTCTTGAAAGACATCCAACAACCTCTGTTCCCTGGTCACAGAGAAGTCATAGTCTCCCAGTCTGTTCCTGGCATGTTTAAGTCCCCTAACACCACCACCTTTCCTCTGCCCAGTCTGCAGTGTCTCCCTAACATCTGCCAACCAGACTGTCCTCCAGCCTCCGCCAGGGCAGGGGTCTATACACCACTCTATTTTTACTCTCTTGCCCCCTTGTTATCAAGGTGACCCAAATCGCCTCCACGGTTCCTCCGCCTCCTCAGCTCCCCTATGCCAATGCAGTTTTACTATCATTGCTACCCTCCTCCTTCCCTCCCCTGTCCTTCCTGAACATAGTGTAACCTCCAGGTTCAGGTCCCAGTCATGTCTTGCAGTGGCCCAAGTCTCAGTGACCGCTGCCACATCCACTGCTCCTCAGTTAACATCGCCTGGAGCTCAGGCATTTTATGCCAAGCTCCTGGCATTTAGCAGGACTACCTTCACCCTTTCCTATAGTTTCATTTCCCTCTACGTGTTCCCTTGGGGATTCTGTTTCTCCTGGTCTGCACTTTGCCAGTTGGTCTTTTCCTGCAATCCTCCTGGTCCCCAGAGGGTGGAGACAGTCCTCCTTTATCGGCATCCTTGACTGCCTTTTCTCCCATCCCACCCCTTCACAAGTTTAAACCCACTTTTCACCAATGAACTCCTCCATTTTCAACTTAAGGATTCCTCCTCCAAATTGAGATGTGTCTTCTCTAGCATACAGCTCCTTATCCTCCAGGTCTCCCCAATCCCCATCAACCCCTACCCTCTGGCCTCACCCCACTCCCTGAGCCACTGGTTTATCTCCATAATTTTCTTTGTGTTCCCCACTAGCCCTTGGCACTAGCAGGGATTTCTGAGAAGAAACTGTGCATCCCTATGTCATGACAGACCCTGGCTACTCCCCTGAATCTGCCTGTATCTCTAGCTCGCTATTTCCCTCAATGTCATTTGTGCCTGGTGGACCAGTATGTCTGGGAACCCCCACAGTCCTTGCCAGCTGATATACCTCGTGCTTAGCCCTGTGCACTGTTAGTCCAGGGAAGCATCTTGTTCTAACTGGCCAGGCCTCCCTATCCTATTTGATACCCCTGATCATAGAATCCCCAGCAGGAGCACTCTGACCACTCCTTTTCCTCCATTTCCCCTTCCATGTCCTCATCCTTTCTACTGCCCCCCACCCAGCTGGCTCCTTGTTCCTCCCCTATCTGGGTGCCACATGTCACCGTTCCTTATTACCATGGCCTCTCCCTCCTCCAATCCTATGCCTCTCCTCCTCCTGAGTATCCTTCTGTACCTTGTTAATTCCCCCTCACTGCTGCGCAACTGGTCCTTCTCCCCATCTGCTAAACTAGCCTGGCTCATCCTCCCTTCCTTCCTGTCTCCATTTAGTTCCTACTTGCTCATCAGTGCTCCCCTGGCCTAACCCTCAGCTCTCTTTACTGAATCATCCTTGTACTTCTGGTCCTTCTTTACCCTTTCCTCCCAACTGGTCCTTCTCCTTGCGCTTTCCTCTCTCTTCCCCCTGCTCGATCTACTACTCCCCCATTCTCCTGCATTCCAGGTCCCCCCTGTTCTTCTGCTATCTGGCCCTGCTTTCCTGCCCCTCCCACACCTTTCCGTCTCCTCTAACCACCTCTGTATTGGCTACATCCCCGGATCCTTGAGCAGAAGAAGAATTGAGGCGGTTACTAATAAGGTCTGATCCACCTCCCTGCCTTGCTTCCTTCTGTCCAGCACTGGCTATCCGCCTACTTCCTGAGAATGTTGTCCATCCGTCCCCCCTTTGTGAGGGTCCCCAGTTACCTGCCTGCTTCCTTGGTAGTGTCCTTTTCCCTCTTCCAGGGTCCCTATGTGACCCCTGAGTGTTCTCCTGCACTCCTTTCCTATACCCCTGCCCCAGTGCTTGGTGCAACCTTGTGGAGATTTCCAGCCCCTTCCCAACCATACCACCCCCTTCCACCAGCACTCTCTCTTCCCCGCAACCTCTCCAGTTGTGCCAGCTGGTAGCACACTGGGCAACCACCAAACTTCCAAGCTCAGTCCAGTATCATGGTTGCTCCACACCCTGTGCACCCCACCACCCTCCCAAAGATGCCAGCCCTAATGATGTGTGGTTTCATCCCTTTCAAATAGTTTTCTTGGGTGAGCCACCAGGTTCCCCCTATTCCAAGATACCCCTACTGCCTAATCAGGTCACCCACTAATCCTAGAGACAGTCCCACTGTACACCAGTAACTCTGTTACTAGGTGCAGTACAACACATTAAACATGTAAGGAAAATGAACAACTCCCTAAGCTCCTCTCTCCCGGCCTTTAAATCCAACCCCTATGGATAGAACTACATGAGCTGCACCAGTAGCCTTTTCCTCCAATTGCAGGGCAGGTCTCCACCTCAAAATGGGTCCTCTAGTGAGGCAAAATGCAACTTTGTAATGAGGTAAAATGTGTCCTTCTAATAAAGCAAAAATGGTTCCCTGTAGCAAGGCAAAATGTGTCCCTCTAGTGAGGTAAAATGCAACCTTGTAATGAGGCAAAATGTGTCCCTGTAATGAAGCAGAATTCTTCCCTGAAGCAAGGCAAAATGGGCCCCTAATGAGGCAAAATGCTACCTTATAATGAGGCAAAATCTGTCCCTGTAATGAAGCAAAATGGTTCCCTGTAGCAAGGCAAAATGTCTCCCTCTAATGAGGCAAAATGCAACCTTGTAATGAGGCAAAATGTGTCTTTGTAATGAAGCAGAATGGTTCCCCGTAGCAAGGAAAAATGGGTCCCCATAATGAGGCAAAATGCATCCTTGTAATGAGGCAAAATGGGTTCCTGTAATGAAGCAAAATGGGTCCCTGTAGTTAGACAAAGTGGGCCCATCTAATGAGGAAAAATTCAACCTGGTAATGAGGCAAAATTTGTCACTGTAATGAAGAAAAATGATTCCGTGTAGAGTAATAAAATGGTCCCCTCTAGTGAGGCAAAATGAGTCCCCGAAAAGAAACAAATGACTCCTTGTAGCAAAACAAAATGGGTCCCTCTAATGAGGCAAAATGCAACTTTGTAATGAGGCCAAATGTGTCCCTGTAATGAAGCAAATGACTCCCCTGTAACAAAACAAAATGGGTCCCTGTAATGAGGTAAAAAGCAACATTGAAATGAGGCAAAATGTGTCCCTGTAATGAAGCAAAATGGTTCACTGTAGCAAGGCAAAATGTGTCCCTCTAATGCAGCAAAATGCAACTTTGTAAAGCTGTGAAATGTGTCCCTTTAATGAAGCAAAATGGTTCCCTGTAGCAAGGCAAAATGTTTTCCTCTAATGAGGTAAAATGTAGCCATGTATTGAGGTAAAATGTGTCCCCGTAATGGAGCAAATTGGTTCCTTTTAGTTAGGCAAAATGGGCTCCTCTATTGAGGAAAAATGCAACCTTGTAATGAGGCAAAATGTGTCACTGAAATGAAGCAAAATGGTTCCGTGTAGCGTAGCAAAATGGATCCCCTCTAATGAGGTAAAATGTGTCCCTGTAATGAAGCAAAATGATTCCCTGTAGCAAAACTAAATGGTTTCCTCTAGCGATGCAAAATGCAACTTTGTAATGAGGTAAAATGTGTCCATGTAATGATGCAAAATGGTTCCCTGCAGTAAGGCAAAATGTGTCCCTCTAATGAGGTAAAATGCAACCTTGTAATGAGGCAAAATGTGACCCTGTAAGGAAGCAAAATGGTTCCCTGTAGCAAGGCAAAATGTGTCCCTCTAATGAGGCAAAATGCAACCTTGTAATGAGGCAAAATGTGTCCCTGTAATGAAGCAAAATGGTTCCCTGAAGCAAGGCAAAATGTGTCCCTCTAATGAGGTAAACTGCAGCCTTGTAATGAGGCAAAATGTGCCCCTGTAATGAAGCAAAACGGTTCCCTGTAGCACGGCAAAATGTGTCCCTCTAATGAGGCAAAATGCTATTTTATAATAAGACAAAATGTGTCCCTGTAATGAAGCAAAATGGTTCCCTGTAGCAAGGCAAAATGTGTCCCTCTAATGAGGTAAAATGCAACCTTGTAATGAGGCAAAATGTGTCCCTGTAATGATGCAAAATGGTTCCCAGTAGCAAGTCAAAGTGTGTCCCTCTAATGAAGAAAAATGCAACCTAGTAAGGATGGCAAAATGTGTCCCTGTATTGAAGCAGAATGGTTCCCTCTAGCAAGGCAAAATGGGTAACCCTAATGAGGCAAAATGCAACCTTGTAATGAGGAAAAATGTGTCCCTGTAATGAAGCAAAATGGTTCCCTGTAGCAAGGCAAAATTTGTCCTCTAATGAGGCAAAATGCAACTTTATTTTGAGGCAAAATGTGTCCCAGTAATGAAGCAAAATGGTTTCCTGTAGCAAGGCAAAATGTGTCCCTCTAATGAGGTAAAAAGCAGCCTTGTATTGAGGTAAAATGTGTCCCTGTAATGAAGCAAATTGGTTCCTTTTAGTTATGCAAAATGGGCCCCTCTAATGAGGCAAAATGCAACCTTGTAATGAGGTAAAATGTGTCGCTGTATTGAAGCAAAATGGTTCCGCGTAGCGTAGCAAAATGGATCCCTCTAATGAGGCAAAATGTGTCCCTGTAATGAAGCAAAATGATTCCCAGTAGCAAAACAAAATGGGTCCCTCTAGTGAGGCAAAATAAAACTTTGTAATGAGGTAAATGTGTCCATGTAATGATGCAAAATGGTTCCCTGCAGCAAGCAAAATGAGTCCTCTAATGAGGTAAATGCAACTTTGTAATGAGGCAAAATGTGTCTCTTATGAAGCAAAATGGTTCCTGTAGCAAGGCAAAATGTGTCCTCTAATGGAGAAAAATGCAACCTTGTAATGAGGAGAAAATGTGTCCCTGTAATGAAGCAAAACGGTTCCCAGTAGCAAGGCAAAATTTGTCCCTCTAATGAGGCAAAATGCAACCTTGTTTGAGGCAAATGTGTCCCAGTAATGAAACAAAATGGTACCCTGTAGCAAGACAAATGTGTCCCCTCAATGAGGTAAAATGCAGCCTTGTATTGAGGTAAAATGTGTCCCTGTAATAAAGCAAATTGGTTCCTTTTAGTTATGCAAAATGGGACCCTCTAATGAGGCAAAATGCAACCTTGTAATGAGGCAAAATGTGTCGCTGTATTGAAGCAAATGGTTCGTGGTAGTGAAGCAAAATGGATCCCTCTAATGAGGCAAAATGTGTCCCTGTAATGAAGCAAAATGATTCCCTGTAGAAAAACAAATGGGTCCCTATAGTGAGGCAAAATGAAACTTGTAATGAGGTAAAATGTGTCCATGTAATGATGCAAATGGATCCCAGCAAGGCAAAATGAGTCCTCTAATGAGGTAAATGCAACTTAGTAAAGAGGCAAATGTGTCCCTGTTATGAAGCAAAATGGTTCTCTGTAGCAAGGCAAATTGTCCTCTAATGAGTAAAATGCAACCTTTGTAATGAGGCAAATGTGTACCTGTATTGAAGCAAAATGGTTCCCTGTAGCAAGGCAAAATGTGTCCCTCTAATGAGGTAAAATGCTATTTTGTAATAAGACAAAATGTGTCCCTGTAATGAAGCAAAATGGTTTCCTGTAGCAAGGCAAAATGTGTCCCCCTAATGAGGTAAAATGCAACCTTGTAATGAGGCAAAATGTGTCCCTGTAATGAAGCAGAATGGTTCCCTGTAGCAAGGCAAAATGGGTACCCCAATGAGGCAAAATGCAACCTTGTCATGAGGCAAAATGTGTCCCAGTAATGAAGCAAAATGGTTCCCTGTAGCAACGCAAAATGTGTCCCTCTAGTGAGGTAAAATGCAGCCTTGTATTGAGGTAAAATGTGTCCCTGTAATTAAGCAAAATGGTTCCATGTAGCAAAACAAAATGGGTCCCTCTAATGAGGCAAATGCAACTTTGTAATGAGGCCAAATGTGTCCCTGTAATGAAGCAAATGACTCCTGTAACAAAACAAAATGGGTCCCTGTAATGAGGTAAAAGCAACCTTGAAATGAGGCAAATGTGTCCCTGTAATGAAGCAAATGGTTCACTGTAGCAAGGCAAATGTGTCCCTCTAATGCAGCAAAATGCAACTTTGTAAAGCTGTGAAATGTGTCCCTTTAATGAAGCAAAATGGTTCCCTGTAGCAAGGCAAAATGTTTTCCTCTAATGAGGTAAAATGTAGCCATGTATTGAGGTAAAATGTGTCCCCGTAATGGAGCAAATTGGTTCCTTTTAGTTAGGCAAAATGGGCTCCTCTATTGAGGAAAAATGCAACCTTGTAATGAGGCAAAATGTGTCACTGAAATGAAGCAAAATGGTTCCGTGTAGCGTAGCAAAATGGATCCCTCTATGAGGAAAATGTCCCTGTATGAAGCAAAATGATTCTCGAGCAAAACTAAATGGTTTCCTCTAGCGATGCAAAATGCAACTTTGTAATGAGGTAAAATGTGTCCATGTAATGATGCAAAATGGTCTCCCTGTAAGAGCAAAAGTGTCCCTCTAATGAGGTAAAATGCAACCTTGTAATGAGGCAAAATGTGACCTGTAAGGAAGCAAAATGGTTCCCTATAGCAAGGCAAAAGTGTCCTCTAATGAGGCAAATGCAACCTTGTAATGAGGCAAAATGTGTCCCTGTAATGAAGCAAAATGGTTCCTGAAGCAGGCAAATGTGTCCCTCTAATGAGGTAAACTGCAGCCTTGTAATGAGGCAAAATTTGCCTGTAATGAAGCAAACGGTTCCCTGTTAGCACGGCAAATGTCCTCTAATGAGGCAAATGCTATTTTATAATAAGACAAATGTGTCCTGTAATGAAGCAAAATGTTCCCTGTAGCAAGGCAAAATGTGTCCTCTAATGAGGTAAAATGCAACCCTAGAAGAGGCAAAATGTCCTGTAATGATGCAAAATGGTTCCCAGTAGCAAGTCAAAGTGTGTCCTCTAATGAAAAAATGCAACCTAGTAAGGATGGCAAAATGTGTCCCTGTATTGAAGCAGAAAGGTTCCTCTAGCAAGGCAAAATGGGTAACCCCTAATGAGGCAAATGCAACCTTGTAATGAGGAAAAATGTGTCCCTGTAATGAAGCAAAATGGTTCTGTAGCAAGGCAAAATTTGTCCCTAATGAGGCAAAATGCAACTTTATTTTGAGGCAAATGTGTCCCAGTAATGAAGCAAATGGTTTCTGTAGCAAGGCAAATGTGTCCTCTAATGAGGTAAAAGCAGCCTTGTATTGAGGTAAATGTCCCTGTAATGAAGCAAATTGGTTCCTTTTAGTTATGCAAAATGGCACCTTTAATGAGGCAAAATGCTACCTTTTAATGAGGTATAAATGTCGCTGTATTGAAGCAAATGGTTCCGTAGAATGAGTAAAATGGATCCTCTAATGAGGCAAAATGTGTCCCTGTAATGAAGCAAAATGATTCTAGTAGCAAACAAAATGGGTCCTCTAGTGAGGCAAAATAAAACTTTGTAATGAGGTAAATGTGTCCATGTAATGATGCAAATGGTTCCCTGCAGCAAGGCAAATGAGTCTCTAATGAGGTAAAATGCAACTTTGTAATGAGGCAAAATGTGTCCCTCTTATGAAGCAAATGGTTCCTGTAGCAAGGCAAAATGTGTCCTCTAATGGAGAAAAATGCAACCTTGTAATGAGGAAAAATGTGTCCCTGTAATGAAGCAAAACGGTTCCCAGTAGCAAGGCAAAATTTGTCCCTCTAATGAGGCAAAATGCAACCTTGTTTTGAGGCAAAATGTGTCCCAGTAATGAAACAAAATGGTACCCTGTAGCAAGACAAAATGTGTCCCTCTAATGAGGTAAAATGCAGCCTTGTATTGAGGTAAAATGTGTCCCTGTAATAAAGCAAATTGGTTCCTTTTAGTTATGCAAAATGGGACCCTCTAATGAGGCAAAATGCAACCTTGTAATGAGGTAAAAAGTGTCACTGTATTGAAGCAAAATGGTTCCGTGTAGCGTAGCAAAATGGATCCCTCTAATGAGGCAAAATGTGTCCTGTAATGAAGCAAAATGATTCCCTGTAGAAAACAAAATGGGTCCTTATAGTGAGGCAAAATGAAACTTTGTAATGAGGTAAATGTGTCTATGTAATGATGCAAATGGATCCTGCAGCAAGGCAAATGAGTCTCTAATGAGGTAAATGCAACTTAGTAAAGAGGCAAAATGTGTCCCTGTTATGAAGCAAAATGGTTCCCTGTAGCAAGGCAAAATGTGTCCCTCTAATGAGTAAAAATGCAACCTTGTAATGAGGCAAAATGTGTACCTGTATTGAAGCAAAATGGTTCCCTGTAGCAAGGCAAAATGTGTCCCTCTAATGAGGTAAAATGCTATTTTGTAATAAGACAAAATGTGTCCCTGTAATGAAGCAAAATGGTTCCCTGTAGCAAGGCAAAATGTGTCCCTCTAATGAGGTAAAATGCAACCTTGTAATGAGGCAAAATGTGTCCCTGTAATGAAGCAGAATGGTTCCCTGTAGCCAGGCAAAATGGTACCCAATGAGGCAAAATGCAACCTTGTCATGAGGCAAAATGTGTCCATGTAATGAAGCAAAATGGTTCCCTGTAGCAACGCAAAATGTGTCCTCTAGTGAGGTAAAATGCAGCCTTGTATTGAGGTATAATGTGTCCCTGTAATTAAGCAAAATGGTTCCATGTAGCAAGGCAAAATGTGTCCCTCTAATGAGGCAAAATGCAACCTAGTAATGAGGCAAAATGGGTTCCTGTAATGAAGCAAAATGGGTCCCTGTAGTTAGACAAAGTGGGCCCTTCTAATGAGGAAAATTTCAACCTTGTAATGAGGCAAAATTTGTCCCTGTAATGAAGAAAAATTTTTCCGTGTAGAGCAGCAAAATGGACCCCTCTAGGGAGGCAAAATTTGTCCCTGTAAAGAAGCAAATGACTCCTTGTAGCAAAACAAAATGGGTACATCTAATGAGGCAAAATGCAACTTTGTAATGAGGCAAAATGTGTCCCTGTAATGAAGCAAATGACTCCCTGTAGCAAAACAAAATGGGTCCCTCTAATAAGGTAAAATGCAAGCTTGTAATGAGGCAAAATGTGTCCATGTAATGAAGCAAAATGGTTCCCTGTAGCAAGGCAAAATGTATCCCCATAATGAGGCAAAATGCAACTTTGTAATGAGGTAAAATGTGTCCCTGGATGAAGCAAAATGGTTTCTGTAGCAAGGCAAAATGTCCTTCAAATGAGGCAAAATGCAACTTTGAATGAGGTAAAATTCTGTCCGTAATGAAGCAAAATGGTTCCCTGTAGCAAGGCAAATGTGTCCTCTAATGAGGCAAAATGCAACTTTGTATTGAGGCAAATGTGTCCCAGTAATGAAGCAAATGATTCCCTAGCAAGGCAAATGTGTCCCTCAAATGAGATGAAATGTAGCCTTTATTGAAGTTAAGATTTGTACCTGTATTGAAGCAAATTGGTTCCTACTTAGTTAGGCAAAATGGGGTCCTCTAATGAGGCAACATACACTTGTAATGAGCCAAAATGTGTCTCTGTAATGAAGCAAAATTTTTCATGTTGCGTATCAAAATGGATCCCTCTAATGAGGCCAAAATGTCCCTGCAATGAAGCTAAATGATTCCCTGTAGCATAACAAAATGGGTCCCTCTAATGAGGCAAAATGTAACTTTGTAATGCGGTAAAATGTGTCCCTGTATTAAAGCAACATGGTTCCCTGTAGCAAGGCAAAATGTGTCCCTCTAGTGAGGTAGAATGCAACCTTGTAATGAGGCAAAATGTGTCCCTGTAATGAAGCAGCATGGATCCCTGAAGCAAGGCAAAATGGTTCCCCCTAATGAGTCAAAATGCAACCATGTAATGAGGCAAAATGGGTTCCTGTAATGAAGCAGAATGGGTCCCTGTAGTTAGACAAAGTGGACCCTTCTAATGAGGAAAAATTCAACCTTGTAATGAGGCAAAATTTGTCCCAGTAATGAAGCAAAATGGTTCCGTGTAGAGTAGCAAAACGGACCCCTCTAGTGAGGCAATATGTGTCCCAGTAATGAAGCAAATGACTCCTTGTAGCAAAACAAAATGGGTGCCTCTAATGAGGCAAAATGCAAGTTTGTAATGAGGCAAAATGTGTCCCTATAATGAAGCAAATGACTCTCTGTAACAAAACAAAATGGGTCCCTCTAATGAGGTAAAATGCAACCTTGTAATGTGGGAAAATGTGTCCATGTAATGAAGCAGAATGGTTCCCTGTAGCAAGGCACAATGTGTCCCTCTAATGAAGCAAAATACAACCTTGTAATGAGGCAAAATGTGTCCCTGTAATGAAGCAAAATGGGTTCCCTATGCAAGGCAAAATGTGTCCCCATAATGAGGCAAAATACAACCTTGTAATGAGGCAAAATGTGTCCCTGTAATGAAGCAGAATGGTTTCCTGTAGCAAGGCACAATGTATCCCTCTAATGAGGTAAAATGCAACCTTGTAATGAGTCAAAATGTGTCCCTCAAATGAAGCAAATGGTTCACTGTAGCAAGACAAATGTGTCCCTCTAATGAGGCAAAGCGTAACCATTTAATGAGGCAAATGTGTCTGGTAATGAAGCAAAATGGGTCCCAGTAGTTAGGCAAAGTAGCCCTCTAATAAGGCAAACTGTAACCTTGTAATGAGGCAAATTTGTCCTGTAATGAAGCAAATGAGTCTGTGTAATAGCAAAATGGATGCCTTTAAAGAGGCAAAATGTGTCCCTGTAATGAAGCAAAACGGTTTCCTGTAGCAAGGCAAATGGGTCCTCTATTGAGGCAAGATGCTATTTTATAATAAGACAAAATGTGACTCTGTAATGAAGAAAATGGTTCCCTGTAGCAAGGAAAATGTGTCCCTCTAATGAGGTAAATGCAACCTTGTAATGAGGCAAAATGTGTCCTCTAATGAAGTAAATGGTTCCTGTAGCAAGGCAAAGTGTGTCCTCTAATGAAGTAAAATGCAACCTTGTAATGAGGCAAAATGTGTCCCTCTTATGAAGCAGAATGGTTCCCTATAGAAAGGCAAAATGGGTCCCTCAATGAGGCAAATGCAACCTTGTAATGAGGCAAAATTTGACCCAATGAAACGAAGGGTTCCTTTTAGTAAAGGCAAAAGGTGTCCCTCTAATGAGGCAAATGCAACTTTGTATTGAGGCAAAACGTGTCCTTGTAATGAAGCAAATGGTTCCCTGTAGTCAAGCAAAATGTGTCCTTCTAATTAGGTAAAATACAGCCTTGTATTGAGGTAAAATGTGTCCCTGTAATGAAGCAAATTGGTTACTTGTAGTTAGGCAAATGGGCCCCTAATGAGGCAAAATACAACCTTGTAATGAGGCAAAATGTGTCTCTGTAATTAACAAAATGGTTCGTGTAGCGAGCAAATGGATCCTGTAATGAGGCAAATGTGTCCCTGTAATGAAGCAACATGATTCCCTGTAGCAAAACAAATGGGTCCTCTAGTGAGGCAAATGCAACTTTGTAATGACGTAAAATGTGTTAAGGTAATGAAGCAAAATGGTTCACTGTAGCAAGGCAAAATGTGTCCCTGTAATGAAGCAGAATGGTTCCCTGTAGCCAGACAAAATGGGTTCCCCTAATGAGGCAAAATGCAACCTTATAATGAGGTAAAATGTGTCCCTGTAATGAAGCAAAATGGGTTCCTGCAGCAAGGCAAAATGTGTAGCTCTAATGAGGCAAAATGCAACCTTGTAATGAGGCAAAATGTGTCCTTGTAATGAAGCAGAATGGTTCCCTGTAGCAAGGCAAAATGGGTCCCCCTAATGAGGCAAAATGCAACCTTGTAATGAGGCAAAATGGCTTCCTGTAATGAAGCAAAGTGGGTCCCAGTAGTTAGACAAAATGGGCCCTTCTAATGAGGAAAAATTCAACCTTGTAATGAGGCAAAATTTGTCCCTGTAATGAAGTAAATGGATCTGTTTAAGTAACAAAATGGACTTCTAATGAGGCAAAATTTGACCCTGTAATGAAGCAATGACTCCTCAGTAAAACAAAATGTGTCCCTCTAATGAGGTAAAATGCAACCTTGTAATGAGGCAAAATGTGTCCCTCTAATGAAGTAAATGGTTCCCTGTAGCAAGGCAAAGTGTGTCCTCTAATGAAGTAAATGCAACCTTGTAATGAGGCAAAATGTGTCCCTGTAATGAAGCAGAATGGTTCCTCCAGCAAAGGCAAAATGGGTCCCTCTAATGAGGCAAAATGCAACCTTGTAATGAGGCAAATGTGTCCTTGTAATGAAGCAAAATGGTTCCCTTAGCAAGGCAAAATGTGTCCTCTAATGAGGTAAATGCAGCCTTGTATTGAGGTAAAATGTGTCCCTGTAATAGAAGCAAATTGTTCCCTGTTAGCAAGGCAAAATGTGTCCCTCTAATGAGGCAAAAGACAACCTTGTGAATGAGGCAAATGTGTCGCTGTAATTAAGCAAAATGGTTCGTGTTGCAAGGCAAAATGTGTCCCTCTAATGAGGCAAAATGCAACCTTGTCATGAGGCAAAAGTGTCCCAGTAATGAAGCAAAATGGTTCCATGTGGCAAAAATGTGTCCTCTAATGAGGTAAAATGCAGCCTTGTATTGAGTAAATGTGTTCCTTGTAATTACAAAATGGTTCCGTAGCAAGGCAAATGTGTCCTCTAATGAGGCAAATGCAACCTAGTAATGAGGCAAATGGGTTCCTGTAATGAAGCAAATGGGTCCCTGTAGTTAGACAAAGTGTTCCTTCTAATGAGGAAAAATTCAACCTTGTAATGAGGCAAAATTTGTTCCTGTAATGAAGAAAAATGGTTCTGTAGAGCAGCAAAATGGACCTCTAGGGAGGCAAAATTGTCCCTGTAAAGAAGCAAATGACTTTGTAGCAAACAAAATGGGTCCATCTAATGAGGCAAAATGCAGTTTTAATGAGGCAACATGTGTCCCTGTAATGAAGAAAATGACTCCCGTAGCAAAACAAATGGGTCCTCTAATAAGGTAAAATGCAGTTTGTAATGAGGCAAATGTGTCATGTAATGAAGTAAATGGTTCCCCTGTAGCAAGGCAAATGTGTCCCATAATGAGGCAAAATGCAACTTGTAATGAGGTAAATGTGTCCCTGGATGAAGCAAAGGAACTTCTGTAGCAAGGCAAATGTGTCCTTCAAATGAGGCAAATGCAACTTTGAATGAGGTAAAATTCGTCCTGTAATGAAGCAAAAATGGTTCCCTGTAGCAAGGCAAATGTGTCCTCTAATGAGGTATAATGCAACCCTGTAATGAGGCAAATGTGTCCCTGTAATAATGCAAATGGTTTCCCTGTAGCAAGGCAAAGTGTGTCCCTCTCATGAAGAAAAATGCAACCTTGTAATGAGGCAAAACATGTCCCTGTAATGAAGCAGAATGGTTTCTGTAGCAAGGCAAATTGGTACCCTAATGAGGCAAATGCAACTTTGTAATGAGGCAAATGTGTCCCTGTAATGAAGCAAATGGTTCCCTGTAGCAAGGCAAATGTGTCCTCTAATGAGGCAAATGCAACTTTGTTTTGAGGCAAATGTGTCCCAGTAATGAAGCAAATGGTTCCCTGAAGCAAGGCAAAATGTGCTCCTCAAATGAGATAAATGTAGCCTTGTATTGAGGTAAGATTTGTCCTGTAATGAAGCAAATTGGTTCCTCGTAGTTAGGCAAAATGGGGTCCTCTAATGAGGTAAATGCACCCTTGTAATGAGGCAAAATGTGTCTCTGTAATTAAGCAAAATGGTTTGTGGTTATGAGTAAAATGCATCCTCTAATGAGGCAATATGTGTCCCTGCAGTGAAGCAAATGATTCCCTGTAGCATAACAAAATGGGTCCCTCTAGTGAGGCAAAATGTAACTTTGTAATGAGGTAAAATGTGTCCCTGTAATGAAGCAAAATGGTTCCCTGTAGCAAGGCAAAATGTGTCCCTCTAGTGAGGTAAAATGCAACCTTGTAATGAGGCAAAATGTGTCCCTGTAATGAAGCAGAATGGTTCCCTGAAGCAAGGCAAAATGGTTCCCCTAATGAGGCAAAATGGGTTCCTGTAATGAAGCAGAATGGGTCCCTGTAGTTAGACAAAGTGGACCTTCGAATGAGGAAAAAATTCAACCTTAATGAGGCAAAATTTGTCCCTGTAATGAAGCAAAATGGTTCCGTGTAGAGTAGCAAATGGACCCTCTAGTGAGGCAAATGTGTCCCAGTAATGAAGCAAATGACTCCTTGTAGCAAAACAAATGGGTCCCTCTAATGAGGCAAAATGCAAGTTTGTAAGGAGGCAAAATGTGTCCCTGTAATGAAGCAAATAACTCCCTGTAGCAAAACGAAATGGGTCCCTCTAATGAGGTAAAATGCAACCTTGTAATGTGGGAAAATGTGTCTATGTAATGAAGCAGAATGGTTCCCTGAAGCAAGGCACAATGTGTCCCTCTAATGAAGCAAAATGCAACCTTGTAATGAGGCAAAATGTGTCCCTGTAATGAAGCAAAATGGTTCCCTGTAGCAAGGCAAAATGTGTCCCAAAAGTAAGTCAAAATGCAAACTTGTAATGAGGCAATATGTGTCCCTGTAATGAAGCAGAATGGTTCCCTGTAGCAAGGCACAATGTATCCCTCTAATGAGGTAAAATGCAACCTTGTAATGAGTCAAAATGTGTCCCTCAAATGAAGCAAAATGGTTCACTGTAGCAAGACAAAATGTGTCCCTCTAATGAGGCAAAACGCAACGATTTAATGAGGCAAAATGTGTCCCAGTAATGAAGCAAAATGGGTCCCAGTAGTTAGGCAAAAGGAGCCCCTCTAATAAGGCAAACTGCAACCTAGTAATGAGGCAAAATTTGTCCCTGTAATGAAGCAAAATGAGTCTGTGTAACGTAGCAAAATGGATGCCTTTAAAGAGGCAAAATGTGTCCCTGTAATGAAGCAAAATGGTTTCCAGTAGCAAGGCAAAATGGGTCCCTCTATTGAGGCAAAATGCTATTTTATAATAAGACAAAATGTGTCTCTGTAATGAAGCAAAATGGTTCCCTGTAGCAAGGCAAAGTGTGTCCCTCTGATGAAGTAAAATGCAACCTTGTAATGAGGCAAAATGTGTCCCTGTAATGAAGCAGAATGGTTCCCTGTAGAAAGGCAAATGGGTCCCCCGAATGAGGCAAAATGCAACCTTGTAAAGAGGCAAATTTGACCCTGTAATGAAGCCAAAAGGTTCCCTGTAGCAAGGCAAATGTGTCCTCTAATGGGCAAATGCAACTTTGTATTGAGGCAAAACGTGTACTTGTAATGAAGCAAATGGTTCTGTAGAAGGCAAAATGTGTCCCCTAATGAGGTAAAATACTGCCTTGTATTGAGGTAAAATGTGTCCCTGTAATGAAGCAAATTGGTTAATTGTAGTTAGGCAAATGGGCCTCTAATGAGGCAAATGCAACCTTGTAATGAGGCAAATGTGTCTCTGTAATTACAAAATGGTTCCGTGTAGCATAGCAAATGGATCCCTGTAATGAGGCAAATGTATCCCTGTAATGAAGCAACATGATTCCTGTAGCAAAACAAAATGGGTCCTCTAGTGAGGAAAATGCAACTTTGTAATAACGTAAAATGTGTTCCTGTAATGAAGCAAAATGGATGACTGTAGCAAGGCAAAATGTGTCCCTGTAATGAAGCAGAATAGTTCCCTGTAGCCAGGCAAAATGGGTTCCCTAATGAGGCAAAATGCAACCTTATAATGAGGCAAAATGTGTCCCTGTAATGAAGCAAATGGTTCCTGCAGCAAGGCAAAATGTAGCTCTAATGAGGCAAAATGCAACCTTCTAATGAGGCAAATGTGTCCTTGTAATGAAGCAGAATGGTTCCCTGTAGCAAGGCAAAATGGGTCCCTAATGAGACAAAAAGCAACCTTGTAATGAAGCAAAATGGCTTCCTGTAAGACAAAATGGTCCCAGTAGTTAGACAAAATGGCCCTTCTAATGAGGAAAATTCAACCTTGTAATGAGGCAAAATTTGTCCCAGTAATGAAGTAAAATGGATCTGTGTAAAGTAACAAAATGGACCTCTCTAATGAGGCAAAATTTGACCCTGTAATGAAGAAAATGACTCCCTGTAGCAAAACAAAATGTGTCCCTCTAATGAGGTAAAATGCAACCTTGTAATGAGGCAAAATGAGTCCCTCTAATGAAGTAAAATGGTTCCCTGTAGCAAGGCAAAGTGTGTCCCTCTAATGAAGTAAAATGCAACCTTGTAATGAGGCAAAATGTGTCCCTGTAATGAAGCAGAATGGTTTCCTGTAGCAAGGCAAAATGGGTCCCCCTAATGAGGCAAAATGCAACCTTGTAATGAGGCAAAATGTGTCCTTGTAATGAAGCAAAATGGTTCCCCGTAGTAAGGGAAAAGTTGTCCTCTAATGAGGTAAAAAGCAGCCTTGTATTGAGGTAAATGTGTCCCTGTAAAGAAGCAAATTGGTTCCTTATAGTTAGGCAAATGGCCTCTAATGAGACAAATGCAACCTTGTAATGAGGCAAAATGTGTCGCTGTAATTACAAAATGGTTCTGTGTTGCAAGGCAAAATGTGTCCCTCTAATGAGGCAAAATGCAACCTTGTAATGAGGCAAAATGGGTTCCTGTAATGAAGCAAAATGGGTCCCTGTAGTTAGACAAAGTGCTCCCATCTAATGAGGAAAAATTCAACCATGTAATGAAGCAAAATTAGTCCCTGTAATGAAGCAAAATGGTTCAGTGTAGAGCAACAAAATGGACCCCTCTAGTGAGGCAAAATTTGTTCCTGTAAAGAAGCAAATGACTCTTGTAGCAAAACAAATGGGTCCTCTAATGAGGCAAATGCAACTTTGTAATGAGGCAAATGCGTCCCTGAATGAAGCAAAATGGTTCCTGAGCAAGACAAATGTGTCCTCAAATGAGGCAAAATGCAACTTTGTAATGAGGTAAAATGTGTCCCTGTAATGAAGCAAAATGGTTCCTGAAGCAAGGCAAAATATGTCCCCTATGCAGTAAATGCAGCCTTGTATTGAGGCAAAATGTGTCCATGTAATGAAGCAAACTGGTTCCTTTTAGCTAGGCAAACTGGGCCCCTCTAATGAGGCAAAATGCAACCTTGTAATGAGGCAAAATGTGTCGCTGATAAGAAGCAAAATGGTTCCGTGTAGCGTAGTAAAATGGATCCCTCTAATGAGGTAAAATGTGTCCCTGTAATGAAGCAAAATGATTCCCTGAAGCAAAACTAAATGGTTTCCTCTAGTGATGCAAAATGCAACTTTGTAATGAGGTAAAATAAGTCCATGTAATGATGCAAAATGGTTTTCTGCAGCAAGGCAACATGTGTCCCTCTAATAAGGTAAAATGCAACTTTGTAATGAGGCAAAATGTGACCCTGTAAGGAAGCAAAATGGTTCCCTATAGCAAGGCAAAATGTGTCCCTCTAATTAGGCAAAATGCAACCCTGTAATGAGGCAAAATGTGTCCCTGTAATGAAGCAAAATGGTTCTCTGAAGCAACGCAAAATGTGTCCCTCTAATGAGGTAAACTGCAGCCTTGTAATTAGGTAAAATGTGCCTCTGTAAAGAAGCAAAATGTTTCCCAGTAGCAAGGCAAAATGTGACCCTCTAATGAGGCAAAATCCTATGTTATAATAAGACAAAATGTGTCCCTGTAATGAAGCAGAATGATTCCCTGTAGCAAGGCAAAATGGGTAACCATAATGAGGCAAAATGCAACCTTGTAATGAGGCAAAATGTGTCCCTATAATGAAGCAAAATGGTTCCCTGTAGCAAGGCAAAATTTGTCCCTCTAATGAGGCAAAATGCAACTTTGTATTGAGGCAAAATGTGTCCCAGTAATGAAGCAAAATGGTTCCCTGTAGCAAGGCAAAATGTGTCCCTCTAAAGAGGTAAAATGCAGCCTTGTATTGAGGTAAAATGTGTCCATGTAATGAAGCAAATTGGTTCCTTTTAGTTATGCAAAATGGGCCCCTCTAATGAGGTAAAATGCAACCTTGTAATGAGGCAAAATGTGTTGCTGTAATGAAGCAAAACGGTTCCGTGTAGCGTAGCAAAATGGATTCCTCTAATGAGGCAAAATGTGTCCCTGTAATGAAGCAAAATGATTCCCTGTAGCAAAACAAAATGGGTCCCTCTAGTGAGGCAAAATGAAACTTTGTAATGAGGTAAAATGTGTCCCTGTAATGAAGCAAAATGGTTCCCTGTAGCAAGGCAAAATGTGTCCCTCTAATGAGGTAAAATGCAACCTTGTAATGAGGGAAAATGTGTCCCTGTTATGAAGCAAATGGTTCCCTATAGCAAGGCAAAATGAGTCTCTAATGAGGCAAATGCAACCTTTATAATGAGGCAAATGTGTCCCTGTAATGAAGCAAAATGGTTCCCTGTAGAAAGACAAAATGTGTCCCTTCAATGAGGTAAAATGCAGCCTTGTAATGAGGCAAAATGTGTCCCTGTAATGAAGCAAAATGGTTCCCTGTATCAAGGCAAAATGTGTCCTCTAATGAGGCAAAATGCTATTTTATAATAAGACAAAATGTGTCCCAGTAATGAAGCAAAATGGTTCCCTGTAGCAAGGCAAAATGTGTCCCTCTAAAGAGGTAAAATGCAACCTTGTAATGAGGCAAAATGTGTCCCTGTAATGAAGCAGAATGGTTCCTTAGCAAGGCAAAATGGGTACCCCTAATGAGGCAAAATGCAACCTTGTAATGAGGCAAAATGTGTCCCTATAATGAAGCATAATGGTTCACTGTAGCATGTCAAAATGAGTCCCTCTAATGAGGCAAAATGTAACTTTGTATTGAGGCAAAATGTCCCAGTAATGAAGCAAAATGGTTCCCTGTAGCATGGCAAATGTGTCCCTCATGACATAAAATGCAGCCTTGTATTGAGGTAAAATGTGTCCCTATAATGAAGCAAATTGGTTCCTTGTAGTTAGGCAAAATGGGCCCCTCTAATGAGGCAAAATGCAGCCTTGTAATGAGGCAAAATGTGTCGCTGTAATTAAGCAAAATGGTTCCGTGTAGCTAGGCAAAATGTGTCCCTCTAATGAGGCAAAATGCAACCTTGTAATGAGGCAAAATGGGTTCCTGTAATGAAGCAAAATGGGTCACTGTAGTTAGACAAAGTGGGCCCATCTAATGAGGAAAAATTCAACCTTGCAATGAGGCAAAATTTGTCCCAGTAATGATGCAAAATGGATCCGTGTAGAGTAACAAAATGGAACCCTCTAGTGAGGCAAAATTTGTCCCTGTAAAGAAGCAATGACCCTTGTAGCAAAACAAATGGGTCCCTCTAATGAGGCAAAATGCAAGTTTGTAATGAGGCAAAATGTGTCCCTGTAATGAAGCAAATGACTCCTGTAGCAAAACAAAATGGGTCCCTCTAATGAGGTAAAATGCAAGCTTGTAATGAGGCAAATGTGTCCATGTAATGGAGCAAAATGGTTCTCTGAAGCAAGGCAAAATGTGTCCCTCTAATGAGGCAAAATGCAACTTGGTAATGAGGTAAATGTGTCCCTGGACTGAATGAAAATGGTTCTCTGAAGCAAGGCATAATGTGTCCTTCAAATGAGGCAAAATGCAACTTTGAATGAGGTAAATGTGTCCCTGTAATGAAGCAAAATGGTTCTCTGTAGCAAGGCAAAATGTGTCCCTCTAATGAGGTAAAATGGAACCTTGTAATGATGCAAAATGTGTCCCTCTAATGATGCAAAATGGTTCCCTGTAGCAAGGCAAAGTGTGTCCCTCTAATGAAGAAAAATGCAACCTTGTAATGAGGCAAAATGCAACCATGTAATGAGGCAAAATGTGTCCCTGTAATGAAGCAAAATGGTTCCCAGTAGCAAGGCAATATGTGTCCCTCTAATGAGGCAAAATGCAACCTTGTAATGAGGCAAATGGGTTCCTGTAATGAAGCAAATGTCTTAGAAGGACAAAGTGGGCTCCATCTAATGAGTGAAAAATCCAACCTTGTAATGAGGCAAAATTTGTCCCAGTAATGAAGCAAAATGGATCCGTGTAGAGTAACAAATGGAACCTCTAGTGAGGCAAAATTTGTCCCTGTTAAGAACAAATGACTCCTTGTAGCAAAACAAAATGGGTCCCTCTAATGAGGCAAAATGCAAGTTTGTAATGAGGCAAATGTTCCATGTAATGGAGCAAATGGTTCTCTGAAGCAAGGCAAATGTGTCCTCTAATGAAGCAAAATGCAACTTGGTAATGAGGTAAAATGTGTCCCTGGATTGAATGAAAATGGTTCCCTGTAGCAAGGCATAATGTGTCCTTCAAATGAGGCAAGATGCAACTTTGGAATGAGGTAAAATGAGTCCCTGTAATGAAGCAAAATGGTTCTCTGTAGCAAGGCAAAATGTGTCCCTCTAATGAGGTAAAATGGAACCTTGTAATGATGCAAAATGTGTCCCTCTAATGATGCAAAATGGTTCCCTGTAGCAAGGCAAAGTGTGTCCCTCTAATGAAGAAAAATGCAACCTGGTAATGAGGCACAATGCAACCTTGTAATGAGGCAAAATGTGTCCCTGTAATGAAGCAAAATGGTTCCCAGTAGCAAGGCAAAATGTGTCCCTCTAATGAGGCACAATGCAACTTTGTATTGAGGCAAAAAGTGTACTTGTAATGAAGCAAAATGGTTCCCCGAAGTAAGGCAAAATGTGTCCCTCTAATGAGGTAAAAAGCAGCCTTGTATTGAGGTAAAATGTGTCTCTGTAATGAAGCAAATTGGTTCCTTGTAGTTAGGCAAAATGGGCCCCTCTAATGAGGCAAAATGCAACCTTGTAATGAGGCAAAACGTGTCGCTGTATTTAAGCAAAATGGTTCCATGTTGCAAGGCAAAATGTGTCCCTCTAATGAGGCAAAATGCAACCTTGTAATGAGGCAAATTGGGTTCCAGTAATGAAGCAAAATGGGTCCCTGTAGTTAGACAAAGTGGGCCCATCTAATAAGGAAAAATTCAACCTTGTAATGTGGCAAAATTAGTCCCTGTAATGAAGCAAAATGGTTCCGCGTAGAGTAGCAAAATGGACCCCTCTAGTGAGGGAAAATGTGTCCCTGTAAAGAAGCAAATGACTCCTTGTAGCAAAACAAAATGGGTCCCTCTAATGAGGCAAAATGCAACTTTGTAATGAGGCAAAATGTGTCCCTGTAATGAAGCAAATGACTCCCTGTAGCAAAACAAAATGGGTCACTCTAATGAGGTAAAATGCAACCTTGTAATGAGGGAAAATGTGTCCATGTAATGAGGCAAAATGGTTCCCTGTAGCAAGGCAAAATGTGTCCCTCTAATGAGGCAAAATGCAACTTTGTAATGAGGTAAAATATGTCCCTGGAATGAAGCAAAATGGTTCCCTATAGCAAGACAAAATGTGTCCTCAAATAAGGCAAAATGCAACTTAGTAATGAGGTAAATGTGTCCTCTGTAATGAAGCAAAATGGTTCCTGTAGCAAGGCAAAATGTGTCCTCTAATGCGGTAAAATGCAGCCTTGTATTGAGGCAAATGTGTCCCTGTAATGGAGCAAACTGGTTCCTCTAAGCTACATGCAAAATGGGCTGTCTAATGAGGCAAAATGCAACCTTGTAATTAGGCAAAATGTGTCGCTGAAATGAAGCAAAATGGTTCCGTGAGCGTAGCAAATGGATCCTCTAATGAGGCAAAAGTGTCCCTGTAATGAAGCAAATGATTCCTGTAGCAAAACTAAATGGTTTCTAGTGATGCAAAATGCAACTTTGTAATGAGGTAAAATAAGTCCATGTAATGATGCAAATGGTTCCTTCAGCAAGGCAACATGTGTCCCTCTAATGAGGTAAATGCAACCTTGTAATGAGGCAAAGTGACCCTGTAAGGAAGCAAAATGGTTCTTATAGCAAATCAAAATGTGTCCCTCTAATGAGGCAAAATGCAACCTTGTAATGAGGCAAATGTGTCCCTGTAATGAAGCAAATGGTTCCCTGAAGCAACATAATGTGTCCCTCTAATGAGGTAAACTGCAGCCTTGTAATTGGGTAAAATGTGCCACTGTAATGAAGCAAATGGTTCCTGTAGCAAGGCAAAATGTGTCCTCTAATGCGGTACAATGCAGCCTTGTATTGAGGCAAATGTGTCCCTGTAATGGAGCAAACTGGTTCCTTCTAGCTAGGCAAATGGGCCTCTAAAGAGGCAAAATGCAACCTTGTAATGAGGCAAATGTGTCGCTGAAATGAAGCAAAATGGTTCCGCAGAAGAGCAAAATGGATCCCTCTAATGAGGTAAAATGTGTTATTGTTATGAAGCAAAATGATTCCCTATAGCAAAACCAAATGGTTTCCTCTAGTGATGCAAAATGCAACTTTGTAATGAGGTAAAATAAGTCCCTGTAATGAAGCAAATTGGTTCCTTGTAGTTAGGCAAATGGGGTCTCTAATGAGGTAAAATGCACCCTTGTAATGAGGCAAAATGTGTCGCTGTAATTACAAAATGATGGTGTTGGTGAGTAAAATGCATCCCTCTAATGAGGCAAAATGTGTCCCTGTAGTGAAGCAAAATGATTCCCTGTAGCATAACAAAATGGGTCCTTCTAGTGAGGCAAAATGTAACTTTGTAATGAGGTAAAATGTGTCCCTGTATTGAAGCAAAATGGTTCCCTGTAGCAAGACAAAATGTGTCCCTCTAGTGAAGTAAAATGCAACCTTGTAATGAGGCAAAATGTGTCCCTGTAATGAAGCAGAATGGTTCCCTGAAGCAAGGCAAAATGGTTCCCCCTAATGAGGCAAAATGGGTTCCTGTAATGAAGCAGAATGGGTCCCTGTTGTTAGACAAAGTGGGCACTTCTAAAGAGGAAAAATTCAACCTTGTAATGAGGCAAAATTTGTCCCTGTAATGAAGCAAAATGGTTCTGTGTAGAGTAGCAAAATGGACCAATCTAGTGAGGCAAATGTGTCCCAGTAATGAAGCAAATGACACCTTGTAGCAAAACAAAATGGGTCCTCTAATGACGCAAAATGCAACTTTGTAATGAGGCAAAATGTGTCCCTGTAATGAAACAAATGACTCCCTCTAGCAAAAAAAAATGGGTCCCTCTAATGAGGTAAAATGCAACCTTGTAATGTGGGAAAATGTGTCCATGTAATGAAACAAAATGGTTCCCTGTAGCAAGGCACAATGTGTCCCTCTAATGAGGCAGAATGCAACCTTGTAATGAGGCAAACGAGTCCCTGTAATGAAGCAAAATGGTTCCCTGTAGCAAGGCAAAATGTGTCCCTCTAATGAGTCAAAACGCAACCTTGTAATGAGGCAAAATGTGTCCCTGTAATGAAGCAGAATGGTTCCCTGTAGCAAGGCACAATGTATCCCTCTAATGAGGTAAAATGCAACCTTGTAATGAGGCAAAATGTGTCCCTGTAATGAAGCAAAATGGTTCACTGTAGCAAGACAAAATGTGTCCCTCTAATGAGGCAAAATGAAACCTTGTAATGAGGCAAAATGTGTCCCTGTAATGAAGCAAAATGGGTCCCTGTAGTAAGGCAAAAGGAGCCCTCTAATAAGGCAAACTGTAACCTTGTAATGAGGCAAAATTTGTCCCTGTAATGAAGCAAATGAGTCTGTAGTAGCAAAATGGATCCCTTAAAGAGGCAAATGTGTCCTTGTAATGAAGCAAAAGGTTCACTGTAGCAAGGCAAATGGGTCCCACTATTGAGGCTAAATGCTATTTTATAATAAGACAAATGTGTCTCTGTAATGAAGGAAAACCGTCTCCTAGAAAGGCAAATGTGACCCCTAATGAGGTAAAATGCAACCTTGTAATGAGGCAAATGTGTCCTCTAATGAAGTAAAATGGTTCCCTGTAGCAAAGCAAAGTGTGTCCCTCTAATGAAGTAAAATGCAACCTTGTAATGAGGCAAACGTGTCCCTGTAATGAAGTAGAATGGTTCCCTGTAGCAAGGCAAAATGGTACCGCTAATGATACAAAATGCAACCTTGTAATGAGGCAAAATTTACCCTGTAATGAAGCAAAGGGTTACCTGTAGCAAGGCAAAATGTGTCCCTCTAATGAGGCAAAATGCAACTTTGTATTGAGGCAAACGTGTCCTTGTAATGAAGCAAATGGTTCCCTGTAGCAAGGCAAAATGTGTCCCTCTAATGAGGTAAAATGCAGCCTTGTATTGAGGTAAAATGTGTCCCTGTAATGAAGCAAATTGGTTCCTTTGTAGTTAGGCAAATGGGCCTCTAATGAGGCAAAATGCAAACTTGTAATGAGGCAAATGTCGCTGTAATTAACCAAAACGGTTCTGTGTAGCGAGCAAAATGGATCCTCTAATGAGGCAAAATGTGTCCCTGTAATGAAGCAACATGATTCCTGTAGCAAACAAAATGGGTCCTCTAGTGAGGCAAAATGCAACTTTGTAGTGATGTAAATGTGTCCCTGTAATGAAGCAAAATGGTTCCCAGTAGCAAGGCAAAATGTCCCTGTATTGAAGCAGAATTGTTCCCTGTAGCCAGCAAAATGGGTTCCCTAATGAGGAAAAATTCAACCTTGTAATGAGGCAAAAATTTGTCCCTGTAATGAAGTAAATGGATCTGTGTAAAGTAGCAATTTGGACCCCCTAATGAGGTAAAATGCAACCTTGTAATGAGGCAAATGTATCCCCTAATGAAGTAAAATGATTCCCTGTAGCAAGGCAAAGTGTGTCCCTCTAATGAAGTAAAATGCAACCTTGTAATGAGGCAAATGTGTCACTGTAATGAATCAGATTGGTTCCCTGTAGCAAGGCAAATGGGTCCCCTTAATGAGGCAAAATGCAACCTTGTAATGAGGCAAATGTGTCCCTGTAATGAAGCAAAATGGAGCCCTGTAGCAAGGCAAATGTGTCCTCTAATGTGGCAAATGCAACTTTGTATTGAGGCAAAATGTGTCCTTGTAATGAAGCAAATGGTTCCTGTAGTAAGGCAAATGTGTCCTTTAATGAGGTATAATGCAGCCTTGTATTGAGGTAAAATGTGTCCCTGTAATGGAGCAAACTGGTTCCTTCTAGCTAGGCAAAATGGGCCCCTCTAAAGAGGCAAAATGCAACCTTGTAATGAGGCAAAATGTGTCGCTGAAATGAAGCAAAATGGTTCCGCATAGCGAGAAATGGATCCTCTAATGAGGTAAAATGTGTTATTGTTATGAAAAATGATTCCCTATAGCAAAACCAAATGGTTCTCTAGTGATGCAAATGCAACTTTGTAATGAGGTAAAATAAGTCCCTGTAATGAAGCAAATTGGTTCCTTGTAGTTAGGCAAAATGGGGTCTCTAATGAGGTAAAATGCACCCTTGTAATGAGGCAAAATGTGTCGCTGTAATTAAGCAAAATGGTTTTGTGTTACGAGTAAAATGCATCCTCTAATGAGGCAAAATGTGTCCCTGTAGTGAAGCAAAATGATTCCTGTAGCATAACAAAAGGGTCCTTCTAGTGAGGCAAAATGTAACTTTGTAATGAGGTAAAATGTGTCCCTGTATTGAAGCAAAATGGTTCCTGTAGCAAGACAAATGTGTCCCTCTAGTGAAGTAAAATGCAACCTTGTAATGAGGCAAAATGTGTCCCTGTAATGAAGCAGAATGGTTCCCTGAAGCAAGGCAAAATGGTTCCCTAATGAGGCAAAATGGGTTCCTGTAATGAAGCAGAATGGGTCCCTGTTGTTAGACAAAGTAGGCACTTCTAAAGAGGAAAATTCAACTTGTAATGAGGCAAAATTTGTCCCTGTAATGAAGCAAAATGGTTCTGTGTAGAGTAGCAAAATGGACCAATCTAGTGAGGCAAATGTGTCCCAGTAATGAAGCAAATGACACCTTGTAGCAAAACAAAATGGGTCCTCTAATGACAGCAAATGCAACTTTGTAATGAGGCAAAATGTGTCCCTGTAATGAAACAAATGACTCCTCTAGCAAAAAATGGGTCCCTCTAATGAGGTAAAAGCAACCTTGTAATGTGGGAAAATGTGTCCATGTAATGAAACAAAATGGTTCCCTGTAGCAAGGCACAATGTGTCCTCTAATGAGGCAGAATGCAACCTTGTAATGAGGCAAAACGAGGTCCCTGTAATGAAGCAAAATGGTTCCTGTAGTAAGGCAAATGTGTCCCTCTAATGAGTCAAAAGCAACCTTGTAATGAGGCAAAATGTGTCCCTGTAATGAAGCAGAATAGTTCCCTGTAGCAAGGCACAATGTGTCCGTCTAATGAGGTAAAATGCAACCTTGTAATGAGGCAAAATGTCCCTGTAATGAAGCAAAATGGTTCACTGTAGCAAGACAAAATGTGTCCTCTAATGAGGCAAATGAAACCTTGTAATGAGGCAAATGTGTCCCTGTAATGAAGCAAAATGGGTCCCATAGTAAGGCAAAAGTAGCCCTCTAATAAGGCAAACTGTAACCTTGTAATGAGGCAAAATTTGTCCCTGTAATGAAGCAAATGAGTCTGTGTAGCAGAGCAAATGGATCCCTTTAAAGAGGCAAATGTGTCCTTGTAATGAAGCAAAAGGTTCACTGTAGCAAGGCAAATGGGTCCCACTATTGAGGCTAAATGCTATTTTATAATAAGACAAATGTGTCTCTGTAATGAAGGAAAACCGTTCCTCTAGAAAGGCAAATGTGACCCTCTAATGAGGTAAATGCAACCTTGTAATGAGGCATGTGTCCTCTAATGAAGTAAAATGGTTCTTGTAGCAAAGCAAAGTGTGTCCTCTAATGAAGTAAAATGCAACCTTGTAATGAGGCAAAACGTGTCTCTGTAATGAAGTAGAATGGTTCCCTGTAGCAAGGCAAAATGGGTACCGCTAATGATACAAAATGCAACCTTGTAATGAGGCAAAATTTTACCCTGTAATGAAGCAAAAGGGTTACCTGTAGCAAGGCAAAATGTGTCCCTCTAATGAGGCAAAATGCAACTTTGTATTGAGGCAAAATGTGTCCTGTAATGAAGCAAAATGAGTTCCCTGTAGCAAGGCAAAATGTGTCCCTCTAATGAGGTAAAATGCAGCCTTGTATTGAGGTAAAATGTGTCCCTGTAATGAAGCAAATTGGTTCCTTTTAGTTAGGCAAAATGGGCCCCTCTAATGAGGCAAAATGCAACCTTGTAATGAGGCAAAATGTCGCTGTAATTAACCAAAACGGTTCTGTAGCGAGTAAAAATGGATCCTCTAATGAGGCAAAATGTGTCCCTGTAATGAAGCAACATGATTCCCTGTAGCAAAACAAAATGGGTCCCTCTAGTGAGGCAAATGCAACTTTGTAGTGATGTAAATGTGCCTGTAATGAAGCAAAATGGTTCCCAGTAGCAAGGCAAAATGTGTCCCTGTATTGAAGCAGAATTGTTCCTGTAGCCAGCAAAATGGGTTCTAATGAGGAAAAAATTCAACCTTGTAATGAGGCAAAATTTGTCCCTGTAATGAAGTAAATGGATCTGTGTAAAGTAGCAATTTGACCCTCTAATGAGGTAAAATGCAACCTTGTAATGAGGCAAATGTATCCTCTAATGAAGTAAAATGATTCCCTGTAGCAAGGCAAAGTGTCCCTCTAATGAAGTAAAATGCAACCTTGTAATGAGGCAAAATGTGTCACTGTAATGAATCAGATTGGTTCCTGTAGCAAGGCAAATGGGTCCCCTAATGAGGCAAAATGCAACCTTGTAATGAGGCAAATGTGTCCCTGTAATGAAGCAAAATGGATCCCTGTAGCAAGGCAAAATGTCCTCTAATGTGGCAAAATGCAACTTTGTATTGAGGCAAATGTGTCCTTGTAATGAAGCAAATGGTTCCTGTAGTAAGGCAAATGTGTCCTTTAATGAGGTATAATGCAGCCTTGTATTGAGGTAAAATGTGTCCCTGTAATGAAGCAAATTGTTCCTTGTAGTTAGGCAAAATCGGCCCTCTAATGAGGCAAAATGCAACCTTGTAATGAGGCAAATGTGTCCATGTAATTAACAAAATGGTTCAGTATAGCAAAGCAAACTGTGTCCCTCTAATGAGGCAAATGCAACCTTGTAATGAGGCAAATGTGTCCCTGTAATGAAGCAATGACTCTCTGTAGCAAAACAAAATGGGTCCCATAATGAGGTAAAATGCAAGCTTGTAATGAGGCAAAATGTGTCCATGTAATGAAGCAAAATGGTTCTCTGTAGCAAGGCAAATGTGTCCTCTAATGAGGCAAAATGCAACTTGGTAATGAGGTAAAATGTGTCCCTGATTGAATGAAATGGTTCCCTGTAGCAAGGCAAATGTGTCCTTCAAATGAGGCAAATGCAACTTTGGAATGAGGTAAATGTGTCCCTGTAATGAAGCAAGATGGTTCTCTGTAGCAAGGCAAAAGTGTCCCTCTAATGAGGTAAAATGGAACCATGTAATGATGCAAATGTGTCCCCAAATGAGGCAAAATGCAACTTTGGAATGAGGTAAAGTGTCCCTGTAATGAAGCAAAATGGTTCTCTGTAGTAAGCAAATGTGTCCTCTAATGAGGTAAAATGGAACCTTGTAATGATGCAAAATTGTCCTCTAATGATGCAAAATGGTTCTCTGTAGCAAGGCAAAAGTGTGTCCCTCTAATGAAGAAAAATGCAACCTTGTAATGAGGCAAAATGCAACCATGTAATGAGGCAAAATGTGTCCCTGTAATGAAGCAAAATGGTTCCCAGTAGCAAGGCAATATGTGTCCCTCTAATGAGGCAAAATGCAACCTTGTAATGAGGCAAAATGGGTTCCTGTAATGAAGCAAAATGGGTCATTGTAGTTAGACAAAGTGGGCCCATCTAATGAGGAAAAATTCAACCTTGTAATGAGGCAAAATTTGTCCCAGTAATGAAGCAAAATGGATCCGTGTAGAGTAACAAAATGGAACCCTCTAGTGAGGCAAAATTTGTCCCTGTTAAGAAGCAAATGACTCCTTGTAGCAAAACAAAATGGGTCCCTCTAATGAGGCAAAATGCAAGTTTGTAATGAGGCAAAATGTGTCCATGTAATGGAGCAAATGGTTCTCTGCGAAGGCAAAATGTGTCTCTAATGAAGCAAAATGCAACTTGGTAATGAGGTAAAATGTGTCCCTGGATTGAATGAAAATGGTTCCCTGTAGCAAGGCATAATGTGTCCTTCAAATGAGGCAAATGCAACTTTGGAATGAGGTAAAATGAGTCCCTGTAATGAAGCAAAATGGTTCTCTGTAGCAAGGCAAAATGTGTCCCTCTAATGAGGTAAAATGGAACCTTGTAATGATGCAAAATGTGTCCCTCTAATGATGCAAAATGGTTCCCTGTAGCAAGGCAAAGTGTGTCCCTCTAATGAAGAAAAATGCAACCTGGTAATGAGGCACAATGCAACCTTGTAATGAGGCAAAATGTGTCCCTGTAATGAAGCAAAATGGTTCCCAGTAGCAAGGCAAAATGTGTCCCTCTAATGAGGCACAATGCAACTTTGTATTGAGGCAAAAAGTGTACTTGTAATGAAGCAAAATGGTTCCCCGAAGTAAGGCAAAATGTGTCCCTCTAATGAGGTAAAAAGCAGCCTTGTATTGAGGTAAAATGTGTCTCTGTAATGAAGCAAATTGGTTCCTTGTAGTTAGGAAATGGGCCACTCTAATGAGGCAAAATGCAAACTTGTAATGAGGCAAAATATGTCACTGTAATTACAAATGGTCTTGTTGCAAGGCAAAATGTCCCTCTAATGAGGCAAATGCAACCTTGTAATGAGGCACAAATGGTTCCAGTAATGAAGCAAATGGGTCCCTGTAGTTAGACAAAGTGGCCCATCTAATAAGGAAAATTCAACCTTGTAATGTGGCAAAATTAGTCCCTGTAATGAAGCAAATGGTTCGCAGAGAGTAGCAAATGGACCTCTAGTGAGGGAAAATGTCCCTGTAAAGAAGCAAATGACTCCTTGTAGCAAAACAAATGGTCCTCTAATGAGGCAAATGCAACTTTGTAATGAGGCAAATGTGTCCCTGTAATGAAGCAAATGACTCCTGTAGCAAAACAAAATGGGTCACTCTAATGAGGTAAATGCAACCTTGTAATGAGGGAAATGTGTCCATGTAATGAGGCAAAATGGTTCTCTGTAGCAAGGCAAATGTGTCCTCTAATGAGGCAAATGCAATTTGTAATGAGGTAAAATATGTCCCTGGAATGAAGCAAATGGTTCCTATAGCAAGACAAATGTGTCCCTCTAATGAGGCAAAATGCAACTTTGTAATGAGGTAAAATGTGTCCCTGTAATGAAGCAAAATGGTTCCCTGTAGCAAGGCAAAATATGTCCTCTAATGAGGTAAAATGCAGCCTTGTATTGAGGCAAAATGTGTCCCTGTAATGAAGCAAACTGGTTCTCTAAGCTACGCAAAATGGGCTGTCTAATGAGGCAAAATGCAACCTTGTAATTAGGCAAATGTGTCGCTGAAATGAAGCAAAATGGTTCCTGTAGCGTAGCAAATGGATCCTCTAATGAGGCAAAAGTGTCCCTGTAATGAAGCAAAATGATTCCTGTAGCAAAACTAAATGGTTTCTAGTGATGCAAAATGCAACTTTGTAATGAGGTAAAATAAGTCCATGTAATGATGCAAATGGTTCCTTCAGCAAGGCAACATGTGTCCTCTAATGAGGTAAATGCAACCTTGTAATGAGGCAAATGTGACCTGTAAGGAAGCAAAATGGTTCCCTATAGCAAATCAAAATGTGTCCTCTAATGAGGCAAATGCAACCTTGTAATGAGGCAAATGTGTCCCTGTAATGAAGCAAAATGGTTCCCTGAAGCAACGTAAATGTGTCCCTCTAATGAGGTAAACTGCAGCCTTGTAATTAGGTAAAATGTGCCACTGTAATGAAGCAAATGGTCCCTGTAGCAAGGCAAAATGTGTCCTCTAATCGCGGTACAATGCAGCCTTGTATTGAGGCAAATGTGTCCTGTAATGGAGCAAACTGGTTCCTTCTAGCTAGGCAAATGGGCCTCTAAAGAGGCAAATGCAACCTTGTAATGAGGCAAAATGTGTCTTGAAATGAAGCAAATGGTTCCGTAGTAGCGAGCAAAATGGATCCTCTAATGAGGTAAATGTATTGTTATGAAGCAAAATGATTCCCTATAGCAAAACCAAATGGTTCTCTAGTGATGCAAAATGCAACTTTGTAATGAGGTAAAATAAGTCCCTGTAATGAAGCAAATTGGTTCCTTGTAGTTAGGCAAAATGGGGTCCTCTAATGAGGTAAAATGCACCCTTGTAATGAGGCAAAATGTGTCGCTGTAATTACAATGATTTGGTTTGCGTAGTAAAATGCATCCCTCTAATGAGGCAAATGTGTCCCTGTAGTGAAGCAAAATGATTCCTGTAGCATAACAAAAGGGTCCTTCTAGTGAGGCAAAATGTAACTTTGTAATGAGGTAAATGTGTCCCTGTATTGAAGCAAATGGTTCCTGTAGCAAGACAAAATGTGTCCTCTAGTGAAGTAAAATGCAACCTTGTAATGAGGCAAAATGTGTCCCTGTAATGAAGCAGAATGGTTCCCTGAAGCAAGGCAAAATGGTTCCCCTAATGAGGCAAAATGGGTTCCTGTAATGAAGCAGAATGGGTCCTGTTGTTGAACAAAGTAGGCACTTCTAAAGAGGAAAAATTCAACCTTGTAATGAGGCAAAATTTGTCCCTGTAATGAAGCAAAATGGTTCTGTGTAGAGTAGCAAAATGGACCAATCTAGTGAGGCAAAATGTGTCCCAGTAATGAAGCAAATGACACCTTGTAGCAAAACAAAATGGGTCCCTCTAATGACCCATAAAATGCAACTTTGTAATGAGGCAAAATGTGTCCCTGTAATGAAACAAATGACTCTCTAGTAAAAATGGGTCCTCTAATGAGGTAAAGCAACCTTGTAATGTGGGAAATGTGTCCATGTAATGAAACAAAATGGTTCCTCTAGCAAGGCACAATGTGTCCCTCTAATGAGGCAGAATGCAACCTTGTAATGAGGCAAAATATGTCCCTGTAATGAAGCAAAATGGTTCCCTGTAGAAAGGCAAAATGTGTCCCTCTAATGAGGCAAAACGCAACCTTGTAATGAGGCAAAATGTGTCCCTGTAATGAAGCAGAATGGTTCCCTGTAGCAAGGCACAATGTGTCCCTCTAATGAGGTAAAATGCAACCTTGTAATGAGGCAAAATGTGTCCCTGTAATGAAGCAAAATGGTTCACTGTAGCAAGACAAAATGTGTCCCTCTAATGAGGCAAAATGAAACCTTGTAATGAGGCAAAATGTGTCCCTGTAATGAAGCAAAATGGGTCCCAGTAGTAAGGCAAAAGTAGCCCCTCTAATAAGGCAAACTGTAACCTTGTAATGAGGCAAAATTTGTCCCTGTAATGAAGCAAAATGAGTCTGTGTAGCGTAGCAAAATGGATCCCTTTAAAGAGGCAAATGTGTCCTTGTAATGAAGCAAAAGGTTCACTGTAGCAAGGCAAATGGGTCCCACTATTGAGGCTAAATGCTATTTTATAATAAGACAAATGTGTCTCTGTAATGAAGGAAAACCGTTCCCTCTAGAAAGGCAAATGTGACCTCTAATGAGGTAAATGCAACCTTGTAATGAGGCAAAATGTGTCCTCTAATGAAGTAAAATGGTTCCCTGTAGCAAAGCAAAGTGTGTCCTCTAATGAAGTAAAATGCAACCTTGTAATGAGGCAAAACGGTCCCTGTAATGAAGTAGAATGGTTCCCTGTAGCAAGGCAAATGGTAATCGCTTAATGATACAAAATGCAACCTTGTAATGAGGCAAAATTTTACCCTGTAATGAAGCAAAAGGGTTACCTGTAGCAAGGCAAAATGTGTCCCTCTAATGAGGCAAAATGCAACTTTGTATTGAGGCAAAACGGTCCTTGTAATGAAGCAAATGGTCTCCTGTAGCAAGGCAAATGTGTCCTTCTAATTAGGTAAAATACAGCCTTGTATTGAGGTAAAATGTGTCCCTGTAATGAAGCAAATGGTTCCTTTGTAGTTAGGCAAATGGGCCCTCTAATGAGGCAAAATGCAAACTTGTAATGAGGCAAATGTGTCGCTGTAATTAACCAAAACGGTTCTGTGTAGCGTAGCAAAATGGATCCCTCTAATGAGGCAAAATGTGTCCCTGTAATGAAGCAACATGATTCCCTGTAGCAAAACAAAATGGGTCCCTCTAGTGAGGCAAAATGCAACTTTGTAGTGATGTAAATGTGTCCCTGTAATGAAGCAAATGGTTCCCAGTAGCAAGGCAAATGTGTCCCTGTATTGAAGCAGAATTGTTCTCGAAGCCAGCAAAATGGGTTCCTAATGAGGAAAAATTCAACCTTGTAATGAGGCAAAATTTGTCCCTGTAATGAAGTAAAATGGATCTGTGTAAAGTAGCAATTTGGACCCCTCTAATGAGGTAAAATGCAACCTTGTAATGAGGCAAAATGTATCCCTCTAATGAAGTAAAATGATTCCCTGTAGCAAGGCAAAGTGTGTCCCTCTAATGAAGTAAAATGCAACCTTGTAATGAGGCAAAATGTGTCACTGTAATGAATCAGATTGGTTCCCTGTAGCAAGGCAAAATGGGTCCCCTTAATGAGGCAAAATGCAACCTTGTAATGAGGCAAATGTGTCCCTGTAATGAAGCAAAATGGAGCCCTGTAGCAAGGCAAATGTGTCCTCTAATGTGGCAAAATGCAACTTTGTATTGAGGCAAATGTGTCCTTGTAATGAAGCAAATGGTTCCTGTAGTAAGGCAAATGTGTCCTTTAATGAGGTATAATGCAGCCTTGTATTGAGGTAAAATGTGTCCCTGTAATGAAGCAAATTGGTTCCTTGTAGTTAGGCAAAATCGGCCCCTCTAATGAGGCAAAATGCAACCTTGTAATGAGGCAAAATGTGTCCATGTAATGAAGCAAAATGGTTCAGTATAGCAAAGCAAACTGTGTCCCTCTAATGAGGCAAATGCAACCTTGTAATGAGGCAAATGTGTCCCTGAATGAAGCAATGACTCTGTAGCAAAACAAATGGGTCCCGCTAATGAGGTAAAATGCAAGCTTGTAATGAGGCAAATGTGTCCATGTAATGAAGCAAAATGGTTCCCTGTAGCAAGGCAAAATGTGTCCCTCTAATGAGGCAAAATGCAACTTGGTAATGAGGTAAAATGTGTCCCTGGATTGAATGAAAATGGTTCCCTGTAGCAAGGCAAAATGTGTCCTTCAAATGAGGCAAAATGCAACTTTGGAATGAGGTAAAATGTGTCCCTGTAATGAAGCAAGATGGTTCTCTGTAGCAAGGCAAAAAGTGTCCCTCTAATGAGGTAAAATGGAACCATGTAATGATGCAAAATGTGTCCCTCTAATGTGGCAAAATGCAACTTTGTATTGAGGCAAAATGTGTCCTTGTAATGAAGCAAAATGGTTCCCTGTAGTAAGGCAAAATGTGTCCCTTTAATGAGGTATAATGCAGCCTTGTATTGAGGTAAAATGTGTCCCTGTAATGAAGCAAAATGGTTCCTTGTAGTTATGCAAAATCGCCCTCTAATGAGGCAAATGCAACCTTGTAATGAGGCAAAATGTCCATGTAATTACAAAATGGTTCAGTATAGCAAAGCAATCTGTGTCCTCTAATGAGGCAAATGCAACCTTGTAATGAGGCAAAATGTGTCCCTGTAATGAAGCAATGACTTCTGTAGCAAAACAAATGGGTCCCGCTAATGAGGTAAATGCAAGCTTGTAATGAGGCAAATGTGTCCATGTAATGAAGCAAATGGTTCCTGTAGCAAGGCAAAATGTCCTCTAATGAGGCAAAATGCAACTTGTAATGAGGTAAATGTGTCCCTGGATTGAATGAAATGGTCTCTGTAGCAAGGCAAATGTGTCCTTCAAATGAGGCAAAATGCAACTTTGAATGAGGTAAATGTGTCCCTGTAATGAAGCAAGATGGTTCTCTGTAGCAAGGCAAAGTGTGTCCTCTAATGAAGAAAAGTGCAAACTTGTAATGAGGCAAATGTGTCCTGTAATGAAGCAGAATGGTTCTGTAGCAAGGCAAATGGGTCCCCTAATTAGGCAAAATGCAACCTTGTAATGAGGCAAATGTGTCCCTGTAATGAAGCAAATGGTTCCCTAGCAAGGCAAAATGTGTCCTCTAATGAGGCAAATGCAACTTTGTATTGAGGCAAATGTATCTTGTAATGAAGCAAAATGGTCTCAGAGTAAGGCAAAATGTGTCCTCAATGAGGTAAAAAGCAGCCTTGTATTGAGGTAAAATGTCCCTGTAATGAAGAAAATTGGTTCCTTTGTAGTTAGGCAAAATGGGCCACTCTAATGAGGCAAAATGCAAACTTGTAATGAGGCAAAATATGTCACTGTAATTAAGCAAATGGTTCTCTGTTGCAAGGCAAAATGTGTCCCTCTAATGAGGCAAAATGCAACCTTGTAATGAGGCAAAATGGGTTCCTGTAATGAAGCAAAATGGGTCCCTGTAGTTAGACAAAGTGGGCCCATCTAATGAGGAAAAATTCAACCTTGTAATGAGGCAAAATTAGTCCCTGTAATGAAGCAAAATGGTTCCGTGTAGAGTAGCAAATGGACCCTCTAGTGGGCAAAATGTGTCCCTGTAAAGAAGCAAATGACCCTTGTAGCAAACAAAATGGTCCCCTAATGAGGCAAATGCAACTTTGTAATGAGGCAAATGTGTCCCTGTAATGAAGCATATGACTCTGTAGCAAAACAAAATGGGTCACTCTAGTGAGGTAAATGCAACCTTGTAATGAGGCAAATGTGTCCATGTAATGAGGTAAATGGTTCCTGTAGCAAGGCAAAATGTGTCCCTCTAATGAGGCAAAATGCAACTTTGTAATGAGGTAATATGTGTCCCTGGAATGAAGCAAAATGATTCCCTGTAGCAAGACAAAATGTGTCCCTCAAATGAGGCAAAATGCAACTTTGTAATGAGGTAAAATGTGTCCCTGTAATGAAGCAAAATGGTTCCCTGTAGCAAGGCAAAATGTGTCCCTCTAATGCTGAAAAATGCAGCCTTGTATCGAGGCAAAATGTGTCCCAGTAATGGAGCAAACTGGTTCCTTTTAGCTAGGCAAAATGGGCCCCTCTAATGAGGCAAAATGCAACCTTGTAATGAGGCAAAATGTGTCGCTGAAATGAAGCAAAATAGTTCCGTGTAGCGTAGCAAATTGGATCATTCTAATGAGGTAAAAAGTGTCCCTGTATTGAAGCAAAATGATTCTAGCAAAACTAAATGGTTTCTAGTGATGCAAAATGCAACTTTGTAATGAGGTAAATAAGTCCATGTAATGATGCAAATGAGTCCTTTCAGCAAGGCAACATGTGTCCTCTAATGAGGTAAAATGCAACCTTGTAATGAGGCAAAATGTGACCCTGTAAGGAAGCAAATGGTTCCTATAGCAAGGCAAATGTGTAACTAATGAGGCAAATGCAACCTTGTAATGAGGCAAAATGTGACCCTGTAATGAAGCAAAATTGTTCCCTGAAGCAACGCAAAATGTGTCCCTCTAATGAGGTAAACTGCAGCCTTGTAATTAGGTAAAATGTGCCCTGTAATGAAGCAAAATGGTTCCCTGTAGCAAGGCAAATGTCCTCTAATGCGGTAAATGCAACCTTGTATTGAGGCAAATGTGTCCGTAATGGAGCAAACTGGTCCTTTTAGCTAGGCAAATGGGCCTCTAATGAGGCAAAATGCAACCTTGTAATGAGGCAAATGTGTCGCTGAAATGAAGCAAATGGTTCTGCAGAGAGCAAATGGATCCTCTAATGAGGTAAAATGTCCCTGTAATGAAGCAAAATGATCTCTGTAGCAAAACTTAATGGTTTTCTAGTGATGCAAATGCAACTTTGTAATGAGGTAAAATAAGTCCCTGTAATGAAGCAAATTGGTTCCTTGAGTTAGCAAATGGGGACTCTAATGAGGCAAAATGCACTTTGTAATGAGGCAAATGTGTCGCTGTAATTACAAAATGGTTTTGTGTTATGTAGCAAAATGCATCTCTAATGAGGCAAATGTGTCCCTGTAATGAACCAAAATGATTCCCTGTAGCATAAGAAAATGGGTCCTCTAGTGAGGCAAAATGTAAATTTGTAATGAGGTAAATTGTCCCTGTATTGAAGCAAAATGGTTCGCTATAGCAAGGCAAAATGTGTCCTCTAGTGAAGTAAAATGCAACCTTGTAATGAGGCAAATGTGTCCCTGTAATGAAGCAGAATGGTTCTCGTAGCAAGGCAAATGTGTAGCTCTAATGAGGCAAATGCAACCTTGTAAAGAGGCAAATGTCCTTGTAATGAAGCACAATGGTCTCTGCAGAAGGCAAATGGGTCCCCTTAATGAGGCAAAATACAACCTTGTAATGCGCAAAATGGCTTCCTGTAATAAGCAAATGGGTCCCTGTAGTTAGACAAAATGGGCCCTTCTAATGAGGAAACATTCAACCTTGTAATGAGGCAAAATTTGTCCCTGTAAAAAGTAAATGGATCTCAGTTATAGCAAATTGACTCTAATGAGGCAAATGTGACCTTGTAATGAAGCAAATGACTCTGTAGCAAAACAAAATGTCCTCCAATGAGGTAAATGCAACCTTGTAATGAGGCAAAATATATCCTCTAATGAAGTAAAATGGTTCCCTGTAGCAAGGCTAAGTGTGTCCTCTAATGAAGTAAATGCAACCTTGTAATGGGGCAAAGTTCACTGTAGTGAATCAGAATGATTCCCTGTAGCAAGGCAAATGTGTCCCCTAATGAGGCAAAATGCAACCTTGTAATGAGGCACAATGTGTTCCTATAATGAAGCAAATGGTTCCCGTAGCAAGGCAATGTGTCCCTCTAATGTGGCAAAATACAACTTTGTACTGAGGCAAATGTGTCCATGTAATGAAGCAAATGGTCTCTGTAGTAAGGCAAATGTGTCCTTTAAGAGGTATAATGCCACCTTGTATTGAGGTAAAATGTGTCCCTGTAATGAAGCAAAGTGGTCTTTGTAGTTAGCAAAATGGCCTCTAATGAGGCAAATGCAACTTTGTAATGAGGCAAATGTGTCACTGTAATTACAAATGGTTCTAAAGCAAGGCAAATGTCCTCTAATGAGGCAAATGCAACCTTGTAATGAGGCAAATGGGTTCCTGTAATGAAGCAAAATGGGTCAATGAAGTTATACAAAGTGGGCTCATCTAATGAGGAAAATTCAACCTTGTAATGAGGCAAAATTAGTCCCTGTAATGAAGCAAATGGTTCTGTAGAGTAGCAAATTGACCTCTAGTGAGGCAAACTGTGTCCCTGTAAAGAAGCAAATGACCTTTGTAGCAAAACAAAATGGGTCCTCTAATGAGGCAAATGCAACTTTGTAATGAGGCAAATGTGTCCCTGTAATGAAGCATATGACTCCCTGTAGCAAAACAAATGGGTCACTCTAGTGAGGTAAAATGCAACCTTGTAATGAGGCAAAATGTGTCCATGTAATGAGGTAAATGGTTCCCTGTAGCAAGGCAAAATGTGTCCCTCTAATGAGGCAAAATGCAACTTTGTAATGAGGTAATATGTGTCCCTGGAATGAAGCAAAATGATTCCCTGTAGCAAGACAAAATGTGTCCCTCAAATGAGGCAAAATGCAACTTTGTAATGAGGTAAAATAAGTCCATGTAATGATGCAAAATGGTTCCCTTCAGCAAGGCAACATGTGTCCCTCTAATGAGGTAAAATGCAACCTTGTAATGAGGCAAAATGTGACCCTGTAAGGAAGCAAAATGGTTCTCTATAGCAAGGCAAATGTGAACTAATGAGGCAAATGCAACCTTGTAATGAGGCAAATGTGACCCTGTAATGAAGCAAAATTGTTCCTGAAGCAAAGCAAAATGTGTCCTCTAATGAGGTAAACTGCAGCCTTGTAATTAGGTAAATGTGCCCCTGTAATGAAGCAAATGGTCTCTGTAGCAAGGCAAAATGTGTCCTCTAATGCGATAAAATGCAACCTTGTATTGAGGCAAATGTGTCCCTATAATGGAGCAAACTGGTTCCTTTTAGCTAGGCAAATGGCCCTCTAATGAGGCAAATGCAACCTTGTAATGAGGCAAATGTGTCTGAAATGAAGCAAATGGTTCCGTAGAGAGTAAAATGGATCCTCTAATGAGGTAAAATGTGTCCCTGAAATGAAGCAAAATGATTCTCTGTAGCAAAACTTAATGGTTTCTAGTGATGCAAATGCAACTTTGTAATGAGGTAAAATAAGTCCCTGTAATGAAGCAAATTGGTTCCTTAGTTAGCAAAATGGGTCCTCTAATGAGGCAAAATGCAACCTTGTAATGAGGCAAAATGTGTCGCTGTAATTACAAATGGTTTTGTGTTATGAGCAAAATGCATCCCTCTAATGAGGCAAAATGTGTCCCTGTAATGAACCAAAATGATTCCCTGTAGCATAAGAAAATGGGTCCCTCTAGTGAGGCAAAATGTAAATTTGTAATGAGTTAAAATGTGTCCCTGTATTGAAGCAAAATGGTTCGCTATAGCAAGGCAAAATGTGTCCCTCTAGTGAAGTAAAATGCAACCTTGTAATGAGGCAAAATGTGTCCCTGTAATGAAGCAGAATGGTTCCCTGAAGCAAGGCAAAATGGTTCCCCCTAATGAGGCAAAATGCAACCATGTAATGAGGCAAAATGGTTCCTGTAATGAAGCAGAATGGGTCCCTGTTGTTAAACAAAGTGGGCCCTTCTAATGAGGAAAAATTCAACCTTGTAATGAGGCAAAATTTGTCCCTGTAATGAAGCAAAATGGTTCCGTGTAGAGTAGCAAAATGGACCCATCTAGTGAGGCAAAATGTGTCCCAGTAATGAAGCAAATGACTCCTTGTAGCAAAACAAAATGGGTCCCCCGAATGAGGCAAAACGCAACCTTGTAATGAGGCAAAATGTGTCCCTGTAATGAAGCAGAATGGTTCCCTGTAGCAAGGCACAATGTATCCCTCTAATGAGGTAAAATGCAAGCTTGTAATGAGGCAAAATGTGTCCCTCTAATGAAGCAAAATGATTCACTGTAGCAAGACAAATTGTGTCCCTCTAATGAGGCAAAACAAAACCTTGTAATGAGGCAAAATGTGTCCCTGTAATGAAGCAAAATGGGTCCCAGTAGTAAGGCAAAAATAGCCCCACTAATAAGGCAAACTGTAACCTTGTAATGAGGCAAAATCTGTCCCTGTAATGAAGCAAAATGAGTCTGTGTAGGGTAGCAAAATGGATCCCTTTAAAGAGGCAAAATGTGTCCCTGTAATGAAACAAAATGGTTCACTGTAGCAAGGCAAAATGGGTCCCACTATTGAGGCAAAATGCTATTTTATAATAAGACAAATGTGTCACTGTAATGAAGCAAAACTGTTCCTCTAGCAAGACAAAATGCCCTCTAATGAGGTAAATGAAACCTTGTAATGAGGCAAATGTGTCCTCTAATGAAGTAAAATGTTTCCGTAGCAAGGCAAAGTGTGTCCCTCTAATGAAGTTAAATGGAACCTTGTAATGAGGCAAAATGTGTCCCTGTAATGAAGCAGAATGGTTCCCTGTAGCAAGCCAAAATGGGTACCCCTAATGATGCAAAATGCATCCTTGTAATGAGGCAAAATTTGACCCTGTAATGAAGCAAAAGGGTTCCCTGTAGCAAGGCAAAATGTGTCCCTCTAATGAGGCAAAATACAACTTTGTATTGAGGCAAACGTGTCCTTGTAATGAAGCAAAATGAGTCCCTGTAGCAAGGCAAAATTTGTCCTCTAATTAGGTAAAATACAGCCTTGTATTGAGGTAAATGTGTCCCTGTAATGAAGCAAATTGGTTCCTTGTAGTTAGCAAATGGGCCTCTAATGAGGCAAATGCAACCTTGTAATGAGGCAAAATGTGTCACTGTAATTACAAAACGGTTCCGTAGCGAGAAATGGATCCTCTAATGAGGCAAATGTGTCCCTGTAATGAAGCAATATGATTCCCTGAAGCAAATAAAATGGGTCCCTCTAGTGAGGCAAAATGCAACTTTGTAGTGACGTAAAATGTGTCCCTGTAATGAAGCAAATGGTTCCCTGTAGGAAGGCAAAATGTGTCCCTGTATTGAAGCAGAATGGTTCCCTGCAGCCAGGCAAAATGGGTTCCCCTAATGAGGCAAAATGCAACCTTATAATGAGGCAAAATTTGTCCCTGTAATGAAGCAAAACGGTTCCCTGTAGCAAGGCAAAATGTGTAGCTCTAATGAGGCAAAATGCAACCTTCTAAAGAGGCAAAATGTGTCCTTGTAATGAAGCACAATGGTTCCCTGTAGCAAGGCAAAATGGGTCCCCTTAATGAGGCAAAATACAACCTTGTAATGCGGCAAAATGGCTTCCTGTAATGAAGCAAAATGGGTCCCTGTAGTTAGACAAAATGGGCCCTTCTAATGAGGAAAAATTCAACCTTGTAATGAGGCAAAACTTGTCCCTGTAAAAAGTAAAATGGATCTCAGTTAAGTAGCAAATTGGACTCCTCTAATGAGGCAAAATGTGACCCTGTAATGAAGCAAATGACTCCCTGTAGCAAAACAAAATGTGTCCCTCTAATGAGGTAAAATGCAACCTTGTAATGAGGCAAAATATATCCCTCTAAAGAAGTAAAATGGTTCCCTGTAGCAAGGCTAAGTGTGTCCCTCTAATGAAGTAAAATGCAACCTTGTAATGGGGCAAAATGTGTCACTGTAGTGAATCAGAATGATTCCCTGTAGCAAGGCAAAATGTGTCCCCCTAATGAGGCAAAATGCAACCTTGTAATGAGGCACAATGTGTTCCAGTAATGAAGCAAAATGGTTCCCAGTAGCAAGGCGAATGTGTCCTCTAATGTGGCAAAATACAACTTTGTACTGAGGCAAAGTGTCCATGTAATGAAGCAAATGGTTCCCTGTAAGGCAAATGTGTCCCTTTAAGTGGTATAATGCCACCTTGTATTGAGGTAAAATGTGTCCCTGTAATGAAGCAAATTGGTTCCTTGTAGTTAGGCAAAATGGGCTCCTCTAATGAGGCAAAATGCAACTTTGTAATGAGGCAAAATGTGTCACTGTAATTAAGCAAAATGGTTCTGTATAGCAAGGCAAAATGTGTCCCTCTAATGAGGCAAAATGCAACCTTGTAATGAGGCAAAATGGGTTCCTGTAATGAAGCAAAATGGGTCCAAGTAGTTATACAAAGTGGGCCCATCTAATGAGGAAAAATTCAACCTTGTAATGAGGCAAAATTAGTCCCTGTAATGAAGCAAAATGGTTCTGTGTAGAGTAGCAAAATTGACCCCTAGTGAGGCAAACTGTGTCTCTAAAGAAGCAAATGACTTTGTAGCAAAACAAAAGGGTCTCTAATGAGGCAAAATGCAACTTTGTAATGAGGCAAATTGTCCCTGTAATGAAGCAATGACTTCTGTAGCAAAACAAGATGGGTCACACTAATGAGGTAAATGCAACCATGTAATGAGGCAAATGTGTCCATGTAATGAGGCAAATGGTTCCTGTAGCAAGGCAAATGAGTCCTCTAATGAGGCAAATGCAACTTTGTAATGAGGTAAAATGTGTCCCTGGAATGAAGCAAAATGGTTCCCTGTAGCAAGGCAAAATGTGTCCTCAAATGAGGCAAAATGCAACTTTGTAATGAGGTAAAATGTGTCCCTGTAATGAAGCAAAATGGTTCCCTGTAGCAAGGCAAAATGTGTCCCTCTAATGAGGTAAAATACAGCCTTGTATTGAGGCAAAATGTGTCCCTGTAATGAAGCAAAATGGTTCCCTGCAGCAAGGCAAAATGTGTCCCTCAAATAAGTTAAAAAACAACCTTGTAATGAGGCAAAATGTGTCCCTGTAATGAAGCAAATGATTCCCTGTAGCAAGACAAAATGTGTCCTCTAATGAGGAAAATGCAGCACTGTATTGAGGTAAAATGTGTCTTGTAATGAAGCAAATGGTTCCTTTAGTTAGTTAAAATGGGCCTGTCTAATGAGGCAAATGCAACCTTGTAATGAGACAAAATGTATCTCTAAAATGAAGCAAATGGTTCCAGAAGGCAAAATGGATCCTTAATGAGGCAAAATGTGTCCCTGTAATGAAGCAAAATGATTCACCGTAGCAAAACAAAATGGGTCCTCTAGTGAGGCAAAATGCAACTTTGTAATGAGGTAAAATAAGTCCATGTAATGATGCAAAATGGTTCCCTGCAGCAAGGCAACATGTGTCCCTCTAATAAGGTAAAATGCAACTTTGTAATGAGGCAAAATGTGACCCTGTAAGGAAGCAAAATGGTTCCCTATAGCAAGGCAAAATGTGTCCCTCTAATTAGGCAAAATGCAACCCTGTAATGAGGCAAAATGTGTCCCTGTAATGAAGCAAAATATTTCCCTGAAGCAACGCAAAATGTGTCCCTCTAATGAGGTAAACTGCAGCCTTGTAATTAGGTAACATGTGCCACTGTAAAGAAGCAAAATGGTTCCCTGTAGCAAGGCAAAATGTGACCCTCTAATGAGGCAAAACCCTATTTTATAATAAGACAAAATGTGTCCCTGTAATGAAGAAAATGGTCCCTGAATAGGGCAAATGTGTCCTCAAATGAGGTAAAATGCAACCTTGTAATGAGGCAAAATGTGTCCCTGTAATGATGCAAAATGGTTGCCAGTAGCAAGGCAAAGTGTGTCCTCTAATGAAGAAAATGCAAACCTTGTAAGGATGAAATGTGTCCCTGTAATGAAGCAGAATGATTCCTGTAGCAAGGCAAATGGTAAACTACATGAGGCAAATGCAACCTTGTAATGAGGCAAATGTGTCCCAGTAATGAAGCAAAATTGTTCCCTGTAGCAAGGCAAATGTGTCCTCTAATGAGGTAAATGCAGCCTTGTAATGAGGCAAATGTGACCCTGTAATGAAGCAAAATGGTTCCTGTAGCTAAAATGTGTCCTTCTAATGAGGCAAAATGCTGTTTTTTAGTAAGACAAAATGTGTCCCAGTAATGAAACAAAATGGTTCCCAGTAGCAAGGCAAAATGTGTACCTCTGATGAGGTAAAATGCAACCTTGTAATGAGGCAAAATGTGTCCCTGTAATGAAGCAAAATGGTTCCCTGTAGCAAGGCAAAATGGGTCCCTCTAATGAGGCAAAATGCTATATTATAATGAGACAAAATGTGTCCCTGTAATGAAGCAAAATGGTTCCCTGTAGCAAGGCAAAATATGTCCCTCTAATCAGGTAAAATGCAACCTTGTAATGAGGCAAAATGTGTCCCTGTAATGATGCTAAATGGTTGCCAGTAGCAAGGCAAAGTGTGTCCCTCTAATGAAGAAAAATGCAACCTTGTAAGGACGGCAAAATGTGTCCCTGTAATGAAGCAGAATGATTCCCTGTAGCAAGGCAAAATGGGTAACCATAATGAGGCAAAATGCAACCTGGTAATGAGGCAAAATGTGTCCTTGTAATGAAGCAAAATGGTTCCTGTAGAAAGGCAAAATGTGTCGCTCTAATGAGGCAAAATGTAACTTTGTATTGAGGCAAAATGTGTCCCAGTAATTTAGCAAAATGGTTCCCTCTAGCAAGGCAAAATGTGTCCCTCTAATGAGGTAAAATGCAGCCTTGTATTGAGGTAATATTTGTCCATGTAATAAAGCAAATTGGTTCCTTGTATTTAGTCAAAATGGGGTCCTCTAATGAGGCAAAATACACCCTTGTAATGAGGCAAAATGTGTCGCTGTAATGAAGCAAAATGATTTCGTGTAGCATAGCAAAATGGATCCCTCTAATGAGGCAAAATGTGTCAAGTAATGAAGCAAAATGATTCCCTGTTGCATAACAACATGGGTCCCTCTAGTGAGGCAAAATGCAACTTTGTAATGAGGCAAATGTGTCACTGTAATGAAGCAAATGACTCCCTGTAGCAAAAATAAAATCTGTCCCTGTAATGAGGTAAAATGCACCTGTAATGAGGCAGAATGTGTCTATGCAATGAAGCAAATGGAACCCTGTGGCAGCAAATGTGTCCTCTAATGAGGCAAATGCAACTTTGTAATGAGGTAAATGTGTCCGTGGAGTGAAGCAAATGGTTCCTCTGTAAAGGCAAAATGTTCCCTCAAATGAGGCAAATGCAACTTGTAATGAGGTAAACTGTGTCCCTGTAATGAAGCAAAATGGTTCCCTGTAGCAAGGCAAAATGTTTCCCTCTAATGAGGTAAAATACAGCCTTGTATTGAGGCAAAATGTGTCCCTTTAATGAAGCAAAATGGTTCCCTGCAGCAAGGCAAAATGTGTCCCTCAAATAAGTTAAAAAACAACCTTGTAATGAGGCAAAATGTGTCCCTGTAATGAAGCAAAATGGTTCACTGTAGCAAGGCAAAATGTGTCCCTCTATTGATGCAAAATGCATCTTTGTAATGAGGTTAAATGTGTCCCTGTAATGAAGCAAAATGTTTCCCTGTAGCAAGACAAAATGTGTCCCTCTAATGAGGCAAATGCAACCTTGTAATGAGGCAAATGTGTCTCTGTAATGAAGCAAATGGTTCTCTGCAGCAAGGCAAAATATGTCACCTAATGAGGTAAATGCAGGACTGTATTGAGGTAAAATGTGTTCTTGTAATGAAGCAATTGTTCCTTTAGTTAGGCAAAATGGGCCCTGTAATGAGCAAATGCAACCTTGTAATGAGGCAGGGTTTCTGTAATAAAGCAAATGGTTCTGCCCAGTGAGCAAAATGGATCTCTAATGAGGCAAATGTGTCCTCTAATGAAGCAAAATGATTCCCTGTAGCAAAACAAATGGGTACTTTAGTGAGGCAAAATGCAACTTGCAATGAGTAAAATGTGTCCCTGTAATGAAGCAAATGGTTCCTGTAGGAAGGCAAAGTGTGTCCTCTAATGAAGTAAAATGCAACTTTGTAATGAGGCAAATGTGTCCCTCAATGAATCACAATGGTTCTGTAGCAAGGCAAATGGGCCTCTAATGAGGCAAAATGCAACTTTGTAATGAGGCAAATGTCCTGTAATGAAGCAAAATGGTTCCCAGTAGCAAGGCAAAATGTGTCCCTCTAATGAGGCAAAATACAACTTTGTATTGAGGCAAAATGTGTCCCAGTAATGAAGCAAAATGGTTCCCTGTAGCAAGGCAAAATGTGTCCCTGTAATGAGGTAAAATGCAGCCTTGTATTGAAATAATATTTGTCCCTGTAATGAAGCAAATTGGTTCCTTGTAGTTAGGCAAAATGGGGTCCTCTAATGAGGCAAAATGCACCCTTGTAATGAGGCAAAATGTGTCGCTGTAATGAAGCAAAATGGTTTCATGTAGAGTAGCAAAATGGATCCCTCTAATGAGGCAAAATGTGTCCCTGTAACGAAGCAAAATGATTCCCTGTAGCATAACAAAATGAGTCCCGCTAGTGAGGCAAAATGTAACTTTGTAATGAGGTAAAATGTGTCCCTGTAATGAAGCAAAATGGTTCCCTGTATCAAGGCTAAATGTGTCCCTCTAGTGAGGTAAAATGCAACCTTGTAATGAGGCAAAATGTGACCCTGTACTGAAGCAGAATGGTTCCCTGAAGCAAGGCAAATTGTGTACCCCTAATGAGGCAAACTGCAACATTGTAATGAGGCAAATTGGGTTCCTGTAATGAAGCAAAATGGGTCTCTGAAGTTAGACAAAGTGGGCCCTTCTAATGAGGAAAAATTCAACCTTGTAATGAGGCAAAATTTGTCCCAGTAATGAAGCAAAATGGTTCCGTGTAGAGTAACAAAATGGACCCCTTTAGTGAGGCAAAATGTGTCCCTGTAATGAAGCAAATGACTCCTTGTAGCAAAACAAAATGGGTCCATCTAATGAGGCAAAATGAAACTTTGTAATGAGGCAAAATGTGTCCCTGTAATGAAGCAAATGACTCTCTGTAGTAAAACAAAATTGGTCCCTCTAATGAGGTAAAATGCAACCTTGTAATGAGGGAAAATGTGTCAATGTAATGAAACAAAATGGTTCCCAGTAGCAAGGCACAATGTGTCCCTCTAATGAGGCAAAATGCAACCTTGTAATGAGGCAAAATGTGTCCCTGTAATAAAGCAAAATGGTTCCATGTAGCAAATCAAAATGTGTCCCTCTAATGAGGCAAAACGCAACCTTGTAATGAGGCAAAATGTCTCCCTGTAATGAAGCAAAATGGTTCCCTGTAGCAAGACAAAATGTGTCCCTCTAATGAGGCAAAACTCAACTTTGTAATGAGGCAAAATGTGTCTCGTAATGAAGCAAAATGGTTCTTCAGTAAGGTAAAATGTGTCCTCTAAAGAGGCAAAATGCAACTTTGTATTGAGGCAAATGTGTCTTGTAATGAAGCCAATGGTTCCTGTAAGCAAATGTGTCTCTAATGAGGTAAAATGCAGCCTGGTATTAGAAGTAAATGTCTCCCTGTAATGAAGCAAATTGTTTTCTTGTAGTTAGGCAAAATTGGACACTCTATTGAGGCAAAAATGCAACCTTCTAATGAGGTAAAATGTGTCGCCGTAATTAAGGAAAATATTTCCGTGTAGCGTAGCAAAATGGATCCCTCTAATGAGGCAAAATTTGTCCCTGTAATGAAGCAACATGATTCCCTTATTCAAAACAAAATGGATCTCTCTAGTGAGGCAAAATGCAACTTTGTAATGAGGTAAAATGTGTCCCTGTAATGAAGCAAAATGGTTCCCTGTAGCAAAGGAAAATGTGTCCCTCTAATGAGGTAAAATGCAACCTAGCAATAAGGCAAAATATGTCCCTGTAATGAAGCAGAATGGTTCCCTGTAGCAAGGCAAAATGGGTCCCCCTAATGAGGCAAAATGCAACCTTATAATGAGGCAAAATGTGTCCCTGTAATGAAGCAAAATGGTTCCTTGTAGCAAGGCAAAATGTGTCCCTCTAATGAGGCAAAATGCAACCTTGTAGTGAGGCAAAATGTGTCCTTGTAATGAAGCAGAATGGTTCCCTGTAGCAAGGCAAAATGGGTCCCCCTAATGAGGCAAAATGCCACCTTGTAATGAGGCAAAATGGCTTCCTGTAATGAAGCAAAGTGGGTCCCAGTAGATATACAAAATGGGCCCTTCTAATGAGGAAAAATTCAACCTTGTAATGAGGCAAAATTTGTTCCTGTAATGAAGCAAAATGGTTCCGTGTAGAGTAGCAAAATGGACGCCTCTAATGAGGGTAAATGTGTCGCTGAAATGAAACAAATGACTCCCTGTAGCAAAACAAAATGGGTCCCTCTAATGAGGTAAAATGCAACCTTGTAATGAGGCAAACTGTGTCCATGTAATGAAGCAAAATGGTTCCCTGTAGCAAGGCAATGTGTCTCTAATGAGGCAAATGCAACCTTTGTAATGAGGTAAAATGTGTCCTGTAATGAAGCAGAATGGTTCCCGGTAGCAAGGCACAATGTGTCCCTCTAATGAGGTAAAAAGCAACCTTGTAACGAGGCAAAATGTGTCCCTGTAATGAAGCAAAATGGTTCCCGGCAGCAAGACAAAATGTGTCCCTCTAATGAGGCAAAACGCAACCTTGTAATGAGGCAAAATGTGTCCCTGTAATGAAGCAAAATGGGTCCCTGAAGTTAGGCAAAATGAGCACTTCTATTAAGGCAAACTGTAACCTTGAAATGAGGCAAAATTTGTCCCTGTATTGAAGCAAAATGAGTCTGTGAAACGTAGCAAAATGAGTCACTCTAAAGAGGCAAAATGTGTCCCTCTAATGAGGCAAAATGCAACTTTGTAATGAGGTAAAATGTGTCCCTGTAATGAAGCAAAATGGTTCCCTGTAGCAAGGCACAATGTGTCCCTCTAATGAGGCAAAATGCAACCTTGTAATGAGGTATAATGTGTCCCTGTAAGGAAGCAAAATGGTTCCCTGTAGCAAGGCACAATGTGTCCCTCTAATGAGGCAAAATGCAACCTTGTAATGAGGCAAAATGTGTCCATGTAATGAAGCAAAATTGTTCCCTGTAGCAAGGCAAAATGTGACCCTCTAATGTGGCAAATTGCAACCTTGTAATGAGGCAAAATGTATCCCTGTAATGAAGCAGAATGGTTCCCTGTAGCAAGGCACAATGTGTCCCTCTAATGAGGCAAAATGCAACCTTGTTATGAGGTAGAATGTGTCCCTGTAAGGAAGCAAAATGGTTCCCTGTAGCAAGGCACAATGTGTCCTCTAATGAGGCAAAACTCAACCTTGTACTAGGCAAATGTGTCCCTGTAATGAAGCAAATGGGTCTCTGTAGTTAGTAAAGCGAGCCTCTATTAAGGTAAATTGTAACTTTGTAATGAGGCAAAATTTGTTCTGAAATGAAGCAAAAAAGTGTTCTGTAGTATAGCAAAATGGATCCCACAGAGGCAAACATGTCACTGTAATGAAGCAAAATGATTCCCTGTAGTAAGACAAATTGGGTCCTCTAATGAGGCAAATTGCAATTTGTAATGAGGTAAAATGTGTCCCTGTAATGAAGCAAAATGTTTCTGTAGTAAGGCAAAATATGTCCTCTCATGAGGTAAATGCAACCTTGCAATGAGGCAAAATGTGGCCCTGTAATGAAGCAGAATGGTTCCCTATAGGAAGGCAAAATGTGTCCCTCTAATGAGGCAAATTGCAACTTTGTAATGAGGCAAAATATGTCCCTGTAATGAAGAAAAATGGTTCCCAGCAGCAAGGCTAAATGTGTCCCTCTAATGAGGCAAAATGCAACTTTGTAATTAGGTAAAATGTGTCCCTGTAATGAAGCAAAATGGTTCCCTGTAGCAGGGAAATGTGTCCCTCTAATGAGGCAAAATGCAACTTTGTAATGAGGGAAAATGTGTCCCTGTAATGAGGCAAAATGGTTCCATGTAGCAAGGCAAAATGTGTCCCTCTAATGAGGCAAAATGCAACTTTGTAATGAGGTAAAATGTGTCCCTGGAATGAAGCAAAATGGTTCCCTGTAGCAAGGCAAAATGTCAATCAAATGAGGCAAAATGCAACTTTGTAATGAGATAAAATCTGTCCCTGTAATGAAGCAAAATGGTTCTTGTAGCAAGGCAAATTTATTGCGGTAAATGCAGCCTTGTATTGAGGCAAATGTGACCCTGTAATGAACAGATGGTCTCTGCAGCAAGGCAACATGTGTCTCTCAAATAAGTTAAAAATAACTCTTGAAATGAAGCAAATGTGTCCCTGTAATGAAGCAAATTGTTCACTGTAGCAAGGCAAATGTGTCTCTATTGAGGCAAATACATCTTTGTAATGAGGTTAAATGTGTTCCTAATGAAGCAAAATGTTTCTGTAGCAAGACAAATGTGTCCCTCTAATGAGGCAAAACGCAACTTTGTAATGAGGCAAAATGTGTCCCTGTAATGAAGCAAAATGGTTCCCTGCAGCAAGGCAAAATATGTCCCTCTAATGAGGTAAAATGCAGCCCTGTATTGAGGTAAAATGTGTTCTTATAATGAAGCAAATGGTTCCTTTTAGTTAGGTAAAAATGGGCCCCTCTAATGAGGCAAAATGCAACCTCGTAATTAGGCAAAATGTATATCTGTAATGAAGCAAAATGGTTAAGTGTAGCGTAGCAAAATAGATCCCTCTAGTGAGGCAAAATGTGTCACTGTAATGAAACAAAATGGTTCCCTGTAGCAAGCACAATGTGTCCCTCTAATGAGGCAAAATGCAACTTGTAATGAGGCAAAATGTGTCCCTGTAATAAAGCAAAATGGTTCCATGTAGCAAATCAAAATGTGTCCCTCTAATGAGGCAAAACGCAACCTTGTAATAAGGCAAAATGTGTCCCTGTAATGAAGCAAAATTTTTCCTGTAGCAAGACAAAATGTCCTCAATGAGGCAAACCCAACTCTTGTAATGAGGCAAAATTTGTCCCTGTTTTGAAGCAAATGGTTCTTCTGTAGCAAGGCAAAATGTGTCCCTCTAAAGAGGCAAAATGCAACTTTGTATTAAGGTAAAATGTGTCCTTATAATGAAGCAAAATGGATACCTGTAGCAAGGCAAAATGTATCCCTCTAATGAGGCAAAATGCAACCTTGTAATGAGGTAAAATGTGTCCCTGTAATGAAGCAGAATGGTTCCCGGTAGCAAGGCACAATGTGTCCCTCTAATGAGGTAAAAAGCAACCTTGTAACAAGGCAAAATGTGTCCCTGTAATGAAGCAAAATGGTTCCCGGCAGCAAGACAAAATGTGTCCCTCTAATGAGGCAAAACGCAACCTTGTAATGAGGCAAAATGTGTCCCTGTAATGAATTAAAATGGGTCTCTGAAGTTAGGCAAAATGAGCACTTCTATTAAGGCAAACTGTAACCTTGAAATGAGGCAAAATTTGTCCCTGTATTGAAGCAAAATGATTCTGTGAAACGTAGCAAAATGAGTCACTCTAAGGAGGCAAAATGTGTCCCTCTAATGAGGCAAAATGCAACTTTGTAATGAGGTAAAATGTGTCCCTGTAATGAAGTAAAATGGTTCCCTGTAGCAAGGCACAATGTGTCCCTCTAATGAGGCAAAATGCAACCTTGTAATGAGGTAAAATGTGTCCCTGTAAGGAAGCAAAATGGTTCCCTGTAGCAAGGCACAATGTGTCCCTCTAATGAGGCAAAATGCAACCTTGTAATGAGGCAAAATGTCTCCATGTAATGAAGCAAAATTGTTCCCTGTAGCAAGGCAAAATGTGACCCTCTAATGTGGCAAATTGCAACCTTGTAATGAGGCAAAATGTATCCCTGTAATGAAGCAGAATGGTTCCCTGTAGCAAGGCACAATGTGTCCCTCTAATGAGGCAAAATGCAACCTTGTTATGAGGTAGAATGTGTCCCTGTAAGGAAGCAAAATGGTTCCCTGTAGCAAGGCACAATGTGTCCCTCTAATGAGGCAAAATGCAACCTTGTAATGAGGCAACATGTGTCCATGTAATGAAGCAAAATGGTTCCCTGTAGCAAGGCAAAATGTGTCCCTCTAATGTGGCAAATTGCAACCTTGTAATGAGGCAAAATGTCGTTGTAATGAAGCAAAATGGTTCTCTGTAGCAAGACAAAATGTGTCCCTCTAATGAGGCAAAACTCAACCTTGTAATGAGGCAAAATGTGTCCCTGTAATGAAGCAAAATGGGTCTCTGTAGTTAGCCAAAATGAGCCCCTCTATTAAGGTAAACTGTAACCTTGTAATGAGGCAAAATTTGTTCCTGAAATGAAGCAAAAAGTGTCTGTGTAGCATAGCAAAATGGATCCCTCTAAAGAGGCAAAATGTGGCCCTGTAATGAAGCAGAATGGTTCCCTGTCGGAAAGCAAAATGTGTCCCTCTAATGAGGCAAAATGCAACTTTGTAATGAGGGAAAATGTGTCCCTGTAATGAGACAAAATGGTTCCATGTAGCAAGGCAAAATGTGTCCCTCTAATGAGGCAAAATGCAACTTTGTAATGAGGTAAAATGTGTCCCTGGAATGAAGCAAAATGGTTCCCTGTAGCAAGGCAAAATGTGTCAATCAAATGAGGCAAAATGCAACTTTGTAATGAGATAAAATCTGTCCCTGTAATGAAGCAAAATGGTTCCCTGTAGCAAGGCAAAATTTCTCCCTCTAATGCGGTAAAATGCAGCCTTGTATTGAGGCAAAATGTGACCCTGTAATGAAGCAAAATGGGTCCCTGCAGCAAGGCAACATGTGTCCCTCAAATAAGTTAAAAAACAAACTTGAAATGAAGCAAAATGTTTCCTTGTAATGAAGCACAATGGTTCACTGTAGCAAGGCAAAATGTGTCCCTCTATTGAGGCAAAATACATCTTTGTAATGAGGTTAAATGTGTCCCTGTAATGAAGCAAAATGTTTCCCTGTAGCAAGACAAAAATGTGTCCCTCTAATGAGGCAAAACGCAACCTTGTAATGAGGAAAAATGTGTCCCTATAATAAAGCAAAATGGTTCCCAGCAGCAAGCCAAAATATGTCCCTCTAATGAGGTAAAATGCAGCCCTGTATTGAGGTAAAATGTGTTCTTGTAATGAAGCAAATGGTTCCTTTTAGTTAGGTAACAATGGGCCCCTCTAATGAGGCAAAATGCAACCTTGTAATTAGGCAAAATGTAAATCTGTAATGAAGCAAAATGGTTAAGTGTAGCGTAGCAAAATAGATCCCTCTAGTGAGGCAAAATGTGTCCCTGTAATGAAACAAAATGGTTCCCTGTAGCAAGCACAATGTGTCCCTCTAATGAGGCAAAATGCAACTTGTAATGAGGCAAAATGTGTCCCTGTAATAAAGCAAAATGGTTCCATGTAGCAAATCAAAATGTGTCCCTCTAATGAGGCAAAACGCAACCTTGTAATAAGGCAAAATGTGTCCCTGTAATGAAGCAAAATTTTTCCCTGTAGCAAGACAAAATGTGTCCCTCAAATGAGGCAAAACCCAACCTTGTAATGAGGCAAAATTTTTCCCTGTTTTGAAGCAAAATGGTTCTCTGTAGCAAGGCAAAATGTGTCCCTCTAAAGAGGCAAAATGCAACTTTGTATTAAGGCAAAATGTGTCCTTATAATGAAGCAAAATGGTTACCTGCAGCAAGGCAAAATGTATCCCTCTAATGAGGTAAAATGCAGCCTTGTATTGAGGTAAAATGTGTCCCTGTAAAGAAGCAAATTGTTTTCTTGTAGTTAGGCAAAATGGGCCCCTCTATGGAGGCAAAATACAAACTTGTAATGAGGCAAAATGTGTCGCTGTAATTAAGCAAAATGTTTCCATGTAGCGTAGATAAATGGATACCTCTAATGAGGCAAAATGTGTCCCTGTAATGAAGCAACATGATTCTCTTATTCAAAACAAAATGGGTCCCTCTAGTGAGGCAAAATGCAACTTTGTAATGAGGTAAAAAGTGTCCCTGTAATGAAGTAAAATGGTTCCCTGTAGCAAAGCAAAATGTGTCCCTCTAATGAGGTAAAATGCAACCTAGTAATAAGGCAAATGTGTCCCTGTAATGAAGATGTACACAGCAAGCAAATGTGTCCCTCTATTGATGCAAAATGCATCTTTGTAATGAGGTAAAATGTGTCCCTGTAATGAAGCAAAATGTTTCCCTGTAGCAAGACAAAATGTGTCCCTCTAATGAGGCAAAACGCAACCTTGTAATGAGGCAAAATGTGTCCCTGTAATGAAGCAAAATGGTTCCCTGCAGCAAGGCAAAATATGTCACTCTATTGAGGTAAAATGCAGCCCTGTATTGAGGTAAAATGTGTTCTTGTAATGAAGCAAATTGGTTCCTTTTAGTTAGGCAAAATGGGCCCCTCTAATGAGGTAAAATGCAACCTTGTAATGAGGCAACGTGTGTCCCTGTAATGAAGCAAAATGGTTCCCTGTAGCAAGGCAAAATATATCCCTCTAATGAGGCAGAATGTGTCCCTCTAATGAAGTAAAATGATTCCCAGTAGCAAAACAAAATGGGTCCTCTAGTGAGGCAAAATGCAACTTTGCAATGAGGTAAAATGTGTCCCTGTAATGAAGCGAAATGGTTCCCTGTAGCAAGGCAAAGTGTGTCCCTCTAATGAAGTAAAATGCAACCTTGTAATGAGGCAAAATGTGTCCCTGAAATGAATCACAATGGTTCCCTGTTGCAAGGCAAAATGGGTCCCCCTAATGAGGCAAAATGCAACCTTATAATGAGGCAAAATGTATCCCTGTAAAGAAACAAAATGGTTCCTTGTAGCTAGGCAAAATGCATCCCTCTAATGAGGCAAAATGCAACCTTGTAGTGAGGCAAAATGTATCTCTGTAATGAAGCAAAATGGTTCCGTGTAGCGTAGCAAAATGGATCCCTCTAAAGAGGCAAAATGTGTGACTGTAATGAAGCAGAATGGTTCCTCTGTCTTGGCAAAATGGGTCCCCCTAATGAGGCAAAATGCAACCTAATAATGAGGCAAAATGTGTCCCTGTAATGAAGCAAAATGGTTCCTTGTAGCAAGGCAAAATGTGTCCCTCTAATGAGGCAAAATGCAACCTTGTAATGAGGCAAAAAGTGTCCTTGTAATGAAGCAGAATAGTTCCCTGTAGCAAGGCAAAATGGGTCCCCCTAATGAGGCAAAATGCAACCTTGTAATGAGGCAAAATGGCTTCATGTAATGAAGCAAAGTGGGTCCCTGTAGTTATACAAAATGGGACATTCTAATGAGGAAAAATTCAACCTTGTAATGAGGCAAAATGTGTCCCTGTAATGAAGCAAAATGGTTCCGTGTAGAGTAGCAAAATGGACCCCTCTAATGAGGCTAAATGTTTCCCTGTAATGAAGCAAATGACTCCCTGTAGCAAAACAAAATGGGTCCCTCTAATGAGGTAAAATGCAACCTTGTAATGAGGCAAAATGTGTCCATGTAATGAAGCAAAATGGTTCCCTGTAGCAAGGCACAATGTGTCCCTCTAATGAGGCAAAATGCAACCTTGTAATGAGGCAAAATGTGTCCCTGTAATGAAGCAGAATGGTTCCCTGTAGCAAGGCACAATGTGTCCCTCTAATGAGGTAAAATGCAACCTTGTAACGAGGCAAAATGTGTCCCTGTAATGAAGCAAAATGGTTCCCTGCAGCAAGACAAAATGTGTAAATCTAATGAGGCAAAACGCAACCTAGTAATGAGGCAAAATGTGTCCCTGTAATGAAGCAAAAAGGGTCCCTGTAGCAAGGCAAAATGAGCCCTTCTAATAAGGCAAACTGTAACCCTGAAATGAGGCAAAATTTGTCCCTGTAATGAAGCAAAATGAGTCTGTGTAGCGTAGCAAAATGGATCACTCTAAAGAGGCAAAATGTGTCCCTGTAATGAGGCAAAATGATTCCCTGTAGCAAGGCAAAATATGTCCCTCTAATGAGGCAAAATGCAACTTTGTAATGAGGTAAAATGTGTCCCTGTAATGAAGCAAAATGGTTCCCTGTAGCATGCAACAATGTGTCCCTCTAATAAGGCAAAATGCAACCTTGTAATGAGGTAAAATGTGTCCCTGTAATGAAGCAAAATGGTTCCCTGTAGCATGCAAAATGTGTCCCTCTAATGAGGTAAAATGCAACCTTGTAATGAGGTAAAATGTGTCCCTGTAATGAAGCAAAATGGTTCCCTGTAGCAAGGCAAAATGTGTCCCTCTAATGAGGCAAATGCAACCTTGTAATGAGGCAAAATGTGTCCCTGTAATGAAGCAAAATGGTTCCCTGTAGCAAGACAAAATGTGTCCCTCTAATGAGGCAAAACGCAACCTTGTAATGAGGCAAAATGTGTCCCTGTAATGAAGCAAAATGGGTCCCTGTAGTTAGGCAAAATGAGCCCTTCTATTAAGGTAAACTGTAACCTTGTAATGAGGCAAAATTTGTCCCTGAAATAAAGCAAAATGTGTCTGTGTAGCATAGCAAAATGGATCCCTCTAAAGAGGCAAAATGTGTCCCTGTAATGAAGCAAAATGATTTCCTGTAGCAAGACAAAGTGGGTCCCTCTAATGAGGCAAATTGCAACTTTGTAATGAGGTAAAATGTGTCCCTGTAATGAAGCAAAATGGTTCCCTGTAGCAAGGCAAAATATGTCCCTCTAATGTAGTAAAATGCAACCTTGTAATTAGGCAAAATGTGTCCCTGTAATGAATCACAATGGTTCCCTGTTGCAAGGCAAAATGGGTCCCAATAATGAGGCAAAATGCAACCTTATAATGAGGCAAAATGTGTCCCTGTAAAGAAACAAAATGGTTCCTTGTAGCAAGGCAAAATGCGTCCCTCTAATGAGGCAAAATGCAACCTTGTAATGAGGCAAAATGGCTTCATGTAATGAAGCAAAGTGGGTCCCTGTAGTTATACAAAATGGGACATTCTAATGAGGAAAAATTCAACCTTGTAATGAGGCAAAATGTGTCCCTGTAATGAAGCAAAATGGTTCCGTGTAGAGTAGCAAAATGGACCCCTCTAATGAGGCTAAATGTTTCCCTGTAATGAAGCAAATGACTCCCTGTAGCAAAACAAAATGGGTCCCTCTAATGAGGTAAAATGCAACCTTGTAATGAGGCAAAATGTGTCCATGTAATGAAGCAAAATGGTTCCCTGTAGCAAGGCACAATGTGTCCCTCTAATGAGGCAAAATGCAACCTTGTAATGAGGCAAAATGTGTCCCTGTAATGAAGCAAAATGGTTCCAGTATGAAAGAAAATGGATCCTCCTAAAGAGGCAAATGTGTGACTGTAATGAAGCAGAATGGTTCCCCTGAATTGGCAAATGGTCCCCTAATGAGGCAAAATGCAACCTAATAATGAGGCAAAATGTGTCCCTGTAATGAAGCAAAATGGTTCCTTGTAGCAAGGCAAAATGTGTCCCTCTAATGAGGCAAAATGCAACCTTGTAATGAGGCAAAATGTGTCCTTGTAATGAAGCAGAATGGTTCCCTGTAGCAAGGCAAAATGGGTCCCCCTAATGAGGCAAAATGCAACCTTGTAATGAGGCAAAATGGCTTCATGTAATGAAGCAAAGTGGGTCCCTGTAGTTATACAAAATGGGACATTCTAATGAGGAAAAATTCAACCTTGTAATGAGGCAAAATGTGTCCCTGGAATGAAGCAAAATGGTTCCGCAGAGTAGCAAATGGACCCCTCTAATGAGGCTAAATGTTTCCCTGTAATGAAGCAAATGACTCCCTGTAGCAAAACAAAATGGGTCCCTCTAATGAGGTAAAATGCAACCTTGTAATGAGGCAAAATGTGTCCATGTAATGAAGCAAAATGGTTCCCTGTAGCAAGGCACAATGTGTCCCTCTAATGAGGCAAAATGCAACCTTGTAATGATGCAAAATGTGTCCCTGTAATGAAGCAAAATGGTTCCGTGTAGCTAAGCAAAATGGATCCCTCTAAAGAGGCAAAATGTGTGACTGTAATGAAGCAGAATGGTTCCCTGTAGCTTGGCAAAATGGGTCCCCCTAATGAGGCAAAATGCAACCTAATAATGAGGCAAAATGTGTCCCTGTAATGAAGCAAAATGGTTCCTTGTAGCAAGGCAAATGTGTCCCTCTAATGAGGCAAAATGCAACCTTGTAATGAGGCAAAATGTGTCCTTGTAATGAAGCAGAATGGTTCCCTGTAGCAAGGCAAAATGGGTCCCCCTAATGAGGCAAAATGCAACCTTGTAATGAGAGCAAAATGGTTTCATGTAATGAAGCAAAGTGGTCCCTGTGAAGATACAAATGGGACATTCTAATGAGGAAAAATTCAACCTTGTAATGAGGCAAAATGTGTCCCTGTAATGAAGCAAAATGGTTCCGTGTAGAGTAGCAAAATGGACCCCTCTAATGAGGCTAAATGTTTCCCTGTAATGAAGCAAATGACTCCCTGTAGCAAAACAAAATGGGTCCCTCTAATGAGGTAAAATGCAACCTTGTAATGAGGCAAAATGTGTCCATGTAATGAAGCAAAATGGTTCCCTGTAGCAAGGCACAATGTGTCCCTCTAATGAGGCAAAATGCAACCTTGTAATGAGGCAAAATGTGTCCCTGTAATGAAGCAAAATGGTTCCGTGAAGCGAAGCAAAATGGATCCCTCTAAAGAGGCAAAATGTGTGACTGTAATGAAGCAGAATGGTTCCCTGCAGCTTGGCAAAATGGGTCCCCCTAATGAGGCAAAATGCAACCTAATAATGAGGCAAAATGTGTCCCTGTAATGAAGCAAAATGGTTCCTTGTAGCAAGGCAAAATGTGTCCCTCTAATGAGGCAAAATGCAACCTTGTAATGAGGCAAAATGTGTCCTTGTAATGAAGCAGAATGGTTCCCTGTAGCAAGGCAAAATGGGTCCCCCTAATGAGGCAAAATGCAACCTTGTAATGAGGCAAAATGGCTTCATGTAATGAAGCAAAGTGGGTCCCTGTAGTTATACAAAATGGGACATTCTAATGAGGAAAAATTCAACCTTGTAATGAGGCAAAATGTGTCCCTGTAATGAAGCAAAATGGTTCCGTGTAGAGTAGCAAAATGGACCCCTCTAATGAGGCTAAATGTTTCCCTGTAATGAAGCAAATGACTCCCTGTAGCAAAACAAAATGGGTCCCTCTAATGAGGCAAAATGCAACCTTGTAATGAGGCAAAATGTGTCCCTGTAATGAAGCAGAATGGTTCCCTGTAGCAAGGCACAATGTGTCCCTCTAATGAGGTAAAATGCAACCTTGTAATGAGGCAAAATGTGTCCCTGTAATGAAGCAAAATGGTTCCCTGCAGCAAGACAAAATGTGTCCATCTAATGAGGCAAAACGCAACCTTGTAATGAGGCAAAATGTGTCCCTGTAATGAAGCAAAATGGGTCCCTGTAGTAAGGCAAAATGAGCCCCCTAATAAGGCAAACTGTAACCTTGTAATGAGGCAAAATTTGTCCCTGTAATGAAGCAAAATGAGTCTGTGTAGCGAGCAAATGGATCCCTTAAAGAGGCAAATGTGTCCCTGTAATGAAGCAAATGATTCCTGTAGCAAGGCAAAATGTGTCCCTCTAATGAGGCAAAATGCAACTTTGTAATGAGGTAAAATGTGTCCCTGTAATGAAGCAAATGGTTCCTCTGTAGCATAGACAAATGTGTCCCTCTAATGAGATAAATGCAACCTTGTAATGAGGCAAATGTGTCCCTCTAATGAAGCTAAATGTTTCCTGTAGCAAGGCAACAGTGTGTCCCTCTAATGAGTTAAATGCAACCTTGTAATGAGGCAAAATGTGTCCCTGTAATGAAGCAAAATGGTTCCCTGTAGCAAGGCAAAATACTCCCTCTAATGATGGCAAAATAGCAACCTTGTAATGAGGCAAAACGTGTCCCTGTAATGAAGCAAAATGGTTCCTGTAGCAAGGCAAATGTGTCCTCTAATGAGGCAAAACTCAACCTTGTAATGAGGCAAAATGTGTCCCCAGTAATGAAGCAAAATGGGTCTCTGTAATTAGGGCAAATGAGCCCTCTTATTGAGGTAAACTGTAACCTTGTAATGAGGCAAAATTTGTCCCTGAAATCAAAGCAAATGTGTCTGTGTAGTATAGCAAAATGGATCTCTAAAGAGGCAAATGTGTCTGGTAATGAAGCAAAAAGATTTCCTGTAGTAAGACAAAGTGGGTCCCTCTAATGAGGCAAATTGCAACTTTGTAATGAGGTAAAATGTGTCCCTGTAATGAAGCAAAATGGTTCCCTGTAGCAAGGCAAAATATGTCCCTCTAATGAGGTAAAATGCAACCTTGTAATGAGGCAAAATGTGTCCCTGTAATGAAGCAGAATGGTTCCCTGTAGGAAGGCAAAATGTGTCCCTCTAATGAGGCAAAATGCAACTTTGTAATGAAGTAAAATGTGTCCCTGTAATGAAAAAAACGGGTTCCCTGTAGCAAGGCAAAATGAGTCCCTCTAATGAGACAAAATGCAACTTTGTAATTAGGTAAAACGTGTCCTGTAATGAAGCAAAATGGTTCCCTGTAGCAAGGCAAAATGTGTCCCTCTAATGAGGTAAAATGCAACCTTGTATTGAGGCAAAATGTGTCACTGTAAAGAAGCAAAATGGTTCCCCGTAGCAAGGCAAAATGTGTCCCACTAATGAGGTAAAATGCAACCTTGTAATGATGCAAAATGTGTCCCTGTAATGAAGCAAAATGGTTCCCTGCAGCAAGGCAAAATGTGTCCCTCTAATGAGGCAAAATGCAACTTTGTAATGAGGGAAAATGTGTCCTGTAATGAAGCAAAATGGTTCCTTGTAGCAAGGCAAAATGTGTCCCTCTAATGAGGCAAAATGCAACTTTGTAATGAGGTAAAATGTGTCCCTGGAATGAAGCAAAATGGTTCCCTGTAGCAAGGCAAAATGTGTCCCTCAAATGAGGAAAAATGCAACTTTGAAATAAGATAAAATGTGTCCCTGTAATGAAGCAAAATGGTTCCCTGTAGTAAGGAAAAATGTGTCCCTCTAATGCAGAAAAAATGCAGCCTTGTATTGAGGCAAAAAGTGTCCATGTAATGAAGCAAAATTGTTCCCTACAGCAAGGCAAAATATGTCCCTCAAATAAGTTAAAAAACAACTTTGAAATGAAGCAAAATGTGTCCCTGTAATGAAGCTCAATGGTTCACTGTAGCAAGGCAAAATGTGTCCCTCTACTAAGGCAAAATACATCTTTGTAATGAGGTTAAATGTGTCCCTGTAATGAAGCAAAATGTTTCACTGTAGCAAGACAAAATGTGTCCCTCTAAAGAGGCAAAACGCAAGCTTGTAATGAGGAAAAATGTGTCCCTATAATGAAGCAAAATAGTTCCCTGCAGCAAGCCAAAATATGTCCCTCTAATGAGGTAAAATGCAGCCCTGTATTGAGGTAAAATGTGTTCTTGTAATGAAGCAAATGGTTCCTTTTAGTTAGGTAAAAATGGGCCCCTCTAATGAGGCAAAATGCAACCTTGTAATGAGGCAAAATGTATCTCTGTAATGAAGCAAAATGGTTCCGTGAAGCGTTACAAAATGGATCCCTCTAATGAGGCAAAATGTGTCCCTGTAATGAAGCAAAATGATTCCCTGTAGCATAACAAAATGGGTCCCTCTAATGAGGTAAAATGCAACCTTGTAATGAGGCAAATGAGTCTCATGTAATGAAGGCCACTGGTACCCGTGGTAGCAAGGCAAAATGTGTTCCTCTAATGAGGCAAATGCAACTTTGTAATGAGGCAGCCGTGTCCCTGAATGAAGCAAAATGGTTCCCCTGTAGTAAGGCAAAATGTCTCAAATGAGGCAAAATGCAACTTTGTAATGAGGTAAAATGTGTCCCTGTAATGAAGCAAAATGGTTCCCTGTAGCAAGGCAAAATTTTTCCCTCTAATGAGGTAAAATACAGCCTTGTATTGAGGCAAAATGTGTCCCTTTAATGAAGCAAAATGGTTCCCTGCAGCAAGGCAAAATGTGTCCATCAAATAAGTTAAAAAACAACCTTGTAATGAGGCAAAATGTGTCCCAGTAATGAAGCAAATTGGTTCACTGTAGCAAGGCAAAATGTGTCCCTCTATTGATGCAAAATGCATCTTTGTAATGAGGTAAAATGTGTCCCTGTAATGAAGCAAAATGTTTCCCTGTAGCAAGACAAAATGTGTCCCTCTAATGAGGCAAAACGCAACCTTGTAATGAGGCAAAATGTGTCCCTGTAATGAAGCAAAATGGTTCCCTGCAGCAAGGCAAAATATGTCACTCTAATGAGGTAAAATGCAGCCCTGTATTGAGGTAAAATGTGTTCTTGTAATGAAGCAAATTGGTTCCTTTTAGTTAGGCAAAATGGGCCCCTCTAATGAGGTAAAATGCAACCTTGTAATGAGGCAACGTGTGTCCCTGTAATGAAGCAAAATGGTTCCCTGTAGCAAGGCAAAATATATCCCTCTAATGAGGCAGAATGTGTCCCTCTAATGAAGTAAAATGATTCCCAGTAGCAAAACAAAATGGGTCCTCTAGTGAGGCAAAATGCAACTTTGCAATGAGGTAAAATGTGTCCCTGTAATGAAGCAAATGATTCCCTGTAGCATAAGAAAATGGGTCCCTCTAGTGAGGCAAAATGCAACTTTGTAATGAGGCAAAATGTGTCCCTGTAATGAAACAAATGACTCTCTGTAGCAAAACAAAATGGGTCCCTCTAATGAGGTAAAATGCAACCTTGTAATGAGGCAAAATGAGTCCATGTAATGAAGCAAAATGGTACCCTGTAGCAAGGCAAAATGTGTCCCTCTAATGAGGCAAAATGCAACTTTGTAATGAGGTAAAATGTGTCCCTGGAATGAAGCAAAATGGTTCCCTGTAGCAAGGGCAAATGTGTCCTCAAATGAGGCAAATTGCAACTTTTGTAATGAGGTAAAATGTGTCCTGTAATGAAGCAAATGGTTCCTGTAGTGGCAAAATGTTTCCTTATTTAGGTAAAATACAGCCTTGTATTGAGGCAAAATGTCCCTTTAATGAAGCAAAATGGCCCCTGCAGCAAGGCAAATGTGTCCCCAAATAAGTTAAAAACAACTTTTGAAGAGACAAATGTGTCCAGTAATGAAGCAAAATGGTTCACTGTAGCAAGGCAAATAAAGTCTCTCATTGATGCAAAATGCATCTTTGTAATGAGGTAAAACTGTGTCTCCTGTAATGAAACAAAATGTTTCGTTGTAAGTATAACAAATGTGTCCTCTACGAGGCAAAAGAACTTTGTAATGAGGCAAATGTGTCCATGTAATGAAGCAAAATGGTTCCCTGCAGCAAGGAAAATATGTCACTTTAATGAGGTGAAATGCAGTCTGTATTGAGGTAAATGTGTTCTGTAATGAAGCAAATTGGTCCTTTAGTTAGGCAAAATGGGCCCCTCTAATGAGGTAAATGCAACCTTGTAATGAGGCAACGTGTGTCCCTGTAATGAAGCAAAATGGTTCCCTGTAAGGCAAAATATATCCTTTAATGAGGAAAAATGTCTCTAATGAAGTAAAATGATTCTGTAGCAAAACAAATGGTCCTCTAGTTAGGCAAAATGCAACTTTGCAATGAGGTAAAATGTGTCCCTGTAATGAAGCTTGAATGGTTCCCGTAGCAAGGTAAAGTGTTCCTTTAATGAAGTAAAATGCAACTCTAATGAGGCAAATTGTCCCTGTAATGAATCACAATGGTTCCCGTGGAAGGCAAATGGGTCCTAATGAGGCAAAATGCCCTTATAATGAGGCAAATTGTCTCCTGTAAAGAAAAAAATGGTTCCTTGTAGCAAGGCAAATGTGTCCTCTAATGAGTAAACAACCTTTGTAGTGAGGCAAATGTCTTGTAATGAAGCAGAATGGTTCTCGTAGCAAGGCAATGGGCCCCTACGGGTAAAACGCCACTTTGTAATGAGGCAATGGCTCCCTGAAGAAGTAAAGTGGGTCCCTGAGATATAAATAGGTCTTTCTAATGAGGAAAAATTCATCCTGTAATGAGGAAAATTGTTCCTGTAATGAAGCAAATGGTTCCGTGTAGAGTAGCAAAAGTCCTCTAATGAGGCTAAATGTGTCCTGTAATGAATAAATGACTCTGTAGCAACAAATGGGTCCTCTAATGAGGTAAATGCAACTTTGTAATGAGGCAAATGTGTCTGTGTAATGAAGCAAATGGTCTGTAGCAAGGCACAAAGTGTCCTCAATGAGGCAATGCACCGAATGAGGCAAATGTGTCCCTAATGAAGAAAATGGGTCCTGTAGTTAGGCAAATGGCACTTATTAAGGCAACTGTAACTTTGAAATGAGGCAAAATTTGTCTCGTATTGATGCAAAATGAGTTCGTAATGTAGCAATGAATCACCTAAAGAGGCACATGTGTCACTTAATGAGGCAAAATGCAACTTGTAATGAGGTAAAGTGTCCCTGTAAGGAAGCAATGATCTCTGTAGCAAGCACAATGTGTCCTCTCATGAGGCAAAATGCAACTTGTAATGAGGCAAATGTGTCTATGTAATGAAGCAAATGGTTCCTGTAGCAAGGCAAATTGTCCCCCATGTGGCAATTGCAACTTTAATGAGGCAAAATGTATCCCTGTAATGAAGCAGAATGGTTCTGAGTAGCAAGGCACAGTGTGTGTCCTCTAATGAGGCATGCAACTTGTGTGAGGAGAATGTGTCCCTGGGAAGCAATGGTTCCCTGCAGCAAGGCAAAATGTGTCTAATGGCAAATTGCAACCATGTAATGAGGCAAATGTGTCCTGTAATGAACTGGTGAATGATTCCCTGTATAATGCACAATGTGTCCTCTAATGAGGTAAATGCAACCTTGTAATGAGGCAAATGTGTCCCGTAATACAAAATGGTTCCTGTAGCAAGACAAAATGTGTCTCTAATGAGGTAAAACCAACCTTGTAATGGGCAAATGTGTCTCGAATGAAGCAAAATGGGTCTCTAGTAGGCAAATGAGCCTCTATTAAGGTAAACTGTAACTAATGAGGGGAAATTTGTTCTTGAAATAAAGCAAAATGTGTCTATGTAGTAGCAAATGGATCCTCTAAAGAGGCAAATGTGTCCCTGTACGAAGCAAAATGATTCTCTGTAGTTAGACAAATTGTCCTCTAATGAGGCAATTGAAATTGTAATGAGGTAAAGTGTCCCTGTAATGAAGCAAAATTTTCAGCAAGGCAAAATATGTCCTCTAATGAGGTAAATGCAACTTGTAATGAGGCAAATGTGCTGTAATGAAGCAGAATGGTTCACTGTAGGAAGGCAAATGTCCTCTAATGAGGCAATATGCAACTTTGTAGTGAGGTAAAATGTCCCTGTAATGAAGAAAATGGTTCCCTGTAGCAAGGCAAATGTGTCTCTAATGAGGCAAAATGCAACTTGTAATTAGGTAATATGTCGCTGTAATGAAGCAAAATGGTTCCTGAGTAAGGCAAATGTGTCTCTAATTAGATAAATGTATCTTGTATTGAGGCAATGCCCGTAATGAAGCAAAATGGTTCTGTAGCAAGGCAAAATTTGTCTCTAATGAGGCAAATGCAACTTTGTACGAGGTAAAGTGTCTCTGAATGAAGCAAATGGTTCGTAGCAAGGCAAATGAGTCAATCAAATGAGGCAAATGCAACTTTGTAATGAGATAAAATGTGTCTCCTGTACTAAGCAAAATGGTTCCTTGTAGCAAGGAAAATGTGTCCTCTAATGCAGAAAATGCAGCTTTGTATTGAGGCAAAGTGTCCTGTATTGAAGCAAAATTGTTCCCCGCGCGGCAAAATATTCCCTCAACAAGTTAAAAAAACCTGAAATGAAGCAAATGTGTCCTGTAATGGCTTAATGGTTCACTGTAGCAAGGCAAATGGTCCTCTATTAAGGCAAATACATCTTGTAATGAGGTTAAATGTCCCTGTAATGAAGCAAAAGCCCCTGTAGCAAGACAAATGTGTCCTCTAATGAGGCAAAACGCAACCTATAATGAGGAAAAGTGTCTCATAATGAAGCAAAATACCCCTGCAAAGTTTAAATATGTTCTCTAAAGAGGTAAATGCAGCTCTGTATTGAGGCAAATGTGTTCTTAATGAAGCAATGGTTCTTTTTAGTTAGTAAATGGCCTCTAATGAGGCAAATGCAACTTGTAATGAGGCAAAGTACTTGTACGAAGCAAATAGTTCTGATAGCATTGCAAATGGATCTATCTAATGAGGTAAACCCTGTAATGAAGCAAAATGATTCCTAGTATAATAAATGGGTCCTCTAGTGAGTAAATGCAACTTGTAATGAGGCAAATGTGTCCCTGTAATGAAACAAATGACCCCTGTATCAAAACAAAATCGGTCCTCTAATGAGGTAAAATGAACCTTGTAATGAGGGCAAATGAGTCCATGTAATGAAGCAAATGGTTCCCTGTAGCAAGGCAAAATGTGTCCTCAATGAGGCAAACTTTGTAATGAGGTGAAATGCCTTAATGAAGCAAATGGTTCTCGTAGCAAGGCAAATGTTTCTAATTAGATAAATATAGCTTTGGTCTTGGGCAAATGTCCCTTTAATGAAGCAAATGGTTCCTGCAGTAAGGCAAAGTGTGTCCTCAAATAAGATAAAACCCTGTAATGAGACAAATGTGTCTCAGTAATGAAGCAAATGGTTCATCAGGCAATGTGTCTCTATTGATGCAAAATGCATCTTTTAATGAGGTAAATGTGTCTTGTAATGGCTTGAATGTTTCCTGTAGCAAAATATATCCCTATGAGGCAAAATCCTTATTGAAGTAAAACATCTCTAGCAAAAACAAATGGGTCCTCTAGTGAGCAAAATGCAACTTTGCAATGAGGTAAAATGTGTCCCTGTATGAAGCGGAATGTTCCCGTAGCAAGGAAAAGTGTCCCTTTAATGAAGTAAAATGCAACTTAATGAGGCAAAATGTCCCTGTAATGAATCACATGGTTCCCTGGTAAGGCAAAATGGTCCCTAATGAGGCAAAATGCAACCTTATAATGAGGCAAATGTCTCTGTAAAGAAACAAATGGTTCCCCTGTAGCAAGGCAAATGTGTCTTAATGAGGCAAAATGCAACCTTAGTGAGGCAAATTGTCCTTTGTACGAAGCAGAATGGTTCCCAGCACGGAGAGGAGGGCTGAGCCGTCGCCAGCTCCATTCTGGGTAACTATATGGATAGGCGGTTGTCACTGTGGGGGACACTAGACTACCAGGAAACTGACATTATTTTATGTCGAACGGGGTCGGATACATGCTGGGGGTGGGGACCACTAGACTACCAGGAAACTGACATTATTTTATTTCTAACGGGGTCGGATACATGCTGGGGTGGGGACCACTAGACTACCAGGTAAACAAATTATTTTTATTTGAAGCAGGGGTCAGGACACATGCTGGGGGGTGGGGACCACTAGACTACCAGGGAGTGGAACCCACACGTGGGAACAGAGACCATGACGGCTGAGAAAGGCTGCCTGGCCCAGCCTGTCCACCTAGGTCTCTATATACTGGATGGCTGCACTGCATAGCTCAATGACCCTACAGCTGACATCCCCCTGGCCCCAGCAGGTTTGCCTTATGCCTGCCCCATGCATTGCGTCCCCCCACTGTATTTCACCTACTACTGCGGTGGGGTACCTGTGTTGTTGGGGGGGGCATCCTCCAGGGCATGTATGGCCATTGACAGTGTGTCTGTTCAGCTATTGATCTACATATATATATATATATATATATACACACACACACACACACACACACATAAATATATACAGGTCCTGCTTGCATAGCTGAATGGGTGTGTTATGCACTGACTGTGCCTGCCAGCACACAGTTCCTGCTGCTTCCAGCTTGTACTTCTATTCCGACCAACAGGGGATGCTGGGCATGCCTTGGCCTGCAGCATCCAGCCTGTACCTTCCATTCTGACCAAAAGGGAGTTTGCTCCATGCAGTAGCACCGGCAAACTGCATGGTAATGTATGCTAAGCAGCACTTAATGAGATGCAAATGTACTTATCTGCCCACAGATTACCTAAGTAGGCTCATTTGCAGGCTTTGAATATAGTCTCCTGCTTTGCTCTTGGCCAACTAGTTTCGCTTGGGCTAATGTGTTAGCACTGTGCAATAAGGTTAACCCCGGCAAACAACCTCACATCAGCTGAGCACAGTTCTGCAGTGTGTGGCTTACATTGTTGTTTGCAGTCATACCTCTCAACTGTCTCTGGTTTTCAGGGACGTCCCTGATTTTACCTGAAATGTTTACTCTGTCCCCCTACAACTTGTGTTTCTATGACCAAACAGTGGGGTTGTAAGCATAACATAATGTCAGACATTACTGTACAGATGTGTTCTTCCCTAGCAAATGCATTTTATATTACACACTTATTCTGGCTTCCTGAGTAGGTACCTCCAATTTATTAGGTGTGTCCCTGATTTTAAACCTTTGTCCCTGATTGTTTTGAGCCTTGTCTCTGAGTTATGAGGCAGGAGGTTGAGAGGTGGTGTTGTGTAGCTGTGTGACATCTCTGCGCAATCACACACAATGTTCTCCACCTGCAACACTGGCTTGCTACAGAGTCTAATAAGCTGCAGCTGTAGTTTGCACTTGCCTGTTGCTATATTCAGTGCTGTCTTACTCCTGGGCAATGTTTGCCCTGCACTCCTGGGCCTGTTTGCCCGGCATCCTTCACTTGCAATATTCAGCTGGTTTTGTACCATGCTATTCGTTTTGAATATAGCTATGGTTTTGCTCTGGGCACAGTTTGCCCGCTGGGCAGTGCTAATTTAGCCCTGGGGCAAAGTTTTGAATATCTGGCCCGATGTCTGCAAAATGAATGCTGTATAAAAAGTTAAGAGGTTCCATATCCTTTAAGAGTTCTTCCATTCTTAGATAGATGCCTAAGAGCTCCCTTTTCACTCATAGAACTTTAAGTTTGCAGACAAGAACCAAGGCTCTATTACTATTTCAGAGTCCACAATTTTATAAGCAGAAATAAAAAGGCTCCAATTAGTGTCTGTTCCAAGTCCATTTACACTCCAGGCATCTTTATTTTGTATAACATTAATTTATATGTTTTGAAGAACCTTACTATTATTAAAAATATTACTGAGATTCTTCCTTTAGAGTGAGTTCTAATTCCTACAAAAAATAGCTTTAGCAGTATGTAGAGGAGTTCAAGGGAGTTCAAGGTTATTTCACAAGCCAACATGCTCCTTTAGCCACTAACCGTTAATATAGCATCCTTATAGAAGGAAAACATGCTGCAATGCATAAAATTATCATTTTGCCCCAAGGTCACAGATACTACTGAATAATGAAATCATATCAGCCATACAGAGACTCATATCTTGTGTTAGTGAGTTCCACTTAAAACATTATAGCTTACTAGGTTAAGGCTTTAGCATAGCCATTTCTTTGCTTATTATGCCCATGTGATGCTAATCAATGGTTAGCTCCGTATCAATTTTATTTATTTATTTAGATTTTGTTAACCGGGTAGGTGCGCTAGGCAGCAGGTGACTATTTTCAGGCACGACCCGGGAGAGTACAATACAGGATAACACAGGAAAGCAACATTACAATTGAGGCAATCAGTACAGAGTACATTCATACAATACAGAGGCAATTTCAGCTAGGCTAACATGGTGTAGGCTAGTCTAGATAGTGAGCAATAGTACAGTACAAGGAGGTTACAGGGGATTGTTGGTACTAGTAAAGGGTAAAGATCAGGGAGTCTGAGAGCCGTAGGGGAAACTTACAGCTTTACTGGAAAAAGCACTAGATTTTAGCCAGGTTTGTGCTTCCCCCACTGAGCAAGATGGAGTGGAGTGGCAGGGAAGGGTACAGGCAAAGAGATTGAGGCGGGGGTATTCAGCCAAAAACGTGGTATGGAGGAGGGGGGGTGAGTCATATCAGGGAGAAAGGCTAAGTCGGGTTGGAAGGAGCCATAAACTGGCGAGCAGCAGCAGCAGGCAGCCCATGGGATTTGTGAGATATACCAGCGGCATTTACAGCGGCAGGCTAGGGGGGTGCCAGGTTCAATGGTCCCACAGTCGGGCATGAGAGAAATGGGAGGCAGTGGACGGGCGAGAAAAAAAAATACGGCGCACATTACGGCTTCAGCGGTAGTAGGTGGGTATGTGCAGCCAAGCTCATGGTTCCGAGACTGGGCATGCGACCTGGCAACAGTCCCTGGCCATGGATGTTCGGAGGCAGTGGACGGGCGAGAAAAAAATACGGCGCACATTATGGCTTCAGCGGTAGTAGGTGGGTATGTGCAGCTGAGCTCATGGTTCCAGGACTGGGCATACAAGCGTGTAACAGTCCCTGGCCGTGGATGTTCAGTGGTAAGAAGTAGGAGACGTAGGGGAAAGGGGAAGAGAGCCTTACAGTACCAACATTTATCTGTAGTCAAATTAGACCTTGCCCAAGAAAAAGATGATCGTTAAGAGGAATAACACATAGCAGTGAAATAAGGCGATCATTCACATAGACATATCTATATAATACATTTGCATCAAAGTGGACATTTGATAAGAAGATACAGGATAAAAGATAGGGGGGCATTAAGGAAAGGGGTAAGTCTTTGGAGGAAGAAGGAGGAGAGCAGTGAGGAGACAGGTAGCAAGGGGAAGGGGTAGAAGCAGGAGAGATGTGGAGATCAGGTTAGGTCAAAGCAGGTGCATTGATCTAGGGTGGCCAGGTGAAGTCTCAGCCCACACTTGAAGGCAGGGTGTGAGGGTGCATGTCTGAGGCCCAGAGGGAGCTGGTTCCACAACTTAGGGGCTGCATATTGGAATGAGCCGGTTCCTTTTTTTGTATGGCAGCGGGGAACATCCAGAAGGGCTTTGTCTGATGATCTTAGCTCACAGTTAGGGATTGAAGGAAGAAGTAATTTAGCAAGTGCAGCTGGCTGTCTTTGTCTGAGAATAGAGTCATTTAGACAGCCCAGGTAGTAGCTCCTGGTGGCCGAGGGGGGAGAGCCACCCAAGGTCAGTATATAGCTGGCAGTGATGTAGAAGTCGTGGTGCTTTAGCAGCATATCGACATATATTATTGTAGGTTACATCCCATTTGTGCAGTGCAGATTTGTGGGCAGAAGTAAGTATGGGCGCACAATAGGTAAGCATAGGTAGTAGGATCCCCCCTGGCTATGGCTAGCTTAGCAGAAGATGTAAGCATGTAGCTCATTCTGTAGGCTGCTCCCAACTTGCAGTTAACATTTTTGCATGTGGTTTGGATGTGTAGATTTAAATCAAGGGATTGGTCCAGTAGGATGCCCAGGTAACGGAAGGAGGTAACCACCTGTAGAGGATTTCCATTTAGATCAAGGATATTCAGAGGGGTGGTACACGATCAAAGCTTTTGTGTAGTGCCTAGTAACATGGCATTTGTCTTGGTGGAATTAAGAATAAGGCGGTGGGAGTATAGCCATTTCTGGACGCTGGAGTAGGCTCTATTTAGTGACATGTTAATGTGCTCAACATTGCGTGAGCTGGCATAGATGACCAGGTCATCTGCATAGAGAAGTGAGGAGCAGGCAGGTATTTCATCTGGGAGGTTGTTGATAAATAATGTGAATAGAAGAGGCCAGAATAGAGCCTTGGGGAACTCCGACGTTCGCTTTCACTGTGGAGGAAAAGGCTGAATTGAACTTAACAGCCTGAGACCTGTTTGCCAGGTAACTCCTAAACCAGTTAAGTACTGGGGAGGAGCAGCCTATTTTCCCAGAGGGTGGACAGGAGCAGGGGGTGGTCCACAAGGTCAAACGCCTTGGTAAGGTCAATAAAGACAGCCCCTGTGAGCCTTCCTTGATCCATGTCAGAGAGGATGTCTGTGGTGAACTTAGCTAGAGCCGTCGTAGTGCTATGGTTTTTCCTGAACCCATGCTGTGCATCATTGAGCTGCTCAGTAGTATCAAGGAATTCCTGGATCTGTGTGGCAACCAGTTTTTCAAGGATTTTGCTACGTGGGGATAGTATTGCAATAGGCCTGTAATTAGAGATGTCATTTTTGTTCCCTTTTTTTGTAGATTGGTGAGATCCTGGCCATTTTCCATAGTTCTGGTACTATGCCACTGGCAAGGGACAAGGTGAAAATTCTTGCTAGTGGTTTGAAGACAAAATGCGCAGCTAGTTTTAACAGGTGAGGTTCCAGTTGGTCCGAACCAGGACTGGTATAATCCGATATTTTCTTTAGTAGGTTCAGAACCTGAGTGCCAGTAATGGCTTTGAAATAGAGGGGGTAAGGTTTTGGGTTACTGGTGTGGGAGGCGGAGTCAGACGGAGGCATATTGTTGGAAGTGGGGATTCCTGAAGGCAGTGCACTGGTATAAGATGAGAGGTCAGAGAACATATTGTTGAAGGCATTTGCTATGGTGATGGGGTTATTACAATGGGAGCCGCTTATAACCATATCAGAGGGTGTGACTGATTGAGGTGTCCCAGGAAGGTTTTATGTGCCCCCAAAATTTACGGGGATCATGGGCTGAGTTTTTTAGCAAGTTCTGATAGTACAAGCTTTTAGTTAGCCTTATGTTCTTTCTGCAGGAATTCCTTTGCTGTCTGTATGTTGAGTAGTCACTAGGCAACCCAGGGCTTTTGAAGATTTTCCAGCATTTGTCCCTGTGTCGAAGTTGTTGTAGGAGATCTTCCTGGAGCCATCTGGTTTGTTTTCCCATGACTCTTCGCGTGGCTATTGGAGCATGCTTGTTTTGCACAGGGAGAAAATGCAGTAGAAATGCATTTAGGGCATCCTCTACATTCACTGCATGGAATATGTCCGACCAGTCAATGTGTGATATATCCAGGAGGAAGGCATTTTCATCCAAGTTTGCAAAGTTCGTAAAAGTGACCAGCCGTGGTGGGGGGGGGTGGCTGACCAGCGCGCCATTGACAGTAGATAGGTGAGTGGTCAGTGATGGAGTCATCCAAGATCCCAGAGCTAGTCATATGTTCAGGCCTGTTTGTCAGGATCCAGTCAATAAGTGTGCCAGACTTCGGTGTTGACAACCTGGTGTTTTCAGTGATTTGCTGGTGAAAATTTAAGCCTTGCACAAGTGAAGCCAGGGTATTGTGAGAGGGACCCAGCCAGTTCAGGTTAACGTCACCAAGAATGACAGCTTCATTATTATTGATGGATTTTAGAGTTAGCTGGAGAGCTTCCTGGAGCCCGCTTACTCCTACTTTTCAAATATATACTATATGCTTCAATACCTGAAGGCCATTAATAATTAAATGGAACAGAGATGCAATTATATATCAGCATCCACATGGACCACTCTAAAAACTATCTGGAAAGTGCCTAGGGTCAGGACCACCCTGGCCAAGCGATCCTTCCCCCTTAGAGCTCCATCCTAATACAATGCCTTCCCACCGGCCATCACATCAATCACCAATCTAGGTCCTTTTAAAGCTACCTTAAGGGCCCATATCCTCTCCTCACATCAATGCCAGTGTAACTGGTAACCTGCGGATTTTGCACCATGCCGCTAGGCCATGCACCCGCCCTTGGCCTAGCAGTGGAGAGCCCTCATTATTTAATAGCCTACAGGCTCCTCACCTTCCTCGGTTACCATATAGTTGCACTGGACTATAAATGCATTGTATTATGTATAAGACAAGGCCGCCCTGAGGTGGCTTGCTACCAACTCATATCATGCATTGCTTTAGCTACCAATTGTATAGGTCTTAACCTCTCATTGGTTAAATACGTCGATAGCCCTGCCCCGTTTTAGCTGCCAAATGTATAGGCATTAACCAGTGCTCATTGTACTTATACTCTGTATGATTGCTCACCCACATTTATTCTATGTATGTACTGTATGAATGTCTATGTTTTATTCTGACATGGAATCTTTGGAAACAAGTCTATGACTCAAAGAGTTGCAATTCTGATTTCCTAAATAAATATTTCTGATTCCGTAGTTTGAACTTGTGGCACATTAAGGCACCCTAAGGCAATGTTAGGTATTGCTATAAGGTGACGTGAACAAGCCTCTAAAAGCCATCATTAAAGCAGTCACTACCTGTCTCTGAGTCAACATTTTCTCTATAGTCTGGCTGAAATAAAAGTAAAAGCGTATTCGTAAAAATCAATGCAAGAGTTATCGACTTTAATTCCATGATCCAAACCTCGGAGTCCATAAGAAATGTCGACTCCGCAGGTATCTCTAAGGCTCCTAAGTTTTACTCCATCTGAATAAGTCTCTTCCAACATTTTCTCCAGGGTAAACATCCTCCAAAAAATTTCCAACATGTCAGTCACACTTCCTCCGACCCTCTTTCACTAACTCCAAGTACAGTCATAGCATCCTTGGAGTCCGTGATTTATTTTAATACACCTTTTTGCAAACCAAATATTCCTCCAATGGTCTGCCATCTCCCATTTTCATCTCTGGTGGTCTGTACACCTGTTAGATAAAAAATTAGAAAAGCACTCTATAAAATGCATTAACCTGGAATAATCTGACAGAACAAACTATGTATCCCCAGCCCCTAGGCAATGCTGGTATATCTTTTAAAAGGGTAAAAATAGCCTGTCAGCACAGAGTGCTTTCATGTTTCCAGGTCTCCACTCTTCTGTTCAAGGTCTCCCTGATCCAATTACCACTGTAGGGCTCCTTGTAGAGTCCATGCTGCACTACTGTGCCTTAATTAGAGACAAGCAGCTGCTTCAGGATTCAAACATTCCAGGTACAAGCTCTAACAATGAGAGCCACAAACACCAAAGCGAACGCCACAGAGCTATGTCCGTGCTGAAGAGAGCCACAGCTCTCCATGGTCAAAAATCATTTAGTCAAATATACAAAGCAACAAAGCTCCATCAAAATTTGTGAGGTATAAATTTAAGAGAGTTTGCACGTACCAAATTTAAAAATAAATATAGTGAGATGAGATTTGCACAGGTTGCTATTGGATTATGGAACTTGATAAAGTCTGTGACCTATAAGATGCATAGAGAAATAAAATCCTTTATAACTGATATAAAATTAGAATTTACTGTCCGTTGTAAGTGTTATGGTTAGACAAATGGGGTAAAAATTGTATTTTGGGGTACTATAAATCAGGATTTTGAGCTATGTAAATAGTGAGTTGAAATATGGGGATTCTTATGTAAACATTGTTTATGCTCTTTATGATTGTAGTATGTCCTGTATTGTGAATTATTTGTTTTGTTGATGTAATATGGTATAAGTCTGTAAACTGTATTGTATTATATGTATTGTTACATGATGTTGATTTTGTAACTACTTTAACAGGACCATCTTGTAAATAGGACTTTGTCCTAATGATGTGAAAAATCCACTAATCTCCTGTTACTTACTGCCATTATCTGTATAATGCTTGCCATTATTTTTTGTTGTTTCTACCCATTGTATTTTTGTATCACTGCTGTACTGTTTCTCTATTTGTATTATTGTACCCATGTTGCTGTTGTTCAACTGTTCTCTTTTTGTTGTACTCTCCCGGGTCGTGCCTGAAAATAGTCATTTTATGGCTAGTGCAACTACTCGGTTAACAAAAACTAAATAAAAATAAATAAATAAAAATAAAGATTTTTTCTACTTTAAGTGGGCCACAGCCTGAACAAGTAAAATCTACTATTTCACAAGTTTCCAAGAAGTCAGTCGGTGGTGTGCTCACAGTGTGAGTGCTCCGAAATGCAGGAGCATTTTGCATTCAATGTGGTAAGCTGAGTTCAATTTTACCACAAGTTTCATTCATAAATTTTGGATAAAACAGAGATACTTGCAGATTTAATAAAAATTAAAAATGCGCATCAGAGTCGGAGCTGCTGTGGGGGAGTGGAGCAGTGTTATGGCCATCTTGCTGTCCCCAAACTGGACACAATATTTAAAGGTCTCTATCACCCCCCCTCCTCCCTTCCAAGGTGTACATATTGAGGTAATTTAATCTCTCCTCATAGTGCTTTTGATGCAGACCCTGCACAATTTTATTTGCCCTCCTCTCTACTGACTCCATTCTATGTTCTTCTGGAAATGTTTTTTATTTATTTTATTTATTTGTACATTAGTTTACAACCTTTGAGCCAAAGGCTGATTTCCAAAGGTACCTCATCACATTGAGGACAAATACATTACAACTTTTTGTTACATCATTGAGGTTACAAGTTTGGTAATCATATGCGGTTACAATCATTTGAACAGGGAGAAACAGTTAACTTACAATGGCATATACTTACACGCGGTAACGTGCAGAAACAGCAAGGTGGTAATAGTTCAGTGGCCTATGGGGCATGGTTAGTGTGTGGTGGGGTGAGGAGCCGCTCAGTGAGCTTTGTCAGTGCATAGTGAGCTATGCCACCTTAGAGACAAGTGCAGCTATGTGTATTAAATAGCTGTAGTCTCCAGAAGTGGACACAGTACTCTAAGTGGGGTCTTACCAGCAATCTATACAGAGGCAACACCACCTCCCTCTTTCTGCTGGTGATACCTCACCCTATGGACCCCAGCATCCCTCAAGCCCTCCTAACTGCCTTGTCACAATGCCTGGCCACCTTTAGGTCATTAAATATGATTACCCCAAGGTATCTCTCCTGCTTGGTGGTCATCAGTACTACTCCACCCATTTTGTACTCTACCCCAGGTTTCAGTGCCCCAAGTGTATTATTTTGCAATTTCTTGCATTGAAACCCAGCTTTCATACCCTTGACTACTCCTCGAGTTTTCTCAAGTCTCTGTTCATCCTTTGAACCCCCCCAAGTGTCCCCCTATTGCAGAGTTTGGTGTCATCCACAAAGAGATAAACCTTCCCTTACTTATAAAGACATTAAAGAGGTCTGGTCCCACCAGTGATCCATGAGGCACCCAGCAGGTCACCCTCCCTTTCTCGTAGGGTGCCCAATCACCAGTGTCAGTCTTACAATAAACAAACTCATCCCTTATGGACCTCTTTTTTTTTAAACCTGAAAAAAGAAAATGGTCTATTGACATGTTCTGCTCCCCCAACCCCACCTTAGTACCTCCCACCACCCGCAACTCCTCTCTTACCTGTCCTGTCCAATGCTGAGCTCTCAACTGTTTAACATCCTGCTGCTATAGACACTGACAACAAACTGCCTGAAAACCATTTTTTCAATATTAACTCATATACTGAGGGTCATAAAAAGTCTACTCTGTTAAAAATGTGGAGATAAAATGTCAAAAAACAACACAGTTATGAAGAAATATTTAAGTTTTCCAACATTTACTCATAATTTTGTTATTTTGACAATTTTTTTTCCTAAATTTTCAACATAGCTCTTGTGTTACCCCACCTCACGAACAAGACAGGTGTCATTTTTCAAATTCCCTCTGAAAAATGTTTTTGCACTTTTCTGATGAAATTTAAAAAAGTACACCTGTCTTGATAATAAAATGGGGTCATAAAACAACTATGTTGAAAATTTCAGGTCAGAATTAGCAGTGTTTGAATTCTCTAGAATCCATTTTGACACCAATCAAATGGAATTTCAACAGTCCCCATTTCAATTCTCTTCCATTTCCTAATGAGGCAATGGGATGGAATTGGACTTAGAATCAGAATTCTGATTCCATCTCCAAATACCAAGAAGGTGTTAAGGTGCTCACAAACCTCCTCCCAGCCAGCACAAGTCAAAAAGAAAAAAAATTCAGACCCTGCATGACACCCCCCTTCCCCATCACTATCTCCTACCTTGTTGATAGAGTTGCATTGCTGCTGTTGGTAGAGCAATCCACTCTCCGACAATGCCATCCCATTAGATCAGGGACCCATCCCAATCTATTGACACTCCTTCTCCATGCTACAAGCCCAGACTGCTACTAAATTGATTCTGTAGTATGCCCCCTTATCTTCTGAGTGACAGGCTCCACTACTCTCTCAACACCAGCCTCCTGCCCCCAGCCCCCCAGACTGTCCACTCCAACCCCCCAAAAAAATAAGCAAAGTCCCTTCCATCACAAGCCAGCAGTTCTCCAAGACTCAACCACGCTGTAAACTGTAATTTACTGATCATGTGACAATCTCTGACCCAGTGGCCTACCCAGCACTAACCCTGGGGTCTTCTTCAGCCACTCACATGCTCACTGGGAGAGTAGTAAGGCATTACACCCAGGGTTTTCAGCTGGTAGGTCAGCTGGCTACATCAAATCTCCAATCTTCCATCAGCGAGGGTCTCCCATGAGTCCATGGCCATGACTTCATCTTCACGAATTACAGGGGATGGACTTTCTCTCTATGAGGACAGTGATGAGGGATTTAATTTGAGAATGAGAGAGAAGCAGGACATTAGAAAGTCTCATGTAGTGGGAAGATAGGAGGTAATGTCTTTTTTTAATTGTGGCTGGTGAAGGCCAGTGAGAGAAGTACAGGGGGTGTATTGATTGGAAGTTTGAACAAAGAGGAATATATAACTTTACCATCAGACTGACTGACTCCACTGCCAGGTGATGGCACAAGGAGTGTGTGTGCTGCTAAGATAGATCATAGTTAGGGTGCTGTATAATGCACAAGGGTGGGGGACGGGGGTGTCTGCCAGCATCTGCAAATATCTTAAAAATTGTAATGCCAACTAGCTTGTGGGCACTGGGAGGAGAGGGGTTTATTAGTGCATGAACTTGGATGCAGAAACAGCAGATATATAAGGGATATGCGAGGGGACCTGTGTGATACCTGATTTATCTATACAAATGCTGTGTGACCATGGATAACCTCACGAGTGGTGTAAGCTGAGGTTAAACAGTATGAGTACAGATAAATCAGGTATCACAGAGGCTCCTCCTGCATGTTCCATTTATGCAATAGGTGCGATTCTAAATAGTGCTGAGAGGTTTGTTTAAAAATGTTTATTTTCTGTCTAGATAAATTATAAAGGACTTTTTGTGATTTGACTACTATACCTCCACTTTATTGTTAAGTTGCTAGGTGGTTGCTAGGAATACATCAGGGACCCAATGCTCCTGATGGCCCTGCTGTGTCCTGCAATTGGTTGTAATGATGGTTTATGAATAATTATAGCTAAAACATAACAGTGGCTCTTAGCGAGAGGTGAAGCTGCCTGAGATATGTACTGTTGTTAGTGTTGTGTTCCATTTTTTTATGCTATTTATTAACTTTCTGAAAACTTTTTGTGGAGTTTTATTGAGGAATATCCTGGCTAACTGGTTGGTGTGCGGAGGCAGGCATGTGATTGGAAAGGAAAGCAATGTGACTAACAGCCCCAGGCAGGCTTAGTGAGAGTATACAGTACTGATCAGCTTCTGAGGATTATGTTGTGGAGGGTGAGTTTCATGGTTAACCGGGGTTTGAAAGGGGGGAGGGAAATGACATTCTAGTTTGTTTAAAAAATATAAATAATGAAAGTTTGGTGAGGGAAGTTCAGTGGGTGGCATGGACAGGGAGTGTGCAGGCATGAAACACCAAATGGAATTGAAGTTTCGGAGGGAGAAATGGAAAAAATTATTTTGCGACATAATGTATTATTTAGCAGTTCAGGAGAGTAAAGAAATGGTGACCAAAGGAGGGGACCTGTGGATATGAAAGTTGTGTTTTTGGAAGGTACTGTGTCTTTTTCATTACTGAGGCAACACAGTGTGTTTTTGATGGAAGTGGCCATTTGAATTTGGACAAAAGTAACATGGAAAGATGGAGTTATGCCAGAGGGTTGTGAGCAACCAGAAGGCTTGGCTAAGGTACAGTGAGTTTATTATATGTATAAATCTTGATGATGAGTTTACTATATGTGTACATTTAATTTAACATATAATAGCTTTTAAAACAAGATTTATACAATGCAGATGAGAATGAAACCTTACAGATAAATGATATATTTCTATTGCTTGAAATATAAAGGGATAATAAATCATTTATCAGTACTTCAGGTGGGTCATCACCATTTATTATCACTTGAGGCTGGTCACAAAACAGCTCTTAACCAATGGCAGAGCAGCTTGAACAATGCCTGATGACATCACAAAGAGCTCAGCTGCACTAAAAACAGAGCACTGAAATCAAGCCGAAACAGTTTTGTTCTTCATTAAAAGAATCAGTCTGAAAGCTCTACAATTTAAAATGCATTGTATAAATTGGACAGACAATGGTCTTACTCAGAATATGGCATTTATCATCACTTATGGGGGATCAGGACTTTCAAAACTCACTTATGGTTCTGCCCCTCAGTCATGATGATAAATGGTATATTCTAAGTCTGGCGAGTGTGTATCTCATATATATGGGATATGCCATCAGTTGCATGAAAATAAATGATTTACTTTCAATGTCTGGTTATGACCTCTATGGACCTCACAAGTGGCAGCGCCATGAGTGAGGTCTATATAGATCAATCTCAGCTGCTCAAAATAAATCATTTCAAGCATCCCATGGCATGTGCCATGTTTACAGTGCCAATTTTTATTTGTGCAATCCTGATAGTAAAATATGTTTTTTGTGCCATTTTTAACTGCCATGCCTGGACAGAATGATAGGTATAAAGGAAGATTCTCCTCAGAAGATTAAGAAGCTGGAGTGGAAATATCCATTGTTCTCTTAGCTGGAGTGGAAATATATGATATATGGTTTTCACTCCAGCTCCCCAAACCATGAAAATAAATGCATTTATTTATTTGTGATTTTTATATCCACTGGCATTACCCGGTCAACAAAACTGAATAAATAAAAATAAATAAAATTATATATATATATATACATATATATATATATATATATATATATATGTCTTTATATACCATGGAGGTGAGACCAATTCCAGTGAGATAAATGATGTTATTTTCACTGCAGTGAAATAAATCCTCCTGACATCAGCAGCGTTAAAATAAATACCATTTATACCTACTCTGCAGACATCACCCACATGTATGTGAAAGCACTACCAAACAGCCCTCTAATTTGCCTACTTCTTAAACACTCCCTATAATCTAATGAACACAATTAACACACATAATCACACTCTCCTGCTACAATGCTTTTAACTGTAGCAAGCTGCAGCGCTTTTGTGCTGCATTTCAAAAGCCATCTCATTCCGACTCAGATTAAAGCAGACGATGGCTGTGAACAATCAACTGATTTATATCTCGAAACACACAAGCAGACATATTGCATTATAAGAATGTTAAACTGTTTTAAACTCATGATTTACTGCTTCTTTACTTTGAAATACTTCTTCCGCAACTAAAATCAAATGTTGAACTATCTTGCAATAATGACACTGTTGTAACAAACGTGCCTTTAAAAATAAAGCAGCGCGCACCACAACAAATTTGAAATCTGCACTAAGCATCATAAACATACATCTGAAAACATCTAAATTTAAGTAATATTCACATCCAGAAATAGACACATACCTGCAAACACAAATCGTAAGTATCTCTACTAGCACCAAACGTAAGAATGTCCCACCCCCACGTAGCCAATCCACAACCCAAACACACCACACCCAATCAACACACGCACACACAAACACATCAACCAATAGCAGGACACTTTATCACCCATTTACACAAAGTCACACACTACCACAATACAGCACCAGCATGAGTACAACTTGAATGAACCTCACAAAACCACAAATCTCTCTCACTGAAACTGGTCTCACCCCATGGTATGAATAGCACACATGATGTGCAGATCGTGGAATATCTAAAATATTTTCACTTCTGCATCATGAGCTCTGTATATATCACTAGTGCCTTCGAAACTTGTGAAATATCCAGAGCTCACTCTGCAGCAGTGAAAATATTTTGCATATTTTACTCCTGCCCATCATGTATCCCCTATTTATATAAGGGGCAGTGGATGCAGATGGGATCAGCAACTGTAGGTAGGTCACATGGAGCCTGTCAGGCTCCAATTCCTGTCAGAGTTGGCTGACTGCCATGGAGAGCCTGAGTAACAGAAGTGGCAGTGAAGTCTCCGTTGGGGTCAAGGTGGCAGTTAGACCATTGTGCTTTTCCAGGTCCACTCAAGGTATGTGCTGCTGGATAGCTTTGGGACCCCTTGTACCTGAGAGAGAGTTTGCCTGCCCTGTGTGAACCCTGCCCGTGGCTTGACAGGAGCAGGGGCCATTAGTGGAAAGGACTGTGTTGCACCTGTAGCAACAACAACTGACACCCCCCCTCCCTCCATCAGGAGGAGAGTAGCCTAAAGTTTAGAAATGTGTGCACCCGCTCCCACCGGCAGAGAATTAAAGAAGCAACAACCAGTTTGGGGAAAGAGAACATGTCCAAAAGTAAATCGGAGCCTAGTTGGCTCAACAAAGGGAGAGAAATGAGTGAGTAGGGCCTAGGTTCAAATCCTGATCCCCCAAGAGACTGTGCTGTGGCTGTAAGCCATAGAAGTGTGGGAACTGTAACAAAACCAAATTAGGATCCTCTGTGGAGCTTCTGTGTGCAGCTTGAGTTTTGACATAAAATAAAACTGCCTGATTGCATTTCACTCCTGTTCTGGACTAAATTGTTTGGAGTCCTAAATCTGTTATGCTAGGATGTCTGCCTAACAAATTGTTTTCTAGAGAACCAGCAATCCTGAGGCCACCAGTCATGAGGGGAGGAATTTCCCTCTAGCCTGCACTTCAACAGAAATCTAGCAGTCAACCGTGGAATTCCATGCTTCAAATCTGTAAGGTACTGTTCTGACTCTATGTGCTGCCAGTCGAGATAGCGCCCTTCCCCTTTCCCAGAGACAGTATGCCATCGAAATCCCTAGACTGGGAGGGGGGAGAGGAAGGTAGCTTTTGGAGTTTCAATCACTGCAAGGACTGAAAGCTGCTGCCTGCTCGAATGTAATCCCCAGACTGCTCGAGCAGGAGCGAGTGACTTGAAAACAAACTGCTAATTTTAAAGAAAGTATCACCAGTTTAAAAAGGCAGGGAAGGTGTACAAAAATGGGGGCTATCATCCAGGATCCTAAAGATAAGGTGCAGTCACCTACCTGGCATGATGGATGACGTTCACAGTGATGGAATGTTGGCGCGTCACAGTCTGTTTTGGAAGTCTGAGCAACAGTTTATCATGAGGAGACAAAATGTCACCTGCCTCACATTAAGAAAAAATGTGATGACTGAGAATGAGGAAAGGAAACAATTTGATTGGTGGATGAGTCTAATGAGATGCAGCACTAGAAAAGGGAGATCAGGTGGTCTGGACTTCAGATTGCTGAAAACCTTTGAGGAGCAAGGCATGTTGTTTGTGATGAAAGAACTTTGTATACACCAACCCATGGTGTAGTTGCTGTACATTTCTGCTAGCTGATAAAGAAGGGGGAAGTTTACTCACTTTTCTACAGTTGGAGAAAAACCTTTTGGAGGCTAATCGCTAAGCATTTGTGGATTAATCTGCTAGACTGGACATTTGAGAAGCAAGCATGGTTTATGCCCCAGGATTCGGAGGTTAAACCATCAACGTTCCAGAGGGACTGGTAAATTGGCTGTGGAGCATGGTTGAAAGGAGCAGTCCTGGTGAGTCCTGCATTTTTTGTGGACAATGTGGGAATGGGGTAATAAGGCAGCCTGTGTGTCTATTGTGTGCTTGGGGGAATTTTCCTAAGGTGGTAAGACCTTCCTATATGTGGCAGCAAGAAGGAAGATATGTGGCCCTAGCGCCACCGACTCCTGCACCCTGGCAAAGGCCGCAATGCGGAAGAGTATCCCTGCAAGTAGTATGGCCACAACTGTGGAGCCATCTGAGCAGTGGGAGGAGGATGTGGTTGTTGAATCGGAAGCAGAGCCAGAGGTGGTACCAGGACCTAGCCATCTGCCCAGCCCTGTACTGCCACTGAATGCCCCAGAACTTCCCAGTGGTAGAGGGAGGGGCCGAGGGTGGATCTCCAGAATTAAGAGTACTGCTGCAGGGTAAGTGAGGGACATAACTGAGCAGTCAGGTCCGCCTGAGGCTGTGGTGCAAGGTGAGCAGGATAACAGCAAGATGTCACAAAAAGGTACATCCACCCAGGAACCCATGGTGAGGGCAAAGACCTTACCTAAAACACTAGAAGAGGCAAAGCCTTTGAAGTTATGTCCCCCATTCCCCAAGGCACAAGAAAATGCTACTGGCACTGATGGCCCTGAAATCATCATAGAAGCAATTGAAGGACATAATGGATCTGAGGAAGAGAGTGCTGTTGGAGCTACTGAAGCCATTTCCATTTACGACCAGCCCATGGAGGGTATCACCAGGATGTCTGAGGACCTGGTCATAGAAAGAGATATTCCTAAGCACTATGCTATGCTAATCCTGGGAATATTAGAGATCACCCCACTGCTCCCAGGAGCATGCAAGAGACACTTGATTGATATGGACACTAGGCATCAGTTGGACCTTACGGTGCTCAGTTACAGAGAAGGAATCTGGTTACCTAGAGGAGTGGCCCTATGGCCCAGCATCAGGTCCTTGCCCAACATAAGCCAGGCAGAATGATGGGTGAGGTGTTACTTTAAGATAGAGTATTCTGGAGCAAATTACCCATATGTAAGTGAGAGACTGTGGGACTTAATTGAGTGTAGGAGATTTGACTGGGTGTTCCAGGGGGCTGTGGAGAAAGTACACCTCAGAAATAAAGTGGACATTCGAGACATGGCCTATGATAGGAACAAGGTAACTACTCTGGCATGATCAATGTGCATCTCCTCAGCCTGGGAAGGACTTGCCTTATTTAAGACTTTTGCTCTGGTGCAAGACAAAGTTGGACACTGTTTAAAGTACTTCGTGGTAGGCCATGACTGTCGAGGGGAAAAGTGTACCAAACCAGACCCTTGCTTTTATTTTGCACCAGAGGACCCAGCTGCCAAGTATAGAACCCCCCTGAAGAAGAATACCCCTTAGAACTCAAATGCCTTACGGCATTGTAGGACTTTGTCTAAGGGACTGCTACTACTCAGAGACTGTTTACTTTTATATTAAAATTTGCAAAATGAACAATTGCCACTAAGCATGGACAGTAGCCTGATTAGCTTATATTCTGGGTAAGAAAAAAAAAACAGTGTATAAAATGTTTGTTTTCAGTTTTTACCAAATTGTAAATTTCTTTACTCTTATGTACCATCTTAATGATAATCATTGGAAATGGTGGTTTAATTAGTTAGCTAGTTTAGGAATAAGATAGGAAATGTTAAATAGGGACCCCCTAGAAATCAAGCACACTTGCACACTGGTGCTGCACATGGAATTTTGTGGACTTTCATTTTTAGAGACAGTTATCCAGGACTTGTATGTGTACCAGTGCAATCTAAAAATGACATTTAAAGAGTAAAAGTGTGCCCCCTTTCCCATTGTTAAGTAGGTTGGAATATAGAGATATAGCTATAAGGTAGGTTTAGTTAGAGAAGTAGCTAGATATTTCTGTGGGGGGAACAAACCAAGTATTGTGTAGAATGTGTAGTTAGATTAAAGTCTAGCCTCCTGTATGTTGCATTCTAGAGTAATAGTGCTGAGGTTAGGCTGCCACCCCCTGGTAGAGTATAGCCTTAGAATTACAGATAGAGAGATGGATAGGAATTTTTTGTGTTTTTCAGAAATGTTTGGGGTGCCATTTAGGCCCAGCCGGGTACTGCTGAAGGGTCCAATGGGAAAAGTAGTGGAGCCGGAATAGATTAGAGAGGGGTATCCTCGGAGGGTGGGATGTCAGCCTGGTGGATCAGCTATTGTTGGGAGGCCAGGTCAAGTGGCCATGCCCTCAGTGGAGCCAGAGAACCACAGGTAGTTGGGTTTTCCCATTTAGTTCTAACTATGCTTCTGCCATGCAGTCAGCCTGGTGGAGCCTGGATGTGATGGCCTGTGGGAGATTAAGCATTATGCCACGGTGCACAGCAACCATGGTTAGCCAGGGTGAAAGCTGCTTCCCAGAGGCATGAAGCATTTATGTGTGGGGAAAGTGTAACCCCTGTACTAAAATGGGGGTTACTGACAGAATGCAAATGTTGGCATCGGGAGGTGCGTGCACCACCAGGGGGGCGTGGCCCAGGTGGCATGCACGGCTGGTTTTCAAAGCACCAGCTGGCATGAGGGTTTTCAGATAGGAGTTAAAGGAGAGTGTGTGAAAGTCATCAACAGAAACGGGTGTGCCTGCTCAAAGGCCTGAGGGGAGTTCTCAAGTTGCGGCTGGCGAGGCCCGGGGCCAAAGTGGGGAGATTGCCCCTTGGTCCCAGAAGTAAGGAAGAGGACACCCACATTGCCAGCAGTGGGGCAGCAGATCCAGATGGGAGCAGCAACTGTAAGAAGGTCACATGGAGTCTGTCAAGCTCCGATACCTGTCAGAGTTGGGTGACTGCCATGCAGGGCCTGAGTGACAGAAGTGGCAATAAAGTCTCCATTGGGGTCTAGGTGGCACTTAGACCCTTGTGCTTTTCCATGTCCACTCAAGGTATGTGCTGCTGGATAGTTTGGGAACTGCTTGTGCCTGAGAGAGCATTGGCCTGCTCTCAGCGAACCCTGCCTGTGGATCGACAGGAGCAGGGGCCATTAGTGGAAAGGATTGTGTCACACCTGTATCAACAACAACAATGGTGGGGAATTGAAGAAGCAGCAACCAGTTTGGGGACAGAGAACATGTCACAAAGTAAATCGGAGCACAGTTGGCACACCAACAGGAGAGAAATGAGTGAGTAGAGCCCAGTTCCAGATCCTGATCCCCCAAGAGACTGTGCCATGGCTGTATGCTACAGAAATGTGGGAACTGTAACAAAATCAAATGAGGATCCACAGTGAAGTTTGTGTGTGTGCAGCTTGAGCTTTTGACAAAAAATAAAAACTGCCTGATTGCATTTCACTCCTTTTTTGGACTAAATCATTTGGAGTCCTAAATCTGTTATGCTGTGCTGTCTGCCTAGCAAACTGTTTTCCAGAGAACCAGCCAATCCTGCGGCCACCAGTCATGAAGGGAGGAATTTCCCACTAGCCTGCACTTCGATGGAAATCCAGCCATCAACCATGGAATCCCATGCTACAAATCTAAAAGCTACTGTTCTGACTCTACCTGTTGCCAGTTGAAATAGCACCCTTCACCTTTCCCAGAGACAGTATGCCATCAAAACCCTAGACAGGAGGGCGGGGGAGCTTTCTGAAGTTTTGATCACTGCAAGGACTGAAAGCTGCTGCCTGCTCGAAAGTAAGCCCCAGATTGCTCGAGTAGAAGTGAGTGCCTTGAAAACAAACTGCTAATTTTAAAGAAACTATCACCAGTTTAAAAAGGCAGGGAAGGTGTACAAATATACATAATATATATATAAATGTATATATATATATATATAAAATAGGGATGAGAATGTAACATTGACAATAAAAATACATATTTCCATTGCAGTGGAATAACTCCCTCATGACATAGACACTGTGGGTTTATTTTGAAATATTTCCACAGTGTCTGCATCATATTGGATAAACCAACACTGATGATGTCACACTCCAGCACTCAAACCTACTCTATACCGGCACTACTTTACGAACGAGAAACCCACAAAATGAAGCAGCTGTTACACACCTTATCACAATAAATGACTCTTGAATTCCCTGTGCTCATCAGAACACCATTTCTAAGCAGAGAAAAGCATCTGCAAAAAGAAAAAGAAACATAGCTATAACATTCATGAAAATGTGTTGCCAAACTAAAATGTTCAAATACATACCATCTAGAAAACCTGATAGAGTAAACAAATTAACATTAAGAAAAAACAAACAGCCGATAAACATTGAGGAAGAACTACTCCTCAGTTGCTCACAATTTGAAACTGACTGTGATCTATTACTCAAACCACAGCACGTGGAACAAACATTTCTACTACCTGAAACTGATAAGATGGACATTTTACCACCAAAACATGAATGAATAGACAATACAGAAATCGAACAATTCTTTGAAAATAGTAAAAATGACAACACCAGAAAAAACAGGATCAGATGTGTCTCACTTCCATAAATATCTACGTGAAGAGCTACAAATCTATCAACTGATGGAATGTATGGCACCAGAAGAACTCGACCCAATCTTATCATAGTACCTCATGACTCTGGAGAGAACAGATGGAACCAATTACGGACCTCTCATTATAAGATCAAAATTTCAGAGTCTAGAAAGGATACATGAAAGACAAAATTAAACCGAATCCCTTTCTAATTCTAAACAATTCCTCAAAACAAGACAAGTAATAACCTTGAAACAAAAAGTCGAAAGAGCAAGGAAAAGGCAACCCTCCGCAAGCTGTGGATGAGCTTACTGACAGCATAATAAACATACTTTATGAAAAAATCTACTTGGACCCAGTAATCCACAAGCATTATTAAACAGTAAGTGGATTACTGTGACAATGTGTTTTGGCCTCTGTGGCAACATGGAAACGTGGAATTAAAAATGGGGAGACATTTGCTTAAATAAAGCTCAAGAAGGACATTTATAGCTTGAATGTGTGACAGAATGACAAACAAAAACCAGATTGGGCAGCAACCCAAAAGAAGTTTGGCTACTTAAACCTCGAGCATACCAAATAAAAGAAAAGAAACAGTGCCCAGTAAACAACAACATTATCTATAAAGCTAAAAAACCTGAAAAATGCAACATTGAAACAATACCCTTTTTCCTTGCTGTAAACCAATGTCAACGTGCTCAATACCCAACTAATTGGTACAAAAAACAACTGCTAGGAATCAATTCCTTAAGTAATATTGTAAAAGACACGATAGCACAAGTTGACATTCAAACAGACCATCACCTCACTAATCATTCCATACAGAAGCATCTTGTTCAAAAGCTCTGCAACAACAATACCCCCCCAATTGTAATGACACAAGTATCGAGTCATAAAAAGATCCAGTCTCTAAATGAATATGCTACCCTAAGTGAAGACAAAAAAAAGGAACATTTGCAGCATTTTAAGTAGCACCACAGAATCCATTCTCTCAACTTCTGGTATGCAGTCCCACAGCGAAAAAATCCGCTGTGAAGACAGCCTTCAAGACACAGTACTTGCCTGTTCCAGCCAACCTGCTATCAATGTAAAACATATAATGTTCAATATAATACAAAGTACATATATATATGTTCTCATTACTTATTGACAACATTTTGTAAATGCATCTTCTCACAATATCTTGTTTCTTTCTGCAGGCAACCAGTATGGAAAAAAACATGCAGAAGAGCTGCCATTTTGGAATCAGACAGCTACTCAGACTGATTACCCAAAAACCTACTATCCCATGTGTTAAATAAACATTTCCTAAACAATGTAATAAAAATATAAACACTCATATGATGATAACCCTGTACAAAATCTATGTTAAAGAGAATAAAGTTAACCATGCTCCAAGACAGCATCAAAATAAAAACCCAATAATAAAATACACAGGGGCAATAACTGAAAAAAGAAAGTATACATAAATAAACACAATACATTACTAACTTCCAACAACACATAAAATGCTGTTAAAGACCAAAAATAAATGTTCCATGACAGTAAACATTATGCATCTCCACGTATCCTAAGTCTGCACAAAACCATGCCCACCATAACATTCTGACCAATCACAACACACGATCTCAGCAACCAGAAAAACACAACCAACCAGAATAAATTACAACCCAAATCATCCAATCACTGGAAAATCCTAACTAAACACAACCTACTCATACCCATACTAAATCCCATTCAACCAAACTTACCACGACCAAATCAAGCGGCTGCACACATATATACAAAATAAATCCTTGACACATGTAATTCAAACTACTGCACTATACAAAACATAAGATAACACTACACCACAGCCCTATTGTATAAATCGCACAAATGATGTGCGACTTCTGGAATATGGCTAATATTAGCACTCGTGCAGAGTGCCCTAAGATAATATCACTCTTGCCTTCAGCACTCGTAACATTATCACAGGTAAAGATACAGCAAATTTAAATTCTGCCAGTCGTGAGCACTTCATCCATTACTTCGCTATGCGGAGTGACCCATAGGAAGGGCTCACTTCACCGTGTGATTATTACTTCGCATTGTCATTCCGCCTTAACACGAATTAAGGTGAAGTGACAACAATATTAGCAGCCCCCCCCACACACACACAGTCACCAGAATTAATGTGCATCCCCAAAGTGCTACTGTCTTGTGCCCAGAAAGCTCCCCAGTGCTGACCAAGTGAAATGAGAGCACTACAAGAAATGCAAAGTCTCACAGAATTAATGGTACACTCAGTCATGCGCGCAGTGGTCACACACACTAACCAGAATTAATGTGCATCCCCAAAATGCTGCTGTCTTGTGTCCAGAAAATTCCCCAGTGCTGACGAAGTGAAATGAAAGCATAACAAGAAATGCAAAGCTTCCCAGAATTAATGGCGCATTCAGTCATGCGTGCAGTGGTCACACACAGTCACCAGAATTAACGTGCATCCCCAAAATGTTACTGTCTTGTGTCCAGAAAATCCCACAGTGCTGACTAAGTAAAATGAGAGTGTAACAAGAAATGCAAAGTCTCTCAGAATTAATGGCGCACTTAGTCATGCACGCAGTGGTCACACACAGTCACCAAAATTAATGTGCATCCCCAAAATGCTACTGTGTTGTGTTCAGAAAATTCCCAGTGCTAATGAGTGAAATAAGAGCGTAGCAAGAAATGCAAAGTCTCCCAGAATTAATGGTGCACTGCAAGCACAGACAGATTAAGATTGCACTGTGCACTCAAGAGATGCATACAAAAGGCACAACAACACCTAACCAGTGCTCACAACAATTCACAAATACAAATCTGGAAAGGAATACCTTTTGTCAGTTGGAGGATTGGTGCACAGCAGTAACAATCCATTACTAGTAAAGATACCACAAAGCAGTATAAAAAGTTCATGCCGGTGCGGTGGATAGCAGGTTCACACTGCTGCAATTACTCTGTGGCACAATAAAACATGTCTGATTTAATGGCGTGCATTGCACACACACACTACAAATAATGCGTAGCAAATTGAAAACCTTTAGTAATATATAACCAAATGTTTTAAACAAACAAAATATATACTGCTGCACCACAACAATCAGCAACACAATTTCAAGATTTAAGCAATAAGGCATGACCAGAGGTTATGTTAATGGTCTGTTAATCACCTTCTAAGGGTGTAATGTGACACGAGGCATAGCTAGGTGCTACATGCTCTAGAGTGATTAACTGACAATTAACATAACTCCTTGGAGTGTCTTATTACTATTATAATAAAAATTATTTTTAAATAGGGTTAAACCTTGTTCAGTATATGATGAGGCTGTACATGTATGTTAATCAAAGATTAAAGAGGTAGTGTCGCCAGAGCGATCTTGCTGCATTTTTGTTGACTGTTAGGAAGTACTGTGCTCATATTTGTTAAGCGTGATGCTTTAAATTATAATAGTGATAGTTTTGAACGGCATACAATAATAACTTTCTCTGTCCTCACTAAGCAGTGTTGTCACCGACAGTTCCGGGTTTAGTTGTGGGGGACAGATGTCAATCATCCAGTTGGGAGGCATGGTTAGGTGTTGCGCGCGACTCACAGCAGCTGAATTCACACAGCTGACACAAGCTATGTGGTTTACATTGGCAACCTCCACCGCTCAGTCTGTAATCAGATGGCTGTTTTTGTGGTGTTCTGCAATGTCATATTAATATATGCTACTATTGGTTGTGCTTTACTTAATTGAAGGAAGTAACAGACATTTTGAAATTTGATCTGGTTCTGTTGTAAATTTTAAGCTGCGAGAATGCCAAAAAGGTTTGTTGTTTCTGCGTGTGGCAATACAGCATCAGCAAATGTGTCCTTACATTTGTTTCCCATAGATGAATGTGTGAGAAAAAAATGGGTATCTTTTGTTCGGCAGCACAGAATGAATTTTGTTCCTTCAAAACCCTCAGTTTTATGTAGTATTCATTTTAGGGTGGACGACTATGATGTTAGTTCGGAAGGGAGGAAAATTGCTGGCATGCCGTGCAGTCCTGGGTGAGTTGATCGGCTGTGCACAGCAAAAAGTGTGCGTAAGTGAGTGATAGGATGTTGTCCTCACCCTTTCCTTTTTTTTTTGTGGAAACTTAAAAGTGCATAGTATTGCAGTCATGAATATTTTGGGAACCATGGATGTACAATTATAACTAATTTCGAACTGTGATGTGCGAGTCTTGACTCTTGTGTTCCTTAAGTGGCATCCCACTGAAAACAGACTTAGAAATTGTTTACTTTCAGCACCTTATTGTAAGCATCATGCAGGAAAGTAGAAAACTGTTGGCTTCACTGAAGCTGTACTTTGGTAGCATATATACAAATCTATGTGGCACTCTGTCCCCTAATGTCCGTGATTTTGCTTGACCTCACTTATGAGGGGCTATCATGTGCTCCATTATTACAAAGGTGTGACCCGAAACTGTTAATTTGTAATGTATTTGTTGTCTCTGTGTCTGCCCTATGTTTTCCATGGCACATTTCAGTTACTGGTCTTGAAGTGTTGTAAAAAAATGTTTTTTTTTTTGTTAGATGAGCGAGCAGTCGTGTTAATACTAGGGCTGCAAGTTCGGTTCGACCAAATTTGAAAAAAGGTAAAAACTCCGTTGTTCTCCATAGCCCGCCCATGGTAGAACGTCACCCCCAAAAATGTGAACTTTGTGAACTTTGGTTCACCTGTAGAAACTGCTAATAATTTTAGTACACAAAGTACACACATGCCAGATGCACTGCCGCACATGCTCCCTCACTGTCTCTCCGATGTAGCACACATGATGCTGCTCGCAGCACTCAGGCGCCAGTCGGGACTCTCAAAAGAGGTGGAGAGTAGACGGAGAGACTGTGGAGAAGGAGGACCGTGGGGAAGGGAGGGAACATGCTAGATGGTGACTGGTGTTTCCGTTTTTGTCCCTCAGCAAGCCAGTCAGCTATTGGAGTGGGTCACAGATACTCACATGGGTCACAGTACTGGAGTTGCTCGCTGCAGTGTGCGCAGCACATTTCTCAGGGGCGAGTGGTTGAGGAGTAAGTGTGTCATCTATCTCTGGCATTTAGTGCGGCTGTGGACCAGTTAAATTAAAAAAATTAAAAATATCTATTTCTTCTTCCCCCTTCTCTTTTTGTGATAGCCAGCTGGATGAGCTGACTTACGCAGCTTTTGTTTTGGGAGGGAAGAAAACGTTAAGCCTTAAAAAAAAAAAAACAGACCTGTGCAGACAAAATGTTGGTGGAGTGCTGTTGGTGTGACCTGACCATATGTGTTGTGTGAAATAAAAATTATGGGTTTTTTTCAGGGCTCTTTGAAACTCTGATGCCAACAAACATCACACACTGACTGAAGTGTGCACTGTGCAGACTGTGCTGTTACTTAGTCTGTGTGAGTGTGTTAAGTGTTAGAGGAGTGTGTACAGCAGCACACATTCACAAACCTGGCTAAAACAGTCATTAAAAAAATAATCTCTCTGTTCTACTACAGGCTTACAGAACAAACAGAAAAAAAATATTAAAAGAGCCTAGAAAGTTGAAACTAATATCCCTGACTGTCTTACTACTTAAAATTACTTGACTCGATGCAGCTAGCAGTTAGGGAGAAATTAATTATCCCTTTGTCTTACTACTTAAAGTACTTGGCTCGACGCAACAAGCAGTGTTGTATTTACCTGTTAGGGAGAAAATATCCCTGTGCCTTATCACTTAAAGTACTTGACTCGACGCAGCAAGCAGTGCTGTATTTACCTGTTAGGGAGAAAATATCCCTGTGCCTTATCGCTTAAAGTACTTGACTCGACGCAGCAAGCAGTGCTGTATTTACTTGTTAGGGAGAAAATATCCCTGTGCCTTACCACTTAAAGCATTTGACTCGACGCAGCAAGCAGTGTTGTATTTACCTGTTAGGGAAAAAATATCCCTGTGCCTTACCAGTTAAAGTGCTTGACTCGACGCAGCAAGCAGTGTTGTATTTACCTGTTAGGGAGAAAATATCCCTGTGCCTTACCACTTAAAGTACTTGACTCGACGCAGCAAGCAGTGCTGTAGTTACCTGTTAGGGAGAAAATATCCCAGTGCCTTACCACTTAAAGTACTTGACTCGACCAGCAAGCAGTGCTGTAGTTTACCTGTTAGGGAGAAAACTATCCCTGTGCCTTATCACTTAAAGTATTTGACTCGACGCAGCAAGCAGTGTTGTATTTACCTGTTAGGGAGAAAATATGCCTGTGCCTTATCACTTAAAGTACTTGACTCGACGCAGCAAGCAGTGTTGTATTTACCTGTTAGGGACAAAATATGCCTATGCCTTATCACTTAATGTACTTGACTCGACGCAGCAAGCAGTGTTGTAGTTACCTGTTAGGGACAAAATATGCCTGTGCCTTACCACTTAAAGTACTTGACTCGACGCAGTGAGCAGTGTTGTATTTACCTGTTAGGGAGAAAATATGCCTGTGCCTTACCACTTAAAGTACTTGACTCGACGCAGCAAGCAGTGTTTTATTTACCTGTTAGGGAGAAAATATCCCTGTGCCTTACTACTTAAAGTACTTGAGTCGACGCAGCAAGCAGTGTTGTATTTACCTATTAGGGAGAAAATATCCCTGTGTCTTACTACTTAAAGTACTCGACTCGACTCAGCAAGCAGTGCTGTTATTTACCTGTTAGGGAGAAAATATCCCTGTGCCTTACCTCTTAAAATACTTGACTTGACGCAGCAAGCAGTGCTGTATTTACTTGTTAGGGAGAAAATATCCCTGTACCTTACTACTTAAAGCATTTGACTCGATGTAGCAAGCAGTGCTGTATTTATCTGTTAGGGAGAAAATATCCCTGTGCCTTACCACTTAAAGTTCATAACTTGACGCAGCCATGAGTGGTAAAAAAAAATAGCAACACTTCTCGGGCAATCCAGGCAACAGTAACAACAGTACAGAAAATTCAGGACGTTGCAGGAGTAACCCATCATGGTACTCAGAGGATGAGCACAAGGGCCATAATAGTACGGTAGCCAGTTTTAGTAAGCAGAGTGATGGATGATAATGATGAGGAGGAGAAGACTGATGAGAATGAGAGGGAAATCAGTGGAACAGATCCTGGGTTTATAGTAGATAAGGCAGCAGTCAGTATGTCAAGTAGTAGTAGCTCTGGGGAGTGGGAAGAAGAGGAGGAATACAGAGGCAGAAAAATAACAAAAACAAGTTCTCAAAAGGATGGCTGTGGTACTAAAAAAACATTAATGATTGTGGGGCATAACTTGGAGAGTCAGACACCCACACATGCAGAGGAACAACAGAGGACAGAAGATGGACAGGCTTCACGAGGGGAAGAAAGAGATGCAGTTCAACCAGTCAGAGAGGTTGTGCATCTTCAAAATTATGTGCAGATGGGCATGGAAAGACCTCAAAGAGGTAGTGGAAATAGTAGTGGATGTGGTGGTGGTGGCAGTGGTAGTAATGAACCTATCCGCCCTATAAGAAGCAGTGCAACAAAATCTGTGAAATTCATTGTGTGGGATATTTTTCACACAAGATAAGTCATCTGGCAGCCATGTGGTTTGCAAATTATGCAAAACAAAATTAAGTCGTAGTAAAGTGGGTACTCAACTGGGAACATCAACCATGATAAGACATATGAACAAGTCTCACATTTATCAGTATCAAAAAGCACAAAAGTAGCACACAAACGTTGTTGCACTTCTGCACTCAGCTGAGGAGGATGAGGTAATGGATGTTTACCAAGGCGATGAAGTAACTGATGCAGAGGTGGAGGATGATGAAAGTCTTTCTGCCAGTCAAAGCACAGCATCCTCTATTTCTCATTTCTTTACCCCTCTGACTCCACCACCACAGCCCAACCAGAGTCATATACCATCCATGGCCACAACATCCATCCCTCATGGTGGTAAAGGTCAAGGGAAGCCGCCCAGAAAATCAGGTGATAGCAGCAAGCATAGAAGACATCAAATTTCTTTGAAACACTGCTTTGAGCGGTCACAGAAATATAAGCCCAACAGGCCTGAGGCAAGGCGATTGACAAAGGCATTTGGGGAGATGATAGCCACTGACTTGCTCCCATTCTCATTTGTGGCTAACCCAGGTTTTAAAGCACTCATGGAAATCGCTGTGCCAAAGTATCATGTCCCCAGCCAGACCTATTTCTCCAGTGTTGCCATTCCAGATTTGTATGACGCTGTTCGTAAAAGTGTGTCTGATGCTCTGAAAGGTTCAGTGGGCAAAAAGGTTCATGTCACTTCAGATATGTGGACCAGTGGTCAGACAACTGACTATATGGCTGTGATTGACCACTGGGTAAACTTTCCTCCCTCCACCTTCTCCTCATCATCATCATCATCATCATGTGGTGGCACTGGTGACAGCAGCAGCAGCAGCAAGAAGCAAGGGACTTTCACAGTTTGAAGGCAGGCAGCTTTATATATTTACGGTTTTGAAAAAGATCACAAAGCGGAACATCTTCTGGAGGGCCTCGAAGAAAAGTTTGCTGAGTGGCTAACTCCAAAGTCTTTGCAACCAGGGTTTATAGTGTCTGACAATGCTACAAATATTGTGAAAGCAGTAAGACTTGGTAAGTTTACGTATGTACCATGCTTTACACACACTATTAACTTGGTGGTAAAAGACTTCATCAGTGAGGACCAAAATGTGCAGAACTTGATTGCAGCTACCAGCACTGTGTGCACTCAATTTAGCCATTCTGTGAAAGCCCGAAAGTTGTTGCGGCAGATTCATATTGAAAACAGCCTCCCACTCTACCAGGTGATACAGGAAGTTCCAACCCAGTGGAATTCCACTTACTATATGATGCAGAGAATGCTTGAACAACAGAAAGCTATCCATCAATATGCAGTCCAACATGGTATTGGGAAAGGAGATGTGAATATCAGCCCCAATCAGTGGCGTCTGATGGAGAATCTTTGTTGTATCCTTAATTAAACCCTTTGAGGAGGCTACCCAAGTAGTGAGCTGTGATGGTGCCAGACTAAGTCAGATCCTACCCTTAATTTCACTCATCAGGATGAGACTGCAGTGTCTCGAGTCACAGTTCTTTGACAATGACGACATCAATGCTGCATCACTTGTTGGAAAAATGATACAGACCTTCCTGGATGATGAGTGCATTGTAAATATGTGCAAAGCAGAACATTACATTTTGGTCACACTTCTGGACCCTCGGTTTAAGGATACAATTGAGACATTCTTCACACTACATGACTTTAAAGACCTGGAACACTACCGTGAACTGTTAATTGAGAAAGTGTCAGCACGTATAGTTCAGAAAAGTAGTACATCATCAGTGTCCTTTTGGCAACCTTCAAATTCTGACCAAAATCTGGTGGAGAGGGAGGGAGGACAATCCGCTGTTGCTGCTGCTGCTGCCACCCCCACTACTGATGTTTTGGCTTATCAAATGCAAACCAGAACTGCTGCTGCACCACAAGAGGACAAACCACTGTGGGACATGCTGTCAGACTTTGGTCTAATAAAGTCAGCTGGGAAGGCTCAGGCAGCAATAGTGGTACCAGAAGTCCCTGCTGCAAAAATGGTTAAGGATTATATGGAGGAGACTGTACATCTCACGGCAGGTGATGAACCCTTGCTTTATTGGCAAAAGAAAAAATTGATCTGGCCTTCTTTAACTGAGATTGCAATTGAATACCTCAGTTGCCCACCTGCCAGCACATATTCAGAGAGAATTTTTAGTGCTGCTGGGGCAATAGTGAATGACAAAAGAACATGTATTTCCATGAAGACTATAGAGAGGCTCACTTTTTTTAAAATGAATCTGCCTGTTTACGAGTATTGGCATGCCCATGGAGTTAGCGATCATACACTGTTTGAAGCAAGAATAATTCTTTTGCCCAAACCGGGGAAATCTCCATCTGAAGTGGGTAACTACAGGCCCATTTCCCTCCTTAACATTAATGTTAAAATATACGACTAAATTCTGCCTACTTCTTAAACACTCCCTATAATCTAATGAACACAATTAACACACATAATCACACTCTCCTGCTACAATGCTTTTAACTGTAGCAAGCTGCAGCACTTTTGTACTGCATTTCAAAAGCCATCTCATTCTGACTCAGATTAAAGCAGACGATGGCTGTGAACAATCAACTGATTTATATCTCGAAACACACAAGCAGACATATTGCATTATAAGAATGTTAAACTGTTTTAAACTCATGATTTACTGCTTCTTTACTTTGAAATACTTCTTCCGCTACTAAAATCAAATGTTGAACTATCTTGCAATAATGACACTGTTGTAACAAACGTGCCTTTAAAAATAAAGCAGCGCGCACCACAACAAATTTGAAATCTGCACCAAGCATCATAAACATACATCTGAAAACATCTAAATTTAAGTAATATTCACATCCAGAAATAGACACATACCTGCAAACACAAATCGTAAGTATCTCTACTAGCACCAAACGTAAGAATGTCCCACCCCCACGTAGCCAATCAACAAAGCAAACACACCACACCCAATCAACACACGCACACACACACACACAAACACATCAACCAATAGCGGGACACTTTATCACCCATTTACACAAAGTCACACACTACCACAATACAGCACCAGCATGAGTACAACTTGAATGAACCTCACAAAACCACAAATCTCTCTCACTGAAACTGGTCTCACCCCATGGTATGAATAGCACACATGATGTGCAGATCGTGGAATATCTAAAATATTTTCACTTCATGCATGAGCTCTGTATATATCACTAGTGCCTTCGATGACTTGTGAAATATCCAGAGCTCACTCTGCAACAGTGAAAATATTTTATATTTTACTCCTGCCCATCATGTATCCCCATATTATATTAGGGGCAGTGGATGCAGATGGGATCAGCAACTGTAGGTAGGTCACATGGAGCCTGTCAGGCTCCAATTCCTGTCAGAGTTGGCTGACTGCCATGGAGAACCTGAGTAACAGAAGTGGCAGTGAAGTCTCCGTTGGGGTCAAGGTGGCAGTTAGACCATTGTGCTTTTCCAGGTCCACTCAAGGTATGTGCTGCTGGATAGTTTTGGGACCCCTTGTACCTGAGAGAGAGTTTGCCCTGCCCTGAGTGAACCCTGCCCGTGGCTTGACAGGAGCAGGGGCCATTAGTGGAAAGGACTGTGTTGCACCTGTAGCAACAACAACTGACACCCCCCTCCCTCCATCATGAGGAGAGTAGCCTAAAGTTTAGAAATGTGTGCATCCGCTCCCACCGGCAGAGAATTAAAGAAGTAACAACCAGATTGGGGAAAGAGAACATGTCCAAAAGTAAATCGGATCCTAGTTGGCTCACCAAAGGGAGAGAAATGAGTGAGTAGGGCCTAGGTTCAAATCCTGATCCCCCAAGAGACTGTGCTGTGGCTGTAAGCCATAGAAGAGTGGGAACTGTAACAAAACCAAATTAGGATCCTCTGTGGAGCTTCTGTGTGTGCAGCTTGAGTTTTTGACATAAAATAAAAACTGCCTGATTGCATTTCACTCCTGTTCTGGACTAAATTGTTTGGAGTCCTAAATCTGTTATGCTAGGATGTCTGCCTAACAAATTGTTTTCTAGAGAACCAGCAATCCTGAGGCCACCAGTCATGAGGGGAAGAATTTCCCTCTAGCCTGCACTTCAACAGAAATCTAGCAGTCAACCGTGGAATTCCATGCTTCAAATCTGTAAGGTACTGTTCTGACTCTATGTGCTGCCAGTCGAGATAGCGCCCTTCCCCTTTCCCAGAGACAGTATGCCATCGAAATCCCTAGACTGGGAGGGGGGAGAGGAAGGTAGCTTTTGGAGTTTCAATCACTGCAAGGACTGAAAGCTGCTGCCTGCTCGAATGTAATCCCCAGACTGCTCGAGCAGGAGGCGAGTGACTTGAAAACAAACTGCTAATTTTAAAGAAAGTATCACCTGTTTAAAAGGCAGGGAAGGTGTACAAAAATGGGGGCTATCATCCAGGATCCTAAAGATAAGGTGCAGTCACCTACCTGGCATGATGGATGACGTTCACAGTGATGGAATGTTGGCGAGCCACAGTCTGTTTTGGAAGTCTGAGCAACAGTTTATCATGAGGAGACAAAATGTCACCTGCCTCACATTAAGAAAAAATGTAATGACTGAGAATGAGGAAAGGAAACAATTTGATTGGTGGATGAGTCTAATGAGATGCAGCACTAGAAAAGGGAGATCAGGTGGTCTGGACTTCAGATTGCTGAAAACCTTTGAGGAGCAAGGCATGTTGTTTGTGATGAAAGAACTTTGTATACACCAACCCATGGTGTAGTTGCTGTACTTTCGCTAGCTGATAAAGAAGGGGAAGTTTACTCACTTTTCTACAGTTGGAGAAAAACTTTGGAGGCTAATCGCTAAGCATTTGTGGATTAATCTGCTAGACTGGACATTTGAGGAAGCAAGCATGGTTTATGCCCCAGGATTCAGAGGTTAAACCATCAACGTTCAGAGGGACTGGTAAATTGGCTGTGGAGCATGGTTGAAAGGAGCAGTCCTGGTGAGTCCTGCATTTTTTGTGGACAATGTGGGAATGGGGTAATAAGGCAGCCTGTGTGTCTATTGTGTGCTTGTGGGAATGTTCCTAAGGTGGTAAGACCTTCCTATATGTGGCAGCAAGAAGGAAGATATGTGGCCCTAGCGCCACCGACTCCTGCACCCTGGCAAAGGCCACAATGCCGGAAGAGTATCCCCTGCAACTAGTATGGCCACAACTGTGGAGCCATCTGAGCAGTGGGAGGAGGATGTGGTTGTTGAATCAGAAGCAGAGCCAGAGGTGGTACCAGGACCTAGCCATCTGCCCAGCCCTGTACTGCCACTGAATGCCCCAGAACTTCCCAGTGGTAGAGGGAGGGGCCGAGGGTGGATCTCCAGAATTAAGAGTACTGCTGCAGGGTAAGTGAGGGACATAACTGAGCAGTCAGGTCTGCCCGAGGCTGTGGTGCAAGGTGAGCAGGATAACAGCAAGATGTCAGCAAAAGCTACACCCACCCAGGAACCCATGGTGAGGGCAAAGACCTTACCTAAAACACTAGAAGAGGCAAAGCCTTTGAAGTTATGTCCCCCATTCCCCAAGGCACAGGAAAATGCTACTGACACTGATGGCCCTGAAATCATCATAGAAGCAATTGAAGGACATAATGGATCTGAGGAAGAGAGTGCTGTTGGAGCTATTGAAGCCATTTCCATTTCGACCAGCCCATGGAGGGTATCACCAGGATGTCTGAGGACCTGGTCATAGAAAGAGATATTCCTAAGCACTATGCTATGCTAATCTGGGAATATTAGAGATCACCCCACTGCTCCCAGGAGCATGCAAGAGACACTTGATTGATATGGACACTAGGCATCAGTTGGACCTTACGGTGCTCAGTTACAGAAGAAATCTGGCTACCTAGAGGGTGGCCCTATGGCCCAGCATCAGGTCCTTGCCCAACATAAGCCAGGCAGAATGATGGGTGAGGTGTTACTTAAGATAGAGTATTCTGGAGCAAATTACCCATATGTAAGTGAGAGACTGTGGGACTTAATTGAGTGTAGGAGATTTGACTGGGTGTTCCAGGGGGCTGTGGAGAAAGTACACCTCAGAAATAAAGTGGACATTCGAGACATGGCCTATGATAGGAACAAGGTAACTACTCTGGCATGATCAATGTGCATCTCCTCGGCCTGGGAAGGACTTGCCTTATTTAAGACTTTTGCTCTGCTGCAAGACAAAGTTGGACACTGTTTAAAGTACTTTGTGGTAGGCCATGACTGTCGAGGGGAAAAGTGTACCAAACCAGACCCTTGCTTTTGTTTTGCACCAGAGGACCCAGCTGCCAAGTATAGAACCCCCCAGAAGAAGAATACCCCTTAGAACTCAAATGCCTTACGGCATTGTAGGACTTTGTCTAAGGGACTGCTACTACTCAGAGACTGTTTACTTTTATATTAAAATTTGCAAAATGAACAATTGCCACTAAGCATGGACAGTAGCCTGATCAGCTTATATTCTGGGTAAGAAAAAAAAAAACAGTGTATAAAATGTTTGTTTTCGGTTTTTACCAAATTGTAAATTTCTTTACTCTTATGTACCATCTTAATAATAATCATTGGAAATGGTGGTTTAATTAGTTAGTTAGTTTAGGAATAAGATAGGAAATGTTAAATAGGGACCCCCTAGAAATCAAGCACACTTGCACACTGGTGCTGCACATGGAATTTTGTGGACTTTCATTTTTAGAGACAGTTATCCAGGACTTGTATGTGTACCAGTGCAATCTAAAAAGGACATTTAAAGAGTAAAAGTGTTCCCCCTTTCCCATTGTTAAGTAGGTTGGAATATAGAGATATAGCTATAAGGTAGGTTTAGTTAGAGAAGTAGCTAGATATTTCTGTGGGGGGAACAAACCAAGTATTGTGTAGAATGTGTAGTTAGATTAAAGTCTAGCCTCCTGTATGTTGCATTCTAGAGTAATAGTGCTGAGGCTAGGCTGCCACCCCCTGGTAGAGTATAGCCTTAGAATTGCAGATAGAGAGATAGATAGGAATTTTTGTGTTTTTCAGAAATGTTTGGGGTGCCATTTAGGCCCAGCCGGGTACTGCTGAAGGGTCCAATGGGAAAAGTAGTGGAGCCGGAATAGATTAGAGAGGGGTATCCTCGGAGGGCTGGATGTCAGCCTGGTGGATCAGCTATTGTTGGGAGGCCAGGTCAAGTGGCCATGCCCTCAGTGGAGCCAGAGAACCACAGGTAGTTGCGTTTTCCCATTTAGTTCTAACTATGCTTCTGCCATGCAGTCAGCCTGGTGGAGCCTGGATGTGATGGCCTGTGGGAGATTGAGCATTATGCCACGGTGCACAGCAACCATGGTTAGCCAGGGTGGAAGCTGCTTCCCAGAGGCATGAAGCATTTATGTGTGGGGAAAGTGTAACCACTGTACTAAAATGGGGGTTACTGACAAGGTACCGTGTTGGCATCGGGAGGTGCGTGCACCACCAGGCATGGGCGTGGCCCAGGTGGCATGCACGGCTGGTTTTCAAAGCACCAGCTGGCATGAGGGTTTTCAGATAGGAGTTAAAGGAGAGTGTGTGAAAGTCATCAACAGAAACGGGTGTGCCTGCTCAAAGGCCTGAGGGGAGTTCTCAAGTTGGGGCTGGCGAGGCCCGGGGCCAAAATGGGGAGATTGCCCCTTGGTCCCAAAAGTAAGGAAGAGGACACCCACATTGCCAGCAGTGGGGCAGCAGATCCAGATGGGAGCAGCAACTGTAAGAAGGTCACATGGAGTCTGTCAAGCTCCGATACCTGTCAGAGTTGGGTGACTGCCATGCAGGGCCTGAGTGACAGAAGTGGCAATGAAGTCTCCATTGGGGTCTAGGTGGCACTTAGACCCTTGTGCTTTTCCATGTCCACTCAAGGTATGTGCTGCTGGATAGTTTGGGAACTGCTTGTGCCTGAGAGAGCATTGGCCCTGCCCTGTGCGAACCCTGCCTGTGGATCGACAGGAGCAGGGGCCATTAGTGGAAAGGATTGTGTCACACCTGTATCAACAACAACAATGGTGGGGAATTGAAGAAGCAGCAACCAGTTTGGGGACAGAGAACATGTCACAAAGTAAATCGGAGCACAGTTGGCACACCAACAGGAGAGAAATGAATGAGTAGAGCCCAGTTCCAGATCCTGATCCCCCAAGAGACTGTGCCATGGCTATATGCTATAGAAATGTGGGAACTGTAACAAAATCAAATGAGGATCCACAGTGAAGTTTGTGTGTGTGCAGCTTGAGCTTTTGACAAAAAATAAAAACTGCCTGATTGCATTTCACTCCTTTTTTGGACTAAATCATTTGGAGTCCTAAATCTGTTATGCTGTGCTGTCTGCCTAGCAAACTGTTTTCCAGAGAACCAGCCAATCCTGCGGCCACCAGTCATGAAGGGAGGAAATTCCCACTAGCCTGCACTTCGATGGAAATCCAGCCATCAACCATGGAATCCCATGCTACAAATCTAAAAGCTACTGTTCTGACTCTACCTGTTGCCAGTTGAAATAGCACCCTTCACCTTTCCCAGAGACAGTATGCCATCAAAACCCCTAGACAGGGAGGGGAGGGGGGAGCTTTCTGAAGTTTTGATCACTGCAAGGACTGAAAGCCGCTGCCTGCTCGAAAGTAAGCCCCAGATTGCTCGAGTAGAAGTGAGTGCCTTGAAAACAAACTGCTAATTTTAAAGAAACTATCACCAGTTTAAAAAGGCAGGGAAGGTGTACAAATATACATTATATATATAATATATATATATATATATATATAAAATAGGGATGAGAATGTAACATTGACAATAAAAATACATATTTCCACTGCAGTGGAATAACTCCCTCATGACATAGACACTGTGGGTTTATTTTGAAATATTTCCACAGTGTCTGCATCATATTGGATAAACCAACACTGATGATGTCACACTCCAGTACTCAAACCTACTCTATACCGGCACTACTTTACAAACGAGAAACCCACAAAATGAAGCAGCTGTTACACACCTTATCACAATAAATGACTCTTGAATTCCCTGGGCTCATCAGAACACCATTTCTAAGCAGAGAAAAGCATCTGCAAAAAGAAAAAGAAACATAGCTATAACATTCATGAAAATGTGTTGCCAAACTAAAATGTGCAAATACATACCATCTAGAAAACCTGATAGAGTAAACAAATTAACATTAAGAAAAAACAAACAGCCGATAAACATTGAGGAAGAACTACTCCTCAGTTGCTCACAATTTGAAACTGACTGTGATCTATTACTCAAACCACAGCACGTGGAACAAACATTTCTACTACCTGAAACTGATAAGATGGACATTTTACCACCAAAACATGAATGAATAGACAATACAGAAATCGAACAATTCTTTGAAAATAGTAAAAATGACAACACCAGAAAAAAACAGGATCAGATGTGTCTCACTTCCATAAATATCTACGTGAAGAGCTACAAATCTATCAACTGATGGAATGTATGGCACCAGAAGAACTCGACCCAATCTTATCATAGTACCTCATGACTCTGGAGAGAACAGATGGAACCAATTACGGACCTCTCATTATAAGATCAAAATTTCAGAGTCTAGAAAGGATACATGAAAGACAAAAATTAAACCGAATCCCTTTCTAATTCTAAACAATTCCTCAAAACAAGACAAGTAATAACCTTGAAACAAAAAGTCGAAAGAGCAAGGAAAAGGCAACCCTCCGCAAGCTGTGGATGAGCTTACTGACAGCATAATAAACATACTTTATGAAAAAATCTACTTGGACCCAGTAATCCACAAGCATTATTAAACAGTAAGTGGATTACTGTGACAATGTGTTTTGGCCTCTGTGGCAACATGGAAACGTGGAATTAAAATGGGGAGACATTTGCTTAAATAAAGCTCAAGAAGGACATTTATAGCTTGAATGTGTGACAGAATGACAAACAAAAACCAGTTTTGGCAGCAACCCAAAAGAAGTTTGGCTACTTAAACCTCGAACATACCAAATAAAAGGAAAGAAACAGTGCCCAGTAAACAACAACATTATCTATAAAGCTAAAAAACCTGAAAAATGCAACATTGAAACAATACCCTTTTTCCTTGCTGTAAACCAATGTCAACGTGCTCAATACTCAACTATTTGGTACAAAAAACAACCGCTAGGAATCAATTCCTTAAGTAATATTGTAAAAAACATGATAGCACAAGCTGACATTCAAACAGACCATCGCCTCACTAATCATTCCATACAGAAGCATTTTGTTCAAAAGCTCTGCAACAACAATATCCCCCCAATTGTAATGACACAAGTATCGAGTCATAAAAAGATCCAGTCTCTAAATCAATATGCTACCCTAAGCGAAGACAAAAAAAAGGAACATTTGCAGCATTTTAAGTAGCACCACAGAATCCATTCTCTCAACTTCTGGTATGCAGTCCCACAGCGAGAAAAAATTCCGCTGTGAAGACAGCCTTCAAGACACAGTACTTGCCTGTTCCAGCCAACCTGCTATCAATGTAAAACATATAATGTTCAATATAATACAAAGTACATATATATATGTTTCTCATTACTTATTGACAACATTTTGTAAATGCATCTTCTCACAATATCTTGTTTCTTTCTGCAGGCAACCAGTATGGAAAAAAACATGCAGAAGAGCTGCCATTTTGGAATCAGACAGCTACTCAGACTGATTACCCAAAAACCTACTATCCCATGTGTTAAATAAACATTTCCTAAACAATGTAATAAAAATATAAACACTCATATGATGATAACCCTGTACAAAATCTATGTTAAAGAGAATAAAGTTAACCATGCTTCAAGACAGCATCAAAATAAAAACCCAATAATAAAATACACATGGGCAATAACTGAAAAAAAGAAAGTATACATAAATAAACACAATACATTACTAACTTCCAACAACACATAAAAATGCTGTTAAAAGACCAAAAAATAAATGTTCCATGACAGTAAACATTATGCATCTCCACGTATCCTAAGTCTGCACAAAACCATGCCCACCATAACATTCTGACCAATCACAACACACGTATCTCAGCAACCAGAAAAAACACAACCAACCAGAATAAATTACAACCCAAATCATCCAATCACTGGAAAATCCTAACTAAACACAACCTACTCATACCCATACTAAATCCCATTCAACCAAACTTACCACGACCAAATCACCAGCGGCTGCACACATATTTACAAAATAAATCCTTGACACATGTAATTCAAACTACTGCACTATACAAAACATAAGATAACACTACACCACAGCCCTATTGTATAAATCGCACAAATGATGTGCGACTTCTGGAATATGGCTAATATTAACACTAATTGAAGAGTGCCCTAAGATAATATCACTCTTGCCTTCAGCACTGTAACATTATCACAGGTAAAGATACAGCAAATTTAAATTCTTCAGTCGTGGGCACTTCATCCATTACCCGCTATGCGGAAGTGACCCATAGGAAGGGCTCACTTCACCGTGTGATTATTACTTCGCATTGTCATTCCGCCTTAACACGAATTAAGGTGAAGTGACAACAATATTAGCAGCCCCCCCACACACACACACAGTCACCAGAATTAATGTGCATCCCCAAAGTGCTACTGTCTTGTGCCCAGAAAGCTCCCCAGTGCTGACCAAGTGAAATGAGAGCACTACAAGAAATGCAAAGTCTCACAGAATTAATGGTGCACTCAGTCATGCACCCAGTGGTCACACACACTAACCAGAATTAATGTGCATCCCCAAAATGCTGCTGTCTTGTGTCCAGAAAATTCCCCAGTGCTGACGAAGTGAAATGAAAGCATAACAAGAAATGCAAAGCTTCCCAGAATTAATGTCGCATTCAGTCATGCATGCAGTGGTCACACACAGTCACCAGAATTAATGTGCATCCCCAAAATGCTACTGTCTTGTGTCCAGAAAATCCCACAGTGCTGACTAAGTAAAATGAGAGTGTAACAAGAAATGCAAAGTCTCTCAGAATTAATGGCGCACTTAGTCATGCACGCAGTGGTCACACACAGTCACCAAAATTAATGTGCATCCCCAAAATGCTACTGTGTTGTGTTCAGAAAATTCCCCAGTGCTAATGAAGTGAAATAAGAGCGTAGCAAGAAATGCAAAGTCTCCCAGAATTAATGGCGCACTGCAAGCACACAGACAGATTAAGATTGCACTGTACACTCAAGAGATGCATACAAAAAGGCACAACAACACCTAACCAGTGCTCACAACAATTCACAAATACAAATCTGGAAAGGAATACCTTTTGTCAGTTGGAGGATTGGTGCACAGCAGTAACAATCCATTACTAGTAAAGATACCACAAAGCAGTATAAAAAGTTCATGCCGGTGCGGTGGATAGCAGGTTCACACTGCTGCAATTACTCTGTGGCACAATAAAACATGTCTGATTTAATGGCATGCATTGCACACACACACACACACTACAAGTAATGCGTAGCAAATTGAAAACCTTTAGTAATATAACCAAATGTTTTAAACAAACAAAATATATACTGCTGCACCACAACAATCAGCAACACAATTTCAAGATTTAAGCAATAAGGCATGACCAGAGGTTATGTTAAAGGTCTGTTAATCACCTTCTAAGGGGTGTAATGTGACACGAGGCATAGCTGAGTGCTACATGCTCCTAGAAGGTGATTAACTGACCATTAACATAACTCCTTGGAGTGTCTTATTACTATTATAATAAAAATGTTTTTTAAATAGGGTTAAACCTTGTTCAGTATATGATGAGGCTGTACATGTATGTTAATCAAAGATTAAAGAGGTAGTGTCGCCAGAGCGATCTTGCTGCATTTTTGTTGACTGTTAGGAAGTACTGTGCTCATATTTGTTAAGCGTGATGTTTTAAATTATAATAGTGATAGTTTTGAAAGGCATACAATAATAACTTTCTCTGTCCTCACTAAGCAGTGTTGTCACCGACAGTTCCGGGTTTAGTTGTGGGGGACAGATGTCAATCATCCAGTTGGGAGGCATGGTTAGGTGTTGCGTGCGACTCACAGCAGCTGAATTCACACAGCTGACACAAGCTATGTGGTTTACATTGGCAACCTCCACCGCTCAGTCTGTAATCAGATGGCTGTTTTGTGGTGTTCTGCAATGTCATATTAATATATAGCTACTATTGGTTGTGCTTTACTTAATTGAAGGAAGTAACAGACCTTTTGAAATTTGATCTGGTTCTGTTGTAAATTTTAAGCTGCGAGAATGCCAAAAAGGTTTGTTGTTTCTGCGTGTGGCAATACAGCATCAGCAAATGTGTCCTTACATTTGTTTCCCATAGATGAATGTGTGAGAAAAAAATGGGTATTTTTTGTTCGGCAGCACAGAATGAATTTTGTACCTTCAAAACCCTCAGTTTTATGTAGTATTCATTTTAGGGTGGACGACTATGATGTTAGTTCAGAAGGGAGGAAAATTGCTGGCATGCCGTGCAGTCCTGGGTGAGTTGATCGGCTGTGCACAGCAAAAAGTGTGTGTAAGTGAGTGACAGGATGTTGTCCTCACCCTTTCCTTTTTTTTTTTTTTTTGTGGAAACTTAAAAGTGCATAGTATTGCAGTCATGAATATTTTGGGAACCATGGATGTACAATTATAACTAATTTCGAACTGTGATGTGCGAGTCTTGACTCTTGTGTTCCTTAAGTGGCATCCCACTGAAAACAGACTTAGAAATTGTTTACTTTCAGCACCTTATCGTAAGCATCATGCAGGAAAGTAGAAAACTGTTGGCTTCACTGAAGCTGTACTTTGGTAGCATATATACAAATCTATGTGGCACTCTGTCCCCTAATGTCCGTGATTTTGCTTCACCTCACTTATGAGGGGCTATCATGTGCTCCATTATTACAATGGTGTGACCCAAAACTGTTAATTTGTAATGTATTTGTTGTCTCTGTGTCTGCCCTATGTTTTCCATGGCACATTTCAGTTACTGGTCTTGAAGTGTTGTAAAGAAATGTTTTTTTTTTGTTAGATGAGCGAGCAGTCGTGTCAATACTAGGGCTGCAAGTTCAGTTCGACCAAATTTGAAAAAAGGTAAAAACTCCATTGTTCTCCATAGCCCGCCCATGGTAGAACATCACCCCCAAAAATGTGAACTTTGTGAACTTTGGTTCACCTGTAGAAACTGCTAATAATTTTAGTACACAAAGTACACACATGCCAGATGCACTGCCGCACATGCTCCCTCACTGTCTCTCCGATGTAGCACACATGATGCTGCTCGCAGCACGCAAGCGCCAGTCGGGACTCTCAAAAGAGGTGGAGAGTAGACGGAGAGACTGTTGAGAAGGAGGACTGTGGGGAAGGGAGGGAACATGCTAGATGGTGACTGGTGTTTCTGTTTTTGTCCCTCAGCAAGCCAGTCAGCTATTGGAGTGGGTCACAGATACTCACATGGGTCATAGTACTGGAGTTGCTCGCTGCAGTGTGCGCAGCACATTTCTCAGGGGCGAGTGGTTGTGGAGTAAGTGTGTCGTCTATCTCTGGCATTTAGTGCGGCGGTGGACCAGTTAAATTAAAAAAATAAAAAATATCTATTTCTTCTTCCCCCTTCTCTTTTTGTGATAGCCAGCTGGATGAGCTGACTTACGCAGCTTTTGTTTTGGGAGGGAAGAAAACGTTAAGCCTAAAAAAAAAAAAAAACAGACCTGTGCAGACAAAATGTTGGTGGAGTGCTGTTGGTGTGACCTGACCATATGTGTTGTGTGAAATAAAAATTATGGGTTTTTTTCAGGGCTCTTTGAAACTCTGATGCCAACAAACATCACACACTGACTGAAGTGTGCACTGTGCAGACTGTGCTGTTACTTAGTCTGTGTGAGTGTGTTAAGTGTTAGAGGAGTGTGTACAGCAGCACACATTCACAAACCTGGCTAAAACAGTCATTAAAAAAATAATCTCTCTGTTCTACTACAGGCTTACAGAACAAACAGAAAAAAAAATATTAAAAGAGCCTGGAAAGTTGAAACTAATATCCCTGTCTGTCTTACTACTTAAAATTACTTGACTCGATGCAGCTAGCAGTTAGGGAGAAATTAATTATCCCTTTGTCTTACTACTTAAAGTACTTGGCTCAATGCAGCAAGCAGTGTTGTATTTACCTGTTAGGGAGAAAATATCCCTGTGCCTTATCACTTACAGTACTTGACTCGACGCAGCAAGCAGTGCTGTATTTACCTGTTAGGGAGAAAATATCCCTGTGCCTTACTACTTAAAGTACTTGACTCGATGCAGCAAGCAGTGCTGTATTTACCTGTTAGGGAGAAAATATCCCTGTGCCTTACCACTAAAAGTACTTGACTCGACGCAGCAAGCAGTGCTGTATTTACCTGTTAGGGAGAAAATATCCCTGTGCCTTACTACTTAAAGTACTTGACTCGACGCAGCAAGCAGGGCTGTATTTACCTGTTAGGAGAAAGTATCCCTGTGCCTTACCACTTAAAGTACTTGACTCGACGCAGCAAGCAGTGCTGTATTTACCTGTTAGGGAGAAAATATCCCTGTGCCTTACCACTTAAAGTACTTGACTCGACGCAGCAAGCAGTGCTGTATTTACCTGTTAGGGAGAAAATATCCCTGTGCCTTACCACTTAAAGTATTTGACTTGACGCAGCAAGCAGTGTTGTATTTACCTGTTAGGGAGAAAATATGCCTGTGCCTTACCACTTAAAGTACTTGACTCGACGCAGCAAGCAGTGTTGTATTTACCTGTTAGGGAGAAAATATGCCTGTGCCTTACTACTTAAAGTACTCGACTCGACGCAGCAAGCAGTGTTGTATTTACCTGTTAGGGAGAAAATATCCCTGTGTCTTACTACTTAAAGTACTCGACTCGACGCAGCAAACAGTTCTGTTATTTACCTGTTAGGGAGAAAATATCCCTGTGTCTTACGACTTAAAGTACTTGACTCGATACAGCAAGCAGTGCTGTATTTACCTGTTAGGGAGAAAATATCCCTATGCCATACCACTTAAAATACTTGACTCGACGCAGCAAGCAGTGCTGTATTTACTTGTTAGGGAGAAAATATCCCTGTACCTTACTACTTAAAGCATTTGACTCGACGTAGCAAGCAGTGCTGTATTTACCTGTTAGGGAGAAAATATCCCTGTGTCTTACCACTTAAAGTACTTAACTCAACGCAGCCATGAGTGGTAAAAAAAAATAGCAACACTTCTCGGGCAATCCAGGCAACAGTAACAACAGTACAGAAAATTCAGGACGTTGCAGGAGTAACCCGTCATGGTACTCAGAGGATGAGCACAAGGGCCATAATAGTACCGTAGCCAGTTTTAGTAAGCAGAGTGATGGATGATAATGATGAGGAGGAGAAGACTGATGAGAATGAGAGGGAAATCAGTGGAACAGATCCTGGGTTTATAGTAGATAAGGCAGCAGTCAGTATGTCAAGTAGTAGTAGCTCTGGGGTGGGAAGAAGAGGAGGAATACAGAGGCAGAAATAACAAAACAAGTTCTCAAAAGGATGGCTGTGGTACTAAAAAACACTAATGATAGTGGGGCATAACTTGGAGAGTCAGACACCCACACATGCAGAGGAACAACAGAGGACAGAAGATGGACAGGCTTCACGAGGGGAAGAAAAGATGCAGTTCAACCAGTCAGAGGTTGTGCATCTTCAAAATTATGTGCAGATGGGCATGGAAAGACCTCAAAGAGGTAGTGGAAATAGTAGTGGCTGTGGTGGTGGTGGCAGTGGTAGTAATGAACCTATCCTCCCTATAAGAAGCAGTGCAACAAAATCTGTGAAATTCATTGTGTAGGATTTTTTTCACACAAGATAAGTCATCTGGCAGCCATGTGGTTTGCAAATTATGCAAAACAAAATTAAGTCGTAGTAAAGTGGGTACTCAACTGGGAACATCAACCATGATAAGACATATGAACAAGTCTCACATTTATCAGTATCAAAAAGCACAAAAGGAGCACACAAACGTTGTTGCACTTCTGCACTCAGCTGAGGAGGATGAGGTAATGGATGTTTACCAAGGCGATGAAGTAACTGATGCAGAGGTGGAGGATGATGAAAGTCTTTCTGCCAGTCAAAGCACAGCATCCTCTATTTCTCATTTCTTACCCTCTGACTCCACCACCACAGCCCAACCAGAGTCATATACCATCCATGGCCACAACATCCATCCCTCATGGTGGTAAAGGTCAAGGGAAGCCGCCCAGAAAATCAGGTGATAGCAGCAAGCATAGAGGACATCAAATTTCTTTGAAAGACTGCTTTGAGCGGTCACAGAAATATAAGCCCAACAGGCCTGAGGCAAGGTGATTGACAAAGGCATTTGGGAGATGATAACCACTGACTTGCTCCCATTCTCATTTGTGGCTAACCCAGGTTTTAAAGCACTCATGGAAATCGCTGTGCCAAAGTATCATGTCCCCAGCCAGACCTATTTCTCCAGTGTTGCCATTCAGATTTGTATACGCTGTTACGTAAAGTGTGTCTGATGCTCTGAAAGGTTCAGTGGGCAAAAGGTTCATGTCACGACAGATATGTGGACCAGTGGTCAGACAACTGACTATATGGCTGTGATTGACCACTGGGTAAACTTTCCTTTCTCCACCTTCTCCTCATCATCATCATCATCATCATGTGGTGGCACTGGTGACAGCAGCAGCAGCAGCAAGAAGCAAGAGACTTTCACAGTTTGAAGGCAGGCAGCTTTATGTATTTATGGTTTTAAAAAGTATCACAAAGCGGAACATCTTCTGGAGGGCCTCGAAGAAAAGTTTGCTGAGTGGCTAACTCCAAAGTCTTTGCAACCAGGGTTTATAGTGTCTGACAATGCTACAAATATTGTGAAGGTAGTAAGACTTGGTAAGTTTACACATGTACCATGCTTTACACACACTATTAACTTGGTGGTAAAAGACTTCATCAGTGAGGACCAAAATGTGCAGAACTTGATTGCAGCTACCAGCACTGTGTGCACTCAATTTAGCCATTCTGTGAAAGCCCGAAAGTTGTTGCGGCAGATTCATATTGAAAACAGCCTCCCTCTCCACCAGGTGATACAGGAAGTTCCAACCCGGTAGAGTTCCACTTACTATAGGATGCAGAGAATGCTTGAACAACAGAAAGCTATCCATCAATATGCAGTCCAACATGGTATTGGGAAAGGAGATGTGAATATCAGCCCCAATCAGTGGTGTCTGATGGAGAATCTTTGTTGTATCCTTAATTAAACCCTTTGAGGAGGCTACCCGAGTAGTGAGCTGTGATGGTGCCAGACTAAGTCAGATCCTACCCTTAATTTCACTCATCAGGATGAGACTGCAGCATCTCGAGTCACAGTTCTTTGACAATGCGACATCAATGCTGCATCACTTGTTGGAAAATGATACAGACCTTCCTGGATGATGAGTGCATTGTAAATATGTGCAAAGCAGAACATTACATTTTGGTCACACTTCTGGACCCTCGGTTTAAGGATACAATTGAGACATTCTTCACACCACATGACTTTAAAGACCTGGAACACTACCGTGAACTGTTAATTGAGAAAGTGTCAGCACGTATAGTTCAGAAAAGTAGTACATCATCAGTGTCCTTTTGGCAACATTCAAATTCTGACCAAAATCTGGTGGAGAGGGAGGGAGCACAATCTGCTGTTGCTGCTGCTGCTGCCACCACCACTACTGATGTTTTGGCTCATCAAATGCAAACCAGAACTGCTGCTGCACCACAAGAGGACAAACCACTGTGGGACATGCTGTCAGACTTTGGTCTAATAAAGTCAGCTGGGAAGGCTCAGGCGGCAATAGTGGTACCAGAAGTCCCTGCTGCAAAAATGGTTAAGGATTATATGGAGGAGACTGTACATCTCACGGCAGGTGATGAACCCTTGCTTTATTGGCAACAGAAAAAATTGATCTGGCCTTCTTTAACTGAGATTGCAATTGAATACCTCAGTTGCCCACCTGCCAGCACATATTCAGAGAGAATTTTTAGTGCTGCTGGGGTAATAGTGAATGACAAAAGAACATGTCTTTCCATGAAGAATATAGAGAGGCTCACTTTTTTAAAAATGAATCTGCCTGTTTACGAGTATTGGCATGCCCATGGAGTTAGCGATCATACACTGTTTGAAGCAAGAATAATTCTTTTGCCCAAACCGGGGAAATCTCCATCTGAAGTGGGTAACTACAGGCCCATTTCCCTCCTTAACATTAATGTTAAAATATACGACAAAATTCTGGCTAACAGATTAAGACTATCATGGGAAGGATTACTCAGTCCAGAGCAGGCTGGGTTCGTGGTTGGACGCTCTTCTGCGGATCATTTCAGGAAGCTATTCTATTTAATCTCCGCGGCTGGGATTCCGGATCTAGAAGCATCTCTGGTATCTTTAGACGCGGAAAAAGCATTTGATAGAGTAGAATGGCGTTTTATGTTTGCAGTATTAAGCAAATTCAGTATTCCCCAACGTTTCATAGATTATATCCGAGTTCTCTACTCAGGCCCATCGGCCAGAATCCAATGCAACAATCTTATTTCGAGAGACTTTCCCCTCCTCCATGGCACTCGACAGGGCTGTCCACTCTCTCCATTCCTCTTTAATCTTTATATTGAGCCCCTAATAAGGGCCCTGAAGTTAGACAACCAAATCCAGGGAATTCATATTGGCAAGCTCGAATGCAAAATATCAGCCTTTGCAGACGACCTGCTTATACATATAGAAAACAGCAGAAAATCGCTTCCTCAATTACTTCAGATAATTTCTTGCTTCAGTGGTTTTTCAGGTTACAAACTAAACACAAACAAAACTAATGTATATCCATTATCTCCTCTCTTACAGAAAGACTGGTGTTCCTCCTTAGGCCTTCAATGGCAGAGTAGTTCTCTGGTTTATTTGGGCATTAGAATCTCGAAAGACCTTCCCAACCTGGCGAATCTTAATCTTAGCCCTCTGTTCAAATCTATTAAGGAGGACTTGGAAAGATGGAATAAATTACCCCTGTCCTTCTGGGGTAGAGCAAATACCCTAAAAATGATGGTCTTACCAAAAATTTTCTATCCCCTTTTTAATCTTAACATCTATTTACCTAAGTCTTTCTTTAAACCACTTTATAAATGCTGCTCAGATTTTCTGTGGAAAGGCAAAGCACATCATCGGGCATATGCAAAACTTACCCGACCTAGAAAATTAGGGGGGCTGCAGTTGCCTGACTTTTTTGTTTATTACCTAGCTATTCATGCTACGAGATGTTCGCAGTGGGTGGCCGAATCTGAAGCAACCCCGAATTCACCCCCTCGGCTTATCTTAGATCGCTCCTCAATTAATAATTTCAGTTTAGATTTGGAATCTCTCTTATATACCCCCTGGTCTAAAGTTCCCCAAAAAATTAAAAACACTCCATTAGGTTGGGACGTGAAGGCCCTACACCAACTCTATTCGTTGCTCCATAAACCTTATTTAAAAGACCTGACGCAACCTTTGCTAAGGAATCCCAATATACAGATAGGGAATCGTCCAATCACTCGTTTTATAGGTAACTACTCTCCCAAACCTCATTTGGCAGACTTTGTTTCGGCTAATTCATTGATCCCAGTATCAGAGCTTGTAAATAAATTCGGGGTGGGTCATAACAATCTATTGCGATTGTACCAGATTCGACGATGTGTAAGTCTTTTCTTGGGGAAAAGTCCTTGGTCTGACGGAGCTGGAATCCTTTTAAAAAGTTTGAGAGAGTTAGCAGAATCCCGCAATGCGGTCTCCAAGATTTATAAGTCAATACTGACAGAAATAATGCCCAATTTTACCCCCATAGCTCACTACTGGGAGTCCAACTTTGCTAAGTGTTGGCCAGCTGAAATTTGGGAAAGAATCTGGATAGAGTCTTATGCTTGTATTAAACAAGATGGACTTAGAAATATTCAATTCAACATCTTACATAACCTTTATTTTTCTCCTGCCAAGCTTTCCCGGATATACAGGTCCTCCTCTTCTGTTTGTGTTGACTGTGGGGACCCTCTAGCCACAATATATCATAAACTTTGGGCTTGTCCAAAGGTAGCTAATTTTTGGGGCTCAGTCAGGCAGTGGGTGGGCCCATACTGTAATATCTCAGCTTTTTTCAACGAAAATGTTTGCTTATTAGGGATGTATGCTCAAATCCCAACTTGGACTCAAAAATGGCAGATGGCAATGGTAGCTCTTGTCACCAAACTGGTAATTCTCAGGCACTGGCAAGGCAGTTGGGAACCCTCATACAGAGAATGGTGGGACGAATTTCTAAATGCTTTAAATGCTGAAAGGTCTGTCACTAGTTTCTTTAACTCTGCGGAAAATTCCAGAAGTGCTGGGGTGGTTTTTATACACCTAAAAAACAAATTTGGTTACTAGGAGGGAGCAAACCTTGAACGCTACTAGTATGGGCCCCCAGGAACTTGGTTTTACCTTCCTGGGCGCTCTATTTTGCCTATTCTCTCTCTGGGGTAACACAAGGATAATGTTAGGTAGTCACTGGAAAGACTACTTTCTACGTCTTTCTGCTATTGATGTTTTTGTTCTTCCCTTAGTCACACCCCTTTTTACGGTTCCCACTTATTTTTCCTGATGGTGTTTTCTTTCTTGTCTCTCCCTCCCTCGAGAGGTTTATTTATGGTTGTACCGCAGTTCTTTCCCTTCTCTCCTTCTGTTGCTAGGTTAACCTAGGTTATTTTACTCTAAACTCTGTAAGGAAAGTATATTTATTTGTAAATTCTATGTACTAGCTGCCACGGGTTGTGGATTCTGGGGTGGGTTGGGGTGTTTTTTTGTTTTTTTTTCTTCTTCCTCCTGAGACTATGCCACATACAGCAATCGAATTTCTTGAGTTGTTTCTGGGGTGTGTTTTATCTGTATGGTTATGGTTCTGTATTATTTCTATGAAGTATATAAAAACAGTAAAAAAATAAAGTTATTTGCAAAAAAAAAAAATGAATCTGCCTCAGTTCAAAAGCATATACTGTCCCAAATTTATGCAGGGTGACAGCACACAGATGGCATCATGCCATGATGATGATGACGATGATGATGGTGAAGGATTCTGTTGCCACTAGTAGCCACTAGCCTTTCCAGCTGTCTTTCGTCCACTGGTGGGTCCCCCTGTCTCCTCCTCATCCTGGAGTTCCATTAATTTCAAAAACAAACATCCACTGCTGGTTCTCATGTGCCACTAAGGCCCAATCTGACTAGCACCAGAAACTGAAGGACCACTGCATATGGCAGTTCAACTAAAATAACCAGAAATGACTACACATTGTCACACAGCTCTGTCTTCATCCATTTGTTTTATTGGATTTTTATTACAAAATACACACTCAATAAATACTTATCACGAGCTGTTAACAAACAAAAACGTTAATAAAAATAAATAACTTTTCTTCTGGTTCAGTTCCAGATGGGAATTTAATTTAAAAATTTTTTTTTTGCTGTAAAATGTCAACTTTACAATACATTCCCAATTTCAATGTTGCACCCAATGACAGCCAATGTTTCGATCTGAAGGCACCATTCACCAGATAGAAACTGTTTTCATTATAACCTGTAAAATGAAAATAAAAAAAAAATAGATTTTACAAAATGCTGTTCCCACATACTGCACTAACTGACTATCATGACGACAATAAAAAAAGAATCACTGATCTTACCCTAGCCCCCATCCGAAACTCCAAGCCCTCCAAACCCCCCGGGACACTCCCTCTTACAAATAATATTCACCCTCTATTGTAAGACACTAAACCATGCACATGACCTGGCATCATAAATACAATTTGCAGATGGTATACTGTTATAGGTTTTTCAATTATTCTGAGTAAAGATGAGGAAGGGGCTGATGTTTTGGATGGTGGGACAAATAAAGTAATACAGTATTGATTGACATAGTTACCTATGGGAGGTATAGGGATCAGGGCAGGAGAGTGTGGTAGGTACTGTATTACTAACATCATTTGGCACCAGTTACTCAGAAAAACAGAAAGCCCCAAATGAATAACCACACAGACAAAATTTAACATACAAACATAATTTAATCTACACAATCTGGTAAAGCAAAATGCCACACTGCCCCAGTGCATCGGCACCATACCTTTCTCGGGGGGGGGTACTGAGGAAGGTAAGGTACAGAAGCGATGGGGCAGTGTGGCATTTTGCTTTACCACATTGTGTGGATTAAATACATTTTGTACTGTAAACTTCTGTACATGTACTTATTTGGTACTAAAACAGCTGAAGCTATAGGTACCACGGGTGCCAGTTATTTTGAACTGGGCTCTATTAGTACCTGAGTCTAACAGTGGGGGAAGATTTAAAATTATTGTAACAGGGTGTAGCTCAGGGGGTTAACCCTTTGAGCTGCCTGTAACCAGATTTAAAAAGCTAAAGTTGTCAGGGATAATATACGAGTCATATATCATCCCTGACCTTTACCGCTTGTTAAATCTGTTTCAACACAAGTATTTTTAAGCATCTGCTTGGTAACCACCAGGTGGTTCTATAATATATAAGCAGTAAACCCATTCCACCTGGTTCTACTTAACTATAAAAAAAATCCACATATTTTATTTTGCATGTTTGGGATATACATGTAATACTAAGATTCATTTCTAACTTTAAGAATGATAAGTTTTGCAAAGCTTTCGATCACTGACACAGAATCCTATGCACCAAAGTTTTGCAATACTTAATTGTATTTATACCATTCTTAGTACTACATGTACTTTCCCAAACAAAAAACAATACTTCTGTGGATTTCTTAATTAAGTAGAACCATGTACACTTCAGTTTTTTTTTGCGTTATATATTATTGAACTTTGTTATACCATGTAGAACCTGGTTTTACTTAGTAGAACTTGTTTTTTTACATAGTAGAACTAGTTTTATTTGGTAGAACCTGGTTCTATTTGGTAGAACCTGGTTTTACTTGGTAGAACTTGATTATAAATGGTAGAACCCAGTTCTACCTGGTAGAACCCAATTATACTGGTAACTGGTAGAACCAGGTAGAACATTTTTGGGTTCTACTCAGAAAGTTCGCAAGGTAGAACTTTTAGGGGTTTGTGCAGCCCTAGTCAATACATTTCTCTGTAATTAAGTAGATACTTTTTGAATTTGGCACAGACTGGTTGATTACATGGGTATTTGTTTATTTGCATGAACAGAATTACATCCCTGTACTGCAAAGGTGCATTCCCATGTTGACAGTGTTTTTTTTTTTCAGATGCTAATTAGTTTTCAGCATGTTATGAAGTGGAAATGAGGGCTGTTCCACATATGCTATAGTTAGTAAACTAAATATTATGTGTCTCGTATTGCACCCTAATTTATCTACAGTGTTGCAATGCAGGACTACGAAATATCTGCTAACAGTTATAATTTCTGTTTTCATATGAAGGTTATGAATGGGTGCATGTTTTAGTATTTTATGGATATCAATCGAAAATTTTTTGCGTTATATATGTAGTTTGACCTTTGGTGAAAGCTGCTTTCATCCTGAATGGTCATCCGGATGTCCTTCTGTGAACATGGGTTGCTTGCACACTGCATATGATGGCAACTGACATGCAAATGTCACTCTTGACTTCTGAGCCAGCTTGTGAGGGAGGAAGACTCACTTATTGTGACCCTGTACATTTTGTATCTGACTGTGCATACTACATGTGTAGTAATGCAAGTGAGTCTTAGTTACTGACAACCTCTGTCAACCCTGATTCATTGTTTGTGTGGCATATTCTCCCTAGTCTCATAATAAACCTGATGAATGGATACTTTCTTATTGGATGATGATATCAATTATATTGATGCTCACATGTATATGTAACATTGTTTATTTTATATGAGATTTCGTTTGTTAAATACATTTACAGTAAAAGGCATGATGGTGGAGGCTGCCAAGTCATTGCAGTCACAGGGATTTTAGTTGTATTAGTCTGATGAGCCCCCAAATTCTCTTGCCGCTGTCTACAGTACTAATTTGGCCTTGTGCACAGACAGGCCTGGGATATATGTATCCTTGACTGGGATGAATTTACCTTCCCCATCCTCCTCCCAATGAAAACCCTTGTGCATGGAGTCACCAAACAGGAGCACCTTAATCTCTACCCCTCCCCGTCAAGTCACTAACCATGTTTGTGTCTGTCCAGGATCCTTCCTCTGTCCACGCTTCACAGACCCCGTACAGCCTGGGCATAAAAGATTACCTCCTCTGTCTGTTCCCTGATCCAATCACCCGAATATGTGGCATTGGGACCCCCAGTCATGTTACCATGTACTGCTCTTTGTTAATCTTCCCCTTCCCTCCCCACTCCTTCAGTCTTGTGCCATCTGGACTCTCTGGTTGTGTGCTCCCTGTTGCATCCCTATTCACTCAACTCTCCCCCCCTCCACTTGACCAATTGCTCCTGTCTTGATACTGGCCTGTCCAATGTCCTGCCCACTTCTGCCCTGACTTTGCTTTGAGCTCCGACATATACTCTACCTCACACGCTCCTTGGCTCATACAAAGATCAAATGTATGGATTGGGGTTGGATGCACATGGCCTGCAGTTAAGGGAGGCAGCTGGAAATTACAGGTCCTTTAGCCTGACATTAGTGGTTGGCAAGGTGATGGAGGGTATCACCAAGGAAAGGCTAGGGGGGTTACCAGAGATAGCTGGGTATGTGGACGATAGGCAGCAAGGCTGTTTCCAGGAAGATCATGCCAGACAAAACTTGTGGAGTTCTATGACTGGGTGATGAGGTACTTGTACTGGGGTAGGCTGGTGGATGTCCTTTTTCTAGATTCTGTAACTCACAATGGGCTGCTGACTAAACCAAAGAAAATGGGGGTACAGAGACAGTTGTTAACATGGATAGGAAATTGCCTGTCTGAGTTTACTCAGAGGGTGGTGGTTGGGGGCTAGCCTCATTCCCAAGGTGGGTTACTTGTGGGGTGCCCTAGAGGTCAGTGTGGGTGGCACTCCTGTTGAATGCCTATGTCTCTGACATAAGGAAGGGGATCAGGAGTGAAATTAGTCTCTTTGCAGATGACTCAAAGCTGGGCGCAGTGGTGGATGAGGATGAGGGGACAGTGGCTTTGCAGGATGATCTGGAGGCCCTGGAAAGGTTGTTGGGATACTGGAAAATAAAAATATATGCAGGTAAGTGCAAGGGTCTGCACCTGGGATTCAGACATCCAGGCCAGGGATTTACCCTGGGAGGATACAAATAGCAAGTCATGGAGGGTGAGAGGGACCTGTGGGTATTTGTAGATGTCAAAATGAGCAACTCAGAGACCTGTAGGAGGGCAGTGGCATGGTCAAATAGGATACTGGGATGTATTGCCAAGGTGATTACCACTAGAAAGGTTGAAGTGATCCTTCCCCTGTACAACTGCTTGGATAGGTCACATGAGGGACAGAGGAGCCATGGTAGAGGTCTTTAAATACATAAAAGGGATTAATAAGGGAGGTCCAGACATGGTGCTCCAAGGAAGGAGGATGTGCAATGAGAGGGAATGGGTGTAAGATGGAAGGGGGCAGGCTCAGAGGGGAGAGGAGGAGGTGTTGTTTCACTGAAAATGTAATGGAGTCATGGATTGTGCTGCCCAGGGAGCTGGTAGAGGCATATCCTGTGGACAGATTTAATAAGGGATGGGTCTGGCACAGGATGTGAATAAGTGTGACCAGTCAACTGCAGGTTGAACATCTGGGACTTGGGAAAATGTATAACCCAAGAGGGGAGGGGGGGGACACCAAAATCGTCCCTCAGTGCGATGCTGAAAACAGATTATAGGTATGTAGGCCTATAATGTCTAGATGGTCTGCATCGGTCCAGGAGGGGAATCAGTATCATAGGTGATAGGTTTAATTGAGGGTCACCTTGGAGACTGAAAATGTCATTACAATCCATACAGTAGTTGTATACAGTCCCTCATCTCAGGGAGAGGAAACTGACAAATAAATGATAGACTGCATCCTTTGGTGGGACTTTAGTGGTAGAAACCCTAAATTGTGCGAATCACTTTCTCTCTTGTATGAGGTTATATTCCTGCTGAATACAGAACCAGATTATTTTGGTTACTGCCACTGTCTGCCTACAGTATGCAGAGGTGTTCATTGCTCATGTAGTAAGCACCCCTATATTCTTCTGATATGCAGTATCAAATAGCGTTATTACTCCCGAGTGGTACTTTGTTATACTCCTATGTTTGAAATGCTGCCCCTGTATTTGCTGGAACTGAATAACAGTTACTAGGTTTATGACCATTACTCTAGCCTTGTCAGGTTCTTCTGCATAACCTGTCACCCACCTATGTCAGTTAGCAATACACAAATGCATCCCCCATACAATTTTCGTCATTCTTCTTTGGGCCCTTTAATGTTGATCTTTCAGCCCCTACCGGTATGGACTGTATAAGTGGACCCCAGAATACATGTGTGGTAATTTGCTGCCATAAATTGACAGTGTTTGCTTACAGCACCAGGAAATGTCAGTCAATCAGAGTATAACTGCTTCACTGACAATTTATGTAATTTGGTTGTTAGGGACTGGCTTGGGACATAAAGAATGATGATGCAATATATAAGTGATACATATTTTTGTCAATAAACTATGTACTGTGTAAGTGAAATAAGAAAGTATCTTGCTGATTTTCACTGAGTATTTGTGTCTGCACATTTGTTATAGCAGGCGCCGGTTAAAGAAGGGAGCAGTACCGACAATTTACTCTTTGAGTGATGAACCTCAAGATAAGAAAGCTAGAACAGTTATGGAGAGCTTAGACAGAAGAAGGGTAATATTTGAGAGTTAAATTATTTTTAAGTGCCATTTCTTATATTTGTAGTCATATTTTTTTTTTTTTTGCTTATCTGCGACCTTATGTTAGCCCAGTCACGGACCACAGACTGCCTCCACCTCCAACCTTGGCCGAGACTTTCCTGAAGCTTAAGTGCCGCAAAGATTGTCAGCGGGCAGGGAACTGACCCTGAAGGTGGTTTGAGACAGAGGGGCTGTGTTTAAGGAAGTGGCTGGCAGCTGCTGTCAATATTCAGGAGATGTTGGAGGGTGCCACAGACAGATCTCCTTGCAGCCCCAGGCAATTATTAGTTGGCAATATATTTTTGTAGGCCTCCGATTTATGGCTCGTTCCATAGGATGCCCTACTTATGGATTGGTCAAAAAGGTTCCTTTATGCATTTAACATACTAACATACTAAAATGCCAGCACAGTAGGCTCAATGGTCTATCAAGTCTGCTCAAGAGCCATAGAAACATAGACTATGATGGCAGACAAGGACTGCTTGGCCCACCTAGTCTGCCCATTTCCCTACATACAGGATAAGCTGTAGATCCTAGTTACCATAACCAACAGCCTATTTCTTCCTACCCCCCACAAGAATTATCCCACTTCTTAACCGAGTTGGCTATCTTTTCCTCAGTTTTGGGCCTTTGCTAGTCTGACTTCCCTTCCTGCTTCCTTCTACCTTAACTGATACAGTTCTCTGTACTGCTCCTTCTGTGTTTCCTTATACTTCCTAACTGTTAAATTTTTCTCCCTAACCTTCTCCACCACCTCTTTTGATAACCATATTGGCTATTTCTTTCGTTTTGATTTTTTTATTTGCTTCACACAAAGTCAGTACCCTAAATGGGCACCATAACCATCTTCTTGATTTCTGTCCATATCTCCCTTCCCCCAGTCAGGGTTCCCCTCCCCCAGACAGGTGGCTCTCCTCTTCTTCCCCCTCCTGTACCTGTCCCAGCCTCTCTTGAAGTCTTTCACTATAGACACCTCCACCAGTACCTCAGGCAGTGCATTCCATGGTTCCACCATCCTCCTCTCAGTGTAGTATTGCCGCCTTCATCCCCTCTAATTCGCCCTCCCTCCAGCCTCCAACCATGCCTTCTGGTGGCTCGCCAACCTGCGTGGTTGTGCGAAGTCACTCGTCTCTATGTTCATTATCAGAATGGTTTATATTCCTGTATTGAAAGTATTGCTGACCTCTGTCAAATGAAGTATGACCGGCATATGCAAATTGTAAGTAAGTAATGTTTTTCTGTTTTCATGACTAGATGACTGAGTTGTGGATTAAAAAACGAACACGTGGAAATAATGTTTCCCCCAGAGGAGCAACTGTTAGCTCACAATTGATAGGAGATAGTTTTCCTGCAGTTGCAACATGCTATGGCAGAGAGACATACAGTTCACCATTCAGTTTGCTGTTTGAATCTTGTCCCTCTACTTCAGATACATTGTTGACACATAATGTGGACATACAATGTGAGTTGGAGGCCAATTCTGAATTAGTTGAAGAACCAATTGACATAATGACATGTGAAAGTGCTCCTGATAAGGCTGACATATTGCATGATCATATGTATGGAATGCCTACTGTGAAGTCAAGGTATTGCAGCAAAGGTACTCAAACAGTTAAGAAAGGATGTGGCAAAGTTTAGTGTAACTGGGTCCTCAAATTTCTTATTGCTCCTTATGTGTCAATTGTGCAAATGTATACATATGTTGTAACATTTACATGCCATCCAGTTATGTATTTTCTAAATTCTGAAACATTAGGTGTGCTAGTATCTCCCAAGATGCATTCAATTAGCGCATTGGTAAAGCCAAGGATGCTGCTAAAGTATTATGAGCCAAAACCCGTAGACCTTTCTGAAGTGGAATCTGATGACATGGAATTTACAGATGACCCTAACCACAAGGATTATGAACCTGACTGTGATGATGATAGCACATCATCACAGAATAGGTGACTAATGATCATGTTTTTTGCTAGGATTACATATTGTGAATATCAGTATTACTTGCAGATAGTGGTCAATGTTTCCGGTATTATTATATGATGATTTTGATTTACAAGTTGCATGATCACATACATGCTTTCCAAGTGAATTACCAAACCAAACTCCAAGTGTTGCATCCTGATATCCCTGTAACCTGATGCTGTAGGGCTTCCATACTTGATCAACGTGTCTATCACCTTCTTTTGGTAATTTTTCCTTGCATGGTGCACAGTCATACCATGTAGACACTTAAATTTAATCCCTTATGCCCTACCTACATTCCTCCTAGTAGAATGATATTCTTTCTCCCCATCAATTTTGAATCCTTAGTTCATAGCGAGATATTGAGTGCTGCTGTTTGTAGTGGAGTAATGCTTTTTATTATTTCCCTCCACTCGGTTTAATGACTAACCCATCTTTCTCACCTTTATGTGCTTCATGTAATAATGTTCATACGCAGTCTGGCAAGTTCTATAGTCCCTGACAAAAAATAGGGAAGTGCATGAACGTGTAATGTAAATACGGTACTTTTATTATTATGAGAAATTACATATATACATATATATATTTGGGCATAGTGTTAACTTTTGTTAATAATTTATTGTGGCATACATAGATTATTAACATATTTCTTAGTTTTTCTTCCAGTAGTGTGATAAGAGAGAAGTTCTACGTAGTTGCTGTAACATGTCTGCTCCAGTTAGTCTCCATCTGCCTGTACTGTTACATGCATGACACATATACAGCAGTTAGTCAGATCATAGGAAGCATGGTCATTGTTAAGCAAACTTGCTTAACATGCAGGTAAATGTATCGTGATCATAAGTGTCATGTCACATACATCAATGCGAGTATATGCAATCATTGATGAATGTTATGAAACAGTGAAAGACATATAGAGCTGTTATGTTCTTCTGCATTGATTTGCATAAGTTCAATATGTATGTCTTGACAGGAAAGTGTACATGTGGAAAAGTCAGAATGTGACTGCTGGGATCCCAGAGTTCAATATCACTCTATCCTTTGCCATTTTATTTGCTGGTGCCCTGTCTTCCAAAGTGTTAAGAGTAATGCAATTTGCAAATGTCACTACTATCAGCAGATTGACATTCTTTATACATCATAAGCGATACCTTCACGTGTGTATTTGAAATTTGTGGGAGAAAAAAAAGAAATGTTGAAAACAGACATAACCAAGACAGATGTGTCACTTCTCTTAAGGGGTGATGCAAGATGCGATAGCCCTGGTTACAGTGCAAAATATGGGTGCTACATGATAATGGATGTATGCAACAGTAAAGTTCTCCACCTTGAGGTAATTCAGGTTAGTACGGTAGTGCATTGAGAATTTATCCATGAGCAAATGAAGCAGGGACAAACAGTATACAGTATATATATATATATATATATATATATATATATGTATATATATATATATATATATATATATATATATATATATATATATATATATATATATATATATATATATATATATATATACAGTATATATATATATATATATACAGTGTATATATATATATATATATATATCTCTATATATATCACATTGACCTAGCTGGCCTGTAGAGGGGCATGACCACCTCTCTTTGCCTGGATGAAAACCCCTTCGATATGCACATGGTCCCTGTTACTGTTATCCCATGCGCAATGTCTGATATAAAGAGTCTAATACCGGTCTAACACAGAGACCTGTGATACACTTTTCATCACCGGCCTTGGAGTTGACAGCTCTCCTCCCACTACCACCCGTTACAGCCTCCCACTCAGCCAATTTGTGATCCACATCATTATTCTTGTCCCTACCCCTAAACAATAGTATCAGGTTATTTTGACGAGACCACTGTTAGAGATCAACAATGAATAACTGCAGGATACATAGTAGTATATTACTGTTGTATTAATTTCTTAAAGAGATGAACAGCATAGTAACAGGATGTGCTCATTTCCAATTATTGATTACTTATGAAGGTTGTCTTCACTATCAACAGAGCGATCAAACTGGAGGTAGTTATCATATGGAACTGGAGGGATTAAAATGATGCCTGAGTGAGGTGACAACATGGGGTAGGATTGAAGCGTAAGTGACGGATCGCCACAGACAAATTGAGAAATATTTAAAGGACAACTGGACTGAGTCATTTACCCATTATTTTGATGTCTGGCATGTTGCAAAGGGCAAGTTCACTGAATATTGGAGTCCATTTTTACTACCAGGTCTTATTCTTTTTTATATTACTTGATTTGAAGTTATCTTACTCTGAATTAGTACTTACCACTATAACATTATGATTTCAATGCAGGCATTATAAAGTCAATTGGAAATTATCTGTCAACAAAGAATGTGAAGTATTAGGTTCCTGGAAGCAGTCCATAAATAACCATGTTAACTGGCTAGCAGGAACATCTGAAGGAATGGAGATGTTGCTGAGGCAAATGGAGAAGTATTCTTAATCATCTAAGAAACATGCATTCTGGTCATGGGAATCCATTTAATAACTGTGCTCATTGCCCATTGGAAGGACAAGAGGCATGAAGGAAATGGATAGTGCCTGGTGTGTTTAACTGCATCTTCTTATTCAATGCCACTGTCTAATGTTGTGTGTAACCTAAGTTATAGAAAAGCTCTAAGAAATGCATCAATTACATTGGCTGTTATAAACCCAACTGCCTTACATTAATTAAGCAATAACGCATTACTAGGGGTAAATGGTAGGGAGGGGTGAGGTGGGGTTGGCAGTAATAGTTGAGTCCCTATAGAACCCTAAGGAAGACAGAAGGAAATAAGGCTTTTGATTGCGGGATGTTAACAGCATGTTGCCATGAAGAATGGACATTAAGAACTGAGTTGCTTATAATCAAGTAGTAAGTATGCATATAACTGCTGCATGTGTCATAATTTTCTATGTCATGATGTAAGGTTCTAAGGCTGCATCAAAATTAAATGACACACCAAGGAGCAAACAACTGGTGAATGACATGTAAACTGTCTCCACACGGCCAGACTTCTTCAGTGGAGGCTTTCCATTCCGTTGTCAATTATTTTGCTCCAAAACTGTGTCACTTCTCTTACCTTGACATGTATAGCAGGTATCATAAGGCTGTACTGTAGCATTCATTTTTTATTTATCACGTATGAAGATAATAGAGAAAATTCAGCCTGGTTGTTGGTTTTTTATCCCTATATGATGGGAGTGGGTCGATGTTTCCTCAGCTGATTCATGTGTAAAATAAACAATAATTTATTTGTTTTCCAGTATAAAAATGTACAAGTATGTTCTTTACATTTACATACAAAGTATTTTACTACACTTGTCCTTACAGGAGTAATAGGGTCCTCAGTCTGCCTTTGCTCGAGCAAGTATTGTCAAATACCGCCTACCCTGTTGTGTACTACTGATTGCGTACACCATTTTCTATCTATGTGAAAAGTCATTTCCATTCAAAAGGGTACTATTCATTTAATAATATAGAAGCAGTCATTGTACTTCAATGTGCCACAATTCTGGTTACAAGGTTGTGTGCATCATCCATTTCAGATTGCTCTTACCAGCCTTGCATTACAATGTAAACTCAGCCAGAGATCAATACATGAACAGACGTGGAGAACATGTGTACAACATAGTGTTTCCTAAGTTCAAGCAAGGTGAGCATTCCATCAGGAAAGTTAGCACTACTTGCACATATGGTAATAAACCTTACTTCTGTTTGTTTTCATCCAGTATACTTATTGTAATTGCATCACTGCCATCAAAAGTTTGCCATTAAACATGTTGATGATAGCATGGGCATCCAACAACAGCCAATCAGATTAGCAGGCCAACACCTTACCACAATTACAAATCACAAGATAGCCAATTGAAAAAGTGCAAGCCTCCCACAGTCGAGTACCATCCTAAAAATAAATCAGTCCAACACCCAAACCTTGCTATAATCACAACAAGTCACTCAGAGAATGTGGGATATCGGGAGATTTACCACTGATGGTGAGGATTTACCCATTACAGCTGTGGTAAATCCCCCGATAACCCACACTCTGTTGTGGGTTACTGCTTAATTCTACAATGGTTTGTGCAAATTGTGTAAACTCTTTCCTCAAAACAAGTACATCACTTTTGGTAAATCCTGCAGCAACTCCCCTGAGGAAGTTCATGTATAAAAACCTTAATTAAACACATTGTGCATTTATTTCACACATGGGTCCACTGTATAATTACAACAAGACACTCAAGGGTGCTTATTTTTAGGAATTTACCCTCCTCTTGTATAGTTAAGTCACTCATCTGCACCTCGTGACACACCACAAAAGGACTGCGGTAAACCCCCAATAATCCACACACTGTTGTGGCATACTGCTACTTATACATCTGGATATGATGCAGCTGGAATATTGATATAATGATTAAAGGTTATGGGAATTGAACATGTACTCACTCAAGCTGAGGAATAGAAGATAGGGGACATGACTGAAACTTTCACGTACCTAAAGGTCTCAACCAAGAGCCAGTGTGTAACATCTTACAGCTGACACGGAATTAGTGTAGTAGGGCCCATTGTTTGCATATTGTAATTGGACTATTCAATGGGTACATTAAGAAGTACTTTTCATATAGAGGGTGGCATGCATTACAATACCATGGCACACATGTAAGGGACTGTTGGTAGTGGTAGATGGAGAGAGGGGCGAAAAAACATAGTAAAAACAGTAGCCAAAGTGAGCAGACTATGTGGGCCTGGTGGCACTTTACTGCTAAAACATTTCTAAGTTGGAAAACAAGGCTGAATGTGTAGCAAGAGCAAGAATCAAGCTGATGACTGATGTAATATACTGTTTCCGTACTGTGTTCTGCAGGAAAAACACATTTTCTGTCTTTTCAGATTGGAAAATGTAATAACAGTGTATATCTGCATTTCTTTAGAGTACATAAATGATCTTTTTTCTGAGCTTCAAACAGTACTGCATACACACATTGAGCAGACAGTCACAGTGCCTCCACCATTATGCTCAGCATTTGAAAGGCCCAGTAAAGAAGACGCTGTGAAAGGATTGGTTTCACACTTTAATGAATCATAGGTAATTAGTTGTTATTGAATTACAAAGTTTTACAGCAGTACACTTCTAATTCTTCCTACATCAGCAGTAAAATATAATTAAGTGTCCAATCAGGAATACGTTGTGCTATTACTGTACACTAAACATTTGAGAATGATAGCAGTCACATAAATGCATTGCTATAGCAAACAAGTTTCCAGAAAACTGTCTCTAGTCGTTTTACAAACAACTAATACAGTTTGTGTATAATAAGAAAAATAGCTGTCACATTACTGCTTACATAATGTAACAGATAACTCATACTAAATGATAAGATGATTTTTCTGCCTGAGAATAATACCATCCATGCAATATGCATTTTGAAATGGATTGATGAGTTTAAAATTGCCATGTGACCTGCTCATAAAAATGAACTGGCATAGCCTATTAATTAAACTGCATGCTTGAGTAAGGCTGAGTACCGAAATCCAACAAATTCCAACCCTTCATTTGGTAGTGGAAAAGTCTGCCTGTTGACATGCACAACACATGATGGGATAGGAACACATATGTGTCTGCCTAATACCCACCCAACACCATCTGACGAAGTGGCAATAAGACACGTGATGGTACTTCTTGTGAAGTGGTCCCTCATATGGTCTCACATACTGACACCTAAGTTCACTCCACACCAACTGCAAATTCCAGACATCGAGGCAAATGGCTTGGAACCCTGGGTGTTGTGTGATGCAATGGGAACTGGTTTCCAGCAGCATAGGTTGAATGATTCGGGTTTCCACACAACATGTGCTCTCAGTCTGTATTGGCATTGACACACATTCATAACATGTGCACCTAAAAGACAAGAGATTCATGTTAAATAAAACTCATACTTTAGGAGATGGGGGGGGTTGTGAGAGTCAAAGAAGAAAAGGGAGAATGTACTGAGGGGAATCTGATCAAGGCAGAAATACTGATCAAATGTTTTATTAATTTTTTTACTTATATACTTATATAGGTTGTGAGAATCAAACTAAGGTCTGGTCTGCTGGATGTACCCAGCTCACTCACAGTTCATTACTGTAACCTCTAGGCTATACTGCCAGTGAAATACTTCCACTCATTAATCCATATAGAGCATGGGGGAGCAATGACCATGCTTGCTTGGTCGAGTTAATGGGGTTGGGGGGAGAAATGGACACCAGTCCATTCACAGTGGAGAGAGAGATCGGAGTATGGTGTATGTAGCAGCATATCTCCTCTAAAAATGAAAACTTCAAACACAGTGCATATTAGTAACGCCTTTATATAATATGTTGTGTAATTGCAATATCCCGCTCGAGAGTGTTGGTGATGGCAATATTCACCCACGCATGTGGTTAGTCGCCCAGTGAGCATCACCTGTTGAGCAAAAAACACACCATGCAAGATTGAATACTGTATACTATAACCACAATACTCAACTTGAATGTGTGGGTACTACCAGGATTTACCCACTTCTGGTGTGTTTTCTCACTCGGCCTGCTCATCATAAGGCAAGCACACCAGGTCGGTGAATGTTGGCATCACCCACACTCTCTCACGTTATATTGCAGAGTGTGTGTCGATGTGGGATAATATCGCCCCTCAGGTACTGGACGCACTAGGCCTACGACCTTGAGCCCAACCATCTGAGGCGTGCTGTTATCCCAGCATGACACACACACCCTGTCGGGCATTATTGATCCTACCAAACCAACCTGGTGGAGTTCTATGACTGGGTAACTAGGCAACTGGACAGGGGCCATGCAGTGGATGTCCTGTATCTGGACTTCAGTAAGACATTCGACTCAGTGCCGCATGGAAGGCTGGGAAGGAAGTTAGTAGGCACAGGGACGGGTGCAAAGCTGGTGAGATGGGTAGGAAACTTGCTTCAGGGAAAGCAACAGAGGGTGGTGGTGGGTGGGGAGTTCACACACCCAAGGGCAGTGACGAGCGGTGTTCCACAGGGCTCGGTGTTGGGACCAGTTTTGTTTGGGATATTCATTGCAGACATATCATGGGACATCAAGAGCAAGATCAGTCTGTTTGCTGGTGATACCAAGGTAGGCGCGGTGGTGGATGACCTAGGGGGATGGCAGGGGTTGCAGGATGATCTGGCAAAGCTTGAAACCTGGTCAGACACCTAGCAACTGGGCTTTAATGCCAAAAAGTGCAAGGTGCTGCATTTTGGGATGAAGAACCCAAGGAGGAGGAGTTACCAGCTGGGGGGAGTGCAGCTAGCCCAGACAGAGGAGGAGAAGGATCTGGGTGTGCTCATTACAGGGTCAATGAACAACTCAGCACAATGTAGGAAGGCAGCTGCAAAGGCCAACAAAATGCTGGGTTGTATTGCAAGGGGTATCTCCTCGAGGAGGGAGGAGGTGATCCAGCCACTGTATAGGTCATTAGTTAGACCACACCTGGATTACTGTGTGCAGTACTGGCACCCGTATCTGAAGAGGGACATTAAGTTACTGGAGGGGGTGCAGCGCAGGGCGTACAAGGATGATCAAGGGGCTGGGGGACTTATCATACGAGAGGAGGTTGAAGGAGTTGAACATGTACTCACTGGAGGAGAGGAGGAACAGGGGTGACATGATTGAAACCTTTAAATACATGAAAGGAATAAACAAGACGGGTACAGAGGGACTGTTCAAAGTAAGGGAAGGGAGGGCCACCAGGGGCCATAATATGAAACTGGAGGGAGAAAGGTTCAGGAGGGAGATGAGGAGACACTTTTTTACAGAGAGGGTGGTGGCTGGGTGGAATGCATTACCTGCAGAAGTGGTATCCAGTAGAACAGTGGACTGCTTCAAAAGGGGATGGGACAGGACAAGGGGGAAGGTTAATGAAGTGGAAGGGTGGAAGGGAGGGGCAGCTGCAGAATAAGGGGTGATAGCTGCACATTCGAGCAGACTTGATAGACCTCTAGGCCTTTATCTGCTGGCAAATTTTGTATGTTCAATGTTCGTATTGCTAACCAACTTCACCTACAATGTATCACTTTAACATCAGAAATGAAATCAGCATACTATTGCTATCTGTCATGGTTCCCTTCCATCCATGTCCTATGCAAGCAAAACGACATTGGTTCTGAAATCAAAAACTACATATACCTGTTCAAAAAATAACCTTTAGATCACAGTAATCTTATCATTCCACATTCCCAACCCTCACATGCTGCTCTTCGTTTTATAGATCTTCAGTTGGATCATCATCATCTGATTCTGATGCAGAAGGCTCGAACTGATAATGCCGAACACCTAATCTAACTGGGGCAGAGATGAAATGCTCATGATCTTGGCTACTTTCATCAGAAAAGATGCATCACTGTCGACACTTTGTTCACTATCTGAACTGGAATCTCTATGCGTTTGAGATGTGTTCATTATTCTGTAAAGACAGGGACATAGACTTATTGCTGGACCCATACTCAACTAACAGATATGCAGTAACTGTCTGGCAATGCTTTTAAAGATGCGACATTTCAAAAAGATTAAGTGATTACCATATGATGTTTCACCAAGACTGAAACAGAAAAACACAAGACTTCTTTACAATCACCCTCTACTTTGCATCTCAACCAGTACCACAAAATGTCTGTCATGTTGGAGATGCCTATAACAATATCAGTGATAATCTCATTGACTTTATTACAGGAGAATAAATTAGAATGAATTCTTGACTTGATGAATGAGGGGTACAGATAAGTGGGGGATGTACTTGAAAACTTATTGTGGAGACAGCAATTCAGATCACTTGAAGTGACATACATGCTTGATAGAAAGACAGTCAATCCAACTGTTTCATTCAACTGTTTAAGGAAGATCTTCGCATAAATATTGTACAAAATAAAGATGAATCTTTACATGTGAAAAAGAAAATATAAATTTGACAAATGTTGTAAACAGTCATATGCATTAATTGAAGGAAGGGTTTGGAATACTGCAGAGCAATACAAAATAAAATCAGAATAGGAAAGAGAGCATAACATTGCAACTTGAGTATCTACTGTGTGAATACACATCAAATGTTATACTCTGATAACTTCAGATAATTAAACGTTAGCATCTTTTCATCTGTAATGGCACGAGAATTACAAGACATGTTACTGTTCGGATTTGTAATAAAACTGTACACTTTCTTCATCTGTGTCAATACAATCATTACTATCAGTTCAGTGTTACATAAGGTATTCCAAGGATTTTCAAAAATATTACTCAGCAACTTAATGATGAGTCACACCATAGATGATAATGTTTGGCATTTGACTAATAATCACACTGTCAACACCTCAAGTGGTTTGCATTACAACATTATAAACCTCAGGAATACAGCTTGAGATGTATTCTGATGTCATTGCAGCCTCAATAAGTGTTTTAAGTGTTGTTGTTAATGCCAGACCAGTGTGCTCCAATGATGGTGACACTATTGTAGGGAAAATGTTCATGCTGACAACTTCGAATTTTTCACTGCAATAAACTGCCATAATCACCGGCAAACTCTATCCCGGTCCTGCACCCCAACCTTAAGCAAGATCAGAAACAAAGTTAGAATCCTATATATCTGCGTTGGGGGGAGGGGGCAGAGCCCCCCACATGGGTGGTTCGGTAGGAACAGATCACAACGTGGATGACACTGGTCCTGGGAATCAGATAACAGCAACACTGATTATGAACTGCATCTTTTGCTTGTAGACTGTACTGTAATGTGAAATGCATTCACCTTTTGCTGAGTAAATCATAGGAGACTCCATAATTAGGGTTATTTAATGTGAAAGGAAAGTGGACTTGATGCAAGCAGGAGGGTGGTTTGTATGCCAGTGATGATAGCGGTGAAGGTGGTACAAAGAATAAGAGAAACAGTGTGGGACATTGAAGGAAATCCTAAACTTCTTCACAGAGAAGATAGTGGACACTTGGGCCCAGATATTTAAAGGGGTTGTGGCCAGGCGGTATGCGATCAGAATGCTGCTTCCCACCAATGATGGTGGGTGTGACGGGGGGGAATTGGGTAGCTGGAGGTCCTCTGTGGATGGGTGGGGAAGGGGGAATCCACTGGATCACCAGGGTTGTTCTAACTGTAACAAAAGCCTGCGATCAGGCATATAGGAGGGAGGGGGTCTGCTAGCCTGCCGGGGTGTCTCTGCATGGTGATAGCAGAAGCATAGGGTGCCAGGCACATTTCGCCAGGCTGCCTGCACAACGCATACAGATGGGGCCATAATGACATGCAAATGGTCCCATTTGTGCCATGCATATATTATGCCCCATTTGCATGCCCACGTCTGAATATCGAGGATGATGCACACAGCGCAACCACACTTGCACTGGAGCATTCCCAGTCCCCCCATCTGGGGGATGCGCCAGCACATTCTTCTTGTGCTATGCGCATTCTCTGCCCTATTCAATGATGATGCTCCATGGTGCATCTCCTTTGAATATCACCTTGACCTGGCCCCAGCGCAGTTCAGTTGCACTGTTCCCCCACTTGCACCATTGCCCGGCGCAGTCTGAATATCCTGGCCTTGGAATGCACTGCTGAAAGAGGTAAGCTCATGGAAGACAGTGGGCAGCATTAACAGAGACTGGGATAGGTATAGTGAGGAGGTAAGGATCACGGATATTCTTAGAACCCTTACATAACCCTTAAAAATCAGCTCCACAGTCTGTGTGTATCTGTGTGTCTGTCTGTGTATATGGGTAGGGTTCAGGGGCCATCAGATAAAGCATGACATATTGTTGGACAAGGAAAAGGGTTGCCTCTAACACAATAAAACCAATACTTAAAGCCATTCAATACGAACACACATCCCAAATCAAAAGTTTACAACCAACAGGTCAATACTATCACCAACACTGCCACACCACCAAATGAACTTTCAATGACCAAGTTAGGTGACCGATCATTTGCCATATCAGGCACTAGACACATACTGTATGCACATAATAATAATTAATTGACAGCTCAGTTGATGTCCCCCTGTGATGGTCAGCAGATATATGTCTCTCTCTCCCTTTCAGTGGACCGGATGGTTAAGTGTTGCACACAATCTGACAGGTCAAGTAACAGAAAGTAGGGCTTGCAGCAAAACAGTTACATATGTAGATCAGTATTCTAGGATAGAGCTGTTGTGCATAACCATACTGCAAGGACTCAGTAACACAGAAACATAGACTTTGACGGCAGATAAGGACCGCTAGGCCCATCTAGTCTGCCCATTTCCCTACCTACAGGATAGGCTGCAGATTCTAGTTAACCAACAGCCTATTTCTTCCTACCCCCCACAAGAATTGCCTTATGTCCGTCCCATGCATTCTTGAATTCTCCCACCATTTTAGACCCCACAACCTCCTCAGGAAGGCTGTTCCATCCATCCACTACCCTCTCTGCAAAATAATACTTCCTTACATTGCCCCTGAACTGCCCTCCTTCTATCTTTAAATTGTGTCCCTTTGTTCTTGCAAGTCTCTTTTTCTGAAAGATGCTACCCTCTTGAACTTTTTTGATTCCACTGAGGTACTTAAAAGTTTCTATCATGTCCCCCCTCTCCCTTCTTTCCTCAAGGGTATACATATTAAGCTCCTTTAGTCTCTCCTCATACGGCTTCTCTTGCAGACCCTGCACCATTTTAGTTGCCCTCCTCAGGACTACCTCTATCCTGTCTTTGTCCTTGCGGAGATGGGGTCTCCAGAACTGGACACAGTACTCCAGATGGGGTCTCACCAACTGTCTGTACAGAGGGATAACAACTTCCTGTTTTCTGCTGCTGATGCCTCTCTCTATACATCCCAGTATACCCCAGCCCTCCTACTGCCTTCTCACATTGCTTGCTAACCTTAAGGTCATCTGATATGATTACCTCCAGGTCGCTTCCTTTTTGTTGTTGTTACTACCTCCCACCTATTGTGTATTCTTCCCTGGGTTCTTGTTTCCAGGTGTATTATTTTGCACTTCTTTGCATTGAATCCTAGCTGCCATACTTCTGACCATTCCTCCAACCTGCCAAGTCCCTTTTCATCCTTTCCACGCCTCCTTGTGTATCAACCCTGTTGCAGATCTTTGTGTCATCTGCAAAAGGCATACTTTTCCTTCCAGTCCTCTGCAATGTCACTGATGAAGACATTAAAAGGACTGGACCCAATACTGAACCCTGTGGTACCTACTAGTAACCCCTCTTCTTCAGAGTGGACTCCATTTACAATTACCTTCTGTGTCCCTGTTGTAGCCAATGTTTTACCCAGGCTACCACCCTGGGACCCACTCCCAGGCTGGTTAATTTGACTATTAATCTTTGTGTGGGACTGTGTCAAATGCCTTGCTAAAGTCTAGGCAGGCCATGTCCACAGCCCTCCCTGGTCTACCACTTTGGTCACCCGTCAAAGAAATCTATTAGATCTGTCTTGACATGACCTTCCCACTGTGAACCCATGCTGCCTTGGGTCCTGTGCTCCACTGGCCTCTAGGTACTCAACTATTCTTTCCTTCAGAAGTGACTCCATCACTTTCCCTACCACAGAGGTCAGACTGACAGGTCTGTAGTTTCCTTCCTCTGTCTTGGTCCCACTTTTGTGAAGGGGAATCACATCTGCCTTCCTCCAGTCCTTGGGTACCACACCATCCTCCCATGATTTATTAAAAAGAGTAGCCAGTGGTTTCACTAGTTCCTCCCTTAATTCTTTTAGAATTCTGGGGTGAATTCCATCAGGTTCCATTGCTTTGTCCACCTTCAGTTTTAGGAGTTCTTGCAGAACCCTTTCTTCTGTGAAAGGACTGGGATCGACCCCCCTATCAAGAGTGCTCCTGTTAATTGGATTAGGCACTTCTCCTCTTTTGTGAATACTGAGCAGAAATATTCATTCAGTATCCCTGCTTTTTCACTGTCCCCTCTGCCCACCCACTGCTCATTCTATTCAGCCTCACTATCCCTCCTTTGTCTTTCTACGCTTGATGTACCTATAAAAGGTTTTATCCCCTTCTTAACTGAGTTGGCTATCTTTTCCTCAATTTGGGCCTTTCTATTCTGACTTCCTCCCTGCTTCCTTCTGCCTTAACTGGTACAGCTTTCGTCCTGCTCCTTCTGTGTTTCCTTATACTTCCTGAATGCTATCTTTTCTTCCTGACTTTCACAGCCACCTCTTTTGAGAACCATAGTGGCTTTTTCTTTCATTTTGATTTGTTTATTTGCTTCATAAAGGCTTGTTGCCTCTGTGATGGCAGTTTTGATGATTCCCCATTGTTGCTCCACACCTCCTTCTAGCCTGTTTGCTAGTGCTTTTCTGAGGCACTTCTCCATCTTGCCAAAGTCAGCCCTCCTAAAGTCCAGTACCTCACTTTGTATGGCTTGACTCTGTAGCTGAGTTTAACGGAACCACACTGTTTGATGGTCACTTGTCCCCAGATGGCAACCCACTTCTAGATCTGAGATCCTCTCACTGCCCCCGTTTGAGAGTACGAGGTCTAAGATTGCCCTCACGAGTGGGTTCCAAACTAGCTGTCTAATGCCTGCACACCTGTAGGCATCAAGAATGGCCTCGTTTTGGATGTGGCTGCAGCAAATGTGCTCCAGTTAACATCTGGCATATTCAGGTCTCCCATCAACAGTATCTCCCTTTCTGCCATTCTAAGAATGCCTTCTATCATATCCTTGTCCATTCCTCCCCTGACATGGGGTCTGTACACAACCCCTGTGGATTGTGGTGCCTTTTCCAGTCTCCAAGGTGACCCACAGTGCCTCTTCTCCCTGTTTACTCTTTTGTTCAGTTGCTTTTATCCCTTCCTTTACATAGAGAGCTACTCCTCCCCCTCTTCTCTCCTGCCTGTCTCTCCTGTAGGTTATGTACCCTGGTATGTTAACATCCCAGTCATGGTTCTCTGTGTACCATGTTTCTGTGACTGCTACGATATCCAGGCATCCCTCTTCCATCATGGCCACCAGCTCAGAGAGCTTGTTGCCCAGACTATGGGCATTGGTACTCATTACCCTCCATTTCCTGATGGCCTTACTCCCTTTTCCCCATCTCTGTCCTTCTTGCCTTTGTCACTTTCTCCATTTACCCCTGCCCTTCTCCCTATCGACACCTCTATGTTGGTGTTTGCCGCACTTACTACTGTGATTATTTGGGGGGGGCTAGGATTTCCCTGCTCCTTTCCAGTGCCTCCCCCCTTGGCTAGTTTAAAAGCTTGCCAATGAAGCATTTAAACCCATCACCTAGGATCCTGGTTCCCCTTCCAGACAGATGCAGCCCATCATGCCAGTATAGGCTTGCATCACTCCAGGTGGACCCCCAGTCCCCAATGAAGCCAAATCCCTGAGCTCCACACCAGTTTTTCAACCACTGATTGAATCCCATGGTGCAGAACACCTAGTCTCTCCATGCCATAGATGGGTAGCACCTCCGGAAGTTGTCAAGGCAAGCACGACTAAGGCCCTCCTCCAATTCCACAAACTCTTCCTGCACTTCTCTAATCCTTTCTTAGCCAGGTCATTTGTCCCTAGGTGGACAATGACATCCAGCTCCTCCCTGTGCAGCTGCTCTGGCAATCCTGAGGATTTGCTCCTGTCCCTCCAAGCCATGGTGCCAGACAGGCACCTTACCTCCTCTCCCTTCCTCCCCAGTTCTACCTTCCTAACAATGGAGTCCCCACCAGGAGTTGTTTCTTCCTGCAGGGTCCCCTGCCACCCTCCTGTGGGTCTCCTTGTGGAGGTTCCCAGCATCCTCCTTGGTCTCCACTGCGGTGCCTCCATAGAGGAACCACACTTTGCCAGAATGGCATAGGAATTGGAGAGGTACCACTGGAGGATGCACCTCTGTTCCACCACCTCACCCTCCCGAGCCCACTGTGGTCCAACCGCCTCTTTCTTGACAACCTCTGAGGCAACGGCAGTGGCACTGGTGGTCCCTGATGGAAGAGGAGGTCCCACAAACCTGGCCAACTCAGCCTGGAGATAAGCAACCTCCTCCTCAGCCCAGAGAGATGCCTGCAGATGGGACAACACCGCATCCTCCAGAATGTCTCCCGGAAGACTGCTGCTCTACAGCCACTGCACTGCACCACTCCAATCATGTCTTATTTCTGGCCCCCTAACTGTTTGCAATCCTTACTCTTTCCTCTGTTTTTTTTCTCCTTCTCTCTCCTTACTTTCTGCCTGTGTGCCCTTTAAGCTCCTGATTGTCCTGTTCTGAGACAAGAATATCCTATATTTCTCAATAGACCACTTACTTGCTCAGAGGCAGACCTCCAGCAGCTAGAGGGGGCCGGAGAGCTACTCTTGCCCTTCTAGGATGGTGGATCTTTGGTGGTTCTGTGATCACTCACTTCCTGCTCCCAAACAGGAAGTTTCTGTTGTCAGTCAAATCCTGTGCCTATAAAAATAGAACTAGCTTTGGGTGGAGAGGAGGGAAGGAGGGCAATATAGTCCCAGCAGAGAAGTCCAGTCACACAGCAGTCCTTTCTCCTGGTGTCTTCTGCAAGCTATTAGCAGAATCTTTCTAAGGCAGTCTTTAAATGTAGCTTCCTCTAGCTAAGCTCACCCCTACTTACTAGATCTTTCTACAAGTAATTTAAACCTCACAGCAGTTAAGTCCTTTCAATCACCTGAGATTTACACCTAGATAACTATTCAGATACCCATTCAGTTCAGTTAACCCAGACAAACACACACTTTTTTTTGTTTTGTATGTTAGTTTTTTTTACCCTAAATTAAAGGTCCAAGGTCCAAATAAAAAAGTTCTTCTACTTTAGTCCCAGCAGAGAAGTCCAGTCACACAGCAGTCTTTCTCCTGGTGTCTTCTGCCAAGCTATTCTAAACAGATAAGGTAATGGGTAGGAATAGGGGAACTATTCCTATAATTAACAGAGTGTGAAAACAGAATATTGGAATGCCGGGGTGGGGAGTGGGGGTGAGGGTCATGGAGTATGTTATGCACAGCAAGGTGACATTTGATTACAGTGTGGATTTAGCAGGACATATACTAACATATATGACAGATTCGTGAAAGCAAATTGCCATTGAATCACACCCCCCACAGGGCATAATCACAACTAATGCTGCCCCCTCTTCCCCAATTTTGAGCTGGACAAAGAGCATAACTAGGAAATAATACTGAAAAAAAATTAATAGATGACATGCACAACTATGGTAACACAGATATAAATTATGGACAGTGTGTGAATAGGGTTTGGTTCAGACAGGGTCAGCAGAGCAGCAATGACAATTGTAAGACCACCTCTCAATGATTTATCCCAATGTAACCAATCATCAGATATTACTATGATTCTGCAAACACATAATCTGTTTGAAGAGTGAGTCACAACACTACCCATACATTTAGGAACACATCTGTGCAATTACTGGCTTAAAAAAAATATACATTCAACATCTTCATATTTTACTGATAGACTACATCCCAGCTGCACCTTTACCATTATTGCAATTACTGAGGGAGATGGAAAATATCACTCATCAGCACAACCATCATTACACTACACAAAGTATAACACAATCCTTTATAGAAAAAGATGCGTCTGCCACCCCCCCAAAAAAAAAAAAAAAGATTAGAAAAAGATTTGTGCTAAAGGCAACCCACAGTAAATCTATGCAACCACAGTGCACAAAACATAGACAAGGCGATTTCATTAGCGTGAGGTGTAAGACTGTGGGGATGGCAACAATGAGATCATAAAGTAATGCAAGTTTGTCATTGCATACCTCATAAGAAAGGGGATGGACACCACTACCCAGTCAAAAAAAAATAAAAAAAGCTATTAGATGAGGAATCACAATGGGAATATGTGTGTGTCGGGGGGCGGGGGCATTGACCACGGCAAAAAACAACAATTATACAACTTTAAAACAAGGTATGGAAATGGTGAGGGGTTCCCACAAAGACAAATGTCTTAAGAAACATGCTGCAAATAGTAGGAGATGTATTTGAATGCAAGTGGTGGCGAGAGGGGGGTGTAGAAAACGACAGTTTTTAGAACAATATGTCACCTGTTTCTCTGACAGCTGACACTACGCGGAGCCTGTCAGTTCCCACAAGACATGACACTACAGTACCCTGCAGTATATGATGATCAAGGAGGACGACTCCTAAACAAAAAAAAAAAACCTCACGCCCCATAAAAACAAGCTCCTTATCACGAGCACACTGATAGACACAGCCACAATAGTTCCTAAACAGCCCTGTTTTCTGTCTATTTGGCGCTCTCTCTGAAGGAAGCACAATGACTGCTTCAGATGACGCTATCTAAACACATAGTATAAAACAGTTTAAAAATGTCAGCAAATGTTCACAGCTAAAACCAATGCAGTGTACTTCACAACTTTGACAGATACACAAACAACTGTCGAGCTGTCTCACCTTTAGTCTTATCAGTACATTCGTTTTAAGAACATCAGACTGATGACTGACAGTTCTCCTCTTACTGGCTGAACAAACACATGCGTGCGACTGCCTTTTGCCATTTCTCCACGCTATAAATCAGATCTGAACAGGGATTTCAGTTACAAATACACATTTTTATTTATTTATTTATTTATTTATTAAATTCTCGGACTACAAATACCTTTGAGCAGAAACTGCTCGTTTACAAAGGTTCCACGTCAAAGGATGAGGGTCAACATACATACAGAGGTAGTAAAAGAATGCACAATAAACAACCAAAACAACTAAAAGAAAAATTAAAGATACTCAGTTATAACATACTTTGAGATAATATTCATACAACGAGCAGCTTGAGTAGGCAGTTGGCTGTGGTAACAATAAGAGATAGAGGGCACCATAGGCAGTTAGTATTGCAGGTGTGCGACCGGGAAAGGAAGTTGGCAGGCTAATGGGCCACTGTTCAATGGTGGTGGAAAATGTCTTGCACCAGTGGAGATACGAAGCAGGAAAGGAGTCACAAGGAAGGCGCAGTGCCAGAGGGAATGAGACTGGGAAAGGGTGGGCTGTGAGACATGAGTGAGCTGGGAGGTGTTTAGAGAGATCTCTGTTCAGAGAAGCAGTCACATTGAGTGGTAGAGGTGAGGTAAAGTTTGAGATTCCTTTTGAAGGGTCCAAGTGTAGTAGAGGAAAGTGCTTCTTTATTGAGGGAATTGAACCATTGAGCATCTCTATAGATAAAGGTCCGCTGACCCATGGAGGTACGACATCTAGGAACCTGAAAAGTTAGAGATTGGGCACCACGTGTTTGTTGAGTGCCGCTGTAGGTAGTAAGGAGTGAGCTAACACCAGGTGGCATGAGACCGAGGAGAATCTTTTTGGTAAGGTAAGTAAGCAGGTCTGGTATTGTATTCTGATGAGTAGGGGTAGCCAGCTGGCCTGTGCATAGAGGTCACAGGTGTGAGTTTGTCAGGCCGCACCTGTTAGTAGTCTACAGGCTTTGTTGAGAGAAACTGAGATCCTCCGGAGGGCACTTGTTGAGGCAGAGCCATAGATGGCAAGGCCGTAGTCAATGATAGAGGTGACAGAGCTGTAGATGGCTAGTTTAAGGGCATCCGCAGGCATACAGTGCTTGTGTTTGTGTAGTAGTCCAATCCGTATATTGGCGGTCTTGGCAACAGTGTCAACATGCCGAGTGTATTAGAGGGTACTATCCAGGGTAATACCAAGGTACTTGAACTCCTTAACATGTTCGAGTGGGTTCCCAGCGTGGTTCTTGATGGTGAGGGACAGAGAGTTGTGCCTGCTCCGTCAGTTATAGAAGGACATGGCTTTAGTCTTGCTGTGGTTCAGGACAAGTTTATGAGAACTGAACCAGTCTTCGACGCGCTTGAAGTCGAGCTGCAGCTGGGATTCAAGGACTGTAATGTCATGGTGGCTGGAAAACAGGACTGCACGTCTGCGATAGTAATATATTTTGGTGGCAGGCACTAGGAGATTGTTGATGAAGAGGGAGAAGAGTAGAGGGCCCAGAATAGACCCCTGGGGGACTCTGGAGCAGACCGGTTTCTCATCTGAAGAGATCCCTGCAATCCTTACACGTTGGATCCGATTATCAAGGTAGCTGGTGAACCATGGAAGGGCATCGCTGGAGATCCCAATGGAGGACAGTTGCTTGAACAGTAGAGGGTGGTTAACTGTGTCGAATGCCTTGGTAAGGTCTATATATACTGCCCCTCCACAATTCCCTTTGTCAAGCGTGGCATGGATGAAGGTTGTAAATTCCAGTAGTGCAGTGGTGATGCTGTGCCCTTTTTTGAAGCCATGCTGCTCTGGGCACTGTATATTGTACTTATCCAGGAATTCAACTAGTTGGTCCGACACTATTCGCTCCAGCGCTTTAGATAGTGGGGGGAGGAGTGAGATAGGTCTGTAACTGGTGTGAAGTGTCCTATCTCCACTTTTGTGAACTGGTGTGACAGTGGCTTTCTTCCAGAGAGAGGGGAAATGGCCCAATCTAAGCAAGAGATTGAAGATCTTTGTAAGTGGTTCTAAGATTTCATCGAGGACTTGTGCCAGCAGTTTCAGGTCAAGGGAGTCACCACTGTACCCTTGTTTGCCGATGGCCTTTTGAATGTATTTTCTAGCTACTTGTGGTGGGACCTCCCTAAAAATAAACTTTGGGGTTGCACATTCTAGTTGGGGGGTAACTTGGGAGGAGCTGGATGGGAGGTCATCAAAAAAATTTTGTGGAGGGACACTGTCCAAGTTTGTTAAAAGTTCATTATTAAAAGTGCTGGTGATGGTACTTAGATCGAGTGTAGGAGTTCCATGAAGGTTGAGCATAGTGGGTGGTGCTTTAGGATCCTTGCCTGTGAGTTCTTTCATGTTGTTCCAGAATTTTTTTCCCTGGCCCCAAGAGTTGGTCAGAGCCTCTTTGTAATAGCTGCGTTTAGCATTCCGTATTTTTCGAGTGCAATCATTTCTGGCTGCTTTGTATAATTGTATGTTTACCTGCATCGGAGCTGCACGAGCACAATGCCAGAGGTGGTCTCTGCACTTCAGTAGAGTTAAAAAGTCAGTAGTAACCCAGGGGTTGGTCTGTCCTTTGACCATCCTTTTCACTGGTGCATAGATGTCACTAGCTTCATTGAAACGTTTGATAAATAGGTCCAGAGCTTTGTTGGTGTCACTGGGGGAGTCAAGTACTGCCCAGTTCAGCCTGGTTAGATGGGATTTTAACAGCTGGAGGTGCCCTTGTTTGATAACCCTGGCATAGATAAGCTTGGGAGGGGGGCTTGTGGTATTTGTTTGACCAGGAGCAGATGACAGGCAAATGGTCACTTATTGTATCTGGGAGTACAGAAACATTGGAGAAGCGTTCAGGGCAGTTAGACAGAATCCAGTCTAGAAGCGTAAGGGAGCCTGTCCTATAGTTACACCTAGTGGGGGCATTGACCAGTTGAGTGAGGTGATGCACGGCGGCTGCATCCTTATAGGTAGCGGCCTCAGTGGAGAGCCAGTTATGTTAAAATCACCCATGATTATGGTTTCAGAATTATGTTGCTGGACCCTTAGATATTCCATGATGCTATGGAAGCCTGCAGCCTGGTCTCTTGGGGGTAGGTAAACTGAGATGACAGTGAGTTCCTTGTTATGTGCACCAAGGAGGATTTTGATTGTGAGGACCTGAGAGGAGTTGCTCAGGCTAGGGGATGGGATGATGTGACCCATAAGGGTATCCTTAAGATAGATGGTGCAGCCCCCACCCCGTTTAGCAATCCTGTCTTGCCTGAAAATGCAGTAGCCAGGGATAGAGACTGAGGTATCAGGGATTTTAGGGTTTAGCCATGTTTCCACAACTGAGAGGACATCAGGGTTGTGCTGTAGGATCCATGTTTGGAGGGAATCAAGTTTGTTGAGATGCTGCAGGTGTTGATGGATGCCATGGTGAGTGTGCCTGTCCTTCTGATTGGTGCCACTGCTGGCTGCCCAGGTGGTCCTGGGTTGGGGTGAACATTTCCTGAGAGCAGCAGCAGCATAAGGAGAATTTGTAGGAGAAAGGATTTCAGCATCTTGTAGATACCTGGTGGTTAAGTCAAAAGCCAAAAGAAATTATCAACAGCTGAGGTCCAGAGTCACAGAATGTGTTAGAATCTCTGAAGGTGATGAACTGTGCTCATGCATATGCAGGATGTGAAACTTTTGTCTGCATGCTTCTTTGTCATTCAAAGAGGTTGTTGAAAAGCCCACATACAGATCATGGAGCAGGTCAGACGAAAATGTGGATTCAAGCAGGACCTAGAGTCACTGAGTTTGTCAGACTTAGTTGCTTCACTTATGTTTTGCTTGGGATAGCTTCCAAAAAGTTGATTTTGAAATGAAAAATGCAGCTACCTGGTGATGATGTTTTGCAGAAATCCAGCTCAGGAGACTTTCACAGCATGCAAAGTGATTCTGATTGCTCCAGACTGGGCCAGACAGCTCTGGTACCCCCTGTTGCTGTCCTTAGCAGCCCACCTTCCCCAAATCACATGGTTACCTAAACGTGTTACAAAGCAGACAAAATAATAAGCATTGCCTCCTGAAACTCCAAACAAAAGAAAATAATAATCCTGATGCTATAAACTACCTGTTTAACATAGTGCTGATAGAATGTTTACAACCAATCAGAAAGCTCTATTTCTCAGACCCTTTTTATAATTACTGAAAATATTACTGTGTGTACATTAACACAGTCATACAAGAAAAATATAACCAAAACAGAAAGACTGCCTTTTTCTCCCAGTTAATCTACCTACACCACAAATACGCCCTTCCTCCAAAGCACACTTCACAGTACACAGACTGACTGTTCTAAATTAACATTCAAAATCCACGCACAAACAATAAACATTCAATGATATCAGCATAGAAGGGTTTCCTGCAATCGATGTACTAAATTTTGAGCAAACAAAATGACTCAATAAGGCATTTTTAACAGCTTTTAGAGGTTCTGAATCGCAGAGTTCTGAGAGCAAATTGTCTCCAGCTACCACTACACACACACTACCCAGGCCAGAACTGAGGCTGTGCAGAACAATCTAGCACCCATGTGATCTGCAATCCCATGAATCACTGCAGAATTTCATTTGGAGCTCAATTACAAGGTGAAGTGAAGTGAAGTACATTGATTTCAATGTACTTTGCTTTAAAATTGGTGGAGAAGTGGTTAGAGGAAGGCAGAATAATGCAAAGTCATTGGTTTCAATGGACTTCACGTTCCTCATTATAATGTGAAGTACTCCACATCACATTGCGGAGTACTCCGCGGATTCCGCATTACTCTATGAATCACTTCATGAAGCGAATAGAGGCCACTTCACCCACCACTACTTACAGTACTGTAACTCACATGCTGTACAGGAAGGAACGTGAATGCCTATGGCTGTACTTCCCCGAAGAGCTGACCCTGTATCATAAAACTCCCCAATTTAAAAACTTGTATTAATGAGTACAGTGGTGGTGATTGGGTAAAGCCTGGAGAGATACTACAAAATAGGCTTACAATACATGCAAGTAACAGGTAAAAAAATTAATTTGTTATTCGTGACATGATCGTGAATTGTGATTTGTGACTGCATTTGTGACCGTGACGATGAAGAACATGATTCGGTGTGAGATAACCGATATGAAACTGTATGGGAACGCGAATGCCTACATCTGTACTTCCCCAATAAGTTGTAGCACAAAACTCCCCAATTTAAAAACTCGTATTAATGAGTACAGTGGTGGAATGGTGAAGCCTGGTGAGATACTTCAAAACAGGATTACAATACATCCAAGTAACTAGTAAAAAAATTACTTTTGTGATTCGTGATGTGATCATGAATCGTGATTGCATTTGTGACCGTGATGATGAAGAACGTGATTTGTATCATGAGTGACTCATGATGATGGCCCAGATTTAAAAACGCATATTAATGAGTAAAGTACAATATTCATGCAGAGATATGCACCACACCAGTCCAGTACTCTGAAGGGAAGCCAAAGAAACAACTGTGACTTAAGTTACAGATGGAGACTGGTCCCTAAAGAGATGCAAACACACAGACAGATTAAGATTGCGCTGCGCACTGAAGAGTTGCTGACACAAAGGCACAACACCTAACCAGTGCTTACCATCAGAAATTAAAATCTGGAAAAGAATACCTTTGCAGGTTGGGCCGGAACGTGGGGGGAGGGCAGTGTACTGCAGTAACAGTCACTCTAGTACTAGTACCAGTAAAGATACCACAAAGAAGTACAAAAATCAGCAGCTGCAGTGGACAGCAGGTTCACATCACTGCATTTACTATGAGGCACAATAAAAGGTGTCTGATCTGATGACATGTCACACACACACTCACATACACACTAAGTAATGAGTGGCAAATTGAAAACTTCAGTAATATAACCACATATTTTAAACAAACTAAAATCATGCACTGCTGCACCACAACAATCAGCAAAAAAAGTCAAGAATTATTGAAAATATTATTGTGTGTACATTAACACAGTTATACAAGAAAAATATCACCAAAACAAAAACAACTGTCTTTTTCTCCAAGTTAATCTACCTACACCACAGATACGCCCCTTCCCAAAGCACACTTCCAGTGTCTCTCAGTACACAGACTGAATGTTGTACATTAACATTCAAAATCCACCCACAAACAATAAACACTCAATGACATGAGAATAGGAAGGTTTCCTACAACTGATGAACTAAAGTCTGAGCAAAAGAAATTACTCAAAAAGGCTTTAACAGCTTTCAGAAGGTTTGAACTGCAGAGAGCTCCCACAGCAGATTGTCTCCTACAGCTTTCTACACACACTTCCCCGAACTAAGACTGTGCAGAACAATCTAGAGCCCATGTGACCTTAAATCCCATGAATCACTGCAAAATCCGTCTTTGGAGATTAAAACAAGGCGAAGTACATTGTTTTCAATGTACTTCGCCTTAATTTTTGTGGAGTAGGGGTTTGGGGATGGCGGAATAACGCGAAGTCATTGTTTTCAATGGACTTTGCGTTACCTCCTATGATGCGAAGTACTCCACTTTGCGCTGCATAGCACTCCATGAATCCACCTTCACTCTGTAAATTGCTCCACAGAGCGAATTGAGGCCACTTTGCCCACCACTAATCACAGGGCACTCTGCACTCACAATAATATCAGTTATATTCCACAGTTGCCATCACGTATCCCCTATATATATATATATATATATATATATATATATATATATGCATGTTTATATATATATATAATATATGTATAGATGGATTTATATATATATATATATATATATATATATATAATAGATAAACCACTCTGAGTGTGCTGTCGGGCTCTGATATACGCATGCCTTTGTGTGCGTCAACTACCCAAGGTGAGCCTATATCAGAGCACGACTGCACACCTCAGAGTGGTTTATCGATCTTAAAAAATGTCAAAATTGTTTAGGAGGGGTGCAAAAGTGCAGATGTGCGGTCACGCTCCGATATACGCATGGTCATGCGATGCTTTTCAACCAATAAAAGCGCTGCATTTTCCCTACCCATTTTATAAATATACAGTGCCAGTATAGTTAGGGTTTCACTGCCACTTCTGTGTTAAACCCCACATTTTGCATGTTAATAACTTTGCCACTATATGCGGATTTGCCTAAAATTTTGCATACATGATCTGGTACCACAGATCTCTGGATCTAGCAAGTCGCGTCACAGTCAGATAAGCGGTTGCGGAACTGCGGATTGGCCAAAAATGCAAAAAACAAGGTTTTTGTGCTTTTCTTTGCTCATGGCTATGGCCTGCACAATTTGTCTGTTTGGTCTGACATCTTCAGGGAATATGCAGTCAGAGTCACTGATGTGCCTTTCGAAGATTTGGTGAAAAAATATTAAACCGTTCAAAAGTTATTTAAAAAATAAGTTTCCCATTATAGTCAAAGGGAAAAAATATATGTGCCTCTCGTAAGCTGCCACCACTACATATTACTGTCGCAAATGCCCCTTTTTCATGCGGTGGCCATGTTGTTTTCAGCTACAGAGAGAGAAAAATGCCTGGCGTTTAAATTTGAGACCTTCTAGGGAAACACTGACTGTTATGTTTACTTAGTCGGGTCCTGAGAATCACAGCACTATTTTTGGGGTGGGGGGACCTCCCCCCGGAAATGCCTTTTTAAAAATTAGAGCTCCCATAGTGTCACAAATTGTGACAGAAATGGATGTGACACTTTTGCAAATCATGAAAGTGTTGTGCCTATTTTTGCCAAACTGTCACAATTTGCAACAGAACTTTGCCCAAAAACAGCAATTCCTTGTCATCCCACTGCAGCACATTAGTTGGGGATTTTGGCCCGAAATTTGCAGGGTGGCAAGCCCTGGCCCCACAGATGTGCCTTTTGGTGGTTTGGTCCCAAAACATTTAATGGACCCATAGTTACAGCGCTGAAAAGTTGAGAAATTTCCTATAGGTTAACACTGAGGCGCCCGTGGCAACTTTCAGCGCCCGTATCTCGGTAACAATGCTAGATACGGATTTTTCATTCTTCGCAGCTTATTTAGTGGACTAAGCATATGTGAAGGTATCGATGTCATGAATACCAATGCAGTGGACGTTTTTCCTACTTATCTGATTACAGAGATTGTCAAAAACATGTAACAAGGGTTCCTTTGAGTACTATGGGCTGCTGTATGGCCCGATATGCATTAGTAGTGGGTCGCAGGGCCCAGAGAGCACACACTCCCACTTATGCATACCATTACATGAAAATGGATATCAGAAGGGAGCGCAAGGCCGGAAGGCCCGCTACCCACTAACATACCAGTTACCAGTTACATTACATTTTCTCAATTAGAAGGGAAATTCATTGCAAAAACTCCATTAATAGATGATTAGGGTTGATAACACAGCGACAAAAAGTATAGAAATGTGATGTGAGAGATACACCCCTACCCCACCCCCACCCACATTTTCTTCCACTCACCAACAGACGCCGGGTGCCAGTGGAGTCGTTAGGGCCTCTTACCTCATTTTCTCATGCTGCAACATGTCAGCTTGACAAACTCATGGCACACCCTGGCATCTGTTGGTTAGTGGAGGGTGGAGGAGGTGGGGGTGAAAGGGTGCAACCCTAACATCACATTTCATACATTTGTTGATATGCTATCAACCCTAACTGATGCATTAACAGAGTTTTTTTAATAATATATATATATATATATATATGATATGTATATATATATTATATATATATATATATATATACCTGCATGGTACTGCAGGTATTGTTAGGTTGGAAGGCCACTTTAATGTTAAACCCCACAGTTTGCACTTTAATAACTTTGCAACCGTTTGTCTGATTTGCCTGAAATTTTGTTTACACTGCATCCAACCATATATCTCTGGATCTAGAAAATTATGTTCCAGTTGGATGTACAGTTGTGGACCCATAGAGCGTCCAAAATATGGAAATTAGTAAACTTTTGTACATTTATTCAGTTGGGCATAATGGACTGAAGAATGCATCTCAGTGGATTCAAATGTGTATGTCTATATGTGGCCTGGGCTCAGCTGCTGCCTTTTGAAGATTTGGTGAAAAAATATTAATTCATTCAAAAGTTATTCTGGAATGTGTAGTACAGTACAGGCTGCATGCCCATTGGCTCACGCTGTGGACCAATGGGTGTACAGCCCTACCGACGGTGTCAGTCGGTGGGCGGCAGGCAGGTGGGGTGCTGCCGCCCACCAGCTGATGGGGGGGAGCGGGGCAGTGGGGCTCAGTGGGCGGGTGGGGAGGAGGGTACCCAGACCACCAGGGATATTGGTATTAATACTTTTATTTAATACAAATGCCCGCGATCGGGCAGTCAGCGGTCCACTGGACCACCAAGGATATTGGACAGAGGTCTTATTTTAATACAAATGCCAGCGATCTGGCAGTCAGCAGTCCACTGGACCACCAGGGAGTTTGGGGATATTTTTATTTCTTTATTATTAATGCCCGCGATCGGGCACACAGCGGTCCACTGGACCACCAGGGAGTTTGGGGATATTTTTATTTCTTTACTACTAATGCCCATGATTGGGTAGTCAGCAGTCCACTGGACCACCAGGGATACTGGACATAGGTCTTTTTTTTCATACAAATGCCCGCGATCAGGCTGTGGAGCACATTGCCGGCTGCAGGGGGCATCGGTCTCCGACGGCTGCTGCCTGGCAGGGCACCAGGTGCAAGTTGTCAGAGATCGGCGCACCACCACGTAAATAGAGCCATAATGACCACAAATGGCCCCATTTGCACTATGTCATTATGGCCCCATTTGTATGTCAAGTTTTGAATATCGCAGTTGCTGTGCATAGCGCAATGGAACTTGCGCCAGCGCATCCCCATGCTCCCCTCTGGCCACTTGCGCTGGTGCAGTGCCACTGTGCCATGCACACTGCGGGTGGCCAGGGTGCGATATTCAATGCTGCTGAGCCATGGCACAGCTCCGTTGAATATTGCCCAGTCCACACCCCTGTGCAGCCAAGTTGAGCTGCGCCCAAGCTTGCGCCACAGCCTGGCACAGTTTGAATATCTGGGCCTTTGTGTACATAGCTGTGTAATAATACAAATCATCAGAAGATGGCAGTGCTGACTCAAATATCATAATACTACAAGGACACAGGTGTCCTAACATCTTGCAAATAAGAAGTGCATATGTGTATCAGAAAGTAAAGCATTTAGCAATCATATGCATACATATCCTGACATCTACTCTTGTATGGTAGATGTTCTTAGCCCTATATATTAGTATAACTTATACCTAAGTGCTAGTTGGTATCAATCTGGGGTATCAATTAGGGTGCAGGGACCTCATGTAACATCCCCCTCTTGTTGCCTCAGAAGGGGCAACAACAAGACTAGGGAAGTGGAGATGGAGCAGGGATCATTTACAGACCTGAGGCTTGAGCCCTGTAAAGGAATTCCATCTGCTCACAGTGTTGGTGGAGTGTGTGCTGTAGGCAGCAAAGCATAATAATGAGAAAAAAGGTAAAAAATGCTTGTATAATAACAAAATCTTTAAAGGTAATCTCTAACCAAGTATTAGTAAGTGCACTATTAAAATCACCATAAACTACTTCATTAACTTTGGTCATATTATTGCTGATGTGGATGAGGTGTGCATCTTTCCTTTCTAAAAGTGATTTAAGTGTCAATGTCAAGGGATCTATGTGAACATTAAAATATGGTAAATATTCTGAAATAGCAAGCAGATAGTCAGGGTCACCGTCAATGATATCAGGGTCCACTAAGGGAACAGGGATTATAACTGTGTGCCCAATAATAGATGCTTGGTTGGGAATGAAACAAAAGTTTGGTGGAACAATATCACATACTTTTTCACCATAAGTAAACTGTTTAAAATGTGTTACTACACAGTACTGTCCATCCGAATTATATTGCATTTTCACAGTTGGCAGTCTCCATTTTTGTAGTTGAACTGGGCAAGTGTAAGTCTGGTTGGAAATCCGTGTTGACAGCCGATGAACCTCCTTCCTGTAGACCTGGTACAGTTGAGAAGCATCTGGAGCAGATGTTGAGTCCTGGTATTCTGTGCCATAGGTGGTGATGTCATTGTCCATGGTAAATGACCAAACAATACTATCTGGGGAATACCCACATACAGGTTTAATAACATCAAATACATCACAATGACACAAATAAATATACCCTTTCTTCGCACAACAGTCTGTGTGCGGCATGACCCATGCATCCAGAATAGGATGAAAGACCAAAAGAGGTGGCAAGTCAATTTGTTCTCTGTAGATGTTTTCATTGAGGTGCCTAATGGAGTCTACAGATGCCAGTTTATCAAAGATAGCTATATTAGCATCAAAACCTGGTAAAGATACAGTGAAAGACACAAACATAATATCCTTAATAGAACATTTCTTAGAAGTAAAGCAAGGACCAGTACTGGGATGCCTGGTCACAAAACCCACATTTCTAGCAGTAGAAATAGGAATAGATACAGATTGTAGCATACTCATGGCAACACAGTTACAGGATTTACACTGGGGGCAGTACCATTTGGAGATATGCCTATCATGGATAAAGTCAGGGATACGTCCAGATTTGAGATCACAGAAAAGGGTATTGATGGTAGTAATGATATAAGCACCATAAGCAGAGCATAAAATTTCACGGGCAATATACTGCCTGTCTGATCATTGTTGTTTTGTGCTATGAGTGCGTTAATTTTTTTCTTTAGAATCAGTAAATGCCATAGCAATATCATGCATGTTATTTACAGTATATCTTTCTTCCTGACTAAGGCCATCCACACCATCAATAATGGGGGTATGATGTCATTAATCATGCCAGTTTCAAACTTTTGAGAATGTGCTTTGATAGCAGCAATGTCCGCTTTGTTCCAAATAGACATTGTAGTACCAAAGAGACCAGTGAGGGTGCCTGTGGCACCAGTGACATCAGACGTGTCACGTGTATTTCGTTTGTGGCTTTGTGAAGTGTCTTATTGACAATTAGGTTTTCTCCTAAAATTACCCCTATACTCTGTGGTGTGTACCCTGGCAATAGGATCTTGATTGTGAGTCTGAAAAGCTGCTAAGCTATAAAATAACAAATTACTATAAAACAGTGAAGTATTAGTAGTATAATACATTCCAAACTCTTTCAGATTCCAGTAAGTTAAATTAAACAAAATAGGTATATGCATGTCCTGTAAATTGTTAATAAGTGTGCCAGGTAAAGCGGTGGCAGTCAAACCACTAAGGGGTCCAGGTTGTTGTTTGGGGCATTCAAGAAGTTCTTTTTCAGTAGGGTGTAACACAGATAAGAACATGGTGGCTGAGGCCATGTTGTGCATGGCACAAAATTTCTTGGTCAAGTGTTTTGAAACAGAATCGCAATAAGAAGGATCAATAAGAGCTGTAATATAATATAAACCTGAATGTCTGAGAGAGGTTTGGTGCAAGAACAAGGTGCCATTTGGGGATAATTTTGCATTAGGCCATCCATAGAAGTTCCCTTGGAGAGCTTGGCCACTGGGAGTATTTGTCCTTGCGACTGGGTTTGCCATTAAATTTGTAAGGTAGATTTATCAGGAGCAACAACCGAGGCAGTGAGGTAGACATCTGAACCTTCCTGAACCATAACCAAATTGTTTGGGACTTTGATACAGACTCATTCTGGGGTGACAGCAAGAGGATCAAGATGAGGAAGGATGTGCTTTACCATGCCTTGGATGCAGGGGAGAACTCCTAAGATGAGGAGAAAGCAGTACAAGACAGCCATCTTGTCAACATACCTGAAGAGGTCCTTCTGCTACAGAGCCCCATCCTGGTTTAACTCTCTCCCTGCTCCCATCACCAATTCCACCACCATCTCCAAGTTCAAAACCACCCTTCAAAACCAACTCTTCAACACTCGTAGCTGCTCCTGTCTCTGAAGGCAGCCTCCACCTCGACTTCTCATGACAACGCCCACTGGGTGGCTCTCCACCTAACCCTTCCCACCACCTCTTCCCGGTACACCGTACCTATGTCTAACCTGGCCAGTGCCAGCTGTTTCATTGTATGCCTATTAGATTGCTCAATTTTTGATACCAACTTGTGTAACACCTGTTCTCAATTACTTGTACCCTGTAACCTAAATGTATTTTGTCTGACCTCAGTGTGACGTGGCACCTCTGATGAACACCTATTTTTAGCAAAACCTATGCTATGCTATGTAACCTAAAACTCCATGTATGTCTTTAATGTGACGAGGTACCTTTGGAGACGAGCCTCTGGCTCAAAGGTTGTAAACTGATTTCAGAAAGAAAGAAAGAAAGAAAGAAAGAAAGAAAGAAAGAAAGAAAGAAAGAAAGAAAGGTAACATATTAGCACAGTTAGTACTATTCCGCCCAATGGAGTTAGAAAAAGTAATTATACTGCTTTGTACAGTTTCAACTGGTTTGCATGTAACCATTTGTCAGTCAACTTATTATTTTGCATGAGTCTAACTTGATAGACTGCTGGACTGAGCTTATTGACAATGGGGTAGGTTCCTCCCACTTATTGCAGAAAGAATGTGTTGGGTTTGCAAATCTGAGAACCATTACCTGATCTCCAACTTGCCAATCCACTTCTTGTGCGTGTTTGTCAAACTGAATTTTGGACTGTTGTTGGGCCTTGCCCATGCAGTTTGCAGCATACAAATGAATGTGTATCAGACCTTTTCTCAACTTTTCCATATATTTGTCCACAGAGTCACGGTCTGCAGTGGGAGTATTCAGGTCAAACAACAAGTATTCAGGTAATCTCATATTTCTACCAGTCATCACCTCAAAGGGTGTCAACTGAGTGGTGGTTGAGGGTGTACCCCTAATTGCCATAAGAAGTAGTGGCAGTAGGGAATCCCAATCTTTGGGATTATCCTCAATGAATTTGAACAGCATTTGCTTAATCTGTTGGCTCTTTCTACTTGACCTGAAGACTGGGGGTGATGAGGGATGTGGAACTTTTGGTGAACTCCAAGGAGTTCAAGGGCTTCTTTCATCAACTCATCTGTAAAACTGGTTCCTTTGTCAGAGTTTACCTTGAGAGGTAGGCCCCACCTGGAGAAAATCTGTTCTGCCAGGATTTTGGCAGTGGCTTTTTCAGTGCATGTTTTAGTGGGGAAAGCCTCAACCCACTTGGAGAAAAGGTCAGTGACCACAAGGGCATATTTTTTGTTTCTGCTGGTATTGGTCAGGTGGCCAATAAAATCAATCTGAAGGGCATGCCAAGGGCCAGAATGCCATTTTGGAAGACGTTTTGGCACTTCTTTTGGTAGGGATGGGGTTGTTTTGCTCACATACAAGACAGTTGTCAATGTACTGCTTAACATCTTTGGTGATACCAGGCCAGCAGGTGTTTGTCTTCAATCTTTGGAGTGTGTTTTCTGCTCCCTGGTGACCACCAGTGGAGGTGTCATGCACTTGGTGCAAAATTTGGGCCTAATATGACAAGGAACCACCCACAATTTAGTGGTGGAATCATCTGGTTGATATCAAATGAGTTTGTCATCTGGGGACAGATGTAACTTACCTTCATGCCTTCTGTAGGGGTTGTGGACAAGTAGGTTCTTCTCAGTTCCTCTGTCCAGGAATCTGAACACATCTTTGAGTTCAGAGTCCACATACTGGGCTTCTGACAAATCCAAGGGGGATAAGGGTTCAGGCTTTTTCCTGACAGCTGCAAAGTACACTGCTACTCTGGCCATCATCCAGGTGTCCCCCCCTCGGGCACCTTCTTTTGCAAGGGTGTCAGCTGTGTCATTAAAGGCATGGTAGGGGTCGTGTATGGAGTGGGCCTTAACCTTGTGTACATAGAGTTTGTGTGCAAACTTCTGGGCCAGTGAATGAATGTATATTACCAATTCCTTGTGCTTCACTGGGGTACCATCAGAAGAAGTGAATGAGTTTTTCCTGCCAGAAAGGGAGAAATTTGGTTAGAGAGCAACAAGCTCAGTTAGAGTCTTTAAAAATTATGGTATCCATGGTTCCATGCTGGATGAACTCGAGAGCACAGGCCACCACTGCCATTTCTGCATATTGTGAAGATGCTACACTGCAATGCTTGGAAATCCTGACAATGTTTCCAAAGGAGTAACTTACCAGTACACCCATTCCTGCTATCTACTCTCCCTGATAATAGGAGGCAGATCCATCTGTGAACATATGACACAGTGAGGTGTTCTCAAGTAACTTCGGAGTGGCAGGAAGAAAGGGGCCTGGATCTGGTAGATCAGGTGGTTGTAGTGTGCAGTCATGGGGATCTCCTTGGAAAAGGAGGCCATGAGCCAGCATGGATGGCATTTTGGTTGGGTGGACCTTGATATCCCTGTCCTGGAGAAGAATGGACCAATGGATCAGTCTGGTGTTGGAAACTGATCCACCCTTCATTCTGTCTGAGAACAAAAATGTGATAGGGGTGTGGTTAATACTGATAATCAGTGATGAGTACCCAATGATATACAAGAAGTGCTTGAATGTCCCATAGGTGGCCAGACAGTTCCTTTCACAAAGGCTGCACTTCTGTTCCTCTGGAGTCAAGAGCTGTGATGCATATGCAATGGGTCTTAGGGTGCCATTAACCTTCTGGGCCAGAACTGCAGACATGGCAATGTCTGAGGTGGCAGATTCCAGATAGAATGGTAAAGCTGGGTTGGGGTTAACCAAAGCTGGAGCAGAGGCCAGGGCCTGTTTCAGTGATGTCACAGCTTGGGTATGTATGGGGCCCCAAGTCCAGGGGACATCCTTTTTCAGTAGTTCATACAGGGGAGCAGCCTTCTAAGCAAAATCACAAATGAAATCTCTTGAGTAGTTAACCATATCCAAGAATCTTCTGAGGGTATCCACACTGGTAGGAAGTGGCAAGTCTTGCAATCCCTGTATCTTTTTCCAGGCAGGGCTTCTGCCTTTGTCTGTTATTTTCAAGCCAAGAAAAAGTACCTCATTCTGGCACAATTGTGCTTTTGTTGGGTTGCATTTGAGGCCTGCTGTCTGAATGAGGGTCAGCAATTTGTCCAAGAGATCCAGGTGTTGTTCCTGGGTGGCTGTTGCCAGCAACTGGTCATCCACATACTGCAAGAGGCACTGGGGTGTAGAGAAACCCTCAAGGGCATCCATCATGTGTAGATGGAACAGGGAGGGGCTGTTGTAGAACCCCTGGGGTAAGCAGGTCCATGTGTACTGCCTACCTTCAAAAGTGAAGGCAAACTTATATTGACTCTTGGGGCCAATGGCAATGACCAAAAAACATTGGAAATATCCAGGGCACTAAACCACTGTTGGTCAGGGGTTAGTGGTATTAGCACATCTGGTGCTGATGCCACTGTTGGTGCACAGCTGGGTGTGACCCGGTTTAGTTTTCTGTAGTCAATTGTAAGTCTCCATGCACCTGTAAGTTTCTTCACAGGCCACATGGATGAGTTTGCAGTAGAGACACATGTTCTGATTACACCTTGCTTGAGAAGTGATTTAATTGTTTCTCTAAGAGATGGCAAGGCTTCAGGTGGAAAAGGATATTGCCTTTGCCTCTCATGGACTGGGCCTGGCACTTCGATGATAGTATGCATTTTGCAACAATCATGCTTATTGATGGCAAATGCCTCCAGGATGGGAAGAAGTTTTGGGAAAAGCTTGTGGTTCCTGAACAAATCTATGACGTTGTACTCTTTGTCATTTGCAGTGATTGTTGTGACCACATGCGAGTCAGGGATCATGACAGTGTGATACTGTCCCTGAATCTGTATCAACAACATGTTGGCTAAATTCACCACACAGCTGTGTGACGCAAGAAAATTAATTCCAGTGATACTGGGATGATCATGCAGTACCATAAGCTGAAAGGTATGGTACACCTGCAGGTGGCCCCTTGTCACAGGTAGTGGCATTGAGTGACACATTGTTAATATAGTGCCATCTACACCAGACATGTTGGTCCTCCATCTGGTGGACCAAGGTGATGTGGCTGGGTTGTCATCATGTAATGCAGACACAGCCGTGCTTGTATCCAACAGCACTGTAAGCAGGCAGCCACCAACCTCGGCCTCTGTGCAGGGCCTTCCATTTGTATCTAAGGCCAGCTTGTTTACAATCTGGACTAGGGCCTGTAATTGTCAATCTGTACCAGTAGAAGCATGGAGATGCTCCTGGAAGAGCACTTGGGCCTGGTCCCTGTGGACCGTCTCACCATGCTATACCAATGATATATAGGGAGCCGCTTCAGGGTTCAGGTCTATATGGGCCTGAGAGCTTGGGCTTCTGGTATCCCCATGGCCTGCTGAGACCTGCCCTACTGGTTGTAGTGCAGCAAGGGCCCGAACTGGGACAGTGTCCGCTACACAGTGCACTTGCCAGAGAAGTTCTTGGAGGCTTTGGTTCTCTTTGGCTGTTTCCCTATATGAAGGGCCTAGTCGATGTTGTTTTTATAGTATTTCTTATTTTTGTGATAATTCTGGTTCCCACCCCAGAATTGCTGATGTTGGACCTGCTGGGGTTGTTGGTTATCTGTGGGGAGGGGCTGTTTCTCTTGGGCCTGTCCCACCACCATGCAGTGCATCGTGGTCTCTGAGGTGGCTTCCATGGCAGCTACTTTCTTGGAACCTGATCTCAAATCACAGATGTAGAGTTGATAAACTCTCTCCATTTTCTGAAGGATGTCGGAAAACTTATCCATCGAGGGATAGGTGGTTGGCAGTACATTCTCTCGCACTGCAGGGATCATGTTCCGAATGAACAGTGTTTTGTATTCAATGAGGCCCGCATCCACAGCCTGTCCTGAAAGATTCTTTCCTGCTCAACAGGCCATCCAAAGCCTCTGATGGAAGGTCGCTGGACTTTTCTTCACATTCTGTTTCACAGAGTATGTGAGCATCACTCCTATCACACCTGGGTTATGTGCGGTAATGAGTTCAGCTGTGACTTCATCAAAGGTGGTTCAGCTATCCTGTCAGACAGCATCAGGGAGTTTCACCCATAGGACAGGATCGATGGTGTGGTGTAGGATCTGGACTTGGTAGTCTGCAGTGAGACTAAGCATTTCATATTTGGAATGCAGCTTTTCCAAGTGGCAACTGAGGTTGTTGGAAGGGCTCATCTGACAAATACTGTCAGCTATCTGCTGAACAGAGTGGGCCATTTGTAGGGGATTACTGGGATGATCATTCAGAGGTAGATTATCTTGGGCACCTTGGAGGGCTGCTGAGCTGTGGCATCAACAAAAATGTGCAAACCATCTGTTCTCGGGTAGCACTCTCCTGCAGCATCTGTTTGATCTGTGGTCGGAGGGTCCACTTGCTTCTCTCAGGAAGGGTCACATTTCCTAAAGCATATCAGTCATTCATTATATCTCCTCCCTATCATCCACAGAAATAATGGCGATTGGTGGTGCCATTGAGACTAGGCCTAAGCCTGCCCCCCCCATCATGGGGGTCACCATGTTGGCATTGCCCATGATGGTCATCATGCTGTTGATGACCTAGGGATGTGGTGTCATGTGACAAGGACCCGCCATGTTGTGGATGGCTGTGTGGGGTTACAGGGCCATAATAGGGGCGTGACTGGGCATTGTACTGAGAGATGTCATCATCCAACTCCTCCTCCTCTTCAGAAGATGTAATTAGGATGGGGGTGATGCCACCCATCACTTTAACATGGCCAGTCAGAACCTCTTGCTGATGGTACAGTTTTACCATCTTGGATTCACATTCATCGTGACTAACTTTTGCAACATTCTGAGCTACACCCTCCTGTAACTGTTTCTATAACACTATATATGCAGCACTCAATTCACAATTGTCCCTTGAAGCTTCACCTAAATCATTATGTACCTGGTTTATCTCGTCCTGGAGCTCTCCCAACTCATCACGAATCTGGTCATTAGCTCTACTCAATATATCATTCATTTGCAATGCCTGCCTCTTATCCTGTCTCAAACTTTCACATTCCTGCTTCAACATACCAAGTTCCTGCTCATTTTCCTGAACAGAGCAGTGCAAAAGTGAATCTGTTTCATTTCACAGAGTCTGGAGATGAGACTGCAAATCCTGCACCCGTTTCAAACTTTCAGTAGCCTGCAGCCCCATCTCTTACTTAAGGGATGAGATCTGCTGTTCAAGGGTTTGAAACCTCACTTCGGAGGCTTCTAGAGCAGCATAGAGAGACCCAAACAACAGCCCTTTAGCCTCATGCTTTCTAGCTGTTTGTCTCATCTCTGAGTACTGGATTAAAATCCCCAGCACGGGGTTGTTGGATTGACTTGCGTCCAGTGCGATGTAAGCCCATCCTCCATGGGAGGCAAGGAAGTTCAAGATATCGAGTCTCAAGTCTGTGCAGATATTTGATATGGTGGCCATTGATACCGGTATTGGGAGGGAACGTAAAAATCAAGCTGTGAAAAGGCACCGAGTCGTGTATCGATCCACAACAGGTGCACTTATAAACAGGCAGGCTACTGTGCTCTCGTAAGCTTGCAATTCAAAACTGTCGTGTGGTGAGTCGACATCGACAACACCAGGTAAGCGGCCAGACTTTGCAAGTAGTTATGGAGTACTGAAAAATGGGAGAGGTGATGTGGGTGTGCACACCTACAGTCCCCGTTGGGAAGGGAAATTAGTAGTAACAAAAGAAAACTTTGCAAACTCCAAATCACCTGCACACGGTCGTCAATTTTCAGGAGGTCTAAACCCTCCACCTCAGGTTCTTGGTAATAACAGAGATGCAAAGAAGTCACAAACAAGTTGCGTAAGAGTAATAAATCATGTTTATTACTACCAAAGGAAACATAACTGTTGGCCTAAGCAGTTCTTACCATTAGAAACTGGGAGCCAATGCTTTGTGTTCTCTATACCTCAAGGAGTGTTGAACTCTCAGAGGTCTCCGAGGTAGAAGACGTAATGTCTTACATTATAGGCCTAAGATAGTTACCATGGTTACTGTAAGATAGAAACATTTCTAGTTACAGAGATGAGCCCTATTGGCTAAACTAGAGGTGGCTCCACAGTCCTAGATAACATTATACAATTTTGTTATAGTCATCACTTTGTGTGAGCAATAGAAGTACAGTTTGTGTACATAGCCGTGTAATAATACAAATCTTCAGAAGATGGCAGTGCTGACTCATATATCATAATACTCAAGGACACAGGTGTCCTAACATCTTGCAAACAAGAAATACATATATGTATTAGAAAGTAAAGCATATAGCAATCAGATGCATACATACCTTGACATCTACTCTTGTACGGTAGATGTCCTTAGCCCTATATATTAGTATAATGTATACCTAAGTGCTAGTTGTCTGCGGCATACCTCTGGGGTATCAGTTAGGGTGCAGAGACCTCTTGTAACTATAATATATATATATATATATATATATATATATATATATATATATATATATATATGATATATGATGCCTGAAGATATCATATTTATCTTCACAAGAGGCCAAACAATGATATCATGATAGCTCACGGGTGGCAAAGCCACGAGTGAGATATCTTGATGTCATTGGCCTCAATTGAAGATAAATATGATATCTTCAGTCAGGCTATTCATGTTCTATTTATACAACACATTTTGAGGTACCAAGTGCTTTTCTATCTGTGTCTGCATGTCCAACTCCTTCTACCCTCTCACACTTTAATGCACCTTGATGAGAATCTGTAGAGACACCTCAAGCAATGCATATTTGTCAGGCATCTTGTTTTTGACCTGAACTTTGGTAAACTGATCTGTTTAGCTAGATTCTGGTGTCAGTTTTTTGAAACTATGCCTGGAAGTAAGGTTTCTGGGCACCTGCAAATCCTGTGTGCCCAGATTAGCAAAAGGAGCTACTCACCCATGTTCTCTGTATAAGAACAGTGTGACTTTTTGAGTTGTGCAGCCTGCGACTTGAGTCATGTTGCTAGCTGCAGTGGGAGCAGTGAGTCAGTGGTCTAGTGGGTCAGTGATGTGTCTGTCTGTCTGTCTCTCTCGCTCTCTCTCTCTCTCTTTCATCTCTTATCTATCTATCTATCTATCTATCTATCTATCTATCTATCTATCTATCTATCTATCTATCTCTTATAGTTATATTTATGCAGAATGTAGACTAGATTGCCCATCCCCAGTACTGCTTTTGTCTACTCCCCTCCAGATCTCCCACCCATAATATAGGTGATGGCACCAGGATGCCCACTCTCCGGTGCCATCTAAGAGTACTCAAACACTGGTGTGCCCAATCCCCAGTGTTGGCTAGGGTCCCCTTTTCAAAAGAAAGGAAATCATCCCGTGATCATTTTTAATAATAAATAATGAAACCTGTAAATAAGAAGACACCAATCTGACTGCCTCATATCCCTACCTACCCCACACCAACCCCTCACTCAACATCCACCATCCCACCCTACCACCCCCACACACACCCTCACTCACCGAAAACTGCCCCATGGCATAGATCCACACACCAATTGAAATCACATCTTACTGCTGGAACCAGCAACTGTAATATGAGAAAACAAGGAAAATCCATTTAAGGTACTGTATTTCAATGCACTTTGAACTTTTACTTGTAACTCTGTCATTGTTCAATCTTTTCAACAAATTTTCAATATGGCCTTTTTGGGACCCCTCCTCATGAACAAGATAGGGAAGCATTTTCAAATCTGTCCCAAAAGGAGATTTATTTATTTATTAGATCATCGGTTTACAGATCTTTGAGTCATAGACTCATTTACAAAGGCATCTCGTCAAGAGAGCAGTACATCACAGCAAACAAACAGTACAGTACATAACACTTAGATTCAAAAAGCAACCAGTGTTAAAGGCATTCACTGGTGGTACAACGCTTGGAAATAGGTAGATCACAGTAGTCATAATATAGGTACACGAGTACCGTGTCAGGTAGCAACCAGAGATATTTTATTACATTAGTCAGCAGATGTTGCATGAGACTCCAGCTATATACAGCAAAAGTAGACAGGGCAGACCCAGCCTAGGGGTGATGATAAGGGGCAGGTGGGGGATTATGTGCAGTTGCAGCAGCGAGTGCTTGTCAGATGGCTTCTGAGGGAGACCTTGAAGGGACCAAGCTTAATGGAGTCAGCTATATTGGCTGGGAGGAAATTGAACCAGGAGGGAGCCCGATAGCAAGAGGATCTCTGGGCCATAGAGGTCCTTACCCTGGGGACAATAAGGGAGGTTTTGACAGTGCTGCAGGTGGAGACTGAGGGAGAGGTATGCTGCAGGGAGGTGGCGACCCCGGGGGGGGGAGAGCCCTAGCAGGGTCTTTTTTACAAGAAGGCAGGTTTGGAAGTGGAGTCTTTCTTCAAGGTTGAGCAAGTTGGTGGTGGAGTACAGCAGGCACATATGGGTGCGCATAGGGGCTCCCAGCATTAGCCTGCAGGCCTTGTTTATAGACAGCTGGATTCTCACAAGTGCAGTGTTGTTGGCTGCAGCATAGATGGGCAGCCCATAGTCGATTAGTGACAGGACAGAGGAGGTGATTGCCAATCTAAGGGCCTCTTGTGATAGGCAGTCCCTAGGGTGTTATAACAGTCCAATCCTGACATTGGTGGCAGCAGAAAGGGCATTGTTATGGGAATAGAAGGAGAGTGCTGAATCAAAGGTAATGTCCAGATACTTGTAGGAGGAAACCTGCTCAATGGGGTTTAGTGTGCTAGGCAGTATCATGAGAAGGGCACCACTGGCTTTTTGCATTGGCAATGTGACAAGAGTATAGCTTTGGTCTTTTTAGGTTCAGGACTAGCCTTCGTGTTGTGAACCAATGCTCAACTCTATCAAAATCTTGTTGGAGGGTGGCCTGCAGTGTGTTGGGGTTGGGGTCGGTGGAGAACAGCACAGCGTCATCCACGTAGAGGAGGATTTTACTTGGGTAGGCCAAGGGGGAGGGAGTTGAGGTAGAGACTGAAGAGGAGAGGGCCTAAAATGGAGCCCTGGGGAACCTCAGAGCGGACAGATCATGTGTCAGATAGGGTGCTATTGATTTTTACACACTGAGTTCTGGCAGAGAGGTAGCTGGTAAACCATGCAAGGGGGCCAGGGGAGAAACCAAGGCATCTGAGGGAGTCAAGCAGGAGAGGATGGCAAACCATGTCAAAGGCCTTGGAGAGGTCAATGAACACAGCCCCAGCATTACTTCCGGCATCAAGAGCAGAGTGCAGGAAGTTGGAGAATTCAAGTAGCGCGGTTGTGGTGCTGTGACCTGCATGAAAGCCATACTGTTCAGGGCACAGGATACTGTGCATGGCCAGGTATTCGGAAAGCTGGTTAGCAACTACTTTTTCAAGGGCCTTACAGAGTGGGGGGAGATTGGAGATAGGTCAATAGTTACCCGGGGTCACTCAATCACCACTCTTTAGGATGAGAGTGATGATGGCGGTTTTCCATGTGCAGGGGAACTGCCCCAGGCACAGAGAGTGGTTGAGCAGCTCAGTAAGTGGAACCATAATAGCATCCAACGTCAGACGAAGTAGTGTAGTGTCCAGTAGGTCAGTGCTGGGGTTGTTACTACTAACGGCTTTTTGAGGAGGGGGTCTAGCCTCCAATGGGGAGATGGTACATAGGTAGAAAGGAGGTCTCTGGAGAGTGGGCAGGGGTGCTACTGGGATGGGGTCAAAGAAGTTACTGGGCAGGACTGAACTCAGGTCTGAGAAAGTGTGGTTTAGGCAGTCTGCAATGCCAAGGGGGTCAGAGCAGACAGTTCCATTAAAGGAGAGTTGAGAGGGGGGATGGGGAGTGGGATTTCCCCATTCAGCTCCTTTACATTATACCAAAAGTTTCTAGCCGACCCCCAGGAGGAGACAAGAGCAGATTGGTAGTACTGGGCTTTGGCCTGTTGAATGACCCAAGTACACTTATTGCGCTCTGCGTTGTATGCTTGCCTATCAGCTGGCTTGCCAGATTGCATGGCAATGTGCCATAGGTTGCCTTTCATTTTAATTTTGTGAAGGAAGGAGGGAGGGGGCAACCCAGGGCATGTTTTGCTTTTTGGTGCAATTTCTAGCGAAGGGGGCATAGAGGTCACAGGCAGTGTTAAAAGTGCAAGTGAAAAAATCCAATGCCTCATCTATGGATGGTGTAAGCCTGATTGGGGACCAATCCAGTTGTGAGAGGTACAGTTTAAGGCGACGCAGGCTGCCTGGGAGTAGGCAACATTGCTGGGTGGTTTGTGATGCAGGTTTGCTGTTGGCAGCGGACCAAGAGAATATGACCGGGGAGTGGTCACTAAGTGAATTGGGAAGTACACTGATATCGAGCATCCTCTGGGGGCAGTTGGTAATGGTGATATCCAGGAGGGTGCTGGAGCCAGTAGAGGGGTTGAATCTAGTTGGGGTGGTGACAAGCTGGGACATATCAAGGGCTGCAAAGATATCTCTGGTTTGGGAGGCCGTGGCAGAGAGCCAGTTGATATTCAGGTCACCAACAATTATCTGGGCCATTTTGGGTGGTAGGCCAGAGAGGTAGTTAACAAACACCTGAATAGCGAGGTCTTGCTTTCTGGGGGGAATATAGGCAACGGTGAGAAAGAATGGGCCCTTACCAGGGTTGGGGGAGATTTTTAATGTGAGGGCTTGCACCCCGTTATCAAGCTTGGGTGGTGGAAGTGCATGTCCAAGGAGGGAGTCACGCATATAGACAGCACAACCACCTCTATGCTTACCCACCTGAAAAGGGTGTAACCAGGGAAGGAGACGAAGGAGACAGGCATAGATTTGGATAACCAGGTTTCGACGAGTGCGACAATGTCCGGTTGGTGCTGAGTAACCCAGCATTGGAATGCAGCAGCCTTCTTAAGGAGGCTGCAAATATTCATAGAAGCTATGTGGAGTCCTTGAGCCTGGGCAGGCTTGTTCATAAGGTTGGGCACGGGGCCAGGGTTTGGATGAATGTTACCTGATAGAAACAACAGGAAGGTGATTAGGTGCACCAAAGCATGGTAGTGATTGTGGCCTCTCCCCTTGCGACTGGACATGGGGTTAGGTGCTGGGGTGCAAGGGGTGGGTAGATTATGTGGGGTGGGAAAGGCATTGAGGAGAACAGACCAAGGTATGAGTGGGAAGTAAGAGGTAGCAGGGTGGAAGTGTGGGGGTACAGAGGGGAGGTTATCGAGCGTGGGGGTCTGGTAGAGGTGTTGCAGATAAAACGGGGGGTACTATGCATAGAGGGTGATGGTCCTAAATAAGGTGGGGCTGGTGTAGGAAGTAGGAGGAGGACAATAGTCAGTGTCAATGCACTGGATTCCAGATGCATTGAGGACGATAAGTTATTTGAGCACAAGAGAGGATCACCCCTTTAAGAAGTTACAGAAAGGAGAGCCCCTTTAGGGAGTTGCTGTAATTGACTAGTGTGAAGCCTCAGGGGGTGGGGATCACTGGGGAAGTGTACTTAATAAAGGAGGGTGGATGCGCTGGGGGGGTGAAAAAATTGTCCAGAGAGCAGTACAGCAAGGCAGTGGCTGAGCTGTGTTTTGAAAAAGGTACCTTGAATGCTTTCTTTCGCAATGGGGAACTGCAGCATCCAATCGGGAAGCAGCCACAGTCCCCAGGAGCCAGTCCAGTTACGGGGATTGAAGCCTGACTGCTCTGAGCTAGAAGCTGACCAAACGTACCTGCTTTCCTTCATCAGGGGGTGGTGGGCTGGATGCAGAGGTCTGGCCACCAGCAGGTAGCAGCGCCAGGGCCACTCGGCTGAAATGGAGAGCCTGGTTTGGGCTTGTGGCTAAAAAAGATCAGAAAAAAAGGTGGGCCGTTAGTTAAAAAGTCAAAGACAAAGGTCAAGTAAATTAGTGGGAGGGCCCTGGGCAATTTAGTGCTCAGGGCAGAAGTAGGTACAAATAGTGGGAGAGAAAAGGTTCCTGCAGAGAGGTCTGGTCAAAGGTGCCAGGTGGGAATTTAGCAAAACAAAAGGCTGATTCAGGAGGTTGGGGGGCCCTTGAATTAGACCAGGGAGAGCTGGGAAGGAGGCGTGTGGTGGAGAAGACTCAGGGTAGTCTGGAATGGGTAGAGAAGATGGCCCAAAATGCAAGGCAATATTTACAGAATGTGCTGGTTTGGGGGGGCGGTCAAGAGAGGGAATCAGGGGTCCAGTAGATGGCAGAGAAACATTGTGGGGAATAGAGAGAGAAAAAAATACAAAAGGGAAAAAAGCAAGAGAAAGAGGGAAGCAAAGGAAGCAGTCTAAGGACGAATGAGAGGAACTGTGATGGGAAAAGAGTGTGGCAGAACAAACAGCAGGCAATAGTCAGTTCTAACTATTCTACAATATTGGGCAATTAGCAGAAAAAAATTAGTGGTGCAAGCAGTAAGCTATATAGATGTCAAGCAGTCAGTTAAAGTTTTCTACAACTCTGCTGTACTCTGCTAGGCAATTTCTACATATACAGTGCAATAGTTTAAAGGTAAAATGTTTAAGCAGTAGAAATATTCAGTAGTGCAAGACATAAGCTATATAGAAGTCAAGCCTAGCTAATACAGCAGGCTAAACAGCAGAAAATTCCAAGAGGAGAGAAAAAAATATATATATTTTCCACATGAGCAGTAAATTCAGCAGAAAAAATTGTCCGGAGTGCAGTACAGCAAGGCAGTGGCCGAGCTGTGTTTTGAAAAAGGTGCCTTGTACACTTTCTTTCTCAATGGGGATCTGCAGCATCCAATCGGATTTTGTGATTGCTGCATGAAATCACCTTTTGGGGCGGGAATTCAAAATTTTCACCTACTGAGTTCATGAGGTGGAATCATAAGAAGGCTATTTTGAAAATTTGATGCAAAAATATGATAACATGATCAAGTTATGAGTCAACATTGAAATATTTCAATGCTCACTCGTAACTTCACTAATTTTCAATATTTTTCCACCAAGCTTTTGAAATGACATGCATTGGAACCCCACCCCATGAACAAGGCAGTTTGAATTTTTCAAATGTGTGACAAAAAGTGATTTCATAGTCACTGCTTGAAATCAAGTTTCATGTAGGATTTATTTTCATCTACTAGGTTTATGAGGTGGGGTCATAAGAAGGCTATGTTGAACATTTGATGTAACAATATGGTCACATGACCAAGTTATGACTGAACGTTGAAATATTTCAACGTTCACTCATAACTTAATTAATTTTTGATATTGTTTCACCAAACATTAAACATGGCCTTTTTGGGACCGTACCTGCTGCACACAATCATGTTTCAGGAGGGATTTGAATATTTTCATAAGCAGGCTGTTGAAACTGTGGTGTAAAAATATGGTAAAATAAGTAAGTTATAAGTTAACATCGAAATATTTCAACATTTACTCATAACTTCACTAATCTTCAATATTTTGACTCCAGACTTTGAACATAGCCATTTTTCACACCATCTCATAAATGTTTGTAAGCCACCCCAAGGGGGCTTTCCTGATTGGGAGCTCTGTGCTGCCCAGTTTTTCCCCGGCACCATTTGTTCCAGTGGATCTGGTGGGAGTCACGCCTTGTGACCCTCCGTTGCGGCTTGTGGCCATTTTCTCCGGTGTCTCGGCCCAACTGGGCCCAGGTCGAGCACCGAGGTGATGGTTCCTGCCACCAGGTGCAGGGTTGTGTGGTCCTGGGGCCGGTAAAGGACCAGACTGGGCCCGGGGACCACAAGTGTAAATAAATATTTTTTTTTCAATGGCGGTCCATGCACTAAGCACATACGCGGATACTGCCAGGGATCAGGAATTTAAAGGAGCAGTGGCTCCTTCATGTACAGTAGTTTTCAGTGCCAGCTGGCACCGCAGGGCACCAGATTAAAATATTAAATTCGGGACTGCAAGTCCTACAGGGCATCAGTACAGGTAGCAGGCACGAATGTGTACAGTCCATGATTAGACCAAAGGGTTGTGGCACCAAACCGAGGGGTCGATAAAAGGGAGGGCTGTAGGAAGCAAGAGAGATTCGTGAGGAGAGTGTGAGATATGAGGAGAAGGACTGTGTGGTCTCCTGGGCAACGTCTCAAAAGTACCTGGTTGCTCCTAATCCCCATTAAATTCCATTCTACAAACCTAAGGACAGGGGGAATAGCTGTTTGGGTAGAAAAAACAGGAACAATTTTTCTCTATCGGCCCCCAGCAGTTGGACAATTTGACCTGCGAGGAGAATTGGGCTGCTGATACTAAAGGTGCATTGGTCCCCACAGCAGACAGCTGGAACAGTGAAAAGACCGTTCAGCCAGGGGAGAGACTGGGGAAGCCTCGTATTCCTGTGCAGGTCCTGCAAGGTGGCTAGAGGTGAAACAGAGGGGCTTGGGGAACCACATCAGGCCTTGTTCCCCCTACTGAAGGTGACACATTCAGTGCAAAAGGATGAAACAGGTCTGCCTGAGTGAATTCAGTCTATAAAGGCTCATAGGTGAAGCTGGCAAGGTCAGGCAGGCTAAGATCATCATGCCTCAAGTTTCCCCTGTGTCCAGGGGTCCCATCTGTGGTGCATCACCAACAGAGACCCTCCACGGTACCGTGCAACTTATCTGGCTGTGAGCCCCTGTGCAAACTGCAACAAACTGTGAGTACCCCGAGCTGTGGCTCTGGGGAGTTATTTGTTAGTAAGATAGAATCCTGGGGGAAATTGCCATACAGAACTTCCTAGAACGTTCAAGTTGGCCAGACTCGGAGTACAAGTTTGAAAGGATGTTTGCCAGCATGTTCTGTGTTTATCTGGGCCCTGACGAAAGACCCCTGGCCTGCATCACCGAGTGGTGAGGTACCCATCACACAGGGACAATCTGGGTGCACCCATAGGGTGGGAAGAGGGGTTGCTATTGGGTCAGCTGTTGTCTAAAGTAAATGTGGTTGACATTTTCCTCAGTGTTCCCCCTTCCCAAATAAAGAAGGGTACTGTTTGCATTTTATCCACTATTCTGTGTTATTGAAAGAGTGCTGCTGGGGGGGGGGGAACGAGGCTACTGTGTGAGGAACTGTTATTGTGTGGGGTAAAGGATTATCGGGGCAGCGTACTATTTCCTGTGGGGTGGTAACCTGTTCTTTATCCACAGGAGTCCTTGCCATTACCCCAGGTGGAGGCACCATGTCATATTACCTACCACTGCGGACCCCAGGCCAGCCCCTTTGGAGGTGTATGCTGAACTACCCTGAGGGCCCCGGAACAGCCAAGGTGAGTCAAGGGGCTGTTACATGTGATAGGTGTCATTTTTTGAATCCTGGATGAGATGTGTTCTTGCACTTGTGGTGCAAAATGACATTTCGGCCAGTATTTTATAAATGCTACTTCATATTTATAAGAAGAAGTCATAAAATGACTATCTCGAACAATTGGTGTCAAAATCTAAAAATAATAAATAAATAAATAAGAAACATTTGTAGTGCCAGCCTTTACCCCCGCAGGTAGTGCTTTGTGCTCCAGTGCTTTGTGATTCTGTGCCAGTGAGCTGAGTTCAGGGGTGATCTCAATAAGCCAGCTGGCTAGGCAGAGGCTAGGGGTGGCACTGTCATGTGACACCACCCCCCAACCTGGAAAGAGAGACTGTGGTGTTGCCCACACTGGTCCAAGTACTAAATAGTGAACACAACTCTTCTCTTGGCATGGGACCCTGCACCTCTACACCCTTGAGTGCCATAGGGCCTGTGCTTTGACTGAGAAATGGACTGTTTGCCCTGTGCATCTGCATCTGTGATACTACTGAAGGGGAAAAAAATAGGCAGACTAGGTGGGCCAAGTGGTCTCTATCTGCCATCAAATTCTGTGTTTCTATGTATCTGCGGCCACATCTGGGCCCTGTGCTTCTGCACCCCACCAGACAGCCCATGAATTCTTGATATCCATTGCTGCACAGAAGTCAAATTCTTAGTTTTTGTGTTTCTTAAGAAGTGCAGGGCCCTGCTCTTCTGTATTTGGATGAATTCTTCTCTTGAGGCCGTAGGTCCCAAAGGGACCTGTGTGAATGAGGATACAATTCCACTATCTCAAAAAGAAAGGAAACTATTTGCAAAAAACTGCATTAATGCACTAGTTAGGGTTCAACTTAATGCCACAATAGTAGAGAAATGTGGTATTACGTTTTTCACCCCTAACTCCCCACCCCCCCAAGCAGCGAAAGCAAGACCACTCAAGCAACCACAGACAGCCATCATCACGTAAGACATTCAGCATACAACTGTTTCCAGATGGCAAAACTCAGTAGCACTGATGTGCTTCCTTTGTGGCTTTGTATCTGTGGCTGAATATACACAGACTACACAGGAACCTGTGCTTATGCAGCCACACCTGTATGTGTATGTTGTATAGTGTACATGAGTATGTGTGGCTTTAGAAGGGCAGGCTCCATGGGGCCTGTGACTCTGCAGCCAGAGATACTCATACATGCTGTACCAGGTACTTCGCTAGATAACATGGTCTGCTAGTGCATGGTTTTCTATATGCAACTACATTACTGACAAACTGCTACTCCCTTTAACAACTTCTAGATCCGCTGCTGAAACCATGATACCCACACTGAAACAATACTTATGGCTGTGTAACTGTAGGATCCCCTTCTGGAGCCAGATGTTGTTGTGTATATCTTACACCTGTGGCTGAATCATGGATTTTATAGTGCCTGCATTTCTTCAGCCAGAGGTCAGTGTGTACTGTATATCTTACACCTGTGGCTGCAGAAGCACAGGCCCATCAAGTGAGTGTATGTCTTAAAGTGTGCATGAGAACATAAAGCTACAAAAGTGCTGACCCCATAGTAACTTGCACTTCTGCAGACAGAAGAACTCTTGTAACTTGGGTAGCATGGATTTGTATCTGTGGCTGCAAGAGTCAGTGCTTCTGCACACAGAAGCAGCATTGTGATTTGAGAATGCTGGATTTCTATCTATACAAGAAAAAAAAAAGACTGAGCACCTTACAGCAAGGTCACAAGTCACACACATGTAATATCTTATTTTTCCTACCATTTAACATCATGTCAAACAAATCTAATGGATTTCTTTGACTGGGTGACTAAGGATGTGGATCAGGGGGAAATGGAGGATGTGGCCTACCTGGATTTCAGCAAGGTCTTTGATTCCATTCCACATAGTAGACTGGTGAACAAGCTGGGCAGCCTGTGAGTGGGTCACAAGGTAGTAAACCAGGTTAAGAACTTGCTGAGTGATAGAAGACACAGGGTGATGGTAAATGGAGCTCAATCTGAGGAAAGGAGGGTGACCAGCGGGGTGCCACAGGGATCAGTCATGTTTAATGTCTTCATAAGTGACATTGTGGATGGGCTGGAAGGGAAGGTATGTCTCTTTGTGGATGACACTAAAATCTGCAACAGGGTGGACACTCTGGGAGGGGTGAAAAAAATGAGGAAGGACCTAGGTAAACTGAATGAATGGTCTTGAGTGTACAGCTGAGATTCAATGCAAAAAAGTACAAAATTATGCATTTGTGATGCAAGAGCCCAGAGGAGTATTATATGATGGGGGGAAGATACTGATGGTCACCAAACAGGAAAATGAATTGGGATAATCATATCTGATGACCTAAAGGTGGCCAAACAATATGCTAAGGCTGTGGGGAGAGCCAGTGGGATGCTGGGGTGCATAGGAAAAGGTATCACCAGTAGAAGAAAGGAGGTGGTGATGCCACTGTACAGATCATTGGTGAGGCATTATTTGAAATACTGTGTCCAGTTCTGGAGGCTGCATCTTCATAAGGACATAGACAGGGTGGAGGCAGTTCAAAGAAGGGCAACAAAGATGGTGCAGGGCCTGCACCAAAAGTCATATGAGGAGAGACTGAAAGACCTCAATATGTATACCCTGGAGGTGAGGAGAGACAGGGGAGATATGATTGAAACCTAAAAATATCTCAAAGGAATAAATAGGGTACCAGAGGGTAGCATCTTTCAGAAAAGATGCCCATAAATGTGGGGATATGACATGAGGCTAGAAGGGGGTAGACTAAGGGGTAGCGTGAGGAAATATTTCTTCATTGAAAGGGAGGTGGATATATGGAATAGACTCCCAGTGGAGGTGGTGGGGGCAAACATAGTGGGGAATTCAAACATGCCTTGGACATGCATAGGGGAACCCTATAAATAGGAACAAGGAGGTAAAGCTGAAGATCAAGTAGGGTCTTTGGCTTTTACAGTAGGCAATGAAAATGGGCAGACTGGAAGGGCCTAGCGGTCCTTATCTGCCACCAATTTCTATGTTTTTATGTTTCTATTTGTTGAAACAGTCCGCCATTGTGCAAACAGGAAAAGACCTAGAAGCCTGACGTGAATGCAAACACCACACTGGCTATTACTGGTGATGTGCAAGTCTAACGTTTCACTCGAGTGCCTCCAAGATTCATCAGAGTCATCAACCTGAGTGAAATGTTAGACTTGCATGACATGAGTCATAACATAGCTTGTTTGATGTTTGAGTTCACTCCAGGCTTTGAGATCTTTTCCTGTCTGCACAATGATGGACTGTTTCAATAAATGGTAAGAGAAATAAGATATTACGTGTGTGCCATGTGTCCTTGCCATAGGGTGCTCAGTGTTATTTTTTCTGGTATACATTGATGTTTTCACAGAGCACCCTGGCTGTTTTGTGGTGCTTGCACGCTGTTGTTTCTTGGATTTCTATCTGCAGTGACAAGTGAATTTATATGTCTTGCAGTGTACATGCCACAAATACCAAGCCACGAAGGTAGCACATCAGTGCTGCTGCATTTGTGTCATCTGGAAACAGTTGTATGTTTATTGACTTACCTGATGATGGCTGTCTGTGGTTGCTTGTGTGGTCTTGTCCTTTTGTTGCTTGGGAGGTGGGGTTAGGGTTGGAAACCTTAACACCACATTTCCCAGGTTCAGCCCTAACTGGTGCATTAATGCAGTTTTTTGCAAAACATATATATATACATAGAGCAAGAAACTTCATTAATGCATCAGTTAGAGTTCTTACTAAAGTGACAAAAGCAGGGAAATGTGGTGTTAGAATTTCCTACCCTAACACCCTACCCTGCAGACACTGACAGGCATATGGGTGTGCCCTGGGGTCATCGGCCCAAACGTTCACCCCATTCCATAAGTAAATAAGCTGAGATGGGCACAGTATAGGAGAATGTGGTGAGTGTTAGGGGCAACGTCCCCAAGGTACAGCTCCGACGCCTGTCAGTGTCTGCAGAGTGGGGGGTGGGATGTTAGAGTTGGAAAACCTAACACCACATTTCCCTGCTTTTGTCATTTTAGTAAGACCCCTAACAGATGCATTAATGAAGTTTTTTGCAATGAATTTCCTTACTTTTTCCAATAGTATAATCATATTCTTATTTGTTTGTGGGAGCGCTGCACATATATATGTAGGTGTGGCAGCACAGGGCCCTCCAGGCCTGCGCTTCCATTTATAGGGCAACAGTGACCAGATTGTCAGCATAGCCATCTTATTACCCCACCTCATGTACCCTGGTACAGAAAAATTGTCATGTCTACGTCGAAATGTAATTCTGCACATCTGCAATGTCATTCTGCGCCACAGGTGAAAAAAAAATATTTGAGGCAGGATTTGAAAAATGACAGCTGTGACATACATGAGGTGGGTAATAAGAAGGCTATATTGAAAATCTAGGGTAAAAATATTTAACATTTATGAAGTTAAGAGTGCCCATAGTGAAATTGCAACAGAATGTCATAACTTGGGCATGTTTTCATATTTTGACTCAACATTTTTAATATAGTCTTCTTATGACCCCAGATTATGACCCCACCTCATGAACCCCATAGGTGGAAATGTTGAACTCTGTGCCAAAATGCCATTTTGTGCCACAGGTGTGAAAACACATTTTGGGCAGGATGTGAAAAATGACAGCTGTACTGTTCATGAGGTGGTGTGAAAAAATGGCTATGTTGAAAATTTGGCATCAAAATATTGAAAATTACCAAAGTTATGTGTATGCATAGAAAAATTAAAATGAATGCATGTAACTCAGACATTTTTAGGAATTTTTTCACCAAATTTTCCACATGGCCTTTTTGAGACCCCACCTCATGAACACTGGAAGAGACATTATGTTATTTGGGCCTGAAAGGTGATTTTGTGCAGCAACCACAAAATCACCTTCCGAGCCCGATTAATGAAACAACAATCACAGCGTTCAGGAGGTGGTGTCCCAAAAAGGCCATGTTGAAAATTTGGTGCAAAAAGTCCAGAAAACAGCAAAGTTATCAGCATATGTTGAAAACGCCATTGGAATACATTATACGGCACTTACCTTGATTCCTCAGTTCACGGTTCATCTTTAAAGACAGTGCAGACATGTCCCGGTCCACAGAAGATGACAGCCAATGACCTCCTGTGGTAATTATAGGGCAAGAGGGGGTCGGGGTGGTGTGTGCTTAGTGGGAAGGTCCAGATGGGGGAGAAAGATGGCAAGGATGACAAGGGACAGTTTTCTTTTTTGCAGGGGGAAACAAGGCATCAGGGGATTGTTTTCTTTTTTACAGGTTTTAAAAAATATATATATTTCAGGATACTGGGAGTGGGCTCACCAGTGTTCCAGACTGCTGGGGGGTACATATCTTGGGACACTGGGAGTGGGCTCCCTAGTGTCCCACACTGGTGGGGGTCTTCTAGTGCTGACATGGGGATTGGACCCCCCTAATGTCAGCAACTGTGTGGTACATTGGGGGACTGTTTTCTTTTTTCATAGGTTGAAATTCAGTATATATATCTGGACACTGAGAGGGTGCTCCCCAGTGTCTCACACTGCTTGTGGAGGGGGATACATATCTCAGAACACAGGGAGTGGGCTCCCCAGTGTCCCACAGTGGTGGAGGGGCCTCTACTGCTGACATGGGGATTGGGCACCTGATGTCGGCAAATGTACAGTACATTAGCCTTCCCCTTAGAGGATGTAAAACAAGCAAAAAATACTTGAATTAGGCAACTGTATGGTATAAATTAGGTAAACACCAGCAGGCGCTTACCTAATCAGGGGCCAAGGAATCAGATTCTTGGGTGTTTGCCCCAAAAATACCCGTAAAGAGTTTTATTTTTTCTGCTGCCGTATGTGCCGAAAATTGCAGCACTCTTCCTTGTTTTCGTAAAAAAATGGGAGTTTGCCATGATTTGCAGCACAAACTCCCCTGTCACAATTTGCAGTGCAAAAATGGCCGTGGATAAAATTAACATATTTCTGGGCATTTGGGGGGCACAAAGAACCCCAAATCTGATTCCTCAGGCCCAGATTTGGTAACAGCAAGTATTTTTTGAATTATATCAATTTATTTGCCCCACAAACTGAAAACAAGATGGCAGAATCTCAAAACTACATTCCGCATTTGTAACTATAAAAAATGCTTTCACAGCAGCAAAACAGTTGTGCACAGTGCATCTATTTTTTCCATAGGAAATAATGGGAAAATTTAAATTTTAATAACTTTTGAACAGATTAATATTTTTCTACCAGCATTCAAAAGGCATATCTGCAACCCAAGCCAGAGATACCCAAAAAATTTCAGACCATACCCCCAAGCCATTTCTGAGAAATGGCGTGACACAGAACTTGCACAAAAATGGTAAATTATACAATTTTTGAGATTCCTTATCTCCACACCTGCACATCCGACTAGAACGAAACTTGCCAAATCCAGAGCTCTTTTCCTCGAATGGTGCTTGCAAAATTTCATGTGAAACAGTCAAATGGTTGCAAAGTTATTAAAGTACAAACTTTGGGTTTACCATAGAAGTGACTGTTGAACCCGAACTATAGTGGCACTACCGTGTCACTATAACATATAGATATAGATATCTGTGTATATGTACATCTACAGTATATCTGAATATGCCAACTGATGACATCTTGAGATTCAGTGGGTAAAAAAACAAGTATATTATCTCCTTCTGCCAAGAGATCCAGCTGCCTGACATGAACCAAGAGTAAAGGGTGATAAAGGGGCACCAGTAACAGGGCAGATGTCAGGAAATAATGACAAAAAGGAAGGGGTGTAGATGCCATGGCTAGGCCCTAAGCAACAGATAAACAGTTGTGGTGAGAAGTGCTACTAATCACCTCCTTCACTCCACCAAGGAGAATCTGTTGTGGGTGGTTCCTAAAATCATCAGGGGATAGGGCGTTTTAAGGTGGAGGTTCCTCAGCTGTGGAACTCTTTTCCTCACACTGTGCACTGCTGCTGCTTGTTGAGGTTTTAAAAAACCACTAAAGACCAATTTTGTTATTCCTGGGTTCCTTGACTTTTAATATGTGTAATGATTTCAGTTGGTTTTACTTTGTTTACTGTTAATGTTGCTTTATTGTGCTACTGGTTTGTAGCAGCTTACACCTGTCTACTGTATAAACCCAATGTCCAGTGTCCTATGCCTTCAGGATAGGGTGCATTATAAATGAAGATGATGACAATGTTGTTGTTGATGATGATGATGATGATGATGATAAAGAGGTAAGCATGCCATCTAGGGTCCTGCTTCCACAGCTATTTCCATAGGGTCAGAGTGGACAAACAGAACTGAGTGGCCCTGCATGCAAATGAATTACGGATACTAGAGCATGAAATCTTGAATTAGTTACCAGTGTAGGCTGCCAGGGCTGCCATCTACAGAAAATCTGAAAGGGCCTCAACAGGACATTCTATAGCTGAGGTAGTGCAAAACCCTCTGCTCCCTTCCTAGTAAGAACAACCATCAAACAAAAATCTGATGTCTGACTACACCATGGTTTGGATATGTTGAGAAATGTCCTACTATGGGTGTTTAAAAACAGAGCTCGGATGCATTGGGTGATGCAGGGCAAAAAGATAAATATTTGAAAAAACTGGGTCTTTATGTGCTGCAGTGGTGCAAGGAGTAGCATGTTGAGTTGCCATGTCCCTAGCTTAATGCTCACACTGACCCAATGGAGTCTAGAATGTACTGCAGAGACAGAATGCTCAGATTGGGGAAAAAGTGAAACTTCTTGAACACTTCCTTCAGTGGGGAGCTGGAGCTGCACTGGCATTGCAGATGATAATGCAATGTTCCCCTTCGTCTAGGATAGGCATGGCAATGGCAGATGCACTAAGTGAGGTAGTAGGGATAAAAAAAAAAAAATGGAAAATAGGCTGAGGCCAGCAACAAAGACAAGCCTTGCTCACATAGAAACATAGACTTTGACTGCAGATAAGGACCACTTGGCCCATCTAGTCTGCCCATTTCCCTACCTACAGGATAAGCCGCAGATCATAGTTAACCAACAACCTATTTCTTCCTACCCACCACAAGAACTGCCTTATGTCTGTCCCATGCATTCTTGAATTCTCCCACAGTTTTAGACCCCACAACCTCCTCAGGAAGGCTGTTCCATGCATCCACTACCCTCTCTGTGAAAAAATACTTCCTTACATTGCCCCTGAACTGCCCCCCATCTTTGAATTGTGTCCCCTTGTTCTTGCACGTCTCTTTTTCTGAAAGATGCTACCCTCTTGGACTTTGTTGATTCCACTGAGGTACTTAAAAGTTTCTATCATGTCCCCCCTCTCCCTCCTTTCCTCAAGGGTATATATAGTAAGCTCCTTTAGTCTCTCCTTGTATGGCTTCTCTTGCAGACCCTGCACCATTTTAGTTGCCCTCCTCTGGACTGCCTCTATCCTATGTCGTTGCGGAGATGGGGTCTCCAGAACTGGACAAAGTACTTCAGATGGGGTCTCAGCAACTGTCTGTACAGAAGGATAACAACTTCCTGTTTTCTGCTGGTGATGCCTCTCCCTATGCATCCCAGTATACCCCCAGCTCTTCCTACTGCCTTCTCCCATTACTTGTTAACCTTAAGGTCATCTGATATGATTACCCTTGGGTCCCTTTCCTTTTTTGTTTTTGTTACTACCCCCTCATTGTGTAATCTTCCACTGGGTTTTTGTTTCCCAGGTGCATTATTTTGCACTTCTTTGCATTGAATCCAAGCTGCCATACTTCCGACCATTCTTCCAACCTTGCCAAGTCCCTTCTCATCCTTTCCTCGCCTCTTTGTGTATCAACCCTGTTGCAGATCTTTGTGTCATCTGCAAAGAGGCATACTTTTCCTTCCAGTCCCTCTGCAATGTCACTTATAAAGACATTAAAAAGGACTGGACCCAGTACTGAACCCAGCGGTACCCCACTAGTAACCTCTCTTTCTTCAGAGTGGACTCCATTTACAATTATCTTCTGTGTCCTGTTGTCCAGCCAATGTTTTACCCAGGCTACCACCCTGGGACCCACTCCCAGGCTGGTTAATCTGACTATTAATCTTTTGTGTGGGACTGTATCAAATGCCTTGCTAAAAGTCTAGGTAGGCCATGTCCACAGCCCCTCCCTGGTCTACTACTTTGGTCACCAGTCAAAGAAATCTATTAGATTCGTCTGACATGACCTTCCCGCTGTGAACCCATGCTGCCTTGGGTCCTGTGCCCCACTGGCCTCTAGGTACTCAACAATTCCTTCAGAAGTGACTCCATCACTTTCCCTACCACAGAGGTCAAACTGACAGGTCTGTAGTTTCCTGCCTCTGTCTTGGTCCCACTTTTGTGAAGGGGAATCACATCCGCCTTCCTCCGGTCCTCGGGTACCACACCATCCTCCTATGATTTGTTAAAAAGGGTAGTCAATGGTTTCACTAGTTCTCCCCTTAATTCTTTTAGAATTCTGGGGTGAATTCCATCAGGTCCCATTGCTTTGTCCACCTTCAGTTTTAGAAGTTCTTTAAGAACCCTTTCTTCTGTGAAAGGACTGGGATCGACCCCCCATCAAGAGTGCTTCTGTTAATTGGATTAGGCACCTCCCCCTCCTCTTTTGTGAATACTGAGCAGAAATATTCGTTCAGTATCCTTGCTTTTTCACTCTCCCCCTCTGCTCACCCACCGTTCATACTATTCAGCCTAACTATCCCTCCTTTTGTCTTTTTACGCCCTCTGATGTACCTATAAAAGGTTTTATCCCCCTTCTTAACCGAGTTGGCTATCTTTACCTCAGTTTGGGCCTTTGCTATTCTGACTTCCCTCCCTGCTTCCTTCTGTCTTAACTGGTACAGCTCTTTGTCCTGCTCTTTCTGTGTTTCCTTATACTTCCTGAATGCTATCTTTTTCTCCCTGACTTTCCCTGCCACCTCTTTTGAGAACCATAGTGGCTTTTTCTTTCATTTTGATTTGTTTATTTGCTTCACACAAAGGCTTGTTGTCTCTGTGATGGCAGTTTTGATGATTCCCCATTGTTGCTCCACCCCTCCTTCTAGCCTGTTTGCTAGTGCTTTTCTGAGGCACTCTCTCATCTTGCCAAAGTCAGCCCTCCTGAAGTCCAGTACACTCACTTTTGTATGGCTTGACTCTGTAGCTGAGTTTAACATGAACCACACTGTTTAATGGTCACTTGTTCCCAGATGGCAACCCACTTCTAGATCTGAGATCCTCTCACTGTTCCCATTTGAGAGTACAAGGTCTAAGATTGCTCCCTCACGAGTGGGTTCTGAAACTAGCTGTCTGAGGCCTGCCACTTGTAGGGCATCGAGAATGGCCCTGCTCTTGGATGTGGCTGCAGCAAATGTGCTCCAGTTAACATCTGGCATATTGTGGTCTCCCATCAACAGTATCTCCCCTTTCTCTGCCATCCTAAGAATGCCTTCTATCATATCCTTGTCCATTCCCTTCCCCTGACATGGGGGTCTGTATACAACCCCTGTGCGGATTGTGGTGCCATTTCCAGTCTCCAAGGTGACCCACAGTGCCTCCTCTCCTCCCTGTTTACTCTTTTATTCAGTTGCGTTTATCCCTTCCTTTACATAGAGAGCTACTCCTCCTCCTCTTCTCCCCTGCCTGTCTCTCCTGTAGGTTATGTACCCTGGTATGTTAACATCCCAGTCATGGTTCTCTGTGCACCATGTTTCTGTGACTGCTACGATATCCAGGCATCCCTCTTCCATCAAGGCCACCAGTTCAGGGAGCTTGTTGCCCAGACTACAGGCATTGGTACTCATTACCCTCCATTTCCTGATGGCCTTACTCCTTTTTGCCCCATCCCTGTCCTTCTTGCCTTTGTCACTTTCTCCATTTACCCCTGCCCTTCCCCCTATCGACACCTCTATGCTGCTGTTTACTGCACTTACTACCGTGACTTTTTTGGGAGGGTTAGGATTTCCCTGCTCCTTTCCAGTGCCTCCTCCCTTGGCTAGTTTAAATGCTTGCCAATGAAGCATTTAAACCTATCACCTCTTGCTCCAGTAGCCCCTGCCAGTGCCAGAATGCCACACCCTCAGGAGATAATTCAGGGAGTGGACACAGAGACGGTCTGCAAAGGTTCTCTGTGGACCCGCCCAGCACACTCTCACCTCCACAACACAGAGAAGGCCTGCAAAGGTCCTCTGTGGACCCCCCAGCACACTCTTGCCAGCCTCTGATGAACTACCACATAGGGGAATGGACACAGAGAAGGCCTGCAAAGGTCCTCTGTGGAACCCCCAGCACACTCTTGCCAGCCTCTGATGAACTACCACATAGGGGAATGGACACAGAGAAGGCCTGAAAAGGTCCTCTGTGGAACCCCCCCTCCAGCACACTCTCGCCAGCCTCTGCTAAACTCCCACATCAGGGAGTGGACACAGAGAAGGCCTGTTCCTGCTCACAGCTCACTCTCACTGGCTAAGCTCTACTGATTGTCTCTGCCTCTGGACATTTTTCGCTTACATGCAGTGCTTCAGGGCATGAATCGTCTGTTACCTTAAGGGACTTTGAATATATCTTTATTTTCACTGTTCTGCCTGTATCTAACACACTGTGGGGGTAGCCTGGGGTGAGTGTATCTACTGCTAGGGACTTTATTTTGACCTGATTTTATGCTCTGTAGCTGTACTAAGTGGGATAGACACAGTGTAGTGTGCTGCATAGATGACTAAGAATTTCAGGTGTATTTGAGCTTACCTGTGTTTCATTCCTCCTCCATCTGCCATTACTCTATCTCTTTCCCCTCTGAATCCTGTGCATGTGCAGTGAGGGCCTGAAGCTTTCCTTTGTCTGCCTTCCCACCTTGAGTGTAACCCTAAACCTCTCTGTTCTTCCCTACTTAGGTTCTCTGTGGAACCCTCCCTCCAGCACACTCTCACCAGCCTCCGCTGAGCTCTCACATCAGGGAGTGGACACAGAGAAGGCCTGCAAAGGTATATGCCTGTTCCTGCTCACAGCTCACCCCTGGAGAGTGTTTACCCATCTACGCTTATCATCGACTCCCTGCCCAGCCCAGCCACCCTCCCACCCAAGGCCAACCCTCTTTTTATTGATGTCACTGGTCACTTGACATGTCACGTAACCCCCACACTCATTTTTCTAAGTCCCCACCTTTCCAGCAGCAGCCATCAAATTCACCACCAAGGGCAGCATACCCCCATAGCACCCAAGCGATTCGCCCTGCCTGTGTCTTGATCCCAGTACCTTATACTCTGGAGTCAACAGCCCTAACACTGTACTAAGTGACCAGACCATCTTTCCCCCTTGCACTAAGTATCTTAGCCCTTCCTTAGGCCTCCACCAATATGCCTCACTTTTGGAGCCTACTATTGGTCATCTGTGGCAAACCCCCCTCCTCCATCCTCCAAACGCCCTCTTCCTACAATATCCTTTCACTCCTATCAACCCCCCCACTCCATGTACTTCATGGTACCTCCAGCCTTACTATGCGAGAGTGGTTTTACCACCCCCCAGTAGTTACATCCACTCCCCAGCTTAGCCCCTCCTCCTTGCTCATTTCATCCTGTCCATGCCCACCCCCTGTTCAACCATAGTATCCTCCCCTCTTAGATATCCCACACCCCCAAAATGCAAACTGGTTAAGGCATCCCTTCTTTGGCATGCCCTCCTCCTCCTCCTTCTATCAGGAAACATTCACTCTAATCCTGGGCCAACCCTCCCATGCTTCCCCGCTAGCAACAGGATGCATGGGCTCCAGCTCACTGTAACTAACATATGTAGCCTGCAAAAAAGTTCACCTTGCTCCAAGGGTGGCTAGTCCAGCACTCTCCAGACATACTGGTCCTATCAGAGACATGGCTCTCCAATGACACCCCTCTGACTCGGCCATGACCCTACCTGGCTACTCCCTTTACTGAGCTGACAGACTGTGTAGATGAGGTGGTGGCTGCACCCTCTACATTAGGAACACCCTCCAATCCCTACCAGTCTCCCTCCCATCCCCAGAGCATGGTGCTCAAACACTCACAGACAAGATACCCTTTTTCAACCCTGGCAAAACCCTATATGTCATGGCAGTCTACATCCTGCCACGTAATCAGAGACTAGCCTTCCCTTCAGTCATGTCCTGCATCTCTCAACTTCCCTCCAACAGTGAAGTTATCGCCATGGGGGACTTCAGTGTAAACTGGCTGTCCCTCCTCTGTTCCCTATAAGGACTCAGCTGCTGCGCTTGCCCTCACTCAGGTTATACTATCTCCTACCAGGCCAAATGACAAATTTGGCACCTCTTCATTGCTAGACCTCATTCTCACCAATCGCCCCAACACCATCACTAAAGTCTCAGTACTCCCAGACACCTGTTAGGAGGTCTAAACCTCACTTTCAGATTCTTGATGATATTGGGAATGCAAGTAATCACAGACACGTTGCATTAGAGTAATAAACAAGTTTATTACTACCAAAGTGATAAATCACAGTTGCACTAAACAGTCCTTACCAATATGAACCGGGAGCCAGTGCTAAGCATTCCCTACACCTCGAGGTTTCCTTGTGTATCTTGGGGTCTCTCAGGTCTCCGAGGTATAAGACTTGTGCATTACATTTTATACCTATGATAATTGCTATGATTACCAAAAGATAGAAACATTTCTAGTTACAGAGATAAGCCCTATTGGCTAAATTAGAGGTGGCTCCATGGTCCAAGATAACATTACACAATTTTGTAAAGTCATCAGTTTGAGAACAAAAGAGTTCTTGTACAGAGTCTTACATAACTCAGTGTAGTGGTACAAATCACCAAAAGGTGGCAGTGCCGTCTTACATATTATAATTACTCCAAGGACACAGATGTCTTGGCATCTTACAAGTAAGAAATACACAGAAAAATACATAGCAGAATATTATGTATTAACAAGCAAAGTGTATTACAACAATATGCATTCATATCCTGACATCTACTCTTGTACGGTAGATGCCCTTAGCCCTATATGTTAGTATAACATATACTTAAGTGCTAGCTGTCTACGGTGTCTCTCTGAGGGTACCAATTAGGGTGCAGGGACCTCGTGTAACATACCCTTAGCGACCATTGCCCAGTAACCTGTGTATGGTCCAATAAAACACCTACTGCGCCCCTCCACCACTGTCTCCTACTGTAGATGCCTACAAAAGGGCATGCTTCAACTTTCAAAACCTAGCTACCTACCTGTGATTGGTCCCCCATATATAGCACCCAATCAATTGATACCGCCCTCTTCCACTTTATAAATACCTTCAACACCACTTGTGACATCGTTGTCCCTTTCTCAAAACAAATCACTAAAATTCATAACACCACCTGGATATCACAACAGTTGCTTGACCAAATGTAACACTGTGATAATCTCTGGCATAAGGCCTTAGACTCACAACCCCCACTGAACAGACAACGATATAGAGAGGGCAGAAACAAATGTACTTGGGCCATCCGTCAAGCCAAGTCAACCCATTATCAACAAGCACTGTCCTCCACCTTGGACTTGGGAAGAGATGTTTGGAAAAATATAAAGGAACTAAATGGGAAAACTGCCACCCCCCCCACCCCACCTGCCCAACTCTCAGTTAATGGCATCCTAACACAGGATCCTCAGTCCACTGCAAACACCCTAAACACCACTTTCTTGGATCTCAGTGGTGTACTTCCCCAACTTCTTCACCCCAGAACCAGTCCCTGGTCATAACCCACCTTCAAACATCCCCCTTTTCTGCCTCTGAACCATCACAATCTGGGAGGCCAGGAGATACCTCTCCAAAGCCCTTACCAAACCCCATGCCAATGCTGATTTCATTGACCTGAAACTCCTCCAACTAGCCCTCGAGGAGGTCCTACGATCCCTCACTAAACTATTGAACCTGTCCCTCTGCCTGGGACAATTCCCCGCCCTCTGGAAATGAGCTAGCTGTCATCACCCCTATCTTCAAAAGTGGTGACCACTTGTCCCCCAATAACTATCGTTCCATCTCCCTTCTCCCACCCCTCTCCAAGGCCCTTGAAAAAAATAGCAGCTGATCAGCTGGTGAACCATCTGTCTAACCATAACCTACTGTGCCCCAAACAGCATGGCTTCTGCCAGGGCCACAGCACCACCACTGCCCTCCTAGAATACTCCTCCTACATCCATGGTGCCCTTAAGCCAGGTCACCTTGTGGGGTCAGTGTATATCGACCTCACAAAGGAATTCAATAGCATTAATCACTCTATGCTTCTAGTCTCCTTGCCCTCCCTGTGGCTCTCAGTCGAAACAATAACCTGGTTCAAAGATTACCTCTCAGACAAATCCCAGCAGATGAAAATCAACTCCACGCTATCAAACAACCTCCAGGTCCACTCAGGAGTGCCCCAAGGTTCCATCTTGGGACCCCACATCTTCAGTCTCTTCCTAAACTCCCTCCCCAGCTCATGCTCAAGAAAAATATTGCTCTACGCGGATGATGCAGTAATTTTCTGGAGCCACCTGAGCCCTGATTCCCTACAGCATTCCCTGCAGGGTTTCTTCACTGAAGCTGAGACATGGTTCAGTTCCCACCACTTAATTTGAAACTATAAGTCAACGAAGTCCATGATTGTCGCCCACCATCAGAGTCCTCATGATGACTTCCCACTGAACATCATCAACTCACTAGGGTCCCCACTTGAGCTGGTTGAGTCATACAAATATCTGGGTGTCACTCTTGACATGTCCCTCACCAATCATGCACATATCCAACAACTTGCCTCCGCTATCAATTCCAGTCTCGGGCTTCTGTACCACCACAAACACTGCCTTCTCCTGATGGCTAGCCATCTAGCTGTGACCTCTTCTGCCCTCTTCCTGGAAGGTTATGGCATTGTCATCTATGGCACTGCTGACCCCACTGCACTGCGACACATCAAAGTCACACTCAACAAAGTGTGCAGACTGGTTATGGGCTGTGATAGATGGACACACTCCTTTGATCTCTACAAGTCTGCTGAATGGTTGCCATTTGATGCTCAACTTAGGTACCATACATGCCTCCTGTCCAAGAAAATCTACCTTGGTCAAGCCCCGCCTGGTCTGTACAGCCTCATCCAACATGACCTGGGCAGAATCTTCCGTAGCACAACCTGGACCTCTCTACTAGTCCCCTACTGTCGAACTTCCCTTGGTCAAAGAGTCTTTCTATACAGAGCCCTCTGCTGGCTAAACAGCCCCCCCCATCTCCATGGAGCCTAGGATCGAATCATTCAAGACTAGTCTCAAAGCTCTTTTCCTAGAATCTTCAGCCTGTGACTGTCACTAACCCATTCATTTCCTCCTGATTCCCCCACATGCTGGGGCTCAATAGTATAACTCCAACTTATAAATGATTATGATGTACCTCGAACATAAATTGGGTATCATGTATGACCTAAGTATTAGGAACAATGCCGGGTCCTCCACACCAAAAAACTATTATACTGCACCCTCCGTTGGTGTGGTTTTATGTAATTTTTTTGTAATCCACTTTTTTCTCCTGACCACTGTATTGATATCACTGTATGCATAATCTGATTAATGGTTCTCTAACCTGAACGCTGTACTGCTTAATACTGTATGTAAGTCCTTTCATTGATCTTTGACTTGGAGCTTTTGTAAAAAAGTCTATGACTCAAAGGGTTGAAATTCAGAATCTTATTAAATAAAATCAATAAACAAAGTAATCCATTGCAAGGGTGAAGCCTAAGTGACTGACATGGGTGGCACTTAAGGGAACCATAGAGGTGGGAAGGAGAGGCTAAAGCTGTTGACCGAGTAGGGTCAATGGCCGCTGATGCAGGTAGGGAATATGGGCAGACTGGATGGGCCTAGCAGTCCTTATCTGCCTTCAATTATTATGTTTCTATGAGGGTAGCCAAGTACCAAACATGGTGGCAGAGTGTCAGCTGGAGAAAAAGGACCAGCAGTAAACTGGATCCAGCTGAAATAAAAATCGGTGTAAAAAAACCCACAATCACAGGTCTGGCCTGTTGGTGCATCAGTAGCACTACTGCTCATAATGCCGGTGACCCAAGTTCAGGAATAAGCTTGTGTCATCAGGGGCCAGCTGGAGAAGGAGGTTCAAGCATCACAGAGGACACTTGCCTCCTCCAGGGAGGGAGGGTTCTGTGCTCTACTGTGATAGTTCCACGTGAGTGACCACAGATAGTAGTGTGGCTGGAGGACCAAGGGTAGGATAGGGATGTCACTGATGTCAGAGTGTGAGAATGCAAACAGCATGTGCAGGCACACCTTGATGTCTGAGCATGCGATGCCTCCAGGGGATGGGAGGAAACAGCAGGAAAAATGTCCCTAGCACCTCTGCGATGATGGACCCTGGTATGTACAGGTCTCCCGCTCTCCAGCACAGCACCATCTGACACAACAAAGATGTTTGGGGGTACAGCCCCCTACCCTGACCCCACCAGGAGGGCACAAAGCTGCATGGAGGTAGATGGCCATGGCTGGTAGTGCAGGGGGGATTGGGGGTTGGCTGGAGGTCCTGAAAAGCAGGAGGGCTGGAGAGACGGGGCATAAATAGAAAGTTAAAAAAGCACACCATCACTGTTAACTGTACATCAGTTGGCCTCCTTTGCCCAGACAGGAGGAGAGAACTGAGGTGGACAACCTTGATCTACAAGTGCCTCCAGTGGACTATACCCAAACTCCCTTGGCAGTCTCCTACTCAAAATCATCCAGAATTATGCACTAAGATGTCAAAGTGAGAACATTCTACATGTTTCCAGAGCTTTTAAGAACATCACAACACCAGTGACTGGGGTTCAGAAAGAAGCCCAGCTCACCAGGGGTTGGCCAGGGGGAGGAGAATCGAGAGTCTCAGAGGACACTCTCCTCCTCTGGCAGTGAGGACTGTGTTCTCTGCTATGACTCTGCCACCTGGGTGACCACAGCTGTTAGTGCAGCTGAGCCGCGATGGGTGGGTGGAGCTCCTCCTGACTAGGGCATCTGCATGCTTGAGTACAGATGTCTGCATGGTCTAACACATGAGGTGCCTTGGGAGGGAACTTGCAGGGAAGAAAAGCCTCCCTAACCTGAAGCAGCATGACACTGCCTCCCTCTCTGTAGGCCCCATACCACTCACTGGGTTACCAACCGCAACCCAGCTCTAACTCCTCCTTAGCTTGAGGAACCTGGGGGGGCCTCTCCCATGGAGGGTAAACCATTAGGCACTGATCTGGTTGTAAGTAAGTCCTGGGGACAATGGGTGACAGGGCTGGATGAGAGAGAGTCACTGAGGTCAGTCAGGCAGGGAAGAAAAAGTGCAGTAAATTCAAAAAAAAAGAACATTGGAATGAAATAATAGCAGCAGGTGCCTCAGACACCTGGAATGCTTTCCCACTGACACCAAGCAAGCACCAAACATAAACACCTTCAATTAGGAGATGTTCAACAGCCTCAACACCACATGTGTCTGCCACCTCCTCAATCCTCAGGCAATGCCAGACACCCGCCCCAGTCCCAGCTAAGTACAATCTAAAATCTACACTATAAGTTTGTAAATATTGTACGTAATCCTTTGCACTATCTTACATGTATACTAAGTAGTAACTCACCTTCAATTACGAGTGACTCCTGCTGCTGCACATGTCCCCAGGAACCTTCTTGAAAAGTAGGATTTGGCCTTAAAGTGGATATCTCAGTGTGATAAATTCTAAATAAATAAATATATAAAAAAGGCCAGGTTTATTGATCTCCTTACCTTTTTATCCTAATCTGTTCTGTACTTTCTTTCCTTTTTTTTGACTGTATTTTCTAAGTCTCCTTGCTTTTTCTTACTCAAATGTTAAATCACTGAAATGTTGGATCCTTTACCATCTGAGTAACCCAGCTCTGGGGGTGCAGTGGGAAAATCTCTCTCTGAGACACTGACCTTGCACCTTTGAAGGTAATCCCCCCCTTCCCCCAATGTACTTGTTATTTAACTGTAAGCACTGCTCCTGTCCTGCCCCTCTTACCCATCTGGCTTATAAATGTTTGGAAACACCTTCCTTACCTCTCTGTAACACCTTTAAATTATTTTCTAGTCTATGCCTCTGGGATTTGAACCCTTGTCCTTGGAATGCAGCCCGCATCAGCACAGCTGCCCACTAGTACAAATGTCAGGTCCTAGTGAATTATTGAAACCTGATGCTATGATGACAGCACTTCATGTTACTCTTTTATTCCCTCATCGATGAAGGCACTTTATTCATATAATTAAAGATTTATAATGGGTCTTGAAATATGTATAAGATGTACAGTGTCACTTGTGAGTTCTCGAAGTTAGATTGACATGTACTTAGTTGCCAGGCAAATAGTGGCAAGCAGCCAGCAGAGCTGTACAGATAGGATGGGGGCAGCAATATTAAATCTTGGAGGGAAGCAGTGGGGAATGGCTGCTCAAATCACAATTGTGTCCTCAGGAATAAATAATTACTCATGTCACTTACTGACAGTGATTTTTAAACAATTGGTTTTGGAGATTAATATGCTCCCTCAGCAGGTCTTTATCCTGAAGGAAGGCTGTGAATGATAATAAGATCTGGAAAGAAGGTTAGGGGGCCGACCCAGAGAGTAAGATCTGTATTAAGTGGCCATGATCAGTGGTGTTACAGCAGGGGCGCTAATGAAACTAAGTTTATGAGTACAACTCTAAAATGAGGTTTGCAGTACTGTCATTCCCTTTCAATGACAATGGTTCTTGAGTGGAAATTATGTTAAAATCCATTGTTTAACATATTTTTTTATCTCCTAGTGCTGGCTAAAATCAATTTTTTGTACTTTCAACCAATTAAAAAAACTAAGCAAATCTGAAAGTTCTGATAAGGCCCAGATATCTGTCAGAATTTTTCATAGCTTACAAGACTCTTTCAGAACCTTTTGTGGTTCTTGTGATATGAGGTCAGTAGGTGACCTATCATAGGTAAGGGCCACATTAGAGCATACAGGGAAGTTCAGGTAGTGATGCTATCTACCTGGACATAACCCCAGGCTACTGTACATTATTTCAACTTTGCAATTTTTTTTACCCCCAACTCAGAAACCCATAAAATCAGGCTCGCAATGAAAGCACCTTCCTGTTCTGCTTCCAGGACACAGGATTTTGTCTACCAGCAAGCAGAGCCAGAATAGAGCTAGGTGACTGGGTCTAGGCACTAGGGGCGTGCTAGTAATGAATACTGTTTCCTGAATCCTGTGAATAATGGCCTAATCATTAAGCATCTTTGCAAGCTTAACCCCCCCAGCCTAACTAATAGACCCTTTCTTCTTCAGTTCAAGTCACTCATTGCAGCTACCTGCTTTATTGGGGGGTGGCTAGTGACAAGCAATCCAGATTCCATACATTTCTAGACTAGTCTGTCAGGCCCCCTTCCCGCCATGTCCATCACCCAGGCCAGCTTGCTTCTTCTCCCAAGAGTGACATACTGTACCAGCAGCAGTGCTGAAAACAGCGTGACAGCATCTCGTACAACAGCGAGGAGTGAGCACATGATCATGAAAAAGGGGCAAGGCAGTAGTAGCATCATATTGATGCAATGCAGCCTGAAAGGTTCTTTAGCATCTCTGTGATGTTACTGCCTTGCCCCTCCTTCATGATCGCACTTCCGCTCCTCACCCACAAACGAGAACCTGTCATGCCATTTTCAGTACTGCCACTTGTACAGTACGTTGGGTCCAGGAGAAGAAACAAGCTGGCCTGGGTGATGGATATGGCTATGGGTGGCCTTTCTGACTAGACTGGTAATGTACAAACTCTGGATTGCTTACCACTAGCCCCCCACCCAATAAAGCAGGTACTATGAGTTAATTGAACTGAAAAGGAATGGACTGGCTGGTCAGGCTAGGGTGTGGTTTAAGTTTGCAAAGATGCTGTCGGCTTCTGACAAAGTGCCACTTGCCAACAATTAAAGAGCTAGTGGAATCAAAACAGACAGGCAGGAAAATATAATAAGTTTTAAGAAGTAGTCAGTTGTAACTTTTTATTCCTGAAGTATTTCCCTTTTTCCTTTTGATCATTAGAGCGCTTTCTATGTGATACTGTTGTGTTAGATGTGTGGGATAGCTCTCAGCCTGACAGTTGACATATCTGTCTCTAGTCCCTGCACAACATCATCAGTATTGTGATCTCGCTGACAGTGACATCACAGGTGACCTGGCAAGAACTGAGTGGCTATTTCTAACCAACACTGATGCCACAGTCGGTGATGTCACAATGCTGATGGTGTAATGGGTGGAACAGAGTTAGTTATGTCAGTCACCAGGTACAGTGCTGTTCCACACAGCACACCTATTAACATCAGGTCAACAATCTTCTCATTAAAGGGAAAAGAAAAAGCACCTCAGTATGACAAAGATCCCACACCACTGTTACCAGTTATGACAAAAACTGCCCCTTTGGTCCCTCACTTTTAGTTTTAGTTTATTTTCATATTTCACCAGGATGAGGCACTAGGCAGATCTTGTTTTCAGGGCTGTCCTGTTTTCAAAAATTTACAAACACTGGACAAAGGACATGAGTATACAAATACATGATTACAAAAAACAATACAATTAATATAATAACACACAAGATGTAAAATTCCTCAGTAACAGATGCACTTAAAAGAATAGGAATCCAAAAGAGCAGACTTAAATGTTTGATATGTTGGTTTATTGCATACAATGGGAGACAGTGAATTCCAGTTAATAGCAGCTATATAATCAAATCTCCAGTTCTCTTTCAGGGAGTTCTAATTCTTTGCCACCACTTGATTTTTACCGGAACCAGGAAACCACCCTGTTGCCCCTTTTTGCTCAAGGTCAGGAAGGTCAACACAGTAACTGTTGGTAGAGTGCCTTTCGGAGATGGATTGCAAACAGAGTCCAGCAGAAATAATACAAACATTTGTCAATGCTGAATGTTTGCTTGCTGGTATTAGCATTGGACATCCAGGAGTTAGACAGATGCAGAATAGGAATGGCAGTGAAGTATTTAACTCATGCCAACCCCACCTCCACCCTGCAGAGATGGACAAGCATTGGGGTGTGACTTTGGGTCATCGCCCATAACTATCACGGCATTTCACCTCACCCTATCCTGCAGACACCAGCAAGTGTTGAGGTGTGCCTTGGGGTGTTCGGCTTTACAGTTACCCCATTTCATAAGGACATATGCTGAAATGGGTGAAGTATAGGAGAATGGAGTGAACTCTGGGGCTGAAGAGTCCAAGACACACCTCAATGCCTGTCACTGGCTTCAGGGTGGGGGTAGAATGGAGTGAGCATTACAGCTGGCAATCCAAAGGCACACCCCTGATGTCTGTCAGTCTGTACAGGGTGGGACATTATGGTTAGAAACCCTAACACCCTGGGCATTTGTTGGTATCCGCACTACAAATTTTCAGCATGGCCTTTTTGTGACCACCACCTCATGAAAGCATTTGGGAAATCTGCTCAGGAAAAGTGGCACTGTGATTTTGTTAATCTGTCCCGAACGTTGATTTCCCACAAAGACCGCACCATTCTGCACCAGATTTGTGAAAACACAGCTCGGACAGGATGTGAAAAATGACGGCTGTACTGTTCATAAGGAGGTGTGCAAAATTGACAATGTTGACAATTTTGAGAGAAAATATTAAAAATTCTCAAAGTTACGAGGGTGCGTGAAAACTTCGCAACTCATGCTCGTAACATAGTCATTTTATGAACGTTTGTCACCAGATTTTTAACATAGGCATTTTAGGACCTCCAATCATGAACAGTGTCACTGTGATTTTCTTAATCTGTCCCGAACACTGATTTCCCACAGAGACCACGCTATTCAGTGCCGGAAGTGCAAAAACACATTTTGGCCAGGATGTGAAAAATGACAGCTGTACTGTTCATAAGCAGGTGTGAAAAAATATCAATGTTGAAAATCTGATGAAAATATCACAAATTTATGAAAGTTACAGTGTGCGTGGAAACTGCACAATGCATGCTCGTAACACAGTCACCTTTGGAATTTTTCACCAAATTTGCAACATAGACATTTTGAGAGCCCACCTCATGAACAGTGGCACTGTCATTTCATTACTCAGTCCCAAAAGGTGATTTTGTGCAGTGACTGCAAAATCATCTTTTCGGGACCGAATAACCAGATGACAGTCACTGAATTCAAGAGATGGGGTCCCAATAACCCCATGTTGAAAATGTGGTACCAAAATTCATGAAAATGGCCGAGATAGCCACATAAGTTGAAAAAAACATTTATGCCATTATACAGCTTACTGGCATTTCTTCAGTTCGCAGTCGGCTTTGAAGAGTGCAGACGTGTTCCCGGTCCACCAAAGATCGTTGCACCAGGTTCCAAAGATAAGTATGGGGTGAGGGGGAGGTGTGGAGAGGTGGGGTGCACGAGGGTGGGTACAGGTTGGGGGAGGGGGCACCGGACTCAATGAGGGACTTTTTTTTATTTTACAGGTTAAAAAAAAAACAAAGGAAGATTTCCTTTATTTACAGGTGGTTTGGTACGCTGGGGTGGGCTCCCAGTGTGCCACCTGAGTGTTTCTCTTGGGTGGGCTGTAGCCAACAGCGATTGGCACCCATATCGGCACATGCAGAGTGTTGGGGGGTTGCATGAGCTGAAGGGGATTGGGCACCCCCTTGACACACAACAAATGGGGGTGCATTATGCCAATGGTGATTGGGCTCCCCCATCTGCAAATGAATATAGGAGGGGCATGGTGACAGGGGGATTGGGCACCCCTGTTGGCTTTTATAGGGACTGTGAGAGGCAGACAGCGATAGCCACCACCAAATGAAATTAAAAATAAATGCAGGGACTTTATGCCGACGGGGGATTGGGCTACACCGTCGGCAAATGAACTGGGGAGGGGGCATGCTGACAGGGGGATTGGGCACACCCATCAGCTTTCATGGGGACTGTGAGAGGTGGCGGCTGTCTGTTGGCTTCTGTGGGAACTGTGAGAGGTGGAAAGCAAAGCAGCCGCCGTGTTTATTGAAATGGGACACCAGACAAGGCAAGCTGTAATTCGCTGCTGCAATCAGGGACCGCCCCAGCAGCAAAAACAGCTGATTGTTAATGATTCTTTCAATTTGGTGGCACACTACACTACTGCTGTCATGGACAGCCTGCTCCTCTATTGGCACCACAGAGACCAGCCCCACAATGGACCGCTGGCACAGGCTACAACACTGCCACACCTCCACAACTCGCTACTACAAGCAAGCTGACACAATATGTTTCTTGCGCATGCATGCAAGCAAACATAAAAATTACCTTTTTAAATAAACAGGCAGTTACTGGTTCTATCAAAAATGTATTCTTTACTAGAAGAACTACAAGCATTTATAAACAGGATATATTTACTTTCAGACAAAAGAATTACCAGTTTACGAAGAAATAGAAAATAAAGCAAGTTAAACAGACAGTTGATGTATAGAAAAAATCTGGGCCAGGATTCACAAAGCTTTGCCTGGGCGCATATCCAGTTTGCCCCCACAAACTGAGTTTGCACCTGGGCAAAGTAGTGAAGGGGGCCGCAGTGCAAATGAGGGGAAGGTTACCTGCATATCCCCGTAATCCCATTCACTAAGGATTTGTGTCATGCAAGGGCCTTTGCAATGGTCCTTGCCTGGAGCAAATTACTGCTGAAAAAAAACTGGCAGTAAGCCATGCAACCCTAGTGATTGGTGGTGGTACTGCGCCACCCCTTCCCCAATCTCCTGATCCCCCACCCATTAAAGAGAAAAATAATTTTCCATAGTGTAGGGTCCCTCCCCAGTTCCCGATCACCCTATTACCCACCCATTAATAAAATTAAGTATTTTCCATACTGTAGTGGTCCCACCCTGGTCTCTGATCACCCAATTACCCACCCATTAATAAAATAATGTATTTTCCATAGTGTAGAGGTCCCACACCAGTCCCTGATCACCTGATTACCCACCCATTAATAGCAGAAAGTATTTTCCATAGTGTAGGGTGTCTCCCCAGTCCCTAATCCTCTGAGCTCCCACCCGTTCATGGGAAAAATAGGTTCCATAGTGTAGGGTCCCACCACATTGCCTGATTTCCCATTTGAAATTAAATTTATCATCTTTCCATAGTGTAGTGGTCCCCCCAATGCCCTACCAACTCCAGTAAGCCAATACCACCCCACTGCCCCCACCCAGTATGACTGCTGGTCAGTGAGCAGCACAGCTCTCCTCACATGTCCACTGCTTCCTGCCAACTGAACCATCAATGACAGTTTACCATATACACTACAAGCCCATTGGTCAACCAATGGGCTTGTAGTGTACACTGTAGGCTGTCACTGACAGTTCAGTCGGCGGGCAGCTGTGGAGGTGTGAGGTGGGCTGTGCTGCTCACTGACTGACGATGTGCTGAGATGGGGGACCGGTGGTATGCTGGACTGAGTGGGTGGGGTTGTTGGGACCACTACACTATGGAAAGATGAGAAATTTCATATCAGGTGGAAGATCAGGCAACGGGGTTGGACCCCACCCTATGGAACCTATTTTTTTCATAAACAGGTGAGGGTTCAGGGGATTGGGGATTGGGGAAGGACCCTACACTATGGAAAATACTTTATTTTGTTAACGAGTGGGTGATCAGGGACCTGGGAGGGACCCTACTCTATGGAAAATACTTTTTTTGATTCACAGGTGGGTGATTGGGTGATCGTGGATTGAGGAGGGAACCTACACTATGGAAAATGCTTTATTTTATGATCGGGTGGGTTATTGGGCCATCAGGGACTGGGATGGGACCCTACACTATGGAAATATATTTTTTTTACCATTGAGTCTGTGATTGTGGTTGGTGGGGGCACCATTAAACTATGGGGGAATGCGGCTGCGTGGGGGCTGCACACCGCCACACTAATGGCATGCAAATGAGCCCATACTGGGCATGCTAAGTAAATAATAATACCCAACAGGGTGGGCATTATTGGGATATAACGGACCGCTCAGGGGCATAATGAGGCCCGACGCTGCAGGCGGAGGGCCTTATAGCCCCTGGAAGGTCCGTTATATCCCATAACGCCCACCCTGGAGGGTATTATTACACTTAGATAATGGATTAGAGATTAAATATTTGGGAAAATATATAAGAAAACATTTATATATAAAAATAAGTAAAAATTAAGAAGTAATGTTTGTTGTAAAGTAGTTCCTATAGTGTGAAGTGCTGGAATCACCACAGGAGGTCACTGCTGTGCATTGTTTTAATGACGTTTCTGATTACCTTGCCCTCCTGTTTCTTCTGTTTCTCTCTCTCTCTCACACACACACACACACACACACACACACACACACAGACACGCACAGATCCCGATTGAAAAATACTGAGAACGGGAGAAATACAGAGCGGTGCTTTTTAGTAACAGGTACCTGTGTTCTAATGTGATGCAGCTTAGAAGTGTGGTACGAGTCTGTACCTTTGTTTAAAAGTCAGCACGGGCTTCACAGGGAGCATGACAGTGCAGGGAAACGGAACACGGAAGACTATGAAGTTTGTGTGATGGGAGGTTGAACGAGGTGGTATGTAAGCATTTAGAAACGGGTGTGTGTTTTTTTTTTTTCTGGTCGCAAAGAGGAACGCAGTGAGTTCAGGATGGTGTATGAGGCTGTCGGGATTTCATTTCTTTAGCAGCGTGGTGGGTTTCGGGTTTGGGCTGCCGTCTTGGTAAGTGAATGCTAAAATGGCGTTTGGCAAGTTTGGAGTGCCGAATGATCTAGCTGGCACTTTTTCTCAGCGGGCGTTGTTGAGAAATAACAGCCCGGGTACCAGGCTCTTTTAGCCAATCAGGATCTTAGTTTTGTTTTCAGCATTATCTAATGGCCATTAGCGCCTTGTATGCCCAATGGGCTCATTTGTATGCCTCCTTTCATGAATTACACTTTAGCCCCTGAGCGCTATTGGCTGCAGGGCCATTTTCCTGGATGGCTTTTGGGGCAGCACTACTGGGTATTCCACTGCTATTCGTGGGTTAGTGCTTCCCCACCAGCCCCTATTCACAGTCGGGTAGCACACCACACTATCCAACTGTGAATAGCTCCATTGCCCATCAGCGCAGCCGTGAAGTGCAGCGCAAACTTTTGCACACACTTTGCATTCCTTTTGTGAATCTGGCCCCTGAACTTTCCTCACCTAAAACCTATTTACCTACTGCTAGCTGTAGAAGATACTTTCTCTAAGCTGTACTTCTACCTGCAGTAGGGCCCCCTTTCCTCAGATGCTGAGTGTTCCAGATAAGGAGACTGCTTTCTGTCTCCCCACTTTTATACCCTTTGGCTTTGGAAAGTGACTTCACCCTCTGAGTGCAGTTCCCCACAATCCCCCACCCTTCATGGTTGACATAATCTTCTCTGTATTTCCTCAGTCTCTATTGGTTTTATGGCACGCACCTGGGCCCATTGTCCAACCTATGGGAACCTGTCACTGGGAAAGAACTCTCGCAATGCTTCAAGACTTTATTGCCTCCTGCCTATTATAGACTATTACTAGAATGTGGGGGCATAGTGAATTGACAGTACATATTAACAAAATGGTAACAAGATTAGGACAACAGTCGGAGATGCTTTACAGGTTTAAAAATACTTTTTCCAGACACACCAAGTTGCATATAGTTAAAACCATGTTGGTACCAGTCATAGATTATGCAGACATAATTTATGTAGGGGCCTCAATAAAAGATAGGGAAAAAGTGGATATTATGTATAACAAGCATTTGTCAATGCCGAATGTTGTCACACTGGCATTGGCAGTGGCTGAACTAGAGATGCATAGTGCTGTGATTTTGTTAATGTGTCCCAAAAGGTGATTTTGCACAGCGAGCACGCCATTGTGCGCCACAGCTGCAGAAACGCGTTTTTGGCAGGCTGTGAAAAATGGCAGCTGGACTGTTGATAAGGAGGTATGCAGAAATGCCAGTGGTGAAAATGGGGCATGAAAATATTGCAGATTGACAAAGTTACAAGGGTGAGTGGAAACTGCTCAATGCACGCTTGCAACATAGTCATTGTATGGACTTTCGGCACCAAATTTTCAACATAGGCATTTTAGGACCTCTGCTCATGAATAGTGTCACCGTCATTTCCTCAAACTGTCCTGAAAACTGATTTTGCACAGCAACCGTGCAATTCTGCACCTGACGTGTGAAAACACATTTCAGCCAGCTGTACTGTTCATAAGGAGGTATGGAAAAATGCCAATGATGAACAGCTGGAGTGAAACTATTACAAATTCACAAAGTCACGAGTGTGCATGCAAACTATGCAATGCACGCTCATAAAACACTCATTTTATTGACTTTCATCCCCAAATTTTCAACATAGGCATTTTAGGACATCTGCTAATGAACAGTGTCACTGCCATTTTCATAATGTGTCTCGAACATGGACTTTCCACAGCGACCGTGCTATTCTGCACCGGAACTGCTAAAACAGATTTTGGTCAGGATGTGAAAAATGACAGCTGTACTGTTCATTAGGAGGTGCAGAACAATGGCACTGTTGAAAATCTGGAGTGAAAATATAAGTTTGTGAACTTACGAGGGTGCATGAAAACTGCGAAACGCATGCTCGTAACACAGTCATTTTATGGAGTATTGTCACAAAATTTTCAACACAGGCATTTTAGGACCTCTGCTCATGAACAGTGTCACTATCATTTTCATAATTTGTCCCAATACTGATTTAGCACAGCAACCGCACTATTCTGCTGCCGAGTAGCGAAAACACATTTTGGCCAAGATGTGAAAATGACAGCTGCACAGTTCACAAGAAGGTGTGATAAAATGCCAATGTTGAGAATCTGGCATGAAAATATTGTGAATTTGCTAACTTACGAGCGTGCATAGCAACTATGTAACGCAAGCTCGTAAAAGTCATTTTTTGGATTTTTCCCACTAAATTTGCAACATAGGCTTTTTGAGAGCCCCCTTCATGAACAGTGGCACTGTCATTTTGTTACTCAGTCCCAATAGGTGATTCCACACAGTGACTGCGAAATCACCTTTCGGGACTGAATAATGCCTTGACAGTGCAAGAATTTATGAGGAGGGGTGCCAAAAACCTCATGTTGAGAATTTGGGGCCAAAATTCCCAAAAATGCCTGAGATATGCATCAAAGTTGGAAAAACCCTATTTATTCCATTATACAGTTTACGGGCATTTCCTCAGTTCGCAGTTGGCTTAGAAGAGTGTAGACATGTAGGCTAGCTGGTCCACTGAAGATCATCGTGCCAGACTCCACAAGTAAGTATGGACTGGGGGATGTGGGGAGGCAGGATTGCAGAGGGTGGGTGCGGGTGGGGGCAGGGAGATTATGAGAGACCGTTTTGTTTTACAAGTGACAAAAAAAACATTGGGGACAGTTTTTTTGTTTGAGGAGATTTGGCATGCTGGGGTGGGCTCCCAGCATGCCACCCAACTGTTTGGGGTCTGTAGCTGATGGGAGATTGGGCACCCTCATCAGCATACAACACGGGAGGAGGATTTTATGTCGACAGGGAGGGCTCCTGTCGGCACACAAAGCAAAGGGGGGGGCCGAGCAGAGGGGATTGGGCACCCCCTCAGCATTTAACAATGGGGGGGTGATTTATGTTGATGGGGAGTGGGCTCCCCCATCGGCACATACAGAGGGGCAGAGTTAACTGACAGGAGGATTGGGCACCCCCAAAATCGGCAGTTTGGTGGCTACGGTGCCGCCATTCTCATAATGTCGGCGAGCATGTCCAGGGAAGGTCTGCTGCATCTGACAAGCTTTGCTTGGATTGCAGTGGACCTTTTCTTAGATGTGCTCACCATGCCTCCAAAGCTGCACTACCACAAGATGTTGGCTGCACAAGCGTGTCAACATAATAAAATGGCTAGATATATTTTGGAAGCTCCAAGGTTGACCCATCATTGCGCTCTTTATAGAGAGTTACATTGGGAACATTTAGACATCAGAAGAAGTCATCATGTGACTAAATTAATGTTTAAGGTTATTAAGTAAAATGTTCCAGGATACATTGTTAATGTTTTTAAATTGAAAGCCTTGGCTTGATACTTGAGATCAACCTATTACTTATAGCTCATAGTTCCCAGAAAGAGAACAAAGCGTGGAGGTGCTACACTTGCATGTCTGGGACCCCAAAGCTAGAATAAGTTACTCCCCAACCAAAGATTGCAAGGAGCTAATGTGACCTAAATGGTTCATAGACCAAATTGGCACACCAAGAGATTATTGTAACTATCAGGAAGTTGGACAGTGGTGTAGAAATGCATTGTTCAGGATATTTCTTGATGTTATATAGGAACATATGTTCAATATATTTTGTTGTATTGTATTAGGTTTAGTGATTATATTTATATTTAGTGTTTCATTTATTGCAGCAAATGTATTTTGTATGTAACTGGAACACTGTCTCTTTTTTGTATGGAATCCCTTGTAAATGAGCATATTTTTATACTCAATGAGTTACCACCATGTTCATTTTATGAATAAAATCATTGCCTACTAGAATACCAGACTAGATAGATGGTCAGGAATCCAGCAACTTAGTTTCAGTGCCAAAAAGTGCAAAGTGATGCACACGGGGGGCAATAACCCTAGGACAGAGTATTACATAGGAGGGACTCAGGTAACTGCTTCTAAAGAGGATAGGAATCTAGGGCTAGTGACTAAAGTGACCAGAAACACGCCTCTCAGTGTAAAAAGGCAGTGGCAAAGGCTAACAGGATGCTGGGGTGTATTGCAAGTGGATTCAGCAGTAGGTGGAGCAAGGTTATTTTACCATTGTACAGGTCATTGGTGAGACCACATTTAGAATATGGGGTGAGGAACTGGCTTCCATACCTGAAGAAGGACATCAGCATGCTGGATAGGGTCCAGAGGAGAGCAACCAAGATGATCGAGGGGTTACAGGATAAGTCCTATGATGAGAGGCTTGGAGCCTTGGGAACGTACTCCATAGAAAAGAGGATGCAGAGGGGTGAAATGATAGAGACCTTCAAGTACATGAAGGGAATTAACAGAGTGAAAAGGGAGGGTCTCTTTAAGATGAGCAACAACAACACCACTACTGGGCACAGCCTAAAATTAATGGGGAGGGGGAGAGATTCAGAAGGGATGCAAGGAAGCATTTTTATACAGAAAGGGTGGTGTCCAACTAGAATGAGCTGCCAGAGGAGGTGCTATCAAAAAGGACATTGGGAGCATTCAAGAGAACCTGGGACAAGCACAAAGGGAATCCTTGGGACCAAGGAAGAGGAGAAGGGAAGAGAGGGAGGGACAGTTGGGGGGCAGGATCATTGGCATAAATTGTAAGGCCAGACCCTGCATCACTTACCGATCAGACGCGATTGACCGGGTGGTCTTCTTCTGGTGGTTCTTTTCATCTGTCCATATTCTCTTGTTTAAATTTCCCACAAGAAAGTCAGCAACAGACCCTGTACAGGAGAACGTTTTCTGTTTTTAAGCTAACAGGAGAGACAGTGCACCTGGTCACACAACCTGACACAGTGACATTTTCACAGAACTTGTAACTAGAGAAATTTTTTTTGTGTGTTTATCTTTTTATTGAAATATATAAGAAAATATACAAACATATACATAAAGAGGTATACATCATATAGGAAAAACAGAAGGAATCACTTATAGAACTTATATAGTGAAATCGTGATAGAGATGCCTAGTATATACAAAATGATAAGAAAAAACAACATGATATTAATTATGACAGGAAAAATAAACAGACAGACCATAATTATAAAATATGAAGGCTAATAAAAGGTAATCAAGTGAGATCAAGTCCAAAATAGATATCATAAACAGATAAGAGTTAGACATGTAATAGTTATATAAAGTGATTTTTATAAAAGCTTAAACCTTGTGCACTAGAGGAGAGAAGAAAAGAGAGTACAGGAAAGAGTAAGAAAAGAATAGAGATGGTAAAGAGAAGAGCAATAGTAGAAGAAGAATAAAGAGCGATATCTGTGCACAGTAGTGTTAAGAGAACCCTAATCAACAGCAAAAAGGTAAAAGCTAGATAAATCTTAAATATTAGGGTTTATGAACCTTGAGAGTTCATATATTTGAAATAATCCTGCCAACACTGATCATATGTACGATGCATTCATGAATAACATGTGATAACCGATCTAGTGAGGCATACTGAGACAGACTTTCTGGACTATCAGAAAGGGAGGGAACCAAAGTAGATTTCCATCTCATAACAATTAGTCATTTAACCATAAGAAAGAGTATATATAGCCATCTGAAAAGAGCAAGTGAAAGGGAGGTATAGTTTGGAATCAGGATACCAAGAAGAATTAATTTAGGATCGCAGGGCAATTTTTGTCCTATTACTTTAGAGGTGAATGAACAAACTTTACTCCATAGTTTATTAATAGGAGCACATGACCATAAGATATGGAACAGATCCCCATTGGTATGGCCACATCGCCAACAATTATTATTATTTATTAAACCCATTCATTGAAGAATGGAGGGAGTTCTGTACCACCAATGTAGGATCTTAGTTTGTATTAAGGAACGTTGAGTATCTTTAAACAAGTTATGTGTGAGATACCTACATTTGCTCCATTGTGAGTCAGAAATATTGTAATGAAGAAGGTTGTTCCATTTAATTTTGATTGAGATGGATTGATCAGGAAGATTATTAATATCTTTATAAATGGAGCTGTTCATTTTATTGGATAGTTTAATCCAGTGAGAGATATAGTGGTCCTGAAGATTTTGCTTATGGACAAAAGTTGCAGTGGTATTGTAAGCTGTTTGAATTTGTAAATACTTCCAGAAGTCCTGGTTGGGGAGTTTCCAAGACCTCTGCAAGTCAGAAAAGGTTCTGCGAGTGAGTGAGTTCTGGTCTAGGATGTCTCTGAGAAAGAAAACGCCTTTATTCTTCCAGGTATGGCAGAAAATCGGATGGCTTTCTAAAGAGATTAATGGGTTACCCCGTAAAGGAGCACATAGCCAAGGTTTGGGATTGGATTTCAAGAGTTTATTAACTAATTTCCCATAAAAGGCAGAGGATGATGTAGTCGGGTGAGATTTTAGTTTGGAAGTGAGGGGGTTAAAAATAAAAGAGGTAGGGACTCCACCAGGACATAAAGCAGATTCCATTATAATCCAAAGAGGAGCATGGGAGGAAGGTTTCTGGAAACATTTAATGGTTTGGACTGCCTGAAAAGCAAGAAAATAACCTTTAAACCAGGGAAGCCCAAATCCGCCTTTTTTCCAGTGAGAACGAAGTTTGTTGCGATTGAACCTCGATGGTTTCCCTTCCCATATGAAGTTATCTATTAATTTGACAATCTTAGCAAAAAAAAGGATGGTAAAATTAAAGGGATATTGGCAAAGAGATACAGAATCTTGGGGGATATAAACATTTTAATGGATGCAATTTTCCCCAAAAAGGAAAGGTTAAGGAGTTTCCATCTATCTAGAATTGTTTTTATATTATCTAGTAAAGGATTAAGGTTGATGTCCCATATTTTCTTTAGATTGCTGGATATTTTAATACCTACTGTAAGTAAGTTAAACCTTGAGGTGACCAACGCAATCTGAGAGGTAGGTTCATAAATATTTTGCAGTGGTCTTTAAGGGGTAAGTTTCAGATTTACAATAATTTAGAGCAAGGCTGGAAATGTTTGTAAATTTGTTTAGTAAATCAACTAGTAGGGGTCCAGCCTCATTCAAATTTTCAAGTAGAATTAGAAGATCATCAGCATAGGAAAGTGAAATATATTGCATATTTCCGACTGGGATGCCATTAATGCCAGCAGTTTGGCGTAAGCAAGCAGTCAGGGGTTCCATAGCTAAAATAAACAAAGAAGGAGATAGAGGGCAGCCTTGTCTGGTTCTCTTCACCAACTGGAAATGGGATGAGATGGTCGAGTTGGTGAGTACCCTAGCAGTCGGGGAATTATATCATAATTTAATCCAGGAACTAAAGGTATGAGGAAGTCCAAAATGTGTTAATACTTGATAGAGGTAATCCTAATTTAAGGAATCAAATGCCTTCTCAAAATCAATAGCTATAGCTACCGCTGGTGTATTAAGAGATTTGGCTTTGTAAATTAAGTTAAATAAAGAGCGTAAATGGTCAGAAACAGATCTATTTTTAATAAAACCAGCTTGCGAGCAATGGGTAAGTTTGGAAATCAAGGGTTCAAGTTGGAAAGTGAGTATTTTAGTGAATAGTTTTCCGTCCATATTTAACAAAGAGATTGGTCTATATTTGGTTGGATTTAAGGGGTCTTTGTCTTTCTTAGGGATTAAAGTTATGATTGCTTCAGTACAAGAAGGGGGGAAGTTTACTGGTGGTGGAGGCTTCTTGATATACATTGAGAAGAAGAGGACATAGAATATCGGAAAACTTTTTATAAAAGTTGATTGAAAATCCATCACCACCATGGGATTTACCGGATTTCAGGGACGAGAGGGCTGTGAATATTTCATGCAAAGAGAAAGGTTTGTTTAAGAGATTAATTTCAGACAAGGATAGATGAGGAAGATGTAAGGTTTTGACAAAGTGTTGAATTTGTTTGGTAGATGGGGGATTTGTATTGGAGTATAGTTTTTGACAAAAGGTTTTCATAATATGGTTTATAGAGGGGGTTATCATAGTGAGTTATGCCTTGCTCATCATTAAGACTTAGAATATATCTTTCAGTTTGTTGTGCTTTAAGCTGATAGGCTAGGAGTTTCCCGTTTTTATTGCCATGCTCCCAAAATTTATGTTTAAGTTTAAAAAGAGCCACTTCAGTTTTACGGGAGATTAATTCATTAATTTTAGTTTTAAGCTGAAGGATTTCAAGATGAAGAGGGGAGTCAGGGAGATGTTTGTTAGAAGAGAAGTATAAGTTTTCTTTAATTTTAAGTGATTTTTCCATTTCAGCCAATTGTTGCTCACAAAGTCTTTTTCTATATGCGGCAAAGCTGATAATCTTGCCTCGAATTGTTACTTTAAGGGCTTCCCATTTGGTAGACATGGAGACTTCAGTAGAATTGTTATGAGTAAGAAAGTCCTGAATTTGTTCTTTGATCATAGAGAGAAAATCAGGATCATTAAGAAGGAGGGGATCTAATCGCCAAAAAGTAGATTTAGGTGCTGGGGGGCCCCATAACAGATGTAATTTAACAGGAGAACGATCCAAAATTATAATAGTAGAAATGGAAGAATTAATGGACTTTTCAATTATTGTAGGGAAAGTTAGCCAGTAGTCAATTCTACTATATGTTTTATGTAAAGAAGAGTAAAAAGTAAAGTCTCAGCCCCAGGGATGTTGTAAGCACCATATATCAGATAATCCAACATCCTTCATGGGTAAAGACAGGGCTTTAATACTTCTGGGATGGGATTCCATAGTAGGAATGCTTCTGTCTATATTGGCTTCTAAGGTGAGATTGAGATCTCCTCCAAGAATTATTGGTGCATTGTCTGTGTTAAGGGATAGGATTTGTTGAGCTAAGTTATGAAAAAATTCTGGGGAGTCAGAATTAGGAGCATAAATATTGACTAGCAAGAGAGGACCTGAACTGGTGTTCATTTTGACCATCACCAATCTGCCTTCATTGTCTGAGATATATAAGAGACCATTTAAGGTTTTTGTGTATCAAAATAGCAACGCCTCTTTTTTTTGAGGTATAAGATGAATCATATATTTGTCCGACCCAATGTTTTTTAAGCCTGTGAACATCCTCTGTTAACAATTTAGTTTCTTGAAGGAAAGCAATTTGCGTTTTATGTTTTTGAAGATAGGAAAGGATTTGCTTTCGCTTACAAGGAGAATTAATGAACTCGGCCCAGCAGCAGAGACTGAAATCGGGGATTGCCAGAGCCTGTAAGAGGTAAAGTGTTCTGCACTACAGCCTGACTGTTGTGAGGTATTCCATATATTGCTGCTGGCAGGTCACGTGTCACATCACGTGACCTACCCTCCTTTTTTACTAAGTGCCCACTTTCCCATTTGCAGGTTGTAGGCACCAACCACTAGGGGTCACTGCACTTTCCACTCTAGCTCCTCTGTCCTCTTTATATTCCTCCTAGCTACTACCTCACCGCTGTCCCACTAGAGGTCACTGCAGTTCCCTTGGATTCCTTCTACTATCTGCACTCATCCTTCAGCCTATCTCTAAGCAACTGCTAGTATCAAACCTGGTACCCTTATCTCTAAATTCTACTGACTATCCTCTAAGCCACTGAACCAGGCCAACAATTTCCTCTATTTTTTATGCTCTTAACCATACCTCACTCCCTCCTGCCCAGATTTAAAATATTGGCCCTGTCTACACTCTGTCCCTGAGCTGTGTCCAAACCCAGTACCCTTGCAGTCAGAGTCAGCTGCTCTACCTCTGCGCCACAGTGCCTACCTACTTTATTACTACTTTCTAAGCCTCTTAATCACTTCCCTACCCAATCTGCCAAAATATAAGTTTACCTCTTCTTCCTGCTGCCTTGCAGGATTTGAACCCTGCACCCTTGTTTCCAAAGTCCACAGTTCCACCACTCACCTAGAACACCTGCATATTTTTACTGCAGGATTTCATAACTATAAAGAATGCACTAACCCTGTGACACAACTAAAGTGTTATCTAAGTGCTTCACAAACCTGAACCCAACTCCTGCTGCTACAGCCACCAGTCTAGCTCTCCCTATTACTCTGATCAAGACTTGAACCTGGTACTCTATGTACTTCAGGCACATACACTACCACCACCATAGCAGCAACTAGACTCAGGGTGATCTCTCACTACTATCTCCCTCTTTCATCCTAGTCCCCCATTCTTTCCTCACTTCAGCTCCACCAGCCTTCCCAACTATGCACATGCATCCCTGCTCACCAGTCTATCTCTTCTCCTCCTCCTCCTCCCTTTGCCTTCCACATACCCTAGTGTCCCTATTAACCCTCAGCCTCACTACTCCAGTGTTCCTACCTACCTCCTGTCCTCCCTCCTCCTTACCACTGCCCTACCCCTCCTCCTCCTCCACACATCCCATATGCTCCTCTCCACCTCACCCCTTCCAGACATCACCTGTCCTCCCCTACAGCCCTTGCACTTCTGATCACTCAGGCCTTCTCTGCCTGTGCTACCCTACCCACCCTTGTGCAACCAAACCCCATTCCTTATTCTATCGCTCCCGCGTAAACTCTCCATCTGCCTCCCTCTGACCAGAGCACTTCTCCTCCTTCTGCTCCTAACAGGGAACATACACCCCAACCCAGGCCCTGCCCCCTCCCATCCACCCACTCAGCCCACTGGTCTTCGAGTAGCCTCCATGAACATATGCAGCCTGCTGAAGAAATTTGACGCCCTACAGTGCTGGGCCATGGCTCACCAACCAGACATCATAGCCCTGGTTGAAACCTGGCTGTCCAAATCAACTCCTGACTCATTTGTCTCCCTCCCAGGCTATACCTTATACTGGGAGGACCAGGTAAAACGAGGGGAGGCTGTGCAATCTACACCAGGGACACAATACCTGGACATGCACTCCCACCCCTACCCTCATAAATGGGGCCCAAGCCCTTACCCTCAGACTCACCCAGACCCTCTAGGAGCCCTCTCATCTCACCACAGCCTACATTCCCCCAAAGAACCAGCACCCAGCCCTGATATCTTTAACGGACTACCTACCACCCTCCACCATAAGGCAGAACAAGTCCTAGTGGGGGACCTTAATGTAAATTGGCTCAGCACCTCCTCATCCACCACCAGAGACTCATTTGCTGCCCAAGATCTGACACAACTCGTCACCCAGCCCACGAGACTTAACCCTAAGAGTGGTACCAACACTCTGCTGGATGTTATTATAACTAACCGACCCCATAAAATCCAAAACATCCAGGTCCTCCTGGACTCCCTGAGTGACCACTCCCTATCCTATTCCACTGGGTAGCCCCAATCCCAAGCCCAAAGCCCAGACCACCCTCATGAGGCGCCTCCGCCCTGGTGGGCTGAAGAAACTTAAGGCACTCCTCACCCAGATAGACTGGCCCCCATTCAGCAGGCAACCAACATTGATACTGCCCTCACCTTTTCACCCCACACCTTCAACATGGCCTGTGATCTCTTTGCACCCTTAACCCAAAACCCGTCCAAAAACAGAACGCACCCTGGGTTAGCCCGGCCTCCTACAATTACTTAGAAACCGATAACCTCTGGCACCTTGCCACTGAAACAGGTCGTCTGTCTGATAGGCAAGCATACAATGCAGCCCAAAATAAATGCTCATGGGCCATCAGGAAAGCCAAGGCAGACCATTACCAGGCCTCCTTACCTCCTCCTGGGGCTCAGCCCGGACCTTCTGGGATAATATTAAGCAACTCAATGGTAAAGCTTGCTCCCTGCCCCATCCCAGCTCACTAGAAATGGCACAACCTCCACCGAGCCTGCCACCATAGCTAACTGGTTCAACACCACTTTCACTGACCGTAGCTCAGTCCTCCCTAGTAATTTCTTTGACCTCCCCCAGCCAAACTCCCCTGTCCTCCAGCACCCCAGCTTCCTCCTCAAAGATTTCCACCCGGGAAGCCAGACCCATCCTAATCAAAGCTCTCAATGGCAACAATCCCGGCAGTGACTCACTGGACCCCAGCATCCTCAGGCTGGTGCTAGATGAAGTCCTTGCACCTCTCACAAGCCTAATTAACAGTCACTCTGCCTGGGACAATTCCCCACAGCTTGGAAAACAGCCATTATCACACCTATTCACAAAGGAGGCGACAGGTCATCGGCCAACAACTAATGCCAATCCTCCATCCTCCCTCCCCTCTCTAAAGCCCTGGAGAAAGTGGTGGCCATTCAAATCACTGATTATCTGGCTAAGCATAACATCTTATGCCCAGAGCAACATGGCTTCCATGCGGGTCACAGTACCAGCACTGCTCTTATTGAATTCTCCAACTTCCTACACTCCTCCTTGGATACCAGCTCCCTAGCTGGTGCAGTGTTCATTGACCTCTCAAAGGCTTTTGACACTGTCTCCCATCCACTGCTGCTGAATGCACTCTGCCTCACTGGTCTCTCGGCTGGCCCCCTGGCATGGTGTGCTAGCTATCTTGACACTTGATCCCAGTGTGTCAAGATTAATAGCACACTCTCCGATACCCGTCCCATTCTCTCTGGGTCCCCAGGGCTCCATCCTGGGCCCCCTCTCTTCTCGCTGTATCTGAACACCCTGCCCAGTGCATGCTCTGGCAAAATTCTGCTGTATGCAGATGACGCTGTCCTTTTGCCACCCACCGTAATCCCATCTCCCTACAGGACTCCTACAGCAGTCTTTCAACAGTGCCGAGGCTTGGTTTAAGGAGCGACTCGTCATCAATCTTAAGAAAACAAAACTATCTTTTCACACCCCAAAACAAAGCTAGCAACCACCCACTCTATATCCTTCCAAGCACCAACCAACCACTGGAACAAGTCTGCTCCTACAAATACCTTGGGGTTACCTTCGATTCAGCCTCACATTTCACAACCACATCGACGCCTAACATCCGCCACCAACACACGGTTGGCATCCTATTCCACCATAAAACCTGCCTTCCACCAAATGGTCTCCGCCAGCTGTTACATCATCCGTTCTGTCCCTTGTAGACTATGGTCTACCAGTATACGATGCTGCCGACACCACTGCACTCAACAAAATTCACCTAACCCTGAATAAAGCGTGCAGATTGATTACTGGTGCCCCAGGCTCCACACACCTGTCAGCTATATGTCGATGCTAACCTGCTTACCCTGGATGAGCGGCTCCGATACCAGACCTGTCTCCTCACCAAAAACCCTACCGGGCTCTCTGCACGGCATCCATCCACCAGAGCCCTCCACCATTGCAACATGGGTCTTCCACAAGACCACTTAAAGGCCCCAGAACGAGAACCAGCCGTGGCCAGAGGTCCTTCAGCTATAGAGCCTCAACCTGGTTTAACTCTCTCCTGCCACCATCACCAATGCCATCACCATCTCCACATTCAAAGTAGCACTTGGAACCACATCTTCAGCACTCAGCTAACTGCTCCTGTCTCTGAACATAGCCTCCACCTCTTTCTCTTGACAATGCCCCCGGGCAGCTCTCCACCCTACCATCCCTCCACCACTTCCTGTACACCATGCCTAGGTTTAACCTGGCCAGTGCCAGCTGTTTTCAATGTTTATCTACCAGAATGCTCACTTGATACCGACTTGTGTAATACCTGTATCAATTACATGTACCCTGTACCCAATTGTATTTGTCTGACCACTATGTGACGTGGCACCTCTGGTGAATGCCTATTGATTTTTTGCAAATCTTTGCTATGTAACCGAAACGCAATGTATGTCTTTATGTGATGAAGTACCTTTGGAAACGAGCCTCTGGCTCAAAGGTTGTAAACTGATTCTTAAATAAATAAAAAAATAAATAAATAAATAAAAAGTCCCTTCACATTCCATGTATATAAAATTAGATCACTCATAATGTTGATAATAAAAGGAAGAAAATAATAACAAAGGGTGAAGGGACATGTAGATTAAACAGAGGGTGATCAAGGTAGATGAAAAAAAAAACATATGAACCAGAGGAGACAGGCGCATTCAAATAAGGTTTAAACAGCACATATATCCTTATGTAAGTATAGTAAATAGATAGAAAAGAAATAGACATTTATCTAACAATCACAATATAACACACTGTTATACTAGAAAATATTCTTAGGGGAACAGTAAGGTAAGAGTCAAATGAACAACAAAGTGACTCGCTTACCGTACTCCTAGGAGCTAGATATTGGAATAGACCAAAGAGGACCAGTAAAAAGAGAACTGGACAAAACTTGGTGTCTTAACCTGCTAATACAATATGAATATTACTGTAAAGTGAATCTGATCAGGAAGTAACTACACTATTAGGCAGGGGAGCCTCATTAACCTCAATAAACTAAAGCAGCAAATATATCCATAAGGATTAGGAAAAAATACCACAGAGCATTACTGAGTATATTAAGGCCCAGATATTCAAAAGAGTTCAGCCATGTGCAATAGGGTTGCACCTGCGCAAGTCTGAATTTGCGCCATTCTGCGATATTCAGCAGGAGGCAGTTGCGCCCCCGAAATCATGCTGAGCAACAGCACAATGATAATGAAGGCATGCACAACTGAAGGGGGAGGAACCATGCATAAATGGCGCAGTGTGATATTCAAAGACTTGCGCAATGCGCAACAGTGGAGCAAGCGGAAGTTGCGCCATAGTGGAAATGAGCCAAAATAAAAAGGAGCAAGGAAGAGGCGCAAGAACGCTACAGGGGAAGCCACATGAGGCAGAGGCAGAGGCACATAGACAGGGCAAGTGGCAGGAACAGGGCAGGCCAGGGAAAGGCCACAGTTAACAGCCAGGCACAGGGAAGGTGTGGGGAGCCACACAGCACAGAGGCCAGCACAGGCAGGTGTACCCAGTGCAGGGGAGAAAGCAGCCAGGATAGCGGGCAGAATACAGTAACAGCTGCCAGGAAGGTGAACGCAAGCCAGGGACATGGCCAGTGCCACCTTCCAAATGGAGGCCGTAATGAGGGGGGTGAGAAGGTGGGCGGCGGGGGGGCACGGCCGTGGAAGGGCCCATCAGTGGTATGCCCCCAACAGGCAGTACTGAGCCCGCACCAGCTTTGAGCTGTACACTGATACTGAGATTGTGGGCCAGTACTGCCTGAACAGGGCAATTCTGAGGTGACTCTATGAGCTGTGCAGTGATGTGATGCAGGCACCCACATGACAGAGCCATGCCCTGTCAGTGGAGACCAAGGTAACAGCCTGTATGTGCTTTCTTGCCATGGGTACCTTCCAGAGACCAACCAGGGACACCACAGGCATAACCCAGTCGGTCACATCATGCCACTTCACCCAATTCCTCAGCGCACTGCTGCCACATGCTGAGGAGTACATCCATTTCCCCAGCACAGCGGTGGAGTGCACAGCAAACATACAGTAGTTCCACAGGGTAGCACGTATGCCTGGCATGCTAGGGGGCAATAGACTACACCCATATGGCCATACGCACACCACCTGGCCATGAGGGGGCCACATACATAAATCGCAAGGGCTATGCCAGCATCAACTGCCAGGTGGTGTGCGATGCCAGGGGGCGCATCATCAATGTCTGTGCCATGCACCTTGGGGAGCACACAATTCTTTCATCTGGCACCAGTTAGCACTGTGCCACAGATTTGAGAGTGGGGACATCCCCACTGGACACCTAGTGGGTGAGTATGCAAACCAAATGGACAAATATAGGGCCTGGGGGGGCATGGCCAGAGGTGCCATGGGTAGTGGCTTACATGGCTTGGGACAGGGTGATGCTGATCACCAAACTAACCTCCACCCTCTACACACAGGTGACAGTGGATACCCATTCGTCCCTGGCTGCTCACACCCTACCGGCAGCCCATGACCCCATCGCAGCAATGCTACAATGAGGCACATGCCACCACACGCAATGTCATCGAGCGGGTGTTCGGGATGCTGAAGGCACATTTCTGTTGCCTGGACACCTCTGGCAGTGTCCTACAGTACAGCCCCTCAAAGGCCTGTGGGATATTCCTGGCCTGTTGCATCCTGCACAACATGGCCAATGAATGTGGGATAGCTGTACAGGTCGAAGAGGGGGACAGCGATAGGGACGATGGGGACGCCGGTGATGATGGTGGTGGGAAGCTCCCCCTTGGCTGACGGGACCCCCAACTGCTCCAGCTGGCACAGCTGCACCAGGACACCATCACGGAGGAGCACTTCAGCCAATGCAGGTAAGTCATGGGGCCATGCACAGCCACCAGTGGCCAAGGCACAACCCACAAACATGCAGGAACCCACACTGGGGGAGCATGCCATTGAAGGAAGTGGCAAGGCACAGAGGCACACACACATCCAGGAATGGGTGAGGATTAACATGCCACGCTGAAGGACACACACACACACACACGCACATACACAACGCAACAAACGTGCACAGAGGCCAGAAGGCACACCGACCCAGAACACACAGCCTAGCAACACACATGTCCACAGGCCACCATGCCCACTGCCTGTCCATGTGTGTGTGTCAGATGCTGGGCACCATTGCACTTTGGTGTACAGCACAATGCAGGCATCATCATGCACACGTAACTGTGGACAGCAGCCGGGAGGGTGTGTAGGTGGACTGTGTGTCCACGTGCAGGGCCGGGTACCCACCCGTGCACTGCCCACTGAAACACACAATGCACACAGGGCAGCACCAGACAGTAGCCATGCTGGGAGACAGGTCAGTCTCGCGACACAGTGCCACGGCCACCATGGATGCGTGGGTGGCCCCACCGAGACCCGCCAGCACTGACAGGCTGACCACTGGCCTCATGGGGTGGCACCGATGGTCCCCCAGGGGTTCCACTGCATGAACATGACAATGCCCATGCAGGGGTCTGCAGCACACCGAACATGCCTGCACCAGGAGTGCTCGGGGTGCCCACAGCTGAACCCGGCGTCGACAGGGTGGGAGTCGCATGACACCGGGAATGGGGGGTATAGAGTGTACTGCGTGGTGTCCGTGATGCATGGGCACCTGACTGTGTGCCCATTGTGGCCATGACAGCAAATGCCTGTGCATGCCTGTCAATGGTAGCGGTCACATCCTCCCGCAAATGGTCCATCCATGCCAGGATCCATTCGGTGTCCCTGCTGCAATGCTCCTCTACCCACTCCAGAGCCACACACAGTGCTTCCACGGACGTCACAAGCCGCATCTGCTGCTGGACCGATACTCGCAGTAGGTGGATGTGCTCATCCAAGAGGTCACCAGCCTCCTCGGCATCCTGTCCCTCAGGGTGTGCAAGAGCCTGATGTTCAGCACCCCTTGAGAGTGGGTGCTGCACACCAGGACCAGGTCTGGGCATGTCCACAGGCGGTGCACAGACGCCGCCGCTGAACCCTGTACCCCCAGGCCTGGTGGGTGACTGCTGATGCTGCCCCAATCAGCACCTCCGGCTGCTGCACCCCAGGGCTCAGTGGTGCCACCGCAGTGGCCGCAACAGTCCCACTGTCCTGAACAGACACCAGTGCTGCCCCACTGGTGCTGACAGGCACAGCCTGGGACTGTGCTAACACACAGACCCCCACGGTGGCACCACCTACAGCCATGGGTGCTAATTGCCCTGCTGTGTGTCCATCCTGTGGCACACACGTGTCACTGCCAATGACGGTCGTGACATCATCACTGGTGCCGGACTCTGCCCCAGCCACAGCCACAGCATGCTGGCATCCATGGATGCCAGCATGCTGGAACCCAGGCAGGGCTTCCTCCACACCCGTCTCAACGACATCAGTGTGGACAGTCAGGCGGCCCCACTGTTGTACAGATCCACATATACCTGTGGAGGTGGATGGTCTCACCTCCGACTCCATCCAACTGTCTGCAGTGGACAGGCCCACCACCGCTGACCCATGCAGATGCTCAGGATCTGTAAGGGAAAGCAAAGTCACGTTACTGCGTGTGGCCTACCCTGCCCCCCCTAGACAGACCATGACTTACCATGCAGAGATGGGCCACCACCCGTCTGGAAGCCACCACCCGGAACTCCCTCTATGGCACTTCGGTGCATGCTTGCAGCAAGCCTGTCCTCCGCTGGGGTGAGCTGTACCACCTCCGGCTGTCCCCCAACTGTTGCAGCACTTGCTGCCCTGATGACAGCCACCTTCGCCTTTACGCTCCTCCTGTCTGTGCCCATCTTCTTCTTACACTCCTGCACGGAACGTTGGTGGCTGCCATGCAGGTTCATGGCACGTGCCACCTCCTCCCATGCAGCAGCATGGGCCTCAGTGGTGCCTCGCCGTCTACTGAGCAGTGGCTCCTGAGCCAGGTAGGCCTCGAAAAGGGCCTTGGTTTCAGCCTTAGTAAAATTTGGCCTCCTCCTCCTCCCACCACTGTTGTCCTCCTATCCAAGAACGTGCTCAGTCATTATGTAGCCTGTAAGAATGGCAGTTGTTACCTGTGACTGTGCAGTCCCATGCATGTCCCTGAATCCATAGTCCACTCTCCCACACAGTATGCAACTCACCAATAAACTGCAGTAACCGACTATGGCCACTGCAGCACATTGTTGCACCTTTATAGCACAGTCCATGCAAATGAGGTGAGGAGCAACTTTAATTAGGTGCAAACTGCAGTGCTGCACCATTGAATGGCTGATCGGATGATTTGCATATGACGGCTGAATATCTCACTGTTGCGCTTTGCGCAATTGTGTCGAACGTGCTGAGCCAATGGTGCAGTTCTGTGGCATGCGTAGTACACCTCATTGCGCATGCTCAGGTTGCTGATGCAGGCATCTGCCGCACTGATGACGTGCTGTGCATGGTAGGCAATGCAGGGCACGGCCATCATTGTGCCAGTGGTGCTATAGCGAAGGTCACAATGGGCCTTCATAGGCGCAATGGCCCAACTGCCCGATAGTCCACTGTGGTGCTGGCACACAGGCAGGCAATCGCGCTACATGCATTGTCATCCGATGGCGCTGGGCATGGCCTTTCTCAGGGACCCTTGACCCAGTGCCTGACCTTTGCCCCCTTGGCACCATGCGTCAGGCATAGGTGCACCTCTATGGCACTGTTCAGTAACAGCACGATAGGGAATGGCAGCGCTGTACCGCACAGCATCTGCACATGGGGTACCACGCTGCAGAGCACCATATTGCCTACTATACCTAACTCAATGGCGCGCAGAAGGGCTGCTCCCTGGACAGCCATCAAACTGGCAAATCTGGTGGCCACAGTCGAGCCACACCATGGGTCTCTCTTTGAGGAGGCCTCCCCTGGATAGGGCAAGGTCCCAGGTGTGGTAGGAGGTGGCCACAGCCCTTGAGGAGGTGACAGGCAGGGGCCAAACAGCTGAGCAGTGCAGGCACCGATATGGTGACCTGCAGAGGAGGGAACCGGAGCCACTGGCCCGACTGAGGTCACATGCCAGGAGGGGCACGGTACCATGTCCAGGTAGGGGTTCCGTCAACACACTGTTATCATCCATGTGAGTCACAGTGTTGTATGTGTCCAGCACATGGGGAGGGACCGTATGGGGTTGGCGTGGCGGTGTTCACAGGGTGTGGGGTGGTGGGTCTGGCTGGGTGGGGGCACCTCCTTGGAGCAGGGGACTTTGCTTGAGAAATGTACTGATGTTCTTCTCTCTTTTGTCCCCACAAGCCCGGATGAACTGCGCCGAGTGCGTGTGGAGCGGAGGGTGGTGGAAGCCACAGCCAAGCGGGCCGAGGACCATCAATGGCCACCTGACCAGCCTGATGTGGGTGAGTGCCAGACATCCATGATTAATATTGCATGCTGTGTGACAAGGTGGGCAGCGGGGCATGGCCACCATTCATTGACATCACTGCCATGCACACCACTTGTTACAGTCAACACTGTCCAGTGGCAATGCATGTATGGGTGTGCATCACTGGTGGTGCATATGTGCACCGGGTGCATGGCTGTGCCACTGCCTTTGCACCACATAGCCATGTCACTAGATGGCCACGGTAGTGCTGTGTGTGACTTGGCCAGTGGGTGTGTGCAGCGTTCTGCATGGCTGTATGCGCCTGGGTGGGCAGGTCCTGTGGACGTGATCACTGCGGCTGGTCACACACCATCACAGTGGTATGTCCCATGGCCGTATGCCATGCACAGTGGGCGGGCTGTATGGGGTTGTGCATTCACACCTGTTGACTGTGCTCCCTTGTCCTAGGTGTGAGACATCTGAGGGAAATCAGGGACACCCTGCAGGAGCTCCTCATTCTGGCACATGAGACCGTCACTATCCTTCAGAGGATCGATGAATCAGGGGTACTTCGGAGGCACATAGCCAGGGGGCCAGAGCCTGGACGGTATGGAAACAATAGTCCCTTGGTCCTGACTCCCTCCCCGGACCCACCCTCACCCTCCTATCCCATCCCATTTTCCACTCCTTCCCCTGCCCACCCCACCTTTTTTGTGTCCCCACCACATACCTGTATATAGTTGTTGTTTATGTACATAGTTGATTTATTTATTTTTACAATACATTTGACTTTTATATGAATACCGTGGTGGTCTCTGGTTTGCAGCGGGCTATAGGTGCTCAGCTGCAGTGGTGTGCATGGCATCAGGGGGTGGTGCAGTCATGGGAATGTGTGTGTGTCCATGTGGCGGTGTCTATGGTGTGGGGGTAGATATCAGTCAGTGTCTGTGTTGTTTGTGTTGCTCCCTGTGCACTGTATGACTGTGTGCAGTGGTCCATGGCGCGTGCTCTGTGTCCATGGTACACCCATCGGCCCATCCATGGTCTGTGCAGCCAACACACATGCCTGTCTGTGACCTGCATGGTCTGCTGGCATGTCAGTGGTGGCATTCCCTGCAGGGCGGACACTGTACCCGTCGTTTTGCTGGGTTGCCCATGTCACTGCTGTGGTGCATGCCTGGCTCAGGTGGCACTGTGGATGACACGGTCATTGTCCCACCTCCATGCTATGGCTTGTGTGTGTTGCAGGGGGGATGTACCCCACTGTCTGTGGCTTGTGCTCCAGGTGACTAATGGTGGTGTATTGGTCCATGGTGCCTGCACAGGGTGGTTGGCACTCCAGTGTCATGGTGGACTGCAGGTTGTGTGTACACGGCTTACATGGGCCTACAGTGGGGGCTTGGTTGCCCCACCACTGCGTCCCTGTGTTGTTGTGCCCTTGGGTATGGGTGGGTGTCTGTCCAGACTCTGTGTGGCATCTGGTGTGGTGCATGTTGCCACGCACCACTGTGGGTGTCTCTGCTGGCTGTTGTGGCCAGTGGTGGGCCGGGGTGTGTCACTGGAATATTGTGCAGAGCGCTGTACCACTGGTGGAGGTGTCAACAAACGACCGTCCCATGGGGTCACTCTTGTGCCAACGCATAGTCAGTCTCTCAGCAGTACTCGGGGACTGTGCATGGGTAGCTTTTTGTCTGCCATTGTTGCATTGCCGTGTGCTGCAACCTGCTGATGGGTGCCACAGGCTGGGCTGGCTTGCATGGTTCTGTGGTGCACAGGGCTGCATTGACACTGGGGGGTGGTGGCATGCATGGGGTTTCCTGCAGTGGTGGTCACTGCTCATGGGGGGGTGTCTGAGGGTCACAGTGCAGGGTATGCTGTGCACTGGGGGAGATGGTGTGGCACAGGGTGGTCCGCCCTCCTTGTGTGCCAGTCACAGCTTGCCAGTAGGTGTGATGGGGCATCATGGCCAGGCTGTGGGTTTTTTGCTTGTCTCCATGGACCAGTGGTTATTCCAGCCCTCCCCTGGTTGTGCTGTGCTTGGGGTGTGGGGAGACAATGTCTGTTCTGCTGTGTGTTCCTGTGCCCATCTGTGGCATAGGTGGCGGGCTTCTACCTCCCTGATTGTGCAGGTACATTGTTCTGCAGCTGGGGAGCGTCCCTGGTTGCGCTATGGCGCCTCTGGACTGCTCAGCTGAACATCCCTTGTTGCGCTATAGCGCATCACATCTGCTCAGCTTCCCCTCCCTTGTTGCACTATGGCGCAGATAGTACGATATTCAGACTTTGGCTGTAGGTGCAATTTAGCCTGCTCCTTTTTTGAATATCACGTCTCTTGCGCATGGGCACAATAGACTTGTGCTTGCTCGTGCTATTGCGCCCTTTTTGGGTGCAGTTTGAATATCTGGGCCTAAGTGTATATAAAGATAATAAAAAGCCAGCTTCGTATATTAGACATTCATATTTGCTGTAAAAAAAAAAATTGCCTTTAATGCAAGCATTCAGGGAAGAAAGTGTTTGTTTAAAATGGAGGATAATGGAGAGTGTAATGAATAAACAGCAGTCACTGCATTAAGCATATAATGAGGTCAAAGTTGTGGATAAATCCCTTTGCTATTAAGCCAAATTAGTACAAGACTAAATATATAAATAATGAGTAGTCTGGCTTCGGATAAATCTGTATTCACAGGTGGATTAGATAGATATGCATACAACTGCTCTTTACTCGAATAATTGCCTGTAAATAATATATGGAGTAGCTAGGTCTATATAATAGGCCAAGAGAGCCCCACATAGAAAGGATGTTTTTATAAGATAATGCCTAAAAGGCTAATAAGGCTTCAAGTAAGATAGAGCCTATAGGAGTGAGCATAGCAAATATAATTCAGTCCACAGATATCCGAAAATGGCCAACACCTTTGTAATATCATATTGATTTATGTATTGGATGAGGAAAGTAATTGGAGGGAGTTTAGCAGAGGAGAAGTCAGATTATATCCGAAATTGTAACAAGGGTGAGGGGGAAGTAAAATGCTTTATCCTTAAATGGTTGTATAATAGAAACATTTGGGAAACATAACTGAAAGGAGGAAAAGAAAAAGTGGGTTAATTTAATTAAAGAAATAAACTAGCATCAGAAGTTAAAATAAGTGTAAAACAACGAGTTGCATAATGCAGTAATTACCTGTAAATAAGTGACAAACTATTATAAAAGGTAGAATATATAAAAAGCACCAGCACTTACAAAGAATAAAATTTAGATGAGTTAAAAGCCAAAATAAACATTTTATGCTGAACCACGATGTACAGCCTTCCGTATTCATAACCTGTTGAAGTGACATGATCTCCAAATGAAGTTCTGCACAGAGCCAGTTAAAACAGTTTAGAAAAAAAACTGGTTTTACAGCAAATATAATCTGATACATACATGGTCAGGAAATGAAGCAGCCTATAAGCGGCAACGAGAATCAGTTTACCACTACTTGTTTGTTCTATTAGTAGAACTTTGGTATTAATTTAGATTTAGCTTTAGCCCTTTTTGGGGGTTCAAAGATTTGATAGGAGAGCTAGCCACAGCATCTGCCCATAAGGAATTTGCAGAATTATTATCGTGGTGGCTGTCTGGAGCTACAGGGACATCATCAATATTATGTTCTGATAAATCCTCCTCGACGATGAGTGCATAGTCTGCTAATAGGCGATCTTATTATTCAAGGGTGCGGCAGGATCCACAAACGGTTGAGCAGTGGAAGGTTGACAAGTCTTGGACAGATCCTTAGAGTAGCGACCGGAGTGCTTAACTAAACCAGATTCAGAGATTAATTTCTCTTTAATTCTTTCGGATTGCCTGTGAGAGGTGTCAGCTTTGGGTGAGCTGGATGAGGTTCCCGATGGAGTGGTTCGCTTCGTTCATATCCAGTACAGCAGCTCCTACCACTCGAGAAGTTCCCTAACTTCCATTTGGCTTCACCTCCAAAGACAGAACCATGGGAGTAGACAAAGGTATGGAAACATTCAAATAGCAGGCAAGAGGGTATCAAAGTCTTTGGAAGAAGAACCTTGAAAAATATGCATTATAGCCGGGGAGCGTAATACAAATTTTATGCCTCTCTGATGCAGTGTGGGTTTCAACGAGTTGAAAGCCTTTTTTCTGATGTTTAGCTCTTTTGAGAAGTCCCTGTAAATAAAAATGTTATGATCTTGCCATATATTCTCCTAGCTCTCTAGCTCACTTAAGGATCAATTCAACATGTGCATGGTTTAAGAATACCCCATCGGCCTCTCACGGGGGCATTGCATATGACACCCAAGAGGGTGTGGGCTAAGAAGACATAACCCACCGCCGGAGACGGCTGAGTGGCCAATACAAGCAGCCCCACGGATGGGGCTGGCACAAACCTCCCAGAGAATGCTGTGAGGCGGATAAAAGGAACTGTCCCAGGGGATCTGCCTCCTGCCAACAGCTCCGCCACCAAAGTTTTTTTTGTTTTTTTTTTTTAGCTTGCCGCTTGCTCACTTGGTGCTTCTCGCTTGGTTTCCAGGTTTCCTCGTTATGCATACGATCTGCATTGTTTTCAGCGCGCCGTTTCAGTTTTCCTGCAATTTATTTTAGATAGCTCATTCCAGTTTGCTGCCACAGGTCCAGGGTAAATGTTTCCATCTTTAATTGTTTTCAATTTTTCTTTTTTTCCCATGTTGCTGGCGGTCTGTAGAGAGTTATGTTGGGCCTCTGCCTCGTGGTTGCCCTGACATCTCCCCCACCAATACTCTTAGGTTCATGTTTTCTCGGTGGGGAGTTTCCTTGGGCTATTTTGCAGTTCCCCTTACGCCTCTCCATTAGCAGCTTTGCCCTACAAATTTGTTACTTTAGTCCCCTAGTGTCTCTCACCCTGCTGGTTGCTTGTGTTCTGCTCTTTTCCTCTGGGGTTCCCCAGTCTGCCTCCCCAGTGCTGCACCTCGTGGCGGTTTTTTCCCGTTTGGGCTGTTTGCCGGCCCTAGTCCCTCCCCCTCTCTTGCTTTCTGGGTCCGGTCGGACTTTCTTTTTCTCATGGGCTGCGTCCCCCCAAGTAATTTAAAATAAAAAAAAAAAATCCTGTAAGTCTAGTCGGGACAAGGGCTATATTTCCCTCTGGCTATAGCCCAGGCAGATTAAAGATCTCAGCGAGGCTTGGTGTCTCCTTTCAGCCGGCAAGAAAAGCTCCGTTTCTACTGCCGACTACTACAGGTTCCAAACATGGCTCCTGGTCCTTTTCCACAGAAAGCCATTAACAGATCTAAGTCCCTGTCTGTTAATAGCCCTCCGGCCTCCACCCCCCTTTTTTCTTCCCACTGGTCTGTCTTCTCCCCCCTTGGTCCCAGTCCCTTTTTTTTTTTGTGTGTGTGCGCAGCTTCTTTGTTTAAGCGCATTGGTCCTGAGCCCTGTGCTACAAACAGTGCCTCCCATCTAGCCAGTCCGGGTTTGCCTCCCAGAGCCCCCCTTTCTTGCAGTGGGAGCCTAGCTAGTCTGCCCCCTTTTCCCCTGTTCCCTGTCAGATTCTAGTATCCCCCTCTGTTTTGCCAAGCAGCTGCTGAATCTGTCCCCAGCTGGGTTCCCGGAGGATAGGTAATGTGAATTTAGGCAGGGTGGCTTTTGTCCCAAATTGCTCCCCCTCCCTTGGCTGCAGTATCTGTAGTTGTAGGAGTCCCCCCTCCCAGCCCCTGGAAATTTTTCCCACCTCTTGTGGGGTTTTTGTGGGGTTGCTCGGCTCTACAGTGGACCTCTGTCACCTCCAGGTATGTAAGCGGGTATTCCCACCCTTGATTTTTTTTGGTAAGTGAGTCCTGCAGCTATAGGTTTAATACCCAGTGAAAGTAAAGGGTAAGGAAAAGGAGGTAGAGAGCAGGGAAGGAGTAGAGATTAAGGGACAGGGGATGAGCGGAGGGGAGGAAAGAGGGGAGGGAGGGAGGAGGAGGGAAGAAAAAAAAACTAGGTAGGGCATTTTCTGTATAAGTACTACCTTTAAGGGAAACATATCTTATCAAGCGGACGGAATTATACTAACTAATGTTTTTGTCTTTTTTAGGTAATGCATCGAGGTACACTGCTTATAAGCCAATAACAAAATGGCTGAGAAGCAGAATAACCGATCTCTGGACAATCAGCCCTCCAACTTCCCCACAGGGGCAGGGCAATAGCCCAAGACCCTATGCTACCGGGAAGCCAGTCACAAAACAGGTAGCACAGGCTATACCAATGTAAGAGCCACGAGCCAAGCCTTCGAGGCTCTACAACGCCTAAAAGACATTGGTGGATCTGATTGGCTGTCAACCATGTCACGGTTAGAACCCGAGAATAGTAGCCCAGCAAAGCGGGCAACTAAAACCTGTTTGAAACGTTAACATGCCAAACACAGGCCACAGGAACTCATTAGAGGATGTGGGACGGCAGCCTAAAGGCGCAGCCAGCCATCGACCCGATTGTTAGAATCTATAGGCGCAGAAAAGTCTGATACTTGCAAAAAGGGCGGGCAGACAGAACAAGCGAAAGTCTTCACCAATGGCAGAGCGGAGAAAAGGCAGGGCGGAGAAAAACAGAACAGAAGAAGAGACTTTCCCCCAAGGGCGGCGGGAGAGAGAGGAATGACGTCATTGGCGAGTAACGGTGGCCCAGCCACAGAAGGGTGGTATGAAGACGATCAGACCAGCGATGTATCGATAGTATGGTCTGAATCAGATAGTGAGGGAACCAGAATAGTGACAGCATAAAAGAGCTGCCCGGTTGAACTCTACGGAGGAAGCGGGGCATAAAAGAAAGACAGGAGGACATGGTAAAGCCAAAAAATTAAGGAGCGGAAGCGGGAGGGCTGGGCACAAGGCGGACGAGAGTGGTAGACGTTCCCAAAAAGGATCAACAAGGAACCCCTAGAAAGAAAAGGGGAAAAAAGACAACAATCAGACAGAATTTACAGGGGGCCCCAGGGTGCAATCCCGGGCCTAGTCAGAACCAGGGCAACAACAATGGCAGAGAATCCCTTTATGTGGCCCTTTTCATATGGGTCACCGAAACATGCCATTCCATTGTGACACACTGACCCCTTAGGGTCCCTTACCTCATGGGGTTACAACAAACCCACAGGTTGGAATGCCACCCACCATTGAGGGACCTGCTATATTCAACCAATGAACCTGGTCAGGAAATTCCTTGGGCACAGCTGGGGCTGCTGGGACAAGAGAGGGGTACCTGAGGGACACTCCATTTAGAGCAGATCTGCAGTAGCACTTGCGATGCAGGTCAGGCAAGTCAAGAAAGCGGACAACAGAACACCGAGGTGCTAGATCCCACCGCTCGAGTCAGCCTCACTCCATTTTCTCACAAAGCCCTAGGGGGGAGGGGGAGAATGCACAAAGAGCAGCGGTTCACGTATGGACAGGTGTTGGGCTTCCTGCATTGCATCCCCTCCCAACTAACAATGAGATTGGGGCATCGGGCTCACAAGGGCATGAGAGTGTAGCCACGGGGGTGGATAACACTCAGAATACGGTAATAAGAGATATGTCGGCAGGCCTAGTGTCCAGACCTCAGGAGCGCTGGGCTTATGCTGGGGTGGAAGACCCATTAGGGGACCACTTATCGGACACAATCCGGGAGAAAATATGGAAAGGGGAATTCATAGACATGTTCTCCTTACTGCATAGGGAAATCCCTGAGGTGAGCGAAGAAAATGGGTATAAAAAGGAGAGGCCACGACGATCAAAGGTACCATTCACATTTGAGAATTGGGCAGCCGCTTTTGACATTTTTATGTCGGTCTATGGGATGAAGCACCCTGAGAAATTAATTGCACTGTTAAAATACAGGGACACCATAAAATTTGCACACCTCTCATTTGATGGATATGCATGGTTGAAATACGATGAGCAATTTCAGCTAAAGCTATCCAGGCAACCCAATCTCAAATGGGAAAGCACGCACATAGACCTGTGGGTTCGCTTATATGACGCGTGGCCAGCCTAATGTAGTGACATACACGGATAGTACAAGTGTTATTGCACAGCAATGGAGTGGAGAACGCAGGAAAGAGCAGAAAAAGGGGCAGGAGGAAGGCCTGTTACGATTACAATAGAGGAAAATGTTTTCGCCTTTTGTAAGTATGGGCACATTTGCAAGTCCCATGAGGGGAGCACAGGTTCTCCGAATGTACACGGCAACTCCCAGAGCATCAAGCACGAGGAGCAAGTAATGAAAAGGGAAAGGGTCTGGGAAGTTTGGCTAACTCTCCGCACGATTACATAGGATGACCCCCTGGCTCAACCGCTACCCCAAAAAATCGGCTGCAAAATATTTACATGATGGTTTCAGGTATGGGTTTAGGATACCGTACAAGAGCCCCAAGATAGAAACCACAGCGTGCAATCTGAGGTCTGCAATCTTGCTTCCCAACATCCTTGGGGAAAAAATTGCTAAGGAGGTGGAAGCAGGCAGGGTGGCAGGACCATTTGACCATCCCCCAATGCGCAACCTAAGAGTATCCCCATTGGGCCTGGTTCCCAAAAAGGAAGCAGAGGAGTATAGGCTCATACATCACCTGTCTTACCCAAAAGGTAAATCAGTAAACGACTTCATTAACCTGGAGGATTGCACAGTGCAGTATACAACGTTTGATGAGGCTCTGCGCCACATACAACAGTTGGGTCAGGGTGCAATGATGGCAAAGAGCATACATCAACCGTTCCCGCTGTTACCTGTACATCCCATTGATCAGGATTTACTGGGTTTCAAAGGGGAGGTCAGTGGTATGTGGACAAGGCTATGCCCATGGGATGTTCAGTCAGCTGCTCAGCCTTCGAAACATTTTCAACCTTTTTAGAGTGGGCCACCAAAGAACGCATCGGAAACATACATGTAGTCCATTATCTGGATGATTTCCTATTTATGGGGCCAAAGGGGAAACCATATGTGGGAGACACACAGGGCTTCACCTCACTGATGGGTCATTTTGGTGTCCCTCTGCTGTGGAAAAACAGAAGGCCAACGACATGTCTCTCATACCTGGGCATAGAAATAGACTCAGAGGCCATGGTTTCCGCTACCGCAAGACAAGGTGGCATTGTTGAGCAAATATATTGGGTGAAATGGAAAGCAAAGAAGGTGACCCTACAACAGCTGCAATCTGTGATAGGCCACTTGAATTTTGCATGCCGTGGGGTCCGCCCCGCAGGCCATTCCTGAGGCGGATGGTATCTGCCACGGTGGTGCTTTAAAACCATATCACCACATCAGATTGACACAGGGAATAAAAGCAGACCTACAGGTCTGGGAACTTTTCCTGAAAGATTTCAATGGTATCACCATCTGGCAAACACCAGCGGAACAATTTTTTGACCTACACATGGTAACCGATGCTTCAGGGGGTATTGGTTTTGGGGCATTCTGTCAGGGTGCATGGTTTGCGGGACATTGGCCAAAGGAGTGGGTGTCGATGGGACTCACAAAGAATATTACACTGTTGGAACTGTTTCCCATCATGGTAGCCGTAAGGGTGTGGGGACAAAATGGCAAAATAAAAAGTGCTGTTTTACACAGATAACAGGGCGGTAGTGGACATATTGAATTGCAGACATCTCACTTCGAGGATGTGATGAAGGTTCTATGGTCTTTGTGTTATGCTTACGTTATAACATCTCTTTAAGGCACGACATCTGCCAGGGAAAGAAAATGTTATCGCTGATGCCCTGTCTCGATTTCAGCTCGAACACTTCAGGCAGTTAGCTCCATGGGCGGACCAGTTCCTGACAGAAATACCGAAGCAGTCTGGAGACTAGGAACCAAGATTGCAGCAACTGGTACAGCTCGCTGTGGCCCCTGACCTGGAGGAAGTATGTAGGTAGCTATGAAGCTTTCCAGCAATTTTGTGGTCATGAGGTAAGCGTGAACTACACAAGGCTCAGAGGCAGGTTCAAAGCTACATCCTACACCTAGAAGGCCTGGGAAAATCTCTGCAGCTATACGCCCAACTAGCAGGCATTGCATTTCTTCTCAAATACGAGGGTTTCCACTCAACCAACAATTTCATTGCAAAGAAAATGGTGCAGGGCATGTCTAGACTTGGGGAGAAAAAGGGAGACACAAGGAAGCCCATTGGGCTACCAGAATTGTCCGACCTTTGACAGCACTGGGGTCACGCAGCTCTGGCTATGAAACCAAGCTGTTCAGGGCCCTATATACATGTGCATTTTTGGGGGCCTTCGTGTCTGAGTTGGTACCGCAGTCCAACTCTCCGAGCCAGAACAACAATCTCCAATGGAGCGATTCTGTCATCTGGCAAGACAGACTGTGTCTTCAGCTCTGAAATCAAAACTAACCAGTGCGGCTCCCCGGCCAAGATTACACTGTTTAAGGCCCTCCTCAGAATATCTGCCCATGGAGGGCAAATGAGTGAGTATCTGGCAGGTCGTCCTACTGGAGCAGGTCATTTGTTTGTGCACGGGATGGGAAAGCGGTTACAAGACGGCAGTTCGCTGCAGTCCCACGGAAGGGCTTATGGATGGCGGAAAACCCAACCGCAGATAACACCCATTCATTCCGAATCGCAGCCACTGAAGGCCATAGGTGTGGTTTAAGTGGAGGAACAGATAAAAGGTTGGCAGATGGGCTTCAAAGGCGACAAGGGTTACATAAGGCCCCAGCAAAAACAGCAACAAATAACAGTGGGGAACCCAGCACAAGTTCTGATTGTTAGGTCAAGCCCATGAACACTCACATGTTTATACTTTTGTTTTACAGGCATGTCAGCGACAACCCCCCAAATATGGATCGTGGGTCATTCGCACGTGAGGGAGGCGTACAAGAAGGCGAAGGGATGCCATTATACAACTCAGCTACTCATTCCAAGAAGTAGAGCGGTGATAAAATGGGCTGGAAAAGGGGGGATGAGGTGGGGGGCCTTGTGTAATACAATCAGGGCACGGGGTCTAACTAGCCGACCACCGCTTGCGCTGGTGATCCACCTGGGAGGGAATGACTTGGTCACCCTAGGGGCAAAGAGATTGATTGGGGATATGAAGAGGGACTTGTCCCACTTGAAACAGTTGTTGCCTCACACCATCCTGGCATGGTCCCGAATGTTACCTCACCGGCACTGGCATGGTGAGCGGAAGGCAGGGGCTATGGATAAAGCGCGGAGGTCCATGAATAGGGAGATGTCCCATTTTGCGGCCTCACTGGGCGTGGAAGTAATCCAACACTTTAAGATTACAAAATCAGATGTGGAATATTATAGCCGGGATGGGGTTCATTTGTCGGGGATGGGAAATGATATACTGAACAATACATTTAATGATTTTTAGACTGTGTTGTTCGGGAAAGTAAGATCCCTTGGGCATTAGTGGAGATACTGGTTGCCCAGTATGAAGTGGCAGTAAATTCATGGCTGATCCCGGTAAGATGCTCCGACATACGAGCTGTGATTGGGTGTCACTCGGGAGGAGCACGACCCTAGGATGGGTATGCCCTCTGGGGATCGGGAGAGGAAGACACCCAGGCTGGAGGGCGTGTACGCAAACGCTTGGGATCCAAGCCTCCAGGAGGAGGGAGGGCGGCCCCGACGGGCATGTTCTTCGTCACGGGGCAAGGAGCCCCAAAATTCTGGGGACTGTCTTATGGAAAGGCACGGCCCTCAACGGGTCTGTCGGACTAAAGGGCCAAAAAAGTTCCCCTCAAACAAGCGGATGAAGGAGCTGGGGGTTTCAGCAGGACATGAATTATGGCTGCCCAAGGGGTCTTACAGGTTGGGACATGTAATGTACATATGTTACAATTTTCTGTATAGCTTGGTGTGTGTATGTATAGATATAATGTATGTAAAGTGCATATCTGTAAAAAGTGTGATGTACTGATTAGGCTCATAGAAGCCAAGTGTCCCATGTAATGTATGCAATTTTGTTTAAGTAAAAAGAGCTACGGCCCCTTTTTATCCAAAAACAGTGTGGTGTCTTGATTGATTTGGGTGCCGCCTTGGGCAAGCGGGTATGATCGCCTGGGACGTTGATCTTTGGTAGGCCTAGGGTTCGATGGGACCACTCAATTGTTATAGATAAGTCGGGAGGTAGTTTAAGCAAGACTGGTAAAGCATGGAGCAAAAGAGCAGATGTATCCCCGGATTCCACACCTTTGGGGAAACCGAAAAAACGTAAGTTGTTTCTTCTATTACGATTTTCAATGTCATCAACTTTAAACTGAAGGAATTTAATAGTGCAGTCTTGGTCTCAGATTATGGCCTGTAGATCTTGCACGGAGGATGCATTTTTGACAATTAAGCTTTCATTTGTAGTGAGTCTCTGGTGGGCTGATTCAAGCTTAGCAGTGTTCTGGTTTGTGGCTAACTTTAAATCATTGTCAGCTAGTAGTTTTGAAAATATTGCTTCCACTTTTGCAAGTGCTTCGGGCTGCAAATGGAGGTCTGCCATAACGTAGATGCTAAGTGTAGCAGTCTAGGCTCTGATGTACTTGAATAATGATGTGAAAGCTCAAAATAACATTACAAGTTACGTCAAGCTGAATGTATACAGGCTGATATTAAGAGCTGGCTTAAAATAATGATCTGGGTTAACTTGTTTGAGGTTAAATCAAAGCATTCCCCATGGATAAATCTAGTTATGCTGCCATCTTCTGCCTGGTCAGGCCTCGCCCTCAAGAGAAATATTTCTAAACTGACAGAAAATAATAATAAATGTATTTGTTCCTCTATCCTGTCACATCTCCTACTTCCAGACAATGAAGACATATCTCTTTCGAGTGACCGCCAAGAGACATTGCTATCCATGTAAGGACTAGGGAGTACCTACAGTATAGTAACATGACATGCACTTAGCCCTGCATTGACAGTCCATCTGCACTGGCATTTTGTGCATTACTCCAGTGCTGAATGGCTAAGTTATGAGACTGCAGGCTCAAACTCCAGCACAATAATTTTGTATTTTGCACACTAGTCCTATGGAACCATGTCAGGGGATTATGATCTGTGACCACAGTGAACTCCCACCCATGCAGATATGGCTGCAACTTCTGAAGGGCCCACACTATCTCCAGATATTCCCTCTCAATGGTGGCATTTGCCTCCTCTATGGGCAGAAGCTTCCCCTGCAGTGTAACCTGGCTCAGGACAGCACCCAGCCCAGGGTCCAAGGCATCCACGTGCACTATGAACTTGAGGTCATAGTTGGGGCTATTAAGCATGGGTGACCCACGTAATGCCTCCTTCAACTGTTGGAAGGCTGATTCACAGCTCTCTGTCCAGAGGACTTTCTCTGGCATTTTCTTTTTCACCAGGTCCGTCAGGGGCTTGTCCACATCACTGTAGTGAGGGAAAAACCACCTGTAGTACCTGGTTGTTTCCCAAAAATGCCCTCACCTGTTTCTTCATGGCAGGGGTGGGCCAATCCTGGATGGCATCAACCTTCACAGGCTCTGGACTGAATGCATCCACTGCCCACCCAGTGCCCAAGGTAGGACACATCAGCCATGCCTACTTGGCATTTTTCCACCATAACGGTCAGCCCTGCAGCCTTCAGCTGGTGAAACACCACTCTCACATGCCTGACATGATCCTCCCATATCTGGCTGTAAATGGCTATGTCATCCATGTACTTCAGTGCATGTTCACCTACCGAAGACAGAATGCGAGCCACAAGCCACTGGAAGGTTTCAGGTGCATTCTTCATCCCAAATGGCATTAGTCAGAATTCAAGTAGGCCAAATGGGATGATGAAAGCAGGCCTCTCCCTGGCTGCAAGGGGCAGGGGTACCTGCCAGTAGCCCTTGGGCAGGTCTCTTGTGGTCAGGAACTGGGCTTCCCCCAGCCATTCCAAGGTCTCATCTGTTTTGGGCATGGAGTAGGCATCTGACTCCATGCAGCTGCTCAGCCTCCAGTATTCGACACAGAACCATGTGGTACCATCCATAGAAACATAGAAACAGAATTTGACGGCAGATAAGGACCGCTTGGCCCACCCAGTCTGCCCATTTCCCTACCTACTGGGTAAGCTGCAGATCTTAGTTTACCAGCAGCCTACTTCTTCCTACCCCCACCCCCTAGAATTGCCTTATGACTGTCCCTTGCATGCTTGAATTCCACCACTGATTTTGACCCCACAACCTCCTCTGGAAGGCCGTTCCATGCATCCACAACCCTCTCTGTGAAAAAATACTTCCTTAAATTACCTCTGAGCCGCCCCCCCCATCTTCAAATTGTGCCCTCTTGTTCTTGCACACCTCTTTTTGAAAGATGCTACCTCTTGGACTTTGTTGATTCCCTTTGAGGTACTTGAACATTTCTATCATGTCCCCCCTCCTTCTTTCCTCGAGGCTATACATATTAAGCCCTTCGTCTCTCTTCATATGTCTTCTGTTGCAGACCTTGCACCATTTTAGTTGCCCTCCTCTGGACAGCTTCCATCCTGTCTATGTCTTTGCGGAGATTGGGTCTCCAGAACTGCACACAGTACTCCAGATGGGGTCTCACCAGCTGTCTGTACAGAGGGATAATAACTTCCTGTTTTCTACTGGTGATGCCTCTCCCTATGCATCCCAGTATCCCCCCAGCCCTCCTTGCTGCCATCTCACATTGCTTGCCCACCTTTAGGTCATCTGATATGACTACCCCCAGGTCCCTTTCCATTTTTGTTGTTGTTAGTATCTCACCCGCCATTGTGTACTCTTCCCCTGGGTTTTTGTTTCCCAGGTGCATTACCTTGCACTTCTTAGCATTGAATCTAAGCTGCCATACATTCGACCATTCCTCTAACCTTGCCAAGTCCCTTCTCGTCCTTTCCACCCCACCCTGTGCATCAACTCTGTTGCAGATCTTTGTGTCATCTGCAAAGAGACATACTTTTCCTACCAGTCCTTCTGCAATGTCGCTTATAATGACATTGAAGAGGACCGGTCCTAATACTGAACCTCATGTGACCCAATTAGTAACCCTCCTTTCTTCTGAGTGGACTCCATTTACTATTACCTCTGTGTCCTATTCTCCAGTCAATTCTTTACCCAGGCTGTCATCTTGGGACCCACCCCAGGCTGGCTAACTTGTATATTAATCTTTGTGTGGGACTGTGTCAATGCCTTGCTAAAGTCTAGGTAGGCCATGTCCACAGCCCTCCCTGATCTACTACTTTGGTCACCCAGTCAAAGAAATCTATCAGATTCTGTCTGGCATGACCTTCCGCTGTGAATCCATGCTGCCTAGGGTCCTGTGCCCTCTGGCCTCTAGATACTCGACAATTCTTTCCTTCAGAAGTGATTCCATCATTTTTCCTATCACTGAGGTTAAACTAACAGGTCTGTAGTTTCGCTTCTGCCTTGCTCCCACTTTGTGAAGGGGAATCACATCTGCCTCCTCCAGTCCTCAGGTACCACCCCATCCTCCCATGATTTGTTAAAAGGGTAGTCAGTGGTGTCACTAGTTCTACCTTAGTTCTTTTTAGAATTCTGGGATGAATCCCATCAGGCCCCATTGCTTTGTCCACCTTCAGTTTTAAGAGTTCTTTCAGAACCCTTTCTTCTGTAAATGGGCTGGTATCAACTTCTGTATCCAGAGTGTTTCTACTGTTTGTTTTAGGTACCTCCCTCTTCATTTGTAAATACTGAGCAAAAATATTTGTTTAGTATCTCTGCCTTTTCACAGTCTCCTCTGCCCACCCTCCTCCCCTTTATTAAGCCTCACTATCCCTCCCTTGGTCTTCCTTCGCTCCCTGATGTACCTATAAAGGTTTTATCCACCTTCTTAACTGAGTTGGCTATCTTTTCCTCGGTTTGGGCTTTGCTGTTCTGACTGCCTTCCCAGCCTCCTTTGCTTTAACTGATACAGTTCTCTGTCCTGCTCCTTCTGCAATTCCTTGTACTTCCTGAATGCTTTCTTTTTCTCTTGAACCTTCACTGCCACTTCCTTTGAGAACCATAGTGGTTTCTTACATCGTTTTGTTTTGTTTATTTGCTTCACACAAAGGCTCATTACCTCTGTGATGGCAGTTTTTTATTATTCCCCATTGTTCTTCCACCCCTCCTTCCTGCCCATTTGCTAGTGCATTCCTTAGGCACTCACCCATTTTGGCAAAGTCAGCCCTCCTAAAGTCCAGTACTTTTGTCTTTGTATGGCTTGACTCTATTGCTGTGTTTATTGTGAACCATACTGTTCGATGGTCACTAGTTCCCAGATGGCTACCCACTTCTACATCTGTGATCCTCTCTCCATCTCCATTTGAGAGAATCAAGTCTAATATTGCTCCCTCTCGAGCGGGCTTCTTAGGGATTAGGACCATGGACAAGGCCCAGGGGCCACTGGACTCCTGGATAAATCCAAGGGCCAGCTTCTCCCTGAGTTCCTCTTGCATAGTCTGCTTAACCCCCCACTGGTACCATGTAGGTTGACTGCCTCAGTGGCACTTGGGTCCCAGTGTCCACGTGGTGTTCAGCCATCGTGGTGTACCCCAGTTTTACCCATGAACATGTCCCCAAATGCTCGCAAGACCACCCTCATCTCCTCTGCCTGGGCCATTTTCAGCTGCCCTCAGAAGGTGAGGTTATCCACTGAGGATACCTCCCACGCCTCCCCAAGGGGTCCACCAGGGGGTCAGCCTCATTTTCCTTTTCTGGCTTGTTGCACGCAGTGAGGACAATTTCCTCCCTATCATTGTAGGGCTTCATCATGTTGACATGATATGCCCTCTGCCTGCACCTTCTTTCAGGCAGTCCTACTACATAACTGATCTCACTCAGCTTATTGATTATGGAGAATGGGACATCCTATACTGCTTTTGGTTTATTGTGTCAGACTGGGACAAGTACCATCACTCGCTGTCTGACTTTGTACTCCCGGGCTCTGGCCCCACAGACATACCAGGTTTTCTGCCGCTGTTGTGCAACGGCTAGGTGTTACTGAGTGAGCCCCATGAGCTCCTTAAGCCAGGTCCTGAAATACAGGACATATTCCACAACAAATTCCTCTTGGGAGGCAAGGTCACCTTCCCATTCATCCTTGACTAAATCTAGGGGCCCTTCACCCTGTGATCATATAGTAACTCAAAGGGTGAGAACCCTGTAGACTCCTGCAGGACTTTCCTGTATGCAAACAGGAGGTGGGGTAAATATCTGTCCCACTGTTTCTTGTGCTGATCAGCAAATATCCTGAGCATAGTTTTGAGAGTCCCACTGAACTACTCGACCAGGCCATTTGTCTTGAGGTGATAGGGTGAGGCACAGAGCTGTTTCACCCAGCACTTCTCCTACAGACTAGTCATTAATGATGACATAAAATTCATCCCCTGGTCTGACAAAATCTTCTGGGGGAATCCCACTCAGCTAAAGATTCCCAGGAGCTCATTAGTTACCTTTTCAACCTCAATGGAGGACATGACCACTGCCTCAGGGTACTTGGTTGTGTAGTCCACGACAACCAGTATGTATCTTTTGCCTGTGTGACTGGAGGTGATCAGGAGACCCATTGTGTCCACGGCTACCCTCATGAAGAGTTTATCAATAATAGGCAGGGGCACCAAAGCAGCCTTTGCCTTGTCCCCTACCTTTCCCACCCTCTGGCACTGTGGATAAGTCCAACAGTAATTTGCTACATTAGTGTACAATCAGCCAAAAGAAGTTGCTGGTGAGTCGTCTTTTTGTATGGATAATACCCAGGTTTCCTGAAAAATGGATGTCATGGGCCATGACCAAAAGCTGCTTGCAGTAGTCCTGGGGGACTACCAGCTGCTGGAGTACCCCTACCTCTAGCCCACTTTGTGGTGTACATTCCCTGTACAACAGACCATTCTCCCAGTAAACTGACTTTTGGCTCCCCTGAGAGTCTTCAGCACTATCTGCTATCTCTCTCAGTTTCTGGAGCGTAAGATCAGCCAGCTGAGCCCTGCCCAGCTCCTCCCATCTGACCCACCCCAAATCCCCATCAATAAGAAATCTGCCCCCAGCTGACACCTCCTCAGTTTGCAGCTGGAGCTCAGGGCTGCTACTCCTAGCTTGCCCCTCACCCACGCTAGCTTTTTTCTCAGCTGCTGAAAGAGGAGACTGCACAGGCTGTGTTGCCACCTCCTCGCCCTCAGAAGCTTGCACTTTTGCATGGCTACAGGTAGTAACACATATTACATTTTTCCTGTGGTCAAAATCATTCCCCATGATGTCCAGGATGCAACATAAGTCATAAGAGGAAAGACTCAGAGCTCTCAATATATACTCCCTGCAGGAAAGGAGAGAGAGGGGGACATGATAGAGACCTTCAAGTATCTGAAGTAGATTAACAAGGTACCAGAGGGGAGCATCTTTCACATGAAGGGAAATAGCAGAACAAGGGGGCACAGCATGAGGCTAAATGGGGGAAAATGTAGTGGGAACTTTAGGAAATTTTACTTTACTGAAAAGGTGGTGGAGAGATGGAACAGTCTCCCCCAGGAAGTGGTGGCGGCAGCCTTGGTTCAGGGATTCAAGAATGCATGGGATAGACACATGGGAATTATCAAGCTAGGGCAAAAGGGGGAGAACTTGTAGCATCTATGGTACCTTAAGCATTAGAAAGAGGTATAAGGCAAACTGGATGGGCCACAAGGCCCTTATCTGCTGACACCATCTATGTATTTATGATCATATCCACAGGGAGATCAGGTATCAGTCCCACCTCCCGTACCCCATTACCACCTTCCCAGCTTAGGAAGACTAGAGCCATTGGCACTTGGACCACTGGACCCGTGACTTCCTAAATCTTGAAAACTGTCCCAGCAGATTCTATTCTGTCTTGATCAGATCCTGCCTTACCATGGAGATGGAGGCACCAGTGTCCCTCAACCACTGTGTTACTGTCCCATTGACTAGAATAAGGTGCATATGCTCGGTGACATTTGGTGGCACATCAGTGAGTGAGCAGCCTACCAACTGTTGAGTACTGTCTTGGTCACCCCCTTCCCCAGGCTTTTGCCCTTTACTGTTTTTAGGGCAGATGTTCCACTTTCTGGCAAACCCAGCATTCCTTTTCCCCTAGCTCCTTGTTCCCCTTTGAACCGGTGGGTTCTGTTTTGGGATTGGGTACAGGCTGGTTTACTTTAAGCTGCCCCTCAGGTCCCCTTAAAACCATGTGCTACCCCACCTACATTGTTCTTTGCCGGCCACATACAAATCAGTACTTTCTGCCTCCCTTGCGGAGTTGCATGCCCGGTCCAGTAGCCATACACACAGGTCCTCAGGTACAATTTTAAGAAATTGTTCCCTTTCAGACAAATATTTTATCTGGTGTACAGTCTTAGCTGTAGCCCTGTCCACCCAGCGGTCTAGATAGGCACTTATTTGGACATACAGTTCTAAATAGCTGTCTCCTGGGCCTTTTCTTAATTCTCTGAATTTTTGCTCATAAGCCTCATAAATCTGTTCAGAACATTTCAATAACACCATTTAACTTTATTGTAGTTTATACAGTCCTCTTCATCCATTCTAGCAAATGCATGCAAAGCATGACCAGTAAGCAATGGTGTAAGGTGGGTCATTCATGAAGCACTGCCCAATTTAAACTGCACAAATATCCTGTCACATGATTTTAAAAACAAATCGAAATCATCCCCTCCTGGTATTGCGGAAACATTTTTGAATTAATTGTGGCTTTGTGGGGAGGACCCCCTACACCATTATTTATGGTTTGCTGTGTTTTTTCCTGTGTTTCAGCATCTCGATCTTGTGCTGTTGTTCTTTCTCCTGTTCTTCCCTCATCAGGATTTCAGGCTGGTGAGCCTTCTCTTTCCTTATACTGGCGAGCCCTCTCTCTTTCCTCAGTTTCCAGTCTTACTCTCTCCCTTTCAGACTCCAGCCTTGCTCTCTACAGTTCAGCCTTCTTCAGTGCAAGCTCCATCCTCAGGAACTCCAACTAATTTTGAGCCTCTGCTGCACCAGCTCTTAGCTCACATTTGAGCTGTGCAGCTCCCTCAACTTGTGCTTCAAGGTGCCCATCTGACTCAGTTGCTATAACCTCAGTCTCGTACCTTGGTCACCTTCCTCAGTGACCCCTGCTGCCCAGGTATTTGATCAGGCACCTTTGAGATCATCTGCCCCCCTTGCATTTGGTCATGCACTGACAGGGCTTCCATGAGTCCATTCTTTGTCAGACCCATATAGACAATCCCCCCTGTCTGTGCACAGCTCACAGAGCTGCTATACATTAAATTTGCCATAGGTTGAGGAGCTCATCCTTTCTAACTATGCAGCATGAAGCTGTCTAGAAATAAACAAACAAAGGGTAGTAAACAATGCAACCTTTTGCATATCCTGTTCTGTGACTGTTAAGGCATATTTCTGCTGGCACTCTTTCAACCCCTTGTGCTAAGTAAGGTTTTTTACCTCTCTCCCAGCATTCCTGCCTCACAGGAAAGCACACTGTGCACAAATTCTGGCTTTAAATCTGTGCACTGATCCCACTGCTCCCACTGGTTGTGACAGAGATCCCGCACCACTGTTACCAGTTGTGACAAAAACTGCCACTTGGGCCCCTCGCTTACAGGGCAGTTCTCTGTCTGGGATTTCTGATCCTTTCCCACCCCCTGATTTTTACTTGGAACCAGGAAACCATACTTTTGCCCTTTTTTGCTCAGGGTCAGGAAGGTCAACACAATAACTGTTGGTCGAGTGCTCTTCTGAGATGGACATTTTTAAATAAACTGGCAGTCACTGGTTCTATCAAAAATAGATTCTTTACTAGAAGAACTACAGGTATTTACAAACAGTGTATATTTACAGTCAGTCAAAAGGATTACCAGTTTACTAAGAAATAGAAAATAAAGCAAGTTGCATAGAAAATAAAGCATGTTACACAGACAGTTGATGTATAGAAAAAAAATTAACTTTCCTCACCTAAACCTATTTACCTACTGCTAGATACTTTCTCTAAGCTGTACTTCTACCTGCAGTAGGGGCCCCTTTCATCAGATGTTGAGTGTTCCAGAGAGGGGGAGAGAGAGAGAGACAGAGAGAGAGAGAGAGAGAGACTGCTTCCTGTTTCCCCACTTTTATACCCTTTGGCTGTGGGGACTGACTTCACCCTCTGAGTGACGGTTCTCCACAGTCCTCCACCCTTCATGGGTGACATCATCTCCTCTGTATTTCCTCAGTCTCTATAAGGTTTTATAACAAGCACCTGGGCCCACTGTCTAACCTATGGGAAACTGTTTCTGGTAAAAACTGTCACAGCGCTTCCAGACTTTATTGCCTCCTGCCTATTATCTTGTCAGCAAGTCTGTTTAAATTTCCAACAAGAAAGCTAACAACAGACCCTGTACAGGGGAATGCTGTTTGTTTTTATGCTAACACGAGAGACAGTGCACCTGGTCACATATCCTGTCACAGTGACATTTTCAAAGAACTTGTAACAAGAATTTTTTTTTTAAACTGACAGAAAATAATAATAAATGCATCTGTTCCTCTGTTCTGTAACACTCAGATATAAAAGTTAATGTTTGATGGCTTTTGAAAACTAATATAAGTGTTAGGCAATACACTAACTCGCTAAAATATTTAACTCAGACACCTTCTCTGGGGCACCAGGAAAGGGGGAGATGGATGGGAAATGATTGGAAAGAGCAGCGATGGTGACTAGTGGAATAGTCCTGACCATCAGGTGAGGGGATACAGCACTTTTAGTTGTTTTATTCTCCCCACACACAAAACAGCTAAATAATGAATACAAACACAAATATGAATACCTGAATATTTGGGGCCCTGAATACAAATATTTGGCCAAATATTCAAAATAAGGTATTTGCTAGGGATGGGTGGGTCGATCCACTTGAAATTAGACCCCCCCGACCACATAGGATCCGATGGACCCAGATAGATCAGAACCCTACTGTTGAGTGTACCAGGTCTGCCTTGCTGGGGTTTTTTTCTTTCATTTTATGTTGGCTTGCCGCACTTGTGCGCAAGTCAACATATTGGGAGATTGCAGCTTTGGGGGTGTGGCTGCTTTTGGGTGAATGCAGAGCACGCATCAGTAGGTGCGTCCCTCATTCCCCAATAAGCCAGCATGCTAGCGCTGAAACCAACATTATGTAAAGTGGACATAACATCTAAACAAAGTGCCGCTGCAATCAGAGACAAGCTTGTCATGCAGTGGCACAGATGACACACCTCCCGTATGTGCCGTCCTCCCCCCCCGAGTACAGGGTGCCACGCTGGGAGCCCACCCCAGCATGGCAACTGATGCCATGGCTGACGGGGATGCCCAATCCCCCATTGGCTCCACTGTCCTCCCCCCCAGTACAGGGTACCACACTGGGAGCCCACCCCAGCGTGGCAACTGATGCCATGGCCGACGGGGGTGCCCAGTCCCCCATCGGCTCCACTGTCCTCCCCCCCGGGTACAGGGTGCCACGCTGGGAGCCCACCCCAGCGTGGCAACTGATGCCATGGCCGACAGGGATGCCCAATCCCCCGTTGGCTCCACGCCCCCCAGCCGTCCTTCTGCCATGCTGGCAAATGTTCTGCATCTTCTTTTTTTTTTTAAAACCTGTAAATTAAAAACGGTCCCACAGCGCTTCTCCCTGCCCCTCTCCCACAGCCCGCACCCACCCACTGCGCACCCTGCCTCCCCACACACCCCCTCACCCATACTCACCTCCGGACTCCGGCACAACGATCTTCTGTGGACTGGGAACACGTCTGCACTCTTCAAAGCCCACCGCAAACTAAGGAAATGCTGGTAAGCTATATAATGGGCTAGACAGGTTTTTTCAACTTTGTTGCATATCTCAGGCATTTTTTGGAATGTTTGCACCAAATTTTCAACATGGGGCTTTTGGGGCCCCTCCTCATGAATTATGTCACTGTCATGGCGTTTATCGACCTCGAAAGGTGATTTCGCAGTCACTGTGCGAAATCACCTTTCGGGGCCCAGTAATGAAATGACAGTGGCAGTGTTCATGAGGTGCCCTCTTAAAAAGCCTAAGTTCCAAATTTGGTGGAAAAAATCCAACAAATGCCTGTTTTACGAGTGTGCGTTGCGCAGTTGCTACGCAGGCTCATAACTCCGCGCTTTCACAATATTTTACTGCCGGATTTTCAGCATTGTCATTTTTGTACACCTCCTTGTGAACAGTATAGCTGTCATTTTCCACATCCTGCCCGAAATGTGTTTCCGCACTTCTGGCGCACAATAGCGCAGTCGCAGTGGGAAATCAGTGTTTGGGCCAGATTATGAAAATGACAGTGACACAGTTCATGAGCAGAGGACCTAAAATGCCTATGTTGAAAATTTGGTGATGATACTCCATAAAATAACTGTATTACGAGCATGCGTTGGCAGATTGCACGCCTCTCGTACCATCGTGCATTTGTGATATTTTCAGTCTGGATTTTCACCATTGCCATTTTTCCACACCTCTTGATGAACAGTACAGCCGTCATTTGACATATCATGCCCAAAATGTGTTTTTGCACTTCCGGCACAGAATAGCGTGGTCGCTGTGCGAAATCACTTCTTGGGACACTTTGGGGAAATAACAGTGACACTGTACATGAGCAGAGGTGCTAAAATACCTATGTTGAAAATTTGGTGCCAAACGCCCATAAAATGGCAGTGTTGCAAGCAAATTTGGTATATTTGCATGCCACATTTTCAACACTGGCATTTTTTTACACCTCCTTATGAACTGTGCAGCTGTCATTTCTCACATCCTGCCCGACATGTTTTCCCGCACTGCACTACCAAACACCCAAAGGGACACCCTAATGCTTTTCACTCTCTGCAGGGCGGGGATGGGTTGGCATCAGTTCAATACTTCACTGCATTCCTATGATGCATCTGTCTAACTCCTGCACTACCAATGCTAATGCCAGCAAGCCAACATTCGGCATTGACAAATGCTTGTTACAAGTGGCACAAAATCCTCTCTCCTATTTGAAAACGTAGGCAAGCCCATGGAAATTGTAGAAAAAAAATATTCAACATTACCACTGCTCCACCACTCCCACAGTATGAACAGAGACCCACCCACCACAGATGAAGAGAGCTGATTGGCCAACTGTAGAGATGATGCATGTTGAAGCCCAAATGAGTGAGCCTGCAGCTGCATAGTTGTGCTTAGCTTTGGCACCTTTTCTTTATTATGGGATGCAGCAATAGCCCATGAGAGGAAGTCAGGTTTTCAGTGCGATGTGAGTGAGGGTCGTCGTGGGCCACAGTTATATTGAACCTAAATGGTCAGGATTTCCAACTGTCCTGTGGCAGTGCACACTCAGAAAGGACTTAGGTAGTTGTGTGAATGGACTGAATACAACAGGAGACTGCTGGAGCAGGGCCAATGATTTGAGTCACAGTGAGAACGGATCATTGTGTGAGTGGTGGCTTTGAAAGAATGACTTGCCCAAGATGGTTACAGACCACATGGAGGACTCAGTAGGAGGTAGGAAGACTATGTCACATACTGCCACTTGGGATGGTGGCTGACTGCTGAGATGGTTAAGACAGAGGTGAATACACTGTCTGAGAGAGAGAGAAATGAGAGGAACCAAAGAGTGAGAGTTTCAGTCCCATCAAAATACATTGCAACTCACTTGGTTTAGATGTGATTGGGTGTACTGTGCGCTACTGCATGTGCAGTATTTATTCTTCATTGTATATACTGGAACAGGGGATTCATACTGGGGAAGATGGGTGTTGTAGGTGGGATGTGGCAGGGTGTTTATACTGGGGAGGGTTGGTGTCAGTAGTTGGATAGGGGTAGGGTGTTCAGACTGGTGCAAAGTGGTTGCCAGCAAATAGGTAGGGCTTAACTACTGGAGCAAGGGTGTTCACATGGGGTAGGATGGGGGCTAGCAGACAGGTGGGGGTAAGGGTGTGCATACTGTGGCAGGGGTATTCTTACTGAAACAGGGTGGGTACCAGAAGATAGAGATGGTAGAGATATACATATGGAGGCAGAGTGGGTGTCAGCTTAAGTGAGAGGGTAAGAGTGAGCATATTGGGACAGACCAGTGTCAACAGGTTAGAGGACTAGCGGTGGTGTGCACGTGTGTGTGTGTGTGTGTGTGTGTGTGTGTGTGTGCGCGCCACGTGTGATCTATACTATGGCAGGGTGGCTGTCACAGGGTCAAAAATGTGCATACTGCTGGGGCAAAGTGGGCACAAACAGATGGTATGGGGATCAATGATCTGCATACTGAGGTGGGAAGTCTGTCACCAGCTAGGAGGAGTTGGCTGATGTATTCTGGGGCAAGGAGGATGTGGATGTGTTCATCAGTGACACCATGCCGCAAAACAGATGATAATGGAGCATAACACTGATTCTCTATAGCTCAAAAAAACTGTGAGACAAAGATGAAACCTGTAAAGTCAGAAACCCAGACCAACACACTCAGGTACTGACAGTCATTAGGCAGGAAAGGGACCTTGAGGTTCTCACAACTGTTAACCTCAAAGTGGCAGGGCAGTGTGACAAAGCAGTGGACAGGACTAGTGGGATGTTGGGGTACATAGGGAGAGAGATCTTCAGCAGGAGGAAGAAGGTGGTGTTGCCACTATACTGCTCACTGGTGAGACCCCTGCTGGAGTACTGTGTCCAGTTTTGGAGGTTGCACTTCAGAAAGGACATATGTTAGACAGGTTGAAGTCAGTCCAGAGGAAGGTATCTAACATTATGCTTGGGTTGCCCTTATAAGGAGAGACTGAGGGAGCTCAACATGTACACCCTGGAAGAGAGGAGAGTAAGAGGAGACTTGAGGGAAACTACAAGCACCTCACAAAGGGGGACAAGGTACAGGAGGGAAGTCTCAAATTAAAAAACCTCCAGTACCAGGGGCCATGCAATGAAGTTTGGGCAGGGTGGGGTTGTGTAAGAGGAATTTGAGGAAGCACTGCTTCACTGAAAGAGTGGTTTACACTTGGAGTGGACTTCCAGCACAACTGGTGCAGGAGAAAACAGTGTGGGGGGAGCTTCAAGCATGTGTGGGATAGACATAGGGGAATATTAGTAAACAGACAGGAAGGGGAAGGGTTGCTGTAGACCTGTTAGGGTCTGCAGAGTTAGATTAGGCAGTCTTCTGGACTGAGTCGACCCTGTCTAACATATGTCTTTTCTGAAGTGCAACCTCCAAAACTGAAAACAGTACTCCAGCAGAGGTCTCACCAGTGAGCAATATAGTGGCAACACCACCTTCCGTCTTTCGGATGATATGTTCTACCGAGGTCCCATCTGTCTGTTCTTGGGGTAGTTCAGGTGGATGTTAAAGATCCCATGGCACTTCTCAAAAAGAGTAGGGGGAATTCTTTATTCGTACTTAAAAAAACAAATAATAATACAAATAGGTTAACTTCACCATTAAGTAATACAGAAGGCATAAGAAAACATTGAAAAAACAAATGCAGTGATAAAACTGTCCACTAACAAATATGTACAAACATTTAAATTCCACATCTTATTCACATATAAATCAAAATTATGAAAAAATGAAATAAGTATTTTAATCATACCCCTGAGAAAGAATAAAAAGAACATTTGTGGGAGAATATTTAAATTCAAATTACAACAAAATCATAATGCATTGCACTGTTTCTATTCAGAAACAAAGCAAAATAAACTCTTGCAGTAAAAATAAATATTAATATCTATTTGTCCATTCTGGAAAACATATTCTAGACTAAATTATAACCAAAAAATTCTGTAACAACAAAAAAAGGTATGATTCTTATCTGTTCTGCTATCCTCCCCCTCATCTCGAAGAGTAGGGGAGTGTTTCTAAACAAATTGCAACCAGTATTTAACCAGTGTCTATCAAATTCATATGTTTCCACCATTTCTTATAGACAGCCATTGGAACAGACCTCTATTCTTTTATCTTTTAAAGAATGAATCATTGTATGAATTGTCCAAAAAAGTTGCTCATGTGAAACGCACTGTTTTTGTAAAGACCAAGTGCATCTAATCTGCCAAATATGGTACGTCAAGCACCCTACAATAAGGTGCATTGTCCCCTGGTTATATAGGTGCCATTGCTTCAGATTGCATAAGCAACCATTGTGCGGTCTTCTGTCACTGGTCTGCCCACCTTAATAAGCAACTTCTCAATTGTATATTCACAAGAAGTCTTCAGGACTGTGCCCTCACGGGCATAAGGCTCGCCCTTCAATGGTTTGACTGGTCCTTCACCTCGACGATGAACAATATCGACAAGGTCTTGCGTCACCTCACAGACATATTTAATGAGGTATGTGACACTTTTGCTCCACTAAAGAAAACCAGAGTCCGCGGCCGCACCAGCAAATGGATCACTCCAGCCATACTAAAGCTTATGAGGGAAAGGGATAAGGCATGGAAAAACCACAGAGTACACGGCGACCTCTCCCACCTCTCACTCTTTAAAACTCTGCTTAATAAATGTAAATCAGCTGTTCGGTCAGCAAAAGTTAGTTTCCTTCACAACAAGCAACCAGGGGAAAAGTCTAACCTCAAGCAACTCTGGGGTACCCTTAACCTCCTTGGCAGGGTCAGGAAAAATGAGCCAATCACTCTGTCTCAAGGTGATCAGATAACCAGTAGCCCGACTGAAGTCGTTGACATCTTCAGCACATTTTTCGGGGAGCTGGACAAATATAAACCCTCCACTTCAAACCATCATATTGTCACTGCCAAGTCAGCAAGGCCCCAACTCTTTAAAACTCAGCACAAATCCTTGCCCAAGTTCTACTTCCAAGCTATAAAACCCTCGGACACTATTAAACTTATTCTAACAATCCACGCCTGAATAAAGTTGTGGATGGGATCAATTTCAGAATCCTTAAACTCACAATTTTCTCTCTTGCTATCCCTATTACAAACATCTTAAATCTCTCACTTTACTCCAGAACGAATCCACACATCTGGAAAACTGCCACTGTCAAACCCTTGCTTAAATCAGGGTCTAGAAATGAGGTCAGCAACTACAGACCTATCTCTCTCCTTGCCCCCCGTCTAAGATACTAGAGAAGGTGGTTCACAACCAATTTACCTCCTTTCTTAACAAGCACCACATTTTCACACTCACCCAACATGGGTTCAGGGATTCCCACAGCACAGAAACAGCCCTTGTCAAATTCACCACAGATCTTTATGAAGCCATAGATAGTGGGATGTACACTGGCTCTGTTTTCATGGACTTGACAAAAGCCTTAGATCTGGTTGACCACAATTTCCTTCTGCTCACTCTGTCAGAACTGCAACTATCTGCTGGTGCCATGAAATGGTTTGAGAACTATCTCTCCAGCAGATCTTACATAACCACTATCAATGGCCACCTCTCCACTGCATGTCCCATTAAGTATGGAGTTCCCTAGGGCTCTATCTTGGGCCCTCTTCTCATAACACTTTTCATTAATAACCTCCCTGAAATCTGCTCCAATACTAAACTGGTCCTTTATGCTAATGATGCAGCGCTCTACCACAGCAACAAAGACCCAGATGTAATAATCACACAACTTCAAACTGAATTCTCAAAACTTCACACCTGGTTCTCTGACAAAGGCATGGTTCTCATCTCCAAGAAAACCAAATTCATGGTGTTCTCTGGGCCAAGGAAGCCTCCTTTCCATCATCTAACCCTCACTGATAACCATGGGGTGAGCATAGAACAGGTAACAGAATTTAAAGACCTGTGTATGTTCCATGACTCACACCTGTCTTTCAGCAACCATGTCTCACATGTTATTAATAAATTCCACCAGAGGCTAGGGCTGCTTTACAGGACTCGACAGTTCCTCATCCCCTCATCATGACTTCACCTGGCCTGCTCCCTCTTCCTATCTATTCTGCTGTATGGGGCCATCATTTATGCTCTACCTGCTGCCTCTCGACTCTTCAACAAACTTAATTCCTGATACAACAGCATGATCCAATTTGTCCCCGGGCTCCCAAGGATGACTCACCACTGTACTCTTTACAAGGCCCTGGACTGGCCTACATTGGAACACCAGTTCAACATCAATAGACTCTCCTTTCGTCACAAAGTCCACCTTGACAAACTTCCCCATAGCATATCCAGCCTCTTCCCCAAGTTCTACCCCTCCCACGTGACTAGAGGAGCTAGGACCAATGTTTTCAACATCCTGTACTATCGCACCACACTGGTGCAAAACTCCACCACCTATGCCAGGACTAAGCTCTACAACCAGTTTCCCCACCCAATTCTGGCATGTTACTCTGCCAGTGCCTTTCAGAGCTCCCTCAAAAGCCACTTTCTCTCTAAACAATCCTACATCTGCTCTCAATACACCAGTTAAAGAGATGTCAGCTCACTTGCCTTTACCCACCATGGTCACCCTAATCACCCCCTGCAACAGTACCACAGGGGGAACAGAAGAGCCATGTTTCGACAAGTTACTCTATACTACAGATACTCCTGGTGAATCTGCTCTCAAGGTGACTGTACCTCCCACACCCTAACTGTCTCTCTATCTGTAACATAATCAAAGGTTTGAACCGGTTCCACCACACCAAATTTAAAATGTATCAAAAGTATCAAATGTATGATAACTAGGTCTCTCTTCATAGATTCATAGGTTCATAGGATATTATGAGTTAAGGGGACACTTAGGTCCATAAGAAACTTGCCACCTATACTGGTGGAACACTTAACTTATGAAAAATGTATTTTTTTGACCCATATAGTAGTCAAGATTGTTTTTAAACACAACCACGCCTTCACTCTGGACAACATTAATGGGCAACGTGTTCCATGCAGAAGTCATTCTCTGACTGAACCAGTTGTTACGCATATTAGTTTTATTAATATACCCTTTAAATTTTAGGTTATGAGATCTCGTGTTTAAGATACCATTATATCTAACCAGTCTCAATGTTTCGAGGAGATATTCATCTTTGAATGCTTCATAAGTAAAGCATAAATCACCCCTTATTTGTCTATATTGTAAGGACTACAGTCCCAAATATTCAAGTCTTTGGTCACAGCTCAATTTTGTACACTATTGATATGTTTAGTAATTCTTCTTTGTACTCCCTCAACTAGTTTTTTTACCTCTAACTGTAGTAGGTGCACATAATGGAGCACAATATTCAAGATGGGTATGTACTAAGGATGAATAAAGCGGTGTTATGACTTTGGGGTCTACTCTTAATATTTTTCAGGATACAGTTTATAATACTGTGACACTTTTTAACAGCTGTTTTGTTATGCAGCTCAAAGATTAATTAATTGTCAATTATTACCCCCAGATCAGTTTCAAAATCAACCTCTTACAATTGCATGTTATTTATACTGTAGATGTTTTCAGTATTATTATGCCCCAAGTACGTTACTTTGCATTTTTTTATATTAAAACTCATTTTGTTATTATGTGCCCAGGATACTAACTGGTTTAGGTTATTTTGCATGTCCAAAGCAGACAGTGAGTTATTTACTTATGCAACCTAATTTGCAATCGTCTGCATACTTGACTGCCCAGGTCTCACCAGTAGTTTGCATAGATGAGATACAGAGTTTAAATAATGTGGGCCCCAGTACCGAGCCCTGAGGCACACCACTTGTAACTGATCCTCATTTTGAATAGTACCCTCTTATGGCTTCTCGTTGCTTCCTGTTGGTGAGCCAGGAGGCAATCCAATTTGTTATGTTATTTTGCAGATTAATGCTTAGAAGTTGTTCAATCAAAATCTTATGTGAAACAGTGTCAAATGCTTTGGAGTAATCAAGATAAATGACATAACTGGTAAACCATCATCAAGAGCTGCACTCACTGATTCCAAAAACTGAATCAGGTTAGTTAAGCAGGATCTGCCAGGTTGAAAACCATGCTGATTGGGATCAGTTGGATTATTCTGAAGAATATTTTTATCAACCCACTTTTGAATTAATCTTTCTAACATCTTACAAATGACTGATGTCAGACTTATGGGCCTGTAATTGTTAACATCTTTTTTATTCCCTGACTTAACAATAGGGGTTATAATGGCTTCATTCCAAATTGGGATAGTTTTACCTTCTTTCAAGGAGGTGTTAAATAATAATGTTAAGGGACCTTTCAATTCCTGACTTGACTCTTTAATTAGTTTAGAGTGCATCCCATCTGGACAAGGAGAACCAGTACATTTTAAGTGATTGAAGGCTTCCATCAGTTCACTCTCAGTAAAAAGAATCCATTCTGAATTATTACAGTCTGGGAGACTGGATATTAAGTCATTTGTATTAAATATACTTAGAAATAGATTATTTAGATGATTTGCCGTTTCAGTTTCTTCACTAATAATTTCACCTTCAATAACAAGTGGCCCGAGGTTAGATTTATTGCCACGTAAAGAACCTATGTAGTTGAAGAAGCTTTTTTCATTATGTTTTATATTTGTGGCCAAATGAAATTTCAAGTTCAGTTTAGATTTCTTTATTGTATTTTTAACTTTTTTATACTCCTTTTGTAGTGTTTCCAATTTATATATTTTGGGTGAATTTTGTAACTCCTATAGTATTTATTCCTATTATTAATGGCTTTTTTAACTTTCCTATTCCACCAAACTGGAACTCTTTTATTGTTTTTATACTTAGTTCTCTTTGGGACCCATGTATTTATACAAAATTGTAGTTTATCCCATATTAACTTCCATTGTGAAGTCAGGCTCTTGCCATTTAGTTATTTCTCCCATTCCCAATTAGCAAGGTAATCCTTGATACATGAGTAATTTGCTTTATTAAAGTCTTTCACTATTGTAGAGCCTCTAGAGTATTGTTCAGAAGTGATAATACTGAGCTTGATCATATTATGATCACTAGTACCTAGAGGTTCAAGAACACAAGGGGTAAGGATGTCTCCTTCACAGTTTGTTAAATCCAGATCTAATAGCTTATTTCCTCTGGTTTTACTCAAGACTATTTGCTCCAAATTGGAGTTAATTGTGAAGTCAAGAAATATATTTTCTAAAACCCCAATAGCTGGCAATTGTGTCTAAACTTCAGCACTCATTGGCCTATATCTTATTTTACCTGCATTTATACTGATATATGACCCTTTTGTCTATATCAAGTGTCATTGTTGTCACCCTGTATATATTAAGTTATTGCCTTTGTTCATGTGTCTTCTAATTTATGTTAACTGCTCGAAAATTGGACATTTGTGGAAACGGGCAATTTTGCTCACATACCTTTCCTGTATAAAATAAATAAACTTGAAACTTGAAAAAAAGGTTAGGCAGTAAGCCTAACAACAAAATGTCAGCAGTAATAAGTGACAATGGTAAGTGTGTCCATTTAGAAAATACAAATGTCCAAAACTGTAATGTATATGGGCATTCAAAAAACAAATGTTCCATGGTTTCAACCGTGAAACCATACAAGTTATTCCTAGGATACATTCTTTCCCCCATTTCCATATGTTTGAGATTCCCTTTTACATTTAGTCGTTTATGTACACTAAGCCAAATAGTGTCCTACATACAGTATATTCTGGAGTTCTAGATAAAGTTAACATGAACCCAGTTTATGCAACTTCTGTAAAGGAACGAGTCTTAAAATCGAAGTTTCCAAAAAATACTAAGATGTGATATAAGTATATAATTCTTTCCTTGATAACTGAAGTAGTGTTTTTTTCTGAATATTCCACAATTTTAGTTCACCAAACCATGACTGACAATACATGAATAGACCCTGCAATAATTTTTGTTTGGCAATCGTTTTTTCCATACCCATTCCTGGGTCCAGGGTAGGACTGCATCCATTGCCCATGGGCACCAGATATGATATCTACCCTTCAGAAGTGGTTTAATATTTGAATTAAGAGGAGGTTTGAGGAACTAGCACAATTATGTGAGGGGGCAGGAAGATCAATAACTTTTTCCGAGATACTTCCGGTGCCAAAGGCAAGCACAACAAGAAAGCTGAGAATAGAGGAATTTAACAGATGGCTAAGAACCTGGTGTTGTGCTAAAGGGTATGGGCTGTTGGGGGGGGGGAGGGACCTGGAAGGACAGTAGTCTCTATGCCAAGGACAGACTACACTTGAGTGAGGAGGGAAAGAAAGTGTTGAAACAGAGGATGGAAGAGTATACAGAGGAAGTTGGGAATTTAAACTAGGAGTGGGGGGTGGCAGTTGGGGAAGAGATATGCAGACACCACAGGTTTGGAAATCATATGAGCTTAACCCCCATAACAGTGACAAAGGACAAATGGCAAGTACTATTGGTGATGCTAGGAAAGGAGGGCAGGATGGGGGGGGGGAAGGGTGGAAGGTGGTTACCCTTAATGCTAGGAGCCTTGGGAGGAAAACTGCAGAGTTATAGGTTCTCATGGCAGAGGGAGAGGTGGACATTGCAGCCATCATGGAAACATAGGCCACCCAATATAATGACTGGGACCTGTCTGTACCAGGGTACAGGTTATTTCGTAGGGACAGGGTGACTGGGAAAGGAGGGGGGGTGGCACTATATGGGAAGAAAGGACTGAAGTGTGTAAGGGAGGAAGGGGAGGAGGGTAGTACAGAGTCACTTTGGGTGTAAATCCAGGATTCCAAGAATAGGATTCTTAGAATGGGAGTGGTGTACAGGCCACCATATCAGATGGAGGAGTTAGACAGGGAACTAGCGGGACAGATCAGGAGGACCTACAGAAGGGTAGTGGTGATTGTGGGGATTTCAACATGCCAGGAGTGGACTGGAGCACACCAACAACCAGGAACAGAAGGGAGCAGGTACTGCTGGATGCCTTCCAGGACAGCTTCCTGCTGCAAATGGTCAGTGAACCAACCAGGTTAGGGAATACCCTTGACCTTGTGCTGGCAAATGGGGACCTTGTGAGAGAACTTACAGTGGAGGAACCGCTGTCAGGGAGTGACCATCACTCAGTATGGCTCACATTGGATATGGGCAAGGAAGGAGTGGAATCTGGCACAAAAGTGCTGGACTTCAGGAGGGCTGACTTTGGGAGGATGGGGGAAGTGGTAAAAGGGTAGCTGGCCAGAATTCAATCTAGTATGGATACTAACCAGAGATGGGAGCTCATAAAGTTGGGGATAGTGGAGGCAACAAAACCTGCTGCAAAGCCCAGAGCAAGAAGGTTAGGCTAAGAAACCGAGCTGGTTGAGCAAGAGGTCATGGAAAAGGTAAGGAGGAAAAGAGTTGCCTTTAGGAAGTACAAGAAAACAGGGAGGGAGGACAGAGAGAGTACTTGACAGAATCGAAGGGAGGTGACAAGGGCAGTAAGGGAGCCAAAACATCTATGGAACTCAGGCTGGCACAAGGCATTAAGAAGGGGGAAAAGGACTTCTTTAAGTACATCAGGGAGAAAAGGAGCTGTAAGGACCACATAGAAAGGATTAGGAAGGAGGGGGGTTGGGTGGAAGCAGGGTGCGATAAGGCGGAAGTACTAAATGAGTACTTCTGCTCAGTATTTACTAAAGAGAAGAGGAGGGTGACACCCAAGGTGGGAGAAATGGCAGACGGGGGGGAAGTGGTGACAGATGGGGAAATCATGGAGGGCAGAGTCTGAGAGGGTTTGAAGGCACTGAGGGTGGACAAGGCGCCAGGCCCAGATGGCATCCACCCCAGGGTACTGAAGGAGCTGGCAGAGGTCCTTGCAGGACCTTTGGCAGACCTATTTAATGCCTCACTACATTCGGGGTGTGTACCTCAGGACTGGAGGATGGCTCATGTGGTGCCCTCCACAAGAGTGGCCCCAAGGATGAACCGGGAAACTACAGACCAGTGAGCCTCACATCCATCGTGGGTAAGCTAATGGAGACTATCCTGAAGGAGAGGTTGGTGGCCCTCCTAGAGGCCAAAGGACTACAGGACAGCAGACAGCATGGCTTCATCGTGGCAGATCCTGCCAAACCAACCTGGTCAAGTTCTATGACTGGGCACCAGGCAACTGGACAGGGGCCATGCAGTGGATGTCCTGTATCTGGACTCTGGTAAGGCATCTGACTCGGTGCCACATGGAAGGCTGGGAAGGAAGTTAGTAGGCACAGGGCGGGTGCAAGCTGGTGAGATGGGTAGGAAACTGACTGCAGGGAAGGCAACAGAGGGTGGTGGTGGGTGGGGAGCCTCACACCCAAGGGCAGTGACGAGTGGTGTCCCACAGGGCTCGGTGTTGGGACCAGTGTTGTTTGGGTTATTCATTGCAGACATATCATGGGACATCAAGAGCAAGATCAGTCTGTTTGCTGATGATACCAAGGTTGGCGTGGTGGTGGATGACCTAGGGGATGGCAGGGGTTGCAGGATGATCTGGCAAAGCTTGAAACCTGGTCAGACACCTGGCAACTGGGCTTTAATGCCAAAAAGTGCAAGGTGCTGCATTTTGGGATGAAGAACCTAAGGAGGACTTACCAGCTAGGGGGAGTGCAGCTAGCCCAGACAGAAGAGGAGGAGAAGGATCTGGGTGTGCTCATTACAGGGTCAATGAACAACTCGGCACAGTGTAGGAAGGCAGCTGCAAAGGCCAACAAAATGCTGGGTTGTATTGCAAGGGTATATCCTCGAGGAGGAGGAGGTGATTCTGCCACTGTATAGGTCATTAGTTAGACCACACCTGGAGTACTGCGTGCACTGGCATCCGTATCTGAAGAGGGACATTAAGTTACTGGAGGGGGTGCAGCGCAGGGTGACAAAGATGATCAAGGGGCTAGGGGACTTATCTTACCAGAGGAGGTTGAAGGAGTTGAACATGTACTCACTGGAGGAGAGGAGAGACAGGGGTGACATGATTGAAACCTTTAAATACATGAAAGGAATAAACAAGACAGGTACAGAGGGGCTGTTCAAAGTAAGGGAGGGGAGGGCCACCAGGGACCTTGATATGAGACTGGAGCAAGGAAGGTTCAGGAGGGAGATGAGGAGACACTTTTTTACAGAGAGGGTGGTGACTGGGTGGAATGCGTTACCTGCAGAAGTGGTATGCAGTAGAACAGTGGACTGCTTCAAACGAGGATGGGACAGGACAAGGGGGAGGGTTAATGAAGGGGAAGGGTGGAAGGGAGGAGCAGCTGCAGAATAAGGGGTGCTAGCTGCACATTCGAGCAGACTTGATAGACCTCTAGGCCTTTATCTGCTGGCAAATTTCGGATGTTCGTAATTAAAAAATATGCAAAAGAAAAACACTATAGGATTAATCATCTGTAACCCCCCATCCTTTATAGACTGGTATGTTATGCCTCTCTTAATGGGGTTCAGTCTACTATCCCAAATAGCCTGGAAAAAATACTATAAATGGTTGTATCTAGTTATTTTGGAGGCAGAAACACTGAGCACAAATGTAGAGACATGTTAAGCAAAAATGTCTTAACCATATAGGTTTTCTTCTTTTTTGACATTCTCCACCGGTTCCATCTAGGAACTTTTGTTTGTGCTTCTTTCAAAAGATAATTCCAGTTAATAAAGTCCATATTACCTGGTCCAAAAGAACCCCCTAAAATTTTACACTCACAATAATTATTGGAATATCCATGGCGCGAGTTTTGTCAGTGCTGATAGATGCTATAGGAAGGCACTTACTTTTCTCCAGGTTAAATGTGGATCCTAATTCCCCTCATGAAATCCATCATCAGCACTTCTGTAGCTTCGCTCAAGGGAAAATCTGCCAAGATTATACAAATACCTGTATCATCAGCATAGGCTATTGTTTTTATTTCATCACCATCACTAATAATAGAAAGGCCTCAAATATTTTCAGTAGTGCTGATTTTTGTCACAAATGGTTCTAATGTAGCATTTTGAAATCCTTCTTGCTGTCTTCCCACCAGTCTCGTTTAGAATCGTAAAGAAAAAAAAACAGATTTCCATGCCTCAATAATATTTTGAAATCCCTCCATTACTTCAGGTTCTTTCAAAAGGGAGACGTTTAGCTTTCAATAACCAGGTCCCTTAGATGTCTTCTGGTAATTGGAAAGAGTTAATCTAAGAAGTACATGGTCTGAAGTGGCTACCATAGTAGCTTTCAATTCCTTACATACCAAAGTGGGTGTAAGAAACCAGTAATCTTGTCTAGATGACCTTTGAACTTGAAAAAAGGTATGTGGGGCTGGGCTATCCTGCCGGAGAAAAACATCTCTTAACCTGGTTTGCTCCAAAAGAGAATTTAAAAAGGTAGTATCACAATATATGTTATTAGTTTTGAAACCCTTTTTTTTGAATGGATCTAGTGATATTGAAATCTCCCCCAAAGAGTATATTTTTGCTGGTATATGAATAGGGCTGGATGTTTTTTAGCAAATTAATCCTGTAAACCTTACCCTAGGGTGCATATATATTTATCAAGTGAAAGTCTGTCCCCTGTATTCTGGAATCCAACAGTAAGGAACTGCCTGGAAGAATGTCTACAATATGGAGAATTTTAACTTGATAATCAGTAAAACAAATTCCCATGCCACAGCACAGATCCTCTCCCCCTGACCAATAACTGGGATCCCATACCCAGGATTCTGATGCTGTGATAAAATCCTGTAAAGACAATAAATGAGTGTCTTGAAAAAAGACAATATCAGACTCATAATTGGCAAATAAATCAAAAATGGCTAGTCACAGAGAGGCTTGTAGATGCATGGAACGGCCTTCCAGAGGAGGTAGTGGAGTCAAAAACAGTGGTTGAATTCAAGCATGCATGGGACAGTCATAAGGCAATTCTAGGGGGTGGGGGTAGAAAGAAGTAGGCTGCTGGTTAACTAGGATCTGCAGCTTATCCATTAGGTAGGGAAATGGGCAGACTGGGTGGGCCAAGCGGTCCTTATCTGCCATCAAATTCTATGTTTCTATGTTTCTTTGTCTTTTCACCTCTGATCTAATGCTATTTACATTTAAACTGGCTATTGATAGCCTATAATGACAGTCATCAGAAGACTTAGTGGTTTAGGTAGAGGTAGAGGTTTTCCTGGTGCTTTCCTGTATGCCCACCCTAGCCCCATTCTTCTTTTTTTTCTTGACTTTGGCCACAGGGTCTGAAGCTGCATCAGTTTCAGAAGTAATATCCATTTGTGAGGATGATCTGGATGCAATGTGTGATTTCTGATCATCTTCATCTTGCTCATCCCTCAATACTTCATATTTGTTTTCCCCCAATGGTATGTCAGAAGAAATTGCTGTATGTACAGACCTGGAAGGGTCTTTCCCTTTTTTTGTCACCATACAAAAGTCAGATTGATCCATAATTTGAGATGGTGGGGGGGCATCGTACCATATTCAAGATGGGAAGCAGCTGGTGCCTCCTGTTGAGAAGTATATGTGTATGTTGAGGTTCCAGGTGATGGAGAATGCGGACCCTCTTCTGGCATGGTAGAACTTGGAGGGGGGCCTCTATTCTCTATTCCTCTGAGTTGAATTGGAGGTATCAGGTCTCCTCTGAAGCCACGGAGCATACCTTCCTCCTGATTGGTCTGCAGTCACATTGACTGCCTTGAGTATATGAAAGTCCTGAATCCTGTAGTCTGCATCCTCCATGTTGTGTGCAGCCCACGGGCATTCAGTGAAGTTATGACCATCCTCATCACGTAAATTGCACTTAGGGGCATTATCACAATGAAATCCCAGTGTCCTAAGTCCCCACACTGTGTGCATTGCATCACTTCACAAGCAGAGCTAATATGTCATATGGAGTCACATTTGTAAAATCTTTTGGGCTGTCCTGGATAAAAATAAACCCTTTGTCCCTACCAATATAAAAACAATTGGATAAGTGTGTAAACTCAGAGCCCAGCTGAAACAATTTTATCTTAATGCACCATCCCCCATTCAAGAATCCCTCCCCATCGAGAATTGGGACTGGGGTGCCCTGAACCTGATCATTTTTGTCTAACCAAAACAAAATGTCTGCTATGTTTCCACCCTCATTACTAAATAGCACAGTAATCACTCGGAAAGAGTGTTTTGTGAGGGAACCACTTAAAATGGTGTCCATGGAAGATTTGTCTTCAGCATCATGTGTTTTATCCAGAAACGTTCTAAAAGTTTGGGTGTTCTGAAACTTATATCGAATGTATGCTCCCCTGGTGCATGTACAGTATGAATGCATACACTTCTGATGAAGTGAAACCTGAAGACTGTTTCAATGAGACACACCCCACATAATATCTATCTGGGGGTAATTGTAAGCTCCCCCCCCAGACATCTTAGACGAATTGCATTTCTGTGCTTTGCTAGTTCCACTGTTTTTTTTAAACAGCCCTGCATAGGAGGGATTTGGATTGTTCTCATTGTCAGTATGCTGTTTTTCAGCCTCTCCCCCAATCCTACCCTCCTCCTCATTTACTGTAAGGGTAGTTTTTCCTTGAGTGGCATCAAAAAATATATCAGAGTGAGACTCCTGAGGAGAATAAGAAATATTACCTGATTCTCCAAGCTCTTGGTCAGGGATCTCTCCGTTATGTCTTTTGTCTTTGTTGGCATTATTAGTTTCATGCGTCCTTATTTGTGGTGGAACCTGCATGTTAGTTGCCTCCTAGAACTCTTCGTCAACCATCCACTGTTCTGTGGCTTGTATGTTTCCAGCCAGCACCTGGTAGAGCGCTCTCCAGTGTCCAGGGAGCACTTACTGTGTTGTGCTCTTCTCATGGGTTTACTTGAGCAATACTCTGTGCTGCTAAAGCCGTAGAGCTCAATTCTCCTGCATGAAAAACGAAAACCTTTGGATGGGAATGGGCTTCAGGTGAAGTATTTAACAGTCCCTTCCTCTTTTTTCTTCCTCAAGCTTGGATTTAGCTTCCTGAAAATTTTTCTCCAACAAATTTATCTGTTATTGTAATCGGGATTTTTATAATAAGTCTTGTTGTAGCAGATATTCTCATTCTAATACCTCCATATCCACACTATTGGAAGACACTGTGGCCTCATGTGGATTATCTCCCTCCTCTGCAGTGACAACAGCACCTCTGGAGATTCGCGTGGCAGGTAAGATGGTGTGCTGGCCACTCAAAGGGTGCAATCCAACCATCTCTAACACATTCTCCAGAGCTCCAGGAAACATACAACCACCTCCTTCCTCAGTAGTCTGGACTGTGGATTCTGCCATCTCCGCTGTGGGACAGTGCCCCCTGTCAACAGAGTTGGGGAATGTCCCCGGTCTCCTGGCCAAATTTTCCCAATTCACTAAAAATACCATTAACAGATTAATCTGGTTCAGTGTCAGTTGGCATCCATCTGTATCCCCCTCTCCTGGAATGAGGCTGAAAATAGGCAGAATTGTCTAGTCTGCCTTTTCCGGTCAACAAAAACTAAATAAATAAAAATAAATAAATAAAAAAACATCTGGGCCAACTGGCTGGGCCATGTGGTCCTTTTCTGCGGACAAATTCTATGTTTCTACTCGGGTTAGAAAAATATTTTATTTTTACTTATATTTTATTTATTTTAGCACTTTATTTTATTTTCACTTTATTTTCAATTTACTGGATGGCACTCTGGATCTTTTTCTGCTGACACAATCGTTTTCTATATTTAGTATTCAGTCCATTTTGTGATTGTTTTCCCATATTAGCGTTCATTTCCAAAAGGTTCTGATCTGAATCAAAACCAGTCAGAACCCATCAGGACTTTGGCCTGTATCCTGATCCTGATAATAAGGGTCAGAACCTTTTTGGGTCTGCTCATCCCTAGTCTTTTCCCACCCATACTAAGCACCTGTCTCTGATAAATAAAGGGGATTCCTTTTAAAGTGGTATTGCCACAGCAAGGCTCTCCTTCATGGTGCCAGAATGTGGACATTCTGTACATATAAGACAGCTAGTTAACAGATGAAAATATACTTACCCTCATTTTTCCTTTGCTCTGCTTCTTCTCTTTCCCTTAACTTCACCCTAAGCTGGCCATCCGGTGGTGATTTCTTCTTCCATCTCTCTTTCTTCTTTTCCTTTCTCTCCCCATCCCCCCCAAGACAGCTTTAGGTTCAAACCCTCAGATCCTGGGAAGTGAGTTTGGCAGAAGACCTGTAATGTGTGGTGACCTCACTACTGGGAGGTTAAATGTAAATTAAAGGTGCTGGAAGACATCTCAAAATGGTGCCCTAGAAAGCAAAATGTTGTTTTCTTATTGTTTGTATCCTTGTCTCCCTTTATTTTAGCACAAGGGATACTGGAGGGACAGTTCAGCTCCACTCCTCTGACCTTGCTATGTAAACAAATAGGGCTTGCTGAGGGAGCTAAAAAGTTCTAAACATAAGAACACTTATATATTTTCTCTCCACTCCACCACCACAATAGCAGAGTGTTATGTGGACAGGAGAGAAAGCATGAAAGGAGCCCAGTGCTCCTATCTGGCCAACAGCAAGCTATGCATAGGTTTTGGGACAGCAAGGAAAATGCTGAGCCCTGAGACAATAATCCTGCCAGTAAGGTATGCTAGTAATGAACAGCATTTCCCAATTACCAGTAATAATAGGCTATTCGTTACTTGGGGGGAAAAAATGAATAATCAGGTCTATTTGAGGCTATTCGGCATTTTGCTATTCGGTGGGAGTTCAAGACGTCCCAAGACTTCCGATCCAATGAGAGGCCGCTTTGGAAGCTCACTGATGGTAGCCCATGTGACCCAGCTTTGGCTGAAGCTACGAGAGTGACAATGCCTGAGCTGCTGTGAAAGTCCAGTCTACTTCCATCCACTTGTTAATATTAGCCAAAAAGCAGATATCTTGACAGTTTCCATACCTTTTCTAAATCCCAACCTGAGAGGGCTGATATTTTTTAACACTTGTAGTATGAAAATTAGGCTTTTTTTCAGGATAACTGTGAGAGTGAGAACAAAGACATCGATTTTCATAGGTGGACGCAGGGCTTTACTCATTTTACGGCAGCTTGTGCCACAAACATTTGCACAAGCCCCGTATAATGGGTCCCCCTCGGATTCAAAGTTATACCAGAGAGGAACTGGGGTAACTTTGCTGCCTTGACACAAGGGACTTGCGTCGAGGATTTACGACTGCTGCAGTTCTGGAGTCACAACTTCCCAACTGTTTGATGCAATTCACCACTTGCATTAAACTCTCCAATGCAAGTCACTTGTATTGCTCTAAGTTCCTTTGAAAATCAAAGCTGGGAGTGTAAGTATCTGGAACCAAACCCATTGGTGTCCTGTTTACAAATTCCACCTGTCACCCTGAAATTACCTAAAGGGATCTCTGATAGTCCCTCCTTAATAATATTGACAGATATCTTGATGGATGTTAATGAGAATTTTTAGTGAGATTCCTTAGTGGAAAAAATTGCCACTAAGCTTATTCCATACAGTATGTACTGATATATAGACTTTTCTCATCATTATCTTGATAAATGATGCTGCTGAGACTTGCTAGTTCTAAATGTTAGTCCTACAGTTTTAATGTCATGTACAATACATATAATGTTTCAATACTGTACGGAAATCTTTGTCTAATATGTACTATTTTATATGTTTTTATGTAATGGCTTGTATTTCAAGCTGAACAATAAATTTGAAACTTGAGAACAAAGTGAAACTAAACTAGAGCTATTTGTTGAGAGAGACAGGCATGGCCCAGTGAGCAGACATATAGCCTATGTGTATACTAAAACCAAACCAGCATTAGAGCTGCCATGTTTTAAACAGCTTTTGTCAGCTTAAGGAAGTAAGGGGATTGTGAAGGAGTTTATTTAGTGAATAGAAATTTAAGGGTTTTTTTGTAACTTAGTTAGACTCATCTGAAACAAAGAACAAGTCAAACTAAGGATTTAGATTCATAGTAGTCTAACTGAAGTGCAGTGCAGTGAAGTGCACAACTGTGCTGAATAAATACGTTTATTAATTTTTTTGTGGAGGCCAGAGTCGGCCGACTCACACCACCACTTCTGGGAGGCTGTTGTTTTGTCCTGTGCTTGTGTGCAGTAGTGTGTACTCTGCACACTGTCCACTCTGCTTGTCCATGGCTTGGTAATAAAGAAGACATTTAAAAAAGAAATTGTTTTAGTCAGGCTTGACTATTAATGAGGGAGCATAGTCAGCTCACTGTCACTGTTTCAGTGAGTGTCTATGTTTCATAATACAATATACATTTAATATCAGACATCTCCCTGTGAGGAACCCAGGCTCAGATCCATCCATGGCCATTTGTAAAACTGAGAATGCACTGCCATATATAGCTGTCAGCTGTATAGAGCAGTCAATAGGGATAAGGGTGGGGTAAATGGAGAAAAAGACAAAGGCAGTAAGGACAAGGATGGAGCAAAAAGAAATAAAGCCAGAAAAAAATGGAGGGTAATGAGTACCAATGCCCATAGCCTAGGTAACAAGCTCCCCAAAATGGTGGCCCTGATGGAAGAGGGATGTCTGGATATCGTGGCAGTCACAGAAACATGGTACAAGAGAACCATGACTGGGATGTCAACATACCAGGGTACACAATCTACAGGAGTGACAGGGAGGGAAGAAGAGGAAGAGGAGTAGCTCTCTATGTAAGGGAAGGGATCAAAGCAACAGAACTAAAGGGTAAACAGGGAGGAGAGGAGGCACTGTGGGTCATCCTGGAGACTGGCAATGGCTCCACAATCCGCACAGGGGTTGTATACATACTCCCATCTCAGGGGGAAGAAATGGACAAGAAAATGATAGAAGGCATCCTTGGGATGGCAGAGAAAGGGGAGATATTGCTGATGGGGGACCTGAATTTGCCAGATGTTAACTGGTGCACCTTTGCTGCAGCCACATCCAAGAGCAGGGCCATTCTCGATGCCCTACAGGGGGTATGCCTCAGACAGCTAGTTTTGGGACCCACTCGGGAGAGAGCAATCTTAGACCTGGTACTCTCAAATGGGGACGGATAGAGGATCTCTGATCTTGAAGTGGGTAGCCATCTGGGAACAAGCGACCACCAAACAGTGTGGTTCACAATAAACTTAGCTGTAGAGTCAAACCACACAAAAGTGAAGGTACTGGACTTCAGGAGGGCTGATTTTGTCAAAATGGGAGAGTGCCTCAGAAAAGCACTAGCAAACAGGCAAGAAGGTGGGGTGGAGCAACAATGGGGAAACATCTAAACTGCCATCACAGAGGCAACAAGCCTTTGTGTGAAGCAAATAAACAAATCAAAACAAAAGAAAAAAACACTATGGTTCTCAAAAGAAGTGCAGGGAAGGTAAGGGAGAAAAAGATAGCATTCAGGAAGTATAAGGAAACACAGAAGGAGCAGGACAGAGAACTGTACCAGTTAAAGCAGAAGGAAGTGGTAAGGCAGTCAGAATAGCAAAGGCCCAAACTGAGGAAAAGATAGCCAACTTGGTTAAGAAGGGGGATAAAACCTTTTATAGGTACATTAGGGAGCAAAGAAAGATGAAGGCAGGGATACTGAGGCTGAATAAAGAGGAAGGTGGTTGGCAGAGAGTGACAGTGAAAAGCAGGGATACCTAACAAATATTTCTGCTCAGTATTCACAATGGAAAGCAGGGGAGACCTAATCCAGTCAATAGAAGCACTCTGGATAGGGGGTTGATATTAGTCCTTTCACAAAGAAAGGGTTCTGAAAGAACTCTTAAAACTGAAGGTGGATAAAGCAATGGGGCCTGATGGATTCTCACCCTAGAATTCTAAAAGAACTAAGGGAAGAACTAGTAACACCACTGACTACCCTTTTAATAAATCATGGGAGGATGGTGTGGTACCTCAGGACTGGAGGAGGGCAGATGTGATTCCCCTTCACAAAAGTGGGAGCAAGACAGTGGCAGAAAACTATAGACCTGTCAGTTTGACCTCAGTGGTAGGGGGGAGCACGACAATTCCCTCCCGACAATTAGCTCCCGACAATTCGCTCCCCGACATTTCACTCTGGTGTCAACTCGCTCCTAGATAACATGCTCCCCCGACAACTCACTCCCATGTATTGGTCACTGAATGCTGATCAGTTCCACGAATTAAGGATGTCCTTGCCTTCCAATCCTTCGGGTCCTTGAGCTCTTTATTGTCTGCACGTATTTTGGAGTCCATTGGGGGATATAATCCTCCACCTCAAAGAATCTCGACCCGAGTGCTTATGAGAGTGTCTGCGTCATTTTGGGAGGCTGGAAATACTTGTGTTGTAGGTCCAGAGACATATGATGCATGATTTTCCTGCCTGAGATATGGACAGGAGAACGAGCTAAAGAGACCAGTAACCCTATTGTTCTGATTTTTATTCTCTAACTTTTTTTTTATAGCATATTAGTTTCATGGAGAGTGAAGAGTTCTCCATCAGCACTTAAACTGCGCATAGTATTTTTCTCTGCTTATAGTGTAAATTGCACTATCTGAAAACCTCCTCCTCCAGCTTTCCCATTAATGCCATTCACTTGAGCATTTATAGCTGTCATTTTCTAGTATTTTGTTATGTCTTCAAGCAGAGATACATCCTGAGGGGTGACTAGCTTTGTCATGTAGACCTGTTTTTTCAGCTTCTGTTTCTTTTTGGACTGAATTTAATTCAGACACAGCAGTATCAGAAAATAGGAATGGGAATTTGTATATTGGCTATATTCAATTTCAGACAGTCCTTGGGCAATATACTGAGACACTGAGCTGCGTCTTGAACAGAGAGCTCCACACCTGAGTGTGCTTCTTCCTCAGTGGACTGTACTGAGTCATACAATTGCTCATTTTCATCATCTGAATGTTAGGAGGGCAGTTCTGAAGGCTCTGAAGGGTCACTTTCTGCACTCAGAACATTCCCTTCTCCACTTTTCTGTGACTTCTGTGGTTTCTCCTAGTTCTTCCTCATCCTCATGTGTGTCTTTAGTGTTGTGACTGCTATGAGATCAAGACTGGTGAGCTAGAGACAATGATTACTGGTAGTGAATTGACGGGAGTGGAATAGGAAGGAGTGAGTCGACGTGGGAGTGAATTGTCGGGAGTGAAATGTCGGGGAGCGAATTGTCAGGAGTGAATTGTCATGTGCCTGTGGTAGGGAAAATTATGGAATCACTTCTGAAGGAAAGGATTGTTGAGTACCTAGAGGCCAGTGGGGCACAGGACCCAAGGCAGCATGGATTCACAGCAGGAAGGTCATGTCAGACAAATCTAATTGATTTTTTTGACTGGGTGACCAAAGTAGTAGACCAGGGAGGGGCTGTGGACATGGCCTACCTAGATTTTAGCAAGCATTTGACACAGTCCCACACTTAAGATTAATAAACAAATTAGCCAGCCTGGGAGTGGGTTGCAGGGTGGTAGCCTGGGTAAAACACTGGCTGGACAACACGACACAGCGGGTAATAGTAAATGGAGTCCACAGTGAAGAAAGGAGGGTTTAGTGGGGGTCCCCAGAGTTCAGTACTGGGGCCAGTCCTTTTTAATGTCTTTATAAGTGACATTGTGGAGAGACTGGAGGGGAAGGTATGTCTCTTTGCAGGGTTGATATGCAAGGTGGGGTGGAAAGGATGAAAAGGGACCTGGCAAGGTTGGAGGAATGGTCAAAATGTATGGCAGCTTAGATTCAACGCAAAGAAGTGCAAAGTAATGCACCTGGGAAACAAAAACCCAGGGCAAGAGTACACAATGGGGGGTGAGATACTGACTACAACAAAAATGGAAAGAGACCTGGGGGGTAGTCATATCAGACGACCTAAAGGTGGGCCAGCAATGTGAGAAGGCAGTAAGGAGGGCTGGGTGGATACTGGGTTGCATAGCGAGAGGCATCACCAGTAGAAAACAGGAAGTTGTTGGCCCTCTGTACAGACAGTTGGTAATACCACATTTGGAGTACTGTGTACAGTTCTGGAGACCTCCGCAAAGACATAGACAGGGTGGAGACTGTCCAGAGGAGGGCAGCCAAAATGGTGCAGGGTCTGCACCAGAAGACATATGAACAAAGACTAAAGGAGCTTACGATGTATAGCCTCAAGGAAAGGAGGGAGAGGGGGGACATGATAGAAACTTTCAAATACCTCAAGGGAATCAACAAAGTCCAAGAGGGTAGCATCTTTCAAAAAAAGAGATGTGCAACTAACAAGGGGGTACAATTTGAAGATAGAATGAGGACGGCTCAGAGGTAATGTGAGGAAGTATTTCTTCACAGAGAGGGTTGTAGATGCATGGAACAGCCTTCCGGAGGAGGTCATAGAGTCAAAAACAGTGGGGGAATTCAAGACTGCATGGGACAGACATAAGGCAATTCTAGTGGGGGGTAGGAGGAAGTAGGCTGTTGGTTAACTAGGATCTGCAGCTTATCCGATAGGTAGGGAAATGGGCAGACTAGGTGGGCCAAGTGGTCCTTATCTGCTGTCAAATTCTATGTTTCTATGTTTCTATGTAACTGGTAGGGTGGCACTGGTCAGCTGAATCCCACTGCTCCTGGGCAACTAGCTGCCATTTGATTCTGGTGTGTGCACAGTGTACACTTAAGAAAAACATTGTTCTAAGTTTACGGCTTTATGCCAAAGAAGAAATTTAAAGGAAAACACTGGATAATACAAAAAGGGCAGCAGCCTTTGCAGAAATGCCTGATTAAGGCTGAAGGCTGTAGGCATATATATATGTCTAGAATCTGTATATGTTCAAAGGTATCAACCACTCAAAGAGTTAACATTAAAAGAAAATTTGTAATTGCCTTTCACATATGTTATTTCAATTCAAAGACCCATGCCAACTGTTATGTCAGACAAGCCACCTGCAGCCATCTCACACACATCAGGTGGGTTCTGGCACACATGGAATGCTAATGAGGCTACCAACTCTGCCATTAGTTAGTAGCCCTCATTAGCATATCCCACAAGCCAGAAGCCACCAGTTTGTGTGAAATGGTTGTAGGCAGCTCTGCTGGCAAGGCAGTTGGTGTGGGTCTCTAGAAGGTAATTTAAAAATGTATTTTAATGCTAAAAACTTTATTCAGGCATTTCTGCAGCAGCTGATGCCCTTTTTGCATTATCCAGTGTTTTCCTTTAGAAAGGAATTGTTTTAGTCAGGCTTGACTATTAGTAAGTGTGACTTATCTTGTCACTGGCACTGCCGCAGTGAGTGACTATATTTCATAATAATATAATTAAAATGTAATATCAGACATCTTCCTGTGATGGGTGGGGCTCAAGTTCCTCCACAGCCACTTGTGCAGCAGCTAGTGCACCACTGTATATAGCTGTTAGCTAGTACGGTGCAGTGAGACTAGTCGGCTGACTCCCACCACTTCTGGGCAGCTAGCTACTGTACCATTTTTTTAATTTTTATTTTTATTTTATTTTAGTCTTTGGTAACCAGGTAAGGCCCACTAGGCACAAGTGCCTGTTTTCAGGGGCGACCTGGAAGTACTGGGCGGTTAAGTGACTTGCTCAGAGTCACAGAGTATGCAAGTGGAGGTTGTGAGAATCAAACTCAGGTCTGGTCTACTGGATGTACCAAGCTTGTTCACACCTCGTTCCTTTGGTTCTGTATGTCTGCAGCATGCACTCAAGAAAGACATTGCTCTAAGTGTGTGCCTTCATGCCAAAATAAGAAATTTTAAGTATATTTTTTTTCTTCCGAGACTGTATTTACTAGTCAGTAGGGGTGTGTGAGTAACAAATAGTATTTTTCAAATACCACAAATAATGCACTATTCATTATTCAGATATGAATAATGAATAGTGGAACTATTCATAACTATTGGTATTCAAGAAATACTGCAAATAAAAAAAAAGCTCCCCCACCCTCATCCCCAGCCCACTGATATTAAAAACAATCTCCCGTCCCCCACCATCTCCAACAGACCCAGTCCTGCCCTCCCTCCAGCACCCACAGTTGAAGCTTTAATAAAAAAAACTCCCATTATGGGCAGCGGGCACAACCTGACTGTCTCCACAGTCAGCTGACATCTGATCTTGTGATTTATTTATTGTAAAAACTCATTCCACCACCTCGGCAGCAGCACACAGGTCCCACCCTCCTCCCCCTAGCACCCAAATGTCATAACATGAAGTGCTCCCCCAGGTGCAGAAAGGCAACAGGCACAACCCACCCTTCAATACAGCTGGCAGCCTTCTTCTGAACAGAAGATCTCCGATCTTGCTCATAGTATAACAGTGGATCACAGCTCCCTGTGTGCACCATACCTCTCAACCTCCTGCCTCATAAATCAGGGACAAGGCTTAAAAAAATCAGGGACAAAAGACCAAAATCAGGGACACATCTTCAAAATTAGAGTTATCCACCCAGAAAGCTGGCAGAATATGGGACTTAGTGCAAAATGCTTTTTCTAAAGAAGAACAAGTCTGTAACTTTAATGCTTGACATTGTTTTGTGCTTACGGTCCCCACTGTTTAGCCACAAAAACACAAATTTTAGGAGGGACAGAGTCAAATTTTGAGGCAAAATCAGGGACGTCCCTGAAAATTAGGGACCCTTGAGAGGTATGGTGTGCACTGATTGGCTGAATTCACATCAGTGACTTATGAGTGCATTCTTATGTTCTTTGGGTGAGAGAACTGAGAAGCAAAGCTGCAGTTCTGGCACACAAAGGACTTAAGAAGAAACCTAAAACCATAAGAAACACAGTACCTGTATATATAAACATTGTATAAATTATGTTAAAGATTTCTATTTTAAAAAATGCTTTTGAATTTAAAGTACTACTATTTGATTTTGTAGAAAATTAGGGAAACCCCTGTGTGATGAAATGGACTATGCTAGCTAAACTTAGAACTGTAGAATTTTAGACCTCTTTACATGACACAGCCTCTTGTGGAAAAAAAAGGTAGGTAGGTAAAGAGGCTAGTGTTTGTTATTAATGACATTACAAACATAGAGAGACAAAAACATCATACAACATTCATTACAAAAATTCATATTTCACATCAGATTATTTATTTATTGATTTATTTAATGAACAGTATCACAATTACAATCCTTTGAGTCAGAGGCTCATTTTCAAAGGCTCCACGTCAAGAAGACAACATTTTGACATACCATGTAGTGGGAAATACAATAATGGATAAACATTTTGACATAGCATGTAGTGGGAAAGTACAATAATGGATAAAATAAGTACACATACAGTTTAACATACTTATAGGTAGGGAAATGGGTTCACGCCAGGAACATTGCGGCTTGAAAAGTGCGACATGAACATCATGGACGAAGCCTCGAGGTCCACAATATCGCAAGGCAGACAACAACACCAGGCCATGATGCTGCCAGGGAAGCACACCGCAGACAAAGGAGCCATGCACAGCAACAGTACAGGGGAACAGTACCGAGGCAACTCTGATGGGGGGGGGGATGATGTGCAGCATGGCCCCTGAGTGTCGGCGTGAGGGCAGGCAACTGAGTGGAGCAAAGACGGCCCACCACATTGTGGCAACTGGACACGAAATAGAGGAGTGCACAAGATGGGATGCCACAGAGGTGCCAGGCACAACAGCCACCTGAGGGCCATAGGAACACAAGGCAATGCAGGCTGCAGGATTCTCCTTATCTACCGCTCACCTGGGACGATGGAGATCTTCCTGTAGGAGGTTGCCGAATTCATCGTCAGTGAAACACTGGAAGCCCCCAGATGTATTGTTCTGGGTGATTTCAATGTTTGGACTGATGATGAATCTTCTCAGCTTGATCATAACCTCCTCCAGATTATGTCATCTCTGGGCCTGTCACAAGTAGTTTCTGCCATGACACACCAGGGTGGCCACATGTTAGACCTGGTTTTCTCACTGGGACTTAAGATAGATAATCTCAAGATTGATCAGGTGTTTTGGTCCGATCATTGCACGGTGCAGCTCGTGTTCGGGGCTCCCATCGGATGCCCTCTCCCTACAGAGATGATGAGCTGTTTCCCTTTGTGGGGACTGACCCCTGAGGGTTTTCTGGCAGCAGCTGATCTATCTAGTGTGGGTGATGCATGCATCAGAGGCGTTGATGCTGGGGTGGGCACTTACAATAAGGTGCTATCCGACACCAATGACTCCCTCGCACCTGTCTGTGTATGACCCAAATATTCCTACCTGAGGTCCCCATGGTATGATGGGGCTCTCAGGGAGATGAAGAGAAAGGGTCAGAGGTTAGAGCACTGCTGGAGAAAGTCCAGCCTGGAAGGGGACAATCTGGCCCTGCGTGTACATTATTTTTTTTTTATTATTTAGTTGTTTAACCAGGTATAGCACACTAAGCTGAGAGCTTTTTTACAGGAGCGACCTGGGAGCACGAGGAGGTTAAGCGACTTGCTCAGGGTCACACAGTATGCAAGTGGAAGCTGTGGGGATTCAAACCCAAGTCTGGTCTGCTGGATGTCACCAGATTTGCAGCTCAGAGCCTTAGACCACTGCGCTATACTGCCTCCTATATTATATTATGTATACATTATATTATAATGCATACCGGGGGCAATCAACCATAAGAAGGCAGTGTTCCTGTCCAGAGGAACTGCTGCTGTGAAGAACCGACCAGCTACACTTTTTTGGACTGTGGACAGGCTACTTTGTCCTGCTTGTCTACAGCTGAAGAAGGTTTTTACTAATGCTGAATGTGAAGAGTTTGCTCGGTTCTTCTCAGACAGTGTCCAGTATCCAGCAGGGAGTTTCTTCAGTTAGCAATGTTATAGCTGGCAGTGGTCTCCAGAAGTGTTCTGAGTGCACTCCGCCTGGTTGGGGGGAGTTAAGTGAGGTCATTGGGGTGGCAACCAATCTGAAGCACACCTTTTGTGAACTGGATCCGGTGCCGACACGTTTCTTGATGAGATGCATTGACACCGTTGGCCCGGTGTTTGCTCTGATTGTCCAGGGTTCCTTATCTGAGGGGGGATTTCCCTGATGCCTTGAAGGAGGCATTGGTGAGACCGCTGTTAAAGAAACCATTGTTGGACCGGGAAGTCAGGGCAAATTACCGACCTATCTCTAATCTCCCTTTTTTGGTGAAGGTAGTGGAGAAGGTAGTGACGCTTCAGTTGGAGGAGCACCTCATGACTCATGAGCTGTATGAACCCTTCCAGTCAGGGTTTCGGGCAAGGCATAGCACAGAAACCACACTTGTTCAGGTGCTGAATGATGTCCTCAGGGTGAGAGATCGAGGGGATAAGATAATTATTATTCTCCTGGATCTCTCTTCAGTATTTGACACTGTGGACCATTGTGTGTTGCTTGACCACCTTAAGGAACTCTGCAGACTCACCGGGACTGTCATCAGATAGTTTGAGTCCTTTCTTACTAACAGGAGGCAACGGGTTGTGATGGGGAATTCTTCCTCCACCCCTAGCCTCCTATTCTGTGGCGTTCCTCAGGGATCAGTATTGGCCCCAATGTTGTTCGCAATGTACATAATACCCCTGGGAAGGCTCATTAGGAAGTATGGCTTGGGTTTTCATTGCTCTGCTGATGATACCCAGCTCTACTTTTCATTTGCCCCAGGAACATCCAATGCGGTGGATGTGCTAAACAGCTGCTTTGCTGAGATTAACGACCAGATGGCCTCTAGCTAGTTGCGACTGAACCCCGATAAGATGGAGGTATTGGTGGTGGAGTCGAACAGAGTGCATGATAGGATGGCCTCTGATTGGAAGACTGGACTTGTTCTGGGATCTGTTTCATTGAAGACCTCCTCTAGGGTGTGAAATCTTGGTGTCATTCTGGATAGGAGTTTGACTATGGAGGTGCAAATATCCTCCACTGTCCACTCCTATTTTTTCCATCTCAGAAATGTCACCTGGATAAAGCTCCTTTTTCCGCCTCTGGACCTCCCCACATTGATACATGCCTTAGTTACTTTAAGGCTTGACTACTGTAATGCACTCTACCTCAGGGTCATGGGAGGATCTCTCTGCAGACTGCAGCTAATGCAGAATGTAGCTGCCCAGTTACTTACTGAGCAGCCAAAATTTTGCCATATTACACCGGTGTTGCATGAGCTGCACTGGCTGCCAGTCGGGTGGAGGATCCTTTTAAGGTGGGTCTTCTCACCTATAAGGCCCTACATGGTCAGGGCCCTGGTTATCTGTCAGAACTTCTTGTACCTGCTCTCTCTGTCTGCCTCCTCCGTTCCTCCTGTGGAGGCCCCCTGGTGATTCCAAGGATGAGGTTGAAATCGGCTGGTGACAGGGCTTTTAGTACCGCCACCCCCATTCTCTGGAATTTGAGGCCCGTTGGGGTTAAGGGGGCTCCTACTTTGGAGGTATTCAAGGCCCACCTTAAGGCCCTCCTATTTTCCCAGGCATTTCAGGATTGAATTATTAACTTATTGATTTGATTCGTTTATAAATGTTTAGATGATTTGTTATTATCTTTGTGTTTTAATTATTTTGCATTCATGTTTTATTTCTGAAGATGTGTTTATTTAACTGTGTAGCGCCCAGAGCCTCCGGGATTGGGCATTTTTAAACACATTTTGCCTTGCTTTGCCATTGCCTTGCCTTGCCAATGTATGGAGCCCACAGGAAGGGCCATAAGGTACGGGAGGGGGCAATGAATGCAAACTGCAGTGCGGGAGATACAGGCAGTGCAGGGGGGGCAAGATGCAAGAGCCCACACCATCAGCTGTACAGGAGTATGCAGAGGTGGCACTACTGGGGCACACTGATGTAGGCAGGAGGGATAACATGCAACTGCAATGGGGCATGCAGAGGGCGTACCACAGAGCTGGGCACACGTAGCCATGTAGTATGGCTGTACCCCAAGGAACAGACACAATGCAGAACACACCACAGGTGTCACACAGCTGGCAAACCATCAGCAGCCCCCTGCTGTCCCTTGTGCCCCCCCATGGTGCAATACAGAGGAAGGGAGCATGCAACAATATTGTGATATACTACCAACAGGAGACACCTGTGGCAGGGAGGGGCCTGACTAGTCAGATGCTGTGCATTCCATGCACAGGGGTGGACCTACATAACACAGCCATGCACAGGCAACAGTGGTCATGTTTGGGCCTCCAGCTGTACCCGAGTGTGTAGTGTGTGAGTACGGACTGCACCCACAGCAATGTCTCTGACATATGTGATGAGCCAGAAGTGCAAGACACTATTGCAGCACGATGGCTATGTGTACTACAAGGAGCACACAACAGAGGAGAGAACGTATTGGAAATGCTCCGAGTACTACAGGGGTATATGCTCCAGAAAAGTGCACACCGCAGGGGAGGAGGCTGTCAAGGCTGTGAACAAACACAACCATGTCCCAGATCATGGTGCCATATGTGTATGTGAGGCCATCAATGACATAAAGCAGAGGGCAATGCAGTCATATGAAACACCACATCAGGTGGTGGCAACCTGCAGCACTGCTATATCAACAGCTGTGAGGGGCTGAATGCCCGGTGTACACCTACTGAAATGAAGTGTCTGCCATGTCAGGAATGCTGCAAGCCAGCCACCAGCCCTACCATCATCCCCTGTGGATATTGTCATCATGGAGGGGTACAGGCAGACACACAGTGGTGCCCCCTTCCTGTTGCATGACAGTGGAGGAGCTGTACGGACACTCATCTTCACTACAGACAGGAACCTGCAATACCTGGTGCAGTGCACCACCTGGTATGCAGATGGCATGTTTAAGACTGGTCCAGCACACTTCTGCCAGCTGTACACCATTCAAGGTGTACAGTACTGCACAGTGATCCCATGTACATACCTCCTGCTGCCCAACAAAACCGGGGCCACATACACACAGGCATTCAATGCACTGAATGGACTGCAGGCAGGCCTGAAGCCAACAACCATTGTGACAGACTTTGAGCAGGCTGCTATCAAGACAGTCTCCACAGTGTTCCCTGGTGCAACACAGCATGGCTGCTTCTTTCATCTGTGCCAGGCCCTATGGCAGAAGAGCCAGGAGGTGCCAGAGGCGATGCAGAGTTACACGGTGGAGGCGGACTTTGCATTGCATGTCCATCTGCTTCCTGCCCTGGCATTTGTGCCCCCAAGGGAGGTTGCCACTGTGTTGGAGGTGGTGTGCTCCTATGAGTTCTACATCTGGAATGATGAGCTGCTGGCACCCATTTTGGACTATTTCAAGGACATGTGGGTCGGTCACCCAGTCTATGGTGGTGTCCACAGGCAAACCCTGTTTCCAGTGGAGCTCTGGAGCTGTTATGAGGCCAGCAGGTCCGGCACTGCACACACCAACTATTCCATGGAGGGGTGGCACCGTGCCTTCAGCACCCTAATAGGCACATGCCATCCATGTTTGTGGAAATTTATCAATGCCCAGAAGACAGAGCAGCGACTGAATGAGATCAAGATTGAGCAGTGCATTGCAGACCAGTATGCACCACTGGCACAGAAGAGGTACCGTGATGCCACAGCACACATATAGCAGATAGTGGAAGAGGATGGTACACGATACACATATGACTATCTGCGTGGCATCGCCCACAATTTCCAGCTGCAGGTGTGACCATGCCGGCACCTGTCCACTGCCATTGTGCATTGACATTCACACCACATTGCTGTACTTATATGTGGATGGACTGTACTCATGGTACTGTGCTTGTGTGTGCTCCTGTGCTGTGATGTGACAGTTGTGCACTCTTGCCTGGGGCACCACAATATCAGTGTGCATGGGGCTGTTCATCTGCTGTAGAATATTGGGGGGCCCTGTGACAGTGCTATTGTTGTCTGGGGGGGGTTACTATGCATCAGCTGTGTGTGTGTAACTGTTGTTATCACCAGGGTGCTGGGGCTGGGGGTACTGTGCAGCTGCTGCAGGGGTGAGCCACAAGGGTGGTGGTACAATACCACAGCTGGGGGTGCCCCAGCTGTGTGGGATGTGATGCTGCTGCTGCCGGGTGGGGGTGCAGTATCCAATCTGAGAATCTGTGGCCACTGTGGCTGGGCTGTGGGGGGCTAGGGGGATGCCTGTGTGGGGCTGTCACCCATGCATTTGTGGACTGTGCCCTACCCATGCCTGAGGGTGTGTATGCTCCTCGGGGGGTTCCTGTGTTTAGGGGTCGGGGGGGCTCTGCATTGGTACTGTGGCCAGGGTGGTGTTATAGCTGTGCCTGTGTGTGTGTGGCTGTGAACCATCGCTGGGGTGGGGGCTGTGCACCACCTGTATGTGTGCATGCCCTGCTGTGTGTGTAAACATCTCCGGCCATGTACCCGTGGTTGGTCTGGGGTGGGCCACATTGGCAGTGGGGTGGTGGGGTGTACATAGGGGTGGTACTGCTGTCATGTCACTGGTATTGGGGGGGCTGGTTGTGGTTGGCACTGCGTGCCGTACTGTTTTGTGCATGTTGTAATAAACTGTGTTGCATATACGCTTACCTGGCCTGCTGTCTCATTCCACTGTGTGTATGCATGTGACCTTGGCACCTGCCTGTTGGCACAGTCCCCCATGTCACCTTTTGCTGTGTCCCACTGGTCCTGCCCTGCACATCTCCATGGCTGCCCTCTCTCCCATCCTGTGTGTTGTGTGTGTTGCATGTGTTGCTGGGGACTTGCTGGCTTGTGCTCCTGGCACCTTGCAATATGCTCCGCCATCCACATGGTGGCCATGGTCCACCGGTCCTCCAGCAGTTGCCCTGGTGCACTGTCTGCATCACTCAGCATTCTGGGTGGGGGTATCTCCCTGTGTGGGTGCCTGTGCCATTGGACTACCATGGTTGATGTCCAGTGGCCTGCTTCCCCCAGTGGTGGTTGCATCCTGCCCTGTTCCATCTCCCTGCACCCCTCTTCTGGTCCTTTGCACTGGTGCCTGCTGCTGTGTTCCAGTGCAGTGTCTCCTTGTGGTGGGCACTGTGTGATAACTGTGTGTCATGTGGCCTGCATTGTTCTGGCACACTACATTTTGTGCTGCCAATATTGTGGGTGCCACTGTTTTTGCCGCTTTATTTTTGTCCACTTTACTTTGTTCCGCAATGTTTCTGACCGGAACCTGGGAAATGCAATAATGGATAAAATAAGAATATAGGCAGAATAAAGTGACTGACATTATAAAAACATAGTTGATATTGCACTGACAGGATTAAAGGGAGACCTGGACAGTTAGGATAGCTAGCAGAGATTCGGTAGGACAAGGTCCGTTGTTAGATAGAATGCAGGGTGGTAGTCAGCGTATGATAAAGGGTAATTGATTGGTAGGTAACTGCATTATTACATAAATATTTAAATAACTTTTTTTCATTTTCTTACTTCTAAATATACCCTTTAAAATATGACCCAACCTTAAAAACATGTCCACATTATTAGTAGTAAAAAGAGATATCACCATAGTAGATTTGTCTGTTCTTTGTTTTTCTTAGTATATTTCCTATCCATTTAGATCTACTGTAGCTTCTGTGTAATAAGAACAGATCGTTAGTATATAAACTAAATCCTTCTGTTGATTATATCCACAGGAGCAGATACCAGTAAGATTTTTATCACAGGACTTATTGTATCTTTTGGTCAGAATTGCACTGGGGAAGTCACCAAAATGAAAAGTAGCAATAGCCATCCTGATCTGACACTTTGTAACTGTTATAAGTTTCTATCGAAGGGAAAACTATTAAGTCAGATAATACAGGATGAAAATGGTTTTGATTCAGTTTAGAAAGTGCACTTTATTTGTCAACGTCAATCAGTGTAGTTTTTAGTAAGGGACTATAAGCAGAGGCAACTAAGATCTTATCCACGGCCCAGTTCCATAAATGACTACCAACCATGGAATTTAATGTTTTTTTTTTTTTTTTGCAAAGGCTATTCAAGGTGTCAGACAGTCATTCCTCATGAAGAGATCCATCTTCTCCCTCAAACAGGCCTTAGCCAGTCCTGAGGCATTTTGAAGTATAAGCAAATCATTAAAAGCCCTCCAAGCGGCCATAGTTAGTTGCACTAATGACCGCCCCCACTCTAATCTAACAATGCATTCAGGAATTGCTAATGGTAAATGTAATACTTTTTTGTAACAGGAATACAATGGTACTTCCAAATGCCTTTTGATTTCATGCCCCCATATTTCTGTGCCATATAATGCTTGTGCCATTGGCTAAGCATTAATAACTTTAATAGCAGGGAGTATAGTATTCCCACCATATTTACTATTAAATCTCAAAATACCTCCACGTTTGTTTGATTTTTTTGGTTATTTGAAAAAATATATGCTGAGATCAAATCATTCTGTTGTTAAACGTGAGTCCTAAGTATGTATACTCTGCAATCATTTCCAACTTATCATCATCATCCCAGAACTTTGGAGTAGTTACCTTGAGACTGGGACTTTGTTTGCTTACCGACATCGCTTTACTTTTAGAGGTATTTATTTTAAATCTAAATTTTTGGCATTAGCTTCAAATATATTCGGCTAAGACTGAAGGCCTTGTGCAGTCAAAGAAATTAAAACAATATCATCGCCGGCATATGCCAAAACAGGGTGACTACACTTACCAATTTTAGGGTGGAAATATTGACAGTTAGCTAATGCAAGTAATAAATCATTAATATATGTTGTATAACATAGGAGCCAGGACACAACTTTGCTTGACACCAGTGTTAATATCAATCTTTTCTGTGAGATCCACTTGTGCAGTGAATCAAACTCGACACCAGTTATCTGAATATAGGGCATTAGTGATGCGCACTAAAGACCTAGCTATCCCCATTCCCACAGGCTTATTGCCTAATATGTTCCAGGGAATCAAATGCTTTATTAAAGTATATGAAGGCTGGATAGGCAGTTTGTGATCTAATTAGCACATATTTTCCGGTATATGATGCAAAATTAAACATTGATTAATAATAGAGCCTTTTTTTTCTGAAACCAGCTTGCAAATCAGAAAGCAGTTAAAAATTAACCAAAAAGTGGATATGTCTATTACATAAAATCCTTGCAAAGATCTTAAAGGCTGTATCCAACAAACTGACAGGCCTGTACATCTCTGGGTTATCAAGTGGCTCCTTTTTAAGTTTGCTTGCACACAAGTGTTTGTTTGCCGTCAGGGGGCCTAATCCCCATCGGCTTCAGATGACACCAAGATCTGCAACAGGGTAGATGATCCAGATGGGGTGGACAGAATGAGAAGAGATCTGAATAAACTAGCAAAATGGTCGGAAGAGTGGCAACTAGGGTTTAACGCAAACAAGTGCAAGATCATGCACATAGAGAAGAGAAACCCTGAAGCCACCTATAGGCTGGGAGGGGAGTTGCTGGCAGTCATAAGGGAAGAAAGAGACTTGGGCATCATCATCACAGATGACCTGAAATAATCAAAGCAGACCACTAAAGCAGTAGGTAAGGCTAGGGGGATGTTAGGGTGTATTAGTAGGGGTATCACAAGTCGGAAGAGGGAGGTAATAATCTCTCTTTACAAGATACTGGTTAGGCCCCATCTGGAGTACTGCGTGCAGTACTGGAGGCCACATCTTCACAAGGACATTAACCAAATTGAGGCAGTCCAGAGAACAGCAACCTAAATGGTGCAGGGACTGCATCAGGAAGCATATGAGGACAGATTAACGGAGATCAATATGTATACCCTAGAGCAAAGGAGGGAGAAAGGTGATATGATCGAAACATTCAAACACCTTAAGGGCATTAACAAGGTGAAAGACACAGCATGAGATTAGAGGGAGGCTGATTAAGGGGTAATGTGAAGAAGTTCTTTTTCACAGAAAGGGTGGTGGATGCATGGAACGGTCTACCTTGGGAAGTGGTGGATATAAATACAATGCAGGGCTTCAAACAGGCATGGGACAGGCATAAGGGAGCAATACAGATGAGTATGAATAGATAGGCCATTGACAGAGCAAAGGCCGATGGCACATTTATAAGGTAGAAAAAGAAATGGGCAGACTGGATGGGCCTTGTGGTCCTTATCTGCAATCAACTTCTATGTTTCTATGTTTCTATGTGCAAGAAACATTATGTGGCAACTTAGGAGAGAAGCACTGTGGCAGCCAACAGAGGCACTGCATTTGGGGGCTTGGCACTGGTGGACCAATGGAGGCACAGTGTGCTGATGACACTGGCTTCCAAAAGTGCCACCAAGTTGTAACATTTTTGCTGCAGCAATCAGGGGCCGCCTCATCATTGCAGCATCAGCCATTCCACTGCAATGAGGAAGCGACCCGTCATTGCAGGGAAGAATGTTGCATACTGTAATATTGTTTGTGAATGCAGCGGCAAGCTGCCACCATGTTCACAGACAATGTTACAGAGCCCCCACTGCCGAGGGGGTGCCCAATCCCCCTTGGCATCATGCGCCCCTCCAAAACAGTGTTTGTTTGCTGATGGGGGGATGAATCCCTGTTGGCTTCAGTTCCCCCCTTCCCAATTTAATTTGCTGATGGTGGAGCCCACTCCCCATCGGCATAATGTTCCCCCCAAAAAACACATTGGTTTGTGCCGATGGGGGTACCCAATCCCCTGTCGGCTACAGCCCCCCCAAAAAAACACCTTGGTGGCGCACTGGGAGCCCACCCCAGTGTGCCAAATGTCCCTGTCAAACAAAAAACGGTCCCACGTTGTTGTTTTTTTTTTTCCCCTGTAAATTAGAAAACGGTCCCTCGTCGAGTCCGGTGGCCCCGCCCCCCAACCAGCACCCACCTTCTGTGCACCCTGCCTCCCTTGACCCCCCTTCACTCCATTCTTACCTCTGGAGCCTAGTGCAATGATCTTTGGTGGACTGGGAACACATCTGCACTCTTCAAAGCCAACAGCAAACTGAAGAAATGTCGGTAAGCTGTATAATGGCATAAATAGGTTTTTTCAACTTTGGTACATATCTCAGGCATTTTTGGGAAGTTTGGCGCCAAATGTTCAACATGGGGTTATTGGGACCCCTCCTCATGAATTCAGCCACTGTCATGGCGTTATTTGGTCCTGAAAGGTGATTTTGTGGTCACTGCACGGAATCACCTTTTGGGACCGATTAATGACACGACAGTGCCAGTGTTCATGAGGTGGGCTCTCAAAAAGTCTATGTTGCAAATTTGGTGAAAAAAATCCAAGAAATGATTGTTTTATGAGCGTGCATTGCGCAGTTGCTACGCATGATCGCAACTCCGCAAATTTGCAATATTTTCACTACAGATTTTCAGCATTGCCATTTTTCTGCACCTCCTTATGAACAGTACAGCTGTCATTTTTCACATCCTGGCCGAACTGTGTTTTTGCACTTCCTGCACAGAATAGCGCAGTCGCTGTGTGAAATCAGTGTTTGGGACACATTAAGAAAATCACAGTGACACTGTTCATGAGCAGAGGTCCTAAAATGGCTATGTTAAAACTTTGGTAATGAACATCCATAAAATGACTGTGTTACGCACATGCGTTGTGCAGTTTCCATGATTGCTCGGAAATGCGAACATTTTTAATATTCCCACTACAGATTTTCAACATTAACATCTCTTCACACCTCTCTATGGATGGTACAGCGGTCATTCTTCACATTCTGCCTGATCTGTGTTTTCATACATGTGGCACAGAATGGCATGGTTGCTGCTGGAACTCAAAGTTCGGGACACATTGACAAAATCACACTGCCACTCTTTATGAGAAGAGGTCCCAAATGCTTTCATGAGGTGGGGTCACAAAAAGCCCATTTTGAAAAGTTGTAGTGCAAATACCAACAAATGCCCAGGGCATTAGGGTTTCTAACCATAATGTCCCACCCTGTAGAGACTGACAGGCTTTGGGGTGTGCCTTTGGATTGCCGACTGTACTGCTCATGCCATCCCACCCCCACCCTCGAGCCACTGACAAGCATCAAGGTGTACCTTTGACTCTTTGGCCCCAGACTTCACCCCATTCTACTATGCTGCACCCATTTCAGCATATGTCCTTATGGAATGGGGTGAGTGTAAAGCTAAACACCCCAAGGCACACCTCAACATGTGTCAGTGTCTGTAGAATAGGGTGAGGTGACATGGCATGACCGTCATGGACAATGACCCAAACACTTACCCCAATGCCTGTCCATCTCTACAGAATGGAGGTGGGGTTGGCATGAAGTTCAATATTTCACTGCCATTCCTATTCTGCATCTATCTCACGCCTGCATTTCCAATGCTAATACCAGCAAGCAAACATTCGGCATTGACAAATGCTTGTTAAATATGGGAAAGATAACTGACCCCTTCCAGGAGTCAGGGAATCTGTTAGTATGAATAGTGTATATGTATTCAATTTTTTTGTTAATGTGAGCACCCAGAATATGGGTTCAATTTGAAGGGTCAACCGGGACCCCATCTGGTCCAGTAGGCTTGCTCTGTTTTGTCACTGTAAGTGCCATTCCTACTTCTTCCTCCAACGCCATTATTAGCTGTCTGGGGACCCAGTTTTCCAATTTCAAACTATCTCTGTAAAACATACTGTAGATTGAAAATACAAATGCCAAGCTTAGGGTTTATATGTGACTTCATATTATTCTGCCAGTTAGATGTACCACGAGCTACAGTACTAATCTCCAAAAGACCTTAGCAATATTATCTTGAACAGCCTCCAACATCTTTTTCCATAGCAGAGCAAGATAAGAATTTCTTTTATGCTGTAAAAAGCACTTATATTCTCTTCTAGCAGTGCTTAGTTGTTGTACATTTTCTCTAGATGGTCTCAGTTTAGCGTTCCGGATTTTAGCAGCAAACAGCTTTTTGGCTGCCTTACAATCCCTATCGAGCCAAAAATCTGATGGTTTTAACCCATTAATAACTTTATAACACATTTTTTTTACATCTCTTAAGCAGGTCATCAAACTCTGTCATTATGGCCTCCCCACAAATAGATAGAATCTTCTGCCTTTGATTCATTACATCTTCTGAGTGTAAGATAGCTAGATCGTCATTTTCACTGTGCTCATTCCAGTAAATCCTATGTTTATTAAGTACTTCAGTATTTCCCCATTCATTATTTCTTTGTTGGATTCTACCTAGGACCTTCCTTCTAAACAAAGTGGGAAATGATCACTTTCAGTTTTTTTCCTAAAACTTTATGCTACAAATACATATGTATATCACAGATGGTGAAAACTACATAATCTATAACAAAATCATAATTACCCACTATAAGTAATTGTACCAAGCTGGTCTCATTCTAACCTATCATTCAGGACTACAAGGTTCCAGTTATCGCAAAAGCTTTGTATATTTTTACTCGTGTTATTATTATAAAGTGCTTTGCTATGCTTTGTGCACCAAATATGTTAGCTATTTGTCCATTCAGTTAGTGAGTTATGTAACCTATTCTTGCATTAAAGTCCCCCACCCAAATATTTTCTACACCATCCCCACCAACATCTTCAAGTACTCTGTCCAACAGAACAAAAACTTGCATTATGTGAAATGGACTGCAAAGGAGAGTTTTAACAATTACAAATTAAGCATTCCTGGCCATTAATATAAACCTAGAGAATTAGTTTACAGTCATCTTTGAACAAAATTTTATTGCACTTTATCTGGGGTAAAATCCTGACTCCTATTAAGAGGTTACCTATTGGCCTACCACCTTTTTTCCACTTATTTTGACAAGAAATGAAATATTGCAAAACCATTAAATTGAAATTGTCATTTTCTAACAGCCAGGTTTCCTGGAGGCAAAAAAATATCAGCTTCCCTAAGAAAATCTTGTCATTCCGTATCTGAGATTTTATTCATAACCCCAGCAGTATTCCAGGAGATAATCTTAATAAAGTCATTATTTTTATCTGAGGGACTCTCACCCAATGTACTATCTAGTCAAGCACGTACACTGGCTTGTAATATATAAAATCCATCAGTCTGTGGAAAAGAATCTAAGATGGATGGAGTGTTCCAAGTCTGATACTTTTGGTACCTAATTTTATTGTCATTCATTATTTCCATGGCATCAGTTACATTCATGCCAATAGACTATAATCTAGCCACTTGATTCAATATCTGTTTTGTTAAAATCTTATCAGCAAATTTAATATTTATCTTCCTCATACCATCAGCACCTTTGACCCTTTCAATGGCTATAAAATCAGACTCTAGGCGACTCAATCCTAAAATGTCCTATAAAATAAACAGGATTTAACTTTTCAATGCAATGTATGGGGAAGGGAAAGGGGAAATTGTTTAACCAGGAAAGGCACACTAAGCTGAAGCTTGTTTCCAGGTGCAACCTGGGAGCACAACCAAATTAAGTGACTTGCTCAGGGTCATGCAGTATGAGAGTGGGGGCTATGGGATTCAAACCAGGTCTTGAGGTCTGCAGCTCAGTGTCCTAAACCACAGCACTATACTGCCTCATTCATTATCATGTTCTTTCACCCCAAATATTGACAGAATAGGATAGATCCCTTCTTCAGCTGGGGAATATAATTCAGCCTCATGGGGAAAAACTAAAGATAGTTTGGCCCAGATTTGCCAAGATAACTATAAGGTGAGGTGAAGGTAAGTACAGGGGAGAGAGGGGAGGTAGGGGTAGAATGGTAAGTTACAGCAGAAAACAAGGGGGAGAGGAGGGAGGTCGGTGGGGAGGAGGGAAAGTAGAGTCATTCCCTTCAGGATACTAAGAACCCTGAAAGGGGCAAGAGGGCATTAAAAAAAGAGGAGGGGAGTACAGGAGATGAGGGAAAGGAGTGGAATAGAAAGAGGTAGGATCAGGAAGTGGAGGGAGATTGTCTTGGCAGGGGAACAGTTAAGGAGGGACATGGCAGGAGCAGTTCGATGAGAGGTAATTGTGCAGAGCAGAGTTTAGGGAGTAGGAGGAGGATGAGTGCTGGTTTTGAGGGGGAGGGAGTTCCACATTTTGGGGAAATGGTGTGAAAAGTCTGATTAGCCTATGAGGGTAGAACATCTAGGAATGGCCAGGGTACAAGAGTCAGAGGATCTAAGGGAATGGGAGGGAGGGGGAGGTGAGATAAAAGAAGAAGAGAGGTAGTTGCGGAGTGCTCCCAACCAGTGTTTAGAGGTGAGTTTAGAGCAGTGGGATATGCATCTATTTGTGAGGGGGGGGAGAGGCAATGTGTGGTAGAGGATGCAATGGTGGGCGTGAAAAGGAGCATCAAGGGCAAAGTGACAGAAAGAGTGAAACAGTGTGTCCAATCTGCCCAGGGAGGATTTGGGAGCAGCAACATAGACTATGATAGTTGAAAATGGGGAGGATCATCTTCTGGATAAGATCACACCTAACCATAGTAGGGATGCTACTTTCCAGAGTGCCAAGCTTGAGGCGCAGTTTACTCTGGATGGCATTGATGTGACCAGAGAAGTTGAGGTGTTGGTCCAGCCAAACCCCTAGGTATCTAAAGGAGGATGTGTCCTCAAGTAAAGTCCCATCCAAGGTGTGGAAAGAGAGGAGGTTTGGGAGCCTAGAGAGTCTCTGCCTAGTGCCCAAGGTCATGGAGACAGTCTTCTTGGCACTGAGGAAGATTGAGTTGATGGTTAGCAAACCAGAGTTATACTTTGTCAGAGCCATGCTGCAAACTGGTTGTAACCTCAGCAGGACTTGAGGCAGATGCATACGACACCGTATTATTGGCATACATGTGAAAGAAGGAGGAGGGGGAGCAGACTGCGGGTAGGTCATTTAGGAAAATTGAGAATAGAAGGGGACCAAAGACTGAGCCCTGTGGGACTCCAGTGGTGATTGGGAGGGGAAGGAAGATTACACCAGAGATCCTGACTGATTGGGTTCTACCAGTGAGGTAGGCCCTGAACCAGTTAGTGGCAGAAGGGGAGAGTCCTGCTGTTGAGAGAGTTCAGGAGAAGGGTGTGGGAGACTGTGTCGAATGCTTTGGCAAGGTTGACAAAAATGGCTGATGTGATAAGGACATTGTTCATCCCAGCTAGGATGGAGTCATTTAGCCTGAGCAGGGAGGTAGTTGTGGAGTGTTTTTTCCTGAATCTGGATTGGAAAGGGGTGAAAAAAGAGGATTCAGATAAGAATGAGGTAAGTTGGGAGAGAACCAGGTGTTCTTGGAGTTTAGCAAGGGTGGGGAGAAGGAAGATGGGGTGGTAGTTACACGGGGAAGAGGAGCCACCCCCTTTGTTTAGTGGGAGGACAACTGCATGTTTCCATGATGTTGCGGCTGAGCCTGTGGTGAAGGAGAGATTTAAAATAAGGGAGAGGGGGGTAGGCAATGGCATGGGCTGAGAGAGAGAGAAAGTTTAGGGTCAGGTCATCAGGGACATGATCCTTTGAAGGTTGATGGTGAGTAAGGCTTTAAAGCATTCTCAGGAATGACAGTTGAGAAGGAGAAGAAGGGGGCCGAGGGTGAGGGGGGGAATCCGTGTTCAAAGAGTGGGAGAGGGAGGGCCTTTAGGAGATCTGCAGTGCAAGAAGTGTAATAGGAGTTAAATTTAGCAACAACTATGCTTGAGTCTGCCACAAGAGTATTATTTATACTGAGGACTGGGAGGGGGAGTGAGTCTGGGGTGAGAAGAGGACATGAACCACCTTCCAGAATTTTAATGGAGAATTTATGATTGTAAGGAAGGCTGCTTTAAAATACTCAGTCTTAGCTAGCCTCATAGCTTTGGTGCAAGCATTACGTAGCTTACACTAAGTGGTGAAATCATTAGGGGACAGGGTAGATTTATGCAGCTTCCACGCATGATCTCTGGCCCTGAGACAGGCCAGAAGTTCAGGAGTTATCCAAGGAAAGTGATTGCCCCTGACTCTGGTTGATTTTAGTGGGGCAAAGGTATTTCAAGAATTCAAAAATATACCTTTGAAGTAAGAGAGGGCCAAGACTACTGAGGAAAAGAAGGTTAGGGGAGACCAGTCAGCTAGAGCAAGGTGTTGCAATACAGGTTCAAGGTTCAGTGAATTAAAGGAGCGTATTTGTAAGATCTTGTCTGGGGATTCTGGCCTATGTACTTTCCGGACTAAGGAGACTGAGTTGTAGTCATAGGGCATCAGGGAGGATACCTGATTTAATAACTCGTGAGTATGTGAGTGCGCCCAATCTAACAGTCAGTGGTTTTGTGTTTTATGGTTTGTGCGGGTGGGTTCTGAGATCAGCTGGGTGAGGTTTTGGGCACCTATATCACATCGTGTTTTGGCAGCTTTTGGTTACAATCAATTTAGGTTGAAATCACCCAGGATGTATAATGCACCCGATTGTGAAAGGGCTGAGACAGAGGTGATTAGGTCTAGTGCAACAGCTGTCTGTATGTTGGGGTGACAGTAGACTGCGGCCACAAAAATAGGGAAAGTAAAAGGCAGGGTTACTTGTGTGGCTACAGTGTTGTAGGTAGCTGAATTTGAGGTAGAGTATTGTAGTGAGGAGAGAATATACATAGCAACACCACTGCCCCTGCCAGCCCGGTCTTGCCTTAGTATAGAGTAGCCTGGGATGGAGATAGAGTGATCAGGGTTCAAGACCTTAAGACAGGTTTCAGTAATGATGAGTATATCCGGATTTAGGGTATACGCCATGGTTTGGAGAACATCAATCTTTAGCTGTAGGCTGCAAATCTTTAGATGCAGAAGCTTGAGTCCTTTAGGGAGTGGAGAAGGGTCAAAGGAGAGGTAGTGGCAGAAGTTTGGTCCAGTGGCGTAATAGGGCTAGAATTAGGGTGAATGTTCCCTGATGTGAGCAAGAGGAGGGCAATAATCAGGAAGTGAATTTTAGGGCACTTACGAGGCTGTGGGAGGAAGTCCAGTGCCTGGAGGGGGTCAGGAGGGAGTGAGAAGGCAAACATTTGGTGAAGAAATGCTAGATTAGCTGACACCATGGTCAGGGAAGCAAATGGGAAGCTAGGTGAATGTGCCCAGATTTCATACAAGGAGGAGGGGGAGAAAACAAGGATGAAAGTTGGGGACAGGAGAGGAGGAGAGGGGATTTGCGTGTGGCTGTTGGATTGCAGTGTGTTTAGTGTAAACAGGGGCAGTAAGGAGAGGATAATAAACAATAAAAGGGGGAGTGAGGAGAGGCAGGGATGCATTTTGAGAGATGGGTGGAGGTTGGTTTGTCTGAATTGGTGGAGATGAGGTGGGAGGAGGTAAGCTTATCTGGAAAGTCGGAGAAAGAGAAGGAGGGAGTTAGAAATATTTATTAGTGAGAGAGAGAGAGAGAGAAAGAGAAGGGGGACTGAGTAATTGCAGATGAATTAGGGGACGAGGAGGGGAGAGAGTTTAGAACAGAACTGAGGATAAAGCTTTTGGTACAAAATGACCCTCTAGTGGCCAATTAGTATAACTTGCAGAGGGGAAAACAGGTTCTTAGTTATTCACTAGAGAGAGTTATTCACAAGAGAGAGGCGGGGTCGCCTCGGCAAAAGGCTATAAATAAAAACGCTCAGATAGGGTGGGGAGGGCAGCGCACAGCACCGGTGGGGAACAACTTTTAGCAAGGGAGCTTCTGTAAGTAGAAGCAGCAGTTAAGGAAAAAAAATTAAATACAGAAGAAAGTGGCAACAGTTCAGAGACAGCCCAGAAAAGAAGCAGTTCAATGGGCAAGCTGCTGGTGGTGTTTTCCACCAATGGGAGCACCGCAGCAAGCATATGCAGTCAATCAGAGAGCGGGATTTCAAACCTTATGGTCCCCAAGGAGATGAAGCGTATGTGGCTGCTGGAGAGATCGAGCAGGTCGGCTGGAGCTTTGCAGCTGACTGGGGTGAGTCCCAGCACTGCAGCAGGAATGGCAGAGCCTGCTCAGAAATAGTCCTGAGGGAAGAAAGAGGGGGAGAAGTTTAGGGCAGGCAGAGAAATAGGAAATCAGACAATAGCTAAGCCGGGTTTGGGATGGGGGTGTTAAACGAGAGAAAAGGAGAGGAGTGAGTGAGTGAGTGAGTGAGTGAGTGAGTGAGTGAGTGAGTGAGAGCAAGGGGCATGGGGAGAAACAGTGGGAGGCAGGGTTTTCAAACAAGGGGCTGGTGGCAAGCCCAGCCAAGGGAGCAGAGCCTGAGGAGGTAGGGACAGGAGAGGGGGTTAGACAAAGAGGCAGGCGGCGCTTTCCAGTGGCAGTCAGAAGAAACGAGTATAGGGATTAAACAGGACAGGTTTATGTAAAGGGCACATTAACTTAAAATTTAGGTCAACAGTACAAAATTAGTAAAATCATGCACAATTCTTAGGCAGGCTAACAACAGAAGGATTGTCAAATAAAAAACCTTAAACACTTGCATGAACTTCAGTAAAGGGCAGAAATGGCAGTTTTAAAAATTACACAAGTTCAAAATCAATTCCCCTTTTTTCTAAGCAAGTCAGGCAATAGTAAGTCTTAAAGATTTAGCCTTGAGTTTTACACAACTTTTAGCAAGGGAACTTCTGTAAGCAGAAGTGACAGTTAAGAAAAAAAAAAAATACAGAAAAAAGCACCAGAAAAAGCACCAACAGTCCAGAGGCAGCCCAGAGAAGAAACAGTCCAATGGGTAAGCAGCCAGTGGTGTTTTCCACCAATTGAAGCACCGCAGCAAGTGTATGCAGCCAATCAGACAGCGGGGTTTCAAACTGTATGGTCCCCAAGGAAATGAAGCGTACCTGGCCGCTGGAGAGGTGGGGTGGGTCAGCTTGAGCTTTGTGGCTGACCAGGGTGAGTCCTGGTGCCACAGCAGAAACAGCTGAGCCTGCTCAGGGCTATTCCTGGCCACTGGAAAGGTCGGGAGGGTTGACTGTAGCTTTGCGGCTGACGGGGGTGAGTCCCGGCGCCATAGCAGGAATAGCAGATCCTGCTCAGGGTTAGTCCTGGCCGCTGGAGAGGTCAGGTGGATCAGCTGGAGATTTGAAGGCTGACTAGGGTGAGTTCCAGCACCACAGCAGGAATTGCAGAGCATGCTTAGGGCTAGTCCTGGCCACTGGAGAGGTCGGGCGGATTGGCTGGAGCTTTGCGGGCAACCAGGGTGAGTCCTGGCCCTATAGCAGGAATGGCAGAGCCCACTCAGGGTTAATCCTGAGGGAAGAATAATTATTATATTCATCTGAGGATCCATTTCAATTCTGAATGCTTCAAAATTGCATTCTGTGCCCAGCTGTAGCCCCAGATCAGCCTTTACTAAATATTGCATCAACTCCATCAAAATCTCTTGGGTTTCATAGTGCTTCTTATAAAACCGCCATAATCTTAATAAACCATTCCATCCCTACTATCACTATCTCATTTAAGGATCCCTTCCTAGGGGCTTTAAGTGGGGGATTAGCTTTCTCTTCCCCCTTAATTGGTCATTTTTCAGTCCTCAGATCTCCTCCCATCAGCTCACCAGCTTTAATAAAGAGGTACTCAGAAAGAACCTCACACTCACAGTTTAAGGAGCAAGTGCATGCTAATCCAAACCCAGCTGTAATAGGTGGCACTTCATATTGCACACACTCAGTCCTCCTGTGCACCACTTCCCCTACTTTTGGGCCCCTGTCCCATATCTCTTTTTTCCTCTTTTTCTCAACATTTTCATCATCCTTTTTTTTTTTTTTTGTATTTTGCATCCTATATAATGTTTCAGTTTTTTCCCCTTCTATTTGTTTTCTTTCCTTTTTTTCCCCCGGGGCTATTTGATGACTTTAACGCAGTATCCCTTTTTATGTTGGCTTGCGCTTGTGCAGCCAACATCTTGCGGTAGTAGCAGATTTGGAGGCACGGTCACTGTTGGATGAATGCAGGGCATGCATCAGTAGGTGCGTCCCGCATTCCCCAATAAGCCAGCAGCAGGCACTGACATCATGCATCCCTAATGTGGCCACCAGATCTAAGAAAAGGTCCGCTGCAATGAGAGCGAAGCTCTCATGCAGCGGGACCACAACACACCTCCCGACATGCAAGCAACGTGGCGGCAGTCACCTGTCACAATGCCACGAGGGAGCCTACCCACGCCGCATAATGTCCCTCCCTTCTCCGCTATGTGTCGAGGGGTGCCCAATCCCCCATCTTCATGCGCCTCCCAAAAAGTCTTCTTTGCTGACAGGGGGCCCAATTCCTATCAGCTTCAGTCGCCTTTCCCAGTTTAATCTGCCGATGGGGAGCCCTCCCGTCAACATAATGTCCCTCCCATTTTGTTTGTGTGCCAAGGGGTTGCCCAGTCCCCTTGGCTCTCCCACCCCACTGGTATTTGCCAACAAGGGTGCCAATCCCCATCGGCTACAGCTCCCCCAAAACTCAGGTGGCATGCTGGGAGCTCACCCCAGCTGCCACAGTACCCTGTAAAAAAAGTCCGCAATGTTTTTTTTCTTTCTACCTGTAAACAGAAATGGTCCTCGCGCCTCCCTACCCTCCCTCACCCACGCCCACCCTCTGTGCACCCCACTCCCTCACACCCCTCACTCCCATACTTACCTCAAGCATGGCGCAATGATCTTCGGTGGACCAGGAACATGTGTGCATTCTTCAAAGCTGACCACGAACTGAAGAAATGCCGGTTAGTTGTATAATGGCATAAATAGGGTTTTTTCAACTTTGGTGCATATCTCAGGCATTTTTGGGAATTTTGACACCAAATTTTCAACATGGGGTTATTGGGACCCCTCCTCATGAATTCAGGCACTGGCATGGTGTTATTCAATCCTGAAAGGTGATTTTGTGGTCACTGTGCAGAATCACCTTTCGGGACCGATTAACGAAATGACAGTGCCACAGTTCATGAGGGGGCTCTCAAAAAGCCTATGTTGCAAATTTGGAAAAAAGGTGGAAAAAATCCAAAAAATTGCTGTTTTACGAGCATGCATTGTGCAGTTTCCACACACACTTGTAACTTAGTGAATTTGTAATATTTTCATTGCAGATTTTCAACATTGACATTTTTCCACACCTCCTTATGAACAGTACAGCTGTCATTTTACATATCCTGGCCAAAATGTAGTTTTGCAGGTCCAGCACAGAATAGCACAGTCACTATGCAAAATCAGTTTTCAGGACAGTTTAAGGAAATGATGGTGACACTGTTCATGAGCAGAGGTCCTAAAATGCCTATGTTGAAAATTTGGTGACGAAATTCCATAAAATGACTATGTTACAAGTGTGCGTTGTGTAGTTTCCATGCATCCTTGTAACTTTGCAAATTTGCAATATTTTCTTGCCAGATTTTCAACACTAGCATTTTTTCACACCTCCTTATGAACAGTATAGCTGTCATTTTTCACATCCTGCCCTAAATGTGTTTTCGCACCTGTGGCGCACAATGGCGTGGTCACTGTGGGAAATCAACATTTTGGGACAAATTAACAAAATCACAGTGCCACTGTTCATGAGGGGAGGTCCCAAAATGCCTATGTTAAAAATGTTGTTAAAAAAATACCAAAAATAATTGGGTTACTAACGTGTGTTACACAGTTTATATGCATGCTTGTGACTTCACTAATTTTTCATATTTTCACTCCAGATTTTCACTGTTGCCATTTTTTTACATCTCCTCATGAACAATACAGTTGTCATTGTCCATATACTGCCCAAAATGTGTTTTCATCCCTGTGTCACCAAATGGAATAGCCGCTGTGCAAAACCACCTTTCCAGCTAACAAACTGATAGTGCCGCTCTTCATGAGGTGGGCTCATAAAAAGCCCATGTTGAAAATTTGGAGTGAAAATACCAACACACGCCAATGGTGTTAGGGTTTCCAACTGTAGCACCCCACCCTGTACAGACTGACAGGCATCAGGGGTGTGACTTGGGATCATCGGCTGTAATGCTCATGCCATTCCACCCCCACTCCCACCCTGCAGCCCGTGACAGGCATTGTGGTGTGCCTTGCAGTGTTCAGCCACAAAGTTTGCCCCATTCTCCTATACTGAACCCACCTCAACGTATTTCCTTATGGAATGGGGTAAGTATAATGCCCAAAGACCCCAAAGCACACCATGACACTTGGCAGTGTGTACAGGGTAGGATGAGGTAAAACGTCATGAGCATTATAACTGGTGACCCAAAGGCACACCCCAATGCCTGTCGGTCTCTGCAGGTGGGGATGGGGTTGGCGTCACTTCAATACTTCACTGCCATTCCTATTATGCGTCTCTAACTCCTGCACTACCAGTGCCAATGCCAGCGAGACAACATTCGGCATTGACAAATACTTGTTTCAATTATGCAGTATTGACAAGTCATATTATTCTGTACAGCTCACTGTGAGTCAATTAAATCCATTTTATCTGCTGTATAACTTGCACATTCTCCATCATTTCCCTTTTAACATCTTCCAGTTCATTTTCAATTCATTGCAAATAATAAATAAGATATTAGTCATGTGGTGGAATGCTAATGCATCAATCATTTCCATGGACAAAAAAGTAGGATATTTGCTGTAAATGGAAATATCAAGGGTGGACTTCACTTGTTCCTTTTAGCCCCCTAGAGGCTGCCACTCCAATCCTTCATGACTTTTTTCTTTATGCAATATATATATATATATATATATATAACATTGCAAACAACTGCGTTAATGCATCTTTAGGGTTGCAACATCAAAAGTAGGGAAATTCAACCTGTACGTGCATGGACAGGCATGATGGATGTGTTTTGGCATTTTGAACCCCAATGCTCACCCCATTATCTTATACTATGCCTGTCTTACCTTACTCATAGAATAGGGTGAGCATTAGGGTTCAAAATGCCAATACACATCTGTCGTACCTGTCCTTGCATGCACAGTGCAGGTGCGGTCTTATGCTTGGGAACCTAAAGGTTGAATATCCCTACTTTTGATGTTGCAACCTTAACGATGCATTAATGCAATTTTTTGCAATGAATTTCCCTTCTTTTTGAGAAAGTTCAATGTAAGTGGTATGTCATTGTGGGAGCACAGGGCCATTAATACTTAATGTTCACCATTTCTTGGAGTGCAGGGCCCTACTGGCCCTGCATTACCATATATCCATAAGTGTAGAGACATTGTAATGAACCCTCATCTCCCTATGAGAGCACGGAGCCCTTCGGGCCCTGTGGTCCCACCACTGCATAATGGCATGCCCCCACTCCCCTTTTTGCATAATGATATGCATATGTGGGAACACAGGCCCTCTGGGCCCTGCGCTCCCACTTACACATAACTACAGAGACATATCACAGGCCTAGAGACACGAAAAGGAACCCCTGTAACACAAATTTGGCAATATGACAGTAACCAAAGCAAATATGGGAAAAATTCCACTGCTGTTGTAATCATGACTTGTTAATCTCCATGCATGCTTAGTCCACCTAAGGGTGGACTAAGCAGTGATTAGCACAAAATGCATATCTCAAACCATTTTTGAGATACAGACTCCAAAAGGTGAAACGGGTGCCGCAATGTTATCCTATTGGAAACTGCACAACTTCAGAGAGCCGTAACCATGGAACCATTGTAAGTTTTTTTAGCAAACCAGCAAATGGCACATCTGTTAAGCAAGTGCTTGACGCCCTGAAAACTTCAGCCAAAAAGCTCAAACTATTTTTTTGCTATGATGTGGCAAAGAAATTTGTGGTTTGGGGCTGGTTTTCAGCTGTACTTTCACGAAAGTACCAGTATTTTCATGAAAGTACCATTGGTTTGCATGGGGGAACTTTTTCAAAGGTACTGAAGGACTTTTGACAAAGTTCTCCCATATCAACCAATGGTACTTTCACAAAACTAACTGGTACTTTTGTGAAACTACCTGGTACTTTCACAAAACTACCTTGTACTTTCATGAAAGTACCAGTACTTTTGTAAAACTACCAATGGTTCTTTTGTGAAAGTACCAGGTACCACTTACACATAAGTTCACACTGCCATTAATATGTAATGTTATCCATGTCTTGAACCCTGTCCTATCATATATCTGTAAGTGTAGAGACATTGTAATGAACCCTCATCTTCCTGTGGGAGCGCAGGACCCTTTGAGCTTAGCGCTCCCAGCACTGCATAATGGCATGGCCACTCCCATTTTATGCATAATCATATGCATATGTGAGAGCATGGGCCCTCTGGGTGCTGGGCTCCCACTTACACATAAGTACAAAGACATACCGAAGGCCTAGAGACATAAAAAGAAACCCTCGTAATGCAAATTTGGCAATATCTCAGTAACCATAGCAACTATGAAAAAAATTCCACTGCAGTCATAATCATGACTTGGAAACTTCTATACATCCTTAGTCCTAAAGGAGGACTAAGTGACGAGCAGTGAAAAATCTGTGTCTCGAACCATTTTCGAGATATGGGCGCTGAAAGAAGTCAAGGGTGCAACTTCAGAGAGCTGAAACTATGAAACTAATGTAAATTTTTTTCACCAAACCACCAAAATGCACATCAATAGGGCAAAGGCTTGCCACCCTGCAAATTTCAGCCCAAATGCCTGATCTGTTCTTTTGCTATGAAGTGGCAAAGAAACATGGGTGGCAGAATGTTATCCTATGGAAAATGTTGCAACTTCGAGCACTGCATAACAGCATGGCCCCTACTCTCATTTTATGCATAATGGTATACATATGTGGGATCACGGGCTGAAGTCCTGTGCTCCCACTTACACATAAAGTACGGACACATACCACAAGCCTAGAGACATGAAAAGGAACCCTTGTAACATAAATCTGGCAATATCTTAGTAACCATAGCAACTAAGAAAAAAATTCCACTGCTGTTATAATCATGACTTGGAAACCTCCACATGTGTAAAGGTGGACTAAGCTGTGAGTAGCGAAAAATCCATATCTTGAACCGTTTAAGATATGGGCACCATAATGTTATCCATGGGAAATTGTGCAATTTTGGAGTGCTGTAACTATGAAACTGGTGTAAATGTTGTCAGCAAACTACCAAAAGGCACAACGGTAAGGCAAGGGCTTGCCATCCTGAAAATTTCAGCCCAAAAGCCCTATCTATTCTTTTGCTATGAAGTGGCAAAGAAACTGATTGTTTGGGGCTGTTTCCAATGTTATTCTATAGGAAAGTTTCACAACTTACTGCACCCACACCGTTTGGAATTTTGGCCTGAAATTTTCAGCGTAGACAGAGGTTATCCCAAGGAATAATCCAGCATTGGTTTGGTGAAAACATATTAATGCGTTCAAAAGTTATTAAATTTTGAGATTTTGGGTTCTGAGCATGCTCAGTTCATGGTGCACATATATTTTTCCAATGGGCTATAATGGAAATTTAAACTTAAATAACTTTTGAATGGATTAATATTTTTCACCAAACCTTCAAAAGGCATTTCCCTGATCCAGTCCACATATACCCTGAAAATTGCGGACCAGACTGACAAACTGTTCAGGCTGTGGAGAAGAGCAACAAGTGTCACAAAGTTGAGGATTGTTCACATTTGTTCATGCTTTACAGCTCTGCAACTGCAAATCCAACCAGAACAAAACTTTCCAGATCCAGGGATCTATGGTACCACACTGCACATGCAACATTTCAGCCAAATCAGAGTAATGGTTGCAAAGTTATTAAAGTGCAAAATTTTGAGTTTAACACAGAAGTGGCTGCACAACCCTAATATACTGGCCCTGCTGGGCCAGTATACATTTATATTTTTATAAAATGTGTAGGAAAAATTATGTCTGCTGATTTGTTGGATCCCATCACATGACCGTGTGTATAATAGTGCACGACTGCAAACCAGCACTTTTACCCCCACTAAAAAAACAATTTTGCTATTTTATAAGATAGATAACCCACTCTACGGTGTGAGGGCATGCTCTGATATACACAAGACTTGGGTGGTTGATGCACTCAGCCTGCAGGCTCGTGTGTACAATGCACATCAAGGCATGCGTATTTCAGAGCGTGACCGCACACCTAAGAGTGGGTTATCTATTACACATATATATATATATAATTACTATTATTATTTTAGGGCCCATGGCTGTTCAAAGGTTTAGAGCCCATGACTGATAAAATCTCATGTTCCTCCCCTTGATTCTTCTTTTCAAAACTTCTAGTTTCCATATATATGGATTACATGAGCTAAACACAAGCACACAAAAACAGATTTTTTTCCTATGACAAAAAAAGAAAAGGAAGTTCAATCCAGTACAGAATTCTTCATAGTAGGCAATCTTCCACTATCAATACGGTAATCAGTTCATAAAAAAGAACAAGGCTAAAACAGTAAATGAGAGCCAAAAGAAAAATGGTAACATCCGTTTAAGTCACGGCCTTTAAAAAAGAAAAACGTACAATTTGCTCCCAAATGGGGAAACCCACTTCTTCAGAGTTTGTTTCAAGTTAAAATAAACTTCTCTCTTCACAAAAAACATAGTGCTTTATAATAAAATTGCAAAACAATTTGCTATCTTCCCAAATGGGAGGGCACTCATAGTCACAGCAAAGTAGGCTGAAGCTCCAGAAGCTTCTGAGTAATCAATCTGTTTAACTTTTCCTCCTAAAAATTCAAAAAATTTAAAATAATAATACATTATTCAACCCCAAAAAGTTAACCAAAATCTCATAAAGCACTGTTATGTAATAACTTACTTCACATGTTAGGGCTAGGCCCATGCTACTCAAACTCTCAGTAACCACTCAACAACCGATAGGCAAGCAATGACCACCACCCTACTAGGGTTTCTTTTTAGATTATATTTTCTTGGCCAACAAATATAGTGGCACACAAACAGTTCCCAAACGTGATTGTAACAAAGAGCAGACTTCAGCTAATGCTCAACATTTAGAAAATATGCAGTGGCTCTCAGGTCCTTGGCTGTTATGCGGATGTTCCCAACACCCATAATACAATATCATCGGGAGTGACATCAGCATGCCTATGGTGAGGGGTCAGGCTATCATGAAATAAATCAATTAAAAAAGCGGAATGTAAAATAAAAACATTTGAAGTGCATAATCCCCATCGAAAAGGAAAAAACAACACCAAGAGAAAAGAAAACCAGCAAGCACCTAATATGAAAAAAGTGTCTGTAAAACAAAACAGCCAAATAATATTTGTAAAAATGCAAATACAATGTCACTAAAATAACATCTACATTAAAAGCAAACAGCAGCATGCAAAGAAATTGGCCCTTTTCTAATGTTTTCCTTTGGAAAACATATTTATCAGGAGCTGCAAATATCTCATATAAATCTTCCTAACAAACTTGAGGGATGGGTTCCAACAATCCTTCCTCTCAGGAGTCCTGATTAGATCTCTTCCTCCGACTCGCCACCAGGGCTTCTCCCCTGTCTCTCAGCACACCAACCATGGTTCACTCCATCTTCCCATCTTTCTGCAGCCAGAAACCACATGCTCTCTTTTCTTCTTTAACTGTTCTTCCTTTCCATAGTTTCCAAACTGACAGAATGAATGAATAACGTTATTTGTTCAACCAAGATAGAAATCTCAAGGTTATTGCAACATAAAATGTCATTATAAGTTGCAGCAATTAAAAACAGTTTCCACAGTTTAAAATATTTTGTAAATATTTTCCATGCATCAAATATTATACAGACAATGTTTCTCCTCTATATGCATAGGCATTACAGTTCACCATCTTATGACAATTCCTTGATAATATTTCATTATTTTATTTATTCTGCTTGGAACTCAAAAACTACTTAGTATATTGGATAATGTATTATGAATTCATAATTATTTTATTCCTTCATTTTATTTTTTTTAGTGTACATTTTTTTGTTTGATTACTGAGGGAAAAAGGCAGATATATTCTCAGCATCCTTATAAAAAAATTAGTGTAGAAGAACAAACGTGATGTCAGAATTATGATTATTGTAACAGGTTAAAGTATTCAACAAATATATTTCAATAGTTTCCAATTGGGTCAGTTCTAAGAAAACAGAAAACAAAGGCACCTCTTCTAAGTGCAGTAAAATAGATGGCTAAGATATAAAAAAATTCTCTAAAAAACCTTTGCCTGTAGGCAACAATGGCATACCTGTATAAAAAGAACTTGCATAAACATATACAGCTACATAGAGCTCCTCCACAACTCTGAGAGCACTCACAGGTCTCCTGGAATGCAAAACAATTAAATCTGGAAAAAAAGAGTACTTCTAATGTCTAGAAAGGAGCAATCTGGAACGGCCAAGAATGAAATCATGCTTTATAAATATTTTCAAACAACTGTGGAACTAACCTATACTGGTCCTAATATAAAATTCCATTTATTTATAGCCTTAAAGAGCTGCTGAAGTCTTTGGGAAAACTTTACAAAACGTAATTTTCAGACACAGTTCAGCTGTTACTTTACATAACATCTATATATTTCTCTTCTTTATTATTTATTAATGAAGAAATTCCAGCAAAAACAAGATCTGCATCCCAGAGAATTCATCTGCCTTTATAACTTATCCCCTACTTGAAATTATAATGCTGTGTTGTGACATCAGTCTGTTGCTATGGAGACAACTGTACTGACACAAGCAGAGTATTGTGACATCAGGTTGGGAATAAGCAATAGGAGCTGATGAACCCTGAAGGAACAACAGTCCTGTTTTCATGCATATGATCTCAGTTATAAATAATGGGAATGAGAAATAAAAAGTTAGTAAGAAATTTAAAGCTGCTTTGTGTTCAGATATTATGTTTTTCAAAGCCCTTCTTGAGGCGTCAGTGGTTCTTTACTGAAACTGATTTAATAATTTGTTCATTTATTGGCTCATATTTTTAGACTGGCAGTATAGCCTAAAAGTTAGAGTAACAAGCCGTGATTGAGTTTAGTACATCCAGCAGACCTGGGTTTAATTTCCCACAACCTCCACTTCCATACTGTGTGACCCTGAGTAAGTTATTTAACCTCCCCAGGCTCCTGAAAACAGGCCTTGTGCCTAGTGGGCCTTACCTGGTTACCAAAAGAATAACAAAAATAAAATAAATAGATCACTCTGATTCTTGATGATTACTCACCTTACTTCTTGCAGTGGTAGCTATACAGTAGTTGGACTTGTTTGGAGCTCTAGGAAAGTTTCATTAAGACTTATAGAGACATTATCAACCCTTAGGCATCATTTTTTTTCCTCATTAAAATAAATCATTTTACAATTATTTACTTTCAGTAGACTTTGTTGTTGTTACTGGCTGTTTTTGTCTACTTTCTTTTTTTAATTAAAACAGAAACATATGCTATTGGTTTAATCATGCCAAATTGTTTTGAACTCTTGAACTCCTCTTACTGTGTACTTTCTGAATTTCAGAAGTTACCCACACATAGTCCAGCCCTTCATGACTTTGCTGTCTTCTCCTACAGCATCATAAGAGGCTAGACTGTGTGTGTGTGTGGGGGGGGGTACTAGTTTCAGGAAGGATGTTGTAGTACTAGTGGAGTAAGGCCCATAAACAAACAAGTTTTTGTATGGTAACATCAATATAATGTGCAGGCAGTTTTCAGTTTTATTAAAAAAAAAAAAGGCAGGTGGAAATCAGCCTGATATATCAACACATTCTACTGAAGGTGAGCAACAGTAAAATGTGTTGTCTAGTCTAGGGACTGTTTCAGACCGTGATCTTTTTAAAATAAATGGAATATTTATGTTGATTGCGCGCATGTGCAAGAAACATGTTGCGGCAGCTTTCTCCATAGGCAGGTTGTGGAGGCACGGCACTATTGTGCCCAATGCCCCCACAGCCTGCAAAGGCTTGTCCCCCATCCCCCAATGCTATGGCACGCTGCTGCTGACAGTAGTTCAGCCAGTGTGCCACAACCTTCTAAAAAATCAGCTGCTGCAATCAGGGGCCGCCTCTTCATTGCAGCGTCAGCCATCTGCTGCAATGAGGGAGCGACCCGTCATTGCAGGGCGAGATGTAGGATCCCTGATATTGTTTGTGAACATGGCAGCGGCTTTCCTCTGTATTCACAAACAATATTTACCCCACCACCATGTTTATTTGCCGACGGGGGAGCCCACTCCCCATCGGCATAATGTAACCCCCCCATTTTATTGTCTGCCAACGGGGTGTCCAATCCCCATCAGCAGAAAGGAATTCCCCCCCTTTTGTTGTTTGCCGATGGGGGTGCCCAATCCCCGTCAGCAGAAATGAATTCCCCACCCTTTTGTTGTTTGCCTATGGGGGTGCCCAATCCCCCGTCAGCTACAGCTGCCCCCCAAAAGGAAGACTTCGGTGGCACACTGGGAGCCCACCCCAGCATGCCACATGCCCCTGTAAAGTGAAAAACGGTCCTGCAACTTTTTTTTTCTACCTGAAAAAAGGAAACAGTCCCTCGTAGTCTCCCTGCCCCCTTCAAAACCTGCACCCATCCACTGCGCACCCTGCCTCCCCACACCCCATTCCATACTTACTCCAGAGCTCAGCGTGACGATCTTCAGTAGACCGGGAACACGTCTGCACTCTTCAAAGCTGACTGCGAACTGAAGAAATGCCGATAAGCTGTAAGATGTAATAAATAGAGTTTTTTCAACTTTAGTGCATATCTCAGGCATTTTTTGGAATTTATTCACCAAATTTTCAACATGGGGTTTTTGGGACCCCCCCCCATGAATTCTTGAACTGTCATGGCGTTAATCAGCCCCAAAAGGTGGTTTCATGTTCACTGCGCGGAATCACCCTTTGGGGCTGATTAACGAAACGACAGTGCCAGTGTTCATGAGGTGGGCTTTCAAAAAGCCTATGTTGCAAATTTGGTGGAAAAAATCCAAAACATGACTGTTTTACGAGCGTGCATTGTGCAGTTATATGCATGCTCATAACTTCGTGAATTCACAATATTTTCATGCCAGATTTTCAGCACTGGCATTTTGTCATACCTCCTTGTGAGCAGTACAGCTGTCATTGTTCACATCCTGGCCAAAATGTGTTTTCACACTTCTGGTGCAGAATAACACAGTCATTGTGGGAAATCAGTGTTCAGGATAGATTAAGAAAATGACAGTGACACTGTTCATGAGTAGAGGTCCTAAAATGCCTGTGTTGAAAATTTGGTAACAATATTCCATCAATTGACTGCGTTACGAGCGTGCATTGCGCAGTTGGCACGCACGCTCGTAACTTTACAAATTTATAATATTTTCACTCCAGATTTTCAACATTGCCATTTTCCCAGACCTACTTATGAACAGTATAGCTGTCATTTTTCCCATCCTGGCCAAAATATGTTTTCGCACTTCCGGCGCAGAATAGAGCTGTTGCTGTGGGAAATCACTGTTCGGGACAGATTAAGAAAACGACAGTGATACTGTTCATGAGCAGAGGTCTTAAAATGCTTATGTTGAAAATTTGGTGGTGATAGCCCATCAATTGACAGTGTTACAAGTGTGTGTTGTGCACTTGCCACGCACCCTTGTAACTTTGCAGATTTGTAATATTGTCACACCAGATTTTCAGCTGTGGCAATTTTTCACACCTCCTCATAAGCAGTACAGCTGTCATTTTTCACATCCTGACTGAAATGTGTTTTCACAGTTCCGGCACAGAATAACATGGTCACTGTGGGAAATCAGTGTTTGGGACAGATTAAGAAAATGACAGTGGCACTATTCATGAGCAGAGGTCTTAAAATCCCTATGTTGAAAATTTGGTGACGAAACTCCATAACATGACTGTGTTACAAGCGTGCATTGAACTGTTTCCACGCTCCCTTGTACCCGCAAATTTGTAATATTGTCACACCACATTTTCAACAGTGGCATTTTTCACACCTCCTTATGAACACTACAGCTGTCATTTTTCACATCCTGGCTAAAATATGTTTTTGCACTGCTGCCGCCGAATAGCACGGTCACTCTGGGAAATCAGTGTTTGGGACAGATTAAGTCGACTGAGTGAGAGGGGGGAGTGACCAAGCTCAACTGAGCTCTGTCAGGACTGCTGCGGATTTGTTTGTGGGCAGACAGAGGCCCCAACACAAGAGCCCAGTACAAAAGGGTAGCCTGCAGCACTGGGAGAAACAGAACGAGAGAGCGACTGAGGGAGGGGGAGTGAGCGAACTCACTGAAGCGCTGTCAGGACTGCTGCGGATTTCTTTGTGGGCAGAAAAAGGCATCAATGCAGGCAGGGGCCCGGTACAAAAGGCCAGACTGCAGCGGTGGGAGAAACAGTACAAGCGAGTGAGACAGGGGGACTTAGTGAGCTCAATGGAGCTTTATCAGGACTGCTGCAGATTTCTTTGTGGGCAGAAAAATGTGCCAATGCAGGCAGGAGCCCCGTACAAAATGGCAGCTTGCAGCGCCAGTACAAACAGAATGAGCGCATGAGAGAGGGAGACTGAGCAACCTCAATGGATCTCTATTGGGACAGCTGCAGATTTCTTTATGGACAGACAAAGGTGCCAACGCAGACAGGAGCCTCACACAAAAGCGCAATCTGCAGCACCAAGAGAAACAGAATGAGCGACTGACAGAGCGGTAGTGAGCTAGCTCAAAGGAGCTCTATTGTGACTGCTGGGGATTTTTTTGTGGGCAGAAAATGCGGCAACACAGGCAGGAGCCCAATACAAAAGGCCAGCCTTCAGCGCCAGCAGAAACGGAATGCGTGAGTGACAGAGGGGGAGTGAGCTCAATGGAGCTGTGTCATGACTCCTTCAGAGTTCTTTCTGGCCAGAAAAAGCTGCCAATGCAGGCAGGAGCCCAGTACAAAAGGGTAGCCTGCAGTGCCAGGAGACATAGAACGAGCGAGTGAGGGAGGGGGAGTTAGTGAGCTCAACGGAGCTCTGTTGGGATTGCTGCAGATTTGTTTGTGGGCAGAAAAAGGCAGCAATGCACACAGGGACCCAGTACAAAAGGGCAGCCTGCAGTGGCAGGAAAACCAGAATGAGTGAGTGAGCCAGCTCAATGGAGCTGTATTGTAACTGCTGCAAGTTTCTTTGTGGGCATAAGAAGGCAATAACGCAGGCAGAAGCCCAGTAGAAAAGGGCAGCCTGCAGCACTGGCAGAAACGGAATGAGTGAGTGAGAGAAGGGCGTTAACGAGCTCAATGGAGATTTGTCAGGACAGCTGCAGATTTCTTTGTGGGCAGAAAAAGGCGCCAACAGAGGCAATACAAAAGGGCAGCCTGCAGCGTCGGGAGAACCAGAATGAGCTAGTGAGAGAGGGGGAGCGAGCCACCTCAGTGGAGCTCTGTTGGGACAGCTGAAGATTTCTTCCTCGGCAGCACAAGGTGCCAATGCAGGCAGCAGCCCAGTACAAAAAAGCAGCCTGCAGCACCGGGACAAACTGACTGAGCCAGTGACAGAGGTCCACTGAGCGAGCTCAACAGACCAACGCAATCAACATTCGGCATTGACAAATGAATGTTATGATAGGACTAGTATAGGTTGCTTCCACAGTTACTTGAAAATATGAAAATAGTAAATGTATGGTATTGGATGCAATATGCTTAATGATTTCAGTTTAAAAAGTAGTTATATAAATGCAACTGTCTCAGACAGTGTATCATGTGAATTGATATTCTAACTCCTTTGATAATGCACAAGTGTAACGGAATTTGCAATTGCGCCTTCTCAGCAGACTGTATATCATGTAATGTGAATAATGGTATTGTAAACCCATTTCCTTTGATGTTTCAGACCATATTTGAATTTGCATCCCCAGGACTCCTTGTGTTGTGAGGGAACTATTGTTGAACAAGTTGTGTTGAGCATAGTGACTCTGGGGCTGAGGGACCAAACTACACATGTGGGCCACTGCTTTGTGACCTTTGACATCTGCAGAAATCAATCTGTGACACCCTTAGGTTCAAGAACTCTTGCTACTACTGAACCAGGTGGGACACAGAAACTGGTGCCAACCAAGAATCTGCTGCACAGCTGAATGTTCGGTAGGCAGTTGGTGCAACCAATAGAAAATACAGGGTCGAGCCATGTATAAACGCAAGGGATGCCAGAAGAGAGGAGATCTTTTTTGTGATCCCAAAACAAGCAGACATAGTGCATGTCTGCAAAGCCTAAGTACAATAATCCTAGGCCCTTGGCCTGGATGAATTGTGTTTGAGCAGCATAGGAGTGCCTGAGATGACAGCTGAATAGTCAGTGCATAGCTTTTGGTAGAGGATTCATGTCTCTGATACTGAAGTCAGAAACTTCTGTTTGCAAGAGTTTGAGCCCTAGGCCGGCCCGGTGGCACTGAGGGTTGAGGCGCTGGACGCCACACCTGGTGCCATACTGGTGACCTGAGTTCGGGAATAAGCCAGAGCCATCGGGGGTCGGCATGGTAGGAGAAGATTGAGTGTCCAGAAGACTGCTCTCTTCTCCTGGGCTGGGATCCAGGGGTTACCGAGCTCAGTAGCAGCACCCAGTGGAAGCAGGGGAACATAGCTCAATAGCGAGGTCAGTAGAGGGGTTGACGTTGGCAGGATGCTTGTGGGAGGGACCCGCGCCCGCATCCATTGCATGTCACATCAAGGGGGGAAAGGAAAAAGTAGAAAAGCCTCCTACACCATCAGTGTGATGACGGTGGCCCCAGGGGAGTTCACTCACATCTCTAGTGCCGACCCAGCGTACCCAGGATACTCCTCCACCCCCGACCCGGCGATGACAGGTAGGTACTTCACACTTAGGTGGTAGCTGTCAAGGAGGGCAGAATCAGCCCCAGAGATGGTGCTGGGTGTCGGGCCTGCCTGGGGTCATTTGGGGGAGGGGACTGAGGGAGAAGCGAGGGTTCAGGCTGGGAGTAGAGCGAACTCCGAGTGGGTACTCCTGAAGGATGCCCGGGAGTGTAGGTGTAGAAACAAAGTTAAAAAAAAAAAGAGTTTGAGCCCTGTTGACATAGCCAGCAAAGCCTGGTGCTACATGAGCCTGGCAGTGACAACAGTCCTTGAGAGTCTTGCGGGTAACCATGAGTACAGAGCAGAAGGTGTGAACCGTTAAAACCATACATTTCAATTCAGTATCGGGTATTATGTTTTGATTACAAATACCTGGCATTTTAGGTGGGAGGGCCATTTAAGCAATTGCATGAACTGTGAGGGTTGAATATCTACAACAAAATCTGTATTGACTATCTTAGCACACCGGTGCTAGCCAACCCTTCAGTGTTGCTCAACACATGGCACCATTAGTGAACCTACAGCATTTCAACACTGGGTACCCGGTGACTTTAACAAGGAGCTGCCCAAGACTGAGTAATAATATCTGGTACCAAAGGTATTGTTCAGGTGAGTTCTTTTGTGTGGGTTGGTACGACTATCCCACGTGGGGTTTGATTAAATGGCAGTGTAAACTGAGGCGATTGCTAGCACCATCCTGCTGCTTTTTAATCTTCCTCTAAGAGAGACAGTACTAGTAAATCTGTGTCATTCATTACGCTGGTCTGATTATTGTCTGAACTCTTTTGGCCCAGTTATACAGGGTAGGGATGCCTTTCAGGGGAGGTGGATAGGTACTTAACTGAAAAGAACAAGTTGTTTCTGTGCTGCAAAGTCAAGCAAGGTGTGAGTTAAGGGCTACCAGCCCCAATAACTTGAGAAAACAAAAAAAGAACTTGTCCTTCAGAGTAAGGGGAGGAATACTCCAGTGAAGGAGGCATATAAATTGCCACAATCCAAATAAAAGTCTCCAAAATGAAAATTTGTTTGCAATCACTCCAAGACACATGAGTGATCTGCTTGCAGGTGCCCCTGCGCTTTGCCACTTAAGGCTTCATCAGGGGGTGGATAGGTACAACTTTCCGGAGGGTTGTATGCAGGGTCTAGCTAGCCCACTGCATACATATCTCTGGGTGAAGGCACCATTTGTAGAAACTATATACATAGAAACATAGAATTTGACGGCAGATAAGGACCGCTTGACCCACCCAGTCTGCCCATTTCCCTACCTACTGGATAAGCTGCAGATCCTAGTTAACCAGCAGCCTACTTCTTCTTACCCCCACCCCCCAGAATTGCCTTATGACTGTCCCATGCATGCTTGAATTCCACCACTGATTTTGACTCCACAACCTCCTCCGGAAGGCCGTTCCATGCATCCACAACCCTCTCTGTGAAAAAATACTTCCTTAATTACCTCTGAGCCGCCCCCCCATCTTCAAATTGTGCCCTCTTGTTCTTGCACACCTCTTTTTTTGAAAGATGCTACCCTCTTGGACTTTGTTGATTCCCTTGAGGTACTTGAAAGTTTCTATCATGTCCCCCCTCTCCCTCCTTTCCTCGAGGCTATACTCCATAGAACCAGGCATATACCAAAACCTTAGGGGCTGGTGGTGGTGAGGTAAGCAAGGACAAAGTGGTAAAACCTCTAATACTATAAATAAGAAGTTTAAAAAAGCATGGGTGGTATAAGTAGGCATATTGGACTGGTAAAGACAGTGGCAAAAAGGGAGAGAGGGCATTATGGAGAGTGATGGGGCACTAGGGCTCTAACAAAATTAACATTAGATACGTTGGGCTGCACAGAGTCAATGGGCCATATAGCCTTTTTTCTGCTGATATCTGATTCTATTTTTCTGTTAATAAACTGGCCATTAACTCCTGCCTGAGATTCGGTGGGATAGCAGGTAACCTTGCCATGCCCCCCACTGAGTGCTACAGATAGCATGCCTGCTCTACACAACCCCTGGATGCTCATTTCTTTGCTTCTGGCCAAGCGGCTGCCAGCTTGCACCTGCCCACCATCCAGTCCTCTTTGATGATAACTAGGGCCAGCAAATTCTGGTAATCCCCAAAATTGCCACAGTTTTTGCTGAAATTACAGTCTGGATCTGAAATTGCCATTTACCTGTCTTCCGAAAATGCTGATCTATGCTTCACTGCAGAGTTGCCATGCAGAAAAATCCACATAGTGGCCATTAGGAAAGCAAAAACATTTATTTTACATAAGAGGGGGGCTGTAGGGAATTGCGAACCTTCAACTTGTTTTTCTGTGCTCCTAGAGTGTACTGCACTGACCCAGCCTAGTTTAATAGTTGCATTTCACATGCAAGTTTGCTGGAGTTCCCAGGCACCTCCTGTATGAAAGCAGACCTCCCCCCAGATTCCACAGCTTGGGATAAAACAGAAATAAAGAAATATAACAAAAGAAATACAGGGGAGCACAATTAGGTATTAGTGATAGTTTTGCTGTAATTTTCAGTGTACTTGTGCTGGTGAGGGTTGGTTAGGGTTCGTGTGAGTATGACGTTCAGGGAGGCTGAAATCTGGAACGCAGAAGCTGCAGGAGCACATCACTCTGTAGTAAGGGACCACATGGTGGACTGGTGTCCTAAAAAATAAACCATCCAGTCAAGTTTTTTTGTGTGTGTATGTGTGTGTCTGTTGGGGGTGGGGGTGACTGAGTTTGGCTCAGTGCAGCAGTAGCCAGCAGGGGAAGCAGCTGTACAAGCCACTGGGCAGGCTACACCTGGAATACTGTGTGCAGTACTGGTGCCTGTTCCTGAAAAAGGGCATCAGATTGTTGGAGGGGGTGCAGTGCAGAGCGACTAAGATGATCCAGGGTTTGGAGGAGAAATCCTACGAGGAAAGGTTGAACATGCTTAATGTATTCCCTGGAGGAAAGAAGAGATAGGGGAGATATAATCAAGACCTTTAAGTACTTGAAGGGAATGTGCAAGACTAATACAGGAGAGATATTCCAGATCAGAAGAGGGAGGGATACAAGGGGCATCAACTGAAGTTGGCGGGGAATTCAGGAGGAAATCAGGAGACTTTTTCACTGAATGGGTGGTTGGCAAGTGGAACACTCTACCTGAGGAGGTGGTTTTCTGTAGGATGGTGGGCTGTTTCAAGCGGGGATGGGACAGATTGAGGGGGGATGACTGTGAAGGGGGGAGGAAAGGGTGGGGTAGCTGCACAATCGAGTAGGCTTGATAGACTGTGAGGCCTGTTTCTGCTGGCATTTTCATATGTTCACATGTTCATAAGTGAGGTGAGGGTATACACTTTTACACTATGGGACATTACTAAAACAGTGCTGTTACTGCTAAATCAGTAAATCTTAGAATTAGGTTTAGGATTAGAAAATCGGCAGGCTGAAAAAGTCCACCAATCCAGTCAGGTTTTCTTTTCACAGTAAACCATGAGGGGCAGCAAGCAGGACATTTAATTCAGATTACAAGCAGCAAGGCACAGAGTTTCAACAAACAGGGATTCCATTTTAGACTTGCAAAGGCAGAAAATAAGTAAAATTAATGAAAATGTTCATTGTAAAACTAAACATTTTTACAGTAAAAATTTACAGTTCTGCAGTATATTCTGCATGATATCCAGAATTGACCGTAACTGGCAATTTTTAACCACTGGAATTAGGATAATTCCATACCCAGAAAACACTGGCCCTACTGATAACACACGACTGCTACCTGAGTGTTCCCATGTTTCTCTAGTTCTGGTTGTGTTAGATTTGTTTCTGACTCAGCACGTTCCCCCTTCCTGATTACTTGTTACTGCCTTGTATTGGGGTTTCTGCTGGGGACATGACATGCTGCCTCTGTCTGTCTTGCTCCGCCTGCCCCATCTGTCTGGCTGCCTTTTCCTTCACTTGCGGTACAGTAGGTCACTTGTTTATTTATTGTTTCATTTGGCTGGCTTTGCTGCCATGCTCTGCTGGTGCCACTGGCCTTCACTCCATTGGCCTTCTCTGCATGTGGCATGGCCACCCTGTCGGGGTTTGGCCCATTTCCTCCTTTGCCTGTCTGTGCAGTGTGTGTTCCATTCTGGGGGCTTCCTGTTGGCCTTTGCCCTAGGCTGCTCCTCAGTGGCATACTGCACCATCATCTGTTATCCATTTTTGTGGGGTGTGTTGTTCCCCTCTGCTCCTGCAGCCTTGCCTTTACAGTGGTGATTGCCTCGTTGCATCCAAGTGATTTCCCCCTGCATCTGACGTTATGTTTTCCTGGTATCCCTTTCCACGTTTGCTTCTGGGGTTGCGCTCAGTGTAGGAGCATTCAAATTTTTTCCTGACACTCATTGCTGGGGCCAGGTCTACTTCCCTTGTTGTGCCCTGCACCCTTACTTACCTTCCTCTGGGGTTGCCTGGGGCCCCCTGCCCTGCTCCTACTCCTTGTGGGGTTTGTTTATCCTGCTGAGCTTTGCTTTCATTGCCATTGCTGTAGCTAGTGGTGTGCGAAACCAGGGAGGTTCTAGTTTTGTGTTTACCAAATTACCCCTAGTTTTAGTGTTCGATTCATGGCCAATATGCATTCAATATAAAAATTGCTCTGTACATTCATTTTAAAGTATAATTAAAAAAGAAAAGTTGAATTCTGCAGAAAAACAGTTTAGATGCCTGGCAGCTAGCAAGGCCAGGTTGTTAGTAAGGTCACAGGAAATCTTGTAAGGTATTTGATACAGAGCTATTTTCAAAAGTTGAATAGCACATAATTTCATTAGCTTTTAGTCCAAATGCCTAGCAGTAAATGACAGAAGACGAGACACTCTGAATGATGAGACCTAGGCTGAGGTAATCTAACAGTTTAGTAGACCCTGGCCTGTTTAATCTGTTAAATCAGGGGTGCACTGCTAACAAAAGTGACTTGATGGCTAATAGGTAACAGGAGGATACAGTAAATCACAGGTGATGGTCTGAGAAGAAACATACGTATATTTTTTTAAAAGGGTAGCAGCATGCATACAGAGTTTATCTGGACCCTCCCACCTACCCTTTTAAACTAATGTTATTTTGCTTGATAAGTCAGCTTTGCTGTTTGTGTTGCTAGCAATGGCCCCTATATGTAGACTATTTTTTACTCTAATTAATTATGATGCACATGCACACAACTTTGTTTACTTTTTTTTTTTGTATATTTTTTAATGTCTTTGGTACAGTGTAATGAAAAAGTTTAATTACGAAGATAGACTGAGGTGGCATTGTGAAAGAGAACGCTCACTTTTATGTGGTGTATTGTAGTATATTCTTTTTTATTTAAGTTTTTTGTTTCATAGACGACTATCCATTCAATAACAGCAGATCAATTAGAACTCGGAGTGGAGTTATATTCAGGAAGACGTTCTCCAAGAAGTACAGGGATTTGGCATAGGGGTACATAAGTGGAAGACGTCTAAACCAGAAAGTGTCCTCAATAGTCATTTACAAATTTAAGTTGACCGTACAAATAAAATATTGAGGCAAAAAATATACATAAGTGTGTAAAGCTCTTTCATATGGCCCAAAAAGTCAGAGAGTAGCCCTTAGCTCTTCCAGTCTTGCTATACAGTAGTTTACTGGAAGAAGCAAAATGGTGATCGGCATAAGACAGAGCATGAAGAACATGAGAGACAGGCTGAAGCAACTTTCCCCCAGTAGTACTATTTTTATTCAGCATCACTGCCAATAGGCTCATCATCACTACTGTCCAAGCAGTGTTTTGGAAGTGCATCAGAGTATCCAGCAAATATGCCATAGTTCAGCTTAATAAAAGTTATAGCTTCAACATTTTCTGGAAGGGAGTTTTCTCCTCCTATTACTAGCAACATAGCCAACAGTGCTAAATATTCTTCCTGATTAGACCCTCATTGCTGGACAACTTCAAGTCAATTTATCACATTACACAAAATGGTTTTTGGCTTGTTCAGACAGTCTGCTGTGCCCATTCTAGTTGCAAAAATCCAAAATCACAAGAAGAAAACATAATTAAGAAGACATATTGTGTTTTATTTCAAAATGCCGTTTCCGTGTGCTCCTTTGTTCTGAGGCTGGCTGCTCTACCCATAGTGCACTGCAGCCACTCCAAGATGCTTAGTAGCAGGGATTGATTTCAGTCATGGTGCTCTTTGATTCAAACAGGTTGCTTGCATCTGTGGCTGAACTCTGATAATACTCCGCGCTGTAGTACTGTTTGTTGCTGGCTCTAAATATTGAATTTATATGGCGGTTTACTCGTTCCCCAAAGTTGTTACATCTGTGATGGATTTTACTGTTGTGGTTTCCTCAGTCCCAAAACATCTTTACTGACTGTACAGGGGTACAGGAGAACCACGGATTGTCTGGGCAAACTTCATTAATGGCAGCGCCAGCTCAAGTCACCCTTTTTGTTATACACAGGTATCTCCTAATCCATTAAATAGTGTCAGCTTGCAGGCCAGCACATAACTTTTAGCCTGTTATTGTGTTTCAAGTTTTAAAATGTTTATTGTAAAGCTGTTTTTTATATGCTGCTTATGATGAGCCCTGCTTGTGCTGATGCCTGCTATAAGCCTCAGCTGAGCCCCAGTTTGTCACCATTCAGCTTTTTAGTGTGTTTCTAGTTTTTAAACCTTAATTTGGTATCTCGTGTCTAACCTTCTCATGCTTAGCCCTGCTTATGGAGAGCCTTGCTATTAGCCCCAGCTTAGGCCTAGTTTCTGTTTTCTGTCACCATTCAGGCTTTCAGTCTTTCAAGTTTTTAGACCTTTATTTTCAGTTGTTGTCTCCAACCTGCTTATGCTGAGCCCTGATTATGTTGAGCCTTGATGATAGCCCCAGCTGAGCCCCAGTTTCTGTCACCATTCAGCCTTTCAGTATCTTGCAAGTTATAAAACTTTTGTGCTTTTGTATGTATAACCTGCTACCAAGCACACTTACAGTATTTGAGACATATCCGAGTGCACTGGATCACATGGGCAGGTGATCTTGACAGCACTTGGGCAGGACATCAAATTAATTTTTTTTTTAAATATGGGTTACTACATTCACCAATAGTTGTTATGGTTGTTACAGCTTTTTCCAAAACATCGTGTCTGGATGTGGCTACGGACAGTTGTCTCGCTGCTTTGACACATATAGCTGGGGTGGTGGGGGCAAGAATTATGCTGGCCACTCATGGGCAGGACATTCATTATTTTTTCCAATGTGGCCTACTTGCTTAGTCACTGGCATCTGCAATGCTGTGGTATTCGAGTACACTGGTGCTCGGGGGCAGAACATGATTTTGCTAAATAGAGACAGGAAATTGCGGACTTTGTGGACACGAAAAACACAATACGCTGTGCGGGGGCAAGAAGTAAGATGGCTGCTCTTGAGCAGGACGTGGATAATGCACTATTGCTGGGTGGGTGGGTGGTAAAATAAGTACAATGGCCAGTGTAAGCTATAAGTAAGAAATTAGCAAAACTTAGTGGCATACCAGTTATTGTGCAGCAGGCATCCATCACCACCATATGCTTCGGAGTCAGGTGCAGTCACGGAGTCCCCATCCCCACTGTTGATACTTCTGTCAGAGATATCTGACCGATAAGGTTCATCCTTGAAGGGATCAAGGAGCCCAATGCCGGTTTGAATGGAAACAAAGTCCGGCTCACTATCAGAGCCGAATAAGTTACTATTGGTACCGGTTGCACTGCTGCCATAACTCAAGTCAGCCATGGTAGTACAGAAGCACGTTTATCTTGTAACACATCACTATCAAGGACTTGCAATGCAGCATGAGGTTTTATGCTGAGCCGTCGGAGTTTCACTCGCTTCCAGGTTCGTGGGAAAACAAATTTAAACAAAGGTATGTTAAAACCTGCTTTTTATGTTGGCTTGCCACAGGCTTGCCAACATATTGGGAGAGTGCAGATTTGGGGGCCCGGCCGCTGTTGGGTGAATGCAGGGCACGCATCAGTAGGTGCATCCCTCATTCCCCAATCAGCCTGCATGCTGGCGCCACACCATGCATATATAATGGTGCGAGCACATCTAAGCAAAGGTCCGCTGCAATCTGAGCAAAGCTCATCATCGCAGCGGACCTTGTTTGCATGCTCGCCGCCATTATCAGCATGGTGTCGGTGAGTGGCTTAACCCCTGTTTTACTGTAACCGACGGGGAGCCTCACTTCGGTCTGCATACCCACCAAATCTGGAATGCTGAGGGCCCAATCCCCTCGGCTGGCGCCCCCACTGTGTTTGTTTGCCGACGGGGTGCCCAATCCCCGCCGGCATTATTTCCTCCCTGTTGTGAGCCAACAAGGGTGCCTAACTTCTGTCAGCTACTGACCCCCCAAAAAACAGGGGTGGCACGCTGGGAGCCCACCCCAGCGTGCCAAATGCCCTACAACAGGAAAACTGTTCCGCGATGGTTTTTTTTTTTTTTCACCTGTAAAACTAAAACCGTCCCTCGTAAGTGTCGATGCCCCTCCCCACCCGCACCCCTACTGCTCACCCTTCCTCCCCCGCCATATTTACCTCTGGAGTCCGGTGCGACGATCTTCAGTGGACCGGGAACACGTCTGCACTCTTCAAAGCCGACCGCGAACTGAGGAAATGCCAGTAAGCTGTATAATGGAGTGAATAGGGTTTTTTCAACTTTGCTGCATATCTCAGGCATTTCTTGGAATTGTGGCACCAAATTTTCAACATGGGGTTTTTGGGGCCCCTCCTCATGAATTCTCTCACTGTCATGGCGTTAATCGGCCTTGAAAGGTGATTTTGCAGTCACTGCACAAAATCACCTTTTGGGGCCCATTAACAAAATGACAGTGGCAGTGTTCATGAGGTGCCCTCTTAAAAACCCTAAGTTCCAAATTTGGTGGAATAAATCCAACAAATGCCTGTTTTACGAGCGTGTGTTGCGCAGTTGCTACGCAGGCTCGTAACTTCGCGCATTCACAATATTTTACTGCTGGATTTTCAGCATTGTCATTTTTGTACACCTCCTTGTGAACAGTACAGCTGTCATTTTCCACATCATGCCCGAAATGTGTTTCCGCACTTCCTGCGCACAATAGCGCAGTCACAGTGGGAAATCAGTGTTTGGGCCAGATTATGAAAATGACAGTGACACAGTTCATGAGCAGAGGACCTACAATGCCTATGTTGAAATTTGGTGATGATACTCCATAAAATAACTGTATTACTGGCGTGCATTGGCAGATTGCCGCGCCGCATTTCATTACCCGTCGTGCATTGTGATATTTTCAGTCTGGATTTCACCATTGCCACTTTTCCACACCTCTTGATGAACAGTACAGCCGTCATTTCCACATATCCTGCCACAAAATGTGTTTCGCACTTCCAGCGGCGCAGAATAAGCATGTCGCTGTCGCGAAATCACTTCTTGGGACACTTTGAGGAAATAACAGTGACACTGTACATCAGAGAGTGCTAAAATGCCTATGTTGAAAATTTGAGTGAACGCCCATAAAAATGGCAGTGTTGCAAGCGTGCATTGCATATTTCCACGCACCCTAGTAGCTTCATAAATTTGGTATATTTACATGCCACATTTTCAACACTGGCAATTTTTACACCTCCTTATGAACTGTACAGCTCTCATTTTTCACATCCTGCCCGACATGTTTTCCCACACTGCACTACACTACCAAACACCCAAAGGGACACCCTAATACTTGTCACTCTCTGCAGGGTGGGGATGGGTTGGCATCAGTTCAATACTTCACTGCCATTCCTATGATGCATCTAACTCCTGCACTACCAATGCCAATGCCAGCAAGCCAACATTTGGCATTGACAAATGCTTGTTTACATTTTAACTAGTCAGATATACTAATTTGGTTATGCTGCACTGGAAGGTGGTTAGCAATGCTAAATGTGATCAAATTCCTCTATATAGTAAAGGATGACTTTTTGCAATGCTGACCGGACCGTATCCTTTTCATGCCAGTATTGATGTGGGTCATCTCAAACTTTTTTTTCTGGGGTCCTTTAATCCTTAGGCTGCCAACAGCATTAGAACATATAGGAAATCTGGACTGATATATCAGTCCATGGCTCTGCAAAGGTTAAAAAGCACCTTTCCCAGTCCGTTTGACTTTCATGCATAAATTACCCCTTCTTGCATTGATTCTGGAACTGTATTTCATTCCTGTCCTCTGCAGTTAGTTTTTGCATTCTGAGCTGCTAAGAACTGTAGGGTATATCACAGCTTCTGTAGCATCCTGATGTTGCTGTGGGCCCAGGACTGAACTGCTGACATCACTATAGGGCAGAGGAGTGACTTACACTGTGCAGTACAGTGCAGTCACAGCAGTTTTGCAAGGGAAAACTACCAGTACTCAATGTACATACTGTGTTCCCCCTTTCCCCAGTACACCCTGTTAGCAATGCATTATGCCAAAATCCAAATGCCTTGTTGATATGTTTTTGTAAAACTGGCTTGTGTGTAAGTCACTCCTACCATATGAACAGTACAGCTTTGGGTCCACAGAAACACCAGACTTGCTACAGAAGCTCTGGTACACCCATCAGTTTTTAGCAGCTCAGAATACAAAAACTATCTGCAGAGGACAGTGATGAAATGAAATTCCAGAATCAATGCAAGAAGGGGTAATTTTTGCATGAAAGTCAAAAGGACTGGAAAAGATGTTCTTTAAATCTCTATCGCTCAACAAAATATTGCTCTCTTTTATAACATGTCTTTTCCTAGCAGCTGAAACTCTGCCCCCTGTTCTTGTGAGTTTCATATCCTGTCTTTCACAAAATGGGGTAATTTATGCATGAAAGTGAAAAGGACTAGGAAAGGTGCTGACAGCAACTCAATCTTCTCTCAATCCCCATGCCTTGTTACAGAGGCAGAAGTAGGTCAATTTTACAAAAAAAACATACTAACAAGGCATTTGGATTTTGGCATAATGCATTGCTAACATGGTGTCTTGGGGAAAGGGGAACACAGTGGGTGGGGTCTTCAAATGGGTTGCGCATGGCGCAACAGAGGTGCGCCATGCGGAACCCACTGATGCATCCTGGCACGATATTCAATGGGGGGAATATGCGCAGCACAAATCCCGATGCACCAGGGCGCATTGGTAATATATGAGGTGCAGATAAGGGGGGGCATGCCCATGCATATTCTGCACATCCTGATATTCAGCATGGAATGTGCTGAGAATATGCAGTCACAACCCCTACATGTGCCGCACACAGTTACGCCACAAAATAAAGGAGCAACAGCTGGCCACCCACAGGTGAGCTGCCGTAATGCAGGGTGTAACACGGCAGCTGCTAGCTGTGGGTGGCCACCTGAGCTCTGGCAGCACCGTCTGGTGGTGTAGCGCCCCGCCATGCCTGATCGTGGGCTGTTCTAAATAATAGAATCCCTGGTGGTCCAGTGGACCTATCTCCTTGCCCGATCGCGGGCTGTAATAATAGATATACCCCCTGGTGGTCCAGTGGACCTATCTCCATGCCCGATCGCAGGCATGCTGTACTATAAATATCCCTGGTAGCCCAGTGGTACCCATACCCCCTCCTAACCCGCTCACTCATTCCCACCACTCTGCTCCCCCCCGGTCAGTGGCGGGCAGCAGCACCATCCCGTACTACACAGTTCTGATATGTGAATGGATCCATTCATATATCGGGACTGTGTAGTACAGTACAGTCTGCACGCCCATTGGCCCACGCTGTGGACCAATGGGCGTACAGCCGTACTGTATGCTATTAGTCGGCTGGTGGCCGGGTGGCTTGCGGGTGTGGTGCTGCCACCCACCACTGACCGGGGGGGGAGCAGGGTGGTGAGAATGAATGGGTGGGTTGGAAGGGGGGTACAGGTACCGCTGGACCACCAGGGATATTTAACATACTGCATGCCCGCGATTGGGCACAGAGATTGGTCCACTGGACCACCTGGGAGCTTCTCTATTATTACAGCCCATGATCAGGCATGGAGATAGGTCCACTGGATCACCAGGGAGTTCAACATATTGACAGCCCACGATCGGGCTGAGGGATCGGGTTCACTGGACCACCACTGAGTTCTACACATATTATGTCCCACGATCAGGCTGGGGTGTGTTGCCGGTGAGGGGCAGGAGGCATCGATCCCCGATGGCTGCTGCCTGGCAGGACACCAGGTGCAGGTCGCTGGGGATTGGCACACCAGCATGCAAATGGGGCCATAATGACATGCAAATGGCCCCATTTGCACCTTGCATGCATTATGTCCCCATTTGCTTGTCCACCTCTGAATATCACGGTTGATGCACCTAGCGCAACAGCACTTGTGCTAGCGCATCCTCCTGCTCCTCTCTGGCCACTTGCACTGGTGCAGTGCCACTCCGCCATGTGCTATGCAGGTGGCCATGGAGCGATATTCAATGGTGCTGAGCCATGGCGCAGCACCGTTGAATATCACCCTGTCAGCGACTTGGCACATCCCAGTTGCACTGCACCCAGGCTTGCGCCACAGTCTGGCGCAGTCTGAATATCCCACCCTCTATGTACATTGAGTACTGGTAGTTTTCCCTTGCGAAACTGCTGTGACTGCACTGTACTGCACAGTGTGAGTCTTTTCTCTTCCCTATAGTGATGTCATCGGGAGACAGCATTCCAGCAGCCCAGCAGTTGAACAGCAAAGGCAAGTGCAGCAGGGCTAAAGCAGGGCTCAAAAACAAATCCAAATTATGGAAGGCAGAGTAAACCTTGGCCAAAAACAACAAATGCACACACCCTTTCAGGTCTAGTACTGCACATAATGACTACAAGATGTAACCTTTTGGACCATCATGGAAGGTGCTGTTTAAGAAGTCATCCACCACACTGCTTGCTGAGCAGCGTGTGATGGGAGAAGTAAACATAGAAACATAGACTTTGATGGCAGATAAGGACCACTTGGCCCACCCAGTCTGACCATTTCCCTACCTACTGGATAAGCTGCAGATTCTAGTTAACCAACAGCCTACTTCCTGCAACCCCCACTATAATTGCCTTGTGTCTGTCCCATGCATGTTTGAATTCCCCCACTGTTTTAGACCCAACAACCTCCTCAGGTAGGCTGTTCCATGTATCCACCACTCTCTCAGTGAAAAACAATTTCCTCACATTACCCCTGAGCCGTCCCCCATCTATCTTTAAATTGTGCCCCCTTGTTCTTACACATCTCTTTTTCTGAAAGATGCTACCCTCCTGGACTTTGTTGATTCCCTTAAGGTACTTGAACGTTTATATCATGTCCCCCCATCCCTCCTTTCATCAAGAGTATACATATTAAGCCTCTCAGTCTCTCTTCATATGGTTTCTGCTGCAGACCCTGCACCATTTTAGTGCCCTCCTCTTGACTGCTTCCATCCTGTCTATGTCCTTGCGTAGATGAGGTCTCCAAAACTGCACACAGTACTCCAGATGGGGTCTCACCAACTGTCTGTATAGAGGATAACCACTTCCTTTTTCTACTTGTGATGCCCGTCCTATGCATCCCAGTATCCCCTGGCTCCCTTACCGACTTTTCACATTGCTTACCCACCTTTAGGTCATCTGATATGACTACCCCAGGTCCTTTTCCATTTTGTTGTTGTTAGTACCTCCCTGCTATTGTGTACTCTTCTCCTTGGTTTTGTTTCCCAGGTGCATTACTTTGCACTTCTTTGCATGAATCTAAGTTGCCATATGTCTGACCATTCTTCCAATCTTGCCAAGTCCTTCTCATCTTTTCTACCCTCTTGTGTATCAGCTCTGTTACAGATCTTTGTGTCATCTGCAAAGAGGCATACCTTTCTCTCCAGACCCTCTGCAATGTCACCTATAAAGATGTTAAAGAGGACTGGACCCAGTATTGAGCCCTGAGGGTACTCCACTAGTAACCCCCCTTTCTTCAGTATGTGTTCCATTCACTATTACCTTCTGTGTCCTGTTGTGCAGCCAGTTTGCTACCCAAGCTACCACCCTGGGACCCACTCCCAGGCTGGCTAACTTGATTATTAATCTTTTGTGTAGGACTGTGTCAAATGCCTTGCTAAAGTCTAGGTAGGCCATATCCACAGCCCCTCCCAGGTCTATAACAGCACTGTCTTTCTCCATGTCATCCAGTCCTGCCCAAATGTTGTCCTTTGAGGCACCAGACAAATTGCCCCAGTTTCTGATTCATAATGAAAGGAGTTTCTTACAGTAGTTCTCCTTCCAGGTTCACTGGGATCTGTTTCTTGGAAGGGGACATGGTTATTTTCATTAATAGCAGCTACAGCACTTTATGATGGAGTCAATATTGCGATTTTTAGAGCAACTTTATTAATGAGCAGTTCTTTATAATTGTTGAGATCTACAACACCAGATTGGAGAAGACCTAGCAAACTGGTTTTGAAATATGTATCAAACATTGCTACTATAACATAATATTCAGATTCCAACATTATGGCAATCCTGTGGTCCATTTCCAAAGACAAAGACAGCTTTTGATCAAGAGTGACACCTGTGCTTGCACCCTGCTCTTCAAATGTTTCTGGGAATTGTTGCAGTCTCTACATGAGAAGACTTATCAATGGAATAACTTGGCCTATGTTTGTGCTGTTAGTGCTCACTTCACATTTTGCTTCCTCAAATGGCTATAGCAACTAACATAAGCATGATACACAATTCCACTGCCCAGAGGTGAGTGTGACATTCCCTTTCCCTACTGCATAGTCCATGGTGTAGTGGTACATTGCTTTGCATTGTTCTTGGAGCCTTTTCAACAAGTAAAAGGTGCTGGTAGGAACTTCTTGTTTTAGATGGTGAATCGATAAGTTATTCTGTTGTTGCAGATCCCGCAAAATTTTACAAGCTTTTGCAGGTGCCTCAAGTGACCACATATCTTTCATGCAGCACCCAGCATATTCTGCACCCTTCTGACTTCACTAAGGAAGTCCTGGACCACTAGACTGACTGTATGTGCAAAGCATGCTATATGCACAAACCAACTATCTTTTAATGCTATTACAATGTTATCTCCATTGTCTGAAACCACAAAGCCTGGGGAAAGGCCATTAGGGGAACCATTTCACTAGCTCCTCTAAGATGCTCACACCACCATGATTTTCTTTGTCAAAGCTTACGATACAAAGGGTGGCCTGTTTTTGAGGATTATGTTGGTCCCTGCTGGTGCCAAAGGCTGTTGCAGAGGAAAAGGATACCTAGTGGGTGTTGCCAGTTATGTAGTCTGCTGTTTGGCCACTCATCAACATATCTGTTGTTATATGTACTTCTTTAATAGTTGATCACTGTAAGGCACATTTTACCTTCTGGTGTAGTTCCCTATAAAGAGCTGGCATAGCCTTTCTAGAGAAATATGTCTGTGATGGCAGCTGGTACCGAGGGGCAACAAGTTTCATAACCTCCCAAAAATCAATACAGTCAGCAATAGAAAAGGGATACATGGCCAGTGCAATCACTGCAGATGTTTTATTTAACTGTTGAACAGCCGGATAGCTTTGGTCATATTTAGTTCTCAGTTCAAAAGCTTCATGTATTGTTAACTGTTTCTGAGGTGTGACTGGCACACTGAAGAAGGCTGGAGGAGATGTTGAAGAAGAACTCTTTCTCTTTTCAGTTGGGGGATTTTGGATCCTGATAAAGACCTAGTAGATAAGGAGGGTGATGCATTCAAAGCCCTGCTCAGTGTCTGAGGGGTTTTGCACTGGATATGGAGAAATGTAACTATACCACCAGTCTGTGTACCACTGTCAAGCTATGCAACATCCTCTGCCATGTCACCTTGTGACTTATTCCTTGTCCACTGAAGTGGATGTATACACTGTTTAAGTGTCTTATTAAGGTTGGTGTGAGAGGTTGTTTGCCTGTCTTTCTCTGCTAAAAGAGGCCTTACATAAAGAGCATATTGCTCGCATACTGTTCTTTGGGCCAAGGTGAAAAAACTAGAAACTACAACTTCTGAATCATCATCTGTCATGTCTGTTAAATTCTATATTTTTCTCAATGTCAAAAGTAGATGATTGGGTGTGAGGTCCGTCCTCAGTAGAGGAGACAGGCATAACTCTTTTGCACATTCCTTTTCACTGGCCCCTAATTGTCTTTCTCCTGGTGACCCTTCCCTAGGTTTTTATGGCTGCATAGTGAGAGCTACGCCTGATGCCTTGCAGACATATTACAGAGAGGGAGACTCTGGAGATGTGGCCATGGCTGGATATGGAACGTACCACAGCTGTTTCCTTACACAAAGTGGAACTAAAACACATCTCTCCATGTGCTCTTCATTCACTGCACTTCAGTTTCTTCCTCTCCCCCCACCTTTCTTGCTGTCCACAAAGAATCAGATTACTCACATTTGCAGCCTCCAGCTTGCCCTGCTAACTGTTCCCCCCACCCCAATCTTGAGTGCAGGGGGCTTTATATTAATCTCTCTCTCTTCAGGATTAGCAGGTTAACTGACAGTGATCACCCAACATCACAAAACATTCCAATCTTTCAGCTTGGATTCTCCCTATTAAGGGTCTGCACTAAATATTTAAAAACACTGTTTTCCTTTATTCTTTCTGGTCTTATTTTGATAACATTAATGCACACCAGTTCTTATTTTTAGTTTGCCCCTCTTTTCCCCACAGTGGTAACTTTATAAATTAGCACTGCACCCCTCTATACTGATGAGTATCATAGAAACATATAATTTGATGGCACATAAGGACCGCTTGGTCTATCCAGTCTGCCCGTTTCTCCAAACCTACACTATTACCGCAGACCGTGCATGATCTACAGCTCTTTCTCCCCCCTTTCCAATATGATTCCTTTGTGCTTCTCCCATGCATTCTTGAACCCGACCACTGTTTTCACCTCCACCACCTCCACTAGAAGGCTGTTCCAGGAATCTAACACTCTTTCTGTGAAGAAGCACTTCCTCACATCTCTCCTGAATCTACTTCCCTCCAGCTTCATAGCATGTCCCTCTTGTTCTTGAGCACCTTTTTATACATAGATACATAGACAGTGTCAGCAGATAAGGGCCTATGGCCCACCCAGTCTGCCCATTTGAGCTTGTAAGTTCAGTTTATGTTTTCCTAGAAGTCTGTTGCCCCTTACCCCTGACCTCCAGAATTCCTTTATGTCTATCCCATGCATTATTAAATCCTGTGATTGTTTCAGCCCCCACCACTTCCTCTGGCAGGGTGTTCCACTTGTCCACCACCTGTTCTGTGAAGAAATTCTTCCTCACGTTTCCTCTAAATCGTCCTCCCTCCAACTTCATCCCATGCCCTGTAGTCCTGGAACATCTTTTTCGCTTAAAAATAGTGTATTCCTGCACCCTGTTCCTCCCTGTAAGATACTTGTATGTCTCTATCATATCCCCTCTCTCCCTCCTCTCCTCCAGGGAGTACATGTTCAGTTCCTTCAACCTGTCCTCATAGGACTTGTGATGCAATCCATGCACCATCTTTGTTGCCCTCCTCTGAACCTTCTCTACCCTGTCTATGTCCTTACGAGGTAAGGTCTCCAGAACTGCACACTGTACTCCAGGTGGGGCCTCACTAGTGTCTTGTATAGTGGAATTATGACCTCCTTTTCCTGCTGGTGATGCCCCTGCCTATGCATCCCAGCATCCTATTTGCTTTACCTGCTGCCTTGTCACACTGTTTCCCTACCTTGAGGTCATCAGAGATGATAGCCCCAAGATCCCTTTCCTGCTTGGTGCATGCTATATCCTCACCCCCAAACTGATATATTGTGCCAGGGTTTTTGTGCCCCATATGCATTATCTTGCACTTCTTTGCATTGAATTTCAACTGCCAAACCCCTGACCATTCTTCAAGTTTCTGCAGGTCCCTTCTCATTCTGTCTACACCCTCTGGTGTGTCTACTCTGTTACAGAGCTTTGTGTCATCAGCGAACAGTGAAATTCTGCCTTCTAGGTCCTGCGCAATGTCACTGATGAAGATGTTGAATAGGACCAGTCCCATTCATACTGGTCCCATTCATAACTGGCTTCATGATTTATGGCAGCTTGTGGGTATGTTTTCCTGCCAGCCATGGAAATATGTAAAGAACCCCAGTCTTCTAAAAAATACTCCACTCCTGTACCTTATTTACCCCCTTGAGGTATTTTCTTTTATTTTTATTTTTGTCTTTTTGGTGCCATCCCCGCTGTTACCCTCAGCTTGGTCAAGGACCCCCGGCTACCACTCCTACATCAGCTGCCCTCCTGATACCCCCTGGCTTACCCTCCAGGGTGGGGTCATGGCACCCGAACCCCTCTTAAGGGTGCCACAATCGACGGGATAGGGCAGAAGTCGGCCTGGGAGTTAATTGTAGCTGGGGGAAAGCGTCATCTAGGTGGCAGTTTTTTTCTCCGTGGTGTTTTGCCATTCCGGGGATTTGCAATGACAACCAGCATCCACCTCACCCTCTGAACGTGTTGGTGTCAGCGCAAACAGCACACCCAGCCTCCGCTGGGTGTCAGTATGATGCCGACACACTCCCCACCCCCCTCCCTGGAGGAGGAGAGCAGTCCTCAGATGCTCATTCCTTCTCCCCCCGGTTGGCCCTTCTGATGTCCCAGGTCCATTCCCGAACCCTGGTCATCAGCATCGCAGCTCAGTGCCCTGCCCCTGCGACAATGGGCCAGCCCCCCATGAGGTATTTAAAGGTCTTTATCCTAGCTCACCTCTCCCTCCTCTGTTATGGGGTGTACATATTGGGGTCCTTTAGTGTCTCCTCATAGGGCTTTTAATGCAGACCCAGCACCACTTTAGTTGCCCTCCTCGGACTGCCTCCACTCTCTCTATGTCCTTCCAGAGATGTGGGGCTGGATTCACAAGGCCCCTGAAAATCCTGCACCTGTGGGAAAACCCCTACACAAGTGGGTTGCCACATGCGGAGCCACAGTTTTTCCTTCAGCTGTGGTATTGACAAAGGTGCAGCTGGTTTATAACTGGCTTCATGATTTATGGCAGCTTGTGGGTGTGTTTTCCTGGCAGCCATGGAAATATGTAACATCTCTGCAGCTGCAGGGGACTGTGAATACAAATCTCCACAGCTTCAGATATTTCAGTCTGCAACTGGAGCTGCAGAATGGGCTTTAGTCATATTTCATTTTGTGAATCCGGCCCATGGCCTCCAGAACTGGACACAATACTGTAGGAGAGGTCTTACCAGCGATCTATATAGAGGCAATAACACCTCCCTCTTTCTGCTGGTGACACCCCTCCCTATGCACCCCAAAATCATACTTGCCCTCCTTATTGCTTTGTCGCACTGCCTAGCCACCTTTAGGTCATCTGATATGATTACCCCAGGTCTCTTTTCTGCTTGGTAGTCATCAATACAACTCCACCCATTTTGTACTCCGCCCCTGGGTTTCTGTGCCCTAACTGAGTTATTTTGCACTTTTTTGCATTGAAACCTAGCTGCCATACCCCTGACCACTCCTCTAGTTTTCTCAGGTCTCTGTTCATCCTTTCCACACACACCCAGAGTGTCCACCCTAAGGAAGATTTTAGTGTCATCCACAAAAAGGCAGACCTCTCTTCCAGCTCCTCTGCAATGTCACTTATGAAGACATTAAAGAAGACCAGTCCCAGCACTGATCCCTGAGGCACCCCACTGGTCATGATTCCTTCCTTGGACTGAACTCCATGTACCACCACCCTCTGTCACCTATCCTCTAACCAATTTCTTATACAGTTTACCACCTTTGAACCTATTGCTAAGCTACCCAGCTTGCTTACTAGTCACCTATGTGGAACGGTGGTGAAAGCTTTACTGAAATCTAGGTAGGCCATGTTCACAACCCTTTGGTCACCCAGTCAAAGAAATCTGTCAGATTCGTTTGACATGACCTCACCCCTGTGAAGCAATGCTGCCTTGGGTCTTGTAACACACTGGATTCAGGATACTCCACAATTGTTTCCTTCAGCAGTGATTCCATTACCTTTCCCACAACTGATGTCAGGCTGACTGGCCTATAATTACCAGCCTCCTTCCTGCTACCACTTTTGTGAAGTGGGACTTTATCTACCCTCCTCCAGTCCTTCAGAACCACTCCTTTTTCCAGTGAGCTGTTAAACAGAACTGTCAGAGGTGCAGCCAGTATTTCCCTGAGCTCCCTCAATGCCCTTGGATGCAGTCAATCAGGCCTCATTGCTTTGTCCACCTTCAGACTAGCAAGTACCTTTAGGACTCTCACTTCCAAGAAACAACTAATGTCCACCTCTGTCCCTCCAAAGCTTTTGTTACTTTTTTGTGGCCCATTTCCTTCCTCCCTCTGTGAACACTGAACAAAAGTATTTGCTTAGGATGTTTGCCTTTTGCTGGTCCCCCTCGTCAAAGTCCCTTTACCTTTTTAACCTTACCATCCCACCTCTGTCTTCCTCTTTTCACTTACATACCTAAAAAATGTTTTGCCCCTTTCCTTACCTCTTGGGTTAATCTCTCTTCAGTTTGCACCTCTTACTGGTTTCCCTGCTTCCCTCTGTTTCTGCGATACCCCACCCTATCCTCCTCCCCCTGTGTCTTCTTATACCTTCTGAGAATGCTACCCTTTTAGATTTTATCTTTTGAGCCACCTCTTATGAGAACCATAATGGTCTCTTTTTCATCTTGCTTTTGCTGACTTGTTTGACGCAGAGGTTTGTTGCCTTTACTATGATGCCTTTTATCTTTGCCCACTGTTCCTCCACCCCACCCAAGTCACCCACCCCTGCTAGGTCATTCCTGAGGCATTTACACATCTTTCTAAAATTTGCCCTCCTGAAGTCCAGGACACTCACCCTTGTGAGGTTCGATTCCGTAGCTGTCCTTATATTGAACCACACCGTACGGTGATCGGTGGTCTCCCTACTTGAAGTCTGCAACACTGTCCCTGCTAGTGAGTACAAGGTCCAGTATTGCCCCATCACGAGGGGGTTCACTGAGTAGTTGCTTGAGGAAAGCCCCCTGCAGAGAATCCAGAGTGTCCCTGCTTCTAGCTGAAACTGCTACTGGGAGGCTCCAATCCATATCTGGCAGGTTGAATTTCTCCACCAGCAGCAACTCCCCTTTTCTGCCATCTTGTCAGTGACTTCCACCAGTACTTTATCTGGTTTCTTCCCCTGTGCTGGAAGTCTGCAGATCACTCCAGTGTAAATAATGGCTTCATTTCCCATGTCCAGGGTGACCCACAGTACCTCTGCCTCCCCTGTATTCCCTGTATCTTCATGGCTTTTATGCTTTTCCTCACATAAAGCAACACACACACACCTTTCCTTCCCACCTGATCCTTCCTGAACAGAGTACAGCTTGGTATGACCATGTCCCAGTCATGGCTTTCAGTGCACCATGACTCAGTAATTCCACAATATCCAAGTTGGCCCCTAACATGATGGCTGCTGGGTCCAGAATCTTATTTCCTAGACTTCTAGCATTCACACATGTAGACTTCCAGATTCTGTTTCCACTTTTCTTGTTGCTCCCCTTTTTTCCTTTTTGTCCTTTCTCCTTCCCACCTCTTTTAAATGTTCCCATTCCTTTCCCCTTTTATCTCCACCACCCCGCTCCCTTTATTAATTTGCACCCTGGGGGATTCCTCTCCCCTCAGGTTCTCTTTACTCTCTACTTCAGCCTGTGGGTGGGGGGCAGTTTCTGACTCCCTGATTGCTTCTGCCACTCCACTGGCTAGTTTAAATGTTCACTGAAGTAACATTTAAACTGTCCACTGAGGACTGCAGTTCCTGTCCCAGATGGATGCAGGCCATCATCCTGTATAGGCCCTTAACCTCCCACGTGAGTCCCCAGTCCTCAATGTAGCCAGACCCTTCCTTTCTGCATCATTCCTTCAGCCATGAGTTGAAGTTCCTGGGGCAGAGTTCGCTCTTCAGTCCCCTGTTGCAGACAAGCAGCATCTCAGTGAAAGCCACTGAACAAGCTACTTGTCTAAGACCCTTCCCCAGCTCCCTAAACTCCACCTGCACTATCTCTGCTCCATCCCAAGCCAGGTCATTAGTCCCCAGGTGAACAATGACATCCAGCTCTCCCTGCCATCCTGCTGCCCTAACGATCCTCAGGATTCTCTTCCTATCCCTCCAGGCCTTGGCACCAGGTAGATACCTAACCTGCCTCTCCCTGCTTTCCTATTCCCAAATCTGTCCCCATTACAATTGAATCCCCCAACAGAAGTTGCTTCATCTTCCTTTGAGGTCCTCTACCACCCTCCTTAAGGTTTCCACTATGGAGAGCCCCACATTTTCCTTGCTCAGTACCATGGGCGCTTCCTCCTGGCAGTCCTATCCCATCCCATCAGAGTGGCATAGGAATTTCAGAGTGGTACCTGTTGAGTAATGTGCCTCTGTCCCACCATCCCCCTTCTGAGCCCACCATAGTTCAACTGTTCTTCCTTCTTGGCGTGCTCTGAGGTAATGGTGGCAGACTTGGTGGCCTCTGGATGGGAGAAGAGGTCCCCCAATTTCTAGTTAACTAGGCCTGGAGTCTAGTGACCTCCTTCCTCAACCCAGAGAGGTGTGTACAGATGAGGCAGCACCACAGTCTCCAGAAAGTCTCTCTGAAAACTGTCACCCCATAGCCACTGCACTGTACCACTCCCATCATTCTCAACCTCTATTCATTATTGTTTTCTTCATTTCTCAACCTTTCATCATCTTCGGCTGGAACATACTTCTCATAGTGTCTCCTCAGACAGTGACTGACTCCATCACACACAAGCGTGGATATCAGTAAGTGAAGTCTGACATGACCTTCCCGCTGTGAATCCATGCTGCCTTTGGTCCTGTGCCCTCCTGGCCTCTAGGTACTCAATAATTCTTTCTTTCTTTCAGAAGTGATTCCATCATTTTCCCTACCACTGAGTTCAAACTAACAGATCTGCAGTTTCCTGTCTCTGCCTTGCTCCCACTTTTGTGAGGGGGAATCACATCCACCCTCTTCCAGTCCTCAGGTACCACACCTTCGTCCCATAATCTGTTAAAAAGCGTAGTCAGTAGTGTTACTAGTTCTCTCCTTAGTTCTTTTGGAATTCTGAGGTGACTCCCATCAGGCACCATTGCCTTATCCACTTTCAGTTTTAAGAGTTCTTTCAGGACCCTTTCTTCTGTGAATGGGTGGGTATCAATCTCCCATCCAGAGTGCTTCTATTGATTCATTTTGGTACCTTTCCCTCCTCTTCTTTTTTGAATACTGAGTAGAAATATTTGTTCAGTATCCCTGCTTTTTCACTGTCACCCTCTGCCCACTCACCTCCCCTTTATTAAGCCTCACTGTCCCTCCCATGGTCTTTTGTCACTCCCTAATGTACCTATTAAAGGTTTTACCCCCCTTTTTAACTGAGTTGGCTATCTTTTCCTCGGTTTAGGCCTTTGCTATTCTAATCACCTTCCCTGCTTCCTTCTGCCTTAACTGATACAGTTCTTTGTCCTGCTCCTTCTGTGTTTCCTTATACTTCCTGAATGCTGTCTTTTTCTCCCTAACTTTTCCTGCCGCCTCTTTTGAGACACACACACAGAAATAGGACAAGGAGTTTGAAATCTGAGGATATCCTTGGTCACATCCCCAAAACATGCTTTCTGGTCTGTTTACATATCCCAGATGTTTTTTCCCATCTAAAACCAAGCCAGCATGCAGCAACAAACTGCAATGTTTGAAAAGAGTAGTTTTTTTTAAAGAATGCCTATTCATTTGTGATTTTTTTTTTAAATGTGCAAATGTTTGTCATCAGATGAATCATGCATGTGTATACAGCCTTGGGCAGCAGATACAGACAATGTATGGAACTAAAGCATATTTCAGTTCAGTTGTTTTACTTTAGGTGCCATAACAACTTGCAGCTATCTCATGAAGGCAGATTTCTGTTTCTTTTTATCTAAAGAAGTTCATACTGTGATGGGCGAGAGTGAAGCATTAAGGAGCAGATCAAGTGGTGCTGCATTCACCAGAGGAAAGTGCACTTCTGAGCACATTTCCTTCATAAATCATGGCACTCTTGCAAACTGCTGCTTCTTTTGTAAGGTGCAAAGGATTTTTAATGAGAATACTTAGTGAAATCTCAATATGTCTCCATATTTGGTATACTTGGAATAGAGTATATTGTGTATGAATAGCAACAGGAAAAATGTTTCTTATTTTCTCAGTACAGATATAGTGTACGTAAAGGTAATCTGAAAACAGCGGAGTCAAAATTATGGTTTTACTTTTATTTGGCATCAGTGCAATCATTGCTATTTTTTTAATTCTAATTCATCCCCCCATATACCACCTAGTTCAACCTACTGCCCACAGTGGCACTCCTTTAATAACTCAGTGCAGCTCTGCTGCGGGGGGGGAAGGTGCTGCCCATCTTTTCCCTGCACTTTTACTTTTCAGCAAAGAGTAATATAATCTTTGTTAGTCAGCTTCAGTTGACATGCATTTCTGGGTTTCTCTCCACCAATGCTAATTGTTTATTCCAAACTGCTCTTTTTACTCTTCGCTATATGAACAAACTCTAGTCAGAGATGATATGGCTGCGCCAAGCTCTTATCTGTCTGGGTATCAGAACAGCAGCAGCATAGGTCTCTGAGTGGCGTAGCACCGGTCACAGAGCAGCGGTGACATCAGAGCACTGGTTTAGAAGTGGTGACAGTTGCCACTCAAAAGATAGTGGCAGCAACACTGCACATGTATGATACTTGTGCATGTGCAGTGAAATCGGAAGTGCATCTATGAAGTAGTGCACCATGGGGAGGGGGAGATCATGCTGTGGAGGCGAGCTCCGTCATGGATGACAGCTGCTATAAAGTAAGCGCTGTCATGACATTGCCACAGCACTGTAGGAGAACACAGAGTCACATTCCGGAGCCGACCCCCTGTTCTCCTACAGTGATAGCATAACATCTGCGGAGCTCCACCCATGCAGCCGTAAAAAATGACTATATTCCTGGACAGGGCCAATTAATTAACAGATCCAATAACTAATTAAGAGTTTAGTCATACTCATCATGACAGACATTTTTACAGTTGTGTAGAGCTATGCTGACATCTTGCTGATGCATACAGAAAGGGGGCACTGGGTGTGTGACTGTGGCTGGATACTAAATACACCACAGCTGTCTCCTTGCACTGAGTGAAGTTGAAGCACATTGTTCTGTGAATCTCATCATGTCCTCTCCATTCATTAAAGTGCGCTTCCTTACTCTCCCCCCACCACACTATTTCTTCTGGGGATCAGCAGTTATCAGGACATGTCTGTGGTCCTGATCAGATTTAAGTGACTATGCTCTCTGGGTATCAGGAGGAAACAGAACAGAGCATAGCCCAATCCCAATTTTATTTTATGGGCTGGATCAGTGTTCACACTGGAAACTCCTTGCCTCTCTTCATGACTCACAGGTGAGAGTGTGTCCTCTCCTGGTTGGTCTCTCAGCTTTGCACACCCAAATGTAGGATCAAAGGACTGTCAACAAACAATGCATACCATTCGTGTGTACTGAATTTTGCATATTGGTGTCCTCTCATGGCACAATCACCTCTTTCTCAAGGAACTTTCATGTTTTCTGAAATATTGACATTTTAATTATAATCTAATAGTTGTGTAATACTTTTAAACAAAAAGGTCTTGCTTCTCAACACCAAGAAAGAAGCTTAAAAGCTTGAACACAATACTCTTAACTTTTATTAAATTTTCCATTTTGCTATTCTGGTGAATGTTCTAACTGCTGCCTATGCCACATTCTATGGAAAAGTGATTATTGACAGGGCACAGGCAGGCCAGTTTTCCTTTAGCTGTATTCTGGAACACTGGAGTAAAACACGAGTTCTGTCCTTAATTTTTAATCATTACTAAACCTAAAGAAAACTTATTCTAAATTAAAGAGAAATTGACCATCTTGCAGTGTAACCTCCTCCTTCACAAGGAACTTGGAAGTTTTCTGAAATACTGACATTTTAATTACAGTCAAATAGTTGTGTAACCACCCAATCCCCTGGGTTTACTAGAATCCTATCAGTGTTAATGTTAGGATGGTAGAAAAGGCAGCTGGTAAGTAGCTCACTTAGGGTCTGCTTACACAGTGACATCATTGTTTACTCAACTAGCCTGAGGGAAGAATGATTATGTCATTTGGAACTCTCACAGCAGCATAACCCTTTCTGTGTACAGTTGCTCTGGGGAGCCTTAGAATGTTCAGTTAGAGACCAGTAGTGGAACTGAGAGTGGCAGGAGCTCTGCCAGTGGGCTCTGAGTCCAGGGCCCTGGATTTCTCATCCTAGTTTAGATTACAATCACCAATTTTCAGTGAAGTGGTGGAGACCTTTCTTCAACAGGATTTCCTGATTTCCACTCCTGAAGAAGCGGAAGGGACTGCCAGTTCAGTGGATCCAAGGGGCAATCCCCTGAAGCTCCTTGTCTGTGTACAGCTGCCTTTGAAAATAACTTTGTGAGAGACTGTTCTGGCAAGCTACCAAGGGAAGAGGTGCTTTGCAGTTGTTTCCATCCCTGGAGGAAGGAGCAACTGTCCAGTGAGCACTGTTCTGGGAGACAAGTTCTCTATTTAGGGATTTGTTCTGAGGTGTGTATGCCCATAGATAAGACTAGATCACACCCGTCAGTGCCCCTTGTTCACCCAAGTAAGTGAAGTAGAATAAAGTGTTCACCCAAGTGCGTGAAATAGAGTAAATCTGGAGTCTTTAACATTTCAGTGGGGAATGGAGACTTCTGTGGTATAACCCTGAAGCAATAGCAGAGACTGTTGGTTGGGGCAAAGGGTAGGAGGGAGGAATGGCATCTGGAAGCTTACAAGGCAGGACTAACTGATTCATGGAAGGGTGCCAGTTTTACCTGAGCAAAGGCCATTGCTGTGGGTTCAGATGTGGGGCCTAGTTCCACAAGTATACACCTCTTTGGGAAAGAAGATATTCCAAGTGTGTGGCCCAGTTCTACAAGTATACACTCTTGGAAAATGGGAATGTGTTTGGGTGTGTGGCACAGTCCATGTGCATGCACCATGGGGAAGAGAAAGGAATTTTTTTCTCTGGAGACCTATACTGCCTAGCAAGGAGACTTCTGGAAATTGTACCTGTTTTCCATGACCAAACCTTGATGGTCCATTGATGCTTTAGTAACATCTGTTGAATAAAGTCATACTGCAAAATCCCAACTGCTGCTCTGGACATTTAAATCCTTGCATCTGTGCAGAATTGCTGGGGCCCCCTCAGCAGTTAGGTCTAGCATACACCTAGCATTCCCTATCCTGGACCAGGTTGTAGTTACAAAGGTTAATTTTTTGGTCTTGTACCCCCCCCTCATCTAGGTAATGAGCCTGGTATACATCCTAACGCCAAGGGTGGTACCAATCTTGATTTTCTGCTAAAAGTTAATATGGGGGTGTCTAACTTACCAAAAGTGGCATGGGGGGTTACAAAAAATGGGGGCTAATCCAGGATATGTTTTGGTGAGAGGTAAATGCTGAGGGTATGTCTAGGATCTTTCTGTTTGGTGGTGGTGCACCCAAACAGAAGATTGTTGCCAGAAAAGCAAGGTCTATGCCAAGAAAAATGCCACCTGAGGATATTTTGCTGCCTGTGTTTTGGTGAAAGAAAGTGGAAAAAATGTGCTGCTTGTCTGTTTAACTTGGAAAAATGGACTGTTAAGCTGGGAAATGATTGCCCTTGTGTTGCATTTAAAGTGCTTGAAAAACAGTTAAAAGTTACAAATTTCCAGGAGAAAAATATTTGTGGACTTTGATAACTGGACAGAAATTGTGGAAGAAGAAGAAGCTGCAATGACTATGGTGGGACCCAGTGAGTCGCCGTTAGCATTGGCTTCAGTGGAGCTTTCTGAGGCAGAAATGTAGGAAGGCTCTAGAGATGTGTCATTGAGTGCAGAGGTGGACCGCTTTTACTCTGTATTGTGTGTTCAAAACTGGCTCAAACAGGAATGGTCACCCCCAAGCCATGCCATGGGTTTGGAACTAGTCAAAAGCAGCAAAGAAGAGAGAATCATTTGAGGACATGCTGAGGCTGAGTATAGACATGCACACCCTTTCTTCTCTCATCAAATCTGGGAAGAAATTGAAGAAAACAGGCATGCCTGGCTGTGGGAGGAAACTTGTGCCAATCTGCATTCAAAAGTAAATAAATTTGTAAGAGTAAAAGTGTGTAATGAAATACTTCAATTCTGGAAGCACGGCAGCACTTTGTTAATTGATGCAGTGAGAGTTGTGGACAAGGCTGGCCAAGAGACATTTTCCAATGTTCCTGTGGTTCGTCCAGATGGGGAAACAGTCTGTGCCCCACACCTCGAGTGGTACTACCTATAATGGTGCCTTTCATCAGTAAATGTGCCCACTTGCCAAGTTGAATGCAGCAATGCCAGTTCAGCATCTGCCACCAAAGAGGCTGCAACTGAGGAAGAGGTGCCTTCAGGTGTTCCATGTTCATTTGCAGCAGCTTCCAGGTTCAGCTCCAGCAGCATCCAGGTTTGTCTACAACAGCATCCAGGCTCATCAGCCCAGCAGTAGGAGAAGAGTTCCAGTCCGAGTCCAGTAGGAGGTCATGGAAGCATCTGATCCAAAGATTTTGTCTGTCCAGTAACTGAAGATCATCAGGCTGCAGGTCCAGGGAGGTGATGTTTGACATCCATTTGTTGCCTTGAAACTGGCAAGATACATTTTACATTTAATTTGACTTTTCTACCTACAATTGTGGATGTCCTTGGAACTTTATTCACCTACAGACCTCCTAAAATGGACTGCAGTGCTAGCAGGCCTTGTGCCTGTCCAAGAACTGTGTTTCAGCAAGCTCTGGTCTAGGAGAGACTCCAAGTGTAGTGTCTTGGCACTCCGGACTCCTTCCTAGAATATTGAACTTGTAGGGTTTCCCTCTCCCAAAATGTTTTTGCAAATGCTTTTATGTTTTCTATTTTTGTACTTTTATAGAAAAAAAACCTTTAAAATGCTTTTTGAGATTATGCAGTATGCACAGTGGGAGGGTTTTGGGTCACTGTTTTGGTTTACAGGTTGTGTTTGTTTGCAGAATGTGTTTTGCAATGTTTTCTTTTGTGGGTGTTCCTGAAAGAAGACAAGAAGACCAAAAGAGGATTTTTGGGGCTCATTGGAGCCCCCTTTGTGTAGAGTTGCTAGGCTTTGTGTAACTGTGTAGTACAATGCTAACCATTTTTCTGCTTTGCAAGTGTAGAGCTTTTGTAGTTCTTAGATTTTAGGAAATGTAACACAGAAACATGAAACATAGGCTTTGATAGCAGATAAGGACCACTTGGCCCACCCAGTCTGCCCATTTCCCTACCTACTGGATAAGCTGCAGATTCTAGTTAACCAACAGCCTACTTCCTGCCACCCCCCACTACAATTGCCTTATGTCTGTCCGATTCATGTTTGAATTCCCCCACTGTTTTAGACCCAACAACCTCCCCAGGAAGGCGGTTCCATGCATCCACCACTCTCTCCGTGAAAAAAAAAGTCCTCACATTACCCTTGAGCCGTCCTCCCTCTATCTTTAAATTGTGCCCCCTTGTTCTTACACATCTCTTTTTCTGAAAGATGCTACTCTCCTGGACTTTGTTGAATCCCTTAATGCAATGCATGTTTCTAAAGTGAGCTACAGTTATTTTGGTGTCAAATTTTTTGGGGGTTTAGGCACCTGGTAGGTAGCATATGTCAGATAGATTCTCCCTAGAGGCCTAGGGGGATGACAGGTTGGTGGTCCTGAGTCCAGATAGAGGGCTAGCAATGCTGTCTTTTAGGACATGCTTCAAGCAGTTTCTTAGAGCCACTGAAAACACATAGATAGTACAGTAGTAGAATAGGAACTCAAGTTTTTCAGTGGGCCTCTATCCTTTAGTGTTAACTGCCTGTGCCTAGCACATGGTAGGGGAGGACCTGATCACCCCTCCATGTAGGGAGCATGAAGGTAGGATGGCCTGGCATTAGGCCATAATCTGGCTGTGGATAGCCAGTTTGTTGGTTGTAGCGAGTGTAACCACCCAGTTCCGTGGGGGTTACTAGAATCCTATCAGTGTTGTGTTAGGCAGATAGAAAAGGCAGCTGGTAAACAGCTCACTTAGGGGCTGCTTACACAATGACATAATTGTTTGCTCAGCTAGCCTGAGGGAAGAATGATTATGTCATTTGGAACTCTCACAGTAGCATAACCCTTTCTGTGTACAGCTGATCTGGGGAGCCTTAGAATGTTCAGTTAGAGATCAGTAGTGGAACTGAGAGTAGCAGGAGCTCTGCCAGTGGGCTTTGAATCCAGGGTCCTGGATTTCTCATCCTAGTTTGGATTATAATCACCAGTTTTCAGAGAAGTGGTGGTGACCTTTTCTCAGCAGGATTTCCTGATTCCACTCCTGAGGAAGTGGAAGGGACTGCTAGTTCAGTGGATCCAAGTGGCAATCCTCTGAAGATCCTTGTCTGTGTATGGCTGCCTTTGAAAAGGACTTTGTGAGAGACTGTTCTGACCAGCTACCAAGGGAAGAGGTGCTTTGTAGTTATTTCCATCCCTGGAAGAAGGAGCAACTGTCCTGTGAGTACTGTTCTGGGAGACAAGTTCTCCATTTAGGGGTTTGTTCTGAGGTGTGTGTGCCCATGGATAAGGCTAGATCACACCCGTCAGTGCCCCTTGTTCGTCCAAGTGAGTGAAGTAGAGTTAAGTGTTCACCCAAGTGAGTGAAGTAAAGTGTTCATACAAGTGAGTGAAGTAAAGTAAAGTTAGAGTCTTTAGCATTTCAGTGGGGAATGGAGACTTCTGTGGAATAACCCTGGAGAAATGGCAGAGACTGTCAGTTGGGGCAAAGGGTGGGAGGAACGCCATCTGAAAGCTTACAAGGCAGGGTTAACTGATTCGTGGAAGGGTACCAGTTTTACCTGAGCAAAGGCCACTGCTACAGGTTCAGGTGTGTGGCCTAGTTCCACAAGTATACACCTATTTGGGAAGAAGATGTTCTGAGTGTGTGGTCCAGTTCCACAAGTATAAACTCTGGGAAGATGAGAATGTGTTCAGGTGTGTGGCACAGTCCATGTGCATGCACCATGGGGAAGAGAAAGGAATTGTTGTTTCTCTGGAGAACTGTACTGCCTAGCATGGAGAGTTCTGAAAATTGTACCTGTTTGCCATGACCGAACCTTGAGGGTCCATTAATGCTTTAGTAACATATGCTGAACAAAGCCATACTGCAGAATCCCAACTGCTGTTCTGGAATTTCAAATCCTTGCTTCTGTGTGGAATTACTGGGGCCTCCTCAGCAGTTAGGTCTAGCATACACCTAGCATCCTCTACTCTGGACCTGGTTGTAGTTACAAAGGTTCATTTTTTAGGTCTTGTTCCCCACCCCTTTTCCTCTAGATAATGAACCTGGTATGCATCCTAATGCCAAGGGTGGTACCAATCTTGAGTTTCTGCTAAACGTTAATGGTATGCCATACGTGGGTACTAGTTCTGTTTTATGGGGGGTATCCAACTTACCAAAAGTGGCATGGGAGTTATAGTTATGTAGTACTTTTATTTTAAACAAAGTGGTCTTGCTTCTCAACACCAAGAAGAAAGCCTGAAAGATCAAACTAAATGCTCTTAACTTTTATTAAACATTCCATTTTGGTATTTAGGTGAATGTTCTAACTGTTGCCTATGCCCCATCACATTCTGTGGAAAGCAGATTATCGATAGGTCACAGGCTAGTGAAAATGTTATTAAAAAATCAAAAATTAAATTTGGTAGTGCAAGTAAGGGATTGCACTTTGTGTCTGGCTATTGAGTGGTGTGTGTGTAATGAAGGTCTTATTTGAAATTCACTAGAAATGCTAGCAATGATTAATCAGATTGTATGATAAATGTGATTGCTCTTGAAAACACTTCATCCATAGGCTGTGGCTAAATATATGCTCTTGGGTGTTTTCCGAATAAGGGGAGATTGAATTAGAACTACGTGTATGAAAAATATCTGTGTACAATATTTTTATACCTGTTTATTGATAGGCTGTAGATGACTTTAGCCTGTGATGAAGTGATGTTAGCCATGAAATGTAGGCAGGTCCAACAGATTGACAGCATGTTAATCAATCTCAAAATAAAATATTATTTATTGAAAAATTAAGAGTTCATTCTGTCTCAGAATGTGTCTTTTATAGATTATTTTGTCCAGAAAGATTCCTCCAACTTAAAAGGAAATTACTTTTCTCAAGGGATATGTGTGCAGCCAGAAATGATATATTAGTTTTAACCATTTAACTGTGCTGCACGTCTAGCCAGACTTCTCAGACTAGACTAGACGTAATAAAAGAGAAGGCTGCTGAAGATTCATTGTGTTGGAGTTCCCCGGATAACAAAAGGGCAAGATGTGCAGCAATGTGTGTTTCTCTCCTGTATTTCCTCATAATTTAAATGAAAGCATTGTTACAATATTTGAAGGCTTCAGTGCTAATAATGTTGACATTTCTGCCAATTTCAGTGGAGTTGAGATGTCTGCTTATGCCTGCACATACTGTATTTTATTAAAGGGACCCTGTCAACCCCCTTAGTCCTCAAAGTGTCCCTAGTTTAAAAAACACATTTTATGATTGTTCGCATTCTATAGAGACTGTTGATGTGGCTGGTAGTTTGGTTCAGATCCCTCTTTTCTTTTAAAAAGTGAAAAAGGGACTGCCCACCATACTGGTGTTACCACACCAAAACATGTTTGTTTACATTTCTTGACCAGCTCCCACTGCATCTTTCCTGGACTCGGGAACTCCCTCAATGCAATCTAGCCACTCATTATGCAGTGGAGTAGAGGAGACTATTGTATCATGAGTGACTGCACTGTTTGAGGGTGTTTCTAATGTTCAGGAAGTGTGCACTAAGAGTGGTTCAATTATATGAAGCAAAACAAAGCTGGCCATAGCTATGTGTTACCATGCATTTTGATTCTAATAAGCAAGGAGGCAGATAGAACAACCAGCAACAGCAATGCATTTTAGAGGAAGTAAGCAATCATAAAATAAAGGAATAATGTATGACAGGGTGTGTGTCGTGCTGGGATAACACCATGCCTGGGGGGGTTGGGCACGAGGCCGCAGGCTGAGTGCGTCCAATGCCCCAGGCATGGCATTATCCCAGCACGACACACACCCTGGAGTGCATTATTTCTATTATACAATGGCTTGTTGTTATATATAAACTAAAAAAATAATTTTAAAGAATGTTTTTATTAGTGTGGAAAAATATTTTTGTTTCTTAAAAGGAGATGCAAAAAAGAGTATGAGGCCCAAACAATGGTCAGTTGGTTCACATTGCTGAGACTAGACCTGTGGTGTTATGCTGGGATAATGCCATGGGTCCAGCCCCAAACTGAACTATCACAGTCAAGATTCTTTTTTGCCATTGTATAATGTGGGTTCTTACCTAAAAAATAATATGATGCAAAAAAAGTTGACAGTGTCCCTTTAAATGTATTGGTGGAATACTGTTGTCCAGAACAATTTCTAACCTTTACACAGAATTTTACATAACACATCATTCATCTTAGCAAAGGGAGCAGTTTAAAAATCAAGATTTAACTATGAGCAACCCTGTTACAGAATATCCCAAGTGTCAATGCTGTGGATGTTTTAGTATTATATTCATTTTTGCTATCCTCAGACGAGTCTAAGCCACCTGGGGCAGGATTCACAAAGCTTTGTGAAGTGCGCAAAACATTTGCCTGGACTTTGCCCGGCTTTTGCACTGAGGCACGATTCACAAAAGGAGAATTGCCCAGGGCAAACCCTTTTGCACGATAGTGACAAGTTAGATAAGTTATGCATGGTACAAAGTAGAGGGGAGTGGCCATGCATACAGTCGCAATGCAATTCACAAAGCATTTTAACCATGCAAAGTGCTTTGCCTGACACCACCATGCAAATTACCACCAATGAAAAGATCATCTTAACCCGGGCAAAGCCCAAAGGCCAGATGGGGAACTGCATCAGACAGCACAATGTCTGACAGCACACTGCAGCTACCGTACATGATGGGGGAGACTCTGAGAGAAGAGCAGAAAGAAGGATACTCTGGGCCAGTATGCAGTCACGATGTTGACATTGACAGTGGAGTCCCCTACAGCGACAACAGTGCCACTTCGCTGCTGTAGGGTACCTGCTGGAACCTGGTACTGTCTGTCGGGGGTCCTGCACCCCCCCAATCAGCTCCAACTCAGAGTTGAGAATCCTAAGTGGGGGGTGCGCAGGAGCACAGCCCCCTGTGTGGAGGGTTTGAGGGTGAAGCCCCCCGAAGAAAACACTAGCATGTTGTGGAAACTGGCAGTTGACTGCAAAATGCAGTTGACCTGCAGGTTTCGCTGTCAGGTCTGTTGACAAATATTTTGTCGACGACCCGTCGTGGATCCCTCTGAACCCATCTGTCATCAGTGGAGGTGCCCTACTGCACAGAGATGGTTCCGGCCAAGAGCCTTCTTTGAAACTCTGACCAATGAACAGCTGGTTGGATGATACCACCTCAACCAGGCCATGCTCAGGCAGCTATGCAAACTCCTGGAGTAAGACCTGCAAATGACCACCCATCACAGCCAAGCCCTGACTGTGGAGGTAAAGGTGACTGCTGTCCACTGGCGGCGCTACACCGGGGCATGTGCCCTGGTGAAAAAATGTTGTGCCCCATTCGTGCCCTGGTTCTCTGAGTCTACCACTATATACAGTGCACTGAGCTCTAAAACCTTTTTGCTGCGTCTGCCAAATGGAATCAGATTACCAGCCCAACCTTTTGTCCAAGAAGAATAAACCTTTGCCATGCAGTGATCTGATCCCCCGCCACGCAGCACAATAGATGGGTCGCCAACTTCATCCTCCACTCAAGTGAGTAGTCTGGCCACACTACGCAAACAATCCTGTTGACATCCTCCTACCAAGCTGGGAGCCCTATTCCACTGAGCACAATTCAAAACCTCGCACCGTGCGGGTTGGGGGGCACACAACACATCATTATGGAGCTAAACTAAAGCCAGGCTTGCAGAATCTAGAAGCAGCCAATGGGGGAATTGGAAAAGAAGTGCTAGGGACCAATCCAGAAACAGGAAAATCTGCACCAATGAGAGGTAGGCGTGTGGAGCCAATCCAATGAAAGCTCCAATTCAGCAGCCGACTGAGTGTTTGTTTCTGCAATAAAGAAGCATGGACACAGGACCGGTTTTTCTTAATTTGCCGAGAAGAAAGCTAGCATTGATTTGGATTCCTGGCTCCTTCCTTGTTTCATTTGCTGACTGTGTGCAGCCTGCCTGATCTTGAGTCAACCGGCTGATTTATATATTTTTTTTTGTGAGTCTAGGGACCATCAACACGCTGCCGCCGAGTTGCTGACCCAGGGTCCCACCAATGCTGCCGAGTTACCGACCTGCAGTCTCACTGTTCTGGACCAAATCTGAGTGGAGAAGCCACAGGCAAGACTCAGAGTCACCGAGGCCAACTATCAGCTATCTTCTCCTCGGCTGTCTACAAACTGCATTTGCAATCCGGACCTCAAGAACTGCTGCGGCTGCCAACGGTCAGACCACTGAGACTTTTCCAAGCCCCTGCTCAGACCGCATACCTCACCTACTGTACTGGTAAGGAGAAAGGGGGCATTTTAATTTTTACAGTTGAGTTGTTTGGTTTGGGGAAGCCAGGGGCTGCTGGCCTGCTGCTTGATTGAAAGGGGGTGGGAGACATTCAAGTTTAACTTACAATATAACTAAAGTGTCTTGAGATATTTGGATGGCTGACTTGAGGAGAAAAGGGGGGCGGCGGGCGCTGGCTGTGCTGTGCTGTGCTGTTGTATCTTGTGTGGGGCATATTTTTACTGTTGTTTGGGGAATCCAGGGGTTTAAAAGTGGGTGTGACTGGGAGAGAGTTTAATGAATAACTAACTAAAGAAGTGTCTGAAGATGTGGATGTCTGACTTAGGAAGGAGGGCTGTGCTGTTGTATTTTGTGTGTTGGGTACTGGGTGGGGGTGGGGGGCTGGGGTGTTTTTTTTTTGAAATTTAAGTTTATTAGTTTCAAAGATAATACAACCAAAAACCATAATGATTAAAGAAACAGACCAGTAAACCCAAGTCAGACCAAACCCCGACCCCCTCCCTTTAACCAATATGATAAACAATAAGGCACATCCAAGAATAAGACAACATAAAATGTCTATCTATCAATCCATGTGCCAAAAAATAAACCCCCTCACCCCCTCCCCCAAGGTGCACCCGCTAAAATCGTGAAGTTAACAGTTTCTGACATCTGGATATCACTCCTATTAAACAGCCCATCTAATATTCAGATCCACCGTCCAAGTTATAATAAGGAAAACATGACTTAATACCACAATAAGACGGTATACTGAAATAACAGCTATTACACTATATAGCATGAGGGTCCAGGGATCAGGTCGCCAAGCTTATCCTAAGGTAAGCAAAGAGACTGAAGCTTACCCCATCTTTTATAAAATGAGTCCATACGGTTCTTATAACTGGCAATCAAATTTTCGGACTGGAGATATGACACCAACTCCTTTAACCAGTCCACATAGGATAGGACCAATTGATCCTTCCGATGCCTTAAAACCAACTTTTTGACTGCCATAGATATCAGGGCCATATTGTACCTACGCTCCACACTGTCTATCGGAGAAAAGTCACCCAGTACACAAATTCCTGGAGAGAAAAATCTGCTCAGACCCAGAAGGGGATCCAGGGTCTTCCAGATCAAAGTCCACAATGGGGCAACCTTAATACACTCCCAAAAAATATGAATCAAAGTGCCCTCATCTTGAGAGCACCAGAAACACACTGGGACAGGAATCAGCTTACATTGAAAAAGCTTGACCGGAGTAAAGTATAGGTTATTAACAATATTATATTGGATTAAACAAAACCTGTCCTGCGTGTGATACCTATGTAGGCTAGGCCAAAAGGTTCTCCACAATGGTACTTCCTCGGGAAGAAGATGCGTCCAGACCGGGGGACCACCAACCTCCTCCCCAGAGTTAAAAGTCAGGAGGTAGGAGTATATCTGCGAAATGGAGTGGGGTTGGGACGCCAGCAAAATAACATTGGAGAAAAAGGGATGAACCGCAGATTGTTTAAACACCGTTCCAAACTTACTACTCAGCAGATGCCGGAGCTGAAACACCTTGAAAATCTCTCGGCTTGGGATATCAAATCTGGTTAAAATATCACTTGATGTGAGAAGCGAAGCATGACTGTACAGATGCTCAACCCTAGAATCTTTAAGTTGTGGGAGCCAGTTTGTTCCCAACCAAGAGTCCCCTAGAGTAATATTAGGGTTAAGAGAAATCGACTGCCCTAAGTCTGTATGGTTAGAGATCCGGAAAAACCTAAGGCACTGGGCCCACACTTTAAGAGAAGTTGCCACCGTATCATCCAAGATCAATTGTGAGAGGGTTTTCGGGATAAGATAAGGAAGAGTGGATATATCAAATTTAAGCTCAGAGAGGAAAGCCGATTCTACCTGAAGCCAAATTGGGGAAAGGCTTCCAGGCTCTGCAGAGAACCACCTTCCCAACTTGGATAGGTGAACCGCCCAGTAGTATAGCTGAAAGTTCGGAAGTCTTAGGCCTCCTATCTTTGGGAAGTGACAAAGAGCCGATGAACATCGCACCTTTCCTCCCAGATGAAAGTGGAGAACAAACTATGAAGCTGCTGAGAAAAGGAAAGAGGAAGCCAAAGGTTGGTAAGGTTCAGTGGGTAAAAAATCCGGGGAAGAACGTTCATCTTGATAATATTAATTCTGCCCCACAAAGAAATAGGAAGGGATGCCCAATGCTGCAGATCTTGAGTAATCGAGTCTCTGATCTTAATTAAGTTCAGTTTTTTGAGCAGTAGCGGATCAGTAGAGAAGTGGATCCCCAGATACTTAATTGAATTGGAAGCCCACCTCATGCCAAAAGAAGAGAAACATCTCTTAAAGGTATAATCATTTAAGGGAAAGATCTCACATTTCGAAATATTTAACTTATAACCAGAAAGGGAGCTGAACTGTTTAATAATGTCCAGGGCTACGTCTAATGATACTACGGGGTCTGACAGATGTAAAGAACATCATCTGCATACGCAGAAAGAACTAACTCCCGATTATAGAATCTGACCCCTCTTACCTGAGGGGAGGACTTAAGACTAATCAACAGGGGCTCTAGGTATAAATTAAATAATAAAGGAGAGAGGGGGCAGCCCTGCCTAGTACCAGCAAGAAGACTGAAAGAGGGGGATAATACCCCATTGCAATAGATTTTTGCAGAGGGGCATCTATAAAATACCCGAATCAGATTCAGAAAGGAGGTCGGGAAGCCCATTTCTTCCATAACGGTCCATAAAAAGGTCCAGTCAACCCGATCAAATGCTTTCTCAGCATCTAAAGAGACTAAAACTATTGGATCCGAAACAGACCGGACATGTTGCGAGATATGCGATAGAGTCCTCAGATGGTCAGCTGCTGATCTTCTGGAGACAAAACCTGCCTGTTCAGGGCTCAAAAGCTCCACCCAGATCTTTTTAATCCTCTCAGCAAGTATTTTGGCTAGTATCTTAACATCGTAGTTCTGAAGAGAAATAGGATGGTGGGGCTGGGGTGTTGCTGTTGCCTGCTGTATTGGGGCAGTTGGTGTTGCATGGGGGAGACTTGGAGACCTCTGATTATTTTTAATTTAATTTTTTTATTTATTTTTGTGTTTTGTGTTTATTTTTTTACCTCTCCTACACCTCTACTGGGCCTGGCTCAGATTCTTCATACCTCACGTACTGGTAAGGACAGAGAAAGGGTGCATTTGTTTTACAGTTGTTGTTTGGGGAAGCCAGGGGTTTGAAAGGAGGTGGGAGAGAAACTGTAAAACTAAAGTGTCCTGATGTTTGGCTGGCTGACTTGGGAAGGGGGGGCACTGTTGTATTTTTGTGTGTTGGGGTCTGGGTGGGGGTGTTGCAGTTTCTTGGTGTAATGTGGCAGTTGGTGTTGCATGGGGGGAGAATTGGAGCCCTCTGTGGTTTTGTACTTTGGCCTGAAATTTTAAAAATGAAACTACTGTGTTCTGTTTGTGGAGTGAGAGGAGGCTTGAAATGGTCTGATGACTGGCTGGTTGTAGGGGGAGCTATATTTATTTATTTATTTATTACCTCTCCTGCACCTCTACCAGGCCCAGGCAGGCAGGCAGGACTATATACACATGATATACATTCTGGTTTCTATAGGTGCCCTGGCTGCCAACTGTGGTGTCCACCCAGCACCCTGGTAACCAATAGAAGCTGAAGCCGCCACTGCTGCTGTCATGTGCCTCCTGGCAACAGGCACCTTCCAGATCCCCGTTGGGGACACTAAAGGAGTGTCGCAGGTATCCACATCATGCCTGCTGGCCAAATTCCTATCTACTCTGCTGCCACATGCTGGGGAAGTCATAGTATTCCCAAGCACTGCAGAGGAGTGCACAGCAACAATGCAGCAGTTCTACCAGGTAGTGCGCCTGCCACGTGTGCTTGGTGCACCCATGTGGCTACCCCCTGCACCCCTGCACCCCTGCCTCCTTACCTCCATCCTCCACCCCACAAATGAAGCAGAGGAGAGGTATAACATGGCATACACTGCCACACAAAACATCATTAAGCGGGTCTTTGGCATACTTAAATGCGCTTCTGTTGCCTGGACCGCTCAGGTGGTGTCCTACAGTACCCACCTCAGAAGCTCTGTGGCATATTCCTAGCCTGTCATATGCTACACAACATGGCACATGCCTGTGAAATGATACTGCCAATCCAAAAGTAACAGAAATCCACAGACACAGAGCAAGAGGAACAGGAGATGGCACACCAGATACAAAGCAGGGATCCGCACACGGCACAGAAGGCCCAGGAGTACCAGCAGCACATCATACAACTGCTGGAAGCCAGCAGAAGGTGAGTAATAAGCAGACAACATATATGGCACCATGTATTAGGCAAGCAATAACACACAACGGTGTCGTTATCTCCTAGTAAAACACATGGAGTGCGTTGTTGAGGCACTAAGGCGCCATGAAAGTGCCTTATGCACCTGGGCGTTCTTATCAGGAGATAACCCACCCACCCGGAGTGTGTTATTAGCTTGTAAATGGGTCATCTAGCAAAAAAAAAAAAAAAAAAGATTAAAAAATACAGAAAAAGTGTACATAAAAAGAATATATGATGATATGATGGAAAAAAGTAGTCCTTGCCATTTTATTGTAATGGACATGTTTTAATATAGAATGCTGTGGTATCTGTCTGCCCCCCACCCGCACGCACACATACACACACACACACACACACATCAGCCGCCAGAATGTTTTTCTCCACATGTCTTATTTTAGCTGTGTTTTTGTATGCCTGAGGAAATACCCATGATTTGTATTGCTAGGAGCGGGAGCGAGCGTGTCCCATGTTTAATATAGAAGGCTGTGCTGTCTGTCTGCCCCCCCCCACCCACACGCACACACAGACACACATATCAGCCGCCAGAATATGATTTTCCCCACATGTCTTATTTTAGCTGTGTTTTTGTATGCCTGAGGAAATACCCGTGATTTGTATTGCTAGGAGCGGGAGCAAGCGCGTCCCATGTCAGATACCGTAGTTAGCGGCTGTTGTTCATAGCGCTGTACGGTGAATGTATCAGAATCTGTTTTTCTCTGTTACAGTTGGTCAGTTATGCTTAAAATCCACCAGAATACATTTTTTTAATCAGAGTTGTCACTCGAGTCACTTGCTTGTTTTCTCTGCTAAGGGGGTGAAGATGGGACACCAGAGAAACATCGGTACTGAAAAGGAGGAGCTGAGTTGAAAACAGAGGAAAAGCAAAGGTACAAGATGAGCTTTACACACACAAAAAGTTGCTTTGTTAAAATTTTGCCACGCCGGGGGGGGGGCTGCTTGGGTGCTGGGGGTTCAGATGAATCACAAATCAGGCATGGTTCTTCAACTGCTAGTTCCTGCTACTCCATTGCTAAGTGTGTTCCAGTGATTTTTTTGGGTGTACAATGGGCAGAGGTCACTGATATGTTATTGTTATGGGGCTGCAGGGAGAAAGTTAGTGCCGGCTGACTATGATATCTCCTGGTAAGGACACGGGCCTGAAGGGCTGTTAGCCAATCATATTTCTTTATTTTAAAGACCCATTTTATAAACTTGTTTATTGTACACAATGCCCAACATGCACAGACCCATAAACTAGAAATGGTAACTTAAGGACACAGTAAAGTCAGGCACACAAAGGTACAAGCAGTTGCAAGCAGTTGCAATCAAGACATGATGCAGCCTGGAACTAAAAAGAAAATGCATATGGCTGTGGCAAACCAGAAGGAGCAAAACTGCACATCAACATCATGGAATCAAATAGAAAGGGTCACACCATGCAAGAACTGTCAAGTCACAAGTCACAGATGTAGCTGGGGGCAGCCTGCCCAGCCATGTGAAGCAGGACACCACACAGTAAGGGGGCAGATGGTGAATGGGGTAATGGATAAAGAAACCCATGCACAGGACCCAGCTGAGGGGGAGAAGGAGGGAGCCGGGGGTATGGCAGGCTACGACCTCCAGAGGCCACCATGTGTGCAGACAGTGCCACAGCACATGGGATGGGATGTTGCCGTTATGGTCCCAGAGGAGGCCGAGGCTGAGCAGGAGGACACATGGGCCTGGAACACCACCCAGGATCCAGTGCAGATGCGTAGAGATGTGGCTGCATGCAATGACACCCATCAACCAGGGGTACATGGTCAACCAAGGGTTGCGGGGGATGAAGATGTTCTGCCGGTCCTAGCCATAGACCCAGCAGTGTGAACATGTGCCACCAACCCCACAGTGAGACAGGGGACTGCCCACTGTCCACTGATGTGCCCTGATTGTATCACTGTGTTGCTTAACGCACCCTGCCCAGGCAGCCAACTGCCCTCATGAGGTCCCCAAACAGATGTACCATGCTGCCAAGGAACTGTTTCCAAAATTTCTGGGTCCACTGCATTTCCAGCCAGTAGTAGTGCTGGCAGAAATGAATGTGCTGATGCAGTAGTTCCCATATGTCCTCGAGTGATGTGGCCTGGGTGTCCTCGGCTGCATTCATCATGCCTTGGACGCTATGCTTGGCATGCTGCTTGACAGAGGACACAGGTGCTGGAGTGGACCTAGATAGATGAGTGGTTGGAGGAGGTCTGAATGTGCCTGGGACAGCACCACCAACCAGTGGCAGCCTAGGTGGAGGTGGTTGCTGAATGCCACCCTGTGTCCCAGGACCTTTGCTGTCCCTCGGCAGGGTGGGAACCCCAGATCCTGTGTGCTGTGCCATTCCACGGGCAGGCAAGACATGGGAAATGGGGGGGTGGGAAGAGGAGGCAATGGAGATGGGGATGGAGGTGTGGGATGGCCAGGTAGTGTCTGGTGCACGGGCCTCTGAGGTGGTGCTGGTGGAATGGACGGTTGCAGGGGGCCTGAGCGACATCCATGGTAATAGTGGGAGGGGGATATCACAGTAGCATCCTTTAGTGATGACTGGGCTGCTGAAAAGAGTTCCAGACTGGCCATCCATGTCACCAGTTTGCTATCCACCAATGTGTCCAAGTCACTCCCCACCTGGAGGCATGGTCATCTGGGGGGCATTATCTGGATGCCATGGGATGTACCAGGCCGCTCCACTGCCAGCTGTGGGTGTGCTGTGTCAGGATCTGTGGGGACAGGAACATGTATGAGCAGGACAGCACTTGATGCAGTGCAAAGCCTACTGACAGACTAATGGTGCAGCAGCACCATGACAGTGCCCCATGTATGTGCCCCATGTGACCAGGCAACACCCACAGATGGAAGTGTAGACCACCACTGTGCAACACGCAGTGAGTAATGTGCATGCACACACATGGACATGCAGTACACCCAACGCAATAGGGCAGGACAGAGGACAGAGACGCACACCAGGACACAAAGGCACAACATGCAGGGGGGTGAGCACAGTGGTGGCAGCATCAAGAGTGGTGGGGATTTACACACACTGTATCAGGAACATAGATACCATCAGGGGGTGCATGTTGTGTGCAGTGTAGCCCCAAAACAACAGGGCAGCCCTAGCCATTATTATCCATTGGGAATGGACCCAGGAGAATCCAGAGCCACCCACAGAGAAGAGTACAAGGGTGTGCACCAGCTGTAGCAGGGGTGGATCATAGACATGTGACATGGAACCACAGTGGTACACCCAGTGAGGTGGAGCATGCTAATGCATTGGTGATGACAGTGTACTATTTACATGGCACATTGGCCAATATGTCTGTCTCAAAGCCCCCACTAGGCACCCTGGACATCTCATCCTCCCACAACAACGATGCCATGGTCTCCCCTACAGGGTCAAGGGGGCAGGACAATGCAGGTGCAGGTGGGCCACCACCTTTGGTATGTTGTTCCCTCCACAGTGCGGCAAAATCAGACTTGCCATACCACTTGCACACTGCATCCACCAACCTGTCCCTACCACCAACAGTATTCACCTCGTCGGCAATCTCCTGTTACGCCTGGCGTACAGTGGTATTGATGTTACATATCACCTAATGACATTCTCTTGATGTTACATATCACCTAATGACATTCTCCTAGTCCCAGTATTCCTGGACAAGGACTTCAACCACCAGGGTGCTGAACTTGTGGGTGCAGAGCCTGTCCCTGTCATGGGCAGCACCTGCAAGGGGAACAGCAGAGGGAGAGGTCAGTGACATGTAGCCCCCAGTGTCATTGGCTTAGCCAAACCTATCCAGGGCAGGGAGGATGACCCAAGTGCCAGTGTGCAACTGGCAAGCAACTGATGATGACTACCAATGCCCACCCATCCCCTATGGCAAAATACCCAGGGACACACCCCACAGGCCAACAAAAAGGGCCCCTGACCAGGGTATCCAGTAGACCACTAGGGGGACTGCACAACACAGCATGAACTGTTATGGCAATGGCACCACTGACTGACTAACATGAGCCAGCCACAGTAGGCCACACTAGACAAGGCCACAGTCCCCTGGCCCACGGTACCACCACTGTGCATTGAGCTGGGTAGAAATATATATGGGCCACACAACCATCCATGCTGGTATGTAAGAGCACTACACCCATGTGTGGGGTCCATGTGGGTCAACCAGAACAACACAGGAGCATGGGACATGCATGCCAGTGGGTGTGCAAGCAGATATACATAGCATGATGCATCACAGATATGGGGATGGTGAGCCATATCCCTGTGCAGAGACAAGCCTGGGCAAGTGGGTCACTGGACACCCAAGGGGCTGTTACACTGTGTGTGTGACACATTGCACTGGTCTGGTACAGTGTTTGCCTGATGACCCAGTGGCAACAGTGTCACACATGTCAGGGTGTCAACCGCAGAGGTGGACCCATCCGCACACCACACTGTACCCAAAGACATGACCCTACAGGTCTGGAATGCACACGTACACTGTCACATGACACAGCTGGGGACAAGATGGGGGGCCATGGGCTGCCCATAGAGACACAGCCCAAAGCACACAGTGGCCAGAGGGCTACCATGCTGATAGCTGGGCCATATCAGTGAGGGAACCCCCCTCCCCCCATTGACACCAGGCTGTGTATGACATCTCTGCAATGTGTTTCAGCAGAGGTCATGACAAGCAGTGACAGAAGGAATGCTTCCCAGCCAATGCAAGCTGGACAGAATGCATGACACAGATTGTCTGTGCAGGTGCTGACCCATGTGCCTCATACACCAACAGTGGTGGTGGTGGGGCCACAGGCAAAATATCAGCACAATCCATGTACCAGCACAGACATGCAGTCAGAAGGGAAGGCAGGGTGTGTACAGGAGAATGCCTGCCTATTGACAAGAACATAAGCAGGTGTGGTGTGCAGCAAGATGACAAGGGCCAGAGAATGTGTCAGGGATGGAGATAAACAACGTTCACATACAACAGGACAGTAGCAGTTGCTTACCTTGCTGTGTGGCATTTTCCTCCTGACTCACACCTGTTGCAGGCTGAGTAGGCTCCATAACTTGCAATTCCACAGCTGTCTGTAGGTGGTGAACAGGTTCCCCTTTTATAGCACTGGAGCAAAGTAGCATGTAAATGCTTGCAGAAAGCTCTGGAATGAAATGCAAATTGGCCACTTTGCCCACTGACTACCTAAGCAGCTCATTTATATGTCAGCTTTGTGAATAGCATTTTTTTTGGAAGGTTCATGGATAAAAAGTCATGAACTATGTTGCCGCGGTCAATTGATAGCAGACAAAATGTTTATAGTAACTTTGGTCGCCGACAAAGTGGTAGCAGGCATGTAGTAACCGCGACCTCAACGGCGACCATTCTAACTATTAGCACCTCGAAACACACATACCTGTCATGGTTGTCACTGCCTCATCATTGCTTAACAGAAGACATCAGAGACCAAATGCGCATTTCGTTTTGTATAGATGAGACCACCTAAAACCACTTGAGATGTAATGTCCTAATGGCTCTACTTAAGGTGAGCTGTTCATCAGTTCACAGCAGGGAATGCAGAAGCCGTGTATTGAAAATGTTTTGTACACAAAGGAGAAGGATGGAGTGGATGGTAAAATCATCTGGAGATGCGAGCTGCATGCCTGCAGGGTTCGAATGCACACCATGGGGGACTGTATAGTGAAAAGTCCCACCGAGCATAACCATGCTCCCATACATGGCCGTGCACAAGTAATTAAAGTCCACAGCTCAGTGAAATGCAAAGCTACCTAAACTGAGGAGTGCACCCGAAATGTGTTTCTGCAGGCACTTCTAGAGGTTGCCCTCAGAAATGCACATTTATTGCCAAGTCAGGAAACGATGTGGTGAGATGTGCGGAGACACAGACAGTTATGTTCCCACCAAGATTCTGACATATCAGAATTTTCTCAGACTGTCAATGGGGAAGATTTTATACGTGTGCAAGAAGACTTTGTAATATTTGCTTGCGAATCAGACCTACAGGTGCTAAGAGAACATCAGCACTGGTTCTGTGATGGAACTTTTAGTGTTGTACCACAGCAAGACGACCAGGTGTATACACTGCATGCACTTGTTCATGGGGTCAACAGGTCTTGTGTGTATGCTTTATTGCCTAGTCATAGTGAGGAGGTGTACAGGAAATTCTTTGTTCACCTGCAAACCCTACTCGGTAGCCAAACATGCCCTGTCAGCATCATGACAGATTTTGAAATTGCCGCAATCAATGTATTGAGACAGATGTTTACATCTGCAGAGCTCTCCGGCTGTAACTTTTATCTGGGTCAGGCAATATGGCGATATGTGCAGCAAGAAGGGATGCAACAGAGATATATACAGGACCCAGAATTCGCCCAAAAAGTAAGGTGTTTATTGGGCTTGGCTTATGTGCTTGCAGAACATGTGGAGTGGTACTTTGAGGCAGTTCAAGATGATCCCGAATTTGAAGACTTGGAGTGCTTGCTTGATTATTTTGAAGATACTTATATAGGAAGGCTTACAGGAAACAGAAAGAAATGCAGAGATTTGCATTGCAATTTTGGAATCAGCACAGCAGAGTATTGAATGACTTGCCACTCAGTAACGATGCAATCGAGGCTTGGCACCATGTCTTCTCAAGGACTGTAAATATAAGCCACCCAACAAGAACAAAGTTGGCCAGAAAGTTGCAGCAAGAGCAACATGCAGTAGCATTGCAGTGTTGTCAGATGGAGCTTGGACAGCAGGCACCAAGAAAAATAGCAAATATGGACGCCTCAACAAGGTGTACAAGTCCATCTGTCTTGATGTGAAAGCATGCAACCCCCCAAAAATATTCGCTTGACATCACTGCAGTCATAGAAATAAATGTTACATAACACACATGACACACACATCTTTTCTAATACGTCTTTTCACTGCAATTTATGTGCACTTTTAGAAATGAAATGATTGCTTCCCTGCATTGTATGTTCTTGGACTCTTGCAACGTTTTGCTTGCACTCGACCAAATGTCCTGCAACATTTTGACTGTGCGACTAATCGGCAAACTCTGTTTAGTCCTTGTGACCATTTGTCCACGACGAACAATCCACAACATGTTGTCTTGGGATGAAATGGCGGTATGCGTTTTTGGAATTGTGCAAAACTGGGGTGCATTTGCACAATTGAATTGCGGTGCACTGCTTGTTTGTCAACAACACGATAAGGTTTGCGTGGGTCATGGCATTTCCAGAACCTTCTCAACATGGTGGCTGTATTGCACCACACATGCGCGATATGCATGTGCATGACCCCTGTCCATGACACTGTGATTCACCAACACTATGCATGTGCACAGTGTCACCCAGTGTAGTCTTTCACATAAACACAGTTTTGCAACCACCATTGCGCATTGTGCCCCCATGTTATCCTATCATGGTAAAACCATGCTATGGTGTGCACAACCAATGTGTTTCAAAGCTTTGAAGAAAGGCCTCTGGCAGAGATGGCACCCACACAGAGAGTTTTATCTTCCTCAGGTAGCTACCAGTAAAAATGTCGGGCTCCAGATGTAGGTTGAAGTATACACTGAAAATGGAAAAAGTCGGAGCTCAGACAGCCATGTACACAAACCAAATGCTGGGTCATCAGATGAACAGATACTTTTATTAGTTACAAAAGACCATAAAAACAGGGGAGACAGTACCCCACTATTGCCAAATGTTTTTGAGACCGTGTCTCTTTCTCAAGGCATAGTATTACTAACGTAACTGTATGCTATTTATACACCAGGTCCCTTAATTGTTAAAGTCAATACACCTGTGCCAATTCTATACATAATTAAAATCGCAACTAGCCACATTCAATATAAGTACACCAATACATGTATAAAGACATGCACAGTGCAAATGATCCCTCACAACAAACATTATACATAAATACATTACAAAATCCCCATATAGTAAAAAATATATTATTTATTCATTAGAAAAGCTGCCCTCAGAGGAGAACCTTGTCTCCACATTTCCCAATTACACATCCCAACCGATACTGCATATTTAAAAGAATAGGCATGATTTCCCCATATGCTGTGTTGTCCTTATGCCAGCACATAAGTTACACCTAGCAAATTCTTCACATTTTTGCATCTTTTAAGTTGTATCAGATATTGTAAATGTAAATTACTCTTAATGAGCAAAATCATGTATACCATGGAATGGGTGGGGGGGGGTATGATATTAAATGTCATACTATCATGGACCTTTAACGTATGTGCTTGAATAATGGCTATATCAGCCTTATTTCAATATAATTCAAAATAAATAAGTCAGAGCCAAATAGGCCTGAGCCTGAGTCTGAACCTGTGTTGTTTTTAAAAATAAGAAAAACAAAAAAAAACA